>OX422215.1:661162079-663562079 GCA_949130495.1 Sambucus nigra | reverse complement strand
TAAGGACAATGTGTGTTGATACCAAAATTAATATGCTGATGTGGACGAATCATACGAAAACACTTGTCAATCTACGTGGTACAATAACAACGAGGAAGTTCATTTCCTCAACCAACTCATGTTTTCCCCGAGGAACTCCTGAGCAACGTGCAACTAAGGCGGTCCGAGCTGCATCTCGGCCGTAGTATTAATTGCCAGAATGTCAACAGTTCAACTATTCATTGAATGTTTATCATCTTGACACACACGCTGCATTAAATGTATTACCCTTTCATACGTATATCATTTAATGTATCAACCCATTCATGTACAGCCCAAGGGCTATAAATACCTTGTATCACCCTCATTCAAAGGGGGACCGAAATTTCTTGATAGAATTATATATCGAGAGTTCTCAAACACTCAGCAATAACATAACAGTGGACGTAGGCCATTCTTATAAGGCTGAACCACTTTAAAAATCTTTGTCTCATTTTATTTATCTGTGATTGAATAATTAGAACGATCTAATTTTTTACATCAACATATTGGCGCCGTCTGTGGGAAACGGCTGTTGCTATCGTTTTTCACCAAAAATCATTTATCATCAATGGCAGATAATCCAGAATCCAGTAATCGAAATGCTGGAAATGTTGGAAATCCTCCAAATCCATCTGCGCCTCCAGATCTGGCTGGAATTATGACGAATCTGGCTGAAGGACAAACCGCCATGTAAGAAACAATGAGGCAACTCATTCAAACTCTTCACAGTGGTGCACCTACCCATTCAAGGCAAAAGAGTGATCGTGGGCAATCGCGATCCAGGCGTACTGGGTCATATCGTAATGAAGAATCTAATGATTTTTCATATCAACCTGGGCGAACTTCATCGATACGGGCTACGGATACTGATCAACATATCACCCTCTCTCCGGAGAGAACTAGCGCCCTGGAAAGATTAAGAAGGGCATCCCCTTTCAGTCGGTTAGGACCAAGGAGAAATATGAGTCCACCTAGAGCCCCATCGAGAAGCTTTCGACCACCATCAGGTTTGAGAGAAGTATCAGCACAATCAAGACCAGTTACTCGTCGAGATAGATCTCAGGAAGCTACGTCAGAACAATCAATTGTTCGGACTAAGCAGCCCGAGGAAGAAAATGAAGCATGGAAGGGTTCCATTCAGCGATTGGAGGATAGACTTGGATAAATGGTTAAAGAAAGGAATCCCTTACAGAGAACTTTTGTTCAAGGGACACCTTTTATGCAAGCCATTGTGAATTTTCCTACACCATCGAAATTTAAAGCACCTGTAGTGACCCCTAAATATGATGGAAAGATAGATCCTGTTCTTCATATAGAACAATACCAGGTTGCTGCCGACATATATGCTGTCCCCGACGAGATGAGGTATATAGCATTTTCGGGAACTCTTACCGGATCTGCACAGATATGGTACAACAATCTTCCTCGGGGTAAGATTTCAACTTTTATTCAGTTAGCCGAATTGTTCATTGGCAATTTCTGTTTTGGAGCAAAGCCGGTAAAGCGAGTGGCGCACTTGTTAAGTGTTAGACAAAAATCAGGTGAGAGTACTAGAGATTACATAACTCGTTTCAATAACGAGAAGTTGGAAGTCATAGATTACGAAGAAAAGACAATGATCACTACTTTGATGAGTGGATTGCTGCCTAAAAAGTTATATTATACTTTGGCCAAAGATCCATCTAAAACTATGTCGGAGTTGATGGCAAAAGCGGCCAAAATCATGAATGCCGAGGAGGCTATGGCTGCGAAGAAGAATATGGATAAAGAAACCAAGGTGGAGGTTGACAAATCTAAGAAGAGAGAGCAAAAAGGTAATGGTGGTGACAAGCACTCCAAGAATAATAGGACGTCATGGGAAGTCCTGAAGAAATATGATAATTATACTCCGTTGAAGATGGGTATTAATCATGTTTTAGAAGAAATCAAGAATAACGAAGAAATCAAGTGGCCAGATAAACTGAGGACCAATCCTGACCTGAGGAATAGGGCCAAATATTACGAGTTCCATAAAGATCATGGCCATACGACCAAAAATTGCATAGCCCTTCAGAACGAGATTGAAACGCTCATCCGAAGAGGAAAGTTGTCAAAGTATGTAGATTGCAGAGGTGAAAGGAAAAATGATGATAGAACCAGAGATCGTTCCAGATCTCCTCGTCGGACGGAGGAGAAAAAGAAAAGAAATCATGAAGATGATCCAGATGAAGACCCCGATCTTCCAGAAAAGCCAAGGCAGCCTGAACGAGAGGTATTTTCCATACGTTTTGGATCAATTGATTGTAATGTTATAACAGGAGGAGATGCTGGAGGGGGAGACCTTACTGCAGAAAGAAAGTCCTATCTCGGAGAGGCCCAAGCCTGCTCATATATTCAACGAATAAATCTTGCCTAGGATGACCGTCCGAGGAAGGTAAATAAAGAGAAGCTAGTTATTGGTTTTTCAAAAAACGATTTGGCAGATGTTCTTTACCCTCACGACGATCCCTTGGTGTTCAAAATGAGGATGAAAGATGTGGTGATTTCAAGGGTGTTGGTGGACAATGGTAGTTCGGCAGACATCATGTACTATTCATGCTTTGATAGCTTGAATTTGAAATTATCTCAATTGGAACCTTATCACAGACCCCTTCTGGGTTTTGCTGGCGAGAAAGTTTTTCCACTTGGGACGATCAAGTTGGACATATTCATTGGAACTTGGCCCGCTTGTCGAACAGAAAGAATACGCTTCTTTGTGATGGATAAGAATGTGCAGTCAGCCTACAACATCATCATGGGAAGAGTTGGTTTGAAGAAGTTCGAAGCAGTTCCATCTACAGTGCATCAATGCTTAAAATTCCCAACAAACTTCGGAGTAGGAGTTGTGAAAGGTGATCAAAAAATAGCTCGGGAATGCTATTATTCATCTGCCGAGCAAGAGGAACTTGAAGAATCAAGGAAAAAGACTATTACCTACCAGGTGGAGGAAGGTACAGAAATTGAAACTCTTGATCCCAGGGATGAATCCCAACTTGTAAAAGGACAGGTGGTAGAATCTATAGAAAATGTTATTCTGGACGAGGAGCACCCTGAACGAGTAACCCAGATAGGTTCGTCGTTGGATGCTTCAATAAAACAAGTGTTGATAATGTTCTTGAGAAACAGGAAGAAAACTTTCACATGGAGTCATGAGGACTGAAAGAGTTGGCGCTTGCGTTTAATTAAGAAATAATATAATAACTGCCATTTTTAACCCAAATTAACCCTAAGCATGCAACTAGGTGTGATTGAAACAATATGAAATCATGCACAAGATATTCAACACACAAAGTTAAGGAAAAATCCCCCACAGGGGCAAAAACATTTGTATATCACTATAATTTGTAAAAGACGGTTTACAATCGGATTACAATGAAATACAGTTTGACTAAGAATTACCCTCGGGTATCGGATTCTGTAGTCGCGGCTGGAAGAAACCCTTTCCAGTAGGACTGGCGGCTGGAACTATCCCTGTCCAGTAGGGCTGCAATGAAGAGGAAGAAGCGGTCCACTTCACAAAGAGTTGAACATCAATGGTGTTCTTGGGTTACCAAAAGTGACTCACAAATGTATGGAATTTGTGTGAATCAAGGGTATGAATCAATGGACTCAAATACCATGAAGACTTATGAGTTATGGAACTCAGAAAATCGTGTGTAACTCTTAAGAAAACCAACTCCCCGATCGTGGTATAAATAAGAATTCATTTGCCCTAAAAATCTGCACACGATCTGTTCGTGGTTATCCAGGGCGGACCAGTCCGGGCCTTAGGCGGATCGGTCCGATGGCGGACCGGTTCTTTTATTTTGAGGCTGATTCGGTTCGCATTCGGTCCGGGGCTCACTGGTCTTAAACGAGCAAGGCGGATCGGTCCGGGTCTCAGCGGATCGGTCCGGCTAGGCGGATCGGTTCGTTTTAATATCAGGCGGACCGGTCCGGCTGTCTGAATTTCTGAATTCTTCCTTTCTTTTGATCTTCGGATTTTGTTGATGACGATGTGATCTTTTCAACTATTATTCTTGTAACGGCGTATGACATATCATATACATAATGATGGACAAATTGTCCTTACAAATCTCCCCCTATGTCTATGCCGGAACAAACATAAAAAATCCGAATTATCAAGTATGAAACAATGCCTATACAAATCTACCCTTCCATGAACCCAAAACTGAAAGAGGTACAAATGACTAAGGCTGCATTGTTTGTTCTTCGAATCTTCAGAAATCTCACCGCTTTTCTCATCAGGGTGTGCATCATGGCATTATCAAGGATTTACCTACACACATGAGACAAAGCAAATACCAAGTGACGTATCGAGTTTGAAATGAGATAAACATAAGCATATATATCCATTTAAGATGATATTCTCAGAATTTCAAAACTCCCCCATAATCAGAAGATAATTCATTCTCCCCCTTTTTATGATGTCCCCAAATAGACAAATGAGAGAAATAAATCAAGCAATCAAGTACCGGGGTGACACAAGGCATAAAATCACACCATGAATGAACATAAAACAACCAAGTCGGTGATAGCGTAAAAGAATGGGTGTGATCAAAATTCGATAGGAAAATCAAAGCAGACAAACATGACATATGTGCACGATGAATATTGGATATTCCTAACGAATGAACTCAAATGCTTCCTTTGGTGTAAAAGATTGGAAATATACGACATTGACTATATCAAATCTACAAATCAAAGCTCAAAGTGATTTCTACACCAATAACGTCCAAAATGATTTTCATGCTTTTCAGGACTTTCAAGGAAGTGCAAACCCGTTTTTCAATCTCCAACCAAACTCCCTCAGATTTATATTTTGAATAGAGGTATACTAAATTCTCAAACTTTGGAGAATTGATGGTGAAACTTAAATGGCCCATATATGGCATGTATTGCTTTTTATTGCCTTTTCAATTTTTTCGGTCTCTTTTAACCTCTTAGGACCTCGAATATTACAATTCCTCCATTTTTTAGGTCCTTTTTAACGGTGGCTTTTGCGCAAAGGATAAAAATCAACTTTCGCAGCCCCTCCCCGTTATGCAAATTATCACACAGTCTCACCAAAACGGTTTTTACATGCAATCCAATCTTGTCAAGTTTTATCGCATTTTATACATTGTATAGACAGGATTGAGATGGAAACACTCAAGCCAACATGAGATTGACAAGCGCAACAATCAAATATAGCCGTGCATGTGTGCAATAAAGGATATAGGAGTCAAGCATGTAGGAAATATCACTAATTACATCTCAAGGACTCCAATCAATGTTAAGCACATAGATGAAATGATGTAGCCTCTCAAATCTCTATCAAACAGTCACATGGATATATGGAATGAAGTTGTGACTTGGCTATCTTAAAAGCTCATCCATAAAAGGCAAATCTCTTTTTGGTCTTTTTCAAAAATTTTATCAAAATAATATCTTTTTGTGCTTTTCTCAAAATTTTTCAAAAAAGAAAATCTTTTTGTATTTTTCTAAAAATAATAAAAAATACATAAAAGCTGTACAACAAAGAATAGTACATATAAACAGACTAGCAATAGGAAGCATATGATATGATCATGAAGAAGCATCCTATTCTAGACATAGACCAACCCCTCAGTCAACTGTGCAAATCCCCAAAGACTTCCTAAGACTCTCAAATCTAAGGCCATCTAAAGGTTTCGTGAAAATATCGGCTAACTGACGGTCGGTAGGAACAAAACTCAGGGTTACGACCTTCTCCTCAACTAACTGACGTATAAAGTGCTCGCGTAACCTGATGTGCTTTGTGCGCGAATGTTGGACAGGATTGCGGGATATGTGTATCGCGCTCGTGTTATCACAGGAAATGGTCATGGTGTCCTGTGAAATCCCATAATCCTCCAACATTTGCTTCATCCACATGAGTTGCGTGCAACAACTCCCGGCGGCGATGTACTCTGCCTCCGCAGTGGACAAAGAGATGGAGTTTTGCTTCTTGCTCAACCAAGAGACAAGAGCAGAACCAAAGTAGAAACATCCACCAGAAGTGCTCCTACAACCATCTTCGTCCCCTGCCCAATCGGCATCCGAGTAGGCGGACAAACGGTCATCGGTATCAAAGGAATACCAAATACCGTATGAGAGAGTCCCACTCACATATTTGATAATACGTTTTAGAGCGAGTAAGTGTGACTCTTTAGGAGACGCCTGATAACGCGCACAGACTCCAACACTAAAGGCAATGTCGGGACGACTAGCAATCAAGTAGAGAAGACTGCCTATCATACTCCGATACAAGGTTTGCTCTACGTCCTTGCCTGAAGTGTCCTTACTAAGCTTGGTAGTGGTACTCATAGGAGTACGAGCATACTTAGTGGAGTCTAAACCAAATTTCTTCACTAGGTCTCTAGCATAATTGGATTGAGAGATGAACATCCCATCCTCTAGCTGACGAACCTGGAGACCAAGGAAGAATGTAAGCTCACCAACCATGCTCATCTCAAACTCACTTTTCATCTCCTCCTCAAAGTGGTAAGCATGCTGGGAGCATGTGGATCCAAAGACTATGTCGTCCACATAGACTTGGGCAACCAAGATAGCACTGTCATCTCTCCTGACGAACAACGTCATATCAACTCCCCCTCTCTTGAAGCCATGGGCTAAGAGATAGGAAGTAAGCCTCTTGTACCAAGCACGGGGTGCTTGCTTCAAACCATATAAGGCTTTCCTCAGATAGTAGACGTGATCAGGGTGCTTAGGGTCTTCAAACCCTTTTGGTTGTTCCACATAAACCTCTTCCTGTAGAATGCCATTCAGAAAGGCACTCTTGACATCCATCTGGTATACTTTGAAGTGCAGATGACATGCGATGGCGAGTAGTAAACGGACGGACTCAAGCCTCGCAACAGGAGCAAATGTCTCCCCAAAGTCTACACCCTCTATCTGTGTGTAGCCTTGAGCGACCAACCTAGCCTTATTTATGATTATGGTACCATTTTCATCCATTTTATTCTTGAAAATCCACCGGGTACCAATAACATTAGTATCACTAGGTCGGGGGACAAGTTCCTAGACATTGTTCTTCTTAAACTGAAGCAACTCATCCTGCATAGCAGATATCCAGTGTTCATCTTTGAGTGCTTCTTTATGATTCTTGGGCTCGACTTTGGACGTGTAGCAATGATGACTAACAACGTTCTCTAGTTGAGCACGAGTCTTGACCCCTAGAGTGGGATCGCCAACAATGGTTGAAGGATCATGACTCTTGCGAACCCAAGCAGGTGTGTCCCCTAACACAGGAGTAGGGTCCACAGAGTGTGAGATAGTATCAGGTTAATCACTGTCAGAACAATCCTCATTCTCACACTGAAGATTAGGATCAATAACCGTTGAAGGTTCGTCATCTTGCACGGTGACGTTTATTGATTCCATAATCTTAGAGCTCTTCAGGTTAAAAACCCGGTACGCTCTACTGTTCGATGAATATCCTAGAAATATTCCCTCGTCGCTCCGGGAGTCGAACTTTCCTAATTGCTCTCTATCTCGTAGGATGTAGCATTTACTCCCAAAAACACGGAAATATGCTAGGTTGGGCTTCTTGCCAGTCCACAACTCATAAGGAGTGTGAAGTGTGTGTGGACGCAGATACACCCTATTCACCGTATGGCATGCAGTAGACACTGCCTCTGCCCAAAATCTCCTAGAAACTTTACGACCTAGAAGCATAGATCTAGCCATCTCTTGGATCGTTCTATTCTTTCTCTCAACAATCCCATTTTGCTGAGGAGTTCTCACAGCAGAAAACTCATGTTTGATCCCAAGGCTATCACAGTACAGATCCACCTTTGCTTCCTTAAATTCAGTGCCGTTGTCACTACGTATTCTGTTAATAGTGACTCAGTGTTGATTTTGCAGGACATGACACTTGGTCGTTAGGAATTCTACAGCATCGGATTTCTCTCTCAGAAAACCTACAATGGAGTACCTGGAGAAATCGTCCACCATTACGAGAATGTATCTCTTACCACCTAGACTCTCCGTGCGAGTAGGACCCATACGATCCATGTGAATCAACTCAAGAACACGGGAAGTGGTAATGGAATTCAACTTCCTATGAGGGCTACGGATTTGTTTTCCCAACTGACAGGGTCCACAAATCATGGAAGTTGACTTTCCAAGTGATGGTAAGCCACGTACTAGGTCCTTTTTGACTAAATGAGATAAGTCTCTAACGTTCACATGACCTAGACGTTGACGCCACATATCCATAGGAGTGATCGTGGCGCTGTTGCAGACAAGCGAGGATTTGGGCTCAGTCCCATAACAGTTATCTTCTGTCCTCACCCCTTGCACTAAAAGTTTACCGGCTTGATTATAGACCTTACAAGATTTCCGGTCAAACTTCACTGCAAAGTCATCGTCGCACAGCTGGCTGATTCTAAGAAGGTTTGCTTTCAAACCTTTGACGTACAGCACGTTCTCTAGCTTTGGAAATCCTGGTAACTCTACTGTACCTCGTCCAACTATGCTAGATTTGCTACCATCTCCAAAGGTGACTCTCCCATCATTATAATCCTCAAGATGGGTAAAATATGAGGCATCACCTGTCATGTGTCTAGAGCAACCACTGTCAAAATACCACTGTGAGGTATTATGGGCTTTGAGAGCGACATGGACAACAAGGGCCTTTTTCTCTTTCTTAGGAACCCAAGAGTAGGTACCTTTTTGTATTCCCTTGTTGTTGTTGGTTTTATCCGGAATGCAGGGCGCATTCATTGATAATAAGGTCATCCGTCGGAATTCCTCCATCAAACTCTGTGATGTGGCGGCTAGGAACTCAACACGCTCTCTCAGACTGGCAAACTCATCAGTCTGAAGTGGTGGAGCAAACGTACGTCGTGTCCGACCCAACTTATAGCAATCATCCCTAAGGTGTCCATTTCTTTTGCAATGGGAGCAAAAGGGCACAGTATTTGGAGGACCTTGGTTTGCTTTTCTTGGTCGAACTCTCCTTCTTGGTTTTTTATGACGGCCATAAGGAGTCGTAGTGAACTCAGGAATTGGTCCGGGTGCAATTTGGGATGTGGAGGCACCATCAAAACCTATTCCTTGCCTGTCACCAAAACCTAAAGCGGGACCGAGGAGCATCTTTCCCATCTTTCCAGATCTGTCCTCGATTTGTACCTTGACTTTCCTAGCTCTCTCAAGGTCATGAGTAAGCTGGGCAACAAGGGCTTCAAGTTTCTTCCGAGTCTCCAGGGAGGAATGGAGCTCACTCGTAAGACTATCCACTTCTTTAGTCAAGTCCACTTTCTCTTTCTCAAAACTGCTCTCTCTCTCTTTAAGCAAATTCTCTTTACTAACCCAGGCAGACTCTCTCTCTCTCTCATGGCGGTGCAGGTGGAGGACTCTCTCTCTCTCGTTTCTCCTATCTCCTCTTCTAACGCGGTGATCCTAAGCACTAGGGCTTTGTTATTCTTTTTAGTTTTAAATGATTCATTATACAACTCAGCGTACGCGCGTTGAAGGTTACTCTCGTCCTCACTACCTTCCTCCTCTCCCTCACTCTCTTCGCTCTCGCTGTCGAGGTGTCCCTGTGAAGTAGCAATCTCATCGTGGTGAGATGCACTAGGAGTACTCACATGACTAGCCATGAACGCGGTGAAGTTATGCTCATGCGGTGACTCATCTCCCGAGTCCACCGTCTCGACCTCACTGTCGTCACTAAGGGTAGCATTTAGGACAACTTTACCCTTTTCCCCATTCAGACGAGTGGCACACTCAAACGCTCTGTGTCCCTTACCGTCGCACTCAAAACACCTCTCACTGTCTTTAGGGGGTTCTTTGAAATCTTTCTTTTCAAACTTATTTTTCTGAAAATTCTTTTTATCTTTGAAATTCCCATTTTTCTTAAATTTCAGAATTTTCTTGAAGTTTTTAGCAAAAAGTGCCAAATCATCTAGGTCAAACTCACATTCAGAATCAGAAGTTTCTATCTTTCTAGACGACTCGACTCTCTTTCTTGCCGACCCCTCATTTTTTCTCTCTTGGGCTTTAAGGGCAATTCTCTTATCTTTTGACTTGGTAGATTTAGGAAACATGTCTATTTCATAAGTTTGTAAATCTCCTACCAGTTCTTCCAATTTTAGAGTATTTAAATTACCCAAGGAATTTAGCACAGTGACTTTAGGTATAAAACGCTTAGGAAGGGAACGAAGAATCTTTTTAACAACTCTAGCATTTGGAATATGTTCACCAAGATTATAGCTAGTATTAACAATGTCAGAAAGCCTAGCATAAAATTCATCAAAACATTCATTTTCATGCATGGTGATGGTTTCAAATTGAGTTATTAAATTTTGCAATTTTGACTCTTTAACAGCATTCGTTCCTTCATGGGTAAGTTGCAAAATATCCCATGCTTCTTTTGACGTGGTGCACGTCATTATGCGTTTGAACTCATCAGGAGTGACAGACCCAGAAATAGCACTTAGACCCTTAGAGTTAAAAGATGACCATTTAAATTCATCATCAGTCCAAGTGATGTCAGGTTTCAAGTTGGTCACATTATCAACAGTCACGGTTGGAGGAGTCCACCCTCGTTCAACCAAAATCCAGACACGTTCGTCAATGGCTTTTAAAGCCGACCTCATACGGGCTTTTCAATAGTCATAATTCGACCCGTCAAAAATAGGCATTTTATAATATGACTTCTCCATTTGAACACGCTCTTTTCAAAAATCAATTTATTCAGAAAATTGATATCTTAGAAAAATTTTGCGGAAAAAGGAATACGCGATAGATTAGCGTAACCTGCTCTGATACCAATTTGAAAGAGTTGGCGCTTGCGTTCAATTAAGAAATAATATAATAACTGCCATTTTTAACCCAAATTAACCCTAAGCATGCAACTAGGTGTGATTGAAACAATATGAAATCATGCACAAGATATTCAACACACAAAGTTAAGGAAAAATCCCCCACAGGGGCAAAACCATTTGTATATCACTATAATTTGTAAAAGACAGTTTACAATCGGATTACAATGAAATACAGTTTGACTAAGAATTACCCTCGGGTATCGGATTCTGTAGTCGCGGCTGGAAGAAACCCTTTCCAGTAGGACTGGCGGCAGGAACTATCCCTGTCCAATAGGGCTGCAATGAAGAGGAAGAAGCGGTCCACTTCACAAAGAGTTGAACATCAATGGTGTTCTTGGGTTACCAAAAGTGACTCACAAATGTATGGAATTTGTGTGAATCAAGGATATGAATCAATGGACTCAAATACCATGAAGACTTATGAGTTATGGAACTCAGAAAATCGTGTGTAAGTCTTAAGAAAACCAACTCCCCGATCGTGGTATAAATAATAATTCATTTGCCCTAAAAATCTGCACACGATCTGTTCGTGGTTATCCAGGGCGGACCGGTCCGGGCCTTAGGCGGATCGGTCCGATGGCGGACCGGTTCTTTTATTTTGAGGCTGATTCGGTTCGCATTCGGTCCGGGGCTCACTGGTCTTAAACGAGCAAGGCGGATCGGTCCGAGTCTCAGCGGATCGGTCCGGCTAGGCGGATCGGTTCGTTTTAATATCAGGCGGACCGGTCCGGCTGTCTGAATTTCTGAATTCTTCCTTTCTTTTGAACTTCGGATTTTGTTGATGATGATGTGATCTTTTCAACTATCATTCTTGTAACGGCGTATGACATATCATATACATAATGATGGACAAATTTTCCTTACAAGGACATTCCAGGAATAGATCCAAACTTCTTATGTCATGAACTCAATGTGAATAAGGAGATCAAGCCTGTGAAGCAGAGAAGAAGGGTATTTAGCCCCGAGAAGAATCAAGCCATACAAGAGGAGGTCGAGAAGCTCCAGAAAGCCCAATTCATTGAAGATGTGAAATATCCAGACTGGCTGGCAAATGTGGTGATGGTAAAGAAGAAAAACAATAAATGGAGAATGTGTGTTGATTTCACTGATCTCAACAAGGCATGCCCAAAAGATCATTTTCCGTTGCCCAGAATTGACCAACTGGTGGATGCTACCTCGGGACATGAGCTGCTCAGCTTCATGGATGCTTACTCTGGCTACAACCAGATCAAAATGAAACCTGAAGATAGGGAAAGTACTTCTTTTATTACCCCTAGGGGAACTTATTGCTATAATGTTATGCCTTTTGGTTTGAAAAATGCAGGAGCGACATACCAGCGGCTGATGAACAAGGTTTTCACCGAACAAATCAGTTGCAACATGGAAGTCTATGTCGATGATATGCTAACAAAAAGCAAGAAAGCTGCAGATCATCTAGTTGACTTAGCTCAGACATTTGATCAACTGGATAAATACCAGATGAAGCTCAACCCGACGAAGTGCACATTTGGAGTACGAGAAGGAATATTTCTCGAATACATTGTCAATCAGCGAGGCATTGAAGCAAATCCAGATAAGATCAAAGCTCTTTTAGGGTTGCGATCTCCAACAACAAAGAAAGAAGTGCAAAGTCTTACAGGACGAGTTGTAGCACTCAACATATTTGTATCCCGAGCAACTGACAAATGCCTCCCATTCTTCAAAACACTTCGAAAAACTTTTGAGTGGACTGATGAATGTGAGAAGGCCTTTCAAGACTTGAAAAAGTATTTGGGAGCACCTCCATTGTTGTCTAGGCCAATAACAGGAGAGAAGTTGTACTTGTATCTAGCAGTATTAGAGAATGCAGTTAGCTCGACATTGATCAGATTGGAGAATGGAGTCTAGAAACCAATTTATTACACAAGTAAGGCTTTCCGAGGTGCAGAGATCAGGTACCCAAAGTTAGAAAAATTGGCATTGGCATTAATTGAAGCAAGTAGAAGAATGAGGCCATATTTCCAGGCCCATACCATCATTGTGTATACCGACATGCCATTGAGACAAGCCCTTCACAAGCCAGAAAAATCAGGAAGACTGATGTACTGGGCAATAGAACTCGGTGAATATGATATTGTGTATGAGCCCAGATCATCATTAAAAGGGCAAGCTGTAGCAGATTTTATAGCAGAGTTTACATACCCTGATACCCCCGAGGAACAAAAGTTATTCACTGACCAACCTGTGGATGTTACAGGATCAACAGACATAGGTCCAGACCAACTCCGGTTGGTAAAAGGGCTTGTGGATGTAGAAGGATCATCGACTTCAAACTCAGATCAGCTCCGGTTGGTAAAAGAGCGAGAAGAGATGGTTAACGAGGAGCAAAAAGTGTCAAGAGAGGACGAAAAGAAACAACAAATATTTCACTGAGGAACCCTGTCAGATAAGGAATTTGAAGACGGGTTACCCATATGGAGATTATATGTAGATGGCTCATCTTGCACAGCAGGTTGCGGCGCAGGAATTATTTTGAGCACCCCAGACGATATTGACATGGAATATGCTTTACGATTCCAATTCAAAGCCTCTAATAATGAAGCTGAGTATGAGGCCATGATAGCGGGTTTGAACTTAGCAAAAGTTATGGAAGCACGGCAAACAATTATATTCAGTGATTCTCAATTAATTGTAAATCAGATGACAGGAACATATGCAGTTAAAGGAGATTTAATGGCAAAATATCATGCAAAGGTGATGGAGTTACTGGCAGAATTTGATGCCATCCAATTGTTGAGAATACCGAGGATGGAGAATGTACAAGCAGACGCACTGGCCCGACTAGCATCAGCTACTCGTACCGAGCTGCGAAGAACGATACCAATTGAAGTATTGGAAAGTCGGAGCATAGATGAAAACTTGACGATGAATGTTATTACCCTTGATTTAGGACCATCTTGGATGGATCCCATCAGGGTATATATTGAAGAGGGAGGATTGCCAGATGATAAGCTCGCTGCCAAAAAATTGAAGTATAAAGCTGCTCGGTATGTATTAACTAATGGTATTTTATATAGACGAGGAATTATGGCAGGGTTGCAGAGATGTGTACATCCCTCCGAGGTGAAGGAATTGATTGAAGAAATCCATGAAGGGTCTTGTGGAGCTCATGTAGCAGGTCGAACACTTTTACAAAGGGTAATGACTCAAGGATACTACTGGCCAACGATGAGGGCTGATTGTATAGCCTATGCTAAGAAATGTGACAAGTGCCAACGTTTTTCCTCTATCCGACGAACTCCACAAGCATTGTTGACACCCATAACTTCCCCTTGGCCATTCGCCATATGGGGAATTGATTTGGTGGGACCATTGCCAACCACCCGAGGAAGATTCAAGTACCTCGTCGTCACAGTAGACTATTTTACTAAGTGGGTAGAAGCTGAACCCCTCATCGACATGACGTACGAAAAGGTATACCAATTCGTTTGGAAGAATATCATCTGTCGATATGGTCTCCCTTATGCCTTCATCACAGACCATGGAACCCAATTTGATAACGAGGAATTTGCTGCTTATTGTCATCAATCGAACATTTTGAAGGTCCATTCAGCACCAGGCCATCCTCAAAGCAATGGACAGACTGAAGTGATGAATAGAACACTGCTAAATGGTTTGAAGAAAAGGCTAAGTGAAGCTAAAGCTAACTGGATTAACGAGCTACAATCAGTATTGTGGGCCTACCGAACAACTCCCCGAGTAGCGACTGGAGAATCACCATATATGCTGGCATTTGGAAGTGAGGCTGTAATACCTGCCGAGTTAGGTCTCCCAACACACAGAGTGCTGAATTTGAATTCCCCAGTCAGCGACTTGATGAGAAGACTGGATTTGAATATGCTCGAGGAAGTCAGAGAAGAGGCAGCCATTAGGAATGCTGCTTATCAACAACGAATAGCTCTTTTCTACAACAAAAGGGTGAGGAAATGCGATTTAAAAGAAGGAGATTATGTGCTAAAGAAGGTAATTCAGAAACACAATAAATTGGAGGCAAACTGGCATGGGCCTTACCGAGTTACAGAAGTTGTTAGACCAGGAACTTACCGAATAGCAACTCTAGAAGGAGAAGAATTCAAGAATGCTTGGAATGCTGAACACCTTCGCAAGTATTATCAATGATGTAAAATGTACAACGGGTTCATCAATATGAATAAAACGATGATGTTTTCACCATTTTCCTCTCCTTTGTTTGAAAGTTTTTCGGGGAATACTAGTGTTGTACACTACGCTGTTCGACAGCAAAAAGAAGACAATAGTTCGAAAGAACCAAAAAATATACTCCTTTGGTTAGGAGGCGTACACTAGCGTGACCAACTAAGGTTGGTAAGATAACTAGTGGACAAATAGTTCGAAAGAACCAAAAAATATACTCCTTTGGTTAGGAGGTGTACACTAGCGTGACCAACTAAGGTTGGTAAGATAATTAGTGGACAAATAGTTCGAAAGAACCAAAAAATATACTCCTTTGGTTAGGAGGCGTACACTAGCGTGACCAACTAAGGTTGGTAAGATAACTAGTGGACAGATAGTTCGAAAGAACCTGATAATTCAATAATCAACTACGGTTGAGAGAAGAACAATATCATTTGATTTGAAAATAAGCCAACAAGTTGGTCGGAAGGTAAAATCATTCCAGAAAATACAAAGAATTCCAAACTGAACCAAGTATAGTTGGTCGGTGATCAACTATACTTAGTCGACGAGGATAAATTATCGACTATGGTTGGTCGGGCACATTTTATAATTTTTTTTTTTACCAAGTATGGTTGGTCGGGGATAAAAACCCATAAACTGTAGTTGGTCGACAAACACAATTTAACAACCTTGGTTGGTTGGAAACATTTTAAACATTTTATACTCATTACTTTATTATTAAGTGATTGAGAAACATTGATATTTGTAATTTTGATTACTAAATTGGTTGATGAACAACATCATATTGTTATCTTTTTAACAGATACATATACACAAATGTAAAAATGTTTGATAAACATAAGGCAATCGCAATACAAATTTGCAAACAGAAAATGAAATTCTTTCATTAAGATAAAAATGTATTACAAGCTATACATATGTGCTAATTATTACACTGAAGAACCTATTCTATTGGTTTCTTTCCTTTAGCTTTTGAAACAGGTTCCTCGCCGGCAGGAGGATCTTCTAAAAAAAGAGGAGAATTGATGAAATTAATATCTCTGAGCATTCTGACGTTCATCACAGAAGGTGTATCCAAGAGATGCTCTGGACGAGATAATTCAGTCTGAGAATGAAGACTATAGTCGCCGAGATATTTTGAAATTAAACTCCGAGGAATGGAACGAGCTGGGATCCATTCCATATCCAATTTGAAAGGTGGCACAGGCAAATCTAGTAACCCTGGAGCATGATAATCCCATAAAAAATGCCCTTGCTCCAATTTCAGTACACCCAGGGCGTTCAACCACCCCTGCTTATAACCTTCATTATTGGCATGTTCAATCCGAGCATCTAAATGAACAAGGGCTTCATTGTATCCTGCCATCCAAAATTCCCTGGGCTGTTTATGGAATTGGAAGGTTAATCTATCCAATTGTTCGTGAAGGCTCCTGACAAAAACATCCTTATTATCCAGAGCAGACTTCATCGCCGTAAGTTGATCCTCCAAGGATAGGTTTTTCTTGGACATTTCAGACAGAGCCCGGTCTTTTGCGTTCAATTGGAATGCTTGAGTTTCTAAAGTAGACTGAGTGCGAGCTTCTTCAACATTGCGACTAAGAACTCTTGATCGTCCCCGAGTAACTGGAATAACTTGTTCCTCGACAATGTTCAGAGCAGCTCTTCCTCGTCCATGAGAACCTCTTCCTCGTCCCCGAGCAGTCACAGGAATAACAGATCTTCTCAGATCGTCCAAATCTTGCCTTAATTTGGCATTTTCAACCTCTAAAAACGAGAAACCTTCATCGGTAACTTGTACTAAAGCAGTGGAAGATGACGCTGCAGATTCATACTCTGCCAACTTTTTTTGCAAATTATTGTTCTCTTGTTCCAGCAATTTAGCAATCTTCCTGCAGGCCTCAACTTCACCTTTTAAAGTTCTTTCTCTAACATCGTATCCAGCAAGGATCTTTTTATGGCCTGTTTCAGAAGAAAGCTGCTGATATCTATTTTCATACTCCTTGTGCAGCAAAGCAGTTGATTCATTGTGTTGACTCTGAAGATCTTCTAAGGTACAATGAATTTCCTCGATCAATTCATAGTAAGCCACACTGTTGGCCACAGCTCGGTCGAGTAAATCCTTCAAGTACCGATAAGCCTCAATTGCTTGTTCTGAGGCATCATGACCAAGGATGTCAGCTATTTCTGATGTACTAAGATCTGTATGAACAGCCTTATAATATTCGTGGCATTGCTGCATCAGCTTTGTATCATGTGCAGATATCAGTTCCATTCTAGCAACAAACTAAGGATGAGAAAAAGACAACAATCAACAAAAACAAATCATCAACAACAGAGATGAACAAAGATGTATTTTATTAGATCACAAAAGGATTACATTGTTTGATTACAAATACTTAAAGATAGAAACGATACCGAACAACTTCACACCTTTTCCTTGTCTCCCAAGACTTTCTCGGGAGGCTGGGACGAGGAGCTCGGTTGCTCGGTGGTCACAGTGACTTGATCGGCAGTTGAAATTTGCTCAGGAGGAGGAGGCATGGAAGAAATGTCCTCGTTAGCAGAAGGAAGAGAATCATGGATTTGATCACCTATGGCCATGGAAGATTCATCAGAGACATGCTCATCATCTTCTTCCTCCACAATTGGTGGGGGAGGACCAGGGAGGTGTAGCTGGAATAGCCCAGAATCTTCTTTGATCTTCAATTCTTGCTGGGAAGCTACCCATCCATCTCGAAAGTATTTCAACTTCCCATATTGAACTTGGGATGTCATCGCAGTAATCCCCTTATCCCATCTTTTATCCCAGCCAGCGCTGAAGGATTTCTTAATGGCGAGCTTTCTTTTCAGTTTCTCCGAGGAAAGCTTCACATCCAATTCTTCCTTTTGGCCCTTGATATCTCGCAGGGCGGACAACTCTTCCTCTGCCTTCCTCAACTTATCCTCACGTTCTCCAAAATTCTTGAGCTTGTCGTCATATTTATTATGCTCGACCTCTAAACTTTTCACTTTATTCTCCAAACTCTTGGAGATCTCAGCCAACTTCACCTTCCCAGCTTCAACTATTGACAACTTTTTCTCCCAAACAGCCTTGTCCTCACTATACTGTTGGCGAGATTCCTTCAAGGATTGGGTCAAACCCAGCAGAGCATCCTCTACACCTGACGAGGAGCTTGAAGCTTTAATAGCTTCATCCTTCTTCACGATATTATTGAAACAGTTCACCAACTGAAAGATGAGAAAAACAGTAAAGTCAATACAAAATGCAAGCATTCAGAGAAATAAAGATAATTCAGAGTGTGAGAAATTTACCGAAGCAAGATGACGAGTAGCTAGGGATGTCAGCATATCCCTAGAAATTTTTTCATCAATTCCTTGGATCTCGGGTATGATCCAAGTTTTTACCGAGCTCATTGTAGAGCTCGGAGGAATGATGGTTGGAACACCAACACCACCAGCTGGTAGAGAAGGGACAGTTTCAGCCAAATTGACTGAGGATGATTTCCTCAATCTTCTCAAAGGGACTTCAGCAGCTTCAACCAAGGAAGAACTCTTGGTCGGAGAGATAGTAATCACTTCCATAGGAGCAACTTTCTTGCTCGGAGCCACTGGGGGCTTCTCGGCAGCTTTAGAGGGTGCAGCATCCACCTTCTTAGTCCCTTCTGGGACATCAATTTTACTTTTCTTTTCCCCAGCAGCAGAAGTAATGTCATCAAATAGAGCAGGAGGAGCTCTTTTCTTGCCCATTCTCTGACTTAAAGGAAGATGAGAGTCTGAAGAAGAATCGTCTGGAGTTGAAGCTGGCTCAACAGGGCGAGCAGTATAAGAGGTTGTATAACTCTTATACTGTAGCAAATATGATGCAGACCTGATGTGCTCGTCTGCAACGTTCTTATGCAAACCCCAGATAAGTTTCAGATGCTTAATATTAACCTCTGATTCTTTTGGAGTTTTTCTTTTACTATCAACTGCAAACAAACACATAATGAGATATCAGTCATACATTTTGTCAAACATGATAAAAGCATAATTTCATAAGTAAAAGAAATAAAATGAAAAATAAACCTATCCCATTGCCATATGGGGGGCATCTGGGACCGTTGTATACTCCATCTCCAACTAAAGGGGCATATTGCCAATTTTTAATAACCACCCCATGTTCAAAATAATCTCTATTTGAATCAGGGAGGTTAACTACAAGAGCCCTATTCAGAAACCTAGTTTTTAAGTAATAAATATTATCTAGAATGGCCCATTTATAGCAATACATAATTTCAGGGATCCCTATACGAGTCCCATGAGTTAGATTTAATTTGTACACCCCATTAATTATTTTCCATGAATTGGGGGCTATTTTTGCAGGGACAAGATCAAAATACTAACAAAACTCAAGACACAATGGGTTTGGTGGAAAAGAAAATCCACATTCAGCAATGAATAGACTGGGGAACCAATGTCCCTCAGCCAATCGAAAATAATCTAAAGGCTCAGAAAGAACCTCCAGAGTTACCCAGGAAGGAATGGAAAAATCAGAACGAAATTTCTCAATAGACTCCACAATATAAACCATACTGAATAAAAGAGATACAAAAGAAAGGAAGAAGATCTTACAGGAAGAAAGGAGGTATGTTGACAACGAACGAAAACTAGGATGAATGCACAAGAGAGAAGGAGAGAATAGAAAGCTTGGATGCAGGAAATTGGAAAAAGAAGAAGACGGTATGGTTACCTAAGAAGTTTAAATACTTTGCCTTGGGAAGCGGCGAAGGAAATGATTACAAAAAAGAAACTATTGAACTTCCGACGGCTAAAAGGACAAAAAGGGTACTAAGATCGAAGCGCTCTTAAAAGTTCGAAAAAAGGCGGATTCGTTGAATTTGGAAATAAATTCAAATACGATGCTCCTAAAACCCAGGAAGATCATTCAATATTGCCATAAACCGAGAAAGAATGTTCCATACTCCTCAAAGTTCGAAATATGAAACATTGGGGGCTTCTGTTGATACCAAAATTAATATGCTGATGTGGACGAATCATACGAAAACACTTGTCAATCTACGTGGTACAATAACAACGAGGAAGTTCATTTCCTCGACCAACTCATGTTCTCCCCGAGCAACGAGGATATACCGAGGAACTTCAGCACTCCGAGGTACTCTAGCGCTCCGAGGAACTCCTGAGCAACGCGCAACTAAGGCGGTTCGAGCTGCATCTCGGCCGTAGTATTAATTGCCAGAATGTCAACAGTTCAACTATTCATTGAATGTTTATTATATTGACACACACGCTGCATTAAATGTATTACCCTTTCATACGTATATCATTTAATGTATCAACCCATTCATGTACAGCCCAAGGGCTATAAATACCTTGTATCACCCTCATTCAAAGGGGGACCGAAATTTCTTGATAGAATTATATATCGAGAATTCTCAAACACTCAGCAATAACATAACAGTGGACGTAGGCCATTCTTATAAGGCTGAACCACTTTAAAAATCTTTGTCTCATTTTATTTATCTGTGATTGAATAATTAGAACGATCTAATTTTTTACATCAACAATGTGCGTCATAATTAATTAGTCATATATCGCTACAAGTTGATATAAGTCATTTAAGGATTGAGAAACTTACATCTGCAAAGACGAATCCAACTTTAAAGAAGTCTTTAACATTTAAGACCAACAAGGATGAATTTGGTAAAATGTGTTTAAGTTACATTTAAATTTTACATTAAAAGTCTTGGGATATTTTTATAAAAGTTTAAATTATTTTTCAAATGATTTTAAATTGTTTTTAATTTTTAAAAATCATAAAAGTTTTGGATAAATATCTCCTGACCCCGTGAATAGTTTTAATATTTGAGGATTCCAAGTTATTTAAAACTTTAATTTTTTTGAAGTGGATCAGTGACTGTCGTTCAAACAACATCACATCTCGTTCGAATGAGATGGAAATTCGCTCGAACGACGTCGCACTTCGTTCGAACGATAGGTGTTTTTAGGTGGTACGTCACCGCCTTGATTTTTAATATAAATTGAGTGTCAGGCTTTTGAATTTCGTGTGGAGAAACACTGGTTTTAAACAGAATACATTTTTGCGTGTTTTGGTTTATTCTCCAACATTTTTGAAGGGTTCAATCTTTGTTTCACAATTCATAAATCCCAATATCTTTTGTGTGAGTTATTTTGTGGAACCCAAAGCATAATTTGCTATAGTTCAACCTATGTGGAGAAGGCATCTCCATATCTGATTGGTGGATACCGAGCGTAGTTATTCTATGTGTGGACAAGCCGAAGATGATGAACCGACACCTGGAGGGTATTTCGCTGTCTCTCGTAGCTTTAAAGGTTTGACGAAGACACCGTGCATTACATTTGTGGGCGATTATCAGGTTGTATGTAAGTCAATGGTCTTATAAACTTTTCAAAGTGTTAAAAAAAGGTTTTTATCCGAAAGGTTTTTTTCATGAATTTGTTGTCTTTGTTTCACATACATGGTTTGAATGATTTATGACACTTAGATGCATGTTTAGGGGCTGATCTAAAATTGAATTTGGTTTGATCAAATTTAGTCACCTAATTAAATAAGTGTTCTAATAAATAATTTAATTCGTATCACATAACATTTTACACTAGTGTATGGAAGGATTTTGATACGGAGCATGAGTGTTTTTCTCAAGATCCTCATAATGTAAGGCTTCGCCTAGCAATTGATGGTTTTAACCTCTTTGGTGACATGCACAACTCGTATAACATGGGACCATTAATATTTATGCCATACAACTTTTCGCCTTGGTTATGCATGAAAGAGTCATTTTTTATGATGTCGTTACTTATTTCAGGACCTCTGGCACTAGCTAAGGATATGAGTGGGTATTTACGATCATTAATTGATGAGTTGAATGAGTCATGGGAAGTTGGTGTAGAAATATATGATGCATCCACTCAAGGGAATTTTCAAATGCATGCGGCATAATATACTTAGCAACTATAGATGAAAAAGTTATAATTTTGCCTTTAATCGATGAAAAAGTTGTACATCTAAAAGTCTCCAAAATGTACTGAGTAACTATATGCATTAGCATGTGGTCCTGACATATGGGAAAACAAGTATATAAGTTTCATTGTAAAAAGGAGTTAGATTTCACACTATAGACCGTGACGATCGCAGGAGAAGTCAAAATAGCGGTTTAGATGTTAAAAGAGATCAGAATGATGAAGATATTAACTTTTATTGTGTATGAAAAACATTATTGAGTTAGAGTATATCAAAGGAAATTGAGTCCTTCTTTTTGAGTGTAACTAGTTTTAAGCTAATAAAAAGAAAAAAAATCATGAATACAAATTGAAGACCACTTTATAAGCATCAGTGTTAGCGGTAGGTGGTACAAGAGTGATCCATACGTGCTAGCCATTTAAGCAAAGCAAGTTTTTTTTTATCTTAATGGCACAAAATTGGGAAACCATTGGCAAGTTTTTCAGGAATTCCAGCATAGACACTTGTATGATCTTAGGGTGGAACAAATGGATACATATGTATCCGAAATGAACGATTTTGTGTACCAGGAAAATGCTTCATCAGAGGTTTTTGAGATTGTAGAAGCTGATGTTGGCCAGCTACAAAGAAATGATGTAGATGCGGACACTATTGATGCTGAAATTATAGACATAAACAAAGGAGTACTATCTGAAGAAGACATTATTTTCCTGGATGATGTCGATGATAAAGATGAAACTTTTGATGAATATTGTGAAAATGCGAAAGATGTCGTAGTGGTCGAGGGTGTTGATAGTGATATAGATTTATTTGTTAATGGAAACTACTTTATTTAGTTTTATTTTGTTAGATTCTTTTTATTTTAAGCACAGTACACAATTTGAATATGTTAATGTAATTTACTATTATTACTTTCTTCAGTTTTATTATGCTGGATTGTTTTTATTTCATACATAGTTTACCATATGAATATGTTCATGGAGTTTAGTATTGTTACTTTCTCCAGTTTTACTAGCCCGGATTGTTTTTATTTCATGCATAGTATACCATTTAAATATGGTAATGTAATTTACCATTATTTCATGCACAGTTTACCATTTTTAATAAATTTTCAGTTTGGCATATATACTATATTCCTTAAATTATTCAAATTACATTAATGTGTGATTTTGGTGTTCTTTTTTCAGTATATCACCAGGAAGCCATCTTTGGTCAAATAGCATGAAGAAGGCACCCACATCACCCACGACTCCCATGGAAGCTATGACTGAACACGTAATGTATGTAGAATCTTTAAATATCTTTCCATTAACACAATAAACTAGTCCTATAACCTCCACGAGCCATGCGAGTATAAAAACTAATTTTCAAATGTTTCTTAGTAGGTAGAAGTAGTCATTTATATTTTAACATTCATCATGTTCAAAGCTTTTTTATTTTCCCTCTCTTAAACTTTTAGGCTAATATTGTTCATTAGCTGCTTATATTGGTTATTTGCTTTTAATGTTTCGAACACATATTCCACCATAACGAAAAAGTTCGTGGACCAACAAAGGGAAAGGGGTTTCAGAAGATAATCAAAGCTACAGGGTAAAACATGCATTTTAAGATTTCAAAGGGGAAAAAGGCCACTTGACAAAAATCAGTCCGCTAAATTATCAAATTAACTTGGGATTATCACTCGTAACCTAATTCCAGTCCCAACTAATTGGAATGACCTCAGTGAAGTTGGTAAGACAAAAGCATTCAACAGACACAATTTAAGTAATTTCTTATTGAAACTGGCATAACCCAAGCTATTCCAACAAACCCAAAAAAGACCAATTTTTTCATTTGATTTCTTATTATTGGTGCACTATTTAGTTTACTGATTGAGTATAAAATTTCAGGAGAGATTCGAAACTAATTTTGATGATCATGCAAAGGAAAGTTTGAAAGAGCTAATGAAATGGAGAAGTAGGAGTCAACGGAGCAAGCTTCGTCAATTGTATAAACAATATGGATCAACAGAGGAGGCTCGAGAAAATTTCCCTACTGGTATGGCCAAGGATAATTGTCTTAGTCTATGCGATCTTTATGGAAGTCTAAGATATAAGGTTTGAACTACTGTTGATGTTTTCACTTACTTGTAAAGATTTATTTTATTAAAATATGCATACTTATGATGTTTGAAAATTGTTGTAGAGACAATGTATAATCAAGGTGGTCAAAAGCCTTTCTGGTGGTTCTCATGAACTGGTAATATATCTACTTTTCAAGAGTCACCACACGAGCCAACAATAAGCTGGGGGAGTTCCTTGAACAACTCAACTACTTTACACCACTATAAATATAATCCTCACCCTAGGGTCAAGGGGGATGTAATTCTCGAATATTGAGAGATATTAATAAGAATTAAAAAAACTCTCCGTGGATGTAGGTAATTTGCAGAACCACATATTTCTTTGTGTTGTGTGGACATTTTTATATTCTTTCATTATTTGCTTCTTAGGATTCATTTTATTATGATTAGTTGCACTCACAATTAGCATCTACTACTATGTGTGCGCATTGTTCACCAATCAAAATCAGTGGATACCGAGACATTGAGGTTATGTGTCGATTTTCCTAGACTGAAGTGACCATCACTAGTATGAGCAGAGGCAAATAAGTAAAACACATGGGAGTGAGATCGTGGAGTGTATCATTATCCTATATGTAAGTCGTGTGTGAGTCCTTAATAAGTCCTGCATTCATTAGTTTGGTACTAGTGGACTTTGTATAGATTGGGTGCGATAGTTGTTTTTACCGCGAGGGTTTTCAGTTTAAATTCTGGTGTACTTTTTGTGTTTGCTTTTCATATTTTCTTCACAGTTAATCACCAACTGCATGATCCATTACTCGATTGCTAAAACGCACAAAACTTTTTACTAAATTAATATATTCCTATATTAAAAAGAATTTATTAATTTGTTTTAACTTTTTAATGAAGTTAATAAATTTAGACCTACATGGCAGCACATATATGATTTTTCACTTAAACATTTTTCGGCTCATTCTACGATAGAAATCAAGTGTTGGGTGTCAAAATAAGACATTCGTTAGTGCATGATTAAAAAAGTTTTAGGCACAATGGTTGCGTATTTGTCTGGACAATGTCCCATTGTAATATACCTATGCCAAGGACTCAATTGACTTAGTAATTCATGAATTACATTTTTAGAAATTTTATTACATATTTTATTTCAACTTTTAAAATTCATTAATTACATATTGAATTAATCAATTTAACAAAAATCAGTAGGGTTAGGTCACTGACCAGAACTCTCATTATCTTGTAATTGGTGGAGTCCCCCTTTCCTTTCCTCCCCACTCCCTTAAAAAAATTAATAACAAAAAATTTAACTACACATTTATTTTTTTAGCAATTGAACAAATTAGTTGAGAAAAGGCTAGTTGATGAATGTCATGACCACCTTAAACTAAAATTGGCATGGTCCATCTAGGCAAAAATCTAAAACTAGCAACAAAGATATTAAATAAATTATGATATAAAAAATCTGATGTAAAGATGAATATGATCTAAAAAAATCGAATATCAAGTTGAATATGATAACAAAATCCAATTTAAAAAAAATCTTATATAAACCAAAATCATATAAAAAAATTGACGAAAAAAATTATAATATAAAAAAAAATGAAATAAAAAAATGATATATAAAAATCCATAGATTATAAAAAATTAAAAAAAACATTATTTAAACAAACACAAAGGTGGTCAAATCTTAAGCGACAATTTTTTTTCGTATAGCCAAATAAAAGTTTTTCAGAAAAAGTGGGAAAAACATGAAAATTGGCATATAAGATGTAATATTTTTTTTTATTGGGTATAAAACATATATTAAAGTGGACAAAACATTTATTTGCCACCATTTTCTAGATTTGGTCCAACAAATTATGCCAATCAAAGGGACCCTAAAAAATTTAAAGGTTGTTGTTTTCTCTTCCTGAATCTAAACCATTCAGACTTAAAATGTATGAAATAATATTTTCTTTTAAATAATTAAGAGGTTAATGATGTTGGAATTATTATTTAATTATTTATTAATTACAAAATTCGGTCAAATTTTGTGATTATAAATTAAATAAATTATTGCTCCTATTTAATGTGGTCCATATTAGGGGGCGATTTTGATTACAATTAATGGAGTTAGTCTTAGAAAATTATTTCAAGAGACACATGACTCTTGGTATGAATGTGAGTTTCTTAGGCTAGTTTTGTGGAGAGTAGATGATAGATTACTAAGGGAATTTCGGGTCCCCTTCCACCCTATATATAGTAAACTATTCTCCACCAAATGGTTCACTGAAAAACACACAAATATATCTAGGCTAGGAAGGAAAAATTTTGAATTCCCAAATTTTCCCATATTTAAGATTTTCAGACATTTTCTAAGAACAATTCAGGAGCTTTGGGAAGGAAGAGCTAAGGGACTTTTGAAAGCTATTCATAAGGCATATCAACAACAACAAACACATAAAGGCTAATGGAGAAAGGTATTTTTTCATAAGAGTTTGTAGTTAATTTTATGTGGCAATTGAATAAAAATATTAAAGATCATATAAGAATTAAGAATGATGATATATAATTCTTATTCATGTCATGTTTCGGATTTAAAACATCAAACTATATATGTTGATAAACCCAGATTTTAACATTTATTAAGCACTGATTTGTTTATCATGATGATTCGTATTACATGGTAATTTTTAACATTTTATTAAGCACCGATTTCTTTATCATGATGATTCTTATTACATGATAATTATGTAAGAAATTGTTCTTGCGTTTCTTAGCAATTTTGTCAAATATGTTAAGAACTTTTTTGTCAAGATTTTGTCAAATCTATCAAAGACGGGTTTATTTGATGTACTGGGACCATATATGTTGTATTGATGTTATTTTAGTAGTTTTCTAATCCATTCTATCAACCCTACATATTTCAAGCCATTTTGGAACAAAATTTTTCGAAAAGCTCTTGCGGTGAATAGTGTTTTTGTCACCGAACTTGTTCCAAATGCGATGAAAGTTGGCAGTTTGATTGGAAACGGGCCATATACCATTTTTCACCACCTTCGATCATGATGTAAAATGTTTTTCGGCGATCAGAGATAGTTTAGGCCCTCTAAACTCTAATTTTTCCATTTATGGTAATAATCTCGGGGGGTATATTTCACTCTTGAAAATTTATTTTTGAATTGCGTCAAATGTTTTAAGATTTTTGATTATTTTTCTACTAATTTATGATGGTAACTCATTTTTTCTGTTTTTGACAAAAATTTATGTTTTCCATATTTTATGAATGTTACATCAAGAACTGTTCTATAAACCTTGTTCTAATGATCGTGTTTTAGTTAAATATTCGTGTCGAACACCGGTCAACATATTTCATATGGTAGGGTATTAGACTTATGTTAATTTAATATTCATATTTTGATGAATTTCGTGCCAAAGACAGGTCAATGATTCATAACATTGAATATTAAATATATTAATTTTTTTATATCAATCTTTTGATGAGTCTCGTGCCAAACATAGGCCATTGACTCAATTGTTGAATATAATTGATATTACTGTTTTACCGAGTATCGTGCCAAACACAGACCAATGACTCATTAAGTGGAATATCAATATTATTGTCCATTCTAAAGTTTGTTATTATGTTGGATCCATGCAGCGAAGAGGATACAATTTAGATTTAATCAACTTTAGAATTATTGATTGAATATTGAATTGTCAAATAATACGTTTGCTAAATCACAATTTTCTATGTTAGAAATCCAATACATATATTCTGCTATTATGGTTTTGTGACATTAAAGGGCTACTTATGACACAATTTGTTATAATTCTTTCATTAAAATTTTGACAATTACATATATTCATTACCTTGCAAATTTTAGTTATGTGTATTTGTTTTAATTAGAATGACCATTTTGCAGCAAATCTTAACCTATTTTCTCAAGCCTCAACCTTTTCGGAATTTAACATAACTAATCTGTCGGAATGGTGCGAGTAAATTGAGTTTAGCCTTGGTTTCTTGGACCATGATATAACACTTACTGACAAACCCACTGCTATTTTACTGAACAAAGCAGTGAGGATGAAGTGCTCATTCACGGTACGTGGTCAAAATCGAATAAGCCTTATCTGATGTTCATTAGAATGTGCATCGTAACAAATGTGAAAACTTCCCTATTTAAAACCACCAACGTGAAACATTATCCGACGAATATTAAGGATAGGTTTTGCAATGCTGACAAATCCTTGGCTGAGAAACTTATGGCTAACTTGACCACTATGAGGTTCGATGGCACTCAGACCATGAACGCATAGATTATTGAGATTACCAACATTTCTGCAAAACTGTGGACTTTGGGCATGATAGTGGACAATTCTTTCTTAGTCCAATATGTCCTAAACTCTTGCCTCCTGATTATGGGTCTTTCCAGATTCATTACAATACCATTTAAGATAAATAGAATGTTAATGAACCATAAAGCATGTTGGATCGGAAGAAGGACGTATAAAGCAGCAGAGTGGTAAAGTGCCTAAATTACAAGTGGCAAATACGATGGTCAATAAAGAAGATGGTAAGAAAAAGAAAAGAAAGGGCATGAAACGAGGTCTTGGTTCGTCTAATAATAAACTTGGTCATTCACACCAAAAGAAGGATAAAGCAGTCACATGTCACTTCTGTAACAGGAAATGGCATATTCAGAATGACTGCATTAAGCGTAAAGCTTGGTTTGAAAAGAAAAGTAAGCCTTGTGCTTTTATTTGTTTCGAATAAAACTTAATTGATGTTCCTTCTAACACATGATGGATTGATTCTGGTTCTACATGTCATCTTTTAAATTCTATACAGGGATTCCTTTCAATTTGAAAAATAAAACCAAATGAAGATTTTCTTTACATGGAAAACCGGGCAAAAGTAAAGTTGAAGCAATAGAAGTTTTTCGGTTAAAATTACAATATGGGCTTTATTTTGATCTTGAAGATACTCTTTTTATACTCACAGTTTCAAGAAATTTAATTTCCCTGTCCAAACTCTCAATAAGGGGCTTCACTTTTAACTTTAAAGATAATGGTTTTACTTTATATAAGAGTAATTAGTTTTTTGGCTCAGGTTTCTTGTCGAATGGTTTGTTTCAAATTAATCTTGATCCTTATTTTTTGGAATCCTTATTGTCTCTGCATACTCATGTTGGAACTAAACGTATCTCGTTTAATGAGAATTCTGATTATTTTTGGTAATAAAGATTAGGACACATATCCAGAGAGAGAATTGAAAGGCTTATTAAAAAGGGAATTATCCCTACTCAGGATTGGTCCGATTATAATATATGTGTGGACTGTATTAAGGGTAAACAGACCAAACACACAAAGAAAGGAGCCACAAGAAGCACACAACTTCTTAAAATTGTATATACAGACATTTGTGCTCCTTTTAATGTTCCTTCCATTAGTGGAGAAAAATACTTATCACTTCTATAGAAGATTTTTTTCGATACTGCGCATTGTATGTATTTAATGTTAAATCTCAATCAATTAATGCGTTTGAAGTTTATATTACAGAAGTAGAACGACAATTAGGCAAAAGATGAAAATCATTCGATCGGATAGAGGTGGTGAGTTTTATGAAAAATATGATGAGTCGGGGCAACGTCCCGGTCCTTTTGCTAAACTCAGCTCATACTACACAATGCCAACTTCCCCTTAGCGAAATGGTGTAGCTGAAAGGCGTAATCATACTCTTATTGAAATGGTTAGGAGTATGATAAGTAGAACTAATTTACCTATATTTTTGTGGATGCATGCTCTCATAACCGCTGAGCATATCTTTAATAGAGTGCCTAATAAGACAATTCCAAAGACACCTTTTGAACTGCGAAAAGGATGGAAACCCTCTTTAAGTCATTTTCGTGTTTGGGGATGTGCAACAGAAGCAAGAATTTATAATCCACATGAAAAGAAACTGAACCTTAGAACATTAACTTATTATTTTATTGGGTATCCAGAAAAATTCAGAGGGTATAAATTCTACTATCCTAACCATACAATACATATAATTGAAATCGAAAATGCTAAATTAATTGAACATGGTGAAGTTAGTGGGAGTAATGAAGTTAGGAATGTGATTATTCAAGAAATCAAGGAAAATCCTCCTCTTCTAAGAATTCCGGATAATCAAAATTTTCCTAATGAGGTTCCTAATGTTCGTATTGTTCATAATGATATTGTTGTGCCGATTATTGATCCGACCAACAACGAAGAACAAATGGATGAACCACATAATGAACAACCACATAACGAGCCTATTGTTGAAACACCACAATACATAGCTTTAAGGAAATCTTAAAGAAATTGGAGATCAACTGTTTCGGATGACTATATGGTATATCTATAAGAGAATGAATTTAACATTGGAGATATTGATGATCCGGTATCTTATGAAAAAGCCGTTTCTAGCATAGAATGAATGATGAACAAAAATCTATAGATTTTAATCAAGTCTGAGAGTTAGTCGATTTGCCTGAAGCTTATAAAGCAGTAGTGTCTAAGTGGATATATAAGACCACACACGACTCAAAGGGCAATATTGAATGGCATAAAGCTAGACTTGTTGACAAAGGTTTTAGTAAAAAAGGAAGTCATTGATTATAGTGAAACCCTCGCTCCTGTTTCAAAGAAAAATTCTCTTAGAATCATATTGGCACTCGTATCTCATTATGACTTAGAACTACACTAAATGGATGTTAAAATAGCTTTTCTTAATGGGAGTTTAGATGAAGAAGTCTATATGGAACAACTAAAGGGCTTCATTCAAGAAGGAAAGGAAGATAAAGTTTGTTTGTTAGAGAAATCAATATATGGATTTAAACAAGCTTCTCGTCAATGGTATTTTAAGTTTCATCATACCATTGCATCCTTTAGGTTTAAGGAAAACACTATTGATCGTTGTATATACCTAAAGATCAGTGGGAGTAAGTTTGTATTCCTGGTCCTATATGTTGATTATTTGCTTATAGCCAACAGTGATATTGGTTTACTAAAGGAAACTAAGAAGTACCTTTCGCAAAACTTTGAAATGCCAGATTTAGGTGAGGCATCCTTCGTGATTGGGATAGAGATTTATCCTGATCGATCACGTGGATTGATAGGATTGTATCAGAAGTCTTACATTAACAAAGTTTTACAAAGGTTTGGCATGCAAAATTGTAATTCTATCAACGTTCCAATTTTAAAAAGGGAGAAATTCAACTTAAGTCAATGTACCCAAACTAAATTGGAAAGGGATCACATGAAAGGTTTGCCGTATGTTTCTCTTATAGGGGGTTTATTATATACACAGGTTTGTACTCGACCGGATATTAATTTTGCCATTGGGATGCTGGGCCGATATCAAAGCAGTCTGGGTGACTTCCATTGAAACTCTCCAAATAAGGTATTTAGATACTTTCAAGGAACCAAAGACTACATGCTCACTTATAGATCTTATCACCTTGAGGTGGTTGGTTATTCAGACTCAGATTTTGGAGGATGCCTTGATAGCATAAAGATTACTTCGGATTATGTTTACCTTCTAGCAGGAGGGCCATTTCATAAAAAAGTGCTAAGCAGAGTGTCATCACTTCTTCAACTATGGATGCTGAGTTTATGACTTGTTTTGAAGCTACAAATCATGGATTGTGGATGCGAAATTTTATTTCAGGACTTAGTATTATGGGTTCAGTACCTAAGCCGCTGAAGATTTATTGTGATAATGTCGCAGCAGTCTTCTTTTCAAAAAATTATAGATATTCTAAAGTAGCTAAGCATATTGAGATGAAGTACCTATCTATCAAAGAAGAAGTTCATAAACAAACTATGTCAATTGAGCACATTAGTATAAGTGTTAACAGAGCTATTCCTTTAACGAAAGAGCTATCTTCGAAGATAATTTTGCAACGTACTAAAAAAATGGGTCTCGAGTAGTTTATTATGTAATTGCTATTTGCTTAGATATTTGACACAACTTTTGATATCAATAAAGAGTTTCTGAATTCTAAATTTCTGTCTTAAAGACATGTATGTGAATGACTGAATGTGACATAAATAGTATTTTATAAAGACATTATGAGACCATTATGATAACTCACATATTTATCCTTATTAAGTATGACATTGGTGGCGTGATACATGGAAAGAACCATGCTCTTGAATTAGTATGGAACGACCATGACTCACACTAATGAAGTATTTAGTTAAGGTGCTCGATGATATTATAAGATACTTGCGCAACTTATATTAATCAAATCATTATGTATAACCTTATTAGGACCAAGTGGGAGACTGTTGGAATTATTATTTAATTATTTATTAACTATAAAATTCGGCCAAAATTTATAATTATAAATTAAAAAGATTATTGCTCATAATTAGTGTGGTTCATATAAGGGGACGAAGTTGATTAAAATTCATAGAATTAGTCTTAGAAAATTATTTCAAGAGACACATGACTCTTGGTACTTTTATGAAGAGTGGATGATAGGTTACCAAGGAAATTTCAGGTCCCCTTCCACCCTATATATAGTGAACTATTCTCCACCAAATGGTTCACTGAAAAACAAGCAGATACATCTCCGCTAGGAAGGGAAAATTCCGAATTTTCAAATTTTCTTATATTTAAGATTTCAGGCCATTTTCTAAGAATAATTCACGAGCTTTAGGAAGGAAGAGCTAAGGAACTTTTGGAAGCTATTCATAAGGCACATCAGCAATAGCAAACACGTCAAGGGCCAATGGAGAAAGGTATTTTTTCCATAAGAGTTTGTAGTTAATTTTATATGGTAATTGCATGAAAATATTAAAGATCCTATAAGAATTAAGAATGATGATATATAATTCTTATTCATGTCATGTTATAACTTACAAATGACTATATTTATCTTTGAATGGTAAGAGGTAGAATTGCCTTTGAACACTCAAACACAAAAACAAACCAAATTTTCAGACTTAAATTTGGATCAATTATCAAAAAGTCCATCGAACATTTTTTAATACACGTTTAGTCAAAGTCTTTTTATTTTGTTCCAAAAAGTCCCCCACCACATTAAAACACAAAAGACACTTATTTTTCGTTTTACCCATTTAATCCATCGAACAGTCATTTTTCCAATATTCTCTTATTTTGACAGGTCCATGCTAGCGGCACCCCCTACCCCCCATCTCACCCCACGTCAGTGCTCTGGTGGGGGTAAATGAGTTAAGTATGTTTTTATTTTGAGTATTTTTATATGGTAAGTGACATTTTAAAAAATTTTAAATAAAAATATATTAAAAAATATTTAAAAATCTATTCGAAATATGATTCACATTTTATATTTAAACTTTGAGATTCATTATAAAAAAACAAACGTAATCTTATATAACTTCTTGGCGTATATAACTTGTTGCTTAGTAGGTTGTGGGTTAAAGGTTTTAGTTAACAAATAGGTCCGACCATGTCGACAAACCTCTAATTTTTGGTCGGCATTAATGATATATATCTATCTCAGCGTTATAGCATTTTATTCTACCTCTGTCTTTTCTTATTGGCATATCTCATTTTTTTCCAAAACGGTTACTTTCACTGTACCTTAATCTGAACACCAAAGCTCTCAACGGGTTCTCTATTTAGTTGGTGATGGTTGGCCACACTATGCAACAATTTTCATGTAGTCCAATATTCATTAAATATAAACTTATATACCCTATTTTTTCAATGGACAAATAGAGAGGCACATGCATAAAAGTGTGATTATTGAATATTGTTAGGGTTATGTTATTTCCATGGTTCAAAGTCACGGTATTGATTTATGATTCGAACGTTTAACTTTTTAAGCAGTATTGATATCGATCTTAGTCTCGGGTGATACGGAACAATACACTATTTAGAGAAACGTTTTTTTTTTCAAAAAGTAAGGGAATGTTTAAAAATGTAAGAATAATAATATTCGTTAAATATAAACTTATATACCCTATTTTTTTCAATGGACAGATAGAGAGCAACATGCATAAAAGTGATGATTGAATATTGTTACGGTTATGTTATTCTCATGGTTCAAAGTCACTATATTGATTTATGATTCGGAAGTTCAACTTTTGACGTGGTATCGATATTGGTCTCGGTGTCGGACAATATACAACTATACACTATTTAGAAAAAGTAGGGAAATGTTTAAAAAAATAAGAATAATAATATTCGTTAAATATAAACTTATATACCCTATTTTTTCAATGGATAAATAGAGAGGCACATGCATAAAAGTGTGATTATTGGATATCAATAGGATTAGGTTATTCCTACTCCAAACAAATACTTTTTACTTCAAAATAATTTTAGTAACATAATTTAATAAATTTTCTGACACTTTTTTTATTCATCATAAATGAAAAGAGAGGAAACTAGCTACCCCTAAGGTAGGAAACTCCTTGCAAGTTGACATAATCAATTGTTTGGCAGCTTTCCAACTTTGCCATCAAATTTGCTCTTTTATTCCCTTTTAACTCGAGATGTATCTAACCATCATGGTCAGGGTGAACAAAAAAAGGTCATAGGGCTCGAGTTCAAAACCTTCCAAAGAATATCAGACTTTAAGCGTGACGTGTATTAGGGTGGTTCTCTCCTCCTTGTTTGTGTGTATTGTGAACAACCTAGTCCTTATTGATATAAAGCTTTAAATATATAGTATGAGATTGTTTATTATTTGCACACCATCTAAAGTGGGGTGAATTTCGAGTATTACATGTGGACAAATTATAGTAAGTCGTGTAGAATGTTTGGGGAGACATTTAGCAAAAATAACACTCTATAATCTGGACTAAAATAAAATTTTATAAAAATATTGTAATGTATTCGACTATTCAATTTATTACACCACGTTAGACAAATATAGTTCTTTAACATGGCATTTTCTATTTGTTGCGGGAAACTTTCGCGCGATATTTGTATCATTGTACCCAATTGTGTCATTAAATACCATGTAACTTTAGGTGTTCATTTCTTGTGTGCTGTGATCCAACTATCATAGGGTCTTCTAAAATACTCTTACAAGCTGATCATTTTTTTTTTTGGTAACAAATCAATATCTAAATATTTTGCCATATTAACTTGCATTAATCCTCTGAAAACGGTCTTTCCATGTTAAATATGTAATATCAAACTTAAAATTAATTGATTATTGATGGAGAGATGTCATAATTTTATTTTTTATGATGTATGACTTAGTTTAATGACATATTGTTATATCGTGGAGAGTTAATATTAGAGGAATATTGGATATAACATTTTGAATGCATCATTTCATGTATTTATTTATTTATAATTATCGTGGGAACTCCCAAAGAACGGCATCGTGGGAACTCCCAAAGAACAGGCCACGAGTTAGATTTTACACCCCGCTTCGAGTGTCACAATTCAAAGTTTACACCCTGCGCCGAGTGTCCTAACTAATTTAATCAGGGGCTTGCTGGGGGGGGGGGGGGGGGGGGGGGTATCAATCGCTCGCCAAGACCTAATTTTTTATTTTCAACACTTGAAAAAGATATCCGAAATTCGAACCGGTGACCACTTGAACCGGTGATTACATGCCAAGCAACTCTACTTTGGAATTGCTAACAAGGATTCAAGTATAAGAATATATTATATAACATGCTTTGTCTCAATTATTAATGATTTCATGTCGACGTACATATATAGTAGTCCTGCATTATTGTGCCTTAGCTGAAAGTTTATTAAAATAACATATTTACGTGTGAATGTAATCTTATCAACCGATCATAATAAATCTTTGTGTTGTTTCAATTTCTATTCGATTACTTGGTACGTCATTGCCTTAATCAATGTACGGTATATATTAATGGCTACCTTCATCTCAAATTAATATTATTATTTAAAAATAATAATTTTTAAAAGTACATTTAATCAAATCAAAATCAAAATAATAAAAAAATAAAACTAAACTATTAATTTAGACTGACTTAAAATAGAAGAAGTACATTATATACCAAGGTTTACGGTCTAAAATAACTCAGCCAGTTCAGTCATTCATTTATTAACTTAAGATTGAAGAGTTGAGTTTGCATGGCCGATGACTACTATCATCGATGTTTCATATAGTTACGTTTTTTCTTGTAAGAAAAAAAAAGATATTAATTAAGAAGGATAATTAATACACTAAAAGAGAAGAATGAATTAAAAGATAAAAATAAATGAAACTAGAACACATAAACTAAGCAAAACATCAAATTTGTGAGTACGTCCTCTATTTAACAAAAAATTATTATTATGGATTAGTCTTATTTATTGAATAAAAAATGCATAAAATCTCATTGATTTTTATTTATAGAGAATTAAGGTAAAGGTTATGGTCCGTCCTATATTTGGATTTTTAGGACAATGTTTTTTAAGTTTATAAATTTAGTCCCTGTGGTACAATAGCATTTATAAGTCTAGTCCCTGTGGTGCAATACCCTTTATTTTTTTGGTCCGCGCCAGCGGCACCATTTTTCACCATTTTTCATGGTGTTTTTAGTACAGGGACTAAATTTATAAAATTATATGGAGTGTTCTATTATTTTATACACTTTAAGCATTATGACGACCTTTTCCCAAAACCCCCTTTTATTTAATGCATCGTATCCTTTTTGTATTATTATTATTATTATAAATGGCATATATTTTGACAAATGTATCCTTAACTCACATTCATTTTTAATTCACTTACTCTCTATAAAAATAAATGCATCGCTCCACTCTCTCTCTTTCTCAAGCAATCTCACCTCCACCCACCCCATCGGAGATTCTCCGAAAAATCTCATCAGAGGCCGCCTAAATTCTCATTGGTGTGTTTTTCTCTTTTCATTTATTTCTTTCATTTTTTCTGGTTCGCGCCAGCGACACCATCACCGGAGCTGGAGAAGAAAGCTTTTTGTTAGAAAAAATGAAAGCTTTATAGAAACAATAAATTTATCGGTTTTGATTTTTTCGTCAAAAAAATCAAATACAAGTGTTGTTTGATAGATCGATGAGTTGATTCTAAATATATAAATTTGGTGGAGTTATGACTTTTTAAAGATTTGATGTTTTTTTTTGCCAAAACACGAGGTAATAGCGATTAAATATATTTGGAGAGCATGTTGGTCATTTTAATGCCTTTAATTAACAAAATAGGATATTTGACACAATTAACTCAATCAAAATATCTATTGCAATATTCACCAAGTAAATGAGACTCAATTCCTATTACCTGAAAATATGTGAACCCTTCCTCATATATACAACGGGCAGAGATTTTAAAGAATGGAAGCTAAATTAGTCAACAAGATAAAGTTTTTTTTTTTTCTTGGGAGCTTTCGGCCTGCGTAGATTGATTATATATATTGAAACCAAACAGCTAACTTATTTAACTATAAAAATAAGTTATCTCATTAAACTTATTGAACTATGAACATGACCACAATTTATTAAAACAATTTATTTGGACCATTATTAAAAGCTAAATATTAACTCTTTCTTAAAGTAATAAAATGAAATAAAAAGTCCTATAAACACGATGCACAAGTGTGTCTTAAACGCAAACGATAATAAACTGCGTCATCATCTGGGCATCTGCTCGTTTCAATATATACCTAACATATACCTAAAATGAGGCCAAAACATGCTGACAAATTATAAAATAATGGCAAAAATTTGTACTTAGAGTTATTTTGTTTGCAGAGCATCTAAACATTCTCTATATACCATGGGAAAAAGCCAGTCCATTTAATAAAAGCCAGTCCATTTATTTACCATTTAATAAAAGCCAGTCCATACTCGTTAATTTTAATATTTTTAAAAATTAGCAAATATTGACAAATAGTAAAAAAAATTATTTTGAAACCTTTTTTTTATAGGGTCTCCATAGAATGTTAGGACCCTTTAAAAACTTAACCCAAATTTATTTTACTATTTGTTTAAAATTAGTCCACAACTTATGACCTTATTTGAGGACCCGAATATATATATATATATATATATATATATATATATATATAAACCCTAAACATTAACCTTCGTAGTCCTCCGTACAAGATATTTTTTTATCATTTTGGGACTCATAATGCGTGAGGACAATAATTAGAGACAAAAAATTATTGTTTTACACAACGCGCAACTTCTAGATCTCCCTTCGAAGTAAACTCGTGATTTTTTTGAAGATGATTTGTTCCTTGATAATTCAAACTATCAGTTTCTTGCCCTTTATATTCCCCCATAAAAGATATTTTTAAACAGATACACATACATATATATACATGTCCAAAACTTAATTGCATGGACTTCCCATGTGGATTATTTTCTTAAAATAGTAAAAAAGTTAAACTTTTTAACTAAATTTGGTGGATATAATATTCATAATCAGGATATCATCCACAAAAAAAATATCGTAAGATTCAGTCTACAAATGGCTGTAATGTTAACTTAATAAACATGTGTATTTTCAAGAATTGAAACATTTGATGATCATCTCAACCACTTTTAGATTGATTTTTTTATCATATTTTTTGGTAATGATCCTTACTACATAAATCATATTCACCGAGGTTGGTTGGAAATTTTAACTTTTTACTGTTTAAAAAAATAATCTCCATATATATATATATATATATATATATATATATATATATATATATATATATATAGAGAGAGAGAGAGAGAGAGAGAGAGAGAGAGAGAGAGTTTAATATAATATTATTATGAAGCTTCATTTTCGTATCAATGGGTAGAAATGATAAATAATCAAAGTCATAAAGTGTAACTTGACTTAATTAGGAGTAGTCTTATCTAAATCCAGAAAAGTTGTTTTCCACTAGGTGTTGTTGGTGCGCCATGCATGTGTATGGAAATTAAAGGCAAATATGCTATTCATATCACTAGACATAAAGGCAACCATGGGATTCAGTTGGTATACTTCTGCTTGCCACAAACCTTCCCTCCGGGCCATCTTCTTAATGATAGCCAACTTATTTTCGGTACTTTCTTAACACTTTATCCCATTGATTTTTTCCTACATATGCATAAAGTTAAAGCAATTTCAGAGAGATTTCCTAAACGTAGATACCAGAAGGTGATACGTAATACCATATGAATTGCCACAAAGTTAAAAAAGAAAGTCGTACGAGTGAATAAAGTTTTCGCTTAACTAGAGAATTTAATAGAGACCGATGTCGGCTGAACTTACTTCCATACATGAAGAGACTGATCAGGGACGAAGCCAAGAATTACACTTAGAGGGGCCGGGCGGACAGATAGACACATTATGGTTGGTTGACCGAACCAATTTTAGTCGATTTTGTTTTGATCGGTTTGATTGTTGACTAATTTTGGCTTAGGGTTTTATCTCGATTTCAGTAATATATGATGAATTGAATTTAATTAGTGAAAATTATTTTTGACGAATATATTAAGACGACTTGCATGCAATACGAAGTTAGTGAATTAAGGTTGATCCTTTTTTACGAACCAAAAAAAATTGACATGATCAAAAAACACAAATAATAAACTCCGATTTTACTTATATATGACACAAATAATCATATTTAATTGCTTACCGTGTAGAAAAAGTGACAAATATATTTTCATAATTATATATGGTTTTGTATAAGTTCTTGTATAACACACTTAAATTACCACCTCTAAATTTAATTAGAGTAAAGATTTATAATAAATTTACAACAAAATAAAAAGTTATTGAAATAATTTACCCGTGGTATATAAATTCATAAAACATAAAAAGTAAAATTAAAATTGCTTAAAACACCTCATATAGATTGTTATATAACATATATATATATATATATATATATATATATATATATATATATATATATATATATATATATATATATATATATATTGCACACATGTATATATAATCAAACTTTTTTGAGGGTTAGCACACCATCATTCAACTTACCATAATATTTTAAGTTATAAAATGTAACTTGTTAACTATTAGGAGCCATCAAACCTATCAAGGCTTTGAAATTCTAAAGGGGGGCCATGGCCCCCTTTGGCCACAATAGAGCTTCGTCTCTGAGACTGATCTCATGTTTCGAACCCGAGACTAACCGTAGTTTAGGCGAATACACTTGTTATCGCACCATGGTACGATGTTGAATTGATACAAAGTTATTGGTTAATAATGAACGATTAATAATTTTGATTACCAAAATGGTAGTTAATAAATGTGTTTGGTCTTGGCCTGCTTCATCGGTTAAAAACTGTAAAGACCCGTTAATACCTATTAAATTAAGTAAATGATAAATATTATTGAACTTGCTATCAGTATTTTTCAGAATTATGGTGGTCCAAATCAGACCTTAATTTGGAAAAATGATATCGTTTGCCCATCTAAAATATATCATGTCATAATTTTGACATGAAGATGATACGAAATTAATAAAAAATTGACATGATAAGTAGTATATGTATGTGTGACAATGAAGCAACAAAGATCAACTAATAAGCCCGAGAACAAAAATCTAAAGCAAGCAAATCCAAATGGGAAAACATTCATGATGGAATTTTATAAAGGAAGCACAAGTGCAAGCACTTACAAACAATAACAATGGAAAGAAAAGCAAAAAAGCAACAACAAAACTTCAAGCACAAAGCTAGAACAAGTAAAACGTTGATGCTGCTAAAAAATTAGAAATCTGCATGAAAGTGGAATAGTTAAAAATAAACAAAAAGGAGACTCTATATATGTTCAATTGCTTATATATGGCTTCCAAATCTAAATATAAGATGCAATAATAAGATATTCTTCAATTCTAACCATTTTGAATTAGGGTTTCCATGCTGAAGCCCATACAGCGGGTTCATCTTTCCATGTTAAGTAGATTCCAATTGAGTCCTCACCTTGGGGCGGCACGAGTGACCAACCGACTCGATACCTTTTTAGTAGCGCTTTAACGTCGTCAACAACATCGTCGCTAAATCCAACCGTTGAAAATGTCTCCTTGAGCTTTTCTGACCATTGAATCCCTCTTTCTCTCTTCTCGCAATCTCCCACGATATCGCTTTCATCATCGCATGCCAAAATCCTAACCATGCTCCTTGAGCACTCTCTCTCCAACATTAACCTCTCATTGCTAGTTGGCACAAAACACTCTTCTAACATCTCAAAATATATTGTGTAGAATCTTAAACATTCCTCAAAGCACTTGATAAAGTCATTTTTCGAGCTTGAAAAATCCGCTTCTTCCTCAACAACTGTCACGACACGGGGATTTAGCGAGTGGAGCATACGAATAACATCACCCCTTTCTTCAAATTCAACCGTTCTCAATGCACCGATACAATTCACAGCTATTGCTTCATCTTCTTGGATACCTATTGCCTCTTTTGTGAGCTCCCCTAAGCGATTTAGGCCGTTAATTACATTAAATTCGAAGGGAACTCCCATTAGCCTCGCGAATTTCTCCATTCTTTGTGCTATCTCCTTCATGACGGATTTCACGATGTTCGCGGTTACCACAATCGTTAGCTTTAAATGTGGCGTGTCATCGTTTCGCGTGGCTAGGGCTTCTAATAAAGTAGGCCATTGAGTGCAAAGAGTGTTGCTTATGTCAATTATGTGAAGTTTGCTCTCACCATCTAGGGCTTCCAAAATAGCCCCGTTTGATGCAACATGACCAAAAGTTGTCCAAGGACTCACCTCTTGGAACTTTAGTATCAACTTCCTAGCCGAATCGAACGAGCGTCTCTTCTCAGCAATAGAAATTAGGGTTTTGTAGCAACGTTGGCCGGATTCCGTGGCCTTACAAAAAAGGGCTTGTAAAAAATATGATGCTAATTTCTGATCACAATCTCCATAGGGGGACGCGAGCTCGTTTAGCTTCCACAAGAGGTAGTTGATCTTGCTAGAATCCTTGTCAGAGATAGCTCTCGCGCATTCTCTCAGAAGACTCGAGGCCCACTTTTCGTCTCCACAAGGCTCACCGGAATCCGATGACCGACTAGTTGACGCATGGCTGCTTTGAGGGTGGTTGGTGCTTTGCATGTCTAGATGAGGATGATCATTGGGTTTAATTTGAGGGTGGGTGTAGTGTAGAAATTGTGTTCCTTTAGGGGTGAAGAGAGTTCTCTCCATGTCTTATTGTAGAGAGCTAGCCCATTTAGACTTTGAGGCACTTTTTTTGGAGGCTCAAAATTATTTGATTTTAGGTTAACTATAAAAGAACATCAAAGTTATGTACAAACTTATTAATTGTTATGTTTTTGGATTATTATGTATTGGGGGTCATTGTCAAGCTATGGTATCATCTACTGCTTACATATCAAAAGAAGAACATTATCATACTTTGTGAGACATGCTTAGTAACCCGTAGGTTTCCCCCACAAACTAAGCTAGATTGATGACATAATGACTTTGAACTTTTATATAGTTTACTTTTACTTACTTTCTTCTTTCTTCCGTGCTGTGTGTCTACCTTTTTCTGAAAATCTAGGGAAAGTTCTTTTAAAAAGAGACATTGAATTTATAAATGTTTTTCATGAGAAATCCTCTTCTTTGTTTTTAACTAAAAACTCTCACATACTCTACCCTTTTTTTTCAAGAGACCCACTTTTGGTGAGATTTAAACAATATAAAATCTTAGCAATAATACACACACACACACAACTAAACAAAGAGTCTAAAATTAGTAATGAAAATATCTCTATATAAAACAAATTGGCATTCATTTAGCTATTTGAAATCATTGGTTTCAACTACATTAAATTCTGTCGTTTACAAAGAATTATTATGTTTTATACATTTTTACGATATAAAAAAAGTGATACGGAATTCCCTTTTCATATTCTTAGAAATAAATTTTATCTCTCTCCCTCTCTCTCTCTCTCTAGAGAGAGAGAGAGAGAATTTGTAATTAGTCCTCCAATTGGTGCTGAATTTTGTGTTTAATCCAAGTGATTTAGGCACGAGAAGCCACCCGACTAATTTTTTGTTGTTATTCGGAGTACCGGATGAATATGGTTGTGCATATGCTATATTAATTAGGATAATATAAGTATTGACCATGTCAAACAAACATATAATGGTAATATTCAAGTAAAATGCATATTATGTTTCCAAATAAATAGCTATTTGAAGAGAATCGATAGTTGTATGTGTAGAGTAGTAGTCATATTAATACACTTATAATCATATTTGACGCCAATAAACACTTTATTCTAAATAAATCAACTTTGATTGCAACCTAGTGTTTAACTTCAAGGGATATGAAACTAAACATCACATTTTTTTTACAAAGAGTAATTCAAGAGAGACCCTCAAATTATATTCACAAAATAGAACCGACTGAGTTGTTAGGAATGCCTTGATTAGTGTGTGGGTTCACGTGGCGTATGTTTAAAATACCAACCAATGTATTTGTAACATATCAACGAATTTGTTTTGTGAATATAATTAGAGTCGCTCTCAAATTACCCTAATATAAATATTTTCTTATATGTTGACATGGCTTTTTCTTATTAAAAAATGTGGCATTGCATTTGAATGCACCCGGCTTAAAAGAACAATCAAGTGGACAAATACATAATTCCAAAGTCATTACATCAATGTCATCTTAATATTTATTAAGATGTTCCTAGAGATAGATATATTTATACACTAGAATGTGCATTATATAATGGAATATAAGCCATGCAAAAGGAAACTAACAAATAAAATATTTCCCTCTCAGATAATAAAAACAAATACATGATGATAAAAGCAATATTATTTGATAATAGGCATGTTCCGACTTCATTTTACTTTATTTCGCCTAGAACCAAATTTTCAAAATGATCACAATAATAGAGTTTGTAGTGCCATCAAAATTTCTCCCCTACTAACTTAAATGTTTGTATTTATCTCCATTAAACTTTGCGTCAAATTATTGTCTAGAACTGATAGCTACAATTATTTTTTCTTTTTCTTTTTCTATGCAATTCAGCTAGTGTTAAAATAATATTTTCATAAACATCACCTAATTTGTTTTGATATTGTTATTATGCATTTATAACTACATATACATATCCAGGAGATATATTCAAATACCAAAATCCGTCTTTTCTTATGTTCTTTGGTGATCATAGGATTTCAATGTCAATTCCATCCATCTCACCATTTAAGTATAATCTTGGCTTAGACTCATAATACTATGTTAAAAAGACTATTTTATCCTTTAATAAATTAATACACATTAATATAAGTATATATTATTGCATTAAAAATAAAAAAGAAGGTTTTATAGAAACAATAAATTTTTCAGTTTTGATATTTTTGTCAAAAAATATTGAATATGAGCATTGTTTGATAGGACTCGACGAGTAGATTTTAAATATAAAGATTTTATAAATTTTGGTGAAGTTGTGCACTTTTGAAAATTTATTTTTTCTTTTGTGTGAAAAATGAAGTAATAGTGATCAAAGATATTTTGAAACTATATTAATCATTTTAACGTGTAAAGTTGACAAAATTAAACATTTAATATCCAATAAAAATATCTCTTATATCATTGACTAAGTAAAATGTGAACCCCTCTTCATACACACCAACGCCGGATTTTTTTTTTTATAACCCTGAATCTCCACACGAACGAGCCATTTGGACTCCCTCGTGCACGCTAAACATGGGAGACACTGCGCATGACCACCTCACACACAAACTCCGCTTAAATACTGACATACCCGTGGGGAATCAGACCCAAAGCCATACGAATAACCCGCATCGCCCAAAGGCCGCCCTTACCACAAGCTAAGTAACCACTGGGGGGATCGAACTCGTGACCTTTGGCCAACAGAGCGAAACTCTTACCACTGGACCAAGTTAGGGTGGTTAACTATATATTAATTATAAATATTGAATCCAGACAGCTAACTGATTTAACTATAAAAATAAGTTATCTCATTAAACTTATTTAAATATAAAAATGACCATAATTTATTAAAACAATTTATTTGGACCATTATTGAAAGCTAAATATTAACCCTTTCTTAAAGTAATAAAATGAAATGAAAAGTCCTATAAACACGATGCACAAGTGTGTCTTAAACGCAAACGATAATAAACTGAGTCATCATTATGGGCATCTGCTCGTTACAATAGATACCTAAAATATACCTCAAATGAGATCATAACATGCTGACAAATTAAAAAAAAATATAGTAGAAATTTGTATTCGAGGTTTATTTTTTTACCAGGCATACCATGAAAAAAAAATTGCACCAAATAATTTTATTTACCATTTAATAAAAACTAGTCTATACTTGTTAGTTTTAATATTTTTAAACATTGGCAAATATTAACAAATAGTAATAAAATATTTTGGACCTAGTTTTTTCATAGGGTATCTATAGAATGTTATGATACTATGTATAAATTTAAAACCACAATTTATGACCTCGTTTGATGACATGAATGTGTGTGTGTGTAAAACATAATTGTGCGGACTTTCCTTGCGGATTATTTTTTTAAATAGTAAAATATTAAAAATTTCAACCTAATTTGGTGGATATAATATGAATAATCGAGATATCATCCAAAAAAAAATATTGAAAGACTCGGTCCAGAATTGGGTCTAATGTTAAGCTAATAAATACGTGTATTTTCAGTCATTAAAATTTTTGATGATCATCTCAACCACTTCTAGATTAAATTTTTTATTATATTTTTTATTGATGATCCTTACTCTAAATATCATATTCACCAAGTTCGGTTGGAAATTTTATTAATTAACTATTTAAAAAAATAATCTACATGAAAGGTCTACATGATTAAATCCGCACGAAAGGTCTTCATGGTTAATTTTGCACAAGAGCATGATATATATATACATTGTTGGCAATAAGATATGCAGAATATACAAAAAAAACACAAAATTCAAAAATATATAAAATTGGAAGAACTTATCGATCGCGATTTGTGTTAGACACAAAGTTGTAAAGATGATATTGCTCGGTGATATCGATGTTGTCAGCCTCCCGAACAAACACTTCCCATGATTCAATGATCAAATTTCCTCACCAGCAACAATGAAGCATCTTGAAACTCTCAGGATACTCCGATACAAAAAAATCTATAAAAAAATATAATAAAAAAGAGATAGAATTTTTCTTTAATGGGAGAGAGGTAACTACAATTTTCAGATAGTTTTAACGATTTTGATGACTTTGTTTTATAGGAATAATATCAAAAACGTTTTAACTCAGTAACCCACTTTTATCTCCACTAAGAGGTAGTGAAGGAAGAATAAAAGACTAAGTCAAAATATTAAAACATGTTTAAAATGAGTTAAAAATAAAATGGGAACAAAATTTGCCATACAAGAGAAGTCCAATATTATTATTAATGTTTTATTGAACCCAAGACTACAAGCATCATATCTCACAGACTTATAACTTGACCATTAACCCAAATCATTTATTTTATATATATATATATATATATATCTTGTGAGGATTGTCCCGTATTTTAATAGTGTGGACTGGACATGTGTCACCTGACGGTGAACTCATAAATTATTGGCTTAATCATAGAGGTGCTCTCTCTCTCTCTCTCTCTCTCTCTCTCTTTTCTGCGCTCATCGCCAGGTGACACGTGTCCAGTCTGCACTGTTAAAATGCAGTACTATATATATAATAGACCTGTAAATTGAGTGCCCGAGGCCCGAAGTCGGCCCGTTCGGCCCGCTATTTTCGGGCCGAGCTTTATTTGAGTTTGAGCCGAGCTGAGCCTGAGCCAAAATTTCAAGCCCGAATGAATTTCGGGTCGAGCTTGAGCCGAACTTTGCTAAGCCCGAATTGGGCCCGAAGCCTGAACTTCATATTTATAAATAAATAAATAAATAATTTATAGAATTTAACATATTTATGTAACATTGTTTAATTAGGTTTCGTTCTTTTATTTTATTTACTACTTTAAAAAAAATCATTTGTCATAATACATTAGATTACATGTGATTTTTAATTTTGTGATTTTATTGTTAATCTCATTATGAGTATTTGATTTAATAATTACTCAAGTCGCAATAAGTCTTTGTTAGTGATCAAATTTTGCTAAATGTATGAAATTGAATAGGCATTTGTAGGTTTTCACTCTTATTTCCCTTGTTTTAATTTAATACATTTCATAATTATATATTTTATTTCATGAAATATCAATTAGATTTTAATGTGTAATTTTGTCCATGATGGAAATACAAGAAAACAAAATTAATTCAAACTTTTTTAACAAAAAAAATTTGAAATCGGGTCTGTCCGAAATCGGGTTCGAAGCCCGTAATATTTATGAGCCGAATTCGGGCCTAGGTGGGAAAAAATAATTCGGGCCGAGCTCGCGCTTGAGCATAGGTAAGTGAGTTCGGGCCGAACCTGAGCAACCCCAATCCCGGATCACTCAGCCCGATTTACAGCTCTCTCTCTCTCTATATATATATAAAGAGAGAGAGAGAGAGAGAGAGAGTGTAAATATAATATTACTATGAAGCCCTTTTTTTCGTATCAATGGGCAGAAAGGATAAATAATTAAAGTCATAAAGTGCAACTTGACTGAATTAGGAGTAGTCTTATCTAAATCTAGAAAAGTTGTTTTCCACTAGGCGTTGTTGGGGCGCCATGCATGTGTTTGGAAATTAAAGGCAAATATGCCATTCATATTACTAGTCATAAAGGCAACCATGGGATTCAGTTGGTATACTTCTGCTTGCCACCAAACCTTCCCCCCGGGCCATCTTCTTTATGCTAGCCAACTTATTTTCGGTACTTTCTCCACACTTTAACCTACTGATTTTTCCCCTTATATTCATAAAGTTAAAGCAATTTCAGATAGATTTCTAAACATAGATATGACGTAGTAACGCATGACATGATATGAATTGACACAAAGTTTAAAAAAAAGTCGTACCGAGTGAAAAAGATTTTTGTTTAACTACAAAATTTCGAAAAGACGGATTTCGGCTGATCTTATCCCCATATATGAAGAGGCTGCTTCCATGTCTCGAATTCGAGATCAATCGTAACTTGGACGAATACACTTGCCATCGCGCCAAGGTACAATCTCGAATTGATACAAAGTTATTGGTTAACAACGAAGTATTAATAATTTTGATTATATCAGTGTCAGTCCGATAAAAAAATAATAATGAACAGATGAGTTTGGTCTTGGTCTACTTCATCAATTAAAAACTGTTAATACTCATTAGTATCTACTAATTTATGTAAATAATAAATATTGTTTAACTTGGTAGAGAGCTATTGTAGTTATTGTTAATTTGATCATAGTGAATTATACTAATGAGAGATTTTGTCATGTTAATTACTTATAGATTAATATATCAACTTATACACGTTTTAAAATCATTAATTTCTTGATGGATAATAAGTAGTGAACATGATAGGTTAATATTTGTTTTACTTTTTTTGCCCAATAAAATGTCCTCCTTCTAGACAACCCTGATATGCTCCGAACACAATAAAAATCGACCCGAACATGAACCATTGTAAGGTTTAATTTTTGAGGGAGTGGTCTTAGCTAACACAGTGATGTGACATAACGACATTGAATCAAACTTTTATGTAATCATTGGATAACAAATGCTTTAACAACACACCATTTTGTTACATCGTGTCAATATATATTTACACATAATTTTCTTTCAATTTTTTTTTGTGTTTGTAACATACCATGAGGTGTCTGAGCCAGCTTACATCATACTTTTTTTCGTTTCAAGTTAAAGGTAAGAGTTGGTAACTTTATTTTACAAACTATTTTAGTGTTATGTGGCATTTAGTCAACATTGAATTTATTATACTGAGTTTGACCCCTATTATGTCGACTTCTTTGATTTTGATCCCTAATAACTACCATATATACACATGAAGTATGACAAATTATTCTCAAAAGACTTTGTAAAAAGTTTATCTATGACATTTTTGTGTTTCAAAGTCTAGAAAGTGAAAACCATAGAGGCTTAATAAAATGTTGAGAAATAAATATAGCTTAAACCCTAGAAAACACATAATTTAATGTAAGAAGCAATCAAGATCAAAGTTTATTTAACTAATGTCACCTTTTATCAAATGAATATCTAAGCCTCAAAATGTGATTCTTATTTTGTGATGTCTTAAAACTATAGCCTATACTGCAATGAATATGTTGTATATTTCACAAATATAAATACAATACATTTTGAAAATCAATTCAATCATGACCCATCTCCTAAATTTAAGTCAATGTCTTTTCTTCCATCAGTATCCAAAACATCACAATGGACATATAACAGTTATCATTCTTAATCCTGAGGTCAGTTCAACTGATTAGATTACGGATTTATTTTCTAGTAATTACAAGTTCGATTTTTACGAAGGATCGGGAGGGAAGTGAAAAATCTCTAAAAGTATCAACTCCAAATTAAAAGGATTAATTTCGAGGTGCGTAAAAGATGACTCGAAAATTACTCTCCACTCAAACTACAACAACAGCAACAACAAAAAAAAAAAAAAAAGAAAAAAGAAAGGCTAACTACAATTCTTAAGAAGTTGGTCCATATCTTGTCACCTTTATGCATAAGAAATTCATATTCAGAAAAGTATGCTATGATAGCCAGCTTTTGGAGTAAAGGAAGTATCATTGCAAAATAATGTAAAGACATGCATGCGCCATGATATATATAAGCAATGGAATCTGTAATAGATATGCATTTAGATATTAAAACATAAAATTACCACTACTTTAAAGGACAGTCTGCTTTTATCTGATCTCTTGCAATAAAAAATAGAGTAATCGACATTATTGGCTTTTAAACTTTGCCACTTATAGTAATTTTGACTTTTGATCTAATTTTTATAATATTTATAACTGTTTAAGACATTGCTGTAACAATGTCACGCTTTTGTAAAACGAACAAAAAATAAAATAAAAATGGCACATGACTATAAATTTATATCAAAGACAAATAAGTCATTTTCAACTTAACAGTGATTTATATTCGAAACAAATCTTATTCTAGTTATTAACTAAAGTAAAAATCTGCTATGGCCTAGTTTGTAATGATCAGGGGCGACTCTCAGCATGTGCTAAGTGAGCAATTGAAGAGGGCTTTCGCTGGTCTATTTGTTAATATTTATACGTTGGAGGCTCTTTTTTTTATATCAATACACATAAAAGGGACATATTTTACAATTTTTGCACATGATTTTATCAATCTCATGACCGGCCATGGTAATGATTTGACTCCTTAAAGTTTCTTTTATATTGGTTTAGCCCTTAATTTATCATAAGTTTACTCGAAAGGCCTTTCCGCTATATTTTTCTTTAACTATGATTAAAACTGCCCCAAATGTCTATAATAACCTCATTTGATGCCAAATCATAAAAGGAGGCTAATAACTATATCTATGGATTTGTGACGCTTTTTTCAACAAATTTAATCATAATCATATTTTTGTGATACGCAATGGATGTAATTGTTCAAAGTAAAATATGCACCATCTTCAATCATAGAATTACGAAATTTTAGAATTATGGTGGTCCAAATCAGGCCTTGATTTGGAAAAAAGATATCGTTTGCCCATCTAAAATATATCATATCATAATTTTGACGTGAACACGATACGGAATTAACCAAAAATTAACACGATAAGTCGTATATGTGTTTTGTTTGTGTTCAGGTTTTATAACTCAAAGTTGTGTCTTGTCGGTACAAAAGCTTGACGCTGTATTATCGGGTTGTGTCGTGTTATTCGTTGTTTTCTCATGTTTTCTTGTATTGGCATGTTTACATTGAGTGTAAAAATTGTTAACCGTGCTAGTCATGTTATGAATGGGTAATGTTCATACGAGGCTAAATATAACACGATTTCGTGGTGCAGCATCTTCGTGCCAAATTGATGTTTGTCAACTTGTGTCATGTGAGACCAACATACAACCCAAAACGTGTTTGATGGTACCTGTACATTTTCTCAAAAAAGTTTAAGTGCTTAAGTGAATGAACTTTGTTGAGAAAAATAAGGGATAAATCATTACAAATTGCTATTGATAAATTATAGTCTTGTATCACATTTTACAAGACTGCAAGGCCTTCACCCATTGTCAATTTGTTTAGAGTTGAAAAATAAAATAATTAGTATGGTATAAAACAAACTATACATTGCCCAAACATCCAACTTCCCCATGCCACTGAATATAATCCATCGCCATGTGAGGTTGAAGTCACGGCACACGTGAAGGGGTACGTTGGGAATATAAAGTCTCACATTGTGAAATTAAAGCCATGCGCGACAATACATTTTTCTGATAAGTAAATGGATTATATAAATGCACAATCCCCGCCAAAGGGGCAGGAAACTGCATACAAGAGGTATACACAAAACCCAAAAAAGAAAAAAATTCCAAAGATGGTCGCCACCTAAGGAAATCCCTCCCTGTAGCCCTCTATGAATCTTTGTCAAGAAGACTAAAAAAAGGTGTATATATGTTAAGGCATTCCTTGGACTAGATCTTCAGAGTACTCAAAAACATGTAATACAATCTTAAAGGAACAACTTCCTTGCTTTCAATGCATCTCTACTCTTCGTTAATTGATTTTTGGATGGATGGTCAAATAATTAACAAGTATAACTAACATATATAAAAATAAATAAATAAAATAGGCAACGCCCTTTATTATTTTACATTTCATGTACACTTTTACAGCCTTTAAAATTAAAGTAGTGTAGTTTTTGTCCCTGAGATTAAAGAAGTTTATGTTTTCAACTATTATTTATTTAGGCATAGGTCCCTCACTTCCACGAGTGTTAAGCGTGCAATGCCTACCTAAATATGACATTCAATATGTCAAAATGACTATCACCTTGGATAATGTAATAAGTTTAAGTTACACGACTACTAATTTATGTTACATACTATAAATTGAATTTAGATCACCACAACATAACAAATATGCCATAATACTTACCCACGAAATATCAATAAAAGAAAGTTTGAAAACAACAACTGTTGGTACTTCTAAGATATCGAATATATGGGGTAAAGGGTTCTCATTATAGTGTCATTAAACTTTCTTTGCCCATCTCATACATGTGAGTATCACGAGAAAGAAATATAATATCTATATTTTACAGATTTAAAACCTAAGATATCATTGCAAATTTTTAACTAACTTTATGATCATATATTATTTCACCTTTGGTGATCACGTGTCATTAAATGGATCGGAAGGAATTTATTTGAATTTATAAATTTGAAGAAACCTTATACATAACTATGTATAAAATTTTCTTAAGTACGTAGTTTATTTATTTTCAAGACAACAATAATTTGGTAATTGATATAAAATTTTGCGTGCGTGCTTGCGCATGTCTGTGGGAGAGAAAAATTATGCATTGTACATGAAAACATAAAAACCCTCTACATTTTAATTGTAATACATGTGCGTGTGACAATGAAGTAAGAAAAACTAGTCAACTAATAAGTCGAAGAACAAAAATATAAAACAAGCAAATCCAAATAGGAAAACATTCATGATGGAATTTTATAAAGGAAGCATAAGCGCAAGCACTTATAAACAATAACAATGGAAAAAAAAGTAAAAAAGAAAAAAACAAACTTCAAGCACAAAGCTAGAATAAGTAAAAAGTTGAAGCTGATAAAAAATATTAAACACTCATAAAAGAACTTGATTAAGTCTTTTTTCGATCCTGAAAAATCCACTTCTTCCTTAACAACTGTCACAACATGGGGATTTAGCAAGCGGGGCCTACGAATAACATCACCCTTTTCGTCAAATTCAACGGTTCTCAATGAACCGATACAATTTATTGCTATTCCTTCATCTTCTTAGATACCTATTGCCTCTTTTATGAGCTCCCTTAAACGATTTAGTCCGTTAATTACAATAAATTCGAAGGGAACTCCCATTAGCATCGCAAACTTATCCATTCTTTATTTTATGCCCTTTAAAATGGATCTCACGATGTTCGCGGTTACCAAAATCGTTAGCTTTAAATGTGGTGTGTCATCCTTTTGCTTGGCTAAGGTTTCTAACAAAGTAGGCCATTGGGTGAAACGTGTGTTGCTCGTGTCAATTATGTGAAGTTTGGTCTCACCATATTGGGCTTCCAAAATAGCCTCGTTTGATGCAACATGACCAAAAGTTGTCCAAGGACTCACCTCTTGGAACTTTTGTATGAACTTTCCTAGCCAAATCGAACGAGAGTCTCTTCTCCCCGATAGAAATTAGGGTTTTGTATCAATGTTGGCGAGATTCCATGTCTTATAAAAATGGGCTTGTAAAAAATATGATGCTAATTTCTAATCACAATCACCATAGGGGGATGCGATCTCATTTACACTACACCAAATCTAGCGATTGTTCACACCCTGGGGGTCACTGCCCAAAGCCGTAACCGTATCAACATTAGCGTGACCATATCCATGACTTGGTGTGGTCATGGATGCTCTTGGAAGTGGTCACGAACCAAATCCCTGACTAATTTAGGTCATGGACTTTGGCCATGACCATGGTGTGACCATTTTGGTGACAAATTTGCACCAAAATTTCCTCCAAGTTTGGTCACGACAAAGTTACGGACAAAGGCCGTGACCATGGCCACAATTCACACCTACCATCTCAATGTCCTCACGTGCATAGGTCACGGATGGATACCGTGACCACCTGGTTGCTTACATGATGATGTGAACAATTTTAATGGGTCATGGTTGTGAGTCACTGCTCTAGGCCGTGACCAGGTTCCTTATAATAAAAACAGGAGCCCCACTTTCATTTTTCTTCCCGCTTCAAATCCTCAAATCTCTCTTTCAATCTCGACAAGTCTCTCTCTCAATCTCGGAGATTTCGACAAATCTCTCTCAATCACAAAAGTAACCTTAATATTTTATATATACGTGTGTATTTGTGTGTTAAACCCTAATATTTTGTATATATTTATGTATTTCTATGTATATGTGTGTGTATATGTGTGTATATATGTGTATTTATATGTATATACGTGTGTATGTGTGTGTATTTCTGTGTACATATATATATATATATATATATATATATATATATATATATATATATATATGTGTGTGTGTGTGTGTGTGTGCGCATATATAGTTATTTTTCAAGAAAATGGGATGTATAAATCAATAAATCTAGACATTGTATTGGGGATTATTTTTTTTGAAAAAATATTGTTCAAAACCCTAGACATTATATTTTTTTGACAAAAATAATTAAATAGATTTTTAATAAGTAAAAACAATTACGCTTGCCGTGTTGTAGGTTATATACATGTCATAATATTATATTGGGGGTTATATACTTGGAGTGTAGGGGTATGGTATTGAAGGGATATCTATCCGTGGGTTTTAGTTTTTGACTTTTCAATTTTATTAATTCTATTATACATACGAGGGAGGATTTAAAACGGATCTTAAGTAAATGAAAAAAAGATTAATTATTAAAAATATTTAAAAAAAAAGAAAGAAATTTATAATCAAATTATGGAGATCGAATGTAAATAATTTTATCAAAATATTCATTCAAAAAATAAGTGAGATGATTATAAATTTTTTTAGGAACATTTACTCATTGGGGTATGAGTAAATACGAGAACTAGTGTACTCCAATAGGTAAATATGAAGAACTACCCAAAGCATAAATGTCTCAAAATTTTAATGACTCGTAATGTACACACTTGTCAATTTGGTATTTCACCCACTTCCCGATTGAATTCTTTGATGAAATTATTTGCATATGATCTTCTCATTATGAATGTCATCTCCACCAAGTTTGGTTGAAGACTCATTTTTTTGTATTTCCAATAATTGTTTTTTTACATCGTATTAAGGGTTATATGTGTGTCGTTATTTTTTTAACACTAACTCCTACCATGTTATATTTGTTTGACAATTCTTTATTTCTTTACTTTAAATATGGGTTCCATACACGTGTGCACATTAATAACTGTGACGTTTTCGAATTTGTCATGTATAAAATGAGAAATAACCTTACTATAGTCATATATTGTGATTATGGGTATGAATTTTTATCACATAGATGATTGAAGGAGTAGGGGATAATTATTGGTTGTTGGATACTATGTTGGATTTCTTGGATTGATAATACACATATACTTTTAAACTCTCTCGTAATAAATCATAACAAAATGTGTTACACATAATTAGGGCGTGTGTTGTTGGTATTTCACATTGATGAGATCCAAAATGCAAGGGGTTAAGAGAAGGGTAGTGATGAATCAAAACCTTAATCAAACTAATATACCCCATACCTCATATGTTTTAATTAACGGTTATTAATTAATTAGAGCCCTCAGTTTTCGGATTCATATTCACGCCTTCATATACTTTTCTCAGGAAAAATGAGGCACGGTGTTAATCACTGGCAACAAGAATGGGAGAAGTTGAAATTGGTCTGAACACATTACTCTTTTATTAGTGAGCGTTATATAGAGGGTACTCCTATATATAGGTATGGGATAAAAAGATCGAACAATTTAACTATCTTGTAAATCGTGGAGTCAGCTCCAACAAGATTACCTATTCTATTGTATTCCATTTTTCCTATCAGAAAACTGGGATGCCATTATAGAAAATATATTTCACACACATAATACCGACGTAAACCTCATCTTGGTTACATTGTTAGAGAAGGCAGAAAAAAATCCACTCGTTACGGATACAATAGCGTACAGAGAGCATTGGCATGGACTGTGATGTCTCACGCCATATGCATATAAAATTATATATGTCTAATAGGTTTAAAAATATGGGACTTCGAGTTCATGTCACGGATATCTACACATCAATCATAAACACCCTTCCTCCTAGTTGGCCACGGGCAAATATTCATAGGTTCTTAAAAAATAATACCAAATGGATAGAGATCAGACACATCGAACATATTCTAATGTCTTACTATGAAAAGGTGTGTGTGTGTGTGTGTGTGTGTGTGTGCGTATATATATATAAGACCTGTAAGGACTCCTTATGGTGCAGACTCCGATACATACCATTTTTTTTAAATAGTAAAAAAATAATTTTTTTGATGAAACTTCATGGATATGATGTCCATGGTTAGAAGATCATCTTCAATTTTTTTCATCAAAATATTTAATAAAAACACCGTTGAGATGAGGTGATATTTAAAAAAAGGTATAAATATTCATTTTCAACCGTTAAAATGTTGGGTCGGCGCCAACCACTTTATTGATAGAATTTTTTTATGAAACTTTATGGATATGATTATCTCACTGTCGATATCATATCCATGAACCTTCGTAAAAAAAATCAATCAAAAAGTGGGTGAGATGATCGTAACCATTTCAACGGTCGAAAATGCATATTTATACCATTTTTTCACACATCACCTAATCTCAATGGTTTTTTAATGAAAAAAATTGAAGATGATCTTCTCACCGATCAAATCCATGAAGTTTCATCAAAAAATCATTTTTTTACTATTTAAAAAAATAGTATGTACTCGGGTTTGCACCATAAGGAGTCCTTACAGGATGGGGTCTCTCTCTCTCTCTCTCTCTCTCTCTCTCTCTCTCTCTCTCTCTCTATCTATCTATCTATCTATCTATCTATCTATCTATCTATAGGGAGAGGTTCAAAAGTGAACCAAAAGAATGAACTTTTTAATCAACCTACTAAGACATTAAAAATTTGATCATTAATTTCTTGTTATAATTGGCCCGCGTCAGTGGCAATGAATAATTTTTCAATCCTCCCGCTGGCGCGGACCAATTACAACAAGAAATTAAGGATCATTTTTTTTATATATTAGTAGGTTCATTAAAAAGTTCATTCTTTTGGTTCACTTTTGAAATTCTCCCTATATATATATATATATATATATATATATATATATAGAGAGAGAGAGAGAGAGAGAGAGAGAGAGAGAGAGAGACCCTCTCTTGTAAGGACTCCTTATGTTGTAGACGTACATACCATTTTTTAAAAATAGTAAAAATATGAATTTTTTGATGAAACTTCATGGATATGATATCTACGGTGAGAAGATCATCTCCAATTTGTTTCATCAAAAAATTCAATAAAAAATGGTTGAAATGAGGTGATATGTAAAAAAATGGTATAAATATACATTTTCGACCGTTGAAATGTTGACGATCATCTCACCCACTTATTGATTAAATTTGTTGATGAAACTTCATGGATATGATCTCGAGAGTGAGAAGATCATATCCATGAAGTTTCGTCAAAAAATTCAATCAATAAATCGGCTCGCGCCGACCCAACATTTCAACGGTTGAAAATGCATATTTATATCATTTTTTTACATATCACCTCATCTCAACGGTTTATTTATTGAATTTTTTGACGAAACAAATTGGAGATGATCTTCTCACCATGGAGATCATATCCATAAAGTTTCATAAAAAAATTCATTTTTTTACTATTTAAAAAAAATAGTATGTACCGGGGTCTGCACCATAAGGAGTCCTTACATGAGACTTTCTGTACATATATATATATGCGCTTGATCAATTAGTTATAATTTTATATTATTATAATTATTTAGTCACTTGTGGTTTTTCATTTTTGTAAATAATGTCGAGAGAAAACAACCCAATGGTACCAAGTGACGAGGTGACACCGCAATGTGATTCACCATCTCGTGCAGAACCTGAATTCTCAACACCAATTTTATAATTTTATTGTTTAGTTTTATGACCGTTTGAGCTTTACATTACGTAGGTTTTATATTAACAAGTTTTAGAATGTCCAGAAAACAGAGAAAATTATGCCCATTTTTTTATTACAGTTAAAAATGGTCATGGACAAAGTCGATGACCATCTTTATTTTTTTCGTCACGCATAAATCGAGTCATTGCCTAAATCCCTAACCATTTTTGGGATGTGATGGCTTAGGTCACGGCCTAAAGCATTAACCATTTTGGGATATCATGGTGTGGGTCGGGACCTAGAGTTGTGACAATCCATTTTTCTCCCCTAAATTGGTCACGGTCTAGAGCCGTGACCATCGATTTTCCTCGTCAAAATTGGTCGCGGCCCAAAGTTATGAATAAAAGTGTGTATGGGTCACGACCTATGTCCACAACCATCTAATGTGACCCTCAGGTCCGTGACCCCCTGATTGTTCAGAGATTTAGGTCATGACCTACAAAAATAGTCATGCCCAAAATGGTCACGATTGTTGATACAAAAATTAGTCAGCTGACATGGACCTGTTATGTGAAGACACGTGTCATCCAACGTGGCATAAGTATATGTACCGAGAAACTTAAAGTACCGAGCTACTCAGCATACCGAGCTACTTAGCATACCAAGCAACTTGTTGGGAAGATTAAACGACGAAGACAGATTCAATGATTATTCTTTACCATGTATAGATGTATATGCCTATTCAATAACGGCATACTATCTATTCACACAGACAGCCCAAGGGCTATAAATACATTGTAATACCCTCATGACTGGGTAAGGGATGATAATCGAACATAATCGTGATTAAGGTAACACACCCAGTAATAAAAGGCAGTGGACGTAGGCCATTTCATTAAGGCTGAACTACTTTAAAAATCTCTTGTCTTATTTCTTTATTCATATTTATCTGTGATTAATTAATTAGATCGAATATAATTTTTTACATCAACAGATTGATACTGTTTGTGGGAACGACTATACATAGCATTTTCAATAAAAACTCATCATAAATGGCTGATATCCCAGAATCTAGCAATAGGAATCATGAAGGGAACCTGCCTAACCCTTCCCTCTCTCCAAATGCAAACGATATCATAGGACTCCTAGCAAGTGACGCGACTAAAAATTTGTCTTAAAAGTGCGTTCACTCTAGGTTCAAGTGCAAACCTATCACTCAAGTAATAACCCGGTAAGTCGGGATCGAATCCACAGGGAAAGAAAATGCCAAATAGTAATCAGGAAACTTATTAGATCTGAAAATGATTTCTTAAAATAAACAAAAAGATGATTAATGATTTTGGAAGATTACTAGCGAAATAAAACTTTTCTTAACAAAAGCAAACTGGAAATTTTAATGAAAGCATGCTAAAAATTGCAGGAAAAACTTTTAATCAAATGGGAGAAAACAGGGTAGAATACAATCCCTCAATCCTTGGCAAATTATCATAGAGACTACTAGATTTGTAAATTAAAATAATTGATCAGATCCAGCCTTTGTAACTTCTAAGCATTACATATATGAGGGATCTAGCCCCGCACAATATGAAATCAAAAATAGGTATAAAGCGGTGAATGATAAATTATACTAGCAAAGCTTTCTTAAACATCTCAAGTACCTAGGTCAAGAGAGATTAAAAGATTGACAGTTTTTGTATAATTTTCTTTCACGTTTCAATCAATATTTGAATTTAACCTCTATTTTCTACATAGATAATCTGCCTTGGATTGAGTTCATGTACCCCAACCCTTGGGAAATTTAGCTACTCGTGATTGGATTGAAGAACAAATTCATACTCATAATTATGGAACTACAAGACATGGGAAATAAATTTGCAAATAATACAGTAAAAGAGAATAGAATGATATTACTTGTATTCAGCAGCAGGCAAGTAAATGAAATTGAAATCCAGATAACTTCTTCTTAATCAGCAGTACAAATTAAGGTTCTTATGAAAGAAATTTAAACTTCTGAATGATTCTCTAAAAAACTCACTCTAAAATTCTTTAACATCTTTGTAATCTAACAACTTGCTACAATTCTCTCTCTACTCACTTGGTTGGTTCCTTCAAATGATATAGGGCACTAGCTTTTATAACACCAAGTATCAAAATTGATAGCCAATAATGATTGTTGGTACGTTTTTCCAAGAGTTGCTATGTTTTAATTGAACAATTAATTGTCAGCATTTCACACGACTGGACCGGTCCGGCTCAACCTCGGTTCGGTCCAAATACACCGGATCGGTTCTTTTCTTTTTACCGGATCGGTCTGGTCCTAGTCGGATGGGTCCGAAGTTTTGCTTCCATCGGTTCGTCAACAATCCAGGGTCTACTGGACTTTGTCAATTCGGATGGATCCGGATCCAAACCGGATCGGTCCGATTTTCTTCTAATTTGACTTTATCCTTGAAACTTTAACTGACCATATATTTTGATCTAGAACTCCGATTTGAATGCCGTTTCTTCCTATGCTCTTGTGAACTCATTCTCTTCAACTTCAATTTTGACGTTGATTCTAAATTTTGAATGGAATTTATACTTTTGCCCTTTTACATTTCTTCTAGTTTTCTTCTTTTCTTTTATTGCATTCCATTCCTGAAATCTTTATCACAATTACACAAAAACTAGGAAATTTTGTTAGAAACGAACAATAGAGTGATATGGACTAAAAATGATTCAATTACCTTGTTCGAGATATTAAAATCACTAACTTAAAGGGCTAAATTCGGAAGAATTTACGCTTGGTCAAATCCCCCTAACTTAGGACTTTGCACGTCCCGGGCAATGTATCTGATTCTAACCAAAACTCAACTCTTGAAAATTCCTTTATTAAAATAAAATTCCACTTTCGTAGGCACGCGGTTGCATTGAGCATATGCAACAAGCCTTTAAACCCCTAGGTTACCCTAGTAGGACGAGTTTTGTCTCGTGAGGGTTTGCAGTGAATATACCCACAAAATTCTTTATTGACTCAAATAAATATCAAAATACTTAAAAATTTGTACAATTTAAACTTTTCTACAAAATAATCACCATCAACTCATATTCAACTATCTCAAACCATAGTGTGTGTGTGCAAAGCCAAAAATTAAACCTCAAATTTCCACCGATTGAGCATTACGTTACTTTCCGAAAATTCGTTTTGATTCAAATTCTTACGGATACACTCACAAACGAATCACTCGGATTGTGGTTATTTCCTCTCAGTATGCATGATATAAAGAGTAAATATAATGGACACAAATTCATGCATCCAAAATTAAAATGAAGGAAATATATTGTGAAAAGATCTCATCATCGGAGTACGGTTATAGGGAAACGGGAACATCACCTCTAGTTCACACCATTTTGATCTCTTATTTTATATTTTCATAGCTTAGCTCTCCATGCAGTAATTAATTTCGCCATTTGGACCCGGTTAGGACTTTTTGGGTTAAAAGGTGTAAAGGGTAAAAATATAAATGGGTGGAATGTTCGAAATTGGAAATTACTTTTATGACGTCCATTTGTATTTTTCGGGCATTTGCTCATTTTTCTTTTCTTTTTCTATTTTTTTTCTCTTTTTTTTTCTTATTCTTTTCTTGCTATTTTTGTTGAGCATATCTATTTTTTTTTCTTGCCCCTTTTTTATTGCACAATTTGGACTTACTTGATGAATTTTCTCAATTTTCACAATTCCGGGCTATTTGGGTTTTTCGGGTTATCAAACGAAAGGAAAATATTTTATTAGTCTCAAATTGGGTTGCAAAGGGATAATTCTTTTTTTTCATATCTTTTTATGGCTAATATTTTTGTGTAACAAATGAAGGCCTACTTCACTGTCCAAACTGCTAATCACCTTACCATATGCATCTCGAGATTAATTAAGTTTAGAGATATATTTAACACGAATTTTGAGACAACATTTCACACATTTCCCATAACCGATCAAAACAAAGGATTGAGATCATCAACGACTTATTAACACGCTGAAAAGAACTTTGAGTTAATCATAAACTCGGATTGATTTACAAACTCATAAAAAATTGATAGGCTCGAAATCTCACCGGGTTTGATCAATCTCCACACTTATTCGTAAAGTCGTCAATTTTCTTTCAATTTCCATCTTTGGTCAATTTTGGCTTAGTGTAATTGATATTTAATAATTTGAGACTTTAAATAGAATAAAGGTGACATTTTTGAAAAATTTAAATTCCAATTTTTATTTATTTTGAACAAAAATATATATTTTTTTTATGCGAAGTTTTATGAATACGCACCTGTCATCCCCCCTAACTTAATGATTTGCATTGTCCTCAAGCAAAGGATAAGAGAGATAAAGAAGATAACATAAAGAGTGCAAGAAATAAAACAAGACAATATTATACTAAAACTGTCTATTACAAACTGTTACAACACTGTGGAAACAAATAAAAGAAAAAAAATACAAACATAGGTAGAAAAATCCTAAAAGGGGATAGGGCATCCTAAGGGGCGGGTGGGTGAGAGAGAGGAAGTAGCAAATAAATTTTCATCCGGGAAATACTCGTCTATGGGAATGGGATCAATAGGCACGTCGGACGAGAGGCGTGACAAATGGTCCGCGGCGACGTTTTCTACTCCTTTCTTATCTTTAATCGAGAGATTAAACTCTTGTAGGAGTAGGATCCACCTGATTAGTCGGGGTTTGGCATCTTTTTTACTCAAGAGATATTTAAGTGCCGAATGATCAGTGAAGCATATGATAGGTGACCCAACAATGTACGAGCGAAATTTGTCGAGAGCAAAAACAACTTCTAGTAACTCTTTCTCTGTAGTAGAGTAGTTAAGCTGAGGGCCAGATAATGTTCTACTAGCATAGTAAATAACATGAGCTTTCTTGTCTTTCCTCTGTCCAAGAACAACCCCAATAGCGTAATCACTTGCATCACACATAAGCTCAAATGGTAGTGACCAATCCGGAGCTTGCATGATAGGTGCGGAAACAAGCATGCTTTTAAGTTTCTCAAAGGCATCTTGACATGCTTTATTCCACTCAAATGGAGTGTCTTTCATGAGAAGATTACTCAAAGGTCTAGCGATGGCACTAAAGTCTTTGATAAACCTCCTATAAAATCCAGCATGGCCTAGAAAGGACCTCACATCTTTAAGTGATTTTGGCGGGGGTAACTCAGCTATTACTTCAATTTTGGCTTGATCAACTTCAATCCCCCTAGATGAGACTATGTGGCCTAAAACTACACCCTCGGTAACCATAAAATGGCATTTTGCCCAATTGAGGACTAAGTCTTTTTCCACACATCGGAATAGAACTCTTTCAAGATTAGCTAAACATTGGTCAAAAGATGGACCAAAAACGCTGAAATCGTCCATGAACACCTCAAGACCTTTTTCAATCATGTCGCTAAAGAGACTTAACATGCACCTTTGAAAAGTAGCTGGCGCATTACATAACCCAAATGGTATACGTTTATAGGCAAACGTACCAAACGGACATGTAAAAGTCGTCTTTTCTTGATCAAGTACATCCACTTCAATCTGGTTATATCCGGAATACCCATCTAGGAAACAATAGTAAGGATGGCCCGCCACTCGTTCAATCACTTGATCGATAAACGGTAAGGGAAAATGATCTTTTCGAGTTCCAGCATTGAGCTTTCGGTAGTCAATTCAAACACGCCACCTGGTGGTGGTGCGTTGAGGTATTAATTCTCCCTTAGCATTTTCAACCACGGTCATTCCTGACTTTTTTAGAACGACTTGAATTGGGCTCACCCATTTCCTATCCGAAATGGGATAGATAATTCCAGCATCTAACAATTTGATGATTTCCGCTCTTACTACATCTTTCATGGTTGGGTTTAAACGCCTTTGCATCTCACGCGAGGGCTTCACTTCTTCCTCAAGATGGATTTTATGGGTACAAATCAATGGACTTATACCTTTCAAATCTGCTATAGTCCAACCAAAATCACTTCTATGCTTTCGCAACACATCCAACAACATACCCTCTTGCCCTTTTTCTAAATGGGAAGACACGACAACAGGAAATGTATCATTCTCTCCTAGAAAGGCATATTTGACATGTGAGGGTAGTTTCTTCAACTCAAGACTAGGAAATCTATTTTCAGAGGGACTCATGGTTGTCTCCCTCGGAGGTAATTCTTCATACCTAGAAATCCAGTCAACATCTCTCAAACTCTCAAAACTCTCTTCATCTTGTAACCAATTTTTCAACTCTTCCATCTCACGCTCAAACTCAGTATAAAAACTCTTTTCCTCACCACTTTGCACTAAACACACTTCCAAAGCATCTCCTCTTATGATTTTCTCAATATTCTCATCCACTACCTCTTCAATAAGATCAACCTCAAGAATTTCATCCTCATCACCCATTTGGTTAGCGACATTGAAAATATTGGTCTCGAGAGTCATGTTTCCAAAAGTGAGTTGCATTTGGCCATTCCGTGTATTGATCAAAGCATTAGCAGTAGCTAAGAATGGACGGCCCAATATTATTGGAACATGATTTCTCGTATGGGGTACAGGCTCAGTGTCCCAAATGACCAAATCAACCGGAAAGTAGAACGTGTCCACTTGAACTATCACGTCTTCTACAATCCCTCGAGGCACTTTCATTATTCTATCCGCTAACTGTAGAGTGATTCGGGTAGGTTTTAAATCACCTAATTCAAGCTTCTTATAAATGGAGTATGGAAGGATATTGACACTCGCACCTAAATCAAGCAATTCTTTTTCCACTCTTTTTTCTCCTATGACGCACGAAATGGTAGGTGCACCTGGATCTTTGAATTTAGGTGGAAGATCGATTAGTAGGATCGAGCTCACATTTTGTGCCAAGAAAACATTTTTCTTTACCTTAAGCCGTCTTTTGACAGTCAAAAGATCTTTGATAACCTTAGCATATGCTGGAATTTGTTGAATAGCATCAAGGAATGGCAAATTCAATTTTACTTGCTTCAACACATCCAACACCTCGGTACGTGAAGCCCATTTCTTGGGTGGCTCTAAACATTGAGGAAATGGAGCAGCAATAGGCAACTTGACTTTAATTTCAGGTCGAACTTCCTCATCTTTCAATTCCTTTTTTAAGGGAGGTTCTTCGGACTCGAAAGTTTCAGATTCCTTAGAAATTTCGGGTTCAACTACATCATCGTTCACCTTTGGAAGTTTAGGTGCTAGATCAATTACGCGGCCACTTCGAAGAGTAGTAACAGCTTGACATTGTTCTTGCAAATCCGATGATGTGGAGCCAACCGTGGTTTGACCTTGAAGAGGAGGTTTTTGGCCTTGGGCTGGAAGTTTACCTTTCTCTTGAGTATTCGCTGCAGCTTGCAACCTAGAGATGCTAGCATGCATTTCAGCGAACATTCGATCATATTTAGCATCTCTCTCTTTTTGGGATTGGATGAATTGATTGAAATTATCTTCAAGAGTTCTCCTAGGTGGAGCTACATACGGAGCAGGAGGTGGTACTTGCATAGAATTTGGCATTGGAGGAGCCACTTGCTGAAATTGAGGAGGTGGTGGTAGAGTCATTTGTGGGTTATGAACCATCCCACCTTGAGGTTGTCCATAACTATACCCAGGATTCCTCCAAGACTGATTATATGCATTCCCTTGTTGTGCATTGTAATTTCCTCGAAATCCCCCTATTGCCTCAACCTGTTCAGTGTACATTGCTTTGTATGCAGGAATGGTAGGAAATCCTTTGGTAGAATGACCCGCATTACAAATGGCACACACTTTCTCCTTTCCAGCTTGTACGGATCCCGACACATCTCTCAATCTCACTTCAAGCATATCTCTGAAATTCTTCTCTAATTGGTCAAATTTTTGATCCAACAAAGTGTCCTTGTCCAAGTGATAAATACCGGACGCAGCAGGCAAGTTGGACACTTGTCGATTTCTATTTTGACTATTGGGATCAGAAGTATCCCATGCTTGGGTAGTCTCAGCTATATATTTCAAATGAGCTTCTGCATCGCTCGAATTTAACTCCCAAAAAGGTCTTTCACACATGGTTTGGACAAGTTGTTTCGACGCTAATGTAAGGCCTTGATGGAAAAATGAAATTAAATGATGCTTTTCAAAACCGTGATGTGGGCACGCACTAACTAACTCCTGAAATCTCTCCCAACATTTATCAAAAGCCTCATTCTCATTTTGTCGAAAAGCTTGAATTTGGGATTTAACAGAATTAGTTTTGTGCTGTGGAAATTTTTTTGATATAAATTTATTTTGCATATCTCTCCAAGATAACACAGAATTTGGGGGTAGGGACCATAACCAAGTTTTAGCTTTATCCTTTAAGGAAAAAGGGAAGAGCTTCAACCGGACTACATCTTGTGGACAAGCTTGGTCTCCAAAAGTCTCACATGTATCTTCGAACTCTCGAATATGGATATATGGTTTTTCAGAATCCATCCCATGAAATGTAGGAAGGATTTGGATCATGCCATTCCGAAAATGGAACTGACCGGCATTATACGGGAGTAAAATGCAACCAGGGGTAACAGTTCGCTCCGGAAATAACAAATCTTTCATAGGAAGATAGGGTATCTCATCCTCTCCAGCACCAACACCAACAGTACCATGATCCGACATATCGCTACCAAAAGGTTCAGAATTCTCACTCCGGGTTTGACTCAATGTACGACTAGTAATGGAATTATTAGGCGAAGGAGGTGGAACCCAAAAAGGAAGAGACTCCGAATTTTCAGAACTTGCTTCGGCTATGGGATTTTCGTGAACTTGGGTGGGGGATGAATTCAGCATAAGCACATAAGAGATGAAATGATTTTTTTTTTTTTTCAGAAATCACTTGTAGATACAAATAACTTTCGTGAAAATTTAACAATTTTTCATTCCCCGTCAACGGCGCCAAAAACTTGACGCGACTAAAAATTTGTCTTAAAAGTGCGTTCACTCTAGGTTCAAGTGCAAACCTATCGCTCAAGTAATAACCCGGTAAGTCGGGATCGAATCCACAGGGAAAGAAAATGCCAAATAGTAATCAGGAAACTTATTAGATCTGAAAACGATTTCTTAAAATAAACAAAAAGATGATTAATGATTTTGGAAGATTTCTAGCGAAATAAAACTTTTCTTAACAAAAGCAAACTGGAAATTTTAATGAAAGCAGACTAAAAATTGCAGGAAAAACTTTTAATCAAATGGGAGAAAACAGGGTAGAATACAATCCCTCAATCCTTGGCAAATTATCATAGAGAATACTAGATTTGTAAATTAAAATAATTGATTAGATCCAGCTTTTGTAACTTCTAAGCATTACATATATGAGGGATCTATCCCGCACAATATGAAATCAAAAATAGGTATAAAGCGGTGAATGATAAATTATACTAGCAAAGCTTTCTTAAACATCTCAAAAACCTAGGGCAAGAGAGATTAAAAGATTGACAGTTTTTGTATAATTTTCTTTCACGATTCAATCAATATTTGAATTTAACCTCTATTTTCTACATAGATAATCTGCCTTGGATTGAGTTCATGTACCCCAACCCTTGGGAAATTTAGCTACTCATGATTGGATTGAAGAACAAATTCATACTCAGAATTATGGAACTACAAGACATGGGAAATAAATTTGCAAATAATACAGTAAAAGAGAATAGAATGATATTACTTGTATTCAGCAGCAGGCAAGTAAATGAAATTGAAATCCAGATAACTTCTTCTTAATCAACAGTACAAATTAAGGTTCTTATGAAAGAAATTTAAACTTCTGAATGATTCTCTCAAAAACTCACTCTAAAATTCTTTAACAACTTTGTAATCTAACAACTTGCTATAATTATCTCTCTACTCACTTGGTTGGTTCCTTCAAATGATATAGGGCACTAGCTTTTATAACACCAAGTATCGAAATTGATAGCCAATAATGCTTGTTGGTACGTTTTTCCAAGAGTTGCTCTGTTTTAATTGAACAATTAATTGTCAGCATTTCACACGACCGGACCGGTCCGGCTCAACCTCGGTTCGGTCCGAATACACCGAATCGGTTCTTTTCTTTTTACCGGATCGGTCTGGTCCTAGTCGGATGGGTCCGAAGTTTTGCTTCCATCGGTTCGTCAACAATCCGGGGTCTACTGGACTTTGTCAATTCGGATGGATCCGGATCCAAACCGGATCGGTCCGAATTTCTTCTAATTTGACTTTATCCTTGAAACTTTGACTGACCATATCTTTTGATCTAGAACTCCGATTTGAATGCCGTTTCTTCCTATGCTCTTGTGAACTCATGCTCTTCAACTTCAATTTTGACGTTGCTTCTAAATTCTGAATGGAATTTACACTTTTGCCCTTTTACATTTCTTTTAGTTTTCTTCTTTTCTTTTATTGCATTCCATTCCTGAAATTTTTATCACAATTACACAAAAGCTAGGAAATTTTGTTAGAAACGAACAATAGAGTGATATGGACTAAAAACGATTCAATTACCTTGTTCGAGATATTAAAATCACTAACTTAAGGGGCTAAATTCAGAAGAATTTACGCTTGGTCAGCAAGCTTAGCTAGGGGACAAACGACTATGCAGGAAACCAAGCAACAGTTCATTCAGACTGTTTCAAATGGAGCCTCGACCCAGTCAGGCTAATAAAGTATTCATAGAAGCATGCATTCACCGTCTTCACGATCCAGGTGCACTGAACTTCATCATACTGAGAATTCAAGTGATCCATCCTATCACCCTGGTTTAACCTCTCCTATAAGAATTTTGGATTCTTAAGAAAATGTCACTATAATTCCAGAACGAACCAATGCTCTGGAAAGGTTGATAAGAGTTTCTCCCTTTGACCGTTTAGGCCCTAGGAGGAATAAAAATCCTCCTCGAATTGCGTCGAGAAATTATCAATGACCAAATGATTTAAGGAAAGGCTCAACCCAATCACATCCAAATTCCAGACCTGCATCTCGCATATAAAGATCCCAAGAGGAGAATTCTGCGCGATCTGTTGCTCGAGAAAACATAAATAAGTCAGAGGCTGGAAATGATGCATGGAAAGTATCTATTCAGAGATTGGAAGACAGGTTAGGGGAGATGGATAAGGCCAAAAACCCTCTGCAAAGAACCTTTATCAAAGGATCTCAATTTTTATGGGCAATTGTGGATTTCCCCACACTATCAAAGTTTAAGGCTCTTGAGGTCACGCCGAAGTATGATAGAAAAACCAGTACAGTTCTCCACATCGAACAGTACCAAGCTGCAGCAGATATTTATGCAGTCCCCAATGAAATGAGGTGCAGGGCATTCTCAGGAACCATTACCAGATCTGCTCAGATATGGTACAACAACCTTCCTTGGGGGTAGATAGGAACCTTCCATCAACTTGTGGTGCTCTTTATAGGAAATTTCTGTTTTAGCGCAAAATTAGTTAAAAAGATAGCGCATCTGTTGAGTGTTAGGCAAAAAGCATGAGAAAGTACCAGTGACGATATCACTCATTTTAACAACGAGAAACTAGAGGTCATCGAATGTGAGGAGAAGATAATCATTACAGCTGTTGATGTAAAAAATTAGATTATCTCCAATTAATTAATCACAGATAAAATAAATAAGACAAAAGATTTTTAAAGTGGTTCAGCCTTATAAGAATGGCCCACGTCCACTGTTTTTGTATTGCTAATTGTTTGCCTAGAATTCTTGATCAGTGATTTTATCAAGAAATCCAGAGTCCCTTTCTAATGAGGAGGTTACAATGTATTTATAGCCTTGAGGCTGTACATGTGAAAGGATAATGCGCTGTTATCTAGTAGACATATACATCGGTACGATAATAATGAGCATTTAATGCCCAATCGTCCTTTTGATTCTCCTGATTTGGATGCTCTGTACGCTGAGTTGCTCGGACCGCCTGAGTTGATCGGGGCGTTTGAGTAGCTCGGAGCATTAAGCTCCTCGGGACTCCTAAGCTGCTCGATATGATTGAGTTGCTCAGTGACAGTATGATCTGCTTAAAGTATTCGAAATTGCCACGTAGGTTGGCACACGTCTTCTAGTGATTGGTCCATGTCAGCAGACTAAATTTGGTATCAACAACAGCTCTCATGAGTGGTCTTTTACCAGACAAGCTGTACTATACCTTAGCCAAGGATCCCCCCAAATCCATGGCTGAATTAATGGCTAAAGCAGCCAAAATTATAAACGCCGAAGAAGCTACAGCTGTGAAGAAAAATGTTGAGGCAAAGGAAAAAACTAAAATTGACGGCAAGTCGAAGAGGAAAGATCACAAGCATAATGGTGGGAGAAAGCACTCGAAAGGCAAAGAAACGTTAGAACACTTGAGGAAGTATACAAATTATACTCCCTTAAAGGTGGATATAAACCACATTCTGGAAGAAATCAAGAATAGCGAAGAATTGAATTGGCCAAAAAAATTGAGACCAGCTCCCAAAAGAAGGGATAAATCGAAGTATTGTGAGTTCCATAAAGATCATGGTCACACGACCAAGCAGTGTGTAACTCTCCAAAATGAGATAGAGTTAGTTATTAGACGAGGAAAGATGAACAGGTATGTTGATCGCCAGAATGGTGGGAGGACCAATAATAGCGCTCGGCAGAGGTCCAAGTATCCTTGCCAACCAAGAGACGATAAGAAAAGGGACCGTGAAGATAACCCTGAAGATGACCCCGATATCCCAAAAAAGCCAAGACAGCCTGAGCGTGAGGTATTTTCAATTCATTTTAGTTCATTTGATTGTAACATGACTACATGTGGCAACGCTGGAGGGGGTGATCATACCACTGAAAGGAAAGCTTACCTCAATGAGGCTCAAGCTTGTTCTTATATACAACGGATAAATCTAGTAGAAGAAGATCGCCCGAGGAAGGTTAATAAAGATAAGTTGGTCATTGGTTTCTCTAAAAACGATCTGGAAGGTGTTTTATATCCTCATGATGATCCTCTCGTGATTAAAATGAGGATGAAGGATGTAATCATTTTAAGAGTGCTGGTTGATAATGGTAGCTCGGTAGACATCATGTTATACCCTTGCTTCGATAGTTTGAATTTGAAACTTGGTCAGTTGGAGCCGTATCACAGGCCCCTCGTTGGATTTTCAGGAGAAAAAGTTTTTTCACTTGGAATGGTCGTTAGACATGTTGATTGGTACTTGGCTAGCTTGTAGATCGGAGAAGGTGCGTTTCTTCGTGATGGATAAAAATGTCAAGTCAACCTCCAACATAATCATGGGGAGAGTAGGCTTGGAAACGTTTGAAGTAGTTCCATCAACTGTACATCAGTGTTTAAAGTTCCCGACCAACTTTGGGTCTGGAATTGTGAAAGGCGATCAACAAGTAGCTCGTGAATGCAACTTCTCATCTACCGAGCAAGAAGAATTGGAGAATGCTAGGAAGAAAACAACCACTTATCAAGTGGATGAATCTGATGAGTCTGAGATTGAAACCTTAGACCCAAGAGATGAAACGGAACTTGTTAAAGGCCAAGTCATGGAGATAACATAAAGCATTATTCTGGAGGAAGAGCAACTAGAAATAACGACTCAGATTGGTGCTTCGCTTGATCCAATATTGAAGTAAGAGCTAGTGGCATTTTTTAAACACAGAAAACAAGTGTTTTCTTAGAGACATGAGGATATGCCGGGGATAGACCCAACTTTCTTATGTCATGAGTTTATGTCAACATGGATATCAAACCAGTGATGCAAAAAAAAAAGAGTTTTTAGTCCGGAGAAGAATCAAGTTATTCAAGAGGAAGTGAAAAAGCTGCAAAAAGCTTATTTCATCGAAGAAGTGAAATATCCTGATTGGCTGGCTAATGTTGTGATGGTCAAGAAGAAAAATAATAAGTGGAGAATGTGTGTGGACTTAGTAGACCTGAATAAAGCTTGCCCAAAATATCATTTCCCAGGATAGATCAGTTAGTAGATGCAACTTCGGGGCACGAGCTGCTGAGCTTCATGGATGCTTATTCTGGCTATAATCAAATTAAAACGAAACCAGAAGACAAGGAAAGTACCTCTTTCATTACCCCACGAGAAACATATTGTTACAATGTTATGCCTTTTGGTCTTAAAAATGCAGGTGCCACGTATCAGCGACTAATGAACAAGGTGTTTACGGAGCAGATTGGCAAAAATATGGAGGTGTACGTCTACGACATGTTGACTAAAAGCAAGAAAGTTGTTGACCATATAGATAATTTACGCCAAACATTTGATCAGTTTGAAAAATACCAGATGAAGTTGAACTTGACCAAGTGCATTTTTGGCGTACAAGAGGGCATGTTCCTCGGGTATATTATGAATCAAAGAGGTATTGAAGCAAATCCTGACAAAATCAAAGCCTTGCTGGAGTTATAATCTCCAACCACCAAGAAGGAAGTTTAGAGCCTTACGGGTCTTGTTGAAGCTCTCAATCGATTTGTCTCCCGAGCAACTGATAGATGTCTTCCATTCTTCAAGTTGCTCAAAAAGACCTTTGAGTGGAACGATGAATGTGAGAAGGCATTCTTAGAGTTGAATAAATACTTGGGAACACCTCCTTTATTATCCAGGCCAATGGCGGAGGAAAAATTATACTTGTACTTGGCTGTTTCAGAAAGTGCAGTCAGTTCGGCCTTGATAAGAATCAAAGGCCGAGTGCAAATACCAGTTTATTATACTAGCAAGGCATTCAGGGGAGCAGAAGTTAGATACCCCAAACTGGAGAAGTTGGTATTGGCATTGATTGAAGAGATCAGGAGAATGAAATCGTATTTTCAAGCCCATATAATAGTGGTATATACTGGCATGCCACTAAGACAGGCTTTACATAAGCCAGAAAAGTCTGGAAGATTGATGTACTAGGTAGTGGAGTTAGGGGAGTACGACATTATCTATGAGCCGAGATCCTCTCTCAAAGGACAGGCAGTGGCGGATTTCATTGTTGAGTTTACCTACCCAGATATCTCCAACTAACAGGAGGATAATGCCACGTAACTAAGGGGTGCAACAAGACCAACAAAAACTGTCCTCGATCAACTCCCTGCAACAAGATTGCTAGAAGGGGTGGTCGTCGATCAACCAGAATCTTCTGGTAAAGGGCAAGAATTGAAGGATCAGTATGAAGAAAGGAAGAACAAGATATTTCATCAAGGGATTCTATCAGAACAAGGGTTTGATGAGAATATCCCTATATCGAAGTTATATGTTGATGGTTCTTCGTGTGCAATAGGTTGCAGAGCTGGAATTATTCTCAACAGTCTAGATGGAATAGACATCGAATATGCTATGCGTTTCCAATTCCAGGCTTCTAATAATGAAGATGAATATGAAGTCGTGATTGTGGGCCTTAACTTAGCTAAATCATTGAATGCAGAGCAAGTTGTGGTGTTCAGTGATTCACAACTAATGGTAAATCAGATACTATGTCTTTACGCAGCAAAAAGGGAGTTCATGTCAAGGTATTTAGCTAAAGCTATGGAGATTGTATCCAATTTGGCAGTTGTTCAAGTGATTAGAATACTAAGACTGGAGAATGCAAGGGTAGATGCACTTGCTCGGTTAGCCTCAGCTATGTGCACCGAGCTACAAAGAATAATCCCCATTAAAGTACTTGCAAGTAAAAGTATTGATGAAGACTTAATGGTGAATTTTATCACCTTGGATATGGGACCATCCTGGATAGACCCCATCAGGGCTTATATTGAAGAAGTTACTTTACCAGCCGACCTACTTGCAGCCAAAAAATTGAAGTATAAGGCTGCACAATATGTTTTGAACAATGGAGTTCTGTACATGAGAGGCTTGATAGCCAGTTTGCAAAGGTGTGTTCACCCAGCATAAGTTAAAGACCTGATAGAGGAAATCCATGAAGGATCCTATGGAGCTCACGTAAAAGGAAGAACACTTTTACCGAGAATAAATACGCAGGGGTACTATTGGCCAATAATGCACGCCGATTGTACAACTTATGCTAAAAAATATGACAAGTGTCAGTGATTTTCTACTATACGAAGAACTCCTCAGGCGCTGCTAACCCCGATCACTTCACCTTGGCCATTTGCTATGTGGGGAATAGATATAGTCAGGCCTATGCCAGCCACTAGAGGACGATTCAAATATCTGGTGGTAGTTGTTAATTATTTCACAAAATGGGTGGAAGCTGAACCTATCATTGATATGGCTTACGAAAGGGTTTATCAATTCATCTGGAAGAATATTATTTACAGATATGGTCTTCCCCATACTTTTATCGTCGATCACGGTACTCAATTTGATAATGATGAATTCACAGTGTACTGTCTACAGTCCAACATTCAAAAGATCAATTCTGCTCTAGCACATCCTCAAAGTAATGGGCAAACCAAGGTGACAAATATAACTCTACTGAATGGGTTGAAGAAGCGATTGGATGATGCTAAAGGGAATTGGATTAACGAATTTCATTCAGTGTTATGGGATTACCGAACAACTCCCAGAGCAGTAACTTGGGAATCACCATACTGTGACACCCCGCCTAATTAAATACCGGGCGATCACTCCTTTATTAAATTAAATCAAGGTAAACAGTTGGTTCATTCTCAGCATCACTGTCGATAAAAATATATTTTCCAATGTAACACCCTAAGTAATTAAGCTAAGTGTCAAAAATCATTTTCAGACATACTAACCAAATTTTATTTAAAGAAAAACATTTATTTTATTAGCAACATTCAAATAGTAAGAATCACACCATATTAAATTCTGCAACATAAATCAATTAATATAATACATTCGTCAGTCGAATGTCAACATATGAAATCTAAAGTCATACATCCAAACTGAATAAATCACATAGTAACAATCTGGAAATAACTGAAATACAAATGTCCCAATAACAAATAAATAATGGAAAGGGCTACACATGCCCAACTAAATGAAAATACTAAGAGTGGATCCGAATGAACGAAGTCGTCTAATCAAGAGACCTGCAACTCCCACCTAAGCTGCAGCGCGTTCCTTTCAAGAGATCCTAAGCAAGACGCCCCTGTGTCTGGGCACCTGTAATACATACATATATATACAAGAGAGAGAGAGAGAGAGAGAAAAACGGGTCAGAGCCCGAAAGTGTGTTTGATTTAAAATACGTTTAGCAAGTATTTAAATTGATACAGGCCAATGCAACAACATATTAGTGCGACACTCTCTTGAGAAATTCTCACCTCTCTTCTAATGTGCACTCCTATCGCACTAACCCTCCTAATGGTTTATCTCATCATATAACACGCTATCTTTCCCCAATGATTTAACTTATCTTAGGTATTTCGTAGGATTCAAAATTTAACGATACAATTGTTTAAAAAGAATATTTCAAGTAATAACCAAAGTTCTCATTTTAACTTTATTAGTCAATAAAGTTTTCCAGTGTCATATTATACTTTCTCAAAACAAGTATTTACAATTTGAGTCATCAACCATATCCTACATATCAATTCACAGTAGGTAGTTCCAAATTTCAGAATTCCATATATATATATTAACTACTCGTATAATATATATATATAACAACAGCACCCCAAATAAACTATGGTGCGGGCATACTCTACTATCCAGAACCCCATATCACTCATATTAAGGGGAATACAATCGGAATCACTCTCGAATTGTATTAACATAAATACACAAACAATATTGAGGCGAAGCATAGATTCCAAGTCTCTAAGAGGATGGCACATGCCTGCATCTCTTAGGACCGTCTGAACTATCACATCGATATCCTGTACCAAGGATATCTATCTTCTAGGGTACAAGTCAATATCCCCCATAAAGGTCCCATCGAGATAAGACTTGTCCTAGCGCGGTAACCTCAGGGATAGCAAGTAGCGTGGGCATGATTTTCACATGTATATAATATATGTACACACAATCATATAAATATACCACTTTTATCATATTAATGTAGGTTCTTCTCGTCACCCATAATTACAACATTTATCCTTAATTTCACATTATTAGTATTACGTATAAGGTTTCATCTCTAACCTTAACTCGAAGGGTTTTCTCACTTATTACGTGACACACGTGGACTCTATCCTTCCAAGTAGAAAATTCAGTAGGTATACCTCTATCCACTATCGTAGCTATTCGCCGTAATCTCTCACTTGAAATACGTAGTTTCATCGTTCATTATATAATTATCCCAAAGACAAGATTCTCGTCTTATAATAAAGTTCCCAACATTTATTCATATGCCCTACTGGTTTTTCCTATCTCCAAAAACATTTCATTAAGAATACCCAAGAATTATTTCACGATAAATTTAATTTAACTAATTAAACAAGGGAAATAAGAGTCTGCCAGGAGGGGTCGATCGATCGAGGTTTGGGGCGATCGATCGAACCTTCGATCGATCCAAGTTTGGGGCTCGATCGATTGAACCTTCGATCGATCGAAGCTCTAGGCTCGATCGATCGATCAAGCAGGTGTGCGAAAATTCTGCAGAAATGCAGTTACGGGTTCTACAAAATTTCTTCATCCAAAACCATGTTTTTCCATTCCAATCATCCCAAAAATCCTACTACTATCATTATAACAATATACCAGATGTTTTCAACGTAAAGCATGTGTATATCTAACATTAAACATGGATAATTAACCCAAAATTCATCTAATCATCAAGAACCCTAAAGTTTTTCTTAATCAAGGTTCTAATCTGTTTTTACCAGAATTTCCTTCTAATATATCATCAAAATTTTATGGGTTATATTCCTCTACATGGCAAGGATTCCAGAATTTCATTATAATCAATACTACATGCATTTTCCTAACACAAATTGGGTTTTCTTCCATAGTTTTCATCTCTAATCAATCCTAAACTAATATGAAGATTGCACTAACGAAAATACGTAAGTTAAACACTTGCCTGGGATTTTTAGAAGTCCGGTTTGCAGATGAATCCGGTGTGGTTGCGTTCCCCTTCTCGCGATCTACGCGTTGGTGGTGGCGGCGGTGCAAACCGGTGACTTTTTGGCCTTGAATTGCCTTGGAGCTCTCTCCTCTCTTCTCCAATGGCCGTCACTTGTTTTCTGAATATTCTAACCCTAAAAGACTAACCTAAATGGCTGATATAGGTTGCTGAATTTCGTGGGTTTAATTACCCAAAAAGGTGAAATGACTAAATTGCCCTCCCGAGGTACCAATTAGGCCTAAAAACGCCCCGAGACCTAAACTAAACCCCCGTGTATACTTTTCTGACTATCTCGACCCTTCCGGACGCGTTGGCGCACTCAAAATGACCATACGAATAACTTACAAAATATTCACTTCTTAATTATCAAAATTTAGTCCCGACGCGACACGGGCGCGTCCCGATTCAAATTTTCAAAATTGCCATTTTATTCACACATGACAATATTATAAAAATAAATCTCATATATTACTATACTCATCTAGTAATATGCAAAAAATAACAAATTTCCAATAATTACTAACTCTCGTCACGCTAGTAAATATTTAAAGCAACATTCCGGATTAAAATTAAATTAATTTATCTCAATTAAAATTAATAAATCCCATAATTTTAAAAGCTATAAAAAATACGGGGTATTACACATACATGGTGGCTTTGGGGAGTGAAGCAGTGATACCTGCCGAACTAGGGTTACCTACTCATAGGGTACTTAACTTCAATTTTCCAGTAAGTGATTTGATGAGAATCTTGGACTTAGACATGCTCGAGGAAGTTGGAGAAGATACAACAATCCAAAATGCAGCTTATCAGCAACAAACTGATATGTTTTATATTAAAAGGGTCAAGAAATATGATCTCAAGGAAGGCAATTACGTGCTCAAGAAGGTCATTTAGAAACACAATAAGTTGGAGGCCAATTGGCATGGGCTCTATCGTGTCATAGCTGTTATTCGACCTGGCACTTACATAATAGAAACTATTGAAAGGGAATAATTCAAAAATGCCTGGAACGTAGAGCACCTGCGCAAATACTACCAGTAATGTAACTGCCCATGTACACATTATTTCAGTATGAATGAAAACGATGATTTCCCCATTCATTTTTTTTCGGAGTACTAGTGCTACACACTACACTTACCTCACTTACCTTTATGGCAACACACACACAAATTTTTTCCATCAAGTGGGTCGGCATCAGTAATCACCAACAAAGTTGGTCGGCATCAGCATAAACACCAACAAAGTTGGTCGACATCTACAACCAGCAACTAAAAGTTGGTTGGCATCAACTTACATACTAATACTGTTGGTAAAGCAATCGAGCAAGGCAAGGCCTGTTTGATTATGGGTGACACAAGTGGCATCTAAACTAGGCAAGAAGATGGGTAAAATACCCACTGCCTAGGCACCAGGGAAATTATCTACTTAAATAATTGTTACAACTAAGCAGGAAAATGGGATAAAAATAATTCCATTGCTTAGGCATTTATGGGTGATAAGTCACTACAACAACGCAAACACATGGGACAAAAGTTCCATTGTCTAGGAAATCAAATCAACAAGGGGAAAAATATCCATTCAATGACTGATAAGTACAACATTATTATAGTTGATCTCATGTTATGAATAAAGATTGACAAGATAAATATCATACCATTATTTTATTTCCAAGGAAACAAAATTACAAAAAGATGATTTTTCCATTAACAATTACTAACAAAATATAAACTGTCTATTCTGTTGGTTTCTTTCCTTCAGATTTAGATACAGAATCCTTTCCAGCTGGAGGGTCATCTAAAGTAAAAGAAGAATTGATAAAGTTTAAATCTTGCAGCATTCTGGTATCGCTCGTACTTGGTTGGTCAAGCAAATGTGGAGGTCGGGATATTTTAAAATCTTCGTGAAGACTGTAATCACCATGGTATTTGGAAATAAAACATTGAGGAATAGAGCTAACTGGAATCCATCTAACATCTAGTATAAACGGAGGAACTGGCAGATCAAGTAATCTAGGGTCACACCAATCCCACAGTTCCATTCCTTTCTCAACTTTCATCACAGTTAGAGAATTCATCCATCCATATTTATACCCCTCATTATTTGATTATTTCAACCTGGCATCAAGATGGTATAAAGCTTTATTGTATCCCTCCATCCAGAATTCTCTGGGCTGCTTGTGAAACTGATAAGTTAATAGTTTAACATGTTAATGAAGCCTCTTCACCAAGATTTCTTTATTTTGCAACGCAGAACTCTGATTGGAAACTTGCTCGGTAAGAGTTTGAATTTTCTCGGACATCTCAGTCAAAGCTTGATTTTTTGCCTTCAGTTGAGCAGCTTGATTTTCTAAAGCTTGTTGAGTTCTAGTCCCTTCAATACTACTCCAACCAGTTCTTGTTTTACCCTGAGAAGTGGATACAGGTCTGACTCTTTTCAAAGCTTCTAATTCCTCTCTTAATGAAGCATTTTTAGTCTCCTAAAAATAAAAACCTTCATCATTAACTGGGACCAGAACTACAGAGGAAGAAGAAGATTTTAGCTGTCTTAGTTCTTCTCTTAAAGTAATATTTTCTTCCTCCAGTAACTTAGCAATGTTTCAATGTTCTTCAATCTCAATCTTTAGCACACTCTCTCTTTTATTATGGGCCGAGATAAATTTATCATAACCCCGATCAGCGCTCAACTGTTGGTACTTCTTCTCATAACGTTCATGTAGAAGAGCACTGGCGTCTTTGTGTAGAAGTTGAAGTTCATTAATCATTCCTTGACGATCTTCAATAATTTCGTAGTAAGCAACGTTATTTTCTACTGCTCGATCAAGTAAACATTTTAGATACTGATAAGCATCAGTTGATCGTTCAGAGGCATCAGATCCAAGAATATTAATTATTTGTGCTTCAGTGAAATCTTCACGACCAGCTTTGAAGTAATATGTACATATCGTCATCAACCCAGTATCATGAGCTGACAACAGTTCCATCCTGGCAATAAACTAGCAAGGAAAAGTAAAAATAGATCAACAACAACATAGCTATGTTGAATAGTAAAAGAGAAATTCAGAATAAACAACAAGTCCATTTTATTGATCATAATAGAGGAGGATACAACCAAAAATACAAAACAAAGGAAAAACAGAGGAAATAAAAAAATTGCCGAACAACATTACACCTTCTCCTTATTCCCTACAACATCTTCAGCTGATTTTGAAGAAAGGATTAGTTGCTCGGAGGGTAGCTGATGTTGCTCGAAAGAAGTTGTTATCTGCTGGACTTGCTCGGAGGATTGAGGGATAGTGGCAGCAGGTGTTTGTTCTACTATCATCAAAGAAGATTCATTAGATCCATCCTCATCTTCTTCTTCTTCTTCTTCTTCTTCTTCTTCTTCTTCTTCTTCTTCAATAATAGGAGGAGGTCCGCGAATATGTCTCTAAAATACATCAGAGTCCTCAGCAACGTTAAACTCCTTCAACGCTGTAACCCATCCATCCTAAAGAACTTCAAACTTGCATACCCCATTTGAGTAGAGGCAGCAGTTATAACTTTGATCCACCTTTTATCCTAGCCAGAGCTAAAGGACTTCTTCACATTAGACTTTCTCTTCGCCTTCTGCGAGGAAGAATTTTCCCTAAGAAGATATTCAACATAATTTATTTTATGTTCAAGATCTTTCTTACACCGTTCAGCCTCTTCAATATTGCCCTCCGCTTTCTCCTTGCTGGAAACGATGATCTTTAATTTCTCATCTGCCTCCTTGGAAACATTTACAGCTTGTTGTCGAGCTAGATCAGCCTCCTTGGTAGCTTCCACGGCCTTTTGTTGAGCTGTCTCAACAGCCTTAATTTTACTTTCCCAATCAGTTTTGTCATCCACATACCTCTGCTGGGACTCCTCTAAATACTTTGATAACCCAACAAGGGCTTCTTCTACTTCACTGGAAGAGGTAGTAGATTTGATAGCTTCATCCTTCTTCGGGATATTATTAAAATACACCAAAAACTGCAAGAAGAAGAGAAACTCAAATCAGAATATGAACATTGCATACAGAATTAGAATGATAGGTATAATGACACTTACTGATGCAAGGTGTTGGGCTACCAAGTCAGTGACTTTCCCCCGAGGAGTAGAAGTCTCAGCAGCTCGACAATTAGGAAGAGTTCCAGACTAGATCAATTTCTTAGCCAATCCAGGAGTTATGAGTGCTGGAGAACCATCTCTCAAAGAAGGTATATCAACCTCGGCACGTTGAGCACTAACATCAATGGTCTTCTCAGCACGACCCCTTATCAATCTCTTCAAAGGAGCTGCCTCTTCAATCAAAGGTGTTGTCTATTCGCGAATAATAGCAACCCCTTTAATCAAAGGTGCTGCCTCTTTTGGAGCAACAGGGGGATTTTTGCTGACCTCCTTGACAGCTACGATTTCTCCCCCATATGGAGAAATATCCTTTTTCTTAGTCCCTTCAGCTACGACATCCTCTTTGCTCTTTTTACCCCATCATCACCATGGATAATCTTAGCAAAGAGATCAGGCATTTTCTCTTCTTCATCATCAAATCAGTAATGGAGGTGGACAAATCAGAAGAAGATTCTTCAACAGCTGAAGAGGATGCTGGAATTTTCTCAAGATCAATCACTAAAGGAGGATCATTAGGACGAGCAATAAAAGAAGAACCGGTATTCTTATATTGCAATAAATAGGAAGCAACTATCACGTGCTCTCTAGTAACCGATTGATGCAAATCCCAAATAAATTTCAAATCTTTTATATTGATATCACTCTCTTTTAGGGGTTTTCTTTTACTATCAACTGCAAAATAAAAAATAAAAGTCGGTGACACATTTTATTAAAAAAAAAACAAAGCTTGTTTGAAAAACAAAACAACCTATTCTATTGCCATAAAGTGGACATTTGGGACCTTGGTACACGTCTGTCCCCTTTATTGTAGGATGTTGCCAATTTTTCATCATAACCCCCATGTTCAAAATAATCTCTGTTGGAATCAGGGAGATTGACCACTAAAGCTACGTTAACAAACCTAGTTTTTAAATAAAAAGTGGTGTCGCTGGTAACCCATTTATAACAAAACATAATTTCAAGAATCCCAAGATGAGTTCCATGAATTTGATTCAGCCTATGTACGCCATTAACTACCCTCCATGTATTTGGAACTACTTTTGCAGATACAATATCAAAATATTGGCATAATTCTAAACATAGGGGATTAGGCGGGAAAGAAAAACTACATTCCGCCACAAACAGGTTCTTCCAAGACAACCCAAGAAGGAATATCAAAATCGACCCTAAACTTATCTAATGACTCGATAAGGTAAACCATGATGACTAAAACAAAGAAAGAATAAGGAATGAAGAAGTTCTTATAGAAAATTAAGAAATCAGCTAAGGCAGGTGACAGAAAGAACGATCGTAAGAAGAAAAGTGAGAAAACAAAGATTTTGGGAATCTAGATGGAAAAAGGTATTAAGGATATTTGCCATTACGCAAAAAGTAATGATCACGAATGACGACGATTGCGTTTCCGACGGCTAATCAATGATAAAAGACGCAAGTACCCAAGCGTTCGCCAGAAATTCGAAATATTTACAAATTTTCCATTTCGCGCTCAAAACTGTTACGCTAAGTGGGAAAATTTAAAAGTGTTGAAGGTCTGTAATTAAGAAAGACATGAGAAATGTGCCCGAGAAGCTTTTGGGTATAATGTTCCACACTCTCATATCCAACCTCAACAGTGAAACATTGGGGGCTTCCGTTGATACAAAATGGACCAGTTATGTGAAGACACGTGTCATCCAATGTGGCATAAGTATATGTACCAAGCAATTTAAAGTACCTAGCTACTCAGCGTACCGAGGTACTCAACATACCAAGCAACTTGTTGGGAAGATTAAACGACCAAGACAGATTCAACGATTATTCTTTACCATGTATAGATGTATATGCCTATTCAATAACGACATATTATCTATTCACACAGACAACCCAAAGGCTATAAATACATTGTAATACCCTTATGGAACGGTAAGCGATGATAATCGAACATAATCGTGATTAAGGCAAGACACCCAGTAATACAAAACAGTGGGAGTAGGCCATTTCATTAAGGCTGAACCACTTTAAAAATCTCTTTTCCTATTTATTTATTCATATTTATCTATTATTAATTAATTAAATCGAATCTAATTTTTTACATCAACAACGACCTTTGGCCGCGACCCACAGTCTTGGTCGGGACAAAGTCCATTACCAATCGCCAGATTTGGTGTAGGGTTATCTTCCAAAAAAGGTAGTTGATTTTTCCATAATCCTTATCAGAGATAACTATTGTGAATTCTCTTAGAAGACTCGAGACCCACTTTTCATCGCCATAAGCCTCACCGGAATCTGATGACCGGCTAGTTAAAGCATGGATACTTTGAAAGTGGTTGGTTCTTTGCATATCTAAATGATGATGATCATTGGGTTGAATTTTATGGTGGGTGTAGTGTAGAAATTGTGTTCTTTTTGGGGTGAAGGGAGTTCTATCCATATCTTATTGTAGAGAGAGAACCCATTTAGACCTCGAGGCACTTTTTTGTTGGGTTTAACTTATTTGATTTTAGGTAAACTATAAAGACCATCAAATTTATGTACAAACATATTAATTGTAGGGTTTTAGATTATTATGTATTGGGGGTCACTGTCAAGCTATAGTATCATCTACTGCTTACATATCAAAAGGAAAATATTATCATACTTTGTGAGACATGCTTAGTAACCAGCAGGTTATCCCCTACAAACTAAGCTAGATTGATGAAATAATGACTTTGAACTTTTATGTAGTTTACTTTTACTTACTTTCTTATTTCTTCTATGTTGTGTGTCCACTTCTTCTTAAAATCTAGGGAAAGTTCTTTTAAAAAGAGACATTAAATTGATACACGTTTTTCTTGAGAAGTTCTTTCTTTTTAACTAAAAATCTCATAGACTTTACTTTTTTTCGTTCAAGATATTAAGGATATTTCTCGAGAAGATATTCATCCGGGTATTTCTTTTTTAATAAGTCAATACTCATGTGGTTTAAATTCAAATGTCTCCTACATAAAAGGAGCTCAATGGCTGTTGTTGCATTCCTTACGATTGTTGCTTTCCTTAGTTTTAGATCTTTAGTTTCCTTTCTATTATTTGACTTTGTCAGCATCTTTATGTATAAATTATTGTGCTACTCATCTCTTTCAAGTATGAAATACAAAACATCCCATTTCATCTTACTTTAAAATTCTACATGGTATGAGAGCAATACAACTCTCATGATTATTCTTAATCCTAAAATATCGATTCTCCGGCCACGGTAGACACCGTTCAATTCCACCGTCCTCTAGGTGTAAACAATCCAAACTCACTAATAAAATATATAACTACTTTTATGTCTTACAAAACCCAAAGTTGTAGCTAAGAAATCTTCCCATAAGTGCAAAAGGCCTTGTTGCAATCAGATTATCAATCAAACTTTTATAAAATTTCAGTTAAGGTGGTCAATTGTGGCTCACATGTTGTTCATAAATATATATTTTTTACAACGAACTTCTTCTGAGGACGAAGGTTAAGAAGAGTGGGATCAAACACAATCTTGTCGATTTGACAAATGCGGTGGTCAATTTCATTATTGCCAGAGTTGGGGAGCAATAACTAGAGTTACCCCTAATCCTCTGTTTTTTTTCCTTTTTTCATATGGGAATGGATTTGATTGTTTGGCTACAAATGGTCATGAAGATGGGGCCACGAAGTTGATAGTGTTTGGAATAGACCAATTGGGCCTGTTTAAGGCTGGGGTGTGTTACTCTCATTTAAAGCCAAGTGGATTAATTTTATCAGCTAAAAATAGGATTAATTGATTTTATTGGAAAAGATTAAGGCCCCCCTTAATATTTTCCAATAAAGTGTTGAATAAATTTTATGGTGCCATAAATTGAATGGAAATTGGATAAATTTATGAGACAACAAATAAAAAAAAAATTGTCCACTGAACCCATTGTGATCAACCCCAAGAAGCATAGGGCCTCTCAATCCATTATGATCAAGCTCATTTTGGACAAAAAAGGCCCATTACAGGTGTCGGTCAAGCCAATACCGATAATTAAGCCTCTTAATCAATTTTGATCGTGCTCATTACGATCTAAGAGACCTTATTATTTTTTTTATGAAGCTGAGTATCGGTCCCTTACATCTACTGTGACAGAAATCAATGGGTTTTGTTTATTCTCAAAGTTTTTAGTAAGAGTGGTTATCTTCTCACTCGGTTCGATCGCACTCATAACTAAACCTTTGTCAACTCTGCAATTTCAGTATCTTTAGTCCAAGCTCGGTGTATGCCACGCACCCCACCTTCACTTGCGGGGGGAGTATTAAGGATATTTCTCAAGAAGATATTCGGTCAGATATATCATTTTGAATAAGTCAATACTCATGTTGTTTAAATTGAAATGTCTCCTACATAATAGGAGCTCAATGTCTACTATTTTTTTTTAGAGAATGAATACTCTTATTTTTCATTAGTAAAGAGAGAACCGAAGCAGTAAATAAATACACAAGTTATGGGCTAACTAACAGGTAAAAAGAAGTAACTAATTAGACCAAGTAGTCTCCAACTATATAGGAGAACTACCTGTTTTACTAAAATAAAATCATGCGTAAATACCAAAGAGAATCTTCATGTGGAATAGGTCCAAGTCATACTATTATGCACCTATTGGGGGAATATCCGTAATACACCCCTTCAAGTGAAGGAGAAGAGAGGACTCACCAATCTTGGAGCGTAGAGATTGGAAATGTTGAGTAGACATGTTTCGTTATGAGTGCGATCGAATCGAGTGAGAAGATCTCCACTATCACCACCAAAAACCTTAACAATAAATAAAAACCATTGATTTTCGCCACGGTAGACACACTGATGCGGTAATCATCTTTATAAAAATAATAAGGTCTATTAGACCGTAATGAGCTTGATCAAAAATTGATTCAGAGGCTAAATTATCGGTTTTGGCTGGACCGTCACCTGTAATGAGCCTCTTGGGCCAAAATGAGCTTGATCACAATGGCTACTGTTGCATTCCTTACGGTTGATGTCTTTGTTATCTTTAGAGTTTTAGTTTCCTTTTTGTTATTTGACTTTGCCAATATCTCTCTGTATAAATTAATTTTTCACGGCGCGAGAGTCACCTGCGCGCCAGTCGTGTTATATTCGGCTTACCTGAACTATACAAAAACCTAAATTACGACTACACTCAACTGGTGAGTATAACGGTAAGTCGGGTATCGAAAATCCACGGGGATGAGTTGCTAGAATTTATGGGATTTAATAGTCTGAAATAAAAGCGTAAAAGGTGATTACAAACTAAAAGGAAAAAGATGCATAAAAGGGAAATATTAATCTAGGCGAGTGTATTGAAACTAGATTAGGAAAGCGGATAAAACTATAGGTTGCGTCGAATATCCCTCACCCGAGTTAATTAGTATAAAATGGTCACATGGGTCGACGAGTTATTTAAAATGCTTCTCGTTTCGACAGTTAATTGAACTAAGGGTTGTCACCCCCCTAAATTCACATAAAAGCCTAATAAGATTTTGGCGTCAACAAATACCCCAAAAATTATGCACGCAAAGTTCTAAGCATGGGACATACATGATATGCCCCGTCAAATCTCCTAGGCGTAATAAGTAGGACAACACACTCGAAATAGACCCGTAAACGCCATCACCAAAGAAAATCAACGCGTCAACCCGAGTGAGTTCTATTTAAACACAACCTAATTTAAATTAGCTAGAAATCATGATAAAAACGCGGTAAATAAATGCGATAAATCTACACTAGAAAGAAACTAAATCAAAGCTTTTAAAGAAAGCATGTAAACCTATTAATCAAAGCATGTAAATTAACTACAAAGCAAGAATTAAATAAATACACACTATATCAATGGAGATGGAAGATGGTAGCACAAATTACAAGCCCAAATGGGTGTCAATCCAAGAAGAAATGAAGAAATGATCTCTCAAACCTCCAAAACCCTAACCTATTCTACCTAAAACTAATTATATATTTTTTTACATAAAAAATCCTTTAAATAGTAAAAGGAATTAAATTAGAAAATAAAAGAGAAAAGAAAATAAAAGCCAAAATATCTGCAGAAAATAGGGGATCGATCGATCGATGGTCAAAAAATGAGCCCACTATCTCCCCACGATGGATGAAAAATGGAGGATCGGTCGATCGATCCTTTTGATTGATCGATCGATCAAGTAGGTCTCAGCTAAGCAATATGCTGTTTTGGGATGTTTGCTTTTCTCCTCCGCTAAAATCGTTGCTACTTCTTTGTTCTAAATCAGAATTATGCACCGTTCACGGCCACGTGAAGTTTGCGAGGATGGCTACAACTTCCGTGAAGATGATGGGCCAGGTGCCCAAAATTTGAATCGACGAAAATGCCCTTGAACATGCTATCACGTACGGAAATCGAGCGAAATGCGTCCGAACTTCACACTTAGCATCCAAATACCTATAAAAGCTCAATTAAACCCTGCAAAACATGTTAACATAGAAATACGAGGTTGTCTGGTTAACGAGCATAAAATAGGGGATAAGATACCCGAGGGGGCTAAAATGCATAGGTTCGACGGATGAAATACGCAATATTTGCGTATAATCACACCCCCTAACTTACACATTGCTAGTCCCTAGCAATGAAATAGGATGCAACAAGAACAACAAGCAAACCAAAAGCAGGAGATACTACAAAATTATGGTATAAAAGCAAGAGGCCACTTTCGCGGGTGATTCGATTGCATTTAGCGTATGCAATAAGCCGTTATACCCCTAGGTTACCCTAGTGGACGTGTGTCGTCTCGTGAGGGTTTTCAGGGATGGTACCCACAAAAATCACATGATTTCCTCAAAATAAACCCAAACCAACATGCGACAAGCCCAACAATAGCGAAAAATATTTCATACGCATTATTAGCACATCGAACGAATTCAAACAAAAGTCTGAAATCATTAACATTATAGAATGCACCTCATAGAATTGAAACCTTAAAATGTGGGAGGGGGAGCGAGCACATGAAAAGTATGATTTGGCAAAAACTTACATAAACCGGATAAGCATTAAAGAAAGCATATATTCAATCCTCACGGGCATTACACTCATCAAGTGAATTCACTCAAAACAGGGAGCTAACACACGGAACATGCGGGCATAAAGAGTAAATGTAAATGAAAACTAGGCCGCACACATATCACTAATGAAGAACCCTATATATAAACTGAAACATTATAATCTCAATGAAAGGATACCGCTCACACTACTAGAAAAATACCCTTTTATGACAGTTTTAAAATTTAATTTTATGACCATTTTAATTAAACTGTCATAATAAATATGATTATTTCACAATTATGACCCTTTTTTCATTTAAACAAATAATTATGACCCATGTATATTTATTGGGTCATATTAGTATGATATGTTATGACAGTATTATTTTAACTGTCATATAATATATTTAAATTTTATGACAATTTTATATACATGGTAATATTAAATATAATTTTATAAAATTAATATATTTTTAATAAATTTATTTGATTATTTACGACCCATTTTAAGAAAATATACCAATTGGCTTGAAGCATTTTGGAGGTAAAGAGGCGTGCGTAACACAATCTCATAGATTTTGGGAGATACCCACTTACGATCATCATGGAGTCTTCTCCCTTATCCCACAACCGCATCCCGCATCCCACATCCCACAACCATCGCATCCCACCCTCTTCTTCAAGCCGCATCTCACAATTCTTCTTCTACCTACATCCCCCCCTCTTCTTCAACTTTCACATCCTCTTCTTCAATCGTATGCCATTCTATACAGCTATCATCACCCAAGTCGGCTTGAAGAATTTGTTCTACCTTTTTTCTATCTCGAGAATCAATTAAATACAGAGGTAGGTAGGTGTTATTGTTGTTACATTTATGTTTTTCTTAAAATTTAATAACTTGGCTGCATTACAATTCCTAACAGAATTTATCATACTATGTGGTTGAATTATTAGTTGTTTCTACTCACGGGAGTGCTCGTTGTCGCAACTTGATTGAGGACTCACAATTGTCAGATTTTTATTATTTCTGAAGTCTATTGAGGTAATTTTGAATTCTCATATGTTACTCATATTTATTTTTAGGTAACAATATACACATCTATTTTCTACTCGTCAATAGTCCCGCGTGATGCCTGTCGACTTATAGTCTTGTTCTACAATGCGACACAGTTAACTTTATAATATACTAGTGTTCGGTTTTTTGCAAAAATAATATACTTCTACTGGATGACATTACATAAGTTAATGATATACATTTAGAATATTTTGACTATACATTTAAAATTTTCGTGTACTTTGTATTTAGATTTCTAACAATGTCATTCTATAATTTTCAATTTTTTCACCGAAATTATAAATTACAAAAAGTCTTGACAAAAAAAGGATCAACATTAAATTTATATATAAATAATTCATCAATGTACGAATAGCGAGGCAATTAAAAAATACCAAATTAGTATCTAGACACAAATTAATTTTAGGGAGGAATAGAGTATGACATTAATCATGAAAAATTTCAATGCATACAATTCAATAATTGCACTTGAATGACGATGAGTGTTGTTTCCAAATATATAATGATAGAATCTCAAAAGTAATAATATAAGAGTAGACATACCCCAAACATCTCGAACATCATTATTTTTTTTCTTTGTATGTATGGGGCGTGCGGGGGATTCTTTGTTTTATGTTAATTTTTCATCATCCAATCCATAACTTAACTTGCAACTTATGAAGGAGATAAAAAACTTTATAGATTTTATGTTAATAGATTACTTTTTAAGGGTAAATTTGCAAATATTAAAACCTATAAGCTATTATCTCGATAGAGTTAAAGTTCTTCAATTATCTATTATGTTTGGGATACTTATTTATTGTCAAAGTAATATTTAAGGGTTTTTTTGAAAATTTACAATTTACCCTCTACTTATAACTTCAACCGTAGACAGAGATATGCAAAAGAGGAGCTTGCATTTGACTTTGGGTTCTCCACCCTCCTTCGTGTGTAGTTATATAATTGTGTAGTGTTACTCGTTCTTACAGTTATTTTTGCCGTGTTTGGATGTTCAAAAGTACTAAAAGAGGCCTTAGAAGGGAAAAATTATTTCTTATGAGAATATATAGAGATATCACACTTTTTTTATTTTATTATTTTTTTCGTTGTATTTTTGGGGATCCCGACATTGGTGTAGGCCTCTTGGGGAAGATATGATGGTCACAAGAGTGCAATGTGTGATGATTTGTCATTTGTTTGTATAATGGCTGCTATTATTAGGAAATTTAATTTCAGGACATGGATACATGGGTTATTCATGTTATTCTGAACTTTGTATGTCATACTCGTTCTCTAGAACTTTGGATGTCTGAAATAATTTTGGTGCGGTATTTGTATTTCACGCTTTATTAAATGAACTTGATTGGCTTGTTAATACGAACTTCGCTAACATGTTTTTAAAATAATTTGGCCACATAATCAATTCCATAAAATCTTATTCAGTATATAAATGTTTAAAATCTAAACACAAACATAATCAAGTACTTAATTTCACTACGAATTTTTTTATCTCTTCATCACCGTCTCTCTCCTTTGGGTCCAATGGTCCCGCAACATGCAACAACCAAGTACAATGAAGAATTAGCGTATAAATATGCAAAGATATTGTTCAATGTTGTTTTCTAAACTGAAAAGAACAGTTCAATTATATGCTGAAAAAACATGTAAAGTTTATTGTGTTTTTTAGCAAATAGTCCTTTATTTTCCATTTTTGATTATGCTAATGTGATATTGAGAAAGTGCGTAATTGTTTCAAATGTGGTGTCCAAACCACGCATCAAAGAATGTTGTAAAGGTGAAACATGGATAAAGATTGTAAAGGTGTAACAAAGTGTAAAAAGAATGTTGATTGTGTTAAAAAAGAAGATTTTTTAAAAAATGAAATGTTTAAACTTGAGTAATTATTGACGTCGACATAATCCATGTGACCCTTTTTTCATTTAAACAAATAATTATGACCCATGTATATTTATTGGGTCATATTAATATGATATGTTATGACAGTAATATTTTAACTGTCATATAATATATTTATGTTTTATGACAGTTTTATATACATGGTAATATTAAATATAATTTCATAAAATTATTTTTTTTTAATAATAATTTTTAATTATTTATGACCCATTTTAAGAAAAATGTCAATTGGGAGAAGCAAAATGGAGGGAAAGAAGCATAAGAATCTCACATTTGGGATACACATGCTTCTCCTCAACTCTATTGTGTGATATTCATGGAGTCGTCTTACCTTATCCCACAATAACCGCATCCCTCACGATCCCTCCTTCCTCCCTCACGATCTCCTTCGTCTCCTCTCCTCCTCTTCGCCACATCTCTAGCAGCAGCAGGAGCTCCGTCAGGCCTCAGCCACCCGCATCTGAGTAGCACAACGTCCCCTCTCCTCCTCTCCGCTCGCATCTCAACCGCCTGCCCGCATCTGAGCGGCGCCCCAACCAATGGCAAACGACCTAGTCTAGTTGAGAAACTCTTCTTCAACTTCCATGTTCCAAGCAAGTAGTAGCAACATTCACACACAATAGGTAACTATTAATTTTTATTTTCAGTTCATTCAATGGGTTATAGATTCACAGTTTATTTTTAGTTCATAGATTGATTGTTTAATTTTTAAGTTCAAGTTCAATGGGTCTTAACTATTAATTTTACGTTAACGGTTAAATATTAAATTAGTTTAAATGCTCACTTTTAAATTTTAATTAATAAATGCATAATGTCTAAATGCCCATTTTTTGTTAATGGGTAAATATAAATATTAATATTATAATCACCCAGGTACGATGCCTATTTTTATGTATTTTTTCTGTTTTTTATTTTTTATTAGAAATTTGGTTGGAAATAATTTTTTATTGTTGAAAATAATTATTATTTGCTGAAAATAATTTATTATTGCTAGAAATCATTTTTGTATGCTGAAAATATTTTATATTGCTGAAAATCTTTTTTTATTGCTGGAAATTATTTCTATTTGTGGGAAATAGTTTTTTATTTGTTAGAAATAATTTTTTATATGCCAAAAATAATTTATATTGCTGGAAATCATTTTTTATTGCTTGAAATAAAAAAAACGCATCCCGGGAGGTGGAAAATTATCACACAACCCGATAACATGACACGACCTACACGACTTTTTAGCAGGTTTGGGTGAAGCCTTAACGAATACGGGTGCTTAACGGGTGGACCCACTAAACACGATAGCTTAACGAATCGGGTTTGCATTTCGCCATTTAGCGTAAATACACGGTATGACTCGTTAAGGCACGACTTGAACACGATCCAAATACGACACGAACCCGATAAGACACGACACGATATACACGAACGACTTAACGAGTCGGGTTTAGGTAGAGTTGATATTGATACAAACCCGGTTAGACCCGGCACGAAATCGACACGATACGACCCATTGCCACACCTAATCCCATTAATGAAATTAATGACACGACACGACCCATTGCCTCCCTTAATCTCGATGATGAAATTAATCATTTTTTATATGCTGAAAATAATTTATATTAGTTCAAGGTTGCACTGTATGAGGTGACCTAGTATCCCAAGTTGGCACACACAGACTTGCACACGAACACAAAAATGCTCATGTGAGGGTCCAAAGTAGGGCTTATCTTAAGTACCATGTTGTTTACCAGTAAATTCATTCTCACTCATCATTAAATGCATCTAATGGGAAAAAAATGGTCCTTACTCTTAAGTCCATACTCAAGGTCAATACAGAAGCACTCATATATACAGGTCATGCGATGGCCACGTCTTTGCAGTCAGGCCAGCACATGATGAAGAAAGGGGATGTGGCACTGAACACGCGCACGACCAATAAGCATAGTTGAGATAAACCATAGATAAGTTATCGAGAACTTTAGAGAGATCTTGAGCGTATACACCATAGATAAGTTTGAGAAGTTGAAGCCTCAAATGATATAAGCTATTGATGACATGCTGGGATATGACATCCCAGAACTCCTAAAGAGTTTTAGAAATCCTCATGATTAATTATGATGTTAATAGTTTGAGAGAAAATCCTAGATCGATACTAGTTGATGACAAGTTTAGTTATGATTGACTAAGTTATTTATATATTTTAGTTAAATATCAATATTTCCTTATAAGAGAAATTATTCGCTCTATCATCATAACTTTCTTTATTTTCTGACTAAACGCACACCCGGAATTTTTAGTTTATATTTTCCTTTATTCATGACAACTTACATTTTATTGATCTGCCAAGCTGGCATAGTTTCTATTGTTTTTAATGGGTTTCCTTTTAATACTTAATTAATGTATCACAATATAACTATATGTTATCTCTCTTGGATGTGAGTAGGTGCACCTTTGAGATCACAGTCTATTTGCGATGGATAGATCTTGAATTTCCATGAGTAGATTATCAAATGAATATGATGAAGGGATTAAGGATTTTTTTAGAGTTGCTGAAGCATATGCAAAAGAGAGTAACTCCATCTCATGACCATGCTCTAAATGTGGAAATGGATGTAAGTTGAGTCTAAAAGTGGTTAAAAATCATTTATATGCGAATGGTTTTGATAAAACTTATCGTACATGGATATGGCATGGAGAAGTCGCTAAAAGTGCTACCTCACCTAATGACGACACGTGTGATCCAAACCTTTAAGATTATGTGATGGAGACTCCAGAGGATATTGAAAACACAGTGGAGATGGTTCAAGCTACAGAGGAGGATTTTATGGGAGATCCTGAAAGCTTTGCAAAGTTGCTTGACGATGCTCAGAAGCCTTTATATAGGGGTTGCAAAAAGTTTACTAAATTATCAGCATTGGTAAATCTTTTCAACTTGAAAGTAAGGAGTGGGTGGACCGATACAAGCTTTTCGAAGTTAATGGAATTGTTACGAAAAATGCTTCCAGAAGATAATGAATTGCCTATAACAACGAAAAAAGCTGTTAAAACATTATCAATTTTTGGAATGGGATATGAAAAAATACATGTGTGTCCCAATGATTGCATACTTTACAGGAAAGAGTACGTGAATGCTACTATATGCCCTACATGCGGAACTTCGAGGTATAAGTTAAGGAAGAACACAACTGAGCCAAAGGTGGGTGTGCCTGCAAAAGTTTTGTGGTATTTTTCGCTTATTCCATGGTTTAAACGGTGGTACCAATCTGTTCAAACATCAAAAGATTTGACATTGCATGCGGATAAAAGAGAAATTGATGGTAAATTGTGTCACCCGACAGATTCTCCAGCATGGAAGTTAGTGGACGGGAAATGGCTAGAGTTTGGGAAGGAAGCAAGAAACCTTCGATTAGCACTTTCAGCTTATGGGATCAACCCACATAGTTCTCTTAGCAGTAGGTATAGTTGTTGTCCAGTTATGTTAAGGATCTATAATTTTCATCCTTCGTTGAGCGTAAAGAGAAACTTTTTTATGCTGACAATGTTGATATCTGGTCCACGATAATCAGACAATGATATTGATGTTTACTTGGCACTATTAATCGAAGATTTACAAACTTTATGGCATGAAGGTGTTCAAGCTTATGATGCTTACCGACAAGAATCTTTTATGTTAAAGCCTATACTTTTGTGGACTATTAATGATTTTCCTGCATATGGGAATTTGTGCTGTTGTGCTGTAAAGGGATATTATGCATGTCCAATTTGTGTGGAAGAAACCAATTCTATTAGATTAACAAATTCTAATAAGAATATATATATGTCGCATAGAAGATTTCTTCCACATGACCATCCATTTCGAAAGCAAAAAAAGGCTTTCAATGGTCAGCAGGAGTTTCGAGTACAACTTGAACCGTTGAGTGGTGACCAAGTATTAAAGAAATTGGTAGGGATTAGGGCATCTTGGGGAAATAAGGTGGGTTTGAAAAAGAAGGTGGGTTTGAAAAAGACTGTAAAATCAAAGAGAAAGCGCAGTGAAGACCACGTTGAAGGTAGTGCTTCCTCTAAAGATGATAATGCTAGTTTCGTACGTAGGAAGAAAAAATCCATATTATTTGAGCTTGAGTATTGGCAGCATTTGCTTATTCGACACAACTTGGATATCATTTCCTTTTATTGAAGTCTTTTATAATAGATTTCCCGAGACTAGCAGTCTAATCACTCGAATTTGGCATGAAAAAGGTTGTTTAACACGTCTTATATAAGGTGTATAATTTCTTTGTTTTACTAATATTTTTCTTGGTTTTACTAATTGTTGATGTACAAAATTAGATTATATCTAATTATTTAATCACAGATAAAATAAAGTGAGACAAAGAAATTTTAAAGTGGTTCAGCCTTATAAGAATGGCCTACGTCCACTGTTTCTGTTATTGATGACTGTTTGGGAATTCTCGATTACAAGTTTTATCAAGAAATTTCGGTCCCCTTACAATGAGGATAATACAATGTATTTATAGTCCTAAGGCCGTAATGTGAAAGGGTAATATATTCAATGCCCCTTAAGCGTATACATCTATATGATAATAATAAGCATTTAATGCGCAGTCAAACTGTTGGTTATCCAGCTATTAATGCTTTGTTCGAGGTGCAGCTCGGACCGCCTAAGCTGCTTGGACTGCCTAAGCTGCTCGGTACTCAAAAGTTGGTCGTTGGTCGGAGCGTCTGAATTGATCGGGTAAGCAGAGTTCCTCGTTGCAGTATGGTTCCTCGGAGTCAAGGTGTTGTTCGGAAGTGTTTGTTGTTGCCACGCAGATTTCCATGTGTCTTCACTCAATTGAGCCATGTCAGCAGACTAAATTTGGTATCAACACTAACTTTTAATTTATGGAGGACCTACGGGTTTTTCTCAGTAGCTCACTATAGGAGAAATGAGTCACTATTTTTATACTTATGTTTCACGGTTAATGCGTGTCAACCTAAACATGATATGTTCAATTAATATTTTGGGTTAGTGTCAGGTCATATGACACAATTTGTAAAATGGGTCAACTTAAAAGATTTAAGCATAAGTATTTTGTGAAACCCACATTTATCGTGTATTCCTTAATTTATTTTCATTCTTAATTCACAATCTAAAGTTGATATGGATCCAAAGACAAAGAAACAAGTGTTATCTAATATGTCGGCTCAGTGGAAAATTTTTAAAGGAGAATTGACTAGGATTTACGTCAGACCATTCAGAGATGAACCTGATCAACTCAAGCATCGGCCTGAGATGTATAAAAAATATATTTAACAGGAGGATTGGGAGGAATTCGTAAAAGTGAGAATCTCAAAGGGGTTTGAGGTATATAGCAAATGGTTAAAATCATATATTTTTCAAAGTTATTTGTATAAGTTTCTCATGCTTATGTATTTATAAGGTGCTAAGCGCGGCACAAGCTGAAAGACGGGGGAAGAATATATATAACCATCGGATGAGTAAGAAAGGCTATTCTGGACTTATCGAAGACCTTGTATGTACTTGTTTTTCTTAGTTGACAAACATTGATATTTATGAATTAAACTACACATTCTAAGTTCACCCAAATTTTTTTTATCTAATATGTTTACAGAAAGAGGCTGGTGATAAGTTTGATGACGACGATAGGGCTTATCTGTGGAAAAAAGGTCGCCAAGATAAAAATGGGGGATTTGGTGATGAGGCTACTAGGGAAATAGCGGATAAAATTGTGAGTTTCTATTTATGAGTTTGTTTACATAAATATTCAACATCAAATATATCTAATTGAATTATTGTTAATGTTATATATCTTAACTTGATTGATTTTTTTTTTGCAGGATGTGCTAAACTGTCAAATTAAAGCTGGGAGCTTGGTCACCGAAGGAACCTCAGACATCCTAACTTTGGCATTAGAAACACCCGAGCATCCGGGTCGTGTTAGGGGTAAAGGGCATGGAGTCACCCCCACAACCTTTTTTAACCTCACTAAGCGAGGATCAAAGAAGCATATTTGTGAGTTGGAGTCCAAGGTGCATGCGAAAAGAGAAATAGGCAAAGAAAAAGATGTGCGGATGCAACAATTGCTGGCAAAGGTGTCGGAGTACGAGAGGGCAATGACGAAAGTCGGACTGAACACCCCAAAAAGCGGCAATGGATTGCAAAAAATAATTTCATCAGATGTAAGTGCATCATGTGTTTCGGATGCCAAGAAGGCAAATAAGAAGAAAAATAGCAATGTAAGAAATAAATATTATATATTATTGGTGTTGACTTTTTATTTTTTATATCATATAAATGTTATTGATTTGAGTTTTTGTTTTTATTTTTTACATATAAATAGTTGAAAGATGATGGAAATAGATCCGCTTACATGGCATCTCTGAATCCCACACTTCATAATGGCATGGGCAAACCATGTAAATTGGCATTAAATTCACGTACCAATATTGCCGCTAAGAGTTGTGTTTTTAAGAGGGTTGGCCAGATGACAAAGTGCACCATAAACATTTGGGAGAAAATTACGTGCGAGTGCCTGTGGATACTGTTTACACTCGGGATTCCCCCTTTCCCGTACCTTGTGGTGATGAGTTAGTAACAGTTATGAATGCACATAATTCACATGTTGCGTGGCCTAAAGAATTTGTTATAGTATACGCAGAGGTAAAGTTGTGAGCAGTTTTCTTTTATATTAAAGATACCATTGTTAATATTTTTAACTATTTTATAACCAATGCAAACCAGGAAGAAGATAGAGAAAATCGTGTTGAGAGAGGGGCACTTATGGTATTTGCAAGCATGCTAGATTCAATCATGAAAAGTGATACCGTAAAAATTCTAGTCGGGATTTTTGGAGATGAACTTCAATCAACCTACATTCCTAAACATGAGTTGGTGCATTTTTGTAAAATGGAGGAGCTTGATGCCAGTTGTGTAATCGGATACATGAGGTGTGAGAATAAGTTGTTTTCATCTTAATTTTATTTGGTTACTCCTTTCTAATATATTTTTATTTATTTTTTTAGATTCTTATACGAGAAGTTTCAAAATAATCGGGATTTTATTGTATTTGTTAATCCTGGGGCTGCTCAACAAGCTTATTTAAAGAAAAAAATGCATATTTTTATTAGGAATGCAATGAAAGATGCTAAAGAGAACCAAACATATTTTATGCCAATTAACATAAGGTAAGTTTATTTATTGTCTTAAGTTATAATTATATCAAAACATGGTTGTATCATTGATGTTAACAACTTATTACATTGCAGGTTTCATTGGTCTTTGGTAGTTATCGATTTCTCTTCGAGTAATATATTATATTTAGATTCTTTTCATAGGGCGCCAGATCGAGACTTGAAACTCTTTACAAGCACGTGAGTAATGACTTATATATATATATATATATATATATACCTTTAGTCACATTGTCTTTGTACACATGTTTTTCATTTTAATCTTTGTCTTGAAGTGAATTTAAAGCGTTGGTGGTATCGAAAGGAGGAAGAATTTCAGTTTCAAACTAGGAGAATGTTAAGGTACGATAATGTTAATGAATATACATTACTGACTTTTATCTTAAATCTTAATATAACTATTATCTTCAACATATCATTCTACAGGGCCATCTACAACCGGGAAATGTTGAATGTGGGTTTTATATATTGAAGTTCATGAGAGATTTGATGGAGAAACCTTCTCAATCTACTAAACTAAAGGTAATAAATAATTATTTTATAGCATTTAGTTTCATTGCTAATTACTTTTATAAGGAAAAATTGAATACAACTTATGTTATTTAATTTGTTAGATAAAAGAGTTGGCTGAAAAAGCAACCTATGAAAATCATGAGATAGAAGAAGTTCAACATGAGTTCATCGATTTCATTCAGGATTATTTTTAGTGAGATGAAGTTGTGGACAATTTTGGCCTATCTTTTCGGGTACCTTTTATTTCTTCTTCAATCTAATTAATTACTTTGTTGATGATGTTGAATGCTCAGGGTGGGCTTTATATTGTTGATGGTGAATGCCTATAGTGGGCTTTATATTGTTGATAGTGAATGACCAGGCTGGGCTTTATATTGTTGTTGTTGGTTAAATATGTCATGTTTAATTTTGAATTATTAAAAAAATAAAGGAAACTCTGCCGAAATTTTTATAAAACATTCCTCATTTATCTCTCGAGTAGATTTTTATAATGTTGTTCTTATTGGTGATGATGATACTGAATACCCGAGGTGGGCTTTATATTGTTGTGGTTGGTTAAACATGTCATGCTTAATTTTGGATTATTAAAAAAAACAAAGAAAATTTTGCCGAAATCTCCATAAAACCTTCCCCATTTATCTCTTCTATGCCTTAATAAAGAATGAAAGTAAAATTAACTTTAATATTATGCAAATGTTTATTTTTTGATGCTCAGTATTATATTAGAATTTCATTATTATTTGAGTTATATTCTTTATATGGTGAATCTATTTTAGTTGTTAACGACTATTTGTTTCCTCCTTTTATTCAGGTATCGATCCGGATGTTGCCTATTGCGTATTCGGTGTAGCTGTTGCTAAATTGGGTTTTCACGCTACACGAATAGAACTAATGTTGTAGTTTAATTTGCTAGTTTTTATGTCTATAGTATAGGTCATTTTAGATATCTTTTTATTTTTGAGTTGTCCAGAAGTCTATTGGGAGACTGTTGTTGTTTTTTATTTTCTTTAATTTCAAATATTAATGACATTTTTTTATACTTATGGTTCAGTTATATTGGTACTTGGAATTTACTACTTTGAGTATGAAAATTTGTGCTTTGAATTGATAGTTCGTAGTTTTATGCATAACATGTTTGCGATATTGTAATAGTATAATAGAATTCATCGCAAAAAAATGAAAGAAAAGAAATAACTTTTATGACCGTATGTTTTATGACAGTTTTATGTAAGCTGTCATTATAATGATTAAAGTAATCGTACTTTTTATGACCGTTTTATTCATATTCATCATTTTTCATAGGTTTATAATGACGGTTCAATAAACATGATATTATTGTTAATGACGGTTTGTACGGAAAACTATCGTAATAGGATGGTTTATCATGACGGTTTTGTCAACACCAATTTTATTAAGACACACAACAATATTGTTAATGACGGTTTGCACAAAAAACTGTCGTAATAGGATGGTTTGTTTTGACGGTTTTATCAACACCAATTTATTATGACACACAACATTATGACGATTTTTAAAGCTTCGAAAATCGTCATAAATAACCTTTTATGACCCTTTTCCCCCGTCATAAAAATGTCTAGTTCTAGTAGTGTCATTAAAGGAGGCAAAATGCATTTTCACAGATGATCAAAACTATTTAAACTTTGAATTACATCTACTTAAGATCACATAGTACTTTAATAGGGTTGTAATGTAGGTTTGGCTAGGGTACGAAATGAAGGATATATATGTACGGATTCAAAGTGTTCGGAATGAAAACTCGGGATAGTGAGAAAATGCGGGCAATATCAAAATTGGAAAACAAGTTCCAAACGGCATTAGATATATCATCGAGGAGAGTAATCAAAGCTTATTGAACTATATATAACATTACAACTTTCTCTTTCTTTCTTTTCTTCTTTTTCTCATGTTTTCTTTTGCTTTTTTTTTGCTTTCTCTTTTCACTCTTTCTTCACTTTTTCTTCCATTTACTTTTCAAACTCTCATATACCTAAATTGCAACTGACATCACAACAACATCATTCAATCCCAAGTAACATTCCAAACAAAGGTATGGAAGGTGTATGTATGGTATATAACTCCAATTCGGAGTTGGTTATGGGATTTTGGGTTATGAAATGAAAGGTTAATATTTAGGCTCAAAAGGGGTTAACGAGGGTAAACATATAAGGTGAGGTAAAGGCTAATAGGGGTGATATAACAATGATGGCCTATGATAATTTCCAAAAGTTTAAGCAATTCTCGAGTCAAAATAATATATGAAAATCATGATCAAGTAGCACGTTTCATATATGAACTCAATTAATGAACAATTAATTGAAAGAATAGTGAGATTACTAACGAATTCAACGTTTTCAAAGAGGAAAGAAAAGTGTATAACACTCACAAACGACGAAAGGTACAAAGCTTACTCGGTGTAAGTATATTCAATGCAACAAAAGATTACCGAGTTATAAAAATCTTAAACCAAATCAATAAAACAAGAAAAACGCATGTGCCCATGGGATTAAAGTTTAATTCATGAAATTATTCATAATATCAATAATCGAGTACTAAAGTCTAATAACTTCTAAAATCGAGAACATGCATCGTTGGGTTGTCTATTGGATCGAGCAATTATTGAAATTTATCATCGAAAACAAAGGAAAAATGCCCAATAAAGGAGAAAAAAGAAAGAAAATATTTTTGAAAATTTTGATTTTTTCTAAGAAAAGCATACTAAGTAACTAACATGTGAGCAAAAACATGGACTAAAATAAGAAATGGATAGAATATCCCACACCCCCTAACTTAAAACTTGATATTGTCCTCAATTTGAATTAAGAACCAAGTTAAAGAGAGGAAAATAGCGATATTACCCAAAATTGTCGCGATCTCCATAAGAACAAGTCCAAAGAATCTACAAAACAAGTTAGTACCGAGCATAGCAAAAACAAATAACAAAAAGTTAACTAATTACACTTAACTAAATTAAAAAGGGAAACAAAAAGTAAAGAAAGAAAGAATAAAAGGCTAACTATATACAACCTACTATTTAGGCTTCAAACTAACTGTACACTAGAAGTCTAAATAGCTGAGGGTCCACCATAAAAAATTGTTTGAATTTGGAGGATAACCGGTGTACCCTCACATACGAGCATGCCTTCCGAAAAATATGAATTCCGTTTGAACAACGGAAGGCATGTGTAAGGCGGAAGAAAGGAACCATCATCAATTAAAATTTTTGGAGCGACGATGGGGGGTTTGGATTGAACGGGTGACAAAAATATGTGGGGACCAAGAAAAGCCGAATATCCTCCCAAGGATTTAGCAAGCAGAATGGGAAGTGGCGCACACGAAGGCAAATATGCGATCGTGGAGGGCGACTCAAGCAAGTACTCCTCATCGGCGAAAATGTTTAAAACTTTAAAGTTTAAAATCGAATCATCAGGTACTTGTGACGGTGTGATAACAGAGAATGAAAATGGGGATGAAAGAAATTCAAACTCATGAGATGAATCATCATCGCATGAAGATTGAGTTTCGAAGGAAATAATATCATTTTCAATGAAATGTTCTTCTTTGGGGGCCAAAGAAGAAATCATTTCATTGCAAATAGATATTACGTCATTTTGATCCTCACTTTCAATATCTATTATGAAATGGGCAAAGTCTAGAATGGTTTGTTCCAAAGTAGGCACAAATTCCTCATTTGGTTCAAAACATTCCTCGACTTCAAAAGTCTCGGAAGCAAAATCATCATCGGATTCGAATAATAAATCCAAGTCTTGCTCCCAACAATGATTTTCTTTCCCATAATGATTTTTAAGTTTCTCATTCTCATACATACGCAAACCCTCACCGAATGTCATAGGTCGAGGTGCGGATCCATAAAAATGGGAACTTTGAAAATTACTATCGGACTTAAACGAAAACTCATTATTATAGGAATTTTGAAAACTATTCGAATTTGTTTCAAAATTCCTATTATAAGGAGGTAAAGGCCCAAAATCATTATCATCATCATTAAAATTCCACTAAACCAAATTTTGACTTTCGTTATACTCGCCCAAAGTCATATTTGAATTTGTAAATTTTTGGGATTCTATGTATTGACCGGAAGTAATAGGATTACGAGCATTTTGAGAAATATAATAATGATTACCGAAAGAATTGGAATAAGACATGCTTACCCCCAAAATGGCTCGAAGTGGCGAATTCCACAAAGTAGGTGCGCGCGAGAAATTCAAGCGTTTCCAAGTGCTCAAATGTGGAAGTCCTGCAAAAAATATTAGCAAATAATACAAATAGAAAGAAAATACTATGAAATACTAAATCAAATAAAGTCTAAAACAAACTCCCCGGCACCGACGCCATTTGATAGGCAGGGTTTCGCCACGGCGCGAGAGTCACCTACGCGCCAGTCGTGTTATATCCGGCTCACCTGAACTATACAAAAACTTAAATTACGACTACACTCAACTGGTGAGTATAGCGGTAAGTCGGATATCGAAAATCCACGGAGACGAGTCCTAGAATTTATGGGATTTAACAGTCCAAAATAAAAGCGTAAAAGGTTATTACAAACTAAAAGGAAAAAGATGCATAAAAGGGAAATATTAATCCAGGCGAGTGTATTGAAACTAGATTAAGAAAGCGGATAAAACTATAGGTTGCGTCAAATATCCCTCACCCGAGTTAATTAGTATAAAATGGTCACATGGGGATGAGTTATTTAAAATGCGTCTCGTTTCGACAGTTAATTGAACCAAGGGTTCTCACGCCGCTAAATTCGCACAAAAGCCTAATTAGATTTTGGCGTCAACAAATACACCAAAAATTACGCACACAAGGTCGTAAGCACGGGACATATATGATATGCCCCTTCAAATATCCTAGGCATAATAACTAGGACAACGCACCCGAAATAGACCCGTAAACGCCATCGTCAAAGCAAAGCAACGCGTCAACCCGAGTGTGTTCCATTCAAATACAACCTAATTTAAATTAGCTGGAAAGCATGATAAAAATGTGGTAAATAAACGCGGTAAAGCAACTAAATCAATGCTTGTAAAGAAAGCATGTAAACCTAATTATCAAAGCAATAATTAAATAAATGCACACTATATTAATGGAGATGGAAGATGGTAGCATAAATTACAAGCCCAAATGGGTGTCAATCCAAGAGGAAATGAAGAAATGAGCTCTCAAACCTCCAAAACCCTAACCATTTCTACCTAAAACGAATTATATCTTTTTTTACATAAAAAATCCTTTATATAGTAAAAGGAATTAAATTAGAAAAGAAAAGAGAAAAGAAAATAAAAGCCAAAATATCTGCAGAAAATAGGGGATCGATTAATCGATCTCCTGGAATCGATCGATCGATGGTCAGAAAATAAGCCCACTGTCTCCCCACGATGGATGAAAAATGAAGGATCGATCGATCGATCGATATTTTTGATCGATCGATCGATCAAGCAGGTCTCAGCCAAGCATCATGGTGTTTTGAGATGTTTGCTTTTCTCCTCTGCTAAAATTGCCATAACTTCTTCGTTCTGAATCGGAATCGCGCACCGTTCACTGCTGCGCGAAGCTTGCGAGGATGGATACAACTTCCATGAAGATGATGGGTCAGGTGCCCAAAATATGAATTGACTAAAATGCCCTTGAACGTGAGATCGCGTACGAAAATCGAGCGGAATGCGTCCGAACTTCACAGTTAGCATCCAAATACCTATAAAAACTCAATTAACCCCTGGAAAACATGTTAACATAGAAATCCGAGGTTGTCTGGTTAACGAGCATAAATATAGGGAATAAGATACCCGAGAGGGCTACAATGCGTAGGTTCGACGGATGAAATACGCAATATTTGCGTATAATCAACATACTACTAAACAGAGAGTTTAAAATTAGTAAAGAAAATATCTCTATATAAAGAAAATTGGCATTCATTTAGCTATATGAAATAATTGGGTTTAACCACATTAAATTATGTGGATTACAAAAGAATATTATGTTTTATATAGTTTTACTATATAAAGGGATAAACCTCGAGCAACAGTAAGGTTGCTCTATTTTGAGCCCCTGTGCACTGGGTTTGTCTTTTTTTTTACATAAATCCCTTTTCATATGCTTAGAAATAAATTTACCGTCGTCGTATATATCTATAGGCAATTTGTAATTTGTTCTCCAATTGGTGCTTTATTTTGTGTCCAAGTAATTTAGACGAGAGAAGCGATCCGACTAATTTTTTGTTGTTGTTTGGAGTACTCGATGAATATGATTGTGCATATGCTACATCAATTACGTTAATATAAGTATTGACCATGTCAATCAAACATATAATGGTAATATTCAAGTAAACTACATATTATGTTTTCAAATAAATATCTATTTGACGCGAATAGATCGTTGTACGTGTAAAGTAGTAGTCATATTAATACATTTGTGATCATATCTCCATCAATAAACACTATACCGAATCACACTGATCATAAATCTAGACCTATCAAGGCCATGTAGGAGAAACACTTCATTTGATGGAGTTAAATTTTGAAATTCAATTTAGAAAATGATGTATTTACTTGAGACACACACTTTTATTTATAGATTTCTGTTTGTTGTACCATTATTTATCCGAATATCATCTTTTTTGATAAAGATGGTATGAAATGTATAAATAAGGATACATTTTGAATTGGGTTTGATGACGGGGTAGTTTGAACAATTGCATCATAATACAGATGCTATCAAGTGTATCACTAATTATACCTATTGATCTAACAAGTTGTGTTGATCTGGAATATGATGATTATCAATTTATTGCAATGATTAATCTTTGACAATAAAAAAATTGCAACCTAGTGTTTAACTTCAAGGAATATGAAACTAAACATCACATTTTTCATAAAGAGTAATATTAAAGTGACACTAAAATTATATCTAAAAGATATACCCGACTGAGTTATCAGGAATGCATTGGTTGGTGTGTGGGGTTCACATGTCGTACGTTTAAAATATCAACCAATGTGTCGTACGTTTAAAATATCAACCAATGTACGTTTAAAATAAGATTTGCTTTGTGAATATTATTAGAGAGTCTCTAAAATCACCTTATATAAATATTTTCTTATTTGGTGACATGGAATTTTCTTATTGAAAAATGTGACATTGCATTTGAATGAACCCGACTCAAAAGAACAATCAAGAGGACAAATATATAATTCCAAAGTCAATAAGTCAATGTCATCATAGTATTTATTAATATGGAGTTTTGGCGAGGAATAAAGCATTTATCCCTAGTGATAGACATGTATATATATTAGGATTGCGATGCCCTGGCAATGTACAATAAAAAATATAATAATTACAAAAATTAGTATATATCATAAATTCAATATCTTATCTTAAATTTAGTATAAAAGTTTAATTATTTCATAAATAAAATTTGTCTATTATTTTTAAATATTTTTATTATAAAACAATTGTTTTTTTATAAATAAGAACTTCAAAACAAGTGTACATAATTTATATAAAAATATTATACATGTTTTTATTTGTTGTCAGTTTAAAAATAATATGTCATTTATAGATACAAAGCTTAAAGTTTTTTCTATAAATAAAATATTAAAAATATTTTTATGACCAAAAACTTTTTTATTTATATTAAAAACAATACTGAAATTTTGAAAACTTTTTTTAACTTAAAAACTAATTTTTATAAATAAAAACTTCCAAAAACCTGTACATATTTTACATAAAAAATTATACATATTTTGTTTGTTTTTAATTTAAAAAAATTTATGTCATCTATAAATAAAACTTTAAAGTGTTTTCTATAAATACAATGTGAAAAATGTTTTAATAACCAAAAACTTTTTTTATTTATATAAAATAATTTTGAAATTTTGAAAAAAAAAATTTAACTTTTTTTCTAGAAATAAAAATGTTGTACAAATATAATAGTATTAGTGGTATTGTGTAATGTGATTTGAGTGAAAAATGATGAAAAGAGATTAATTGAATTTAGACTGTGTTGGATCGATAGATTAATTAATGAAATCTAGAATGGATCATCTTTTTAGTTTTTAAGAGACTTTTAATTTATTTATTTATTTTTTGTTTCAAGGAGATTCTTGATTTATTTGATTTCAAAGCACACAAGATTTAAGATGATAGAGAGAAAGATAGTAGATGTTAAAGGCATCTATTACTATCGTATTAGAGGTATAACATAGATTTAACCCATGCTAAAGGAGACTAACAAATAAATTATTTCCTTCTAGTTTATAAAACAAATACATGATGATAAAAGCAATATTATTTGATAATAGGCAAGTTCCGACTTCAGTTTACTTTATTTCGCCTAGAATCAAATTTTCTGAACGATCACAATAACAGGGTTTGTAGTGCCATCAAAGTTTCCCCCCTAGTAACTTAAATGTTTGTATTTATCTCCATTTAACTTTGCTGTCATATTATTGTCTAGAATTGATAGCTACAATTATTTTTTCTTTTTTCTTTTGCTGGCTCACATATACTTAAGCTATGGTATTTCTTTAATATAATATATATAATATTTTATTATAATTATATTCAGTATTACAATAAAAGGTTACATATCAGTATTTTTGGGATCATACAGAGTTCTAAACCCTCATTGTCTCTTGAGAATCGGTCAGTAAGATAAACCTAAAGGACAAAAAATTATATCTCAAACGAAAAGGCCTATATAATGATTTTTAGAGCCAAATTTAAGATTTAAAACAATCAACATTTTATAAGAAGAATAAAGTTCCCATGACTTTATTTTTATTGGTACTTTTCTAGCCCTAAACCTGATGACTTTTGTCAAAGAAATGTATAATTATCAATGCATATTGTACAACAACTCAAAGCATCAATTCAATGATGATTTACTAATACGTAAAAAAGGGTTCTATATAACATGTTAATCACTTATAAATTTGAGAATGAACATTTGCCCTTGATAGAATAAAAAACATATACTTTAAAATTTGGTGTCCAAGGGAGCCCTATATTTAAAGATAGAGTAAACTATCTTATAGGTCCCTTACCTTTTCACTTATTTTAATTTCATCTATATTCTTTTTTTTTTCAATTTCATACTCAATCTTTCATTTTATCTCAATTTCGTCAATGTCCTTTTTTTTTTGTTTCAATTTAGTCCTCAACTTTTCATTTTGTCTCAATTTAGTCCATCTGTTAATTATTTTGGATACAATTGACTATTTTACACCTCTTTATTGAAAAATAATAAAATGGATGTTATAAATATTGAAAAATAAACTATTTTATTTTTATTTGGGGATACAAAATTATTTTTTTATCTGAGAATAATAATAAAAAAAATATTTTTAATTTTTATTTTATCTCAGTTATTTTTAATTAAAAAAACTGGAACAACAATTTTAATAGTGAACATAGTATTTTTATTTATAAAAACTCTTTTTTTTTTTTTTTTAATTTTAGTTAAAAATGTTTAATTTGATTTATTAGATTTACGATGGTTTAGTACCGTTGGCACGGATCCACATCACAAGAAATTTTTTATTTATCAATTATATTACATAGATGGCGGAGGGGTGAATCCAGGCGCAACAGTAAGGTTGTCCCCGCTGTGACTTGGAGGTCACGGGTTCGAGTTACGAAAACAGCCTCTCTACGTATGCAGGGGTAAGACTGCGTACATCCAACCCCCCCAGTACCCCACAGTGACGGGAGCCTCGTGCACTGGGTTTGCCCTTTATTACATAGATGGGGGAAAACAACTGATGTCTTATATTCGTGATTGGTTAGTTCGCTGGATCAGACCTATATTAGTTACATGATATGGGTCCGCGCCCGCAAAACTAATCAATCGTGAATCTAAAACATTAAATTAAATATTTTTAATTAAAATGAAAAATAGTTTTTTTATAAATAAAAAAGTAGATTGATTATGAAAATTGTTATTTCAGTTTTTTAAAAAAAAATTAAAAATAAGTGGAATAAAATAAATTTGTTATTATTCTCGGATAAAAAATAGTTTATTTTTCAATATTTGTAACATCCATTTTATTAGTTTCAATAAAAGGGGGTAAATAGTCAATTGTATCCAAAATAATTAACAGATTGACTAAATTGAAACAAAATGAAAGGATAAGGACTAAATTGAAATAGAAAAAAAAACAGGGACGAAATTGAGATAAAATGAAAAGTTGAAGATGAAATTAAAATAAAAAAAAAGGATAGAGACAAAATTGAAACAAATAAAAAGGTAAAAAACATACGAGGTAGTTTGCACTAAAAGATAAATACGTATCGTGCAATAAATCTAAAAGGACATAGTTTTTTGACACAGTTGTACGGAAAGATTACGTGCTATAAATTAACTGGTCAATGTGTGAGTTATCATTAATAATAAAATTCAATTAAATAATTTATTCATCACCCATCACTTGGTAAAGAAAATACGTCCCCTCGAATTATCCTTATTGTAAGTTGTAACTATCATGTTAATAAACTTGAGTAGTCAAACAACTTCAAATAGTCTATACAACTCAGCTACTGTTAAATAATGATTTCATAACCATCACCTAACTTGTTTTAATATTGTTATTATACATTTATCACTACATATACAAACCCAAGAAATATATTCAAACACCAAAGTCTGTCTTTTCTTATGTTCTTTGGTGATCATAGGACTTAGACTCATAATTCACAGTTATAAGTAGGTACTGATTTCTGTTGCAAAGCAACTAATCGTCGTTTTACTTGGATTTTTTGAGAGCATCCAAATAAAATTTCAGTCAAATATTCATGATAATGTTAATAATATTAAGGGAGAAATGGTCAGTTTAATAGTGGCTTTATAATGCAGGCCTGTGACTGTGGTGTTTCACTAAACCTAAAATCCTAGGGTCTTATCTTAATGTAGAAAATGCTGAAGTTTTGAGTTCCAAATTAATACTAGCTGTTTAAAAGTCAAATTTTTTGATGGGTAAAATTGCAATATTATCTTATCTTTTATATTAATGTTAGGAACAAGACAACTGATTTAGGATGGACTAAAAAAGGAACATATAATTTGGGAAGGGGATATGTTCTTGGACGGTGCGAATCCCGATTTACCGTATCAGACACACAACGCCGAGAATAGTTGAAGTGTGTGAAGCCTGATTTACTGTATCGGATGCTCCTACAAGGTCGCCACAATATTCCTAGTATATTAAGGATATTAGGGTTTGTCGTTTTACTTTGGAGCGTGTGAGATCAGATTGTAACCATCTTCGAAATAGTGAAACATTTACTATTGCCTCAAATGAGGAGTGAATCAGAAAAAACCTGGTGTATTATGTATGTGAGTTTGATTTATATTTCGTTGTGATTCGTGATGTCATAATCGTAATTAGGGTTTTCCATAACAACTAGTATTAGAGTTTCGATTTAAGCAAGACCGATGGCGAATGTTGGGAACGCAAAGGGAATTAATTTGATAGTAAGGATATCGAATTATGGAATATGCAAACTGAAGATTACATGTATGGGAAGAAACTTCAAGTAACGATTGGGAACTCCGAGATATACAGTTTTTGGGAGTTATTCGATTGACGTTGTCTAGGAACGTTGCGCATGACTTGTGTTAAAAGAAAAGACAACAACAGGATTAATATAAAGTTCCTATCTAACATGTATGAGAAACTGACTTCAAATTATCTATTTGTTTTTGTAAGAAAATGATACCATAAAACAAATCTGCCTAAGACGATGGAATCTCGTATGCAGTAAGTATACAAAGCAAGAAACAAGGGGCTGGAACCTGAACATACAAGCCTAGCACCTAAAACTTCTCCAAAAACTAAAGAAAACGGGCTAACGACGAACTGACTGCAAATTATAATGTACATGTGATGAAAAAGTTATTCATTTTGTAGATGGGTGAAGGTGCTCCTATGGAGGAGCATCTGAATGAAATTAAGCTAAATTGATGCATAATATGATTTTGGTAGGGCAACTGGATGATAAAGGGTATACTATGAACTACAATGGTTGTGCGTGGAATGTTAGTAAGGGATCCATAATCATTTCTTGAGGTATAAAATTGACACCCTTTATATAACTTATAACTAAAAGGATAAAATAGAGATTGCTAATGTTTTTTTTAATAACTTGAGTCTGTGGCATTATAGAATTGGAAATATGAATGAGAAGGGAATGAAAGTGTTCGGTATATTAGTATATATATTTATTTTGAATGAAGTAAATAAGTTGGGGTAAGTGGCCTAGTGGTAAGTTTATGGGGTTTGGTGCTTGAGGTCATGGGTTCAATCCCTAGGAGGCACACTAAACATTAATAGTCTTTGATTGGGCCTTGGGCTTCTCTTGAGTGCCCATAATGTTTATGCTTTTATTAATTCAGTTTTAACTCTTTTTTTAAACCAGTTTTTAATTTTTGACTTAATCTCATATTCTAAGTAAACTATCCGTTAGTGGAGATATTAGTGGGTTAGTTGGATAAAACCTCTACCCACGTTTTTACCAAATTCTGTATATCAAAAAGGCTACAACTTTGAAAAAGTACACAGAGAAATTCCATCTCTCTCACTTTTTCTGCACAAATATTATTAGCCTATTTTCTACAATAAATTTTATATTTATTATTAATTTGGGAGTGGTGGAGTATCGTGAGAGTTCAAGATTCTATATAGTTGCTGGTGACAGAATCTGATCGTTGAATCCTGGGAGGTGTTTGTTCAAAAGGTTGACATCATCAATATTAGCGGGCAATTTCACCTTTAGAACTTTGTGTCAAACACAAACCTCGACCGATAAGTTCTTCCAATTTTATTTATTTTGTATTTGAGTTTTTTCGTTTATTCTGCATATATTATTTCCAACAATTCTTATATGTGTGTGGTGCTCTCATCATGTTAATCCCTTGGAGTCTCCAATTACTACGTTACATGTATTGATAATTGGAGGCAAAGGGTATGTGTTTAATTTTGTAAAAAATAAATCTGATGCGTTTGACACTTTTAAGAAGTGGAGATCATGGGTGACACTGATATGGGTCAGAAAATAAAGTTTTTGAGGTCTGATAATCGGGGGGTGAGTACTTTGACGAAAGGTTTTAACAATATTGTGCTCAAATAAGGATTAAGATGGAGAAGACAATTCTAGAGCCACCACAACACGATGTTGTGGATGAGTGCATGAACATTACCTGCATTGAACATGCTAGGATCATGAGACTCATGTAGGGTTGCCTAAGCTGTTTTGAGTTAATGTAGTTGACACTGCAACTTATTTAGCATCTTTGAGTTACAGAATACTAGGGGATTGATAATTAGGTTAACCTTTGTTATTTGAAATTATTCGGTTGTCTTTCGTATGTTCATTTTGATTATGCTGTTATATGTAAAGTTGCCCAAAATATAAGCGGAGTTAATTTATTAGTTATGGTGATACCGAGTTTGGTTACCAGTTTTGGGATGACCAAAATCGGAATATCATTATGAGAATGTAATGTACAAGAACAGGTTGTGTGTAAAATCTTATGATTCATGTCTATAATAAAAAAACACATGTGGTTGCGTTGGAAGATATTTCAGAAAGTGAGTTGTAGAGTATGGTTAAAAAAAATATGATTCGGGTTGCAAAGTCTATTATACCTATAATTGAACCAAGAAGATCTTCCAGGACCTCCACAACTCCAAATCGATTCTGTCCTTCTAAGGGTAATAGTGTATATACTTACCCAGTTGATACGTCTAATACATACAGTGAATGTGTGTTTGACACATTAATTGGATAATACAAAAGTTCACATAAAAGAATATACCTAATATTAATATTATAATATATTTTGTTGACTGATAGTGGTGATCCTGTTATGAGGAAGCTTCATAAATCTGTAAACTTTGTATACAAGAATAAGCAGGTATACAGAAAGAAATATTGCAGACTCTTACTACTTTCATTGATAGCGTTTTACCCTTATTTATACAAGATGCACAGACTGATATATCCGTTACACAATACACTGTTTTCAAATATAAAAGTAACATTGCATCCTATTTTTCAGGACCTGCATGGACTGGTTCAACATAGCTTGAACAACTTTGGTATTGTATGCAAAATGTGGTTTCTATTATTATGGAACTGACATGGACCTGGGGCATGATATTCTGTTTGCTTTACATGGATGCACAGGTGGCGTGGTAGTGTGTTGTGACTTCAATTGATGGGAGGTTGATGTGGTTTGTGTAGAACTATTATTATTCCCCTCAAGCTTGGTGGATGAAGTGACCAGACACTAAGCTTGTGACGTGTAGAGAGGAAGATGTGGATGGATAGCAGTTTTGTAAACAAGCCGCTGGTAGGATGGTACATACTTAGTGATTAATTCACCTTTGGCAACTTCTTCGCGAACAAAGTGATAACCGAGCTCAACATGTTTAGTACGAGCAGATAAAACTGGATTAATGGACATATATAGTGCACTAATATTTTCACAAAGTAGCGTTGGTGGGGAAACGACATGTATACCAATATCTTTGAGAATATAGGAGATCCATGTTAATTTAGTAGTGGCAGTTGCAAGGGCGCAATATTCATCTTCGCAACTTAAACGAGAGACTGTCACTTGAAGCTTGGAGGACCATGAAATACAATTAGCACCTAAAAATATACAATAACCGAAAGTGGGGCATCTAGTGAGAGGACACCCTGCCCAGTCTGCATCAGAATAACCATACAAAGTGAGAGAAGAGTTATGTAAAATTTTTAAGCCATAGTTTAATGTGATTTTTAAATAATGGAGAAGGCATTTTACAAGTAAAAAGATCATGATTTGTAGGAGCATGCATATGTTGACAAATGGTGCTAATAGTTTGGGTAATATCAGGGCGAGTGAGGGTGACCTATTGTAGTGCACGAACAATGGAACGAAAAAAAGTTGGATCTCAAAAGGATGTAGTATCATTGTTGATGAGGTATTTGGCGGGGAATGGGTTAGATGAAAAAAGGTTGACCTGGTGGAGGAGTTTGGTAATATAGGAAGTTTGGGTGAGCATGAAACCTTCTGAAAAAGGAAGAAATTCCATCCCAATAAAATAATTTAAAGGACCTGAATATTTTAAGGCAAACTCATCATGGAGAGAAATTATAAGGGTAGTAATTAGAGAAGGGTGTGTGCCAGTGATAAGAATATCGTCGACATAAACTAGAAGAAGTAAAGTTTGTTGAGAAGTATTTTTGACAAAAAGAGAAGGATCGACCCGACTACAAAAAAATCCTAATTGAAGAAGATAAGTGCTGAGACAATCAAACCATACCTGGGGTGCTTGTTTAAGACCATAGATGGATTTATTTAGAGCACACACATAGTTGGGAAATAATGGATGAGCAAAATCGGGTGGTAGTTTCATGTAGACCTTTTCTTGTAAATTTCCATGAAGAAATGAATTTTTAATATCTAATTGACGGATAGACCCCCTTTTTGTGACAGGAAGATGTATAAAAATGCGGATAGTGGATGGTTTAATAACCGGACTAAACATGTCACCACAATCAATACATTGAATTTGCTTATAACCTTGAGTGATAAGACAAGCCTTGTGACGGTCGATAGTCCCGTCAGGTTTAATTTTTGTTTTAAAAATCCTGTTTGAACCAATTAAATGCATGGATGTAGTTTGGGGTAGAAGAGACCAAGTTTTATTTTTATGAAATGCCGTGAGTTCTTCGTGCATAGAAGTAATCCATTTTGGATGTGTACAAGCTATTTTAAAATTTAAGGGATCGGGTGGTATAGAGGTGCCTGCTAGAGAAGTGGGTATGGAGTCAGTTAGGCCTATCAATCGGGCTCTATGAGCCGAGCTTATGGTTTATCTGGCTCAACTCCATTTTTATTTACTTGGTTCAAACTCAAGCTCGGCCCGAATGAGCTTCAGAGTGCTCGGCTCAAGCTTGGCTCACAAAGTAAATCGGGCTTCGGGCCTGATTTGAGCAGGCCCGAATTGAATATTCCAATACATGTTTATTTATTTTAATAATAAATATTCATATTTCAGCAATAAAAAAACACATTTTAGCAATAAAAAGTAGATTTTAGCGCTTAAAAAAACATAATTCAACACTAATATTGACATTTCAGCATTAGTAAAATACATTTCAACACTAAAAAAATAGATTTCAACACTAAAAAAACACACTTCAGCACTAAAAAAAAATAGATTTCTGCACTAATATTGACATTTCAGCATTAAAAACCAATATTTTAGTACTAAAATAACAAGTTTCAACACTAAAAAAAATAGATTTCAGCACTAATATTGACATTTCAGCATTAAAGAAAACAAATTGAGTAAAGTAAATTAATAAATGACCCACCTTATTTTTGTTTCTTTAATATTAAGCCTAATAGTTTATTTGCATAAGGATAAAATTATAAAAATTATTTTGTTTTAAAATATTTTTTATATATCATAGAAAATAGATAATTTTGTATATATATTTCTAAATAAATATTTAGATATATTATTTCGGGCCGAGCCTAGTTCGGGCTTGAAAGTTCTTCGCTCGCGCTCGGCTCATATTGAATTCGGGCTTAATATCTCGGCTCAAACTCGACTAAGGTCAAACTCAATAAAAGCTCGGCCCAAATTTAGCGGGCTGGGCAAGCGGGCTTCGGACTTGCTTGGCTCAATTGACAGGCCTAGAGTCAGTGTGTCAGGATTCAAAGGTAGAAATATTTTTGGCTTTGTTTTGTGTAAGCATTGGGTGTATGTTGGAGGGTGAGGGGATGTGTGGAACATGTAAGGTTTGAGTAGAAGATTGATATGAGTCAATAGGGAGTGGTAAATGCAGTTGAATACCATTGGGATTGTAGGTTGATGGTTGAATATTTTTAGAAGAGGATAAATGAATGGGTGTGACTGTGGGACCCGTATGTGATGGGGTGGTCTCTTGATCTAAACTAGGCCTGGAGGTGTGCAAGGAAGATGGAATCTGGGAGTTATAGCTGGCAGTAATATCAGGAGGGTATGAGTGTGTTTGAGTAGGTGTAGTCGTGGATGGGAAGTGTAGGGGTGATTGATTTACGGATGGGTTGTCAGTAGGATTGTGTGTGTTAAATGCAGAAGGATCAAGGAAGGGTGAGGGTTGAGTGTTAGAGAGGAGCTGGAGTGTGTGAGGTTCAAAAGGTATATGGTTCTTAATTGTATCAGGGTTATTAACAATGCCAGTTGTCCTTGGTGAAGGTTGGTAAAAAAAGTAGGTATGGATGGAAAATGATTACGACAGGTGGTGGGGTTAGACTTTAGCTACTCCTCCGTGCGGCACTTAGCACTCCAACGACCGATGAGTTAACTAAGTAAGCCTAGCAATCTAGAAAAGTTATAACACAAGTGCTAGATAAGGGAGAAGAGTGGAACAAGTAGAACACAAAAGGAATTATTTGTATTACTTGATAAGAGATTACAATGCTTGGATTGGATGGTTTGGCCAAATGACCTCCCCACCTATTTATAGGCATCCCACCTCCTTATGGGAATATTACAGAAGGCTACATATTTTCGTATAATTCTAGAATATTTAATACAATACAAGTATACTTTAGATTACTCTAGCAATACTAGGAGGAGATGAAAACTTACCTTGTGCGTGGCATTGTGTACCTTCAAAAAAGTCATGATATGTTGAAATATCCGTGGGTGAGGTTCATGCATTAATATACCTGTATGGAGTTATATATGGAAACATCTCTTCATAAAAAATAGCATGCCTAGAGATATAAACACGTTTGGTAGAGGGGTGATAACATCTATAACCCTTGTGAAGAGAGCTATAGACAATAAAAATACAAGGGTAAGATTTTGGAGTAAATTTATGCTGAGTGTTCCCTTTTATGTTTGGGAAACACCTACAACCAAATATTTTTAGATTACAATAATTTGGTTTTTGATATTAGAGTTTGCAGAATAGTGTTTCTTTATGTAGTTTGGAGGAGGGCAGTCTGTTTATGTGATAGATAGCTATGAGAAAGCATCAACCCATAAAAGGAGAGGTGTTTTTGCATATAACATTAGTGTTAGTGATGTTTCAACAATGCGTCGATGCTTTCGTTCAGCCACTCCATTTTGTTCCGCGGTGTTAGGGCATGAAATATGTCTAAGAATTCCACATTGTTGTAAGTGGTTGATAAATTCATTACTTGCATATTCCCCTCCGACATCACATTGAAAGTTTGTAATTTTCTTTTTAAAATTATGTTTCCATTATTTTTTGAAATTGTAAGAATACTTCATAAAATTCAGATTTGTGTTTTAAGGGATATAATATAACCAAGTGAACCTAGTACACTCATCAATAAATAATACATAATATTTCATATTTTGAGAGGAAGTAATTGTTGCAGGACCCCATAGGTCCGAATGAATTTTTGAAAAAGGTTCATGAGAAATTTTTGTATTTAAATTAAAAGGAAGTCTGCAACTTTTTCCCATATGATAGCTAACACAAACGTTTGGTCTTTTATTCCAATAACCAGTGTTCTAAAAAACGTGCCTAGGCGCGAGACTTTTTAGATACGCCAAGTTTTGACCCTAGGCGTGGTCAACATTTTTGGGGTAAGGCGTGAAAAAATGCACGTTTTTTGGGGTAAGGCGTGAAAAAATGTGAGTTTTTTAGAAGTAAGGTGAGAAAAAAATATTTTTTTTATTTTTTTTTGTATTTTAAAAAAAATATATTTTAATTTACAAATATTTAGATATATTTTGAAGGTATGTACCATTTTAGTATTTTTAATATCCTTGTCATAGTAAAAAAAATATTAAAATATATTTAAAAACGCCTAAACGCCTTTTCACGCCTTTTTACGCCTAAGGCCCACCTAGGCTTCTAAGGCTTAAGGCTTGGCCTTCACGCCTCGGTCACGCCCTGCGTTTTTTAGAACATTGCCAATAAATAACACGCAAACACTTATTTTTGTCTAATAATTTCAAAGTTTCATTACTACGATGTCCTAATCTCACGTGCCAAACATGATCACTGCCCTTGATTTCTTCAATGGAGGTTAAAGCTTCTAGTTTTATTTTTATCATCAAGAGCATATAAGGATCCCTTTTTAGTTCCTTTGGCCATCATTTTCTTTGTCTTCTTGTCCTTAATAATAAAATCACTGTCAGTAAATTCTATAAGACATTCATTATCTTTGGCAAGTTAAGATATGAAAATAAGAGGTTTTCTTGATTTGGCTAAAACTGAAAATAGCGTTGCCAAAGCCGTTTATGAAAATAAACTATTTAAGCAACTCCGAAAGTTTGTTGAAGAAACTCTTTACTTAAAATCAAAACTATTTTGAACACAAGATGTGTTAACAAAATTATGTACGAGATATGGACAAGATTTGATAACAAGTTTTAGTAAACAGTTTAAAATGTTTTAAACTCAGCACACTATTAGAAAGGGATGAGAAGATGTAGAAATATTGATACTCAGATTTTTAACGTGGTAAAACCTCACCAACTGAGGAAACATCCACGACTCCCTCTACGGAGTAAAATAAAAAAAATCCACTAAAACAAATATTTGAGTTACAATCTATTTAACTAACATGCACACAAACAAATCTATACAAGTTTAGGAATATACCCTCTGGCGTCCTCAAACTTCTCTGCAGATCTTGTTTGTTGATGTAGTCCTCTCAGGTTGTACACTCCTCCTTTGTTTCAGCACTTTACGTCGACTTTAGTTCACCAGATCTTACAGCCAACACTTTAAGTGTTTGTAGTGTGAAGATGTGTTGTGAAAAGGTGTTCTAAACCACATGCATGAACACACACACCCTTAATAGTTACAAACAGTCCTAGTAAATTACAGTTTACTATATGCTGTGAACTTTCTTTTTCTTTCTTTCTCACAAAACATAAAACCTTTTTGACCTTTCAATAAATCCCAGAATCCACGGATATCTTTCTTCAAAATCGGTAAAGATCTTAATCAATCTCAGTTTTGAAAAGATTTTCGAGATTGAAAACCTCCAAGTGCGATTCTAATACTAGGTCAAGGTTTAGTTTTGCAAGCAGTAAGAAATAGAAAGCATGTATTGTTGATTTGAAGTATGAAAACGTTTTTATCAAAAGAAATCAACAATATACTTCTCTGGATGAGAAATAATGTGTATCTACGTGTTTTGTAACTTCAAACACTTCAGATCTGAGATTTCTATTGAAACAGAAACCAGATCTGAAATAAAAAGTTTAAGTTGAACAGTAAGATTCGATGAACACAAGGAACAGCAAAACAAACACAACTCATACACTCAAACCCTCAAGAACACTGGAAAGGTGTTTTTGGTTTAGGTGTTTGATTTTGGCTGGAGAAGAGGTAACGAAGTTAGGGTTTCTAGGGTTTCAATCTAGGGTTTCAAACTCTCTCTCTTCTCTCTTTTTTTCTCTCACTTCTCTCTCTTCTCTCTCTACTCTCTCTTCTCTCAGAGGAAAACAAAATGGCAAAAAATCTTCGAAGTCTGAGAAGATGAGGGTTTAAATAGGGGGCTAAGAAGGTTCCAGACGTTCGAGTGAAAACAACGGTTGTGATCAAGTCAATTCTTCTTGACTTTGATCCAAGGGTTAACAGCAAGCGGTGGTTAAACAAGCTGTGATAGGTGGAGATGTTTACACAGGGATTACCAAAGATCGCATGCAGACCCTAGATAAGAATTGATCCAAGGGCTCAGGTGTGACGCGAAGTTTGTGTCTATAAAGAAACACAAATGTAGGCAATCAGAAGGCTGCACGTGTTGGCCAGCAATTGGAAACAAACGCGCGTCCCAAACTTAATTACATGCACACCCTCTAGTCTCTAGCGCTTTCGGTTTCTACCCAGGTAAACAATCATCCCAAAAACAGCACAAAATAAAATTGCAGTTTGACCCCAAAACTTTTAAAACCAAATTTTATTTATAAAAATTAAATTTGAAAAATGTTTAAAAAATCCCAAAAATTATTAAAAACCAAATTAAGGGATTTAAACTCACTCAACACAAGAACACATATAAAAGTGCAATATGCAATGTAGTGTGGGTGTTCTAAGTGTGTGAGTGATGGCTATAAGGTCAGGATCATTACAACTATTAAATATGAAGTCCAATCCAACTTCTGAAGCTCTTTGGTTTCTAGGATTGACATAATTTTGTCACTATTTCCAAACTAGATGAGCTCTTATACAGTATAGACTCAAGTGAGTCAAAGGTATAAGGGCTTCAATCTCCCCCTTTGGAAATATGAGACAAAATCTCCTTTGAGTCAATCTTGGACTCGTAGGGCAACAAAAAACTTATGCCTATAAAGGTTCTATCTACCCAAATCCTAGAAAATAAAAGTACATAACTCAACTATTCACATTTGTACACCCTATTATTACAACAGTGGAGAATGATTCTAAAAAGAATACCTGCAAAGAATAGACTAAGATCAAGCAGTTTAGTATATGCAGTATATAAGTAGACTCAAATTTCTCCCCCATTTTGTCTCAAATGGACAAAGGGAAAAAATTCGAAAAAAACAGCAAAAGATATTAATCAGCACTAATCATACCAATAGATTTTCTTAAAGAAACGAATCTATTAAAATCAAGAGGTTTAGTGAACATGTCTGCAAGTTGTAGATCAGTAGGGAGATAGTTAATTTCTAATTCCTTGGATTCCACCAACTCGCGAATAAAATGATGTCTTATTTTAATATGTTTAGTTCGCGAGTGTTGAACTGGGTTCTTAGAAATGTTAATCGCACTTTGATTATCACAATAGAGATGAAGTGTGGGTTCTAGAATACCATAATCACTTAGCATTTGTTTAAGCCATAACAATTGGGCACAACAGCTACCGGCGGCTATGTATTCAGATTCAGCAGTCGAGAGAGATGTGCAGTTCTGTTTTTTACTACTCCATCCTACCAAGTTATTACCAATATAACAACATGCGCCTGAAGTGCTTTTACTATCATCAGTACACCCAGCCCAATCAGCATCAGTATACCCAATAATAGTGCTAGGTGTGTCATTCGTGTACCAAATTCCTAAATTTAGAGTGCCTTTAACATATTTAATTATGCGTTTAACAGCGTTTAAATGACTCTCCTTGGGGTTGTTTTGATAACGCGCACAAACACAAACAGCATACATGATATCAGGACGCGAGGCAGTCAGATATAGTAATGTGCCAATCATACTACGATACAAGGTAGAGTCTACAGATTTTCCATTTTCATCTTTAGATAATTTCTCTGTAGTACTCATAGGCGTTTTAGCACTCTTAGCACTCTCGAGGCCAAATTTCTTAATTATCTCTAATGCGTACTTAGTCTGCGAAAGAAACAAGCCATCTGGTTGTTGTTTGACTTGGAGACCTAAAAAGAACTGTAACTCCCCCATAAGGGACATCTGAAATTCCTTGCTCATGATTTCAGCAAAAGATTTTACTTCTGAGGTAGAGGTAGATCCAAATATGATATCGTCAACATAGATTTGAGCGATAGTAATGTGTTTGTCAAAATGTTTGACAAATAAGGTTTGGTCATTTCCACCTCTTTGGAAACCATTATCCAGCAAAAAACTGGACAGGCGCTCATACCAAGCTCTAGGAGCTTGTTTAAGACCATATAAAGCCTTTTTCAACCGAAAAACATGATTAGGATGATTAGGGTCAATGAACCCTTTAGGTTGTTCTACATAGGTTTCCTCGGCAAGTATTCCATTAAGGAATGCAGATTTAACATCCATTTGATATAATGTAAAACGCATGTGACAGGCTATAGCAAGAAGCAAACGAACTGATTCTAAACGAGTGACAGGAGCAAAGGTCTCGTTAAAATCAATTCCCTCTATTTGGGAATAACCTTGAGCAACTAGTCTAGCTTTATTTCTAATTACTATCCCATTTTCATCAGTTTTATTTTTGAAAATCCAACGAGTGCCAATAACCTTTTTGTGATCAGGACGTGGAACAAGAAACCAAACATCATGAATGACAAATTGTAAAAGTTCATCCTGCATAGCAGAAATCCAGTGAGAGTCATTCAATGCCTCATTTACATTCTTTGGTTCCAAGAGAGAAACAAAGCATGCATAGAGTGCATAATTTCTAAGTTGGGATCTTGTACGTACTGGTTCACTAGGGTTACCAACTACATTGTTGATGGGATGGTCTTTAGAAACCCAGTTAGGTACTTCAGGTGACTCAAAAGGTAATGAATTATCTATTTCAGAAGTGTCATTTTCTAAAATATTTGACGATTCTTCTTCAATAGTTAATTCACTAGTCTTGCTTTCTATAGTGGTGTCACTAACAATTACATTTATGGATTCCATTAAGGTTTTAGTGCGAAGATTAAATACCCTATAAGCTCTACTATTAGGTGAATATCCTAAGAATATGGCTTTATCTCCCCTACTCTCAAACTTAGATAAGTGTTCCCTATCTTTGCAAACATAGCAGGTACTACCAAAGGTTCTAAGGTACTTAAGATTAGGCTTTTTATTGTACCAAAGTTCATAAGGGGTTTGTTTCGAATTCTTTCTAAGATAAACCCTATTAATAAGATGGCAGGCTGTACGAATAGATTCTACCCAAAAATACTTAGGTAAGTTCTTAGCATGGAGCATGACACGTGCCATCTCTTGAAGAGTTCGATTCTTTCTCTCAGCTATACCATTTTGTTGAGGGGTCTTAGGAGCACTGAACTCATGTTTGTAACCATTATAGTCACAATATTCTACAATACCAGTGTCTTTGAATTCACCACCTCTATCACTTCGGATTCTATTCACTTGAGTGTCTTTTTCATTCTCAATCCGTAAGAGAATCTTTAAGAAGGTTTGAAAGGTATCGGATTTTTGTTTTAAGAAAGCTACCCAAGTGAATCTAGTGAAGTCATCAACCATAACTAGAATATAACTGTGTCCACAAAGACTAACAGTTTGAGAAGGACCCATTAGGTCCATATGGATGAGTTCTAAGGGATTAGAGGTAAGGATATCTTTAACTCTTTTATGGGGTGCTTTAACAATCTTTCCTTCTTGACAGGGACCACAGACAATGTTATGAATAGGTTTAATTTTTGGTATTCCTCTAACTATTTGTTGAGAAGACAATTTACTCAAATTTTCGTAATTAATGTGACCCATTCTGTTATGCCATATTTCATTGTCATCCATTCTGGCAACATTACAGATTTCAGAACTACTCATGACAGTGTAACAATTGTCAGGAGTCCTGAGTCCTGTAATTATGCATTCTCCCTTTTCATTTAAAATCTTGCAATTGTTCTTTGAAAAGGTAACAGTATGGTTTAAGTCACAAAATTGCGAAATGCTGAGTAAGTTAGCCTTGAGACCTTTAACTAAGAGAACATTTTCAAGAAGGGGAAGTCCCTTTTCTTTAAGAGTTCCTTTGCCTATAATCTGGGATGATACTCCATCACCAAAAACAACTTTTCCACCATCAAAATGGGTTTTATTTAAAAGTTTTGTATCATCTCCTGTCATATGCTTGGAACATCCAGAATCCAAGTACCAACCAGAAGATGTAAGTTCAGCTTTTAAGGCTGAAATAACAACATTACACTTCATCTGGGGTACTAGATCATCTTTTCTAACCCAAATTGCTCTGGTTTTCTGTTTGCGCTTATTTGCTCTCATTTGATAAAATTTGCGAGCAGTAGATTTTTGTTGAAAAACATTTTGCGCATGATTTTGGGTAAATTTAAACACCTGAGCATTTGATTTAGAAAATTTTCTGGGAATCCTTCTAGTAAATGTCCTTTTAGGTTTAGTCTTTCTATTCCTATAGTTAGAGTTTTTGTCTGGTGGTCTGGGAAGAACATAATTGTTACGACTCCTCCTAGAATAGTTAAAGTTATGGTACATGGGAGTGTTGTAGATAGGCTTAATCAATCTCCTAGCATAGCAATTATCGAAAGAGTGACCATATATATCACAATAGGAGCAATAAAGATTGCTCAGAATAGGGTTTTCCTTAGGAAAGTCTCTAATCAAAGGTTTTGAGAAATTTTCAGGCTGAATTTTATTCCTAGGTAGCACAGGTTTGAAAGCAGGTTCACTTTTCCTAATAGGGGGGCAGACATATTTTCCCTTTGATAAACTTTCATGCTTAGAGCAACTTGCATCTCCAGTGTTAGTGTTTTGATGGTCAAACTTAGTTTTCAAAGAACGAAAGTCTGGACATGTCTCAATAGGTCTTTTGCCTCCTGACACAAACTTGATCGGTTCAACATATTTTGTTTGTGACTTCAAATTGGGGCAAAACCCTATTCCAGTTCTATCATCAGAATTGGTTTTAGATTCAGCAACAAATCCATCAAAACAGTTTGAATTATTTTCAAATTTGGTAAATTTTTTGAAAACAGTTGCTGTCTTTTCTTTTGTTTGTTCCAATTCTAATAATGTCCCTTTGTATTTTTTCTCCAGAATTTCATTAGCTTCAGTCAAAGATTTCAGTTTTTCATCAAACACTTTGATATCACTTTCATGAGACATACATTGAGTAGTATACTCTTCAGCATTTACTTTTACCATTAGGCTTAGATCCTCTAGCTTTTTGGTAAGATCTTTTACAATCTTTTCTAGTCTAGTGCTTTTCTTAAGAGTCTTAGTATATAGAGTGTGAATGTCTGGGAGATCATCATTGTCTGAGTCACTAAGTGAAGTGTGTGAAGTGACCCCTAAGGTTTCATTTCTTAAACTCACGCACCCATTGACATCAGCAGTATCGATTTCCCTTTGACTCACACACCCCGAGGAAGAAGTATTAATGTTCTCAGTAAGTAAAGCATCTAAACCAGTTAAAGTATGATTCACAGCAACAGAACTAGAATTACTAGACTCATCCTCACTATCAAGCATAGGCATATTATCATTGTATATGATTTTCGCAAAGAAGGATAAACAGGGATCAAAACCATCAGATGCCTCAGGTTCCTCATTTTCAGAGTCACTTGAGTCATCCCATGTTTTGCAGAGGTTGGCTCTAGAGTGTTTGTTTTGGGTATTTAAATTAACTCTACAGTCTTGAGCAATATGTCCCAGTTTACCACATCTATAGCATTCAATTTTCTTGAGGTCTCTGTGAGGTCTTGTGTTGTCCTTGTTCTGTTTGTCATGAGGTTTCTCATGGGGCTTGTGATTTGAAGGAGCAGAATAATTAGACTTGCCCTGTTTATTTGCAATACTGTTTCTAAATTTAACAATTTTCTTAAATTGTTTCGACATGAGGGCAATCTGATTATCTAGACTTTCTAAGTCACAGTCCTCATCAGAATCATTACTAGGAGTGTTTAACTCAGGCTTAGTCATCTTAGAAGAAAAGCTGAGGGTGGAATTGGTATTTTTCCTGTGAGTGTGGGTCAATTGTTTCTTAAATTCTAATTCCATTTCCACAGTTCTTAATTTGCTACTGAGTAATTCAGGAGTGAGATTAATATCACACATCTCCTCAATAGCATATCTTTTATTGTCAAATTTCTGTGGTAATGATCTCAGAATTTTAGAGACAATTTCTTGTCTATCATAAGTTATACCATTGGCATGAAGTTTAGTGACAATATCAGTAAGGTTCATATAGAAATCATCGAAAGACTCAGATTCAGACATGATTAAGGTATTGTACTGTTGGATTAACATCTGAGTCTTAGCAGCTTTTACCCTAGAGTCTCCTTCATGTGCAGTAATCAGTGTATCCCATGCTTCCTTGGAAGTGGTACAAGATGAGATTCTCTTGAACTCATGTTCGTTAATAGACATAAATATAGCGTTCTTGCCTTTGTTATTATTTCGAGAAACCTGTTTCTCTTCTTGAGTAAACTCACTCAATATTTTCTTAATCCTTTCATTGCTTCCATCAGTGGCTGGTTTAGTTGGATAAGAGTATCCGTTTTCAATGATATCCCAGACATCATCTCCCAGTGTTCCTTGAATAAAAGCAATCATTCTTACTTTCCAGTAAGAGAAATTGGTTCCATCAAAGACTGGAGGTCTGGTCAAGTTACCATATCTTTCGTTTTTCTCGTCCATAATGATTTTGAGAAAACAGTTTCAGAAACTCAGGATCTTTTTGAAAAAGTTCACCAAAAGCTCTGATACCAATTGAAAATAGCGTTGCCAAAGCCGTTTATGAAAATAAACTATTTAAGCAACTCCGAAAGTTTGTTGAAGAAACTCTTTACTTAAAATCAAAACTATTTTGAACACAAGATGTGTTAACAAAATTATGTACGAGATATGGACAAGATTTGATAACAAGTTTTAGTAAACAGTTTAAAATGTTTTAAACTCAGCACACTATTAGAAAGGGATGAGAAGATGTAGAAATATTGATACTCAGATTTTTAACGTGGTAAAACCTCACCAACTGAGGAAACATCCACGACTCCCTCTACGGAGTAAAATAAAAAAAATCCACTAAAACAAATATTTGAGTTACAATCTATTTAACTAACATGCACACAAACAAATCTATACAAGTTTAGGAATATACCCTCTGGCGTCCTCAAACTTCTCTGCAGATCTTGTTTGTTGATGTAGTCCTCTCAGGTTGTACACTCCTCCTTTGTTTCAGCACTTTACGTCGACTTTAGTTCACCAGATCTTACAGCCAACACTTTAAGTGTTTGTAGTGTGAAGATGTGTTGTGAAAAGGTGTTCTAAACCACATGCATGAACACACACACCCTTAATAGTTACAAACAGTCCTAGTAAATTACAGTTTACTATATGCTGTGAACTTTCTTTTTCTTTCTTTCTCACAAAACATAAAACCTTTTTGACCTTTCAATAAATCCCAGAATCCACGGATATCTTTCTTCAAAATCGGTAAAGATCTTAATCAATCTCAGTTTTGAAAAGATTTTCGAGATTGAAAACCTCCAAGTGCGATTCTAATACTAGGTCAAGGTTTAGTTTTGCAAGCAGTAAGAAATAGAAAGCATGTATTGTTGATTTGAAGTATGAAAACGTTTTTATCAAAAGAAATCAACAATATACTTCTCTGGATGAGAAATAATGTGTATCTACGTGTTTTGTAACTTCAAACACTTCAGATCTGAGATTTCTATTGAAACAGAAACCAGATCTGAAATAAAAAGTTTAAGTTGAACAGTAAGATTCGATGAACACAAGGAACAGCAAAACAAACACAACTCATACACTCAAACCCTCAAGAACACTGGAAAGGTGTTTTTGGTTTAGGTGTTTGATTTTGGCTGGAGAAGAGGTAACGAAGTTAGGGTTTCTAGGGTTTCAATCTAGGGTTTCAAACTCTCTCTCTTCTCTCTTTTTTTCTCTCACTTCTCTCTCTTCTCTCTCTACTCTCTCTTCTCTCAGAGGAAAACAAAATGGCAAAAAATCTTCGAAGTCTGAGAAGATGAGGGTTTAAATAGGGGGCTAAGAAGGTTCCAGACGTTCGAGTGAAAACAACGGTTGTGATCAAGTCAATTCTTCTTGACTTTGATCCAAGGGTTAACAGCAAGCGGTGGTTAAACAAGCTGTGATAGGTGGAGATGTTTACACAGGGATTACCAAAGATCGCATGCAGACCCTAGATAAGAATTGATCCAAGGGCTCAGGTGTGACGCGAAGTTTGTGTCTATAAAGAAACACAAATGTAGGCAATCAGAAGGCTGCACGTGTTGGCCAGCAATTGGAAACAAACGCGCGTCCCAAACTTAATTACATGCACACCCTCTAGTCTCTAGCGCTTTCGGTTTCTACCCAGGTAAACAATCATCCCAAAAACAGCACAAAATAAAATTGCAGTTTGACCCCAAAACTTTTAAAACCAAATTTTATTTATAAAAATTAAATTTGAAAAATGTTTAAAAAATCCCAAAAATTATTAAAAACCAAATTAAGGGATTTAAACTCACTCAACACAAGAACACATATAAAAGTGCAATATGCAATGTAGTGTGGGTGTTCTAAGTGTGTGAGTGATGGCTATAAGGTCAGGATCATTACAACTATTAAATATGAAGTCCAATCCAACTTCTGAAGCTCTTTGGTTTCTAGGATTGACATAATTTTGTCACTATTTCCAAACTAGATGAGCTCTTATACAGTATAGACTCAAGTGAGTCAAAGGTATAAGGGCTTCAAAAACTAGTACATCCTTGAACATTAATCCATTTATATTTTTGAGTCCAGTGTGTGTTATATCAAGTGTTAAACCATTTCCTATTATGAATTTATTTTTTTCATGATAACATTGTAAATTATAAAGGTTACCTGTAGCATTTGTCATATGAGTAGCTGCACCTGAGTCCATATAGAGATTGTTGTCAAAGGAGTTTTGAGATGATGATGCAACCATGGTTTGAGGAGGATTTTCTTGAGGCTGAATTGAGAAATCCCACTTATAAAAACAAGTAAGTCCTTTATCCTTATTAGAACCACAAATTTGACATTCCCCCTGAATTTCAGTGGTGCCTTCATTCCTTTGACTGTTTTTTGGTTGAAAATTTCTTTGAGTGGGTGGTGCATTTTTTGAATGTTGGAAATTTTTTCCGGAATGTTGGAAATTTTGTCCTTGATAGTTTTGACCTTATCTTTTATTATTATGATAAAATTCGGCTGGTCTAAAACCAGGCCCTCGAGAATCAAAATTTCTATAGCCACCGCCAAAATTTCCGTAGTTACCACCAAAATATCCTCCTCTTCATCTTGATTGTCTACCACGACCTGTTACATACCCTTGATAGCCTCCTCTTTGTTATACAAAATCTAACGAGTGATCCACGCCATTGGAGGTACGATCTTGTGTTGTGGGAGCTGGATGTTTTTCTTTTCTCATATCAAAACCTCGTAGTGCTATTATGAGTTGTGTAAAGGTGGGATAAGGAGGTTTACCAATCGTAACAGTGCGAAAGGTTTTGTAATTAGGGCCTAACCCTTGAAAAAATATGATGACTTTTGAGTCATCATCCCAAGGTTTTTTAATGGACATTAAACCATCACAAATCTCTTTGAATATTTTGACATATTCGTCAATCGTCTTTCTTTCCATCGATATGTTGTGCAGTTGTTCCTTTAGAGAAAATTATTTATCTTTGGAAACTTGAAGATATTGGTCTTCAAGGGTTTTCCATATTTGTTTGGTTGTATTACACCTAACTATCAAATACATCGATTCATCACTCATTGTTCCCGAGATCCAGCTTCTTAAAAGATAATCTTTTTCTTCCCAAACGACATATGTGGACAACTCCTTATCTATTTCTTTATTCTTACCACTAGTGGGACGTATAGGTGTCTCATTATAGACAAGGTGAGTCACTTTCAAAGACTGGATGAGTTTTAACATTTGAGTTCTCCAAATAAGATAATTATTAGGTTTGAGTTTTATGGGACAAATGTCTATCAATTGGTGAAGAGAACGCATTGAGAGACTCAACCCAGATGAAGTCATTTGAGTGGAGCTAAGCTCTGATACCATGTAAACTTTGTATATAAGAATAAGAAGGTATATAGAAAGAAATATTGCAGACTCTCGCTGCTTTCATTGAAAGCGTTTTAACACTTATTTATGCAAGATACACACACTGATATATCCGTTACATAATACACTATTTACAAATATCAAAGTAACTTTGCATCCTATTTTTCAGGACCTGCATGGACTAGTTCAACATAGCTTGAACATCTTTAGTATTGTATGCAAAATGTGGTTCCTATTATTATGGAACTGACATGGACCTGGCGCATGATATTCTGTTGGCTTTAGATGGTTTCACAGATGGCATGGTTGTGTGTTATGACTTCAATTGATGAGAGGTTGATGTGGTTTGTATAGAACTATTATCAGAATCATCAAGTGGGAGCTTACCATGAAGGATGGAAAGGATTTATTGATATCTAATCGAACATGGCGACTGTATAGTTTATTGATGAGACACCCCTAAAATAGTGTTGTGGGTATTTCATACAAGTATTTGGTTGTCGTAATATTCCTAATTTATAAAGGATACTAGCATGCAGGTCATGCGATGCATGACAATGATTATAAAAATGAAAATAAAAGGATTGAAAAAAAATATATTCAAAGATGAAATGAGATGGAATATAGAAATTTAATTAAAAGGATAAATATTTCCAAAATTATAGTTTAATGTATAAGCCAAATCTTCTTAAAAACAACAATTTGCTAAAATCAAAAAATCTCATAAGCATCTTCAAATCCTTGAGCCACATGTTTTTATTCCATCCATTCAGTGTGGTATTACGATTTAGTTTACGTAAATTATATCTATTCGTGCAAGAAATGATATTTCTGAATATTGCTAATTGTAAGAATGTATATCAAAAGAAAAAAAAATCATAAAATAATTTTGCATTAGGAGGATATGATATAAAATGGGCTAAGAATATTTGACAAATTGGTAAAAATCAATATTAGGGATTGAAAATTTTAGACTAACTATATTTATCAACATGGTTGTGTATTTTTGTAAGGACATTTTATATAGTCATGTTTACATCAGAGTATGTCATATACTTAAAGTGTTGGGATATTTTTCTAAAAATGTTTATTGATATCTAATCGAACATGGCAATTGTATAATTTATTGATGAGACACCCCTAAAATAGTGTTGTGGGTATTTCATACAAGTATTTGGTTGTTGTAATATTCCTAATTTATAAAGGATACTAGCATGTAGGTCATGCGATGCGTGACAATGATTATAAAAATGAAAATAAAAGGATTGAAAAAAAATATATTCAAAGATGAAATGAGATTGAATATAGAAATTTAATTAAAAGGATAAATATTTCCAAAATTATAGTTTAATGTGTAAGCCAAATCTTCTTAAAAACAACAATTTGCTAAAATCGAAAAATCTCACAAGCATCTTCAAATCCTTGAGCCACATGTTTTTATTCCAACAATTCACTTAAAGTGTTGGGATATTTTTCTAAAAATGTTTTTAAACATCTGAGGCGTCTTTTTTCGTTAAAATAATTTTTTCTAAGTGTTGAGGCGGAGGTTTAATATTTTGTTTCCCGCTAATGTCATTCAAACGACATGCTTATGTCATTCAAATGACATGATAATGCCGCGCGAACGAGGACTTCAAGAACCATGATATGTCGCGCGAAGGCTTGTTTGATCATCTCTTGAAGAGTTTTATCAAACAACATGCTCCTATTTTGGTTTTCCAAAGTGGTTTGATGTGTCACGTGAAGTCTCTTTAAGCGACATTTAAATTCGTTAGAGCAACATAAGGATCTTGTTCGAGCAAGAGCACTGACTGAAGTATTTTATAAATAGTGTGTTAAACAAGTCCATTTTTCTCAAGAAGACATGAGTTTTTCAGATACACAAAAACTACAAACTGCAGAACCATTTTGTCTTCTTCATTTAGGGTTCAAAACATTTCTTTTCAATTCATAAAAATCCAATAGTTTAGTGAATTATTTTGGAACCCAAGATATGATCTTGCTGAAGTTTTTATTATAAAGAGGGTAAATCTACAACTGATTTTGTACCGCTTGAGGGGGTGATAGATGACAATGTTTGTGTATTATTGGGAGTACTTGCGGACGTTCCTTCCTCATTCAAAATTCTATGTTCTTGTGGGTTTGCGACGCTTGATCCATTGTTGAATCTAAGACTGAGGTCTATGTGAGTGTCTGCGGATATTCATTGTAGATTTCACTGTGTATGTAAGTTGCGATTTACTGTTCATAGTTAAATAAAAGGTTTTTCCCTTTTGGGATTTTTCCTAAAATCTATGAGTCAACAATATTTACTTGTGATGGTTTAATTTACCCATCTAGATATATGTGTTAGGGTTCAATTAAAATTTGATTTAAAAATTAACAATTGATTAAATAAGTGTTTAATTGGGAATTTACGAATCAGTTAACAATCAATATCACACCGTTTTCTCAAATTGGTATCAGAGCATGTTTCACTAAATTTGCGTGAGATCCTTTTTTGCAAAAAAATTGTGATATTGATTTTTTTTAAAAAAATTAATTTTGAAGATTTTTTTCGCAATGTTTTCGAATGAAAGCTTATATAATCAGTTTCCAATTTGTCACGAGTCTAATTATGCCTATTACAAAGCCCGCATGAAATCTCATTTAAAAAGCAATTGATGAACGAGTTTAGGTTTTTTGTGAAAGAGGGTGGACTCCTCCCACTGTCATCGCCAATAACGTCACTAATATTCAACCCATGACTGATTGGACTGAGGATGAATTTAAATGGAGCACTTTTAATCTTCGTTGGCTAAGTGGATTTTCTGGTGTCATCAATTCCGAAGAGTACAGATGTATCATGATTTGCACCATGTCAAAAGAGGCATGAGATGTTTTAAAACTTACCTATGAAGGCACTAATGTGGTCAAAGAGTCTAAATTGAAAAATTTAACTACTCAATTTGAAATGATTACCATGATTGAATCTAAGTTTTTTATGAGTTTATGCACGTTTGTCTGATATTGTCAACACTAGTTTCAATCTTGGTGATCACATACCTGATGCACGAGTGGTTAAAAAGATTTTGAGATCGTTGCGTGAAAGTTTTATACCGAAAGTGACTAGTTTGAGCAAAATCTTAAGTTAGAAGAACTTGTAGGAGACCTCCATACATATGAATTTGATATGTTTCCTAAAGCTATCAAGCCTAAGAATAGAGGAATAGCACACATAGGCCAATCTAGAAAGGGAAAGGAAGTGTCCAAGAGAGAGAAGAAAGAGAAAGTGAAAGTTTGTAAGTCTGAGTCTAAGGGCGAGTTTAATTTTGATGATGTGGTCATGCTTGCTAAAAATTTATCAAATGGGATGTGTGTCTCCTTTTTAGCTAGTCACATGATCACACATAGTTTGTTCCATGACGATGATGATAATTATGCACGTGAGACCCCTGAGGACGATTTAAGTGTTTCAAGTGAGGGTGAAAGTGAGTTTGAGAGCGAAGGTGAAAGTGAGCTCCAAATAGAATTTAGAGATTTGTACGCTGAGACTTTAAAGACGAAGAAATTGAATAAGAAATTAGGTCTTAGGGTGATAGATTTGGAGAGAGAGATTAAGAGTTTGAGGTGTCGTCGAGTCAACTCGAGAAGGTGAAGGTTACTCTGAGTGAGCATTTGATCGTCGTAGGTCGAAAAAAGAGTGAACTTGAAGTCCTTGTGTCACAATTAGAGATAGATATTGAACAACCTCGGAAGGTAAAGGTCACTTTAGAGGACACAGCTAAGAAGGTAGGAAAGATGCTCTTTTATCCTGCTTTGGGTAATGTTGAGAGACTAGGAATAGGTTATGACGGTGCATCTACTTCACACGTTGCACCCTATCCGGTTACCAAGTCTGTTATAGATCCTCATGTCTCTCAACCCAACCCACCTAGGCGTCCGTTACCCGATAGGAGAGAGCGTCCTTGATATTTTAAAAGAGGTGTTCTTAGGCACGTGTATGTGTGCACCCATTGCAAAAAGAGAGGACACCTTAGGCAATTTTATTTTATGTTGGGTAATGTGTCGCATAGATTTTTGCTAGGTGTTCCCACACACGCACCCACACATGATGCTTTAGATGATTACATGAGATAGTTTGCACATATTAGGGAGAAAATAAAATTTGTGGTCAAAACTTCACATGATTTGATGGATGTTTTTCATAGGATGACACCACCTTTGGAAAACTCCATCACAACTAACGGTTGAGGTTTAGACATGTTTGATAACATAGGATTTTTGCCTATTACTAGTATGTACCACTTTTGTATTTATATTTTCCAATTTTAATATATTTTTTAAAAAACTAAAAAAAAATTCATTTTTGAAATTTTTTGGAAAAATAAAAAAAAATTTCTATTTTTTGGAGAAAAAATTGAAAAAGCCAAAAAGATTTTATTTTGCTAAAGTTTTAGAAAAAGACAAAAAGATTTTTATATTTGGTTTACACCATTTATGGATGGACATTTAGGATGACCAAGTCACAATTTCATTCCATATCCATGTGACTATTTTATAGTTCTTTGATATGCATTATCATTCCATATTTGTGCTTTATAATGTTTGGAGTTGTGGCCATCCTCGATCCTCGCGGCAGGCGGGAGAGTGAGGATCCTAGATCCCGCGCGTCCCTCTCGGGAGCACTTCGTTTGGTGTCGTTGATAAGGTAAAAAATGTAGAGAGATGGAGTCGCCAATCTATTTTACATAAAACAGATAAAAGAAAGGGAGCCATCCCAAAGGACAACATCCAAGGACATACTGATACATACGAAACCAAAATGATTTGAAAAGGGGTCCGGAGGCTAAGTTACAAAATGGGAAGGTGTTAGGCACCCATTCTGCCCTTACAGTCTCTCATAGGTTCTTGCTATTTTCCTTTATTTTCCCCATGATATGTGTGCATGTGTATATATAATGGAGATAGGAATCCTCGACTTGTATAATGGAAGAGATAAAGTGAGTCATCCGTAGGAAGGTTCATAAAAATAATATTAGAAAATAGGATTTACGCGATTATCCTTGCATTGGTCGTTATAATGGAATGATAACGTACATGGAATAATACACTACTAAGAACAAATATATGTAATCTAAGAGAGTTGAGTTTAGATAAAATAGAAAATGAGAGAAAAAGTGAGCATAGGACTCGAGTCTCGAATTTCACCCCGAGACGCATACGTAAATTCCACGTAGTTCGTATGCAAAATGAGGGGTGGGGTTTATCCCATTAATACAACCGGGGACTTCTCTTATTTGTGTGTGTGTGTAAAAAAAGTGTTTTAGTTGTGAGAAAAGTGTAAGAAAAGTGTGAGAATTCCCGTTTGGAAATTATGACCAAACCCTCTTTTTCTTGTTTTTTGGTTTTTTTATTAAAATAAGAGAGGTGAAATAATACTAAATAAAAAGTATATTAGGATATGTGAGATGAGAGAATAAAAATGCTAAGTAATAAAAACAAGTTAATGTGAATTTGTGAGAATTAAAAGAGAGAATTGAGAAAATTGGACCTTCTTGAAGATCTTGAATGTTTGAGAGCAGCTTTTGCACTTGGATGATGATGGAGGGTAGTTAATTCACCAAGTTTGATGAAAAGGATGATGGAAAGCAATGGTTGGAAAGGGATTTGGATGTGGAAATCACGCTGACTTCGAGAGAGGTTTTCAGGATTCCCTGAGAGTGATGTATTTCAGATCTGGACTCCTCTTGAAATGAGGTCAAGGCCTCCTTTTTATTGGCCCATGGAATTTCTAATTGGTAAAGCCATAGTCCTCCCAATCGACAGGTGCGTTTAGGCACACTGCCGATAAGCAAGGTCTGGGACCTACCGTTTGACAGTGTCTTTGAGGCCTTTTTTGAAAATCGGTCGCTGAGCGCAAACCGTTGATCCGAATCATGCACAGATCAGACCGTTGGAAAGGTAATTCAGAGACCTTCAAAAATCCTTGGACTTATCCCAGGTTCAGGAGTTGACTTTGGGTTAAATGCGGCTCGAAAGCGCTCATCGGTCCTTTGGACGGGAAAACATCAGACGCAAATGGATCGTGCGTCCGCATGGTAAGTCAGAATCACACATGGGGTGGACCGTTGGAAAGTTTAGGAGATATACTTCAACATTCCAAAGAGTTTGATCTAGTTTGGGGAATTGACTTCGGTCAATCGGTCCCTGGAAGCATTTGGTGACCTCTAGAAATAAAACGGATCGTTCGTTAGTACCATAAGTCGGAATCACGTACTGAATAGACCATTGGAAAGGGGTTTCAGCGCCCTTTGAAGATTCATTCAGTCTCGATCGAGATGAAGAGTAGACTTAGGTCAAACAGAGCCTGGGAGTGCCCAGTGACTTCTAAATCAGGTTTCAAGGGAAAACGAGTCGTTCGTTTGCATGGTAAGTCAGATTCGCACACGGGATGGACCGTTGGAAAGGAGTTTCAATTCCCTTTAAAGATTCATTTAGTCTTGATCAAGATGAAGAGTTTGACTTTTGGTCAAACGGAGCCTGGGAGCATCCAACGTCCTCTAGGTCGGTACTCGGGGTATGACCTGGGTTTGTAGTGATGAAGGGAGGTGCTAGGGACCTAAGGAGAGTTTAGGGCGTAATAGAATGGGGTGTCTATAGAGCCCCTCGACGGGTGAGTTTGGAACAAATGATATCCATCGAATAGACATCACATGATGCCTTTTGAAATAGGATGACCAATTCAGAGGGTCGAGGTTGATTCTAAGGATTTATGGAAACAAGGATGACCAATTCTGCGGGTCGAAGTGAATTATGCGGGCTTGGGGGGGCGCTGGGGATGTTCTTAAAGGAAGTGATGACCAAAAAAATGATGGGAGTGACCAATTCTGTGGGTCGAAGCCAATTCTGAGGGTTTAGGTTGTGAGGATCGATTCTGCGGGTTGAAGCCAATTCTATGGGCTTGGGATGAGATGACCAATTCTGCAGGTCAAAGCCAATTCTGCGAGCTTAAAGTGAGATGACCAATTCTGCGAGTCGAAGCCAATTCTACGGTCTTAAGGCGAGATGGCCAATTCTGCGGGTCGAAGCCAAATCTATGGGCTTAAGGTGAGATGACCAATTCTGTAGGTCAAAGCCAATTCGACGGGCTTAAAGTGAGATGACCAATTATGCGGGTTGAAGCCAATTCTACGGGCTTAAGGTGAGATGACCAATTCTGTGGGTCGAAGCCAATTCTGCGGGCTTAAGGATGTTTGGGAGCATCTTCCACCTGTGGTGCGTTGGGTGGTATCCTCAGCGAGTTTTGGGATATTGGCGTCTGCGTTGGATGAGACGCCTCGTTCGACAGTAGTCTTGTGCGCTCTGGGGGAGATATGGTAGGATACTACCCACACCTTCCATTTCGATTTCAGGGAGATAACCCTGACTCCCATAGATGTGAAACAGCTACTAGGGCTGGATTGTGATGGGGAGAAGATAGAGGTGGATCGTTCTTTGCGGGTGAGGTCGGAGGCGGTGCGGGCGGCGCTTGGTGACGTAGGGAGGATAGTGTATGGGGATTCAATTCGGTTGTCCCTGCTGAAGGATGTTTTGCTGAGTAGGGTGGTTGATGTGGAGGATGGGCTGCAGGTGAGGCAAATGGCCCGATTGTTTATTTTGTTGGTGTTGGGAGGCTTCATGGTGGCGTCGAGCGGTAATGTCATTCATTTATGGTCTTTATCGTACCTAAGGGTGTTTTCGAACATCCCTTTCTACGATTGAGGGAGCCTGACTTTGGCTACCCTCAATATTTCAATGGATGCATTCAGCCGGTACTGTCGATAAACTTTTACTGGAGCCACGTATCTTCTTGAGGTATTCTTTAATTTGCGCATTTTCCTTTCATGCATTAGCATTTTCCTTATGCATTTTTTTAATTCTGAATTATTGTTTTTGGCAGACGTGGTTTTATGAGGTGATTGGGTGAAATATCCAGCTGATCGCTCTAAAGGATGAGATTATTGGGGACTTCTGCCAGTTGTACAGGTAGCGGAAGGCCAGTCGGCAGCCGAATGGATCTCTTTCTCTAGAGGCAATGCATCTGGTCTTGAATGGCCTAACCAGTGGTAGGGTAAGACTTTTTCCTTTTCAGTCTTGGTCTTTTGCATGTTCTGATTCTGTATTAACTTATGACTGGTGGTGATTTTCAGGTGACCTTTTACCCTTGGGGGACAGCCATTCAGGGCATGGGGGTGACTGGGGTGAACACGAAGATGAGGCGTTTGCTGGCGCATGAGTTTGTCCACTCATGGTATCTCGGGGAGATGGTGGTTCGACAGATCATAGAGAAGGAGGTGGTGGTGCCACCTACGCGTCCTCCTATGTCCATGCTGCTATTGGAGGACGCGAGGATTGCGGCGATGATCGGCGAGTCCTACTTATTGTATACGGCTGTGACATATGATTACATGGACTTTGTGATGAGCTAGCTGATGGCGCCCAACATATATGATGCCTTTCCTTTCCCTCCTACGGGTTCGAGTTGGGCAGTGAGGTCCTCCCACAGCGGCGGTGGTCCATCGACGTCTGCGGTGGCAGCGACTTCGAAGGTTCCTTTTGTGCGGTTGCATACCCCTTCATACAACATTCAACGAGATGATGGGGGATGGTGCCTATGTTTCACAGTCCTCATGAGATGGAGCCGAAGGAGCTGGGTTTGACAGAGGAGGTCCTTCATCCAACGATATACCTTTCTGTGCTTTTCCTCTTTTTGGTTTCTTTTCTGCTTGATACTGATTTTGCCTTTTCTTTGTAGCAAGTTCAGGTGTCGACAACTTGGCTGAGGGATATCAGAAACTGGATATCTTTGGCGACTGACCATATTCGGGATGCGGTTCTTGTTCCTTCTTGCTTGGTGCCATCTGATTCGTCTGGGGAGGACTCTGGCTCAGGTAGTGGTGGTGCGTTGTCTCGCTGTAGGGGAAAGAGAGCGCATCGTTGGGGTGGAAGCTCTTATAGATAAGGGTGAAGGGTAGGTGAGAGATAAAGAGAGAGAATGTGGGTTTGGGCCGAGTCCCTTTGTTTTTTTGCTTTTCTTTTATTTCCTACAACATTGATGTAACACAGAAAAGTATATATGCAATGCAATGGAGTTTTTTATTATCTTCTGTTAATGGTGAATGAATGCATGCACATGCGCTTTTTACTTTGCTTCTGAGACCGTAAAAAGAGATATTTTTTTGGATTTTGAGGGAAACTTTTAAAAATAAGAGATTATACAAGGGTGGAAGGGGATTTTTGAAATTCTGTTGGGAATATCAATTTAATTTTAATGAGTTTTTGGCGAGAGGATCGTTCTGACTCTCTGAGGGGTAGCCCCTTGATGTTGTTCATGTGGTTGTCTGAATGACTCCGCTCGGTGACTCCTCCAAATTATCCTTTATCGGCTATACCCAACTTCTTTTCGCATTATTTCAACAGCGTTGTCTTGGATATTGAGAGCTGCGAGAACTGGTTTGTGGAGCATGGGGCTCTGAATCTGTATTGGTAAGTGCCTTGGTGGGGACAATTACTGCCTATTCTGGAGCTAGGAGAATATCCATACGTTCGGTTGGTTGGTCTCAAATAGACATCTTTCTATTTCCCTTGGTAGCTTATATGCCAATTTGGCTAGGAGAAGGTCGTGCCACCTCGAACACTAGATTTATTTCCTATAGAAGATTTGACTGAGCGTCTGCGCATGCGGCTTGGATATTTATGGGAGAGTCGGTGTCCATCGACCCGTCCCTCTCAGTCTGTTAGGAGAGTTTGGCATGTCCCCAGGGATTATATGAAGTGGTTGTAGAGGAGAGTGGTCAGCAAAATGTTGGCAGTGGAGACTGGACAAAGGTGGCTTTTCCTATTTCATACCATGGAAGGAGGTGTTGTGGTTTTTCCAAAGTTGGTTCGAGCTTATCAGTACATGGAGCGTCTGTGGAATTCTGTTCAGTCAGTGGAAGCTTGGGGACCCCAGATGTAGATGATGATGATGATGATGGAGCGGGCTCCTCTGGTAGCTATGGGTAGGACTCTTGGAGAGTTTTCTGTGTAATGGGGAATAAATGTGGGGATTTTATTCGACTTTTTAGGAAGGTAGGGGGAAGGGAGTTATTCGTTCCTTTTCTTATGTAATCTGTATCGTAATTTCTTATTAGTGAAATAAACAAGTTTTTGATCATCTATCTGTGCCTTTTGATGAGTTTCATATTTTTTAATTATCTATACCGATCGCTAAGGCATACATAATCCTTTGGTTTAAGTATATGTTAGAATGAACTGTCGGTCTCAGAGATAAGAAAAGAATAATTTTTTATGTGAAAAAGAAAGGGCCGTGCTCATATAAGGTGTATGAACTGCCTACGTACCTCTGGGGTTTTGAAAGTTTTAATTTGTTTGAAAAATGTTTTTTTTGCAAAGGATCAGGCCCACGTAGTTCTGGGTAGAGGGAAATGTAGAGATTTTTTTAATAGAAGGGAGATGAGAATATTCGTAGCGCAATGAGATTTAGAACTAAGGGTAGAACATCTTGAGATAGTCTAGGTTGATTGGAAGAGCCATCTCCTCCCCATCTAAGTCGGTGAGCATGGAGGCACCGCCGGACAAGATCTTCTTCACAATGTAGGGGCCGCTCCAATTGGGCTTGAATTTCGCTCTGGGGTCCCAGATGGGCTCTACTATTTCTTTGAGGGATAAATCCCCCTCTCGGACACCGCGGTCCTTGACTCTCTTATTGAATGAATGCATTATTCGGCGATGGTACCCTTGTATATGGTATAGAACTTTCAATATCTTTTCATCTAGGAGGGTCAGCTAGTCAAGACAGCTTTGGCACCAGTCTTCTTCGCTGATTTTGCTTTCAAGCATGATGCACATCGAGGGTATTTTCATCTCCACGGTTAGGAATGCTTCCATGCCATAGACTAAAGAGTAAGGGGTAGAGGTTCGAATTGAGGTTCAGTAGCCCCAGAGGGTGTATGGGATCTGGTCAGTCCAATCTCTACATCTTTCGGTCATCTTGCTAATGATGGCTTTGAGGTTATTATTGGCGGCTTCAACTGCACCATTTGTCTGAGGTCGATAGGGAGAAAATTTATGTCTCTGAATCCCATATTCGTTAACCACTTCTGTGAATTCTTCCTCGAAATGCAACCCGTTATCTGACACTAACTCATATGGGACCCCATATTGGAAGATGATGTTTTTCTTGATGAATTTGGCCACTTTCTTGGCATTCAGGACTACGTATGACTCAGGTTCGACCCTCTTGGTGAAGTAATTAATGGCAAATAGGATGAACTCATGCCCATTGGAAGGCTTTAGTGTAACCTTCCCTATGATGTTGATGCCTCAGGTGGAGGATGAACAGGGAGAGGTCATATTGTATAATTCTTGCGGAGGCAGATGCTGAAGGTTGGAGAACTGTTGGCATTTGAGACATCTTCGAACATAGATGGTGTAATCCTAGGTCATAGTGGTCTAGTAGTAGCCTTTTCGAGTGATCTTGTTAGCAAGAATGTGACCGTTCATGTGGGGTTCGCATTCCCAACTGTGGATGTTCTGCATTATCTTTTCAATATCAGCCCCTGGGATGCAGTGTATGTGAGTTCCATCGAAGTCCCTTTTGAGCAGTGCTTTGTGACAGATAATGTACTGGTCGTCCAGTCTTTGGAGGGTTTCTCGGTCTTTCATGTTGGAACCCTTGGGATACCTACCATGCTTGAGGAGGCGCCAGATATCATAGTACTAATAATTGGTTAGATCGAGATCTTCTATGGATACAAGCTCAATGTGGTAGCAATGGGTTGGTTTATCTTACTTTTGAATCTGGAAGGGGGTCATTGTTATTCCATCAGGCATGTCGACCATATAGGCCAAGGTAGCAAGGGAATCATCTAGGTTATTCTTTCCTCGAGGTAGGTAATGGAAGGTGATATCTTAGAATTAGGAGGCTAGCTCTTCTAAGTGGGCATGGAAGGGTTGGATCTTTTCATCCTTGACTCTACATTTTCTAAGCACTTGACCAATAATGAGGGCGAAACCTCGTAGACATCTAGGCATTGAATACCTTTCTTAAGAGAAAAATTGAGTCCTACCATGCGTGCCTCGTATTCTGTCATGTTGTTGGTACAAGGGAAATCCAGCTTGATGGCGATGGGTGTGTGGGAGACATCTGGGGCGATCAGAAGTATCCCAATGCCATATCTATTTTTGTTCGCAGCGCCATCAAAGAACATTTTCCTTTCGAGATTTTCCTGGGAAGTTCATAGGATGTTTTCATTTGGTAATTCGGAGGTCCATACATCAACTTCATCCATGGGGTAATCAGCGAGGTAGTCAGAGATGGCTCTTCCTTTCATGGATTTTTGTGTGACGTACAAGATATCAAACTCAGCTAGAAGCGTCAACCACCGGACCATTCGGCTGGATAAGGCGGGTTTCTCAAGAAGGTATTTGACAGGGTCCATTCGGGATACAAGTTTGATGGGGAAGGTGAGCATTTAGTGCCGCAACTTTTAGGTGACCCAGACAAGCGCGACACATGCCTTTTCCAAAGAAGTGTAGTTGACTTTGTATCTGGCCAATTTATTATTGGCGTAATAGATGGCTCTTTTTTTGTGGGAATATTTAAGGTATTAGGCTAGCAAAGCCCCAGCTGAAGTGTCGGTTATGGTTAGGTATAGGAGCAAAGGGAGACTAGGATGTAGTGGCATGAGTACCATTGTGTTAGATATTGCTAGATTTGGCCAAAAGCTTCTTGGCGGGTCTCATTCCAAACCTTGGTTGAATCCTTTTGAAGTAGTTTGAAAATAAGTTTTGCAGATGGAAGTTAACTAGCTGATGAACCGACTGATGTATTGCAATTTCCTAAGGAAACCTCAGAATTCTTTCTCTATTCAGGGAGGTGGCATCTTAAGTATGGATTTTCTCTTGGCGGGATCTGCTTCTATCCCTTTCTCGCTGACCATGAATCCCAAGAGTATTCCTTTTGTAATGCCGAAGATGCATTTATGTGGATTGAGTCTCATCTAATACTGTCGCAGTCGTTTGAAGAACTTTTGGAGAGAGGGAACATGACCTTATCTAGTTTTGGATTTGATAATCATATCATCCACATAAAACTCAACTTATTTGTGAATTAGATTGTGCAGGATGGTCTTGGCAGCCCTCTGGTAGGTAGTCCCAGCATTCTTGAGACCAAATGGCATAACAGTGTAGCAAAAGGTTCCACAAGGGGTGATGAATGCAATTGTTTCTTAGTGATCTGGATGAATTTTAATTTGGTTGTATCCAAGAAACCCGTCAACGAATGACTTAAGAGCTTGACTGGGTGTGTTGTCCATAATCATGTCAATACTGGGTAGCGGATAATCGTGCTTTGGAGAGGCTTTGTTCAAGTCCCGGTAGTCTACACACATCCGAACCTTCCCTCCTGATTTTGGCACAGGTACTATGTTGGCTAGCCATGTGGGATATTCGATCACACGAATGAAGACTATGTTTAACTGTTTGACCACCTCTTTTTTGACTTTGAGCGACCATTCGGTGCGTAGCTTTCTCAACTTTTATTTAACCGGCTTTTAATCTGGAAGAGTGGGTATCTCATGTTGAGCTATTTCGGGATCAATGTAGGGCATATCGTCATAGGACCATGCGAATACATCCACAAATTCCTTTAGTAATTCTTCGAGTTGTGCACGCTCATGCTCATCAAGGGTAGGCCCTATCCTAATCTCGCGCAGTTGGCTACTAGAACTGAGGTTAATAACATTAGTCTCCTTTTCGTTACCTTGAACGCAGTTATGTTGTTTATTACTAACCTTATTTAGATCAGTTAAGAATTGTTCATTTGAAAAATCACCATCATCAAAAGTTTGATTAGAATCCAAGCAATTAATGTAAGGCATAACAAGATACTCAAAATCTTCATTTATTTCATTGATAGGAAAAATAGCATTGAGAACCTCATCAAAGGAGGACTCAATTACATTTGAACAAGGATAGAGAACATAAGAAGAAATGGGGTAAACATTGGGGTTAGGTAGGATTTGAACATGTAGAACCGGCGCAGCATGCCAATTGAGGAGAGGTGTATCAACATCTTTAATCATGTGGGATGGATATAGTGATGTAGTGCATGAGTGAACCATGCAGAGTGTCAGACCCAGTGTTTGTAAACTGAACGAGTCCTCGGAGTCACTTTCCTTAGAATATTCGGTATATTTGATGAGCGGTTGTACACGGTGTTGGGAACTCTCGGCCCATGGGTAACTGTCTTGAAAAAGGATCTCCATTTCAGGCTTCATCTTCTTATCTGTATGGTTATACCATGGTTCAGGAAAGCCGCAAAAGGGGAAGTCTTCACCCTCTTTAATGAATCGTCCATTCAAGGAGTCACCTAGGATAGTCTAGATACAGTCTAGTCTCCTCTTTGGTTGAGACTGGTGGATCATTTTGAGCTCTTGTTCTGATGGTTGATACCTTAAACCACAAGGAGGGAAAGATTTCTTCAGTTCAATAGGCTCAAGTATCCCTTGTTATATTTATCCTAGCCCTAGTTCGAGCATGAAGTGCATGTTTCTTAACATTTGAGTCACATTGACGCTGCCATGAGGGTCGTATTCTTAACAAACCCTTTCTTTGAAATCGTCCCCTGGTGGGAGTAGGAGTGGCTCAACTCGAAATCCTGATAGGAGCATATCACTTGACCCGTGATGTATCTCAAAGACCAGACTGCTGGTACTTGCACCCTCGGCATTGTTTTCGTCACCTAAAATGGTTATGAATCGTCCGTTAGCAAATAAATTCAATTTATGATGGAGCGAGGAAGACACACCCTTGATAATGTGGAGCCAAGGTCATCTTAGCAACAAGTTTAAATAAGCTGGGATGTCAATAACTTAGAATTCGACGAAAGGGTTTATAGGGCCAGCCCCTATTACAAGCTTTATGGATCCCATCACCTCCCAATGGGTATTATCGTAGGCACATACAACAACGGAGGTTGGAGCGAGGTCACTTTCTTTCAGGCCTATACATTTGAAGGTTCTTAGTGGTCAAGCATTCAAGGCATATCCATTATCGACAAGAGAGAGTGGTACGACCTTCCCCATAACTTCGACGGGGATGTTGAGTGCATGATTGTGGTTTGGCCCAATTTTGGGGATTTCTTCTTCGATAAAGGATAGCATTCGGGTAGAGGTCAAGGATCCGACCAAATTTACTGTTTCTTCTGGTGTGGTAGAGGGATGAACTGTGGGTCCAGTGAGAAACTTTATCAGAGCATTTCTGTGCAGTTGAGAAGACATGAAAAGCCCCCATAGAGTGATGTTATCTTGAGTTTTCTTTAGTTGATCGAGGATCTTACTTTACTCGATGGTCATTTCTGGCATAGGAAGGTTTTCAACGTCCTTCCCTTTGTCATTGGCTGGTAGTGAGCTTGGGATCTGGTAATGCCTCCCTGATCTGGTTATGTAATTTACTAAAGAAGGGAAGAACATGAATCCCATTTCCTCATCAATATCGGGTTGTTTAGACACCTTGTTTATTTCCCCGAGGAGTTCTTTGAATGATATCATCCCATACATGTCGATTACCGGGCCAATTTTCTCAAAAGCTTGTTCTTCATTCAAATCTCTAAATTCTTCTCCCATCCGATGGTAACAATTCTGTCTTTCCATGTAAAGTCGATGCATTCCAAAACTTTGACAGCTTCTTAATATAGGTATTCCCATTCCGTGGGGATATGTGAGGGTGAAGGGACTAGGTGCCCTTATAATTTTCAAGTATTAAGTAACTTGGTCATACTGTAGATATCGTTAGTTTGCCTGAATGATTCTGCCATAATCTGGATAACATCGTCCAGGCTGACTTCATCGATCGGTACTACCCATCTGTCTGACTCTTGGGCCCATTTTCTTGCTTCCAAGAATAGCATACTGAACCTCTGGCAATCAATGATCATTTGTGAGGGTAATTTCAGCCCAAACTCTAGTAGTTGGTTTAAGACTTCTGATAATTCCATACTTCCATTTTCAGATGGGGTACGAATAGCGATGCATGCTCTGGTAAGTAGTGACAGTGCCTGATCAGTGAGGCTAGCAGGGTGTAGGAGGAAATATGGGTAAATTTAGATAGATTTAGGAGAGTATATGGGTGTGATTTGGGTTGAGGGATCAAATTCTGGGTTCTCTTCTAAGAAGATGGCATTGGCATGATTTGGAAGTAGGTTATGAGTAGTGTTTGGCTTAGGATTGGTTGGTGGGGCGATGGTACCCTGATTAATTAAACCTTGGATTATATTTCGGAGGTGAAAGAATTGGTCAGTGGTATGGCCAACAGTTTGGTGAAAGGCACAATGAGCATCTTCCTTAAAGTTTCTTGGGAGTGGATTTGGTAATGGATAGGGATCTAAGGGTTTGATGAGGTTTCGGCTTAACAGGTCCTGATAAACTTTAAAGAGGGGAGCATGGAGCTCGGTGTATTTATTTCGAACTGGGACATGGCAGATTGTTGGTGCCCATGATGCGGTTGGTTGAGAGATGCTGTTGATGGTTAAGACTACAACACTAGCAGGTTTGTTATATTTTCTGGGGGTGAAATGTCTAGAGACCTTATTTGGTTTAATTTTTGTTATAGCCATACCGTCCTCGATTTCTACTCCAACTTCCCTGAGAGCTCGAAAGTGAGGATTATATTGTCCTCTTGTGGTTGCTCGAACATGGGGTAAGAAATTCTTCTTCACTATGCTGACTTGTTGTTCCTCGAAAAGCTGATTGGTCATGGTAACTACTTTTTCCCTCCATCGGGCTATGAAGTTACTGAATGATTCCCCAGAGTTATGTTTGATCATCTCTAAATCACAATGGGTGACCTCAGGCTCTTCGTTATATTTGTACTATGACATGAATTCTCAAGCCACATCCTCCCAGCTACGAATTCTAGACTCTTCGAGAGATAAAAACCATCGAAGGGCGCAATCCTTCAAAGTTTACTGAAACATTTGGGCCATTACTTCTTCATTAGCCCATAATAGATTTATGGAATGGTGATAACTATAGAGATGAACAATCGGGGGTCCACTTCCTCTGAATTTCTCGATATTTGGCATCTTAAACTTCTCGGGTGACCTCGCCTTAGGATAAGGAGACATGTAGGTGTAGTCCATGTAATTCCCAGAGATTCTGACTTGGTCAAACTTATTAGTGAACATCTTGAGGTCTTATTTGAACTTGTTCAACTCCTTCTGTTTCGGATTAATGATCATAGGCAAGTTGGCCCCAGGTTGGGCAAGGTTCGGCATTGAAAGCTGGGTAGGCAGCGATCCATTAGTAGGAGGGGCATGTGGGGCGTGATGATATTCTTCGAGAACCCAGATAGGCTCGGGTGGACCCATAGTGCGAGGGAATAGGGCCCTAATCTCTTAAGGAATGGGAAGCTGGTTTCGTTACATCTCTCGGACCTTAGTTTGGAGGCTGTCAATCATGGACAAGAGCTGAACTAGGACTGTCATCAGATTCGGCTGCATAACAAGTACTTAATATGTGTTCTCCATGGAAAGAGGATGGATACTAGACTTGGAAGAAGTAGCAGGGGAACGGATGGAACTTCGGGGTGATTTGACTGAAGACCGAAGAAAATAAGGATCCAGGACAAAGGCGTGCGATTGACCTGAGAAGGCGCAAAATGGAATTTACTTTTGAGAAAAAGAATGAATTTTTTTTTGATGTTTTTTTTCTTTTGAGATTGGAAGACAAAATATTTTTGGCTTTTTGATAAAGAGGGGAGAAATTTTTTTGGATTTTTGATAAGGAAAGGAGAAATTTTTTTGGATTATTTATAAAGACAAGAGAAATGTTTTTGGATTTTTTATAAAGAAAGGAGAAATATTTTTGCATTTTTGATAAAGAAAGGAGAAATGTTTTTGGATTTTTGATAAAGAAAGGAGAAATGTTTATGGAGATGGAACTCATCATGATTATTATAATTATGTTCTCACTTGTATTAAATTCTCCTAAATGTAAAATGAAATGACGGATTGGACCCGAGCCTGGAAAAATTGGGTTTCTAACATATGCAAAGCTATGGATGGACTTGTAACCAGGATCACGGGAAGGGTCCCGTTTTAAAAATGCACAAAAATTTGGGTGGCAGGCCGACCCAGAATATTGGCAGAGTTTCGGGTTGAAATCGGTAATCTAATATGCGTGTCCTAGGCTTGACACCTATATGCGGGTGTGGAGTTGGTTGGGTGAATCGAAAAAGGTTCCTCCCTTCGGCGTGACTTCCACGATATACGTCTTGCTCTTGAGGGCAATCAATACGTGTGGACAAGCCATTTGATATACCTGAGTTTATGTGAATTGCCTCACTATATACCTCGTGAGGACGGTATGTGTGAGAGCGAATTCGATATACTCGGCGTACGTGAATGAGTTCCCTGCGATATACCTCCCGTCATGACTTTGGTCAATTGGTATGATGTGGGTGAATCATTCGATATACGTCGAAGGTACTTGGACAATGGAAGGTGAGAATCATATCGCTTAGGCTAATTGCACCCTGTCGGACCAGCGCCCATCGCGAAGTGACACTCTAATTACTAGACAAAATTTGGTCAATCACAATGCTCTTTGGTGATGTCGTGTGAATCATTTATGATTCTCTTATTAGTATCTTGCGAGAATTTCTTTCTTGATCATGACAAATAAGGAGAAAATTACAAGTACCAATGGTACATCAAGTATGGATGGGTGATACATGCAACACATGGATATACGTGATCCTAGTTGCATGTGGTGCGAAGTGTATATGGAGAATTTTCTACAAGTGTGTGAATAGATGCATAAGTATGGGATACACATGGAAAAGGGAAACATGCAAAATGGGGCAAAATATAAACAAGCATAACATCCATGTAAATAGAGTCTAGCCCTCAAAATAAAATCCCTAGCGGAGTCACCACTGTGGCCATCCCCGATCCTCGCGGAGGGTGGGAGAGTGAGTATCCTAGGTCCCGTGCATCCCTCTCGGGAGCGCTTCAGCCGACGTCGTTGATGAGGTGAAAAATGTAGAGAGGAATAGTTTCCAGTCTATTTGACTGAAAACAAACAAAAGAAAGGGAGCCATCCCGAAGGACAGCATCCAAGGACATACTGATAGATACGAAACCAAAATGATTCAAAAAGGGGTTCGGAGGCTAAGTTACGAAATGGGAAGGTGTTAGGCACCCATTCCTCCCTTACGGTCTCTCACGGGTTCTTGATATTTTCCTTTATTTTACCCGTGATATGTGTGCATGTGTATATATAATGGAGATAGGAATCCTCGACTTGTATCATGTAAGAGATAAAGCGAGTCACCCGTAGGAAGGTTCATAAAAATAATATTAGAAAATAAGATTTACGCGACTATCCTTGTATTGGTCGTTATAATGGAATGATAACGTACGTGGAATAATACGCTACTAAGAACAAATATATATAATCTACGAGAGTTAAGTTTAGATAAAATAGAAAATGAGAGAAAAAGTGAGAATAGGACTCGAGTCACGGGTTTCACCCTGAGACGCATACGTAGCCCATAGAGGCATCAAAGTCCACGTAGTTCGCAAGAAAAACGAGGGGTGGGGTTTATCCCATAAATCCAATCGGGGACTTCTCTTATTTGTGTGTGTGTGTAAAAAAAGTGTTTTAGTTGTGAGAAAAGTGTAAGAAAAGTGTGATAATTCTTGTTTGGAATTTATGACCAAAACCTCTTTTTCTTATTTTTTGGTTTTTTATGAAAATAAGAGAGGTGCAATAATACTAAATAAAAAGTATATTAGGATATGTGAGATGAGAGAATAAAAATGCTAAGTAATAAAACAAGTTAATGTGAATTTATGAGAATTAAAGGAGAGAATTGAGAAAATTGGACCTTCTTGAAGATTTTGAGCTTGATCTTGAATGTTGGAGAGTAGACTTTGCACTTGGATGATGATGGGGGCAGTTAAATTACCATGTTTGATGAAAAGGATGATGGAAAGTGAAGGTTGGAAAGGGATTTGGATGTGGAAATCACGTTGACTTCGAGAGAGGTTTTCTAGATTCGCTGAGAGTGATGTATTTCAGATCTGGGCTCCTCTTGAAATGAGGTCAAGGCCTCCTTTTTATAGGCCCAGGGCATTGCCGATCATCATAGCCATGGTCCTTCAAATCGACATTTGCATTTAGGCACACTGCCAATAGGTAGGGTCTGGGACCTGCCGTTTGATAGTGTCTTTGAGGCCTTTTTGGAAAATCGGTCTCTGAGCGCAAACCGTTAATCTGAATCAAGCATGGGGTGGACCATTGGAAAGTTAATTTAAATACCTTCAAAAGTCCTTGGAATTCTCTCGGGTTCGGGAGTTGAGTTTGGGTCATATGTAGCTCGAAAGCGCTCTTCGATCCTTTGGACGGGAAAACTTCAGACGCAAATGGATCGTTCGTCCGTATGGTAAGTCAGAATCGCGCATGGGGTGAACTCTTGGAAAGGTTAGGAGATATACTTTGACATTCCAAAGAGTTTGTTCTGGTTTGGGGAGTTGACTTTGGTCAACTGGTCCCTAGAAGCATTTGGTGACCTCTCGGAGTAAAATGGATCGTTCGTCCGTACCGTAAGCCAGAATCACGCATGGAGCGGACCATTAGAATGGGGTTTCAGTACCCTTTGAAGATTCATTCAGTCTCGATCGATCTTAATAGTTAACTTAGGTCAAACGGAGCCCGGGAGCACCCAGTGGCCTCTAGATCAGGTTTCGGGGGAAAACGGGTCGTTCATCTGAATGGTAAGTCAGAATCGCCCACGGGATGGACCATTGGAAAGTGTTTTAGTCACCTTTGAAGATTCATTTAGTCTCAATTGATCTGAAGAGTTTGACTTTTGGTCAAACGGAGCCTAAGAGCGTCTGATGGCCTCTAGGTCGGTACTCGGGGTATAACCCGGGTTTGCAGTGATAAAGGGAGGTGCTAGGGACCTAAGGAGAGTTTAGGGGGGGGGGGGTAATATAATGGGTTGTTTATAGGAGTCATTAAGAATCGTTCTTTATAATGCTTTATAATGCTTGACAATGAAAGTAGTGCATGTAAGAATCGTTTACCCTGAGGATTTATATTGCTTAAATTGAAAAAATAATGAGTGTTCACAGGGAAAGGTTTGTGAGTGAATAATAATCACGTCATGAAAGCCACGGTTTAAAAGAGCCCAAGAAACAATTATGGCAATAAAAAGAATAACATGCCAAAATTATGGTCAATAGGATTTCTCTAAGTTGAGAAAATTAAAAACATTAAAAGAGAGAGAAAAAGAATATATATTTGAGGGAGTTTAGTTGGAACTGTAAAAAATGGGTTTGCACATCCCGGTAAAGTCTTAAAAAGGCATTACATAGTTTTATACGTTATTGGTGTAAAAATCATTTTAGACTTTGATATGTCAATTAGATTGAGTCAATGTCATATAAATTCATATTTTTTGACACCTAATGACGATTTTGAGTTCATTGGTTATGAGTATCCAAATTCATTGTGTACATATGTTATGTTTGATTGCATTGATTTTCCTATTGAATTTTTTCGCATCCATTCATTCCATTTCCACGATTTGGTTATCTTAGTGTAAATTCATGGGGTGTGATTTTTTTTGTAAAATTTTATTTTTGTTTAAAAAAATTGAAAAATAAAAAAATAGTTGGCGAATGCTTTCAAGTTTATCCTTGATGGTCGTAGTTGATGTTGATTTTCTTGTCGTGTCACTCCATGCTTATTTTATATATTCTCTTCCTTATCTATATCGGATAAATAAAAAGAGGGAGAATGAATTATAATTTAATGGGGGAGTTTAAATTATGGGGGAGAATGGAGATTTGATCTTTATTTTGATTTGTGTTATCTCATTTCAAACTCGATACATCACGAAGGTATTTGTTTCTTATCTCATGTGCGCAGGTGCAAGATTTGATGATCATTATTTTGATAATTCAGATGTTTTTATTTTGTACCGGCATAAACATAGGGGGAGATTTGTAAGGACATATTTTACATAGTCCTATTTACATTAGAGTATGTCGTATACTCCTAAAATCGTCGAAGAAAGTTCAAAGCTCATTCATGCATCAAGATAGATCTGAATATCAACTTTCTTCAACAGAAAAGCCTGTGCAAGATATATTTTGGTAAGATTGTGTTTAAGTCCCTTAATGGGTCATTTAAAGTGAAGGGATATTTTTCTAAAAATGTTTTTAAACATCTAAGGAGACTTTTTTTGTCAAAATAATTTTTTTGAAGTGTTGAGGTGAAGTTTTAATAAAGTTTATTTTTTCCTGATTTCGTTCAAACGACATGTTTATGTCATTTAAATGAAAGTATAATGCCGCAAAAACGAGGTCTTCAAGCGACAAACTTTATCGCACGAAGGCTCATTTGATCTTTGCTTGAAGAGTTTTATCAAACTACATGCTAGTGTTTTGGTTTTCCAAAGTTGTTTGATGTGTCACATGAAGTCACTTCAGGTGACATTTAAAGTCGTTCGAGCTACATAAGTATCTCGTTCGAACGAGAGCACCAACTCAAGATTTTTTTATAAATAACGTGTTAAATGAGTTCATTTTTCTCAAGAAGACTTGAGTTTTTCAGATACACGTAAACTGCAAACTGCAGAACCATTTTTTCTTCTTCATTTAGGGTTTAAAAATTTATTTTTCAATTAAAAAAAATCCCATTAGTTTAGAGAATTATTTTGGAATCCAAGATACCATCTTGTTAAAGTTTCTCTTGTAGATAGGGAAAATCTACGGCTAATTTGATACCGCTTAAGGGAGATGCTCATTAACTACGACTGTGTGTCATTAGGAGTACTTGCGGATGTTCCTTGCTGATTCAAAATTGCGTGTTCTTGTGGGTTTGCTGCGATTGATCCATAGCTGACTCTAGGCTGAGGTCTATATGAGTGCCTACGAATATTCATTGCAGATTTCGTTGTGTATGTAAGCTGCTATTTACTGTTCATAATGAAATAAACGGTTTTTTCCTTTTGGGTGTTTTTCCTGAAATCTGTGAGTTAGCAATATTTATTTATGATTGTTTGATTTACCCACCTAGATGCATGTGTTAGGATTCAATTAAATCTTGATTTAATAACTAACAATTGATTAAATAAGTGTTTAATGGGGAATTTTTTAATCCATTAACAATCAATATTACACCGCTTTCTCAATTTTTTTTATATTGGAATATTGCATCACCAAATAAAAACATATAGCATGAATGTAAGAAGATTTCAAAACAATTATCAATATAAGATGTAAATTAATGAAAAATGACTAAAATTATATACATATTAGCAAGTTTTTAAATAAATTTTATAAATATATAAACATCAAACAGATAGCTTAAATGTACGAAGATTTTAATTAATTTATCAAAATAAGATACAATCATAATGCCTAAAATTCTGTACATATTAATAGTTTTTGAGAATAACTCAAAATTATTTGAACATCAAATTTAGTTCATATAGTACAACGTATCACGAAAATATTAGATTTAACATTAAGACTCATCCCACCTAAAAATTATGGAAAAATTGACATATAGAAATAACAAGTACATAAGATTTGAGCGTAACTATATTTAAAATATATTCAAAAAATGTAGGAAATATATTTAAATTAGGGACCGATAAAAATTTAAAGGAATTGAAGAAAATGAATAACATGGGATATCTAAAAATTAAAAATTAGAAATTAAATAAAGTTACCTTGAGTGTGAGAGCTGAATAAGTCGATTGAACACAAAATTTACAGTATATGTCTATAAAAATAAAAAATTGAGAAGGAATTTAATTGCAATATAATGGTAAATTAAAAAAAATAGATAAACATTGAAAAATATACTACGAAACATATCAAACCTCTGTAATGATTGAATAGTAAGAATATATAGTGTGATAACTATATCGGTTTATATATAAACATTTGGGGAAGTTTGAGGGTTACTCAATAGAACCGTGTGTTGATGGAAGAATGGGAACGGAACCATCTGGATATGGAAAAGGGGAAAGGTTATAAAGATGTTGAAATTTTTTTCCCTTCTTCTTTAGATGTCAGGATACGGATTTTGGACTACCTATTTATGTAAATTAGGATACTTTAATTAAATGTTGAAAAGTCTAGGAACGATATAATGAATGAAGTATCCACGTGGAGCTTCAAAAATGGTTTGAAGCTTTAATTTTAAATATATACATAGATAAGAGTCGGCCATTGTGATTTTGAGTGTGTGAGATCACATTTCAACCATATTCAATATAAACATAGAGTCTCACATTGAGGAGTGGAGCATATAAATTTTTTTGTCTTGTGTGTGTGTGTTTGATTTAATTTTTATTGTTATTTTTCTCCATAATTTTATTTACTATGTAAGACCTAACATATGTTTTCTTCTTCTTGAAGATTAAATGCTTAATATTAGTAACTAATTATGTCTTAAGAAATATAATGATTATTAGATTACATGTTATGAATATACACATGATTTATGCAGTGGGAATGATCAAATTTCATTAGGTTGTTTCACACTTTTTGGGACTCTTTTAAAATGTGAAGAATTATTTTCATTTTTATAACTCGTATTATTTATTCTATTAAAAACTCGATATCTAGATCTATTTCTCTAATATTGTTGAAGTTAGTGAACAATCCAGATTTTAAAATGCTTAGTCAATGATCCTTTATTGAAATATAACAGTGGGATTGGGGGATTTATTAGATGAGCATTTTTAACACATTGTAATATACTTTATTATTTTTTTTTAATTTTATCATATATAAATATGATATTCTTAGTTATTAATTAAATTGTTAAATAATTAGATTTAACAGAGAGAATATGAAAATATTATATTGTTGCAATTATTTAGTTGGAAAATCACACAAATAAGTTTCATGAATAATTTTTGTTTTCAAGCATGTATGACAATAACATGTAATAAAAACTAGGACGATTTGAGACATTATTGTGGTCATGCGTAAATAAGAAAGAATTTTGAGGGAAAAAACTAAATATATCAAATTGTGAGTAATGTAAACTTGAGGTAGGATCAAAAATATATTTAAATTAAAAAGTAGAAGTTGAAATATGACATATGCTTTTCGGCAACCTAGGGGTCCATTTTTCTCCTCTGGTGATGGATCCATTCACTACTACTTATTTTCATTAAACTTACACATACACTCCTTGGTTTTGGTAGGAAAAAATTATTAGGATGTATAAAATAATAATACTAAAACACTAGTCTTGTTTACAAAACAAAAAGTGCAAAGATAACAAACTAAAGTTAAAAATCAGAAAATTTCCATTAATTTATATATATGTCACGGGAGAATTATATATTGCGGGGGGGGGGGGGGGGGGGGGGGGGGGCTGAGGGTGAAGCTTTTAGTCATTTCATTTTACAAGTAATATATATATTGTTATTTTATTTTTAAAATCATGTAATGACATTTTGTTTATTAATAAAAGTATTGTCTAGTTCCTTTAAAATGAGAATCAAGTTGTGAGAATGCTTTATATCTATGTCCTTTAAATATATTGTTTGATATCTCGATAAATTGTACTGAGTAGGCATTCCGGTGAGTTGAGTTCAACTTGATCACAGGAAATTAGAATTTAAGTCTGGTACAATTGAATAAATAACAATTGTAGATAGGAAGTTGACATCCTATCTGAATGGTTCCATTACAATCTTAGTAGTTTATCTCAAACAACGAGAACATGTTTGATAGTTCGAGACTTGCATAATAGTTCAAAAGAACCAGTACATCCAGGAATGTATTGAATATGAATATCCATGAGATTTAAGTCTATGCATTGTCTTGATTAGACTTAGGTAATCTCACTCCATTTGCAAAAGGTGCACATTTATTTGATCCGGAGAATTATGAATTCTAGATTGCTTACACAATTATTACTGTGACTATTATAGGAAAGGTTCAATTTTATTAGATCTTAATCTCCACAAATTGGGGAATCATTGTGTGAGTATGTCTGAGATCATAATTCAGAGGAATCCAAGTCTAGGGGATATCTTGGATTACGATACCCCATGATAGACTTATAAGATTTGTTTTCACTAGTTAAACTTGATTAGTGGATTATTTTAAATCCAGTGGAGTAGAAAAATAAGTTAAGTCTTAGAATCAAGAAATTGATTAGATGTTGGTTAAAATCAGATAGAGAAAAATTGATTTGACCAAGCAGGTATTGGAAGCTTAATGTGAAGAATCATACTATTTTTTTAACCAACATATTATTTTATTTTATTATTAAATCATAATTAATTTCATTAAATTATTATAATTGCACTCTAATTTAATTTTATAAAAAATCATTCAGATACAGTGACGTCTTATTTTCGAATATTTATTTGGAAGATAATTTAATTATTTGTCTTGGGTCCTTAGTGTAGTCCATATACTTAAGTACTTAGGGCCAGATCTTAAGAAACCCATTTTTTTCTCAAGACCATAACTTATACAAATATATATTGATTTAAGTTAGGGTTTTACGCTAGATAATTAATCATTAGGGTTTAAAAGTCGGAGATCAAACACTATTCATATTTTTGTGAAGAGGCCAAAAGAGAAAGAGAGGACTTTATCTCAGTCCAAAAAAAAGTTTTTTCTTCTTCAAGGATGCCCACACACTTATCAAGCTTTGGGAGGATTATATACTAAAAGATCCAGATGTTTCGGAGCATTCACGTAAGGTTTTGGAGGACTAAAAGAAAAAGTCCCTCGTCTTCTCCGAATACCTTTCTCCATATCAGATTGTAACCGAGACCACAAGGTATTGAATTTAAAAATCTAGGTTTGGTTTTCAAACTTAGTTTTTGTTTTTCCACTTTCTGTAAGGACACAAATTTCCAATTGAGTCCATATATAGTTTTGTCTCAATTCCGGACAAAAACATTTATTCATAGGAATGTATTTGATTGTAATATTCTCAAAGCCTATGAAGTGTGTGTTGAAGACGTAGCGGCAAAGAATGTAAAGCTTCATCAAAATGCTGATTTGCGTGCCTCGTTTCTACGTCATCAACTAAGGTTCCATGCTCCCAAGGTATGAATGTAATTATATTTATATAGGAGCTTGGAACAATATGTATTGGGTGTTAGGTGTAATAAAAAAACTGCATTTTATTTTCAGAAAGAATCAATTAGAACTTTAAAATAAGTATATAAAAGTTTCTGGGCCAAAATCGAATTTTACAAACTTTCTGATCGTTCGTTAGAAATGTCGTTCGAACGAGTTTTTTCGTTCGAACCAGGTTTCGTTCGAACGAGTTTTGCCAACGACCCTAAACTGGCCAGTTGTTCGAACGAGTTTTTCGTTCTAACGAGGTATCTAATGAGATTCTAACGAGCCCAGGCTGGTCGCTCATTAGAAGCCTCGTTCGAACGAGAGTCAAGTTCGTTCGAACGAGACGCCAGGGCGGGAACAGTTTTGAGCAGTTTTTTGCAGTTTTCTCCCACTTTCCCCACTTGGTTTTTAACCATCTTTTTCAAGACTTATTATGTGCGGAAAACACATTTTCCAAGACAACTTTTCCATTCCATAGCCATCTCTTAGAGAGAACTTGAGAGCTAATTTATTTAGGGAAAATGTTCATGTTTTTGAGTGTTAATTTTTAAAGAAAAATTCATACACACTCTAGTTTACACCCAATAGTTGTTTATTCCAAGTTTCTATATTCATATTCTTTACTTGGAGTTTTGGCACCAGTTTTCTCTACCGAATTGAAAAAGAGACATTTCGGGTTTGGTTCTACACCCCATCACAAAGAAGACTTTTTGTTGAGGTTCTACCCACTTGGAGAAAGGCTCCATGCTTGGGTGACGGTGACCAAATAAAGTCCCATCGGTGCATTCCGAGACCACGGTGGTGTTCCGAGGTTGTTCGCTAGGAAGAGGTTTCTACGAGAAGAAGCGTCGAGGCTTGAGAGGGATCGAGTCAGTCATTGTAAGTCTATCTGTCTTGTAATTGTAATTCCATATCTAGTGGACTTGTGGCTAGGGCCGTCCGAGGTTGTTTCCCGTCTTGGGTTTTTCCTCGTACATCTCGGCGTAGTGTGATATTGTTTATTTTATCTTGCTCATCATTTAGAATCCATGCTTTAGGTTTAATTCAAGATAAAATTTGGTTAAATTCTCACACTATATTTAATTTGGGACTAAATTAAATATTGGGTAAATTTGGTTTATTCAAGTCATTTGCTAAAATTGGTTTCGCCTACTTAGGCATATTCTAGGACTTGAGTTAATTAAAACTTGTTGTTGTTAATTTTTGGAAGTTGAACCATCACCTTTATAACGCTTCCGCATCATTCATTGAGTTTTATATAAAAAGGAAATTACTCTGGGCTTTTTCAAATTGGTATCAGAGCCAAAAATGATAATTTATTTCGTTATGATCTTTTAATTTTTTGGCTAAAATGGATTTTTCCCCATCTTCAAAATTTCCTATTTTCGATGGTTCAAACTACGCGTATTGGAAAGCGCGTATGAGATCGGCACTAAAATCTATCGACGAGAGAGTTTGGATGTCTGTTGTTACCGGGTACTCCCCACCAACCTATTTAGTTGAAAATGAACATGTTATCAAACCCGCCGATAGATGGACTGAAAATGAGTTTAAACTTGCTAACTTTAAGTCCCGAGGTTTAAATGCCTTATTTAGCACTGTCGCACTGGATGAATTCCGACGTATTATGACGTGTGAAACCGCGTGAAACCGCTAAAGAAGCTTGGGATATTTTACAATTAACTCATGAAGGAACTAGTGTCGTTAAAGCTTCAAAACTCCAAAACCTCACCACTCAATTTGAAACTATCAAAATGGATGAAAAAGAAACTTTTGATAAATTTTATGCTAGACTTTCTGATATTGTTAATTCATCCTTTAACTTGGGAGAGAAAATACCTGACGACCGTGTTGTAAAGAAAATTTTGAGGTCCCTACCCGATAGATTTATTCCTAAAGTGACCGTTTTAAATTCTTTACCCACTTTAGCCTCTACGAAATTAGAAGAGCTTGTAGGTGATTTACAAACCTATGAACTAGATATGTTTCCCTCTAAAACTGATAAGAAAATTGAAAAGGGTGTTGCTTTAAAAGCCCGAAAATAGGTCAAACAAGTTGTAGAGAGCGATAGTGAAAGTGACTCGGAAGATATGGCTTTGTTTGCTCGCAAATTTAGAAAATTTCTTAAATTTAACAAAGATAAATTTAAAAATGATTTTAAGAAATCTGATTCTTCTAAACATGATAAAAGCGAGAAGATTTCTAAAGCCGAGAGGATCCCTAAACCTAGTAATGACAATTTAGATAGGGACGAGTCTAACAAGTGTTTTGGTTGTGAAGGTTATGGCCATCGAGCTTATGAGTGCCCCACTAAACTAAGGAAAGAGGGTAAACGACCCACTGCATATAAGGCAACCCTTAGTGATAGTGATAAGGAAGAAAAGCCCGATTCCCCCACTAAGAAAAATTTTGTGGCTTTTATGGCTAGTCATGTGAGTGATTGTGACAACTCATCGATTGATGACACAATAGCACATGCCACTTCCAAGGTCATTGTTCATGATTCCCTTATTTTTAATGATAGTGAGAGTGAAGAAGAAAGAGAGAGTGAAAATGAAGAAGAGGTTGATGTGAGTGAACTTCAAAATGCTTTTCATGAATTATATAAAGAATCTATTAATTTGAAAAGAACTAATTTGAAGTTAGAAGCTTGTTTAAGAAAGAGTGTCAAGGTCGTTGATGATAGTGCCTTAATAGAAGACCTTAGGACACATATGAGGACTCTTCAAGAGAAGCTTGATTATGTAGAAGGCGAAAGAGATAGCCTTAGGGGTTTAATGGAATCCTTGAAAAAGGAGCTTCTTGCTTTTGAAGAGCGAAATGTTTTACTAGAATCTAACATTGCTGAATTGGAAAATAAATTAAAAGATTCTAGTAATGTCAAATTTAATTTGGAATGTCGTTCTGAAAAACTAGATAAAATGTTAGGAACCGTCCAAATTAAAAATGACACTTGTGGTTTAGGCTTCAATCCTTGTATTGAATTTACTCATAATGCCCAAACCAATTTTTAGGAGAATCAACTAGGAATACTTTTAAAGATCACTCCTTAAGTAAATCTTTTTGACATGTCCTCACTTGTACACATTGTGGTCGACAAGGTCATCTTAGGAAATTTTACTTAGAACTTAAACGAATTCCTAGAAAACCCCATAGTAAAGTAACCACGGTAGTTAACATTCCTACACCCCAAAATAGTCATTCCTCATTAATTTGGTTTAGGAAATCCGACTTGGTTACCTTACAAAATAGGGTTGTTGATTCTCATTTACTTTCACATCCTTCCTCCCTTGCTAAATCTAAAGGATGAATGTGTTAGTGTTTGCATACTTTAGCGTTTGTACTTTATGTCATATTCACATGCTAAATGTAAGCTTGTTTTAGTCATTTTCTAGTCATCGCCTTATTTCATATCCCATGCTAGAAATCATGACTTGTTTATCTTTTTGTATTATATTATGTGTTTGTATTAATTGAAAAATATAAAAAGATTTTTGTTTATCATTTGTGTTTTATTTATTTCATTTAAGCTTAATGAAAAATACAAATGATTTTTGTTTGTCCTTTTGAGTAAATATTTATTGTTGATTAAAAATGTTAAAAACTCAAAAAGATTTTGTTTTGTGTGTATTTTTGTTTGACACACTTTATATGGCATGTATTTGTGTTTGAATCCCATCATTTACGCTCCCACGTGGCAAGAACTTTTGGTTTAGATTTTCAATCCTTAAAATGTTCTTTACCATGTTTTATATGGAGTAGTTGGATTTTGTATTGATTAAATGGATTCTATTTTCATATGCCTCTTTTCACGCATGCACGAGCTCTTTTGAAATCTTAATGTCACATGTTATATTTGAGCTTTTTGAGGTGTTCTCCTATCAATCTAGTCATCTATATATCTATGACCTAGGAGGACTAGTGCATGTCAAAATCTGTTGCATGTGAGATTTGTGTGAAAAATGAAAATATGATAAATCTAAATGTGCACGGGGAAGGGCTCCGAAAGGATGAATTAAATCTTTTGCGATAGTAAGCCACCGTTGATTGGATCTAAAGAAATACGTGATCCAAAGGCCTAAAAAAACAGAATATTTGGCATTTAAAAGAAAGCAATTGCCAAGGCCTATGTTTGTTTGATATATTCATTCAAAAACAAAAGAATATATATGCTTATTGAGGGAGAATTGGATGGTATATCAACGGTTTGCACAATGTCCGTTTATCCTAGTTGTCTTTAATGTCATGACTCTATTTGGTTTGTAGAATCATCATCATGCTAGGCTTGTATGCATTGTGTATGTTTGTTCATTGAGTTCAATCTTTATATTGTCATATGAGGTTATATTTAACTGTGATGAAGTTTGCAATCAAATGAGAACTCCATGAACGTTTCTTAAGTGTTTGGGTCTAAATTTAATTGTTGTTAGTTCACACCTCTACACTTCCGTTTTCATATGACACATTTTTGCCATACGAGTGTGCAAACTTATTGTATTTTGTGTCATGTGTGTGTTTATATCTATCTATATATGCACGTACTTATTGGTATATATATATATATGATATTTGTTTGTCTTTGCCTTGCTTTTATTGCCCATATGTTGTCATGTCTTTTCTTTAAGCTTCAACATGTTGTTTATTAGTTCTTTATCCTTTGCCTATTCCTGAACAAAAAGGGGGAGAATGATGATAGGGCGAGAAATGGTATCTAATCCTATTATTATTGTATCTTAGTTTTGGGAGATTTATCTTAGGGGGAGACGTCTTTCTAAGTAGGTCATGTGGTCATATGTTTTAAAGGGAGAATTAATTTAGCGGGAGTAATTAATGAATTGCATTTAATATTTTGATATTCCCCATGCATTTGATGAGTTTGCTTAAGTGTGCCGGAATTATACTAAAGCGGCATCTTTCAATGGAAAAGCGTTTGATCCTTGGGTTGAGTCAAGTTTGGGCGGGTTATGTTTTGTGTCTAGTAGAGCTTGACGGCCCTTTAGGATTCTTGTTTGATTTTTGTCCCGGAATAGCCAAAGGGGGAGATTTGTAAGGACACAAATTTCCAATTGAGTCCATATATAGTTTTGGCTCAATTCCGGACAAAAACATTTATTCATAGGAATGTATTTGATTGTAATATTCTCAAAGCCTATGAAGTGTGTGTTGAAGACGTAGCGGCAAAGAATATAAAGCTTCATCAAAATGCCGGTTTGCGTGCCTCGTTTCCACGTCATCAACTAAGGTTCCATGATCCCAAGGTATGAATGTAATTATATTTATATAGGATCTTGGAACAATATGTATTGGGTGTTAGGTATAATAAAAAAACTGCATTTTATTTTCAGAAAGAATCAATTAGAACTTTAAAATAAGTATATAAAAGTTTCTGGGCCAAAATCGAATTTTACAAACTTTCTGATCGTTCGTTAGAAATGTCGTTCGAACGAGTTTTTTCGTTCGAACCAGGTTTCGTTCGAACGAGTTTTGCCAACGACCCTAAACTGGCCAGTCGTTCGAACGAGTTTTTCGTTCTAACGAGGTATCTAATGAGATTCTAACGAGCCCAGGCTGGTTGCTCGTTAGAAGCCTCGTTCGAACGAGAGTCAAGTTCGTTCGAACGAGACGCCAGGGCGGGAACAGTTTTGAGCAGTTTTTTGCAGTTTTCTCCCACTTTCCCCACTTGGTTTTTAACCATCTTTTTCAAGACTTATTATGTGCAGAAAACACATTTTCCAAGACAACTTTTCCATTCCATAGCCATCTCTTAGAGAGAACTTGAGAGCTAATTTATTTAGGGAAAATGTTCATGTTTTTGAGTGTTAATTTTTAAAGAAAAATTTATACACACTCTAGTTTACACCCAATAGTTGTTTATTCCAAGTTTCTATATTCATATTCTTTACTTGGAGTTTTGGCACCGGTTTTCTCTACCGAATTGAAAAAGAGACGTTTCGGGTTTGCTTCTACACCCCATCACAAAGAAGACTTTTTGTTGAGATTCTACCCACTTGGAGAAAGGCTCCATGCTTGGGTGACGGTGACCAAATAAAGTCCCATCGGTGGATTCCGAGACCACGGTGGTGTTCCGAGGTTGTTCGCTAGGAAGAGGTTTCTACAAGAAGAAGCGTCGAGGCTTGAGAGGGATCGAGTCAGTCGTTGTAAGTCTATCTGTCTTGTAATTATAATTCCATATCTAGTGGACTTGTGGCTAGGGCCGTCCGAGGTTTTTTCCCGTCTTGGGTTTTTCCTCGTACATCTCGGCGTAGTGTGATATTTTTTATTTTATCTTGCTCATCATTTAGAATCCATGCTTTAGGTTTAATTCAAGATAAAATTTGGTTAAATTCTCACACTATATTTAATTTGGGACTTAATTAAATATTGGGTAAATTTGGTTTATTCAAGTCATTTGCTAAAATTGGTTTCGCCTAACTTTGGATATAATTGTTAATTATGACTTAGGCATATTCTAGGACTTGAGTTAATTAAAACTTGTTGTTGTTAATTTTTAGAAGTTGAACCATCACCTTTATAACGCTTCCGCATCATTCATTGAGTTTTATATAAAAAGGAAATTACTTTGCGCTTTCATATTCTATGATAAATCTAAGACTTAAGGGATGGAATTTTGTATTACACATTTATCGATCCCCAATAAGTTGTACTAGAGCCTTTTATTTAGATTAATCATGCTTTTGGGAGTTCCACGTTGTCTAACCCTTAAAACCCTAATTTTTCATGTTGTGGGATTATACATCGATGTAGTTCATCGTACCAACATGGTTATGTAGATATTCTATATTTGAACCCATAGTTATTTTTCGCTCCTGCATTCGATATGGTTATTGTAATAACTACGTTTTTGTAATATTTCATTATCGATGATTTTGGAGGTGATTATGAGGGGATGAAAAGTTTTTACATTTAAAATCATGTATTTATATGAGTTTGGGTGCTGGACAAAGTTTTGTGAAGTTTCATGAAGATATGGATGAGCTATGGTCATTTTTGCCTGCTAGTGGCGAACCCGAATAAAGATGATGAAGCTACAAGTTTGGATAGATTCGAGGGCCTGTTGAATCGATTTAGAGAGCTATAAAATTGATCCGGTGCTAGGTAAAATCAATCTCACACTCTCAGTATGTCGTAGGTTGCTCCTTTTATGGTGTTTTTCGATCGGTTTATGTAGAGGTTCCTTTTCCTTATTCTTCCAAGACCAAAATGAATTATTTCTTGAAGATCAGAGCATAACGAACTCCCATTTTATTGAAGTCTACTTTGAGAGGGATGCTACATCGAAAGAAAGTCTTCTTCTACAAGGATTCTTGATCATCCAGAGTTATACTTGAAGAAGAGTTCTAGGCTGTGATGAAAAGAGAAATACTTTCTTTACTCAATTATGATTGATTATTTTATTTTATCATGATCTATTATCTTACATATTTATATTCTCTTACCAATTAATTGGTTAACTAGGAAAACCCAATTTTATGGAGGTCATGGACTATTTTGAGATCCGCCTAGATCATCGATCTTTTTAGAAAATTCATTTTATTTATTATTTTCTAAGTTGAATTTAATCGGGGCATTAATTTAAATATATGAATTAATTTTAATTAAAATGTTTTTATTTTTGAAAATTAAAACTGTGAGATTGAGAAAATTAACTTAGTGGGAGAGGGGTTTTAAGTAAATTGAAAAATTACCGAGTATTTAATTTAGCCTTTTAAATTGAATAATTATTTTTTCTAGAACCCTGATTTTTTGTAAATCTAAGTGGGAGAGGGGTTTTAACAAAAAAAACCTCGGTCTCCATGGATGTTTTACGAGACATGATTAATTCCTCACATTAGCTAGTTTGCTCCCCCCGATGGATGAAATTAATCAGGCCATCCAGTATTCTTAAAACTCTTAAGTGATAGTTCATAGAATTAGAATGTATGTAGCTTTGATCTACCCAATAGGGAAGTAGAGGATCTAAATCAAGGAATAAAATAATGGTGTGCACTTATACATAATTAATGATGTCCTCCCCAACAGAGTTAGTGCCCATAATTATAGGACTGAAAGACACCAATTACTCAATTATGTTGAACATAAGTTCCTAAACTGTCTGGAGTAAATAATTGAAAGGCAAAAGTCAATATGGTTCATTGTGGAGTGATTTAAGCTCTGAATGAGAAATCTCACTCCATAAGGGAACTAAGATTTTCGAAGGGATTTTATTTTTGAATGGTGGTGATGGAGGCCACCTTAAAATTAAATTGAAGTTAATTCTCATATGTATATTTGAAATTAATTACATTTTCAAAATTTATGATTCTCAGTTTTCAAAATGAGATCTTCATTCGACCCGCGTGCTTCTATATTAAAGAACAAGAAACTTACTGACATTAACTACATATAATGGAAAAGAAACCTATAAATTTCACTTATTGTTGAGGTTTATAAGATTGTCTTAACTGAAACTTACCCAGAGAAGCCTGAGGAAGGGGCACCTAAAAGGGTTGTCTTAGCCTATCTAATGTGGTAAAAGGCTGATCAGATGGCTCATTGATACATATTGGCCTATTTTACCAATGTGTCAGAACATCAGCATTAACACATGTCAAGAGCTTGCGATACGATTCTTAATCTCAGGGATATGTTTGAGAATCAAAATTGAGTCTTAAGGATGGATGATATGGAAAGAATGGTTAAGATCAATATATTATAGGGTAGTCATGTACATGAGCACATTCTTTAGATGATGTCCATATTTAGATAATCGGAGGTTCTTGGTGTGAGAACCCACCGTTTTTCCTTCGGGACTGGCAATGCATGATCATATCCTGGATTCTCTCTTAAAGGGAAATGGAATCTCCGATCTATTTTACCCAGAACAGACAAAATAAATGGGAAGGCCTCTGGGGATCCACTGTTGGTAAGTGATATACATGTTTAATCAAAGAGTCAAAGGTCCAGGGACTGGGGTATCGATTGGGAAGGTTTTAGTCACCCAATCTGCCCTTTTGGGCTCAAATGTAGATATAAAATATTTATTTATCATATTATAGTGTAAAAAGAAATAATATAACAAAATAGTTAGTATGTAAATATATTGTGCAGTGCAATGTGGATGTGTGTGTAATTGATATAGTCAAAGGATATATATACAAAGTCAGACTTCTTCACTAGGATGACGATTAGAGTGAGTCTATGTTACTCGCATCGAGCAATTCAAAGTACACGTAGTTCGTGAGGAAATAATAGGAATTTTATCTCTTACGGAGGCTTGATGCGAGAGATGTAGACTTTCTTTGATCTTTTAAGGTATTTTATAAAGCAATAAGACCGAATCTGAAGTATAAATGATTTGTTTTCATGACAGAACTTTGACAAGATTGATTCACTTAAAAAATCACTTGATGATAAAATAATGATCAAAACTTCCAACATTAAGAACATAATAGTAGATAAATTCCTCGAATCTAGTGATCCTCTAACCTACATGTAAGTATTTAATGCATTTGAATCTTTCTCATAATTTTTTAGGATATTTATGGAAATGAGGATAAAAGCATATGATTATGTGTAAGATCTGAGTTGAATTTTATAGATCGGGCTTCTATAATATTCCCATGTATCCACCATTGGTGAAATCAAAATCAATGTAGTTCGAACATGATATTTAGAGAAAATTAAAGCATAAAATAAGAAAGGTATAGAGAAAAGAGTATCCAAGGGAGTTGTTATAACACAACACCACAACATAAAGTACCTTTAAAAAAAAATAAGAAAGCGACAAAAAGGATTTTTTTGCTTTCCTTTAGGTTTAAGTGGGAAGGAAGAAGTTAGAGCTCTAGACTTAAGCTTGGGGGCTTTGAAGGCAAAAGTGGAGAGTTTTGAGGATTTTCTTTTTGGGAGATAAAGCACTTTTGGGTAGCAAGATAGCATTTGAGAGTGGAGTTAATGCTTGATGAAATGTTAGGTGAGTACCCCTTTTTATAGGTAAGTTGCCTGGGCAAAGGATTAATAGGTCCCCTGATAGAATTTATGCTACCGCTCCCTCGTATTTTAGTTGATAGTACAATCCAATTATTCCCAAATCTTGCCTAAGGTTCAATTTGTTCTTATGAACCCTTACTCCTATCGCATTACCAATTGTTCCTTAATTTAAACATCTCTAAGGGTTCATAACTCCTCTTTCTCATTTATCCCCAATTATAACTTAATAGAATCCTATCGCTATAAGGATTCAATATGCCTATCGGACTATAATTTCCTAACATACCTTCTTAACTCTCTCTCTAGGAATTCTAAACCTCCTATCGTGTCTATAATTACTTTGGATATATAATTAGGATTCTCAACCTTAACGAGGTATCCCCAACAATTTCTATACACAACAAAAATCCATACGTGGATATATTTCTCCCAAATACCCTAATGAGTCCCCAAAATCCTAATATGTGAGAAACTACTTCAATGTCTCCAAGAACATATCTCTTACATCATAAGAGAAGGCCCCCAAATCAATAAACTCAAGCAAAAAGGGTTTGGAATAAGTAAGGAGAAAACACCTCAAAATGCCCTGTTTCCGAATCGATTCGGCCTCCAAGGCGAATTGATTCGGGTCCAAAGAACTGGGCTTCTGCCATAGGCCGAATCGATTCGTCTTGGGTTCGAATCGATTCGATCAATGCATACCTGCCAATTCCCCTAAACCGAATCGATTTGCTTAAGGGGGTGAATCGATTCGGGCCTGCAAATTTTGAAGGGGTCTTCTTCTTCATCAAAACCCACGAATTCTAAACCCTAAATTTTCAATTCTAACCCCCAAACCTTCATCGAATCATTATTTTAAGCCCATTAATCAACCCAAAGTTGATCCCAACCATTTCTATTCCATTAAATCCATTTTTACACATTGATTTCAAGATTAAACCTAAAAATCTAGGTTTTGATATTAATACCCAAAAATCCATTTCTTTAACCCACAAATTATGAAATGAAAATACACAAATAGCTATTTATCAAGATTAAACACTTGCCTCAGATTTGTAGAGGTTGGATCGTCCTCGATGTTGCGGTTTGGCCGGAATTCTCCAAGCTTTTCTCCCTCTCTCCTTTCCTTTCTTCTTCTTCTCCCTCTAGGGCTTTTTATCTCTTTTTCTCAATTGAGAAATGGCTTCATCCGTAAGCCACATAAACCTTTAAAACAAAATCCCAATTTTAAATGTTAATACACACTTTAAATGACTCGTTTACTCCAATTCGAGCCAAAATAACTTAAAAACATTCCCGAGCCGAAATAAAACCCAATGACAGTCATTTTGACTATCTCGACCCTTCCGGGATCAATGGTACCCTCAAAATCATCATCCGGAATACTTTAAAATGTCATCTATTTTTGGACTTAAATTCCCAAATTTTAGAATTCTCCCATTTAATTAAATTTGATTTTCCCAAAATTTAATTTCTCAGTCTCCAAAATTAAGGGTTGTTACAAGAGGAGAGGGCTTCCAGGTGTATTCTCAAGGAGAGATACATGCTTTATTGAGTGACCAAGTTGTAGATAGGGTATGTATTTGTTTATTATATTTTTAGATTTTCATGCCTTTTAATTTCCTTATTAGTCTTGCTTGGATTACAGGTCACCCTTTTTCCTTGGCCTATGGCCCAAAGGCACTGAGTAAAAATTAGGACAGTTTCTCAGACCACTTCTCAGTTTACTCATTTGTACTGATGGGGCTACAGCCATCTATTCAAGAGAGAGGGTTCTGCATCAGTAGATCATTCAGACCCACTTGGTTCCTACACTAGGACCTCTCTTGGGGATGAGGGAGCCATACCTTCTTACCTCCAATAACCTAGGGGCATATACCAAGGGAGTCCCAATGGAGAATTTCCACTTTGACCGCACTATCCCATGTGCTAACTTTGTTATAGGGAGGCTTATGTTTGTGGTCCCACTAACTATAGAAGGATAGGGTTAGAGGGAGGCACCCTTGGATGGTACTTTTTTTCCTCCTTTTAAAGGACTGACTATGGGAGATTTTTCACCACGAGGTCAGTCTTCATCTCCACTATTAGTGGTTAAAGTCTCAGGTCTATCCATTCAGTTCACAGGCGATAATAGCGTACATTACGAGGTGATAAGTCCTACCTCTCACCCTTACCTCTCCATGTCTGAGGGAATCGAGGTATGTAACGTATTTTATTCCATTTGCCTTTTGTATTATATTTATTTTCTTGAGATCAAATTATGATGCATTCAACTTTTATTACATGTTTTATCATCCATCAGACAGTATGGGAGAAAATGTCCGAGACGATGGGTTCGTACTTGGCTTTCATTCGGAGGATGATAAGGGACTTAGGTCAGGGACGCCCGGTGATCTAGGATGTTTTAATTCCATTTACCTGTGATAATTAGGGTTCTCGTGTGATATATGTTCCTAAATCTTCCAAGAGGGCACAACCTAGGTAGTGTGGGCCTACTTCTCCGGTAGCTCCTCAGGAAGGTCCAGTGATCAGGGAGGGTACCGCGACATGGGTTACTGTTTCTGACTCTAATGGGGAGGAGGATAATGATAACTCTTCCTTTATAGGATTTTAGGATTATTTTTAGATTTTATACGTATCTTTTGTATTTTTATATTTAAGGATTACAGGGGATTGTTTTGTATTCGTAGAACATTATGTATAAAACATGTTTTTACTATAAGAAAGGATGTTTATTTTTAGGTTATTTCATGTTAGTTATGCACATGGGATGAATATGCAAAAGATATGGTTAAGATTAAAAAAGGAAAAAATCTTAGTTCTAAGTTTTTCAGATCTATTATTGTTTCCATTATCGTAATAGGTATTTTCAAATGGATTTTTAATCTGCGGGTTCATAAGGATAGACTAAGTATTCTGATTTTGATATCAGGACTGGCCGATTTATGGGAGGATCGTTGGTTAAACTCTTCCTCCCTATAAATAGAAATGAATTTTGGATTAGGAACCTCACATCTTCTATTGTCATCTCTCGTAGTCTAGACACACCATTCTTCTTATAGGTTCCTTTTTGAAATGGTACTCCCAAATTTTGACTATCAAGTTGTACTTTATCATTAGATATAATCTTTTATCCGTATCGTTGATGATTGGTCTCTCTCAATTCTGGATCATTGTGGTCTGGACCATTTATTGTCTTAAAGGCATATAATAGTTGATTAGTTCTTCTTGAAGATTGCTGCTCATTTTTTCTATTCGGAGGACCATATCTCCTGTTTTTCTTTAGAGAAGGTCTGCCTGACCTTTAAGTATTGTTATTCCTTGAGAAGGTATGGTATAGAGCAACCCATAGTAGAGCCATATTTGAGTCAAGGGGGAACCTTTTCTCTGGCCCACTATTAGAAGTGGACCATTTTACAGCCCGTGAATTCCTAACTAATGTTGGGATCGACTAATGGTTGTCATTTCTTTCTTCTTGTATGACATTCCAGATACAAGACACAAGGGAGGAAAAAAAAGTCACCTTGGATTTTGCACTAGTGTCTCAGTATTTTCTTATCACTGGTGGATGTAGTCTTGCAAATGAAGGAGGAAAAAAGTCTAATACACTCTATTTTAGGTGAGACCATGAATGATCCTTCCACTTACCATTTTTATAAATTCCTTTATATTCGTGGAAGCACCTTTCTTATATACATGTGGATTTTGGAGAGGCTAAGCTTGATAGGGAACCCTCTATCTTTTCCTTATCAATTAACTAATTTCATTTTACGAGGGTCACTTATCCATTTTAGGGATAATGATGGAGAGTGGGTTTGCTGGATATTTGAGTCTAGGCATTCTTAATTTTGTTGGTATTTTCCTTGGATACCAACCTCAGTGTTTCGCCTATCCATGGGTCCATTTCCCTATATTCGCATGTGTGCTTTGTGCTTTACTTCCTTTTATTTTCCTTAATGAGTAATGCATCAATATGGGAGAAGGAAATAGGTCCCTCCTCATTTGGGTTAGCTCCATCCAATTGAACCTATGTCTTCATTCTTAGTTATTATAATTTTTTTTATGGAGAAATGACATACCTTTGTTTCTTTTAGTTATAGCTGGTTTATTAGAAGGTATGCCAATGATCTTATTTAAAGAGTACTCTCAGTTGTTATGGATGAAGATTAAGGATACCATGGTCTTCAGGGAGATGGGACCTCACTGGATCTTTGAGCTGACTCTATTAGAATCTGTGGAAGTTTAAGGAATAACCCTGGTGCAAGATAGGGATGACAAGATAGAGACAAGTGATAGAAATGGTTTACGAGAAATGAGCATCTCGAAGGAAGAGGTAGATGACTTTGAATCTTTTGATAGTGTGGGCAAAATTTCTATTTAAGAATATTTATGTAACTAGCTATTTTTTTATGGTGATGAATGTGTGTTTTGTAATGAAAATATCTACTTTTAATGAAAAATGAGCCCTCTATAGGCCTCAAACTTATCTTTGTCATCCTAGTGACTTTATAACTTTACAACATTCTTTATCATCCTAGTGACTCTATTTCTTGCTTTTGAGGGAAATCGGTACGTGCGGACAAGTCATTTGATATGCCTAAGTGTACACGAATTTCGTCACTATATACCTCGCAGGGACAGTACGTGTGAGAGAGAATTTGATATACTCGATGTACGTGAATGAGTTCACTGCTATATATTCATTCAAACGGTACGATGGGATGGGAACCATTCAATATACGTCAAAGGTACTAGGGCAATGAAAGGTGAGAGTCATATTTCTTAGGTTAACTGCGATCTACCGAACCAGCGCCCATCACAAAGTAAACCCCCAGTACAGGACAAATTTTTGGTCAATATTGCAATGCTCTTGGTAATGTTGTGTGTAAAATGCATGATTCTTAATTAGTATATTATAGAAAGTTTTTTTATTTGGCATGATGAGTAAAAGAAGCACTATACTAATAGGGAAGAATGTATAAGTCTCGTGAAAAGTAAATCTAGAATGGATCATGAAGAATAGACTAAGCATGGATACGTGTGAGTGAGTGATATGTGAATACCTAAAGTGAATGTTTGGTAGTGAGGCTAGGCATGGATCAACTACAAGTGAAGTGATATGTGCAAGTGAGCATGTGTATATACAAGTGTGATAAGCGGAGGTGTGTGCTAGTGAATCCTAAGCATTGATATTCTAAGTGTTGTATAAGGCATGTGGTTGTAAATGATCCTATATACAAGTGTAAGTAGTGTGAAGTGTACATGGAGGAATTTAAAAGTGTGTGAAGTGAAAAGTGAGTGAGAAGTGATATATACACAAGGTAGATATACATACAATGAGTAATAGAGGAAAAAGGGAACATACAGGTAGGTGCATATGCGCACATATATACAATAATAAAGCCCATGTAAAAATAGAGTTTAGTCCTCTTATCATAAATTAGTCCCTAGTGGAGAAGTCACTCTGGTCATCCCTCTCCTAGTCAGCACACGCGCGCGTACGGGGTGGTTTGCGCCTTTCCTCGCGGCGTTTCTGTCGTCGTCGATGTAGGGTGATGTATAGAGATAGATTCGCCAACCTATTTTGCACAAAATGGGAAAAGGAGATGTTGTTGCCTCTAGAGAAGGCATCAAAGACATACTAATGCTTGCAAAACCAACAGTTCAAGGATTTGGGGACTAATTAATGAAATGGGAAGGTGTTAGGTACCCATCTTACCCGTTCAGTCTCTCATGGGCATGTGTTATTCTTCTCCTTAATAACTCCGTGAAGTGTGTGCGTGTATATATAAATGGAGAGTGGAATTACTCGACTCCCGTCATGGATAAAGGCAAAGTGAATCCATCTATAGGAGTGTTCCCAAAATATAGTTAAAAATATAATGTGTGTGTTCATTAGGTCACCGATTGTTTATAAAATAATGATGGTATACATTGGACAAAACACGATCATGAATCACACGTTTAATATATTAAAATAATATATGAACAAAAATTGGATAGGAGAACTCGAATCTTGAATTTTACTCGAGACGGGTACGTAGTCTAAAAAGGCATCAATGTCCACGTAATTCGAATCTAACACGGGGGTGTGGTTTATCCCATAAACCCAACGGGGGAATATTATTATGCGTGTGGATAGAAAAAGGACGTTTTAGTGTGAGAAAATGTAATGAGAAATACCCGTTTGAAATTTACAAACAAACCCACTTTTAGTAGTTTTTTTTATATAGAAAATATTGTATAAGCAATACTACTAATAAAAAAGGTTGGATATTAATATGTCTGATCTTATAAATATGAAACGCTAAAATAAGAATTAAGTAACTAATGCAAAAAAAAAAGAGAATTTAAAGAGAGAGTGAAAGATTTGGACCTTCCTTTGAAGATTTAAAGTTAATTTTGATTGGTGAAGGAATAGTCTTCTGAGTGGATTGTGGTGAAGGAATGGAATTTTGACAAATTGGGTAAAGAAAGTATGGAAATGGAACGTGGGGGAGAGGTTTCTGTATGGAAACCGCATTGACTTCGAGAGAATGTCACTGAGATCACTGAGAGGTATGTTTTTTAGGTCTCCTTAAAAGTTTTCATAAAACGCAATCCATAAGTCAGAATTGTGCATGGGATGAACATTTGGGAAGGGTGTTAAGATATATTTAAGAATCCATTGGACCGCTCTCGGGTTCAAGAATTGACTATGGTCAAACGGGGCTCGAAAGCGCCCAATGGTCTTTTGGATAAGAGGGAAACAGATCGTTCATTTGAACCGTAAGCCCAATTTACAAATATGATTGACTGTTAGAAAGGTTATGAAAGGATCTTCTATGTTCCAAAAAGATTCACTTAGTTCGAATAGTTAACCAAGGTCAAATATTGCCCAGAAACATTCGGTGACCCTTCGAAGTAAAACGAGTCGTTCGACCGTACCGTAGGTCTAATTTGCACATATAGTGAATGGTTGGAAAGGGTATTTATATCCCATCGAGGATACAAAGAGATTCACTCATTTCAGAGAGTTTACCAGAGTAAAACGGAGCCTGGGAACACCTGGTGGCCTCCAAATCAATTTTTAGGAGAAAACGGTTCATTGATCTGAACCGTATGGATGATTCATGAACGAGGTGAACTGTTGGAAAGATAATTTAGTTCCCTTCGAATATCCGTTGATCTATCTCTTAGGTAAGAAAGTTGATCGGCAGTCAAAAGGGGCTCGGGAGCACCCGATGGCCTATAGATAAGTACTCAAAGTATAACCTAGGTTTTATGATGAAAGAGGTAGTGCTAGGGACCTAAGGAGATGATTTATAAGGTCCTATAATGTGGTGTCTATAATTATCTTACACGAGCTAGGGGAAACACCAATTAATTTCTTTTGAACCACTCGTCCAGGATGAAATAAAATCTGATATCAATAGTACATTACCAAGTGGTAGTGGGAGTATTATCGATGATTATGATATATATATATATATATATATATATATATATATATATATATATGTGTGTGTGTGTGTGTGTGTGTGTGTGTGTGTGTGTTTGTGTGTGTGTGTGTGTCACTTATAATAAACTATAAGTGAAGTCACATCGTAGTGTGAGATTCATGTGTCATCCAAATAAGATAGTGTATATGGATGAACACTTCGGTGAGATCTAGGGGAACACGAATCAGATCCCGTCAACTATAATGAGTCATTCCAAGATAAGGATCCTGAACTTTGGATAAAGGCTATGAATAACGAGATGGATTTAATCTATTCGAATAAAGTTTGGGAACTTCTAGACTTTCCTAATGGGAACTTATTGGTTGTAAGTGTATATACAAGAAAAAGATAGGAGTAATAGAAAGGTGGAAACCTTCAAAATAAGGATTGTTGCAAAAGAGTTTACTCAGAAAGAGGGGATCAATTATGAGGAAACCTTATTGTCGATAGCCATGATAAAGTCTATATGGTTTCTCTTATCCATTATAGATTATCTCAATTTTGAGATTTGGAAAATGGACGTCAATACTACATTCTTAAATGATAGTCTAGACGAGTGCATCTGCATGATGCAACCTGAGGGATTCATACAAAATGGATAAGAAAGAAAGGTATGCAAGCTTAAGAGATCTATTTATGGAATTAAGCGAGCATTGAGGTCTTGGAACATCTGTTCTGATCAGGTAATCAAATATTTTAGTTTTTTCAATGTTTTGATGAAACTTGTGTGTATAAGAAGCATGATGGAAACATGGTGGTATTTCTAGTACTTTACATAAATGGTGTATTATCTAATATAAGAGTGTGGCTATCTAGTAAGTTAAATATACATGATTTTTGGCGATGCTAATCACATGCTTAGTATTAAGATTATATATGATCAAAAAATAAGTTATTGGGATTATCTCAACCCACTTTATATCGATAATGTGTTAAAAAAGTTTATCGTGCAATATTCTAAGAAAGGATTTCTTCCTTCTAGGCATGAAATTTCTTTATTTAAGGATTAATGTCCTAAGACACTTGATTAGATAGAGAGCATGGGGAATATACCATATGTTTCGAAAGTGGTCATCCTTATGTATGCTATAGTGTGTGCGACATCCAATATCTGTGTTGTCATTGGCATAGTCAGTAAATTTTAGTCTAACCCAGGTGAGGAGTACTAGATTATTGTTAAGCACGTTCTTCAATACTTGAAAATGTAATAACCCTCGCTTATGAGACCGTATTTTATATTAATTACTTAGTATAGTAATTAAAGACCAGTGTTGGGTTATGATTTGAATGTTAATTCAATGAAGAAAAGTTGATATTTATTATGAGGTTGCATACATATCATAATTATGGGAATATATTGCTATGTCATGCTTATTAATATCATCTGAAAATAAAATGATATTTGGCTTAATAATGAGACCGGAATCTAAATTGAATTTTAAAATGTCCAAATGATAATTTGGAGGTTGCAGTTGATTCCGGAATGTGCGAAATAGTCAAATAATGTACCATATTGTATTTTGTAGTTTTGGGCATTTTTGACTGGTTGGGCTTTAATTATGCTATCGCGTATTATTTTATCGCACTTTTGATTTATTAAGTGGAGCATTTACCTTAAGTCACGATTTATGCCTACTAAGTCTTCTAATTTCCCCAAAATCCCTTCCTAAACCTAAGAGAGAAAAGAGAAGAGAAGAGAGAAAGCTTTGGAGATTGAAAGAGATTGCTTATACACCAAAGAAATCTGCATATTTGTTGAATCAAGGCAAGTTTTTACTTGCAAATTGTTGTCTTGAGATAGATGATTGTTGTGATAATGGTGTAGTAATCCTAGTGTAGCAAACTTAGGGTTTTATTATGTGTTTTGGGTTTTGATTTATTCCCAAGATGATTCATGAGGTTTTAAGATGTTAGATAGCATCATTGGTGTCTTATAGTGTTGGTATATGAGTTTGGTTTGGAGAAGCTTGAGTTTGGGTAGCAAATGGAGTCCAAGACTCCATAGCCAATTCTTGGCAAAATCGCAGGCCCGAATCGATTCGGCCCCTAGGGCGAATCGATTCGGCTAGGGGCAGTGCTCAGGTCTTGTTGACCGAATCGATTCGGCCTCCCATCCGAATCGATTCGGCAGTTATGCAGAAACCAATTTTTCTGACCGAATCGATTCGATCTCCCATCCGAATCGATTCGGCAATTATGCAGAACCTCAATTTTTCTGGCCGAATCGATTCGGCCAAGGGGGCGAATCGATTCGGTAGCTCTGCATTTTCTAAATTTTTTTTTTCTTTTTCATTTTAACCCCTTTTCTTTAGGATTATTGATTAGGGACCTTCTTAAATGAAGTAAACATAAGGTTTAGAGTTGTAGTTGAGTTGGGTCGACATCCTAGACTCGAAAGGGTTCATCTAGGATTCTTTCAAGGGGGAATTTAAGGTGATGTTTAGGCGTCACTTTTGTCGTATAGTTTTATATCGGACTAGAAGATGTTAAGGTCAATTTTGGAGACTTTGGAATTCAAATTTGGTTACATTTTGATTTGAGGGTTTATATTAAAGCCTAAAAGAGGCCTTGGGGATAACTTTGGAGTCTAAATTCTTTCTGAGGATGCTATGTCGGTACGAATTATACATAGTCCCGATTTAACTTACGCATTTATTTAAAATGGGAAATTGTTAAGGTGAATGATAATTTTACTTAACCATGGCATGGGAATTAATAAAATGAAGGTTACACACCTCTCTAAATACCATCTTAAGGGAAGTCCGTGCGATAGGTGAAGCCCCCTGGCTAATGAATGCAGGGTGGATATAGTCCTAGGCCATATGAGCGCTTGTTCTATTTTTTTCTGCGATGGGTAGGAGATTTTGGTGTGGTCTTGACTACCCCGCAGGCATATGGCCGCTTCCCGACGCTCTCGATAGGATCCCAGGTTGTCTTATGTTAGGCCCTGGAAGATGATGGTTATTTAGGGACGCGCTCAGTGGGGAAACCGGACGGGCGGTCTTAGAATCGTTATATTTATAATTATGACTATTCTAATTATCGAGTTGGACTCGATGGAACATTAATGCCATAAAGAGAAAAATTATGCCGCAAAGAGCATGTTATTGAGATTAGTGCCCTATAGAGCCCATGATGTCAATTATATTCCTGATAAGGAATGGAAAATGTATACTTGAACTGAAATCTGATCAATGATGATAAAGGCTTATAAGCACTTTTAATTCTGTTTTATTATGAATCTCACTCTATGTAGTCCTTCACCAATTTCAGTTCCTTATATGTCGTTAACATGCTAGACTATCATCCATGCTTCATTGTACATCATTATCATACTTGTCATTTATCTATTGATCACATATACCCGGCCCTGACCGGTTTTCCTTTTCTTGTTGTGTATGTATATCTATATTATCCGTTCAGGTGTTCCGCCGCACGGTCGCCAGTAATGACCCTTCCTTTCTGTGGATTTTGAGGAGCCGTGACATTGTGCGGGTTTCACGGGATTTTGTGTAGACGCCTATGTTTATGTTTCTAGTTATGTTCAGTTCATTCAGGCATGTCGCCCAAGCTGTTGTAAATGTATAATGAATTTATTATGTAACATTTGGTACTATATGTATGTTGTATGGATGGTACTGACCGAAGTTTTATTCGGTCCTTTGTATCTTTCGGGTTTTCTTAGATGCGCTTGTGGGGGTTTCCACCCTCTATTTCTATGATGGGTTGTTGAAAATGTTTTCCTTTAAATTTCAAATCAAAGTTTTTGATAACCCGTTTTCTGGAATATAGAGTGGTTATTCCTTATACTTTGTATATTGTTGTGATGCTGAGGATGATATTATCCATGATTTCCTATTTAATCGGGGTATAGGGCTGGCCACCCTTTATTTCGGATAGCGGGTTGTCACAGATGGTATCAGAGCATCAGGTTCTAGAGTCTTTAGGATCTATGCGGACTTGTCACGTTCTACCGTAGCGTTCTTTGATATAGAACTTAATGTTAGGATTGTTTTGCTGCCTATGTATGCGATCTTCTGTTAAATAGATTGTCTTACATTATGTTTTAACTCTCTCTCTCGTCTTTATCTCATATGCCTCCGAAGAGAGGGCGTCCCGCTAGACGTAATAGGGTCGTTGAGGACGAGTTTGGTCCTCCACAGCAGCAGGGGAGTATCAGTGCCGCTGAAGTGGCAAATATTGTGGCCCAAGATGTCAACGCCGCGATGACTGCCGTGGCCCAACAAATGCCGCAAGCCCAAGTTAGGGGACAAGAAGCACAAGCTCCCACGGGACCTTCTCAGTGGGAACGGGTGAGAGAATCTTTCCTTAAGGGACATCCCCCGGAGTTTGAGGGAGGTTCGGATGTTATCAAGGCGAACCAATGGAAGAGAGATATGCAGCGCCATCTTAGGATGGTGGAATGTAGTGAGGAGAAGAAGCAGATTCTCGTTACTTTCAAGTTGGTAGGACCGGCTTTACATTGGTGGGAGTCCATGACGACGCCCGAGCAGAGGGATACTATGTCCATCACAAATTTTTGGGCCTTGTTTGATGGGAAGTATTTTCCTCCCGCGGTTCAGAGGGAGATGCAGAGGAAGCTGCAGGATTTGGTTCAAGGGGAGAGGTCAGTTGCTGAGTATGAAGAAGAGTTTACCCGGCTAGCTAGTTTTGTACCGGATGAGGTAACTCCAGAGTCGAAGAGGATCTCCAAGTTTGTGGGAGGTTTGAACTGGCGAATAAAGCAACATTTGCTGGGAAATCCATCTCTAGTGACTTTTGGTGATGTGATGAATACTGCTTTGCTTCATTGTCAGGACCACAGATTGTTTTTGCTAAACAAGAAGAAGGTTGTTATTGTGGGACAAGCGGGGAAGCAGGGAGGTGTTGGGAGCGGAGGGGGAACATCTTCTTCGTCCCAATGCTCGGGGAACAAGCTGGTTGAGAGGGATCCTCAGCAGGGGGATTCGTCCAAGCATCAACGTTTCGGTGGGTTTAATGCTGGCGGTAATAATAACAGGCAAGGTCAGGGTGGTCAACAACCACAAGGAGGTCGAGGTGGAAATGGTGGTAGGGGCCAACAGGGCCGAGGTGCGGGGCAACTCCGGAATAATCAAGGCAGGAATCAGGATAACATGACTAATAAATGTTTTCAGTGTGGGGAGCTGGGCCACTTTAAGAGGGCATGTCCTCAGTTGGTTGGAGGGCATCTTCCTAGGGCCCCACAGCAGCCGTATGTACAGTTTCCGCCTCAAGCGCCTAATCCGGTTGCTCCTCTTCAACAGGGGCAATTGCAGTACGGAAGGGTTTACCATCTTCAGGAGGCTTTGCTTCCTCCCGCTCCTCCAGCCCCACCAGCGATCGAGGGTAAGTTTCTCATTCAGGGGCACTTGGGTCGAATTTTATTTGATACGGGTGCTACACACTCCTTTATTTCTAGAAGTTTTGCTCAGACTACAGGTTTGATAAAATCTGCTGAAAGTACCTTCACTAGCGTCGAATCCTCTATGGGCGATGGCTCATTGATTTTCTTCTTATGTAAAAACGTAGGAATTAACCTTGGTGACTTGTGTTTTGAGGCTGACTTACTCGTCCTTGATATGGTCGGGTATGACGTAATTTTGGGGATGGATTGGCTAGCGAGGTACCGTGCTATAGTGAATTGTTACGGGAAGAGTATAGTTTTTGCGGTTCCGGGACAAGAGATGTTCCTGGTAGTTATGCCTTGTATGGAGGGGAGAACGAGTGCTTATCTATATTGTATTGAGGAAGATGCATCTAGAGATGTCATGGTTCCCTTAGATTCTCTTCCGATCGTTAGAGATTTTGAAGATGTCTTTCGGGAGATACCGGGATTACCCCCAAGTCGGGAGATCGAGTTTGTGATTGACTTAATGCCGGGAACTCGACCGATCGCCAAAGCTCCTTATCGTATGGCTCCTGTAGAGATGAGGGAGCCGAGGGATCAGATTCAGAAGTTACTGGAGCAGGGCTTCATTAGGCGTAGTACCTCACCGTGGGGCGCTCCAGTATTGTTTGTGAAGAAGAGAGACGGTTCTCTCCGGTTATGCGTGGACTATAGAGAGTTGAATAAAGTCACCATCCGGAATAAATATCCTTTACCTCGCATCGACGACTTGTTTGATCAACTTAGGGGAGCTTCATATTTCTCCAAGATCGACTTGCGGACAGGGTATCACCAATTGAGGATACGGGAGCAAGATGTGTCCAAGACGGCTTTTCTGACCCGTTACGGATCTTATGAGTTCTTGGTTATGCCCTTCGGGCTAACCAATGCCCCTGCGGTGTTTATGGACCTTATGAATAGGGTGTTTCGAGATTTCCTTGACCAGTTTGTCATTGTATTTATTGATGACATCCTAGTCTATTCTCAGACAGAGTCGGATCACGCTACTCACTTGCGGTTGGTCCTGCAGAGATTGAGAGATCATCAATTGTATGCAAAGTTTGAGAAGTGTGGCTTCTGGTTGAAGGAAGTTCAATTTTTGGGACATGTGGTGTCATCCCAAGGCGTGTCTGTGGATCCGAGTAAGGTGGTCGCAGTGAAGGAGTGGGGTCAGCCCACGACGCCCACTGAAGTTCGTAGTTTTCTGGGCTTGGCGGGTTATTACCGTCGATTCATTAAGGGCTTTTCTAAGGTTGCTAGCCCATTGAAGAATTTGACTCGGAAAGGAGTAAGATTTGTTTGGGACAGTTCATGTCAAGCGGCTTTCGTTGAACTCAAGGATAGACTGACTTCAGCTCCAGTCCTAGCATTGCCAAAGCCGGGGTTGGAATATCTCGTCTTTACCGATGCATCTCTTCTAGGGTTAGGAGGTGTTATTCAACAAGAGAGGCAACCCATTGCGTACGCTTCTCGTAAGTTGAAGCCTCACGAGAGGAACTATCCAGTGCATGACTTGGAATTTGCCGCCGTTGTATTTGCCTTGAAGATATGGAGGCATTACCTCTTGGGGGAAAAGTTTATTCTTTTCACCGACCACAAATCGCTGCAGTACTTATTCTCCCAAAAGGATTTGAACATGCGCCAACGCCGTTGGTTGGAGTTTGTGAAAGACTACCAATTTGACATTCATTACCACCCCAGGAAGGCGAATGTGGTAGCAGATGCCTTGAGCAGAAAGCCTGATGTGGACTTAGCTAAGGTGTGGAAGGCTAAGTGGAAAGAACTCAGCCTGGAGGATGCCGGAGCTAGGGCATTCATTTCAGTGATGACGGTTACTCCCACGATTATAGCAAAGATTGTGGAAGCTCAGAAGAGAGATAAAGTTTGTCAAGACCATACACGCCAGTTGTTGTCTGAGGGAGCGGAGTCGTACTCGATAGGCTCTGAGGGTGGACTACGCTTCCATGGAAGACTTGTGGTTCCCGATGATGGGGATTTGAGATGTGCAGTGATGGCAGAATCCCACGGGTCGAAGTTCACGGTACATCCCGGCGGGGACAAGATGTACCAAGATATGCGTCGTTTGTATTGGTGGGCGGGTATGAAGAGGGATATCTCCGAGTTTGTGTCCCAGTGTACTACTTGTCAGTTGGTTAAGATTGAACACCAGCGACCGACAGGTTTGTTACAGCCGCTCGAGATTCCCGTGTGGAAATGGGAGAGCATTTCGATGGACTTTGTTACAGGCTTGCCTAGATCGCAAAAGGGTCATGATTCAATTTGGGTGATTGTCGACCGTTTGACCAAGTCGGCACACTTCTTACCTGTGCGCACCGATTATGATACCGCTCGTTATGCCCAGTTGTTCATTGAGGAAATCGTCAGACTCCACGGGGTACCCTTGAATATTATCTCCGACCGAGATAAAATATTCGTGTCCCGCTTTTGGCAGAGTTTCCAGGGAGCTATGGGGACCGAGTTGAAGTTAAGCTCTTCCTATCATCCTCAAACAGACGGTCAGACCGAGAGGGTAAACCAGATGTTGGAGGATATGCTTCGTATGTGTATACTTGACTTTAAAGGTAGTTGGGAACAATATCTTCCGTTGGTTGAGTTTGCTTACAACAACTCGTACCAATTTACCATTGGTATGGCACCTTATGAAGCCCTGTATGGCAGGCCTTGTAGGTCGCCCGCTTGTTGGTTGGAAGTGGGTGATAATAAGTTTCTTGGACCTGAGATAATCCAAGACACTTCTTCGAAGATCGAGCTTATTCGAAATCGTATACGTGTAGCCCAAGATCGGCAAAAGAGCTATGCCGATGCGGGTAGGAGACACATGGAGTTGGAGGTTGGAGACCAAGTGTTGGTGCGGGTGTCCCCGATGAAGGGCATAAAACGTTTTGGGAAGAAGGGAAAGCTTGCACCGCGCTTTGTTGGACCTTTCCCGGTAATTGCAAAGGTTGGTCCCGTAGCATACCAACTTGCCTTGCCAGAACCTTTACAACAAATCCATGATGTATTTCATGTCTCCTCCTTGAAGAAGTACAGAAGGTGTGAAGGTGCCCTTTGGCACATTCCTTTTGAAGATATCGATTTGCAGCCCGATGTTTCTTATGAAGAACAACCGGTTGCTATCCTTGAGTTTGGGGAGCGAAAGTTAAGATCTCGTGTGGTGCCTCTAGTGAGAGTCCATTGGAGTCATCATCATGCAAGCGAATCGACTTGGGAACGCGAGGATGAGATGCGGGAGAAATATCCATATCTTTTCTCATGAGGTACGCCTGAATTTTGGGGGCAAAATTCCCTCATAAGGGAGGGAGTATGTAATAACCCTCGCTTATGAGACCGTATTTTATATTAATTACTTAGTATAGTAATTAAAGACCAGTGTTGGGTTATGATTTGAATGTTAATTCAATGAAGAAAAGTTGATATTTATTATGAGGTTGCATACATATCATAATTATGGGAATATATTGCTATGTCATGCTTATTAATATCATCTGAAAATAAAATGATATTTGGCTTAATAATGAGACCGGAATCTAAATTGAATTTTAAAATGTCCAAATGATAATTTGGAGGTTGCAGTTGATTCCGGAATGTGCGAAATAGTCAAATAATGTACCATATTGTATTTTGTAGTTTTGGGCATTTTTGACTGGTTGGGCTTTAATTATGCTATCGCGTATTATTTTATCGCACTTTTGATTTATTAAGTGGAGCATTTACCTTAAGTCACGATTTATGCCTACTAAGTCTTCTAATTTCCCCAAAATCCCTTCCTAAACCTAAGAGAGAAAAGAGAAGAGAAGAGAGAAAGCTTTGGAGATTGAAAGAGATTGCTTCTACACCAAAGAAATCTGCATATTTGTTGAATCAAGGCAAGTTTTTACTTGCAAATTGTTGTCTTGAGATAGATGATTGTTGTGATAATGGTGTAGTAATCCTAGTGTAGCAAACTTAGGGTTTTATTATGTGTTTTGGGTTTTGATTTATTCCCAAGATGATTCATGAGGTTTTAAGATGTTAGATAGCATCATTGGTGTCTTATAGTGTTGGTATATGAGTTTGGTTTGGAGAAGCTTGAGTTTGGGTAGCAAATGGAGTCCAAGACTCCATAGCCAATTCTTGGCAAAATCGCAGGCCCGAATCGATTCGGCCCCTAGGGCGAATCGATTCGGCTAGGGGCAGTGCTCAGGTCTTGTTGACCGAATCGATTCGGCCTCCCATCCGAATCGATTCGGCAGTTATGCAGAAACCAATTTTTCTGACCGAATCGATTCGGTCTCCCATCCGAATCGATTCGGCAATTATGCAGAACCTCAATTTTTCTGGCCGAATCGATTCGGCCAAGGGGGCGAATCGATTCGGTAGCTCTGCATTTTCTAATTTTTTTTTCTTTTTCATTTTAACCCCTTTTCTTTAGGATTATTGATTAGGGACCTTCTTAAATGAAGTAAACATAGGGTTTAATGTTCTAGTTGAGTTGGGTCGACATCCTAGACTCGAAAGGGTTCATCTAGGATTCTTTCAAGGGGGAATTTAAGGTGATGTTTAGGCGTCACTTTTGTCGTATAGTTTTATATCGGACTAGAAGATGTTAAGGTCAATTTTGGAGACTTTGGAATTCAAATTTGGTTACATTTTGATTTGAAGGTTTATATTAAAGCCTAAAAGAGGCCTTGGGGATAACTTTGGAGTCTGAATTCTTTCTGAGGATGCTATGTCGGTACGAATTATACATAGTCCCGATTTAACTTACGCATTTATTTAAAATGGGAAATTGTTAAGGTGAATGATAATTTTACTTAACCATGGCATGGGAATTAATAAAATGAAGGTTACACACCTCTCTAAATACCATCTTAAGGGAAGTCCGTGCGATAGGTGAAGCCCCCTGGCTAATGAATGCAGGGTGGATATAGTCCTAGGCCATATGAGCGCTTGTTATATTTTTTTCTGCGATGGGTAGGAGATTTTGGTGTGGTCTTGACTACCCCGCAGGCATATGGCCGCTTCCCGACGCTCTCGATAGGATCCCAGGTTGTCTTATGTTAGGCCCTGGAAGATGATGGTTATTTAGGGACGCGCTCAGTGGGGAAACCGGACGGGCGGTCTTAGAATCGTTATATTTATAATTATGACTATTCTAATTATCGAGTTGGACTCGATGGAACATTAATGCCATAAAGAGCAAAATTATGCCGCAAAGAGCATGTTATTGAGATTAGTGCCCTATAGAGCACATGATGTCAATTATATTCCTGATAAGGAATGGAAAATGTATACTTGAACTGAAATCTGATCAATGATGATAAAGGCTTATAAGCACTTTTAATTCTGTTTTATTATGAATCTCACTCTATGTAGTCCTTCACCAATTTCAGTTCCTTATATGTCGTTAACATGCTAGACTATCATCCATACTTCATTGTACATCATTATCATACTTGTCATTTATCTATTGATCACATATACCCGGCCCTGACCGGTTTTCCTTTTCTTGTTGTGTATGTATATCTATATTATCCGTTCAGGTGTTTCGCCGCACGGTCGCCAGTAATGACCCTTCCTTTCTGTGGATTTTGAGGAGCCGTGACATTGTGCGGGTTTCACGGGATTTTGTGTAGACGCCTCTGTTTATATTTCTAGTTATGTTCAGTTCATTCGGGCATGTCGCCCAAGCTGTTGTAAATGTATAATGAATTTATTATGTAACACTTGGTACTATATGTATGTTGTATGGATGGTACTGACCGAAGTTTTATTCGGTCCTTTGTATCTTTCGGGTTTTCTTAGATGCGCTTGTGGGGGTTTCCACCCTCTATTTCTATGATGGGTTGTTGAAAATGTTTTCCTTTAAATTTCAAATCAAAGTTTTTGATAACCCGTTTTCTGGAATATAGAGTGGTTATTCCTTGTACTTTGTATATTGTTGTGATGCTGAGGATGATATTATCCATGATTTCCTATTTAATCGGGGTATAGGGCTGGCCACCCTTTATTTCGGATAGCGGGTTGTCACAGAAAAGAATTAGGGATTATATACTGATATAATTAGTCGATATTCTAGTACCCATCGACTACATGGACTCACATATTCAATCGGATAGGGCTCCATAAAATTGACCTCAAAATATGTATTTACCCTAGGAGGTAGAAACATAATTTGAATGAGTATTAAGCAATCATTCATTACTGAGTAAGACGAATATATTGCCACTTCAAAGGCAACAAAGTAGGTTATTTGGCTCAGGAACTTTCCAAGTGACTTGGGTGTGTCTCCTTAAGTGTAGTCGGCTATTACTATAAATTGTGATAATAGAGATGTCGTTGCAAATTCAAAAGAACTAGGGACTTATAAAAGAGCTTAGAATAATGAGCACAAGGATAACCTAATTCATGAGATTGTGTAAAGAGGAGACATCATTATGACCAAGGTTGCATCTCAGGACAACCTGAAAATTCCTTTTCAAATAGCACAAGATAAGACTTTATAAAGTCAAATAGAGGAAATGGGAGTCAAATGCATAGGCACATGCCTTTAAGACTAAGCATGAGATAGTTGGGGTGTTATTATTACAACCATGTAATGAAATAATATTTATCAATAAAGGGATTGTCTAGTCCATTTGAAAAGAGAATCATGTTTGTAAGAATGCTTTATATTTATTTCATTTAAATATATTTTTTGATATGTTCGTTTATTGTATTTAGTAGGAATTCCATTGACTTAGATTTCGATTGATATCAGGAGATCAAAATTCTAGTTTTGGTACAATTAAAGAATTCACAACCTATATTAGGCGTTAATATCCGATCGAAATGATTGCGGTACAATGTTATTAGTTTATCTGAAACTAAATAAACCTGTTTGAGAACTTGTATGATAGTTCGAAAGAGGATTGTGATTAGTACATCCAAGAATGTATTAAATATGGCCATCTATGAGTTTAAAATCTAAGAGTTGTATTTATCAGACTTAAGTAATCTCACACTATTTGCAAAGGGTTTATAGATTCTTAATCCCAAGAAGCATGAGGACTACAATGCTTGCATAATTTTTGGTTTGACTATTATGGTAAAGATTCAATTTTATTGGATCTGAATATTCACAGATTGGGTGATCATTGTATGAGTAGGTATGAGATCATAATTGGTAGGAATCCACAACCAGGAGATATTTTAGATTGAGATAACCCATTGTTAGCCTTGTAAGATTTGTTTTCACCATTCAAATCTGATCAGTAGATAATCTTATAATCTCGTGCAGTAGAAAAATAAGTTAAGTCTGAGAATCAAGTAATTGATTATATGTTTGTCAAATCAAATAGAAGAAAATTTATAATCCCAAAAGGGTATTAGAAGATTAACGTGGCGAATCATATTATGTACCATAATCAAATTTTCAAATAAGATATCATTATATCTGAGTAATTTTTTAGATAATTAAATTAGAGTTCAATTATAATGATTTAATGGAATTAATTATGATTTAATAAAGAAATGAAATAAATTATGAAATTTGAAGTTTGGAAATTTTCAGTATTTATTTGTCTATATTCACGTTATACTAATATATGTTGGCTTAAGAAATTATATTTATCCCAATCCCACAACTTATACTAATATATGTTGGCTTATGTTGGGGTTTTAAGTTGCTTAATTCATTATTAGGGATTGAGAGTGGGGAGAAAAAACACAATTCACATTTTTTGGAAGAGGACAAGAGAGAGATGACCCTTTCTAACTCCAAAGCAAGATTTTTCTTCTTCCAAGGTGCCCACACTTCTTAGATTAAACAGGATCATATACTAGAAGATCCAAGAGTTTCGAAGAATTCAAGAAAGTTTTTTAAGGACAAAAACAAGGAACTCCTCACCTTCCCCGAATACCTTTATCCATATCGAATTGCAATCGGATCCACAAAGGTATTGTATTCAAAACCCTAGATTTGGTTTTCAAACCTCCTTTCTATTTTTGAACTTTCTATTCTATGAGTAATCAAAGATTTACAGGATGAATTTTTTTATTCTACATTTATCAATCTACAAAAATATACCAGTTCCATTGTATATATAAATGTAAATATTATAAGTACATTTACTATTTTATTATTATAATTTAAATGTATTATTTTGACATTAAAATTTTCCAATAATCCTCTAATTAGCACTGATCGTTTTATCAATTTAATACGTGTATTATAAGATTATTTGGGTTTAGTGGCTAAAATGTTTTCCCATTTAAGTATTTCCCTCCAACACAAACTTATATATATATATTCATTTGTGTAGACGCCATATTTTCCTCCCACACTCTATTTAGGTCCCCTTGAGAATCCTTCTCTCCCGAACATTCATTTCTCCCCATCAAGCATAGTCTGGGCACTTCCTAACACCCGAGACCTATGTGACTATTTTTAACTATAAAACATAGGACTCGTGTCATAATGGAAATCCTAGAATTCTAAAATATCTTTTCAATGGCTTTGACTATGCATAAATCAGACATTAGTATTGAAAGATATTCTATAAAAGGTACTTTTGGCCTATAATATCTGCCTGCATACAGAGGAGGCATTACTTGTAGACTAAGCCTACCACCCTTACAATGGGTATACATGGTACCCTGTCAGTCGACACGTACTTGAAAGGAAGCAAAATAATTTTGCCCTCATTAAGGTTTTTTTATTTAAAGACCATATCACTTAACAAATAGGGACCTCAACAATAGGGAAAAAGTTTTCCACTTTTAGAAATCACAATTCATAGTAAATAATGAAATACACATATCTAATGGAACCACTAAAAATATAATAAAGAGAGAAGAATGTGCTATATGCAATACATAGGATCATAACCCACTATAAGGAAGTGGATATGCATGTCTAATGGAATTGTGAAAATGAAAGAGAATAAAAAATATGAAAATATAATATATTGTCAGCTACACACCCTATCATGATTCACTATGAGGAAGGGAATAGGCATATCTAATGGGGTTGCTAAGAACATATAAACTAGTATATGTGAGTATGTATGTGTGTGTGTACTCATGTGTTTGTGTGTGTTTACATATCATACAAATAAAAGTGAGAATGTATAAAGTTAAAAAGCAAGAAAAGAGGACTCGAATCCCGAGAAAAACTCAGCACGCTTAAGTAACCGAAATTGGAATCGAAATCCACGTAGTTAAAAAACATATAAGGATGGGATTTAACCCGTGAGCACAAAACTATAATTTACTTATTTTTCTTTGTTAAAAAACGTGCACGTTAGGAAAGCGTAGTAAAAATGGAAGGAAAATTCTAATTTGGGGTTTAATGGATAAATCCTAATTTTTTGTTTTTTTAGTTTTTAAAGATAAATCTGGGGAATATATAAATATTAAAAAAAGGCCATTAAGGTTAGGAAATGACAACTAAATGTGAGAAATATACTAGTAAGTAAAAAAGAGTGAGTATTAGCATTAAAGTGGTAAGTTTGAATGAAAAGGATTTAAACCTTTTATGAAGCTTGAATTTTGGAATTGGTGGTGATATGGAAAGATTTTGGTGGTGTTAAAATGGTTAAGAAATGTGAGGTTTAGGGATGATGTAATGGAATAATAGAGGAATGTTTATAAAAGTATATGTATAAGGCTATGTACTGATTTTGAGGAAAGGGAATTTTGGGATCTCGAAAAGATGGTCCTTGACATTGAGGTCTTGGTTTCCTTCAATAGGAAATTTTTAGGGATGGGGGGAGGGGGGGTTCCCGGCGATTGGCATCTGCCTTGGCCTACCTATCGCCATATCCCCTGACTTGCAAGACATATAAACTTTCCTTATTCTAATTGGCAGAGGGTTAGGGAACCCATAGGTAGTTCGAAATGGACATTTCTAATAGAATGGGCATAAAGGAAAATCAAAAGTTCAATTTGCACATGATATGGACCATTGGAAAGGGTATCATATATCTGAAAAATGTATTTGTATTGGGAAACTCTCGGGTCCAAAAATTGACCAAATTCATAGGGAGCTCGAAAGAACCCGATGGTTGCTAGATATCGAAGGCAAGTAAATGCGAATCGTAATGATGATTCATGCACGATATGGACCATTGGAAAGCGTATTTAAAGACTTATTAAAGATCATTAATCTACTAACATATTTGAGAGATAACTAAAGTCAAACGAAGTTTAAAAGCATCTGGTGGCCTCTATATTAGTGTTCTAGAGTCAAAAGGCAAGAAAATGCGAACCATAAGGCTTATATTCTAACGGTTTGGATCATATGAGAGGGTATTCATAGCCCCCTGAATTTTAATTAAGCTAATCTCAATTACACGAGTTGACCGGCTTTAAACGGAGCCCAAGAGCATCATCTGGCCTGTCGATTAGGGTTTAAAGCGAAGGACCAGGGTCCGAGGATTTGTGTTTGGAACCTATGAAGGTGCATGAGGGGTAACATAATGGTGGTATTATAATTGGGAATCTACAGATACCCTCAATGGTAGAGCTTAGGATAAGTAAATGTCGTCAAAAGATAGACACCCTGGTTAAAACTTGCGATTTCAGGGTGTAAAGTATGCCGATAAGCGACCGATTCAAAGGGTTAAGGTGAATTTTGTGGGTTTGGGTCAATTTCACAAAACAAAAGAGTGAAAAAGACATGATTAAAAGGTTTTAGTCCAATTCTATGAGTCTAGACCAATACTGCGGACCTAAAGAGTGAAAACGATCGATTGAAAGGTTCGAGGCCAATTATACGATCATAACGAGTTAAATCAACCTGATTCAGAAGGTTGAGGCCAATTATGTGGGCTTAGGTCAATTATGTGGGCTTAGGTCAATTAAATCAACCTGACTAGACATGCCATTTTTACTCCTTCAAAGTCTATGAGCATAGCGGCACCACCCGATTTAGGAGTAATGTCCCACTCCAGTTGGGTTTAAATTTCCTTCTTGTGTCTCTATTTGTCTCCACTATTTCTTTGAGAACAAAGTCTCTTTCTCATACATCGCAGTCTTTTGAATTCCTGTTGAATGATCGTGCAATGAGAGTGGTACCCTTATACATGATATAAAGATTTCAATATCCTCTCATCCAAAAGTACGAGCTCATCGTAATGACTTTGCTTCCAATTAACTTCTCCAACTTGACTTTTGAGCATAACTATAAAAAGGGTATTTCAAGCTCAATAGGCACAACTACTTCTATGTCGTATACCAATGAATAGGGTGTATCCCTAGTAGGGATTCTGAGAGACATGCTGTAACCCTGAGGCATAAGGGATTCGATCAGCCCAAGCACGACAACCTTTGGTCATCTTGCTGATTGTGGTCCTGAGGATTTTGTTAACATCTTCGATATCCCCATTGGTTTGTGGTTGATAAGTATAAGATTTGTGTCTCTGAATTCCATACTTATCGGTAAGATTTATGTAACTAAATTCTATACTCATCGACACTTATGCAACTTCATCTTCGGAATCGAGGCCATTATCTGATACAATCTCTTGGCCACTTTCTTCACATTTATCAAAAAATATGACTCAGTTTTAACCCATTTGGTAAAATAATCAATTGTGACGAGAATGAATTCCTTCCTATTGGATGCCTTGGGAGTGACTTTTTTAATGATGTCAATGCCCCAGGTTGAGAATGGACATGGTGAAGTCTTGTTGTATAACTCACGAGGAGGCAATTGTTGAAGGTTAGCGAATTGTTGACTCTTAAGGCACCTTCTGACATAAGCAACGTAGTCTTCGGCCATGGTGGTCCAGCAGTATCCCTGATGGAGTATCATCTTAGAAAGAATATAATTATTTACACGGGTACCATTCCCTAATGTTGATCTTTTGCATCATGTCTTTAATGTCAGCCCCTTCAATTAATTGCAAATCAATTTTATCAAAGTTCCTACTAAAAATCACCTTTTCATAGATAATGTACTAAGTGTCAATCTTACAAAGGGTTACACGATCTTTATTATCCGCCCCTTGAGGATATTGACCATAATTAAGGATGCCCAATATGTCATAGTACCATAGCCTAACTTTATCTGGATCTTTTTTCATAGAGAGCTCGATGTGGTAGCAATGAGTGGGCATAGATTGCTTCTAAACTTGATAGGCGGCCATCGTTATTCTCTTAGGGATGTTGACCATAAGGGCCAAAGTTAATGATAATCGACACAAAATGTTTGCATGCAAAATTATCGTTTAGTGTTTACACCATAAAAACAAATACCAAAACTTGGCACGCTAACTATGGAGTGTAGGGGCAAGTAGGGATCGAATCCAAATGGAATTGCGATTAGAATTCTTTTATTTTATTACTTTGCAAATAAAATTTTAAATGGTAATGAGCGATCAAATCATTAAACTAGGCAATTAGTGAAACAAGATTAATGAGATGAATAAAATTATAGATTGAGAATTGTATCTCTCACACAGACTAAATAGCATAAACAATTACATGGAAAGAAAAGCATTAACAAGAAAAAACTCATTTGGACAATTAATAAAACCTTGATTTGTTACCCCCTAAATTCTCATAAAATATTAATTTGAGTTCGACGTCAATAAATATTCCCGAAATTACATGTAAGAGGTCAAAAATAAAACGCATACATGATATACAACATCAAATTTCTTTGGCACAATATGGAGAATAATTAATTCATTAAAACTACCGTAAATCCATCATACCATAGAAAGGCAACCCATATGAATCCAACAATCTCAACCTAAATTAAATTACTTACAAAGCATGGTAAATAACATGTATTTAATGAAAGTAATTAATAAAGCATGGAACCTAATTAATCAAAGCAATAACCTAATTACCAAGGCTTTAAAATAAGAAATAAAAATACCATAAATTCGAGAAGAATATAAAAAGTACTCTTAGATAACAAACCCTAGGAGAGAGAAAGGTGGTAAAAGCTCCCAAGCCAGCAAAATCCTAAACTATCTACTAAAATCTGAATATATATCACCTCAAATATTTAGCATACATATATATAGTAAGTTGTATTAAAAGAAAAGATAAAAGAAAAAAATAATCAAAACTTGCCAAAAACCTGTTGGTGTCGACGATTGATGATTATAGAAAATTCCCACAACCTTCCTTCTATGACAAAATATTAACCATCAACTAACAGATCAATTTTGATCGGTTGATTGATACATTGTTTCAAGCTCAAGAATTTTCCTCAATCACCAAGAAAATTCTACATGGAAAAATGGTCATAACTTGATCGTTAGGAATCAGATTTACATACCTTCAGTGGATTCATGAACATAACTCAGAGAGCTATAACTTTTATGAAGAGTTTGGGCACGAAGCTCGAACACTGAAATGATTAAAATGACCCCAAAGTTGTTTAATGCATTAAAACTTTTCCTAAAAGCACTACTTGCACCATTGAGTGTTCCGACACCTATAAAAGCACAAATAAATCTTGGAAATCATACGTATAAAGAGAATAAAGGTTATACAGTATTAGATCTTAAATTAGGGAATTAACAAAAATAGTTGAGCTAGAATGCATACGTATAGAGGGCGATATTATACAATATTTGTCACATATCACACCCCAACTTCGACAGTAATAGTCCCTAGTGACGAAACCAAACAAGAATCACAAAAGTAGAGAGATAAGAACAAATTAAATAAGTGCAAAGGATAATTGTCACTTTTGGGGGAACATATTTGTATTTAGAGAATCCAACAAGTCGGTAAACTCTTAGGCTACCCTAATGGATGAGTGTTGTCACGTGAGGATTTTCAGGGATGAAACCCACAAACATTGAATTTTCCTAAAACTTGCCCAAATAACAAATATGTCAAGTTCAACAACAACTAAAGCTTTTAATATATCTAACAACACACATTAGAATTTTGCCCAATAATTTTAAATTATCAACAATTAAAGAATAAATACAAAGAATTGAAACATCAATTGTGCATGGTGTGCGTGCGTTCACATGTAGAAGTTTTGATTTTGTAAAAACGACTATAGCCCCATAAAAATTAAATCAAGCTTTATTCAAACCTTTGCGGATATTACACTCAACAAATAAAAGTTTGTTAAAGGGGGTGTAAAACATCGAACATGATGGAACAATAAGTAAATGTAAATGAAATCAATCTCGCATACATGTCATCAATGAAGAAAAATATTTATAAAATGAAAAATTATAATCTACTAAAAGGATACCGCTCATTAAGGGAGTTGAAACGTACTTTAATAGAGAATCACAACAACTATGACTTTTGAATCAAATTTAACTTAAAATCACATAGGACTAGGGTTGTAACATTAGTTTGGGGTTAAGGTTATGAAATGAAGAGAATATTTACATATAAAAAGTGTTCGGGGAGAATATTTTCGGATTCAAAGTGTTCGCGGAGAATTCTCGAGATAATTGAAAAATTATATTTCAAAATTGAAATGTGATTTCCCTAACAAGTATTGAATATAAAAATGGAGAGAGTGCACAAGATTATTGAACATTATTTACGTCAAGAAAATACTTTCTCTTTATTTTCTTCTTTTTCTCTTCTTTTCTTCTTTTTCTCTTTGTTTTTCTAATTTTCTAATTTTCTCTTTTCTTTTTCTTGACTTTTTCTTTTCCTCTCACTCTCACATGTTTATTTTCAACCACAAAACAAGAACATCATTCAATCCCAATTATGAGTCCAATCAACGGTATGGAAGGTGTATATATGGTTTTAAAATTTCCAATTTGGAGTTGGTTATGGGATTTTTGGATGATCAAACGAAAGGCTATATTCAAGATTAAAAGGGTTGAATAGGGAGATATATAAGATGAGGTCAAGGTCAATATGGGTAAAATAATAAAGTGTCCCTATGATAATTTCCTAAAGTTTACGTAATTCTCGAGTCCAAAAAACTTTGAAAATCAAAATAGAGTAATATATTTCAAAATATAAAATCAAGTAATGAACGATCAATGAAACAATAGTGAAATTACCAATGAAAGTAATTTTTTCAAGGAGGAAAGAGTAATATATATATACACTCACAAATGAATAAAAGAACAAATATTGTTTAGTCTTATAGTACAGAAAGCAATAAAGATTACCAAGTTAATATTGTCCTACTGAATCATTTATAAAATAAGGTCGTGTGCTCAAGGATTTTCAATGTTTAATTCATGCATTTATTCCAAGCATTGAATAATTTTGGGGCTAAAGTTTAATAACGTAAAAGAATTATTAAATTTATCATTAGAAATTAGGGCAAGAGGCTCAAGGAAGAGAAAAGAAAGAAACAAACCTGAGTTTTAATTATTATTTTATATACTTTATTTTTGTAACAGTAAAAGGTTAAAATAAATATACACGTGGCCCATAATAAATAAATAAAAATTGAAATGAATAATCACACCCCCTAACTTGAGTCACATATTTTCATCAATGTAATTAAAGACATTTTGAAAAAGAGATGGACATAAATAAATACCCCATTTTGGAGTGATTCTCGAAGTAGCGACTGTGATCCCTATACAAACGTAAGAAAAGGAAGAATATATACAATAGGATTGAGTTAAAGAAATCATGTCATCAAAATTATATAGAGTGTATGAAGTACAAATACTAGATAAATTGATAATGAATATTTGATTTTGTAAAAATGGAAGTTCACACACATCAAAATCTAATACCTCATCCATAAATTACATCATTATATCAAATTTCATAATTATGCAAAACATGCTTAATAAAGTTAATAAAAATTAGAAATAGACATCCTAAAAAGATAGTAAAACAAAAATAAAATAAAAATCCCATCATAAAAGTAAAAATCCAATCACAAAAATAAAAATAAAAATAAAAATCCAATCAAAAATTTGCCATTTGTACTCCATCAAAGTCTATGAGCATAGCGGCACCACCCGATTTAAGAGTAATGTCCCACTCCAGTTGGGTTTAAATTTCCTTCTTGTGTCTCTATTTGTCTCCACTATTTCTTTGAGAACAAGGTCTCTTTCTCATACATCGCAGTCTTTTGACTTCCTGTTGAATGATCGTGCAATGACAGTGGTACCGTTATACATGATATAAAGATTTCAATATCTTCTCATCCAAGAGTACGAGCTCATCGTAATGACTTTGCTTCCAATTAACTTCTCCAACTTGACTTTTGAGCATAACTATAAAAAGGGTATTTATAGCTCAATAGGCACAACTACTTCTATGTCATATACCAATGAATGGGGTGTATCCCTAGTAGGTATTCTGAGAGACATGCGGTAACCCTGAAGCATAAGGGATTCGATCAGCCCAATCACGACAACCTTTGGTCATCTTGCTGATTGTGGTCCTGAGGATTTTGTTAACATCTTCGATATCCCCATTGGTTTGTGGTTGATAAGGATAAGATTTGTGTCTCTGAATTCCATACTTATCGGCAAGATTTATGTAACTAAATTCTATACTCATCGACACTTATGCAACTTCATCTTCGGAATCGAGGCCATTATCTGATACAATCTGTTGGCTACTTTCTTCACATTTAACACAAAATATGACTCATTTTTAACCCATTTGGTAAAATAATCAATTGTGACGTGAATGAATTCCTTCCTATTCGATGCCTTGGGAGTAAATTTTTTAATGATGTCAATGCCCCGGGTTGATAAAGGACATGGTGAAGTCTTGTTGTATAACTCACGAGGAGGCAATTGTTGAAGGTTAGCGAATTGTTGACTCTTAAGGAACCTTCTGACATAAGCAACGTAGTCTTCGGCCATGGTGGTCCAGCAGTATCCCTGATGGAGTATCATCCTAGAAAGAATATAATTATTTACACGGGTCCCATTCCCTAATGTTGATCTTTTGCATCATGTCTTTAATGTCAGCCCCTTCAATTAATTACAAATCAATTTTATCAAAGTTCCTACTAAAAATCACCTTTTCATAGATAATGTACTAAGTGTCAATCTTACAAAGGGTTACACGATCTTTATTATCCGCCCCTTGAGGATATTGACCATAATTAAGGATGCCCAATATGTCATAGTACCATAGCCTAACTTTATTTGGATCTTTTTTCATAGAGAGCTCGATGTGGTAGCAATGAGTGGGCATAGATTGCTTCTAAACTTGATAGGGGGTCATCGTTATTCTCTTAGGGATGTTGACCATAGGGGCCAAAGTTAATGATAATCGACACAAAATGTTTGCATGCAAAATTATCGTTTAGTGTTTACACTATAAAAACAAATACCAAAACTTGGCACGCTAACTATAGAGTGTAGGGGCAAGTAGGGATCGAATCCAAATGGAATTGCGATTAGAATTCTTTTATTTTATTACTTTGCAAATAAAATTTTAAATGGTAATGAGCGATCAAATCATTAAACTAGGCAATTAGTGAAACAAGATTAATGAGATGAATAAAATTATAGATTGAGAATTGTATCCCTCACACAGACTAAATAGCATAAACAATTACATGGAAAGAAAAGCATTAACAAGAAAAAACTCATTTGGACAATTAATAAAACCTTGATTTGTTACCCCCTAAATTCTCATAAAATATTAATTTGAGTTCGACGTCAATAAATATTCCCGAAATTACATGTAAGAGGTCAAAAATAAAATGCATACATGATATACAACATCAAATTTCTTAGGCACAATATGGAGAATAATTAATTCATTAAAACTACTGTAAATCCATCATACCATAGCAAGGCAACCAATATGAATTCAACAATCTCAACCTAAATTAAATTACTTACATAGCATGGTAAATAACATGTATTTAATGAAAGTAATTAATAAAGAATGGAACCTAATTAATCAAAGCAATAACCTAATTACCAAGGCTTTAAAATAAGAAATAAAAATACCATAAATTCGAGAAGAAGATAAATAGTACTCTTAGATAACAAACCCTAGGAGAGAGAAAGGTGGTAAAAGCTCCCAAGCCAGCAAAATCCTAAACTATCTACTAAAATCTGAATATATATCACCTCAAATATTTAGCATACATATATATAGTAAGTTGTATTAAAAGAAAAGATAAAAGAAAAAAATAATCAAAACTTGCCAAAAACCTGTTGGTGTCGACGATTGATGATTATAGAAAATTCCCACAACCTTCCTTCTATGACAAAATATTAACCATCAACTGACAGATCAATTTTGACCGGTTGATTGATACATTGTTTCAAGCTCAAGAATTTTCCTCAAGCAGCAAGAAAATTCTACATGGAAAAATGGTCATAACTTGATCGTTAGGAATCAGATTTACATACCTTCAGTGGATTCATGAACATAACTCAGAGAGCTATAACTTTTATGAAGAGTTTGGGCACGAAGCTCGAACACTGAAATGATTAAAATGACCCCAAAGTTGTTTAATGCATTAAAACTTTTCCTAAAAGCACTACTTGCACCATTGAGTGTTTCGACACCTATAAAAGCACAAATAAATCTTGGAAATCATACGTATAAAGAGAATAAAGGTTATACAGTATTAGATCTCAAATTAGGGAATTAACAAAAATAGTTGAGCTAGAATGCATACGTATAGAGGGCGATATTATACAATATTTGTCACATATCACACCCCAACTTCGACAGTAATAGTCCCTAGTGACGAAACCAAACAAGAATCACAAAAGTAGAGAGATAAGAACAAATTAAATAAGTGCAAAGGATAATTGTCACTTTTGGGGGCACATATTTGTATTCAGAGAATCCAACAAGTCGGTAAACTCTTAGGCTACCCTAATGGATGAGTGTTGTCACGTGAGGATTTTCAGGGATGAAACCCACAAACATTGAATTTTCCTAAAACTTGCCCAAATAACAAATATGTCAAGTTCAACAACAACTAAAGCTTTTAATATATCTAACAACACACATTAGAATTTTGCCCAATAATTTTAAATTATCAACAATTAAAGAATAAATACAAAGAATTGAAACATCAATTGTGCATGGTGTGCGTGCGTTCACATGTAGAAGTTTTGATTTTGTAAAAACGACTATAGCCCCATAAAAATTAAATCAAGCTTTATTCAAACCTTTGCGGATATTACACTCAACAAATAAAAGTTTGTTAAAGGGGGTGTAAAACATCGAACATGATGGAACAATAAGTAAATGTAAATGAAATCAATCTCGCGTACATGTCATCAATGAAGAAAAATATTTATAAAATGAAAAATTATAATCTACTAAAAGGATACCGCTCATTAAGGGAGTTGAAACGTACTTTAATAGAGAATCACAACAACTATGACTTTTGAATCAAATTTAACTTAAAATCACATAGGACTAGGGTTGTAACATTAGTTTGGGGTTAAGGTTATGAAATGAAGAGAATATTTACATATAAAAAGTGTTCGGGGAGAATATTTTCGGATTCAAAGTGTTCGCGGAGAATTCTCGAGATAATTGAAAAATTATATTTCAAAATTGAAATGTGATTTCCCTAACAAGTATTGAATATAAAAATGGAGAGAGTGCATAAGATTATTGAACATTATTTACGTCAAGAAAATACTTTCTCTTTATTTTCTTCTTTTTCTCTTCTTTTCTTCTTTTTCTCTTTGTTTTTCTAATTTTCTAATTTTCTCTTTTCTTTTTCTTGACTTTTTCTTTTCCTCTCACTCTCACATGTTTATTTTCAACCACAAAACAAGAACATCATTCAATCCCAATTATGAGTCCAATCAACGGTATGGAAGGTGTATATATGGTTTTAAAATTTCCAATTTGGAGTTGGTTATGGGATTTTTGGATGATCAAACGAAAGGCTATATTCAAGATTAAAAGGGTTGAATAGGGAGATATATAAGATGAGGTCAAGGTCAATATGGGTATAATAATAAAGTGTCCCTATGATAATTTCCTAAAGTTTACGTAATTCTCGAGTCCAAAAAACTTTGAAAATCAAAATAGAGTAATATATTTCAAAATATAAAATCAAGTAATGAACGATCAATGAAACAATAGTGAAATTACCAATGAAAGTAATTTTTTCAAGGAGGAAAGAGTAATATATATACACTCACAAATGAATAAAAGAACAAATATTATTTAGTCGTATAGTACAGAAAGCAATAAAGATTACCAAGTTAAAATTGTCCTACTGAATCATTTATAAAATAAGGTCGTGTGATCATGGATTTTCAATGTTTAATTCATGCATTTATTCCAAGCATTGAATAATTTTGGGGCTAAAGTTTAATAACGTAAAAGAATTATTAAATTTATCATTAGAAATTAAGGCAAGAGGCTCAAGGAAGAGAAAAGAAAGAAACAAACCTGAGTTTTATTTATCATTTTATATACTTTATTTTTGTAACACTAAAAGGTTAAAATAAATATACACGTGGCCCATAATAAATAAATAAAAATTGAGATGAATAATCACACCCCCTAACTTGAGTCACATATTTTCATCAATGTAATTAAAGACATTTTGAAAAAGACATGGACATAAATAAATTCCCCATTTTGTAGTGATTCTCGAAGTAGCAACTGTGATCCCTATACAAACGTAAGAAAAAGGAAGAATATATACAATAGGATTGAGTTAAAAAAGTCATGTCATCAAAATTATATAGAGGGTATGAAGTACAAATACTAGATAAATTGATAATGAATATTTGATTTTGTAAAAATGGAAGTTCACACACATCAAAATCTAATACCTCATCCACAAATTACATCATTATATCAAATTTCATAATTATGCAAAACATGCTTAATAAAGTTAATAAAAATTAGAAATAGACATCCTAAAAAGATAGTAAAACAAAAATAAAAATAAAAATCCAATCGTAAAAGTAAAAATCCTATCACAAAAATAAAAATAAAAATCCAATCAAAAATTAAAACAACCCAAAAACCGGAACAAACGAGCAGGTCCTGGCGCATATGGGTTCTGATAATATGGTGGTAATTGTGCATCCTATCCCTGGTGGAAAGTATACATATTGTGCATCATTTAGTGCACAATGTTATATTCTTGTTGGCAATTGGCCTCAAATGCATCAAATATGCGATCAACATGAAACTCCACCATCGCTAAACACACATCAAGGGGAATATGATCATACCAGTTCCTATGGACCTTTTCAGCCTCTCTCACCTCAGGCTCCTCATCTGAGTAGGCATCAACCTACACAGTTCTCACCCTTTTGGATCTTGCTTACCGCAAGAGGTGGCCTAACGTACTCTGGACATTATCTTTGGTTAGAAGCTTGATTGGGTTGCACTTACGATCAGATTCAAACTCGGGGTAGCATTATTTTGAACAAATCTAGTGATAAGGGCATGACATAGGATGGAATATATAGTGTCCCTCTCCTTGAATAGCAATAATTTTGTCCAAAAAGTATTGAGCAAACTGATGTTTCCCAAGTCATTTAACACAAAAAAATAAATGGTGCATGCTTGTGACCATAAAGGAGTGTACAATGATATAATGTAACACTTAGGGAAAATATGCGATGCAAATAGACATTTATGCTTTCTTGTCTCTCCAAGCTTCTTCAGGTGGTAAATCTTAAATCAATGTATCCAAGCCAAAATTATTTCCATCATTAAATTGTACCGACGACTCTGGATCCTAAACATCACTCATAAAACGAGCCAGGTCTGAATGATGAACAAATTTTTTACACTCCTAAACATTGACTCATAAGAAGTCATCTTTCCTTTTAGCACCACAAATGTTGTGTAAAAAATTCTAACTATCTCCTTATTGATGCGACCATTGGGGGTGCGTAAAAGTTCCCAATTGCGACATTGAGGGATAACTTATGCCTCTTCAGGTATGTCATTAAGAGTCCATGTACAATTGTATACCAAGGTCAGTTCACAACGAAAACCTTCGAAACCTCTCAGGGTACACACTTAGTTGAATCGTAATTTTATATTTCGACCATTTCAATCTACAAAATAATAATTAGGTAAAACAAAACAAATTGTAAAGCATAATTAAAAGCTAATCACTGAAAAAGTTGAAAAAGTGTTTGCAAGTATGTGAAAACGAGTGAAATCATACTACATTGTTACTAAATATGTCAAAGTGCGACAACGATAGATAAAAAAACGTAAGTGTATGATAAACGTGAGGAACCCTTGGTGTGCTCAATGTGATAAAAGGGGTGGGCGTGAAATTTGAATCAAGAACGAATCCTTATCCACGAACAACTCAATATTTCAGTAACAATGTGTTCTTGGATGAGTTTTTATAAAGAATATAATATTTTTGAAGTGTAAAACAAGTTGGATAAATTTGAGGATAAATATTGGTTCAAACACCGCCCAAATGGTCAAAACAGTCCCAAAACTTGCTATAATTCAATCCAACATAATGTTCAATAACTAAGAATACATAAAAAGTTAGTTTACATAATGTAATGCGTGTATACGTTAATAACAAGGATAAGCAAATAATCATTTACGGGAAAAATTGCATGTAGTCAGTTACAATCATAACACAATACAAGCCTTAGAATTGACAAATACCCAACAAAATAAAAAAATAATTAAAATATAAGATAGTGTTATTAAATTAGGTAATTTAGGGTGAATATAGGGATTGTAAACTAGGTCTTGAAATGGGAAGTTTTTGGATGTGGGATAAATGAAGAGAGTATAAGAAAATGAGGAGAAAATCAAACAAAATAGGGTAGATAACTGAATGATTGATCCATAGATTAACTAAATTAATATATTTAGAAATTGTGTACTTGTCTTAGACTTAAGAAAACTCTATTTCATCCATTGATCAATCAAATTCCATAGATTAATCAATTCAAGTTCATTGAACCTACAAAAATGTTAGAACTAAACATGTAGAAAAAGAATAAAAATTTAACTAATTACCATAGGAGACCATAACTGAAAAAAAATAATATTTACAACCTACATTTAATAAACTAACTTAACTATACAATAGGAGCTAGAATTTATAAGGGTCTAACCAAATGATGATTTTACTTTGAGGAATAATTGGAGGTCCATCATTTGATTTCATGCCTTCTGAAAAATATAAACCATGTTAAAAAAACAAAAGGCATAATTTGGGTGGGAGATGGAACCATCACCAAGTTGAAATTTTTGGTAGACGACGGGGGGTTTTGGATTGAACGGAAGGCAAGAACATATGGGATTCAAGAAAAATTGAATTTTCACCAAAAGGAATTTTAATAAGAACAGAGGGAGTGACACACAAAAGAGAGGATCACACCAAAGCAAGAAACTCAAACAAGTATTCCTCCTAAGTGAACAAATTAAACGTTTTATAGTTTTCAATCGACTCAAATGAAAGTTGTAATGATCGGATAACAGTGAACGGAAATAGGAGGAAATGAATTCAATATGAAGAGATAAATTATCATCGCTTGAAGGTTTAATTTCAAAAGAAAAAGATTCATTTTCAATGAAATGTTCTTTAAAAATTGTTTGAGGTGAAACACAAGTGTTGAACTCATTTATGTTGTTCAAGTAACAAATCATCGCATTGCTAAGTGTTTTAAACTCCACATCATTACCAATTTTTTTTATCTCCATTATTCCTTGGGCAAATCAATGAATGGTTTGTTCCAAAGTAGTCATTACCGACTCAAGACCTCGAATCTTTCAAAATTTCAAGAGAAGAATCATCGTTGGTTTCAAATAACAAATCCAAATCATGATCCCAATATTAGTTTTCCTCCAAATAAAAGTTGTCATATTTTTCCACTTTTTGACTTCGCAACAATGCACCAAATGAATTCGACAATTTCGCAACTTCTCAAAAAAGTCTAATATAAGAGATATTACAATAGCTCTCAAGCTTATTCGTATAACACATTTTAAGGTTATTGCCATAACAGTTCAGAGAACTACTATCGCAATAGCTTTCAACTTTGTTATTTTAACAAGTTTATGAGATCTTATCATGTGAATAAGTTTTGAAAGTCCTTACATCATTAATTTGATGTTGTAAATACTCACCGAAAGTAATCTTGTGATTTTTTGCTCACCAAAAGTATTCAGCAAAAGTTATAGGCTTAGAGGTACTTCAAAAATTATTCACATGACAAACTTGCGAACCTAAATAATTATGATTACTAACAACAGTAGTGATAGACATGCTTACCAAAAATGGCTCTTCGATGGATGCTCAATAATTTGGTGTGTGGACACGAATTCAAAATTTATTGTCACTTAAATGTCCAAGCTTGTAAAACCAATGAAAACAAAAAATGCAAAAAAAAAAATAGTCGGAAATACTATTTCAATAAAATTCTAAAATAAAGAATTCCCCAACAATGACGCCATTTTGTTAGCTGGCATAAACAATATGTACATAAAACATATTATTAGGTGTTTACACCCTATATAAATAAATATCAAAACTTGTCAAGCTAACTATGGATTATAGAGGAAAGTAGGGATCGAATCCACATGGAATTGCAGTTAGAATTCTATTAATTTATTACTTCTCAAAAAATGTGTAAAAGGTGATGAGTGAGAAAATTATTAAAGTAGGCGAGTAATGAAATAAGATTAACAAGAAAAATGAAAGTATTGATTGAGAATTGTATCCCTCACACGGACAAAAAATAGCATAAACAGTTACTCGGAAACAAAACTGGTAAAAAGAATAATCTCATTTGGACAATTATTAAAACCTAGAGTTGTCACCCTCTAAATGCCCATAGAAGTTTATTTTGAGTTATGTGTCAACAAATATTCCTTAAATTAAACATGAAAGGTCATAAATATGACACATATGTGATACACATCGTTAAATCTCTTAGGTTCACTACCGAGAAGAATTAATCCATTAAAATTATCCTAAACCCATCATATCATATCAAGGCAGCTAATTAACCCATATGAATTCAAAAATCGCAACCTAAATTATATTACCTAAAAAGCGTGGTTGACAATGTGTATTTAATGAAAGAAATTAATAAAGTATGAAATCTAATTAATCAAAGTCGTAAACCTAATTTCCATATCTTGAAAATAAGAAATGAAACTATAATTAATTAGAGAACAAGACGGCAAGTATTATTAGACAACAAACCCTATAAGGGATAAAGGAGGGGAGAAGTACCAACACAAACAAAACCCTAAACTATCTACTAAAATCTGAATATGTATCTCCTTAAATATCCAATTACATATATATAGTAAGTTGGATTAAAAGAAAAGAGAAAAGAAAAAAAAAATAAGAAAAGCATGCCAAAAATATGTTGTTGTTGATCAATCGATGATTGTAGAAAATGATCATTATCTCCATTCTATACAAAAATTGAACCATTAATTGATCGATCGATCTGTACTCTATTTCATGCCCAAGCATTTGCCTCAAACACAAGAAAAATGCTACTTAGGAAAATAGTTATAACTTAATCGTTAGGAATCAGATTGATGCATCGTTATTGGTTATGCAATGATAGCTCTGAGAGATATAACCTCCGTGACCAGTTCAATTATAAAGATTAAATACTAGACTGACTAAAATGCCCCCAAAGTTGCCTAATGCATTAAAACTTTCCCTAAAAGCATCACTTGCACCATTAAAAAAAACCCTGCAAAAAGCCTAAATAATCCTTACAAAGCACACTTATAATAAGAACAAATGTCATATAGTATAAAATATTAAATACGGGAATCAATGGACATAATTAAAATAGAATGCGTAAGTAAAATGGGCGATAATATACAGTATTCGTGATGTATCAGTTGCCAATGCATCAACAGGGCTATTTCTTTAGTGGAAAATGAAGTGGAGGGTGAAATCCTTGAATTGTTAAGCGAGATTTTTGATATGAGCATGAAAAGGTAGAAGCTTCTTGTCTTTGTCTTTCCATTTGTGTAAGACTTATCCTGTATGAGGGCCAATTCTCCATGGACATCGAGGTATCAAATTCCTTTCTCAATAGCAGTATTAAGACCTAGAGTGCATCCTTCATACTCTATAATATTCTTGTTGAAAGGGTGGTACAACTTAATGGCAATGGGAGTATGAGAATCATCAAGAGCAATCAGGAGTATCATAGTACCATATCCTTTCTTGTTACTAGTCCCATCAAATAATGTATTTCATTAGATCTCTTCATAATAAGTATAAAGAATATCCTCATTCGGGAACTCAAAAATCCACATATTGTCTTCTCCCATGGGATTGGTGATAAGGTAGTCAGATATGAATCTCTAATTCATGACTTTCTGGGTGACATATGCGATGTCAAAATCATCTAGTAATAACAACTAGTGGGATATGAAGATGTATACCAGTGTCTTTTCCAATAGATATTTCTTGGAATACATTCGAGATATTAACTTCATGGGTATTGCAAGCATGTAATGCAAGAGCTTTTAAGTGACCCAAACAAAGGCAACACAAGCCTTCTCCAATGTGGTGTAGTTTATTTCATATCCTACCAATTGTTTTACTAGCGTTATAGATAGATCTTCCATTGAGAGATTACTCAACGTATTGTGCTAGGATAGCCCCTATTGCAATGTCTATAACAGTAAGGTATATAATGTGGGTAAGGCAAGGCTATGATGGCATGAGCACCAGAGGTCGGGTGAAATCCCGCTTAACTTTGTTAAAGGATTCTTAACATGCCTGTAGGTGCAAAAAATCTCACCCGCCGGGAGTGTCAATTCATCATGATACAAGTATAAAAATAAATGTGAGAGAGACAAAGATTTACGTGGTTCGACCATAAATGGCCTACGTCCACGGGGCTGCTGGTGTGTTTCATTAGAATGATCAAAGAGTTTTACATGAGAGTGTTTCTCTTACTTCTAAGCCCCCTTTCACAATGGGGGGTGTTCCCTTTATATAGAGTTAGGGGTTACATTAGCGTTACAAATATGGATGTGTAGCAAATATGGATGAGCCCTATCTTCGTGGAGTTTCATTCCAATCAGATCCTGCTCCTCGGTCTTCTCATTTATTAAGGACTTTAGTCATCCCTATATTGCTGGCAGGTCACCATCTTCACCGGGGTGCTCCCCACACGTCATGCTATTCCGTAGGCATATATTTTGCCCCCATAATAGCCCCACAGGTCACAGTTCAGCTGAGTTGATTCTGAGATGAGCTGGGAGCTGGTCCACAATCTCTTTAAACATATGCATTTGGTGGTGTGAACTGGACTGGCATTCTTTGATCTGTCATTCAACTTTTAAGCCTTCTTTGGTTGATCTTCTCGCCTTCATAAGTTTTTAGATAAATACTTGGCTTGAGTTGAGAGGCTTTCAATCGATATGGGAACCGGACTCGAGAGTGTCGAGCTGCCTACGTACCCTTTTGGGATCAGGTCGAACGTAGTTCATTGTCTGTTTTATTGTATGGCCCAATTTGTGAGGCTGGCCACAGGCCTGTTCAGAATTTGTTTGTTGAGGCTTTATCGAGCATGCATCAAGTTTAGGGCGTCTCCCTGTATTTTGGTCTCGTCTGGTCCAATTGAAGAGGTCTACCAAAAGCCTATGCGTCGAGCCTTGCTCGAGCATGTACCTAGTAGGGGTAAGACCCTGCCTTAGGTTTTTCATATGGTCCATTTGTTGAGGCCGACCAGAAGCCTATGCGTCGAGCCTTGCTCGAGCGTGTACCTAGTAGGGGTAAGACCCTGCCTTAAGTTTTTCACATGGTCCATTTGTTGAGGCCGGACAGAAGCCTATGCTTCGAGCCTTGCTCGAGCGTGTACCTAGTAGGGGTAAGACCCCGCCTTAGGTTTTTCATATGGTCCAATTAGAGAGGCCGACCAGAAGCCAATGTGTCAAGCCTTGCTCGAGCATATACCTAGTAGGGGTAAGACCCTGCCTTATATTTTTCATATGGTCCAATTGGAGAGGCCGACCAGAAGCCTATGCGTTGAGCCTTGCTTGAGCATGTACCTAGTAGGGGTAAGACCCAGCCTTAGGTTTTTCATATGGTCCAATTGGAGAGGCCGACCAGAAGCCTATGCGCCGAGCCTTGCTCGAGCATGTACCTAGTAGGGGTAAGACCTTGCCTTAGGTTTTTCATATGGTCCAATTGGAGAGGCCGACCAGAAGCCTATGCGCCGAGCCTTGCTCGAGCATGTACCTAGTAGGGGTAAGACCCTGCCTTAGGTTTTTCCCACAATTTAATGTAATACCAATTGTGTTTGCATTTTTCCATTTTCTAATGCCTCGCATGTAAATATCCGCCTATTTTACCTTTTAGGTTGTGCCGTCACACTTCCTTAGGCCTAAAAGGCGATGGCAAAAATGCACCTGGTTTGAGGGTCATCCACCCGTTCAGGATTTTAATAGACCAACATAGTTGGCGACCAACCTGAGTTGGCTTTTTGCCTAGGGATCCCCCGTAGGGCTTTTATTGTTGTCTGGGCAACTCGTGAGGCCATTTGTGTTTGGAGATAACAAAGGCCTGTAGACGTACTTAATTTAGTGGGAATAAGCAAGAAGGCCGTTGTAACTAAATCAAGTTTGATCATGATCGTCATTTGAAAGACTAATTCCGGTGCTAACCATGTTGGCATCTGTCCTGAGTTTACCTCTTCTCTTTTGCTTTGAATGTTGTAGTGAATCTATTCACGTGTCATCGCTGCTATAGAGCCCCCAATCGGGCTTGTGAAGGGAAGGCTTCCTGACCATCCATCGGGTCGTCTAATTCGTATAACCGGGATGATAAGTGTGCCCGATCGCTCCTCGAGGCTTCATTGCTTTAAAGAGTATCGCGTTGATCATTCGTCAAGATGGATATATTTAAGGATTATCTTGCTCGTATAGCTTCACGTATTGTATCGTTCCTTGGGGCACACTTGTTCGCTGACCATACATGGTGGCTCCAAGAGGTTGTGGAAGACTCCATATGGCTCGTGCACCTAAAGAGATTGATAGGAGTTCAAAGCATCCTTATTCCGTTGATCTGATATGGTGTTCAAGAAACATTGTTCCTCTGGAGTGGATATCTTAGTGTTGATGACGCGTTAATTCGTTGCTTGGTGATCGTCGATCACCATGGGTTGTCTGACGATGTCGCTCGATACATTCAGGATGGTCTAGTGTTGTTATCAACATGTCTTGCTCGTTGACTGTGATTTTGCTGGACGTGTGAATTCTTACAAGTTGGATTCGTCCTTGTTGATAAATATAGTTGATCGTCGCTCTTCATGTTGCTTTATGTGTTATTGGATCTTTGTGGTACAGATCGCTCAACTTTTCATTCGATGAGGTTGAATTAAATAAGAACTGTATTGCCCAACTGTTTGTTGGAGCTTGAGACGTGATCACACAATGTCAACTATCGATCGAAGTTGAGAGTCCGTTGAGGAAAAATTGTAAAGGACCTAGTAGATGTTGCGAACGATCCATGCCTGAGCATCTGTCGGAATATTGATGAGATAAATGATGCCTGAATGCCTGTCGAGGCAAAAACTATAGAGGATTTGGTAGATATTGCAGGTGATCCATGCTCGAGCATCCGTCGAGGCAAAGAGGACCGAGCAAGTATTATGAATGATCCTGTATTGTTAGTGAAAACTAACCTTCCAATAAATGCAATGTTGATTATTAATCGACTCTGCCAACCATCTGTTGGGACTGAATACAAGAGTTATCCTTACCAACCATTTGTTGGGGATAAAATGCGACATGTGTGGAAAATATCCTCGGGACTAAATATATAGAAATATTTTGCCGATCATTTGCCCAGATGAGCCTTGAATATGCCTGATCATCCTACAGGTCAAGAATCATAGAGCCAGATAACCCATTCTGAAATTCAAGAAATATCAACATCCGAGCATCTGTCTGTTATAAATAATATTGCCCAAGCTTGTGTTGGGTGCAAAGTGGTGTAAAGTGCTCAACCATCTGTTGGAGCATTAAAAAAATAAGTGGTGCCAGACTGGTTTGCAGGGACGAAGTTGTACAAGTCCGAGTAGATATAGAGCGCGATTTGCGCTCGAGCATCTATTGGTGTGTTAATAAGATTTTCAAGAGCCTAAGATTATTGCCGAGCATCCGTCGGGACTGAATCTTATACCTGTAGAAGTTAATAAGTTGCTCGACCATTTGTCGAGGCTAATTCAAATAGAATTTATCATGCAATATGATGTGCATCCGCTCGACCATTTGTCGAGGAAAATATTCATAGTATTGAATGAATGACATGAATTATCCCATAATTTTTGTGATAAAATCTCACGAGGATGGCCGCGCCCGAGCATTCGTCGGGGATACGCTAAGTATAAGTAAAGATATTACACCGACCATTCATTGATATAACCAATAATAGCTAGACGACAATATTGAAAATTAAATGACCGGATAAATGACATGAGTGCTCTTCTAAGTGCGCCCCAATATTTTTGTGGACAAAATAATTGTAATAAAGTCGAACGAAAGATGAAAAATTTACCAAATATATCCAGATGTATGGCACAGGAGTTAATTTGGAATTTGTGCAAATAGGTTTAAGCAAATACTTAAAATACAAGTTTGGTTTCAAAAAATCGTTTTCACAGAAAATTTGTGTAGTGGCAATCAATTGTTTTTCTCATGTGAAGTATAGAGTATAGATAGCCCCCTTCTGACAAATTTATGATGATAAAAATCGTGAGCATAATTTGTGAGCAAATGAAGTATTATGAGATTAAACGAACAATGTACAAATAAATGTGTGTACCCATCAAGTGGGGTTGCGCTAAATACCAGAATTATCCTGGCCAGCTATCCACTGGGGATAAAATGCGACATGCGAGGCAAATATCTTCGGGACTAAATATATAGAAATATTTTGCCAATTATCTGCCAAGATGAATCTCAAATGTGCCTGACCGTCCTTCAGGTTACCGAATCATAGAATCCGAGCTTCAGTCGGAGTAATAATAATTTTGCCCAAGCGTTTCTTTGGGTATAGGGTGCCATAGTGTGCTCGACTATCTGTCGGAGCATAAATAAAATGAATGGTGCCTGGATAGTCCGCCGGGGAAAAGTTGTAGAATACCAAGTAGATATAGCTAGAAATTCGTGCTCGAGCATCCGTCGAAACATCGATGAGATTTCCAAGGACTTAAGATTATTGCCGAGCATCCGTCGGGACTGAATCTTATACCTGTGGAAGTTAGTAAATTCTCCGACCATCTGTTGAGACTAAATCAAAATAGAAGTTATCATGAAAATGATATATTCAACAAAGTATATAAGATATGCATTCGCTCGGCCATTTGTCGAGGAAAAAAATTCATAGTCGCGTATGAATGTAATAAAGATCCAATGATTTTTATCATAAAAATTTCACTATGATAACTGTGCCCGAGCATCCGTCGGGGCTGAGCTAAATAACCAATAATCTCGCTCTGGTGAGATTAAATTGTTGTAGCTGGATGACAATATTGAAAATTAAAATGTTCGAATAAATGACATGAGTGCTACATCACTGTGCCCCACTTATTTATGTGAGCAAAATAATTTGTAATAAGGTCGCATAGAAAGGTGCCAAGTAAAATCATTGTAAAAAATCACACGGTCCCTTAAAATAATTTTATTTTTAGAGAGAACCAAGCAATGAAAAAATTAGTCAAATATATCTTAAACGTAAGACACAGGGCTGATTTAGAATTTTTTGCAAAAATTTTTGGACTCAAGCAAATATCCAATTAAGTTGGTTTCAAAAATACGTTTCCACCGTAAAGTTCGGCAAAAAAGAAAAGCCAAATGCTGATTTTGCTGAAGTAAGTATGGTTGGAAACTCATTCAGTGTTCCATCTGTACGCGAGAAACCAACTTCTCAGCACTGTTTCTGTCTTTCAAGCTTTTGATCAAAGGTCACTAGATGGTGGTATGGTGAAGCCGTGGTCGCCGACCAGCTGATGTTGTCGCCGAAGAAAAACTAGCCCCAATCTGTGTTATAAACTTTGCACGGGGGAGAGCTCATCACTGCTCGTCCTCGCCGCCGACCAGCTGATGTGCTTCTCCTTGCTCGTCCCTACCGCCGACCAGCTGATGGTAATCGCAAGCTGGTCGCCGAATACTAAAGGCTCCGGTGATGTTGCCTTTACCGTGATGCCCTCTGGTCGACCAACGATTATGCCGCAAACAGGTCGTCGACCACAGGGGCCTTCTCGACCAGAGAGATTGCAGGTCGGAGAACAACCGGAGGTGAGGTTGTCGATGCTCGCTGATGCTAGATGATCTGCTCGAGCTATATGATTTTTCTGAGGTCTCGTCGTAAGGATCTGACGTTGTGGTGATGTTTGTCGAGCTCGCCGCTCTCTTTCTCTGTTTGCCTAGCTTGTAGCGGTTGTTGACCAGCGACTATGGTCGTAATTGAAGAAAACTCCTTCCTGACTCTTCGCTGTAGCATATTAGTGGTCGTCAGCCAAGAAAGGTGGTCGGGAAGGGTTGAAGCCTCTGTATGGTGGTCGCCGACCGTCGAGAGATTCCTACGACCCTATCATAGGGTCCTCGATCAATTTCCAAAATGTAATACAAAAGTTTTTTGTTGCCAGAGTTGGGGATTTCCATAACAAATTTGGCGATTCATTGCCAGATGGGTTAAAACCCCAAATGGGTCCCGCTACTCCCAGCGTGCTTGCCATCGTTTATATGGGGTTCCACCGTTACTGAGAGTTGTTGGCGACTGATTATGTGACCAGACCTATGTGTATCTTTATGAAAACATCTGTTGAGATAATTTCCTCCAATATGTTTCAAGATCTCTCATGAGATAGAAACTTTTAGACGGTTACCCTGCTCGTAAATTTAGGATCTGGGAGTCAAGATATGATGTAGCCTAGTAAATGAATGTGTTTGGCCAGAAGTTCCTAAATAGAGTCCAGATATTTAAAGGGTCTTCATAGGCATACCTGATAACGAATTCTCTCTAAAACAAACAATGAAAATTGTCTAGAATCAAAGCTGTTGTGCAGATTTGCAGATAACAATTAAATATAGGATTCGTAATTATAATTGTATGCAAAATCATGCATCAATGAAATGATATTTGTTCAAAACAAATAATTATATATGAAACACATAACTGCTCGTGCACAGATCAAAAAAGAAAACTTATCTTTTGATTATGTGCGTAGTGTAGGCACCATTGTTCTTGAACGTAAACCCAGATCTCTTCTAGCAAGAAGGGGAAGGCCTTTTGTGCCGTTTCCCATAGACGACGCCAATTGTAGGTGCAAAAAATCTCACCCGTCGGGAGTGTCAATTCATCACGATACAAGTATAAAAATAAATGTGAGAGAGACAAAGATTTACGTGGTTCGACCATGAATGGGCTACGTCCACGGGGCTGCTGGTGTGTTTCATTAGAATGATCAGAGAGTTTTACATGAGAGTGTTTCTCTTACTTCTAAGCCCCCTTTCACAATGAGGGGTGTCCCCTTTATATAGAGTTAGGGGTTACATTAGGGTTAAAAATATGGATGTGTAGCAAATATGGATGAGCCCTATCTTCTTGGAGTTTCATTCCAATCAGATCCTGCTCCTCGGTCTTCTCATTTATTAAGGACTTTAGTCATCCCTATATTGCTGGCAGGTCTCCATCTTCACCGGGGTGCTCCCCACACGTCATGCTATTCCGTAGGCATATATTTTGCCCCCACAATGCCATTTTCCAATCATTAGTTGAATCCTTTTCAGAGGATGTTGAATATGGGTTCGTGGATAAAAATGATTGGATTGGTGAATCTTCTAATGTACTAAAGTATAACTAGGAAACCTTAAACTTGTTTCTCTATCTAGAGAGGTACTATTTTAAGGACTACTTTGAGTTTGGCAGGGTCGGCCTCGATTCCTCTTGCACTAACCATGAAACTAAGGAGCTTGCCCTTTGTAACATTAAAGATGCATTTTTGTGGATTGAGGTGAAACTTATACTATCAAGTCATTCAAATAATTTCCTCAAGGTAGGGATATGACTCTCTCTTATTTTGGGACTGATAATCATATCATCAATGTAGACATTAGACTCTTTATGGATAAGATCATTCAGGATGGTTATATCTACCCTGTGGTAGGTAGCTCTAGCATTTTTAGGATCGAAAGTCGTGACTATGTAGCAAAAGGTACCTTAATGGGTAGTGAAAATAGTATTTTCTTAGTGATTGAGATGCATCTTGATCTATTTGTACCCGAAAAAATCATCAATAAATGAATTAAGGACATAATTAATAGTCTTATCAATGATCATGTCAATATTGGGCAAGGGATAATCATCATTTGGGGAGACCATTTTTAGATCCCGATAGTCGAAGCACATGCACACTTTTCCCCTCGACTTTTGTGTAGAGATAATGTTAGTGAGTCATGTTGAATATTTGACTACGTGTATAAAATCCGCATTGAGTTGTTTGACAACTTCATGTTTGACCTTAAGAGATCACTCGGGGTATAGTTGTTTGAATTTATACTCAACAGGCTTGCACCCTGGGTAATAAGAATCTCATGCTACATAATCTCAGGGTTGATGCTAGGCATCATAAGTACTGTTCATGCTCCTTGATTGTTGACCTTATCCTAATCTTAGGCGAAGAGCTACCCGAACAATGATTAATAACAATAATCTCATAATCATTAGTTTGAACAAAATTATAGTGTTTAGACTTTTCAGTATTGAGATTAGTCAATAATTTTTCATTTTTTAGATAATCTTCATCAATTGATTGATTATAATCAACGCAATTATATAAGGCACATAAAGATATTAAAAATCTTCATTCATTTCAACAGAGGAGAACCTCATCAAAGGAGGTCTCGTTTACATTCATATCAGTAATATAAAAATAAGGGATAAGTTCAGGTTCATTTTTTAGGAGGTACTCTAGTTGCGAATTGGTTCATTAATAGGGATGGTCTTTACAGATGGGAGGGACATCTAAACCTTGGTGTGGATTATGAAGAGATACAACCCTAGTGTGTGGAAGACAAATGATTCATCACTGCTACTGTTTTTAATACTTTTTGTGTTATTTGTGCTCATAGTGTTAGAGGAACTTGTGTTTGAATATTTATGCTCAAAGTCTTTACTTCACTCTTTATCCCTTCAGCCAAAGTGATATTATCTTCAAAGAAGATTTTAAATACTATTTTATTAACAGAGTTATACAATTGTTCAAGAAAGACATAGTAAGGGAAGTCTTCTTCTTCTTTGATAAAATTCCCATTCAAGGAACCACCAAAAATTACTTCTTTTATCTTCAGTATTCGCTTCCAATATGGATGGATAAGGGCTATGAGTTCAGATAGGGACAGTTGATATCCCAAACTATATTAAGGAAGTGCTTGTTTTAGGATTAGCAGTTCAAAGATCCTTTGTTATCGGTGACCCAAACACATTTCTAGCATGAAATGTACATTCTTGAACATCTAGATCACATTGATATTATTGTGTGGACGGTGCTCTAGACATGCTTTCTTCTTGAAGTTATCCCCTACTAAGACATGAAGTTGATCAATCTTAAAACCAAAGAGGAACATGTCATTCTCTTTGTGATGGATGTCCAAAACACGGTTACTTGTGCAGATGTCATCGAAGTTATCATCATATCCGATGATGGTGATGAATTGGTTATTCACAAAGAAGTTTAACTTTTCATGGAGGGAAGAGGACACTCCTCTGATGCTATGAAGCTAAGGGCAACCAAGGAGAATGTTGAAACCTTCTGGCATATCTATGACTTAAAATTCTGTTCGAGGACATATAAGACTAACCCCAAGTGTGAGATTTATTAAACCCATAACTTTTTGACGGGTGCTATCGTAGGCATGCACAACAATGGAAGTCGGGGTGATATCCCTAACTTTTATCCCCAGACAATTGGGAGTCCACAACGAGTAAACATTCAAAGCAGATCCATTATTAACAAGTACCAATGGACCTGTCATTCCCATGAGATCCACTAAGATATTAAGGGCATAGTTATGATTAGGATCAATCTTTGGAATTTGTTTATTAGTTAAAAAGACGACCCTCATTAAGGTTAGAGTCCCGATCATGTGAACTGCTTTTTCAGGAGTACGAGGAGGAGGAACTTTTTGTACACTGAGGAGCTTGATCAAGTTAATTCTATGAAAATAGGAAGACATGAATGGCCCCATAAAGTAATGTTGTCTTGGGTTTTGTTAGGTTGTTCAAGGACTTTAATCTCTTCAACTAATATTTTTGACATCGGGAGTTCTTCAATAACTCCTTTTCATTTACCTGCATGCCTACCTGTCAATGGAAGAATCATATCTTTATAATATCAGCCTGATCGGGTCATATGATTTATGGACGCTGGGAAAAATACAAACCCCCTGTCTTCTTTAACTTTTGGCATGAAAAATATTTAATTTATTCCTTATAGAACTTATTCAAAATAAATAATCCCATGGAAGGAGGAAATCATGCCAATATTCCCATTATTAGGTTCATCACTTGAAGCATCTGAGGGGCTTAAGTCATCACCCCACCTAGTGGTAATAATATTATCTTTCCATGAGAAATTAATTCATTCTAAGAGTTCAACTAATTTTTCGTATAACCCTTCCAACTTAATGGATAAGCATTAGAAAGTGGGAACTAGGTATCCCTTTAGTCTCGACAATGTGTAGTTTGTAATCTATACATATCTCTCCTTCCTTAATGAACTCATTTGGCATGACTTTCATAAAACTATCTAAGATGAATTTATTCACTGAAACAAATAAATCATCTGGTTGTTAGGTCCACTCTCGGGCTTCCATGTTTATATTACTGATTCTTTTATAATTCTTCTCTCTAAGGATCATACCAAGTAATAATTTCAGTCTAAAATCTCTGAGTAAAGTAGATCCATGTTCTTTACTTCTGAGAGGGTTCGAACAGCGATACAGACCCTTGTCATGAGGGATATGGCTTGGTTTGTAGCATTTTATAGGTTGTAAAAGGAAGGAGGGACAAATTTTAAGGGGTTTAGGATATTTTTTCGATGGAGCAGGTGTATTTATGGGTCAGATTGTAGTGGAAGGATTGAAATTAGGGTCTTCATAACTAACTATGGCATTTACACTAGTTTGGTGTGCTGACAAAGGGTTTTAAGTAGTTTTGGGTCTATGATTGGCTAGAGTAAAGATAATCCCCTTATCCATGAGGCTTATATATTTCTACGTATTTAGAATTTATTTAAGGAGAGATTAAATAGAAAATACGGACTATATATTTAAATTACGTGAACAGAGTAATTTAATGTGATCTTTTATTTAATTAATGATATTTTATTTAAATTACGCGAGTAGAGTAATTTAATGTGACCTTATATTTAAATTACATGAGTAGAGTAATTTAATGTGAGATTTTATTCAAATTACGTGAGTTGAGTAATTTAAGAAAATCTAAAGGTTAAATGGGATGATTTAATATTATAAGTCGAGTTACTGAAAATGACTTGTGAATAACTCATGAATTTACCTTACGTCATAACGACTGATATGTACGTATATGATTTAAATATTAACCGAGGGACAAACATGGTCTAACGAGAGGTCGAGATAAGAAATATTATATGAGTGACTCAAATGACAATTTATAGGCCACAGTTAGCTCCGAAAGGGTCAAAATACTCAAAATAGTACACCCAGGGGTACTAGTTTGGTCCCGAGACATTTTTGGACTAAGTCGGTACCATTTAGGATCATTTTGGTATTTTAAAAGATAGGAGTGGGAAGACCTATGAATTTTGGAGTGTTTTACCATCTAATTAAATATTAGAAACCTCATAACTCATGGAGAGGCCATTAGAGAGAAAAGAGAAGTCATTCTCAAAGCACAAAAAGAGAAGTGTGAGAGATTTACAGGAATCCTTGGATCTAAAGCGATTGAAGAGTGAAGACTGAAGGATACAAACAATCAACCTCTACAATAACCAAGGAATCATATCACCTCTTAATAAATGCAAGTGGTTATTTACAAAATCTAAATCTTATTTATAATATCCATGTATAAGATGTGTAGAACAAATGTTTTGTGAATAATTCCTGAACAAAATTTGATACATGTTTGGGACAGGACTTGCATGTAGTTAGATTTACATCTATAGAGGATTTAATTACAGAATAAATCTGATTCCTATCACAATATATAAATCTGGTTATATGATGATTTAAGACAAAGAAAACATATATCTAGGGTTTTGATAAGTTAAGAATAATTGTGGTTCTTGGATGATTTTCGTGAAGATTTGATGTTATATTAACGTTAGGAGTAGTCTATATTCGTATAAAAACTAATTGGTGAAGTTCGTAGAGAGTTCCAGAAGGTTTAAGGTAGTTTTGAGTGATTAAAACTTGAGAAAAATGTAACAGGTAGAGGCTGCCCAAAACATTCGATCGATCGATTATGAAGATCGATCGATCGATTGACCCTTGATGTTTTCCCAAAAAATCTTATTGCGTGAATTTTCTTTGATAGTTTTCACTTATTGAGAAGTTTAGGGTGATTTTATACCTATCATAGGACTTGATAAAGACTAGTAGGTAGAGAGTTGAGACCCATCATAGTCATTAAGAGAAAAAAACTTAGAAAATGGTTAGATAAGAAAAGAACAAACAGGTCGAGTATAGAAAATGGTGAATTTAAGTTATGAATGGAGTTATAAAGAATTGAAAATAATTATCAATAGGGTAGAGATGAATTAACTACTAAATTAATTGAAGGGGTACCCTTAGACTAGTGCGCATACTCAATTAAATGCAATAGTGAAATAAATCATAAATTAACAAGTACGGTGAATATAAGAGAATAAAATATTACGTACTAAAATGATTGATAGGTTGGGTGTGTACCTATTGAATTGTATGAAATTTTAGGTTACTATAATTATACCTAAATTGATTATGTTAGGGTCGATGAGATATTCCGTACTATCATAGAGTTACTATATGTTTGGGGTCGATGACGAATGCTGAACCAAACCTTAAAACTGGTGTCGTGATGAAAGAGTTTGAGCCAGAATATGTGTATATATATAAATAGTTGGGGTCGATGTATCTTTCCGAACCAACTCTTACTTAGGGTCGATGAGTCATTCTGAACCAAGAGTCATTTATGTGTAATATAAGGACATATTAGTGATAACTAATATATAGTATATATCATGTGATAAATGTACTGTATGTAAAATCTACTGACATGAGATAGTAGATAATAAGATGGACTGATAATACTTTAAAAATAATTAAGTAGTGAGACTTAATTAGAAAAAGAACAATGATAACAAAAGATGAATAAGTTATTTACGTGTATAATATATGAGTTATGGACTGTTAAAATACTGCGTGTATGATATGGAAACCTAGAGAGTAGATAACTCCAGTGGAGTATTCTAGTTTAGTTATCTTGGATAGTATAGCTACATGGACTAGGTACCAACGCTAGGAGTGCACTATAGGAGAGGGGTGAGGTAACTCAAGAGAGTGTACGAAATCTTAACATGTACAATTAATAATTCATATTTGTGATAGCTTCTTGCAAAATATTTTTAAATATTTTGAGTACTAACTCTTGCTATGTAAAAATATTTTTTTAAAATCTTTTAGGTGCCCAGCTATAACAACCCGCGTAATTTTGGGCTATTTTCAAAATATAGAGGAAAATAAAGTTTTTGGTAAAATTATTTTTATTGCTCAAATATGTTGGATTTTATTTTTAAAGATGAGAATTTCAAACGGTTTCGAAATCGAAATTAAAATGGAGTTTTAATTGAATTTTTATTATATAGACGAGTTCTCAAAACATAAAACACTCTAAGAGTCCTCAAAACATAAAATTCTGTAGAAAAAAAATATTTAAAAATATTGAACGGTTCGATCGAGCTGAATTTTTTTTGGCAGCTTCCTCTCGTCTTTAGCTAATTCTCTATAAAACTTCATCCAATTCCAACGGTTATTTGTTGGAATCTAATTTCGATTCATGTTATATTAAATTTGGTGTTGAGCATGTTGTCATGAGATTTTAATATTGCACTGAAGTTGGGCACCTGCCAATATTCCTTTTTTCGGATATGCTAGAAAAATGCATAGGCGCGGTACAGTGGTGAGGCTTGGTGACCCAGTTAATGTGGTGTTGAGAAATTATATTGATATAATTGCTATTGAGATTCGTATTTGATTTGAATATTCGTATTCGCATTGTTACGTTTTATTCACTGCTAATATTTGTTGAGCATCATTCCTGTCGTATTGTGTACTTCCCCATATTTTCTTTTAGTGGCAGGTTAACGCGAATTTTGGGCGCTCTGGATTTGATTTTAGCATGGATTATTTTGGGAAGATTTTTAATACAAGATGATAAGATTGTATTATTTTGATGTATAGAGCATTGGATATTTGTATTTTATTATCAAGTTAGCTGTTATATGTAATTCGAGAGACTTGGAATTTATTTGAAGAATTTGAGATTAGTGGATTATTTTATTGTATTGTGGGATTTTTAGATGCTCTATACCTTGTTATTGTGGAATTGTTTAGTTTTATCAATAGTGGTGCTCCGTTCGCTCTCCCTGGGCGGACGGGGTGTTACAGAATGGTATCAGAGTTTAGGTATAAGACCACCCTTGGGTCTTGAGTTTTGGGTCTGTTGCGTTTTTGTGGCGCGTATTTTTAGAGATAAAAATTTATAGAGAATCGTTTCGCGTTAGGCATCTAGAGATGTAAGAAAAAAAATTTTGGAGACGAATTTTTTTTTGGAGATTATGGCCTGATTTTTTAGAGTTAGATTTGAGGCGAATTTTGAGGGCGAAATTCCATTATTAGTGGGGAAGTGTAACAACCCGCGTAATTTGGGGGTATTTTCAAAATATAGAGGAAAATAAAGTTTTTGGTAAAATTATTTTTATTGCTCAAATATGTTGGATTTTATTTTTAAAGATGAGAATTTCAAATGGTTTCGAAATAGAAATTAAAATGGAGTTTTAATTGAATTTTTATTATATAGAAGAGTTCTCAAAACATAAAACACTCTAAGAGTCCTCAAAACATAAAACTCTCTAGCAAAAAACAATATTTAAAACTATTTAACGGTCCGATCGAGTTAAATTTTTTTTTGACAGCTTCCTCTCATCTTTAGCTAATTCTCTGTAAAACTTCATCTAATTCCAACGGTCCGATCATCCGGAATAAAAATTATAGTGTTTGTATCTGATTAGAACTCTTTTCTTAATCAAAATCTTAATCCTTTATATGTCAACAAATTCATGGATGGACTTTTCAAATAACTTTTTCTCAAACTTTTCAACCAGAAGACCTCTCCAAAATTATTCCCTTTCCCCTACAAACCATAGCCCCAAACTTATTCAAGATTTCAACCTTAGATTAGAAGGCGTATTTGGTGTTTTCTCGAGTTTGGGCTAGAATGAGATTTGATTATTTTCGCTAGAGGAATGTGATGGTGTGATTAGATTTTGAGGCTGAAATTATGTGATGATTTTGAGGTATGGGGTTTTACACAATATGCTCCTTAATCTTGCGAGTATTATTCTCGTTGTTTTCTTATGATTATTGACTCATATTTGAATTGATAAAGTCATTTGGAAATCTGGAATTATTTGTTGGAATCTAATTTCGATTCATGTGATATTATATTTGGTGTTGAGCATGTTGTCATGAGATTTTAATATGGAACTGAAGTTGGGCACCTGCCAATATTCCTTTTTTCGGATATGCTAGAAAAATGCATAGGCGCGGTACGGTGGTGAGGCCTGGTGACCCGGTTAATGTGTTGTTGAGAAATTATATTGATATAATTGCTATTGAGATTCGCATTTGATTTGAATATTCGTATTCGTATTGTTACATTTTATTCACCGCTAATATTTGTTGAGCATCTTTCCTATCGTATTGTGTACTTCCCCATATTTTCTTTTAGTGGCAGGTTAGCGCGGATTTTGGGCGCTTTCGATTTGATTTTAGCGTGGATTATTTTGGGAAGATTTTTAGTACAAGATGAGAAGATTGTATTATTTTGATGTATAGAGCATTGGATATTTGTATTTTATTATCAAGTTAGCTATTATATGTAATTCGAGAGACTTGGAATATATTTGATGAATTTGAGATTAGTGGATTATTTTATTGTATTGTGGGATTTTTAGATGCTCTATACATTGTTATTGTGGAATTGGTTAGTTTTATCGATAGTGGCGCTCCGTTCGCTCTCTCCGAGCGGGCGGGGTGTTACACCAGCCACACGGACACCCAACATGACTTCATTCCAAGGATTTTGGGAGCTGCAACACATGTGGATGTTACAGGGCTTGCTTAGACGATTCTCTTACTTCGGATCTAGTGTGTAGGATCTCAGTTTTAGTACTCTCAGTTTGGGGACATGTTGTCCAATTTTTACATTTGCAGTCATTCTATCATATTGGATTTTGAGATTGGTTTTATTTCCAATGTGTCGAGACTATATTTCATTTTGTTATTTATGATGTTTGGTTTAGTAATGCTTAATCTTTATTGTTCTGCATGAGTTGTTTTATCTATTTAAGGAAGTTATAATTTGGCACTAGCTTAATTTCACTTAGGTGGTTAGTAACTAAAAAGTTTTCGAAAGTGATGCTAAGAATGAACCATTTAAGAAACCTGTTTTAAATTAAATTATGGCTTGATCATCCAAGGTTTAATTAGGCGCGGTGTCACAGATGGTATCAGAGAATCAGGTTCTAGTGTCCATAGGATCTGTAAGACTTACTACGATTCAGCGTAGCGTTCGGTTGTATTAGAGCCCTACTATTAGGACTATTGATTCATTTTTTACTTTTATGATATCGCACATCTTCTCTTAAAATTTTGTATAGACTGTGTAATTATACAATTTGATCTATTTTTATATGCCACCGAGGAGACAACGAACGAAGAGGGCTGGGGAGAGGGAGGCTCATCAGGAGCCACAGGTTCCACTACCACCATCCCCACCCGAGTTGATTTACAATACTCAAGTTTCAGTGATAGTGGCTCAGGCAGTCAAGACAGCGATGAGGGCCATGGCAGCCCATTTTCCTCAGCCCCAAATAGCACCTCCTGTAGCACTAGCAATTCAAGTCCTAGCAGGGCAATCTTCTTGGCAGCGAGTCAGAGAGACTTTTCAGAAAGGGCATCCACTCGAGTTTTAGGGTATACCTATGTAGTGGAGGCGTGCAACTGGAAGAAGAATATCTAGCGCCACTTGCACATGCTAGAGTGCACCGAGGTACAGAAACAAATGCTAACTACTTTCCATCTGTCAGGATTGGCCTTACAGTGGTGGGAGTCAGTTACTACTGCCGAGGAGAGGGACACAATGGCAATTTATGAGTTTTGGGTGCAGTTTGATCGCAAGTACTTCCCTCCAGCGATAGAGTCTGAAATGGGAAAGAAATTCAGTGTGGTGGTTCAAGGAGATCACTTGGTTGCTAATTACGGGGAGGAGTTCACCCGTTTGGCTAACTTTATGCCGAAAAAGGTGAGCGATGAGGAGCAAAAGAAGTCAAAATTCATAGATGGCTTGGCCTGTAAAATCAGGCAGCATTTGATTGGTAATCCAAAATTGGTGACTTATATAGATGTTGTCAACGCCGCTCTACTGCACTGTGAGGATCATCGCTTCCATGCAAAGGGAAGCAAGAGAGGTAAGCCTAGCCATTCGGGCAAGGTGGAGGGAGGTAGTGTAAGCAGCACACTGCAATGAAAGACAGTGGGTCAGCTAGGGCAGGATTCCTGGCAGGGGAACTCTGCCAAGAGGTTTAGGCATTAGAGGCATCGATTTGACAGACAGGTCCAATAGGGTGCCCAGCAACCAGTTCCTTAGGTCCGACAGGGTCAGGGAAACCAAGGAGGAGGCCAGCAAGGTCAAGGGCGTCAGGGCCAAGGGCAGAGGAAGTTTCAGGGACAATGTTTCGCATGTGTCCAGGAGGGTCACAAGAGTAGGAATTGCCCACAGAAAGATAAGGCACAGTAGCAAGGTGCCCAATAAGGGCAGCAGGATCCGTTAGCCCCAGTAAAAGCACAGGCCCTGTAGCAGCAGCCAGGCTAGATGCATTACGGGCGAGTGTTCAACGTCTGGGATGTTCCATTTCAGCCAGCACCTCCAGTACCGCCGGCAGTCGCCGGTACGTTTCCTATCCGTGGATTAGAGGGTAGTATTCTGTTTGACACGGGGGTGACACATTATTTTATTACCACTAGATTTACACGAGCAACCTGCCTCTTAGAGTCAAGAGTCACTCATCTCTTGTGTGTGGAGTCGCCGATGGGTAGTGGGTCCCTTGAACACTCGATTTGTAAGGGCGTGGAAATTATGGTTGGGAGATTGAGCCTAGAGGCAGACCTCCTGGTGTTGAATATGGAGGGTTACGATGTCATCCTAGAGATGGATTGGCAAGCAGGATATAGGGCGATGGTGGATTGTTCTGAGAGGACTATCGTATTTGCCATTCCGGGACAGGAAATGTTCCTTGTAAAAATGCCTCTTCCCGAGAGAGGATCACGCACTCATCTCTATTACATTGAAGAAGAGACCTCATAGGAGGTGGTCGTCCCTCTGGACTCAATCCCAGTGATAAGCACCCAAAACTGTACAATTTATACCCTAAATAGACATACTTTAGTTGCTAATTCTAATCAAATATGAGTCTTATGTGCCTAATTGTTCAATATGCAGGCTTAACTGCAGTTGCGGTGTCAAAGGATATATTTTAGAGCAATTTGCAGTTAGAATGGAGTTAATTCCCTTATCTCGTAACCATAGCCTAGCCTAAACTTACCCCAAAGCCCGTGTGTGTTTGTTTGTGCCCTTTTATTATTTTTTTTAGATTTTTAGTTTGAGTCATTTTTATTTTTAGGATTTATTTTTTATTTATTTAGGATTTCTAGTTTTTATTTTCTATTTTTATATTTTATTTTTATAAGTTTATTATTTTGATTTTTCTTAGTTTTTAATTTTATTAGGATTAGTTTTTGGAGTTTATTTTTAGTTTATTAGATTTTATATTTTTTTTAGGACTTTAATTTAGATTTTAAGTTTTTATTTCTTTTGTTTTATTTTAGTTTTTATATAAGCTTAGGATTTTATATTTTTTAGTTTTAATATTTTTATTTTTATTGTTTTATTTTTTAAGTTAGATTTTAATTTTTTATTTTTTAGTTGAGTCTTTATTTATTTAATTTAAGGGTTCAAATTAAACAAACACACATAAACACACACCCTTTACTCGCCTACACTTAAACTAAACCCACTCATACCCAATACTTATCCTACACCCTAATACACCCTCACCCTCACCCTCACCCATCCTACTCTACACCCTCACCCACACTAACACCCCACTTCATCTTCAACCTCCAACTCACTCCTTTCTCTCTCCTCTCACCAAAAAAACTAAACCCCTCTCTCTCCTCCATAACTCTCACTACCACCAAACCACCTGACACCTACCTCTTCACCTCCATCCCTTCCCAGGCTACGATCCCGAGCTCCTCCGGCTGGCCACAATCCAACTGCCACACCTCCCGACGCCGCCTGTACCCAAAACCGCCGGCCAGCCCCAGCCTACTCCGATCGCGACCTCTCCTCTCTCCAGCCACCAGCGATCGGATCCGACCCATCTCCCGCCCCGCTCCGGCGACACTTAGCCCCTTCCTTCCTCTCGCCCCTGCCGGCTGAATCCACTCCGGCGAACCCGGAACCTACCCATTTCGGGACTTCAACCCAAACTCCCTGATCGCCCCCATATCCAGTTTCTAACAGCAAACCCAACCCATATCCTTGAAACCCATTTCCCATGTTCACCAAACCCATGTGAGCCTTCAAACCTTGACACGATTTCTCACCTCCTGCTTTTTTCCAAGTTCCAAAGCCAAAGTCACAAAGTAAATCAAAAACCATTAAACCCACATGTCACTTATCCCTCTTAAACCATTTATCCCCTTTTACCTAAATGCCCCCAACTTATCCCCACTCTCTCATAACCTCACCATCCACATGTACCTTCTATTAAGTACAAAAGTACCCTCACCTAAATCAAATTTTTTTCCCTCACACCTCACCATTACCATGCACACTCAAGCGAATTCCCATTATACCCCTTATCTCCCATGCTCAATGTGCCTACTATAAATGAAGATGAAGACCCCATTTGGAGGAAAGCTTTAAGATAGGAATTTTTAGAGAGAGAATTGTAGAGAGATAAAAACCATTTTGTAAATAGTTTTTCCTTTTATTTTTTTAGATATTTGTTGAGAATTAATTGTGAGTAATTGAATTGAATGGAAGCTGATAGAGTTCAAATTGTCAATTTGAAGGAGACTTGTTGAATATTTGTTCTCTTTCTCTACTCTTTTATTATATATGCCTTTGATTCTTAATTTGTCATATTTTATACCATGTTAGGCTAAAACCCCTTTCAAGGGGTGGGGTAAAACCCTTATTTGATGTTATTTTATTTTTATTAGTTTAATTACTTGAAAAATCCCTTTGAATGTTAATTTTGATCCCTCACCCTTAGATTTATGCCTCGAGAGAGGGTAAATTATTTTCAAGAGAAAATCGAAATTGCAATTATAATACCCATTTTAGATTCGAACTAGAGATAGGGGTTTCTTAAATGGGGTATTATAACTTGAATTTCAACTCTAAATTTATTTTCTAAGGTTGATATAAATTTTAATTGATCGATCCTAGCGGCTGATTTATTAAAAGGAGTGTGGATCTATTTTTCTAGAGTTATGGGGTGTTAAACTTAACTTTCTAAAAGATTACTATTATAATTACACTTGCAACGAGAGTTGATTTGTAATATTGATATTAATTTGGGAGAATTCAAATAATTAAATTAATTAATTAGAATAACTAAAATTTGTGGTGTAATCCCACTCCTTGATTGTTCTCACAATTATTTACCTGACTTTATCTTTTATTTTAATTTAGACTTTATTTTTCATTTTAGTAACTTTCTAGTTAGTTGTTTTCATCTCACACTTTAGTTTAGTTTAGTTTAAATCATCACCTCACCTAATTGTTTTAATATTTGAAAAAGATAAAAAAAAGTAGAAAAGTGAAAAAGCACAAAAAGAAAATAAAAAGTGAATTACAATTGAATTTGTCTCTAGCTTACCCCCTTGGAAGTGGATTGATACCCTTACTTACCTCTACACTTGAGTTGTTATATTTTGTAGGTAGTTGAGGTTTTTGACTAACTTGGATTTCAACAACGACAAATACACGTAAAAGTCTTTTCTATCAAATGGCGCCGTTGCCGGGGAGATAAAAAGTCAACGTTATCAAATTGTGTCGTTGCCATTATTGGGATTGTGAAGCTCGGAGTGGATTCAATTTTGTAGTTAATTTATTTCCTATATTTTGTTGCCTTTTAGTACCATTTTTTTTAGAAGGATTGTATTAGGAATTTATTATTTGGCTTGTATTGCGGTGCTTAGAGACACCATTTATTTTCCATTTAAAATTGTAATAATTGAAGCCAAGCGTGATAGGGAAACCGGACAAGGTAGAAAGAGGGGGTCCAAAGGCGAGGATTTAGAAGCCTCTCTATCTTGGGTCGGTAGGACTCCCAGAGACGACTGAGATAGGAGTATTCTCCCTCCGGTCGACTCAAATTTTTCGGCACCCCACGGCGTAAAAACCGTGGGAGGTATCTTTCTAAACACTCGCGCCTCTCCTGTTAGCGAGTCCATTATTGGGTGTGCTTTGTGTGCTCGTACTTGATTTTATTCTCGCATTTATTTTTGAATGGTGTGATGAATTAAATTACTACGACCTACACCCGGTCACTCACAAGAAGGGATTTCATCACCCGACTCAATCGCGTACCATTATGTTCTACCCTAGCCATCACTAAATTTAAAATTAATCAACTAGGTAGCCCACTAGGAGAATATTTTTGCAAAGACGATCAAGAAGAGATTTTCGTGATTTTTTTTTTTCGCCCACGGACTTAATTAAAATTTGACTACCCTTTCACTAAATTTAAAGATAAAAATTGGCTATGTGCTAGTTGGAAAATTTTCTTAACTTGTGTGTGTGTCCAATTTAATTTTTCGGTAGTCGGGTTTTATTGAGTTCGTTCAAAATTCAAAGAGTCCATCTATTTCCCACACCTTTTCTTCCAACAAAAAAAATCCAAAAATATTTTTCTTCCTTTATTTTTACAAAAATCTAAAAATATTTTCTTTCATTTTTACAAAAAAAAAATCCAAAAATATTTTCTTTTTAAAAAAAAAAGTTTTTACAAAATCCAAAAAAATATTTTCTCCCCACATGGCCGAAGAACGTCCTTTACGGGATTACTTTGGTCATTTTCCATTGACACGTGACACGTGTAAGAGTGATCCCGAGCCGTCTCTTTATGATATTCTTAGTGGTTTCACCTATCTCATGAGTACCGTTGGTACTCTTGATCCATCCATGCATGCACCTCCTATTCCATCACCCTCGGTGTCAAGTGTCACCGTGCTTCCTCCTTTGTCGTGCAACCATTGTTCCTATGCCGATCTCATATCCATACAAACCCACCATGGAACATGTGTATCCATCTGACACTGTTTCGGAACCCACCTCGGCCTATTATCCCGATATACCTACTCCCGAGTTCTGTGAGTCCTTGAGTTATTCATGGAGGCCTGATCACCCTTCCACGCAATACAAATCCCAACCCGATGTTGTGGATCCTCACACGTTCCAAAAGTCGTCATGGAAACCTTGTGCACCCAGTCACGATCAGTCCCCTCACTACGCACCCCATGAGAATCAACCATTTGTCCATCACGGAAGCAATCCTTTCGTGTATAATGCACTTGTCCCCACTCCACCCACTTCATTTGAGTATTCTCCATACACTCACGATCATAGCGAGTTGTGTCCACCTCAACCACCGCCACAACCCGTCACTCCACCACCACCATCATCCACCTCCACTCTCGAAAGCCTCTTGCAAAAGTTCATACTCGATCAAGAGCGGGCCACTCAAATTCAAACTCAAGCTCTCCAAAGGCTTGAACAAAGGTTAAATGAATTGGAGTGTGAGCGAGAGTCAGATATTCCCATGGCCCCACCCATCATTGCACCCAAGTGTGACGATGATGTGTCCCCTTGTGACACAGATTTTGAGTGTGACCAATCCTATACCCCCGAGAATCTCAAAGTCGAGACCATTCCATGGTCCGGGTCCCAAGTCGACAATTGTGTTGACTTACCTTTCGATAGTGAGCCTGGTCAATTCCCACCATATCCATATGAACCCCACCTTGAGGTTCCCACTCCCGAATAATCCAAAAAAATGCCCGAGTCTATACTTATCGAGCTTCACCCTTGTGTTCCCGTGGAACCACTTCATCCTGGGTTAGCTTCGGCTATGAGTGTTCACCATTTTTTCGAGATAGAATCCGTGATAGTTCCTACCTATTCGGATATGGATGATGTCCCACCATGCATAGCTCATCTTGAGCCCCATATTTCTAGTGATTTCTCTATCTCTGTTCTTGGTGCCTTGTTTAACCCACCCACCCTATTCACCGATGCTACTCTTATGGAGAAGTTGTCAACTCCATCTTTAGAAACCTCACTCCCTTGTGAGTATTCCTTTACTCCTCCCAATGAGTGTATGTCTCCCACGCTTGAGTTGGATCATCTTCCTCCACCGTTTATCCCACCCGACCAACCCATTGTCCCTTCCACCCCACCACCTAGTTTGGATCTTGATTTTGCACATTTCAAGTTTCCATCTACATATTTAGATCCTAACCTAAAACCATCCTCCACCCATGAGAGTATTTTTGGTGCTACTCTCTACTTCCGTGACACCGATCTTGTTCCTTTATGCACACCACTTCCATGCGGTGTTGATTTCTCTTCTCAACAGCTCCCTGGTGTGTCACGGCGCGACCATTATCATCGCCCATTTATAGAATGGTCGTGTGATTTTTATGAGCCCCATGCCATTCCACTTACCAAATCATATTTCCTTCCCATACAACTTGAGCACGATGCTTATAGGGCCCTAGTTGCCCTCATGTTCCGGATCAATAAGGCTCGTGACCAATACCTATTCACCCTCACCCTTACCTTAATACCCACCCGCCCTTGTTCCACCAATTCTTTGCATCGTGTGATGCACTTTGCCATACAAGTGCATTGACCACTTTAGCCTGTTTTCAACAAGACTGACGCTTCAGTCTTGTTTGGGGGTGATCTTCATCACCCAATTCTTCTGCCACCCCGCACTTTACTAGATCCTATCTTTAGGGTGAGAATGGTTCGGTATGGCTGAAGACATTAAACTTAACGCTATCGGGAGGCAGCCCGCATTTCTTGTACTAGTCTCATCCTGTTTGGGGGTGGTGTTTCACATCACCCAACGCTTCACATGTTTATAGACTTGTACACATTTTTTCTCTTATCATTTATTCAGGTTTATTCTTGGCTATATCTTTCCACTTCATTAGTGGTATATTATGGTACAATCTTTCCTACCTTATGATCTCAATTTTAAAAAATCATTTTACTTAACATCGAGGGCGATGTTCCTTTTTGTTTGGGGGTGGGGAATTTTATCAAAATTGTACCTCTTTTGAAAAATTTCGAGTTTTAAACTTGATTTTTAAAATTTTTGTGCAGTTTCTTTCATCTCACTCATTGATGTGAATTTTCAATCATCCATTATTTTAAGTCTAGGAATCAAGCTGGAGAATATTTTTTCTAAATAGCTTATGTAATACGTATCAAGGCATATTGCACCATGAATTTCTAGACTCAACAAAAATTTGCACACTTATCACGTCATTACGTTTAGAGTTGAGGAGTACTACAATTCTAAAGAGAACCATAAGGATCACTAGTAGAGACTTTAGCTTGTGAGATTTGTGCCTTTCACCCTTTCAGAGTGTCTTACGCAATCTCCGAGTCACAAGTTGATTCAACTTTCTTTGGGTCCGCACTTTAATTGTTGTATGATCTTATTATTCTTCAAATTTGGCTTGATCACTGAGAATGACATCTTTTTCGAGTTGTAAGAAACGCGTGTCTTGAAATTTGTCCCGAATACTAGATTTTCATCCATACACCTACCACTTTTCCCCCATATCACATCTTCATCCATTACATTCCCATGCTCTTCCATATTCCCACATATTTGCCCACACCATCACCTATCATCTCCATATCATCTTCCATCATTTCAAATAAAAGAGTGTGATTTCAAGTGTAAAGGCCTTCATTGTTGATTTAAAAAGAGAGAGAAAAATAAAAAAGAAAAGAAAAAAAAATAGCAAAAATAGAAAATATAGAAAAAAAAATAAAAAAAAGAGAAAAAAAGAGAGAAAAGAAAAGAAAGTGAGTTTGTAGTTAGTAGTTTAGTCCTTTTTAAATAAAGACATTAGTGTCTAAAGTCTATACACTCTTTCGCATCCATTTCCCATCCATCTTTTACCCATCGCATATCCATCACTCATCATCACTCATCCTTCATATCACTATCACCATCCCATTTTATCCTTCATATCATTTCCTTCCCATTTCATTTCCCCCTCACCCATATACATACATGTTCCCCTAGGTGTTCGGGAAAATGATAGTCAACGTGGTGAATAACTCGACGTTCTCACTATAGTGGTTAGCATTCTTTCATGAAATCAATTTTCTTTCTAATTGTTCGTTCTTTCATATATGCGTGTGAGACGTTTGAACTTGCTTACATTTACTCACCTCCTCACACACAAGAGCGATACACTTACCCAAATCTCGAGAGTTCGTTTAAGAGAGTTATATCCTGTGAGATTTTGAAGTTGAAGCGTTGATTCCGATAAGGCAATCTAAGAATTAGTCTTGTGATACTCGACCCGTTTTGAGTGATTCACACTACACACGTTGAGTTCTAGGAAAGATGTGCCTTGAGTATTTACTTTGCTAAACTTTTTACACATTCTAGCTTGTATTTCTCAAATTATTTCGCTCATGATGAATTGTGCGATTATTCTACGTCTAATAAGAGATTGACTTCCTTTCAATAAATTTTTGCAAATAAGAATTTTGTGGGTATATTCCATGCAAACCCTCACGAGACACAACTTATCCCGTAGGGCAACCTATAGGTTTAAAGGCTTATTGCACATGCTAAGTGCAATCGCAAGTGCCCGCGAAAGTGGTACACTTTTGGTTTCTTATCTTTCCCTTTCTCTCTATCTTATTGCTCGAGGACTAGCAACGCTCTGTTTGGGGGTGGTGTGATAAGCACCCAAAACTGTACAATTTATACCCCAAATAGACATACTTTAGTTGCTAATTCTCGGCAATATGGGTCTTATGTGCTTAATTGTTCAATATGCAGGCTTAACTGCAGTTGCGGTGTCAAAAGCTATATTTCACAGCAATTTGCAGTTAGAATGGAGCTAATTCCCTTATCCCGTAACCCTAGCCTAGCCTAAACTTACCCCAAAGCCCGTGTGTGTTTGTTTGTGCCCTTTTATTATTTATTTTTAGATTTTTAGTTTGAGTCATTTTTATTTTTAGAATTTATTTTTTATTTATTTAGGATTTCTAGTTTTTATTTTCTATTTTCATAATTTATTTTTATAATTTTATTATTTTGATTTTTCTTAGTTTTTAATTTTATTAGGATTAGTTTTAGGAGTTTATTTTTAGTTTATTACATTTTATATTTTTTTTAGGACTTTAGTTTAGATTTTAAGTTTTTATTTCTTTTGTTTTATTTTAGTTTTTATATAAGCTTAGGATTTTATATTTTTTAGTTTTAATATTTTTATTTTTATTGTTTTATTTTTAAGTTAGATTTTATTTTTTTATTTTTTAGTTGAATCTTTTTTTTATTTTAAGGGTTCAAATTAAACACACATCCTTTACTCACCTACATTTAAACTAAACCCACTCATACCCAATACTTATCCTACACCCTAATACACCCTCACCCATCCTACTCTACACCCTCACCCACACTAACACCCCACTTCATCTTCAACCTCCAACTCACCCCTTTCTCTCTCCTCTCACCAAAAAAACTAAACCCCTCTCTCTCCTCAATAACTCTCACTACCACTAAACCACCTGCCACCTACCTCTTCACCTCTATCCCTCCCCAGGCTACGATCCCGAGCTCCTTCGGCAGGCCACAATCCAACTGCCACACCTGCCGACGCCGCCTGTACCCAAAACCACCGGCCAGCCCCAGCCTACTCCGATCGAGACCTCTCCTCTCTCCAGCCACCCGTGACCGGATCCGACCCATCTCCCGCCCCGCTTCGGCTACACTTAGCCCCTTCCTTCCTCTCACCCCTACCGGCGGAACCCACTCCGGCGAACCTGGAACCTACCCATTTCGGTCCTTCAACCCGAACTCGCTGATCTCCCCCATATCTGGTTTCCAACAGCAAACCCAACCCATATCCTTGAAACCCATTTTCCATTTTCACCAAACCCATGTGAGCCTTCAAACCTTGACACGATTTCTCACCTCCTGCTTTTGTCCATGTTCCAAAGCCAAAGTCACAAAGTAAACCAAAGACCATTAAACCCACATGTCACTTATCCCTCTTAAACCATTTATCCCCATTTACCTAAATGCCCCCAACTTATCCCCACTCTTTAATAACCTCACTACACACATGCACCTTCTATTAAGTACAAAAATACCCTCACCTAAATCAGATTTTTGTGCCCTCACACCTCAACATTACCATGCACACTCAAGCCAATTCCCAATATACCCCTTATCCCCCATGCTCCATGTGCCTACTATAAATGAAGATGAAGACCCCATTTGGAGGAAAGCTTTTAGATAGGAATTTTTAGAGAGAGAATTGTAGAGAGATAAACACCATTTTGTAAATAGTTTTTCCTTTTATTTTTTTAGATATTTGTTGAGAATTAATTGTGAGTAATTGAATTGAATGGAAGATGATAGAGTTTAAATTGCCAATTTCAAGGAGACTTGTTGAAGATTTGTTCTCTTTCTCTACTCTTTTATTATATATGCCTTTGATTCTTAATTTGTCATATTTTATACCATGTTAGGCTAAAACCCCTTTCAAGGGGTGGGATAAAACCCTTTTTTGATGTTATTTTATTTTTATTAGTTTAATTACTTGAAAAATCCCTTTGAATGTTAATTTTGATCCCTCACCCTTAGATTTATGCCTCGAGAGAGGGTAAATGATTTTCAAGAGAAAATCGAAATTCTAATTATAATACCCATTTTAGATTCGAACTAGAGATAGGGGTTTCTTAAGTGGGGTATTATAACTTGAATTTCAACTCTAAATTTATTTTCTAAGATTGATATAAATTTTAATTGATCGATCCTAGCGGGTGATTAATTAAAAGGAGCGTGGATCTATTTTTCTAGAGTTGTGGGGTATTAAACTTAACTTTCTAAAATATTACGATTATAATTACACTTGCAACAAGAGTTGATTTGTAATATTGATATTAATTTGGGAGAATTAAAATAATTAAATTAATTAATTAGAATAACTAAAATTTGTGGTGTAATTCCACTTCTTGATTATTCTCACAATTATTTACCTCACTTTATCTTTTATTTTAGTTTAGACTTTATTTTTCATTTTAGTAACTTTCTAGTTAGTTGTTTTCATCTCACACTTTAGTTTAGTTTAGTTTAAATCATCACCTCGCCTAATTGTTTTAATATTTGAAAAAGATAAAAAAAAAAAAAGTAGAAAATTGAAAAACCACACAAAAAAAAAAGTGAATTACAATTGAATTTGTCTCTAGCTTACCTCCTTGGAAGTGGACTGATACCCTTACTTACCTCTACACTTGAGTTGTTATATTTTGTAGGTAATTGAGGTTTTTGACTAGAAGGACTTTTCAAGCAACGATAAAAGAAAAAGATACACCGAAAAGTTCTTTCTATCACCCAGTAGTGAGGGATTTTAAGGACGTCTTCCAGGAAATACCAGGGTTTCCACCTAGTAGGGAGATTGTGTTCGTTATCGACTTAGCACTGGGAACGAGACAAATTGCCAGAGAACCATACCGCATGGCTCCTTTAGAGATGCGAGAGCTAAGGGAGCAGATTCAATAACTCTTAGGTTAGGGTTTAATTCGGTGGAGTACATCACCGTGGGGTGCTCAGGTATTATTTGTAAAGAAAAGGGATTGCTCATTACAGTTGTGTGTGAACTACAGAGAGATGAATAAGTTGACGATACGCAATAAGTATCTATTACCTAGGATATATGACTTGTTTGATCAATTGAGGGGGTTGCATACTTCTCAAAAATTAATCTGAGGCCGGGCTATCACCAGCTACGAATACGGGAGGAGGATGTGCCCAAAACCGCTTTCTTTTCGCGGTACGAGTCATATGAGTTCATGGTGATGCCGTTTGGACTCACTAATGTGTCTTTAGTTTCATAGGCCTCATGAACAGGGTATTCAGGGAGTTTTTAGACCAGTTTATGATCGTGTTCATAGATGACATTCTGTTTTACTCTCGTACGGAAGAGGAGCATGCCAATCACTTGCGCATGGTTCTTCAGACGTTATGGGACCACCAGTTGTACGCCAAATTCTAGAAGTGTGGATTTTGACTGCGAGAAGTTCAGTTTCTTGGCCATGTTGTGTCAAACAGGGGTATTGTTGTTGATCCGAGTAAAGTATCGACGGTGAGGGAATGGGGACAGCCCACAACACCGATCGAGATTCGTAGCTTTTTGGAGTTGGATGGTTACTATCGTCGCTTCATCAAGGGGTTCTCAAAGATTGTCAGAACTTTGACGAACTTGACTCGAAAGGGAGTATCGTTCGTGTGGAGTGATTACTGTTATTTAGCGTTTGATGAGCTAAAGGATAGGTTAACATCAGCACCCATACTTGCTTTACCGAGGAGTGGATTGGAGTACCGGGTCTATACTGAGGCATCCCTGCAGGGTCTTGGGGGTGTTTTACAACAGGAGGACAGGGAGATAGTTGATGCTTTTATAAGGGTAAAGCCACATGATAAGAATTGCCCCACTCATGACCTCGAGTTAGCAGCGATCATTTTCTCTTTCAGGATATGGAGGCATTATCTTCTGGGGGAACAATTTACTCTTTTCATGATTATAAGTCACTACAGTATCTCTTCATAGAGAAGTAATTGAATATGAGGCAGAGACAGTGATTATAATTCATGAAGGATTACCAATTTGACATACAATATCATCCTAGTAAGGCTAACGTAGTGGCATATGTGTTAAGTCGACGACCTACGGAGGGTGTAGCTGAGACTTAGAAAGAAAAGTGGAGTGAGATCCAGCAGGAGGATGAGGTAGCCAGGGCGTTCATGGAAGTTATGACCATCACTCCCGAGATCGTGATGCAAGTAGTGAGGGATCAAGCAGAGGACTAGTTCTGTCAAGACAGGGTGAGACAGTTATTAGCCGGGGGTGTAGAGTCTTACTCTGTCAGTTCAGAGGGAGGTCTACGATTTAATGGTAGGTTAGTAGTACCAGAAGATGAGGAGTTGAGGCAGGCAGTGAAGATCGAGTCTCACGGGTCCAAATTTGTGATACATCCCGGTGGGGACAAGATGTATCAAGATATTCGGCATCAGTATTGGTGGTCGGGTATGAAGTGAGACATAACAGAGTTTGTCTTGAAGTGCGTTACATGTCAACTAGTGAAATTTAACCATTAGAGACCTTCAGGAATGCTACATCCGCTAGAGATTCTTGTGTGGAAGTGGGAGATTATTTCAATGAAGTTAATTACTGGACTACCGACATCACAGAGAGGTCACGATTCCATTTGGGTGATAGTGGATCGACTGACCAAGGTAGTCCATTTCTTATCGGTCCGTACTAATTTTGATACGATGCATTATGCACAGCTATTCATTGCAGAGATCGTTAAGATGCATGGGGTTCCTATTAATATTATGTCTGACCGAGACAAAGTATTTGTGTCACACTTCTGGCAGAGCTTTCAAGAGGCCATGGGCAAAGATTTATGGCTGAGTATATCATATCATCCGCAGACAGACGGGCAGACTGAGAGGGTAAATCAAATGCTCGAAGACATGTTGAGAATGTGTATCCTAGACTTTGGTGGAGGATGGGAGAGATATCTTCCACTGGTAGAGTTTGCGTATAACAACTCTTACCAATTCACTATCGGTATGGCACCATTCGAGGCACTTTATAGGAGGCCTTGTCGTTCGCCCACCTGTTGGTTAAAGGTGGGGTACAATAAGATATTGGGGTCGGAGATGATCTAGGAAACTTCTACAAAAATAGAATTAATTCGGGACATATTCGGATAGCTCAAGATAGGCATAAGAGTTATGCCGACGCCGGTAGGAGACACGTGGAGCATGAGGTGGGCGACCAAGTGTTAATTCGGGTATCTCCTATGAAGGGGATTATGAGATTTGGCAAAAAGGGGAAGTTAGCGCCAATATTTGTAGGATTGTTCCCTATTATTGAGAGGCTAAGGCCGGTAAGATACAGATTGGGACTTTCAAAGCATCCTCAATGGATACACGACGTGTTCCATGTAGCATTGCTGAAGAAATATACAGGAGGAGCGAGAGAGCCTTCTGGAACGTTCCACTAGAGGAGATTGATTTGCAGCCAGATGTCTCGTACGAGGAGAGACCTGTAGCTATTTTGGATCATAGCGAGCCTAATCTACGATCCAAAGTAGTGCTGTTAGTGAGAGTGCAGTGGGGGCACCACAATATTAACGAGTCGACTTGGGATCGGGAAGAGGATATGCGAGAGTAATATCTAGAGGTGTTCACTACAGGTATATTCTAATTTTGAGGAAAAAATTCCTTTATAAGGGGGGGGGGGGGGGGAGTATGTAATACCCCATATTTCTACGTATTTAGAACTTAATTAAGGAGCGATTGAATAGAAAATACGGACTATATATTAAAATTATGTGAGTAGAGTAATTTAATGTGATCTTTTATTTAATTCATGATCTTTTATTTACATTACACGAGTAGAGTAATTTAACATGACCTTATATTTAAATTATGTGAGTAGAGTAATTTAATGTGAGCTTTTATTTAAATTACGTGAGTAGAGTAATTTAAGATAATCTAAAGGTTAAATGGGATGATTTAATATTATAAGTCGAGTTACTAAAAATGACTTGTGAAGAACTCGTGAATTTACCTTATGTCATAACGAGTGATATGGACGTATATGATTTAAATCTTAACCGAGAGCCAAACATGGGCTAACGAGAGATCGAGATAAGAAATATTATATGAGTGCCGCAAATGACAATTAAGAGACCACGGTTAGCTCCGAAAGGGTCAAAATAGTCAAAATAGTATACCCAGGAGTACTAGTTGGGTCCCGAGATATTTTTGGATTAAGTCAGGACCATTCATGGGAATTTTGGTCTTTTACCTACGAATTTTGGAGTCTTTTACCATCTGATTAAATAATGGATTTGGGTTAGAAATCCGATAACTCACGGAGCGGCCATTATAGTGAAAAGAGAAGTCATTCTCAAAGCACAAAAAGAGAAGTGTGAGATATTTAAAGGAATTCTCAAAGCACAAATATAGGTTGCCCTACAAGACGAGTTGTGTCTCGTGAGGTTTGCTGGGAATACAACCATAAAATTCTTTATTTGCAAAAGGCAGTCAATCTCTTATGAGAAATAGAATAATCGCACAATCCATCATGAGATAATTATTTTGAGAAATACAAGCTAGAAGTGTGTAAAAATTTTACCTATGTGAATACTTAAGGCACAACCTTCCTAGAACTCAATGTGTGTTGTGTGAATCAGTCCAAACGGGTTGAATATCACGAGATTAATTCCTAGATTGCCTTTTTAGAATCAATGCTTCAACTTCAAAATATAACTGGATATAGCTCTCTCAAACGAACTCACGAGATTTGGGTAAGTGTATCTCTCTTGTGTGTGAGGAGATGAGTAAATGGAACAAAAGTCAAACGTCTCACACACATATAAGAAAGAACAGACATTTATATAGAAAAATGATCTCATGAAGGAATACTAATCAGTATAGTGAGAATGTCGAGCTATTCACCACGTTGACATTCATTTGTCCGAACACCTAGGGGAGAAAATGGATGTTTATGGGTGAAGGGAAAATGTAATGTTAATGATAATATGAGATTAGGTAGGGTGGTGATGAATGGATGTTTTTATGGATATGCGAGAAGAGTGTTCTACACTTTAGTCACAAATGTCTTTGTAAAATGGGTGATCGCTTAAATAAGCTCTGATACCAATTTGTAAAATGGGTGATCGCTTAAATAAGCTCTGATACCAATTTGTAGAATCGCTACAGCGGAATAATGCAAATTCTAAAAAAAATTCAATTTTAGTTAAACTCTAAAACATGCATCTAAGTGATTAAATTAAGTATGAAAATCAAACAATCCCAAGATCAAATATTGGGAACAACAAATTCAGGAAAGATCCCTGAAGAGCAAAACCTTTTTATTTCACTAGAATTTGTAAATAACAACTTACACGGATTATAATGAAATAGGGTGACACACGAATACCCACAGTTGTCGGTCGGCGTCGTCAGCAATGGAACAACCGCAGTTACTCCACAAGAACACGCAGTTCTATCTTCAACAATGAATCCACATGCATCAAATCCACATTGATACGCAGTCCAATCTTCATAGAGACTCCCTCCACAATAGCACGTAGCTCTTGGTTGTAGAGATATCCCCACAAAGAATAAATTTCAACAAAGTTGAATCTAGGGTTCCAAAACAATTCACTAAAGATTGTGATGTTTTGTGAATTGAAAAAAAAGGTTTAAAACCTAAAAGAAAAAGACAAAAATCATTTCTGCAGTAGCAGTTTCGTCCATTGAAAATATGTAGGCCTTCTTATGAAAAATGGATTTGGAGACTCCTACTTATAAAAACTTAAGGCGTGCGTCATTCGAACGAAATACCACGTCGTTTGAACGAGATCTAATATCGTTCGAACCATATCCCATGTCGTTCGAACTGAAAAATTCGCGAAAAATAAATATAATTTTTTATTTCAAAAATTCTTCTTTTAATCTTGGAAAATTCATTTTGACGAAAAAGAACGCCTCAACACTTAGAAAATTTTTCAAACCTCTTTTAAAATTATCCCAACTTTTTAAGTGAAATGCTAAGGAATTAAAACTCAACCTTACCAAACTTAACCTCGCGGAGGCTTGAATGTTGAAGATCTTGATATTCGGATCTGTCTTTGATACTTGAATATTCTTGAATGCTCTTCGACGGTGTAGCGGTATACGTCATACTAAATTGATTATGGACTTATAAAATGATGTCCTTACAAATCTCCCCTATGTCTATGCCAGTAAAAAATAAAAACATACGAATTATCAAAATCCAAAATGCCTATACAAATCTAATATCCCCCATGAACCCAAAAAAGGAAAATACTAAAATTTGCAAGTCTTCAAATTTTCTTCAAAAATCTTTAACTTTAAATCGTCAAATCTCAAAGATTTTCTCATCAGGGTGTGCAACATAATGATATTCAGCCTTTGTACCTACACACATGAGATAAAGAAAAATACCTTCGTGACACATCGAGTTTGAAATGATATAAGAATAAATCAATCAATATAATCAAATCTCCCCCATAATGCAAACTCCCCCATAAAATCATAATCCGTTCTCCCCCTTTTTATTATGGCCCCAAATAGACAGATAAGAAGAAACAATCTAAACATGGAGTGTCACGATAAAAATTCTTAGCAAATATGAATCGAACTACGCGTATGTAAAGGTGTAACTCAAAAAATTTCATAAACTATTTTTGATTTTTCAAATTTTCAAAGAAAAAATAATGATACAAAAATCACACCATGGATTTATACTAAAACAACCAAGTCATGGAAATGGAATGTATGGGTGTGAACACATTCGATAGGTAAATCAACTCAATCAATCATATGTGCACGATGAATACGTGTACCCCTAACGAATGAACATAAAAAATATCCTTAGGTGTAAAATTATTGAATTTAGATGACATCGTCTTCATCAAATCAACAAATCAAATTCTATATGATTTCCACACCAATAACGTCCAAACTATTTAGTTCCGTTTTGAGAAGTTTTCAAAGGACGTACAAACCCAGTGATATATCCATCCAAAACTTCCTCATATATAATAATGCAATTTTATTTTTCTACTGAGATTCTGAATTCTCAACTTAGAGGAAACTTATTGGCCCAAAATTTTGGCATATTTCATTTTTTATTGCCTTTATTTTTTGTGCGGGCTCTTCCCAAACGGTGGCTTTCACGACGTGATTATTATTCACTCGCAGCCGTTTCCCGTGTTCACTCATCATTTTCTATCTTAAAAAAATTCCTCCCGGGCAATGGATCTTCCATGCACTGCTTTTATTACTCTCGTATTATTGCACTTTATTCGTTTTAAGGACATGATTGAGATGAAAACACCCAACCAACATGTGATAAGACAAGCACAATGATCAAACAAATTCGTGCATGTGTTCAATAAAGGAAATCATGAGTCAAACATGTCCGAAGTATCACTTAATTACATCATAATGAGTCCAAACATTAAAAAGCACAAAGATTACGTGATGTATTATCTTAAAACACTATCAAATAGTCACATTGATAAATGGAATGAAATTGTGACTCGGTCATCCTAAGTGTGTATCCATATAAAGTGTAAACAAATTACAAAAATCTTTTTGGTTTTTGAAATTTGACCAAAACAAAATATGGATGGACACTCAAAAAATAGAAAATCTTTTTGCATTCTTAAAAAAATTTCAAAACAAAAAATAACTACAAAATGATACATCTAGCAATAGGCATATAATGTCGATATGAGCATCATCCTATGCTAGAAAATATTAATCACACAAATGAATCAAGAATCAAATCAGGTGTGATAAATCAACAAATGCAGTGTTAGCAACTATGCATATATAGCAAGAAAGACTGCATATAAACTGTCCAGAAGCAACTCAGTAGTACCAAAACATAATCACATGAACACTAGGTAGTAAAAATAGAAGGGAAGCAAAAATTCCAGACATATCGCTCTAATGAATCACCTCTGTCGCTCGATCGACAAGGGCATATCATGAGAAGCGACTTCGCGTGAGATAGAGTTGTCGCTCAAATGACCTATAGATCTCGTTCAAACGAGAAAACCAAACCTAGTGTAAAAATTTCGTGAAAATAGTACTTGTAAGGGGAAAACTGATCCAAAATAGTGCTAAAATAGTAGCGAAACACATAAATGCAACAAAAAAAACCCAATGTGCGCTACATCAAAGTGAGTCATAACACTAGAAATAATATAACATGATGCATCGCTAGTGTATGACAAACATCTAACACAATCAACCAAGAGATCTCACATGGGGTGAATCACGTGCAAGTAAACAATAATCATGAACAAATAGACCGTAAGCCTCTAAATTTGATTTTCTAACCCAAATAGATTTGTAATGACACATGGGGGTTTGGGAAATTGAATTTACTCTTTTATTAACCTGCCTAGGTCCTTTGAAAATCTTGTAACAAAAGCGCCTAAGATGACCTTGCCTATCGTAATGTGTGCAAGTGTAAATCGGGCGGTGTGTGTTACCTAAAGGTGGCCCTCTCCTCAAATTTCTCAATTGCTCTCTCCGAATTTGCCTAGGTGGCTCTCTCCTAATGACCCTAGGTGGCTCTCTCACGATGTGCCTAGGTGTCTCTCTCATGATGTGCCTAGGTGGATCTCTCCTAAAAACCTTCAGAGGCTCTCTCATAACAACCCTAGGTTGTGTGGGGTTGGCTTTGGGGAATTGTGTAACCCTCTAATCGAAGCTTATACCACCCTTATCCTCCTTAATTTGGACCGTGCCTAAAATCTTATCTAGATTTTCGGACCTAGACTCCAAATCAAATTTCACTTTACTTGAATCTTTCAATTTCACCTCAAGTTCACATATCCTAGATTCAAGCAAACGCCTAGAGTCCTTAAACTCTAAAATTTCCTTTTTCATAACTTCCATCACACCTTGAAGACTATCTCTCTCACCCTCAACATATCCTAATTTCTCTTTAAGAATCACCTCACGTGCCCTAAGATCCTTAATCAACGCATGAGTATTATCATTATCTAAAGCACATTTCTTCAATTTAGCTTTATGTTTCAAGTTTGCCTTTTTTGTCTTTAAGATTCAAAATACAAATTATTATAGGCAACTTGCAACTCACTCAATTCTTCTCTTCCTCCTCACTCTTTTCACCCTCACTCTCATCACTAAACTCACAGATGGGAAGCTCTCGCCTATAAGCATAAAAGACTTCTTCTTTCAAATCACTATCACGAAGGGTAGAAACATGAGAAACCGGTTGATTCAATATCTTCTTTAAATTTATGGTACACTCATCTAATGTGTGACTAACACCCTCACAACAAGAACACCTCTTAGAGTCATTTTCAACAGAAGATTTAAAACAAAAGTTCATGTGAATTTTCCAATTAACCTTTTCAAAAAATTGACATTGAAAATCGTCAAAACCACCAAAAACCATTTTTGTGAAAAATTAGGATCAAAACACAATAACTTAGTGCAACAGGCTCTGATATCAATTTGATGACGTGAGAAGTCAAATTGTATTTAAAAAAATCCTTGAAAAATCAGGTTCACGCGATAAATTAGCGTAACTCGCTCTGATACCAATTTGTAAAATGGGTGATCGCTTAAATAAGCTCTGATACCAATTTGTAGAATCACTATAGCGAAATAATGTGAATTCTCAAAAAAAATCCAATTTTAGTTAAACCCTAAAACATGCATCTAAGTGATTGAATTGAATATGAAAATCAAATAATCACAAGATCAAATATTAGGAAAACCAAATTCAGGAAAATCCCCGAAAGGCAAAACCTTTTTATTTTACTATAATTGGTAAATAACAACTTACACGAATTACAATGAAATTGGGTGACACACGAATACCCGCATGTGTCGGTCGGCGTCGTCAATAATGGAACAATCGCAGCTACTCCACAAGAACATGCAGTTCTATCTTCGGCAATGAATCCACACGTAGCGAATCCACATGAACACGTAGTCCAATCTTCACAGAGACTCCCTTCACAATAGCACGCAACTCTCTGTTTTAGAGATATCCCCATAAAGAATAAATTTCAACAAAGTTGAATTAGGGTTCCAAAACAATTCACTAAAGATTGGGATGTTTAGTTAATTGGAAACAAAAGGTTTAAAACCTAAAAGAAGAAGACAAAAATCGTTTCTGCAGTAGCAGTTTCGTCTATTGAAAATATGTAGGTCTTATTATGAAAAATGGAGTTGGAGACTCCAATTTATAAAAAACTTAATGCGGTGCATCGTTCAAACGAGATCCCATGTCGTTCAAACGAGATACGATGTCGTTCAAACCAGATCCCATGTCGTTCGAACCAGAAAATTCGCGAAAAATAAATTTAATTTTTTATTTAAAAAATTCTTCTTTTAATCTTGGAAAATTCATTTTGACAAAAAAAAATCCCTCAACACTTAGAAAAATTTTCAAACCTCTTTTAAAATTATCCCAACTCTTTAAGTGAAATTCTAAGGAATTAAAACTCAACCTTACCAAACTTAACCTCGTGGAGGCTTGAATGTTGAAGATCTTGATATTCGGATCCGTCTTTGATGCTTGAATGTTCTTGAATGCTCTTCGACGGTGTAGCGGTATACGACATACTAAATTGATGAAGGACTTATAAAATAATTTCCTTAGTGTATTTATTTTACAAGAACTTGATTGGAACTCTCTTCTTTTCTTTTTCTTTTCTTCTTTTTTTTTCGAATTTTCTTTTTCTTTTTCTTTTTTTTTGAATTTTTCTTTTTCTTTTTTTTTGAATTTCTTTTTTATTTTCTCTTTTCAAACCAACAATGAAGACATTTTACATTTGAAAAGCACTATTTTTCTAAAAAATGAAGGATGATATATGAATGCAGATGATAGGTGCGGGTGTGGGGAATATATGAGAATATGAAAGAATATGGGACGGTAATGGGTGAAGTGAATGGGTGAAAATATAGTATTCGGGACAAATTTAAAGACACATGTTTCTTACAACTTGAAAGTGATGTCATTCTCAGTGATCAAGCCAAAAAATTTTAATGAAAAATAATGAGTTCATACAATGATTTAATGCGGACCCAAAAGAAGTTGAATCAACTTGTAACTCGGAGATTGCGTAAAACTTTCTAAAAGGTTAAAGGCACGAATCTCACAAGCTAAAGTCTCTATTAGGGATCCTTAAGGTTTTCTTAAGAATTTTAGTACTCTTCAACTCCAAACTGTAGTGACGTGATAAGTGCGAAAATTTTGTTGAGTCTAAAAATTCCTAGTGCAAAATGCCTTGATATGTATTACATAAGCTATTTAGAAAAAGATAACTCATCTAGCTTAATTCCTAGACTTAAAGGATAGATGACAGAAAATTCACGTCAGTGAGTGAGATGCAAGAAACTGCACAAAAAATTTAAAAATCAATTTTTGTTTCCAAGGAGGTACGATTTTGATAAAATTCCCCACCCCCAAACAAAAAGGAAGATCGTCCTCAATATTAACTAAAAGGATTTTTAAAATTGAGAGCGGAAGGGAGGAAAGATATTACCAGAATTAATCACTAATGAAGTGGGCAGATGAAGCCAAAAAATAACCTGAATAAGAATGATAAGATAAAAGTGTGTACAAGTCTATAAACGTTGTAAAGTATTGGGTGGTGTGAAATATCACCCCCAAACAGAATGAGACTCATACAAGAAACAACGGGCTGCCTCTCGGTAGTGCTAAGTTTAATGTCTTCATCTAGACCAAAATATTCTTACCCTAAAGATAAGATCTATGAAAGTGCCAGGCGGTAGAAAATTGGGTGATGAGACTCACCCCCAAATAAGACTGAAATCAGTCTTGCTGGATAAAGACTAAAGGGGTAAATGCACTTGTATGGAAAAGTGCATCACGTGATGAAAAGCATCAGCGGACCATGGGCGGGTGGAAATTAGGGTATAGGGGGAAAGGAATAGGTAAGTGTGAAAAGACACCGGTCACGGGTCTTATTGAGATGAAAGGTGAGGGAAACAAGGTCCCTATAATCACGATGCTCTAGTTGGACGGGGAGGCAAGATGTTGTAGAAATTGGAATGGGGTGGGGCTTATAGAAGGCACATTACTGTTCTGTAAAGGGACGGTGATAATGGTGGTGTCGTGACACTCCATGGAGCTACCAATGGGAAAAATAAACACCACAAGAGAGTGGCGTGCATAGAGTAACAAGCTCGGTGTCAAGGAAGTGGAGAGTAGCACCACAAATACTATCGTGGTTGGCGGTATGGACGATGGGTGGAGGATGCAAGTAAGGACCTAGATAAACATATGTGAACTGTGGAGGTATAATGACTAGGTCCAAACAAGGTGGTGGGGAGGGTGAAAAATGGGCGGGTTCGGTGCGATAAAAGGTTGATCGAGTGGGATAAATGGCGGAGGAAGTTGATCCAACTCAAGAGTAGGAGACACACACTCCTCATGAGGGGCGGAGTGATCCTCAAGGGAAATCGTAGGTGGAAGTGTGGAAATAAACGACTGAGTGATCAACTTATCCACCATTACGTCACCATCTGGGATGGTTGAAAAATCAAACGAGGCATCCGAATCCGAGAGAGAAGAATCAACATTAATATATGACTCAAATTGAGTCAAGCATTGTGGAACATGATCCATATCCGGAGAGGTAGAAACCAACTTGGATGCAATTTCAGGATAAGGGTGAGCACTTGTTGCTGGAGCTAACCTTGGATGAACTGGTTCCTCAGGAACACACGTAGTGGGATCAATAAGTGAAGATTCGAGCATTTTTTTGGATTCGTCAGGAAAGTGAATGTGAAACTCAAAGCTGGGTTCTTTTGGACATATTGGGATGTGATTAATCTCACTATCGATGGATAAATCAACAAAAGTGTCAACTTGAGGCTTGAACCATAGAATGGTCTCATCAATGAGATTCTCGACAGGATAGGGTTGGTCACACTGAAAATCCGTGTCACAAGTTGACTCATCATCACTCCACGTGGGAGTAATAATGGGAGGACTTGAGGGGAAGTCCGACTCTCTCAAACACTCAAATTCATTTAATCATTGTTCTAGCCTTTGAATAGATGCAACTTAAATTCGAGTGGCTTGCTCCTGCTCAATGCAGAAATTTTACAAGGGGCTTTCAAGAGCGGAGGTGGATGATTGTGGTGAAGTGATGGGTGGGGACGATGGTTGAGGTGGACACAACTCGCTCTTGGCAGGTCTATACGGAGAATACTCAGAGGAAGTGTGGGGAACTGGGTCAAGTGTGTCATACATGAGAGAAGCATCTTCGTGAGAGACAATAGGGGATTCATTTGGCAATTTTAGAAATTTTATGGGGATTTTTCGGAATTTGTTCAGCATTTTTGTACAATTTTTAGGGAGGGTCCTGATCGGCATGGTGTGAGATGTGCCAAAAGGTAGTGGAACGATATTTTTTAGTACCTCGAGCGGGTAAAGGGATAGTGCCAATCGGTTTGGTGTTTGGAGCTACCGATCGACACACCCCTTAGCCTCCTATAAAAAGGTGGGAGATTTCCCTAGTTTTCACATCTTTCAAACTTTCTCTCTTCTGATATTACTTTCTGCAAACTTTTTTAGTGTTCCAAAACAAAGAGATTGTTGATTTCTCAAGCAGTGAGATCCACATGGCGTGGCTAAATGTTAATGATTGGGAGAACATGGAATGGAAGGCCAGGACGCCCCTTGCACTGGGTAGTGAGAATGTTTTTGACTCATTTGAGCTAGTGGAGGATGAGAAGAATCTTTGGTATGAGTCGTCATGTCATCGATCCTATAGGGTGGTGAACCTTAGTGGCTATGTAAGTGTTGATGACCTTTGGTATGCTCTTCTTTTTTTTCGTGATATTTCCTTATTTCTTGAATTTTGACAAAGGTTTTTTCTTTTGGCTATGACAGTCTGATATCTCTACAAAAGACCTGCATTCTCGAGGGACAACGAGGATTAAATAGGTCTTGGATAACCTTCGACCGATGGTGCATTGGGTGATGTCATAAATCGATTTTGGTAGATTAGTGTCGTCACTAGACGAGACGCCTAGTTTGATGACTGTTCTTTTGTTCTTTGGGGAGAGGTGGTGGGACACCACCCATATCATGCATTTTAGTTTTTGGGATATGATGGTGACTCCCATTAACATGCAATAATTACTGGATCTGGATTATGAGGGGGTCTATATAGAGGTGGACCGGACATTGAGGGTGACATTGGTTGTAGTGGAGGTAGCAATAGGTGATGTGCATAGTCTCTAGGGACTATATTCATTTTTCTCTTTTGAGGAAGTTGTTACTGAGTCGATGGATCGATGAGATCGACAGTCTGTAGGTGCAGCAGATGGCCCATTTGTCTATAATGCTTTTATTTGGAAGGATTTTAGTGGCGACGAGTGGTGATGTCGTCCACTTGTCGTTTCTACCATTTTTTGAAGATGTTTCCGAACATCCCTCATTTTGATTAAGGGATCCCGACTTTGGTGACCCTGCACTTTTCTTTGGACGCATTAAGCCGATGATGCTGGTAGACCTTTACCGATGCCACATATCTTTTGAAGGTATTATTTATTTTGTGCATATTTCTTTATGCATTTGCATTTTCCTTTACATATTTTATTATTTTGATTGATGACCCTTTGTCCGTTGCAAATGTGGTTTCATGAGTTGATTTGCCTTAATGCCCAACTAATATCTTTGAAGGACAAGTGAAAATGCGAGGCCCCCAACTTTTAAAATTCTTATAACAAAAGGTCAATTTCAATTTCCTTTAAAAGATGCGGAAGCGAAAGATGGTTGAATTTAAACAAATTAACTAATTTTAATTTCTTTCATATTAAAAATAAACCAAGTGAAATAAGATTAAATCCACACATATTTTAATTTCACTTAAACCAAATTAGTTTAACTAAAGTCCTAGAAATTTGCCTAAGTCATATTTCACTTTTGCAAATAGGCCAAACCAAATTTTATCCAATAAAATTAAATGACTTGAACTAAATTAATTAAACATTACCCAAATAAATTTTGCACCAAATTAATTAAGAAGTGACTTAAACCAAATTTTATCTTTTTACCTAAGCATGTGTTCTACGTGAATTATGTAAAAGATAAAATAAACAAATAAACCAATACGCCGCGATGTACGAGAAAAAACCCACAATGGAAAAAAAACCTCGGACGGCCCTAGCCTTAAGTCCACTAAGTATGGTATTTTATAAGTACAAGCAAAAAGACTTACAACACTTGACTCGACTCCCTTCAAGCCCCGATGCTCCTTCTTGTACCGACCTCCGCTTAGTTGACAATCTCGGACTCCACCGGAACCTTGGAATCCACCAATGAGGAACTAGGAAGCAACCGTCAGCCACACATAATGCCTTTCACCATGTGAGAATACCGCAGCCAAGAACACGAACTTCTTCTTTATGGGATGTAGAAGGAAACCCAAATGAACTCGTCAATCGGTAGAGTAAAACCCGGTGCCAAACACTCCAAGCAAGATGTATATATATTGAAACTTGGAATAAACAATATGGGTGAAAACAAGAGTTTTTAACGATTTTTTCTTTAAGAAATGAACACTCAAAACATGAACTTTTTCTTGGAAAATTAAACTCTCAAAACTCTCTCTAGGAGATGGAATATTATGAAAAAGTTAGTTCAAAATAGTTGGTTTCCGCACTAAGTAGTTCTGTAAAAAGATATTGGGGAAAGGAAGTGGGAAACATGGAAAAAATGCTCAAAACTACCAAATAAATTGTTCCCGCCAAATCTCGTTCGAATGATGTTCCGGTGTATTAAAATATGAAGTCATTAGTAAACTCATTGGAATTCTCATTCGAACACCCTTTTCGTTCGAACTATAATTCGAATGGCAATTCGAACAATGTTCTAGTAGCCAAATAGGGAACTTGTTGGTAAAACTCGTTCGAACGACAAACTCGTTCGAACGACAATATCGAACGAACTTCCAGAAAGCTTAAATTTCAATTTTTAGCCCATAAACTTTATATACTATATTTTAACGTTTTAATAAAATCTTTCTTAAAATAAACAACAGTTTAAAAGAGAAGTTAACCCAATGAAAAAATGTTCCAAGCTCCAATATATAATTACAATGCATTCATACCTTAGGAGCAATGGGACTAATGTTGTTGACGGAGAAACAAGGCACATTAAACTCGGCATTTGATGTAGCTTTAATAACTTGGCCGCTACGTCTTCAACAAACACGTCATAGGCTTGAATAGATAAACTTGGACTCTTTCCTATGACTCAAATATTTTTATCCGGAATTGAGCCAAAACTACATTAAGACTCAATCGGAGAATTGTGTCCTTACAAATCTCTCCCTTTGCCTATTCTGGGACAAAAACCAACAAAAATCCTAAAGGGCCATCAAGCTCTACTAGACATTAAAGATCCCACCAAATACTTGACTCAATACCCAAGGATCAACCTCTTTGTCAATGATGAAAGTTGCCACTAAGAAGATTTATTTCACACTTAAGAAAACTATCAAACGCATAGGGAATATCAATATATTAAATGCAATTAAAATAAATACTCCCCCTAAATTTATTCTACCCTTTATCAAACTATGATCAACCTAAGAAGATAGCGACTCCCCCTAAGTTAAATCTACACCAACCTAATATACGATTATAATAGGATTAGATACGATTTCTCCCCCTATCATTCTCCACTTTTTGTTCAGGAATAGACAAAGGATAAAATAACTAATAAACAAGATGATGCATAAGGATGATAAGAACATGAAAGAATATAGGCAACTAATCCAACAAATAATAACCAATACCAACTAATATGCAAGAAAATGATACCAATATGATACATAAGTATTAAGCATGTGATATCAACAAATAATGCAACAAGTTAGATACCAATTATGAATTAAAGCAGAGATGGACTAGAAAGCAAGGCAAAGGCAGAAAAATATCATATATATACATAGACTAAATATACCAATAATGCTCATGCACGTATATATAGATATAAACACACAAATGACACAAAATAAAATAAGCTTTTCACACTCGTATGGCAAAAATGTGTCATATGGAAACGAAAGTGTGGGGTGTGAACTAGCAACAATTAAATTTAGACCCAAACACTTAAAAAATGTTCACGGATTTCTCAATTGATTGCAAACTTCATCACATTTAAATATAACCTCATGTGACAATATAGATTGAACTCAATGAACAAACATACACAATGCATACAAGCCTAGAGTTTTGATGATTCTACAAATTAATAGAGTCATGACAATGAAAGCTCAACTAGGATAAACGGACATTGTGCAAACCGTTGATATACCATCCAATATCCTTCAATAAGCATATATATTTTTGAATGAATATATCAATTAAAAATAGGCCTTGACATTTATTTTTCTTTTTAATGCCATATTCTATTTTTAGGCATTTGGACTATGTATTTCTTTTAGGTCCAAACAAACGGTGGCTTACTATTCGCAAAGGATAATAAATCCTTTCAGATCCCTTCCCCGTGAAAATTTATACATATTATTTTTTATATCTCATAAATTTCACGTGCAACGAATTTTGACATGCACTAGTCCTCCTAGGTCACAAATATGTAGATGACACGATCGGTAGGAGAAAACGTCACAAAGATCAAATATAACATGTGACGATTAAATTTCAAAAGAGCCCGTGCATGTGTGAATTGAGGCATATAAAAATAGAATCCATTTAAGCAACACAAAATCCAACTACTCCATGTAAGCATAGTATAGAACATAATAAGGATTGACAATCTAAACGAAAAGTTCTAGCCACATGGGAGCGAAAAAGATGGGATTCAAACACAAGTATATGCCACATAGAGTGTGTCAAACTAAAATACACACAAAAAATATTTTTGAGTTTTTAAAAATTTTTAAACAAAAATAAAAATATGTACTCAAAAGACAAATAAAATTAATCATTTTTATTTTTCATTAATCTTAAATTACTAAAAGGATAAAACACAAATGATAAAAAAAAATCTTTTTGTATTTTTCATTTAATGTAAACATGAATGAAATAAGTATAATACAAAATATACACAAAAATCATATTTGTAGTATGTGATTAAGAATGGAGAAAAGATTAGAAAATGATTAAACAAGCATACATTTAGCATGATAATATAACATGAATTACAAAAGCTAAACTATGCAAACAAAACTAACACATTCAACCTTTAGATTTTGCAAGGGAGGAAGCATGTGAAAGTAAATGAGAATAAAAAACCCTATCTTGTAAAGCTACCAAGTCGGATCTCCTAACCCAAACTAATGATGAATGACAATCTTGGGGTGTAGGAATCTTGGCTACCTTGGTTGCCTTACGATGGGATTTTTTAGGACCTCGTTTAAGATTGAAACAAAATTTCCTAAGATGACCTTTTCGACCACAATTTGCACAAGTAAAAACACGTTGAAGTTTGGTACCTAAGGATTGATCATTAATGGTTTTCATAGATGATTCTCCTAAAACATGGGTTTTGGCTTTATGAGTAGATTCATTAAAAGTATCGAAGCCTAAACCACAAGTGTCATTTTTTATTTGGATCGTGCCTAACATTATATACTATACTTTAATGTTTTAATAAAATCTTTCTGAAAATAAACGACAATTTAAAATAAAAGCTCACCGAATGAAAAAATGTTCCAAGCTCCTATATATATAATTACAATGCATTCATACTTTAGGATTAATGGAACCAATATTTTTGACGTAGAAATAAGGCACATTAAACTCAGCATTAGATTAAGCTTTAATATCTTGGCCGCAATGTCTTCAACAAACACGTCATAGGCTTGAATAAATAAACTTTAACTCTTTCCTATGACTCAAATATTTTTGTTCAAAATTGATCCAAAACTACATTAAGACTCAATCGGAGAATTGCGTCCTTACAACAAGCCTGTTGGGGACTTTTACCTGATGTACCGGTGGCTGAAGTCCAACCGAAAATCGAGGCGGTCCGTCTCTTTGGGGGTGGTGCGTCATGTTTTGAATGGCTTAACGAGTGATCAGATAAATCCTTCTTTTGTTTTGTAGACCATTTTTTAGATGTTGATTTTCCACTAGGAGTTTTTCAGGTGACCTTCTATCCCTAGGGGAAGATCATCCAGCACACAGGGGTGACTGTGGGGAATGCACAACTATGGCATCTGCTATTGCATGATTTTGACTACTCCTACTACCTTGGAGAGATATTAGTCTGATAGGGGGATGAGTACGAGGTGATGGTGCCACATGTGAGTCCTTCGATGTATATGAGGCGAGAGAGATAGAAGTCAGGGATGTGAGTTTAGCGGCGATGATCGGCGAGCCTTATTCGTCATATACCGATATGGTGGAGACTTATGATTATCATGACTTTATGTCAAGATGGTTGATTCTGCCCAGAATATGTGATATTATGTCTCTCCCCCATGCTAACTCAAGTCGGCCAATGGGGTCTTCCCACAGTGCAGCTAGTGCGTCGACATCGGCAGCGACGACGACCTCAAAGGTTCCTTTTGTGATGTTGGCTCCTCTTTCTTATAACATTCGATGAGCTGATGGAGGGTCAATGCGTATGCTGCATCGTCCCAATGCGATGGACCCAAAGGAACTAGGGCTAACATAGGACGTTCTTCAGCCAGCGGTATACCTTTTATTTATTTGTATTTTTGCTTTTTTGATTTATTTCTTTGCCTCAGACTGACTAATTTTATCTTTTCTATTTTTCTTGCAGCATATTTTGGTATTGACCAACTGGTTGACAGACATTCGGGATTGGGTAGATTTTGCGACGGCTCATATTCATGAGTCGATCCCGGTTCCATCTTACTTGGTGACATTTACCTCATATGAAGAGGGGTCTAGTTCAGGGAGTGGAGGTACGTCATCTCATCGCCGGGGAAGAGACAGATGTTCTTAGAGAGAAAAAGAAAGAGAAAAGAGAGAAAGAAAAAGTGAGTGAGTGAAAGAGAGAGAGAGAGAGAGAGAGTTTGGGGGGTTCAGGTAGAATCCCATTTGTTTCTGTTATTTTCCTGCAAAACAAATGTAATAAAGCAATATATATGCAATGGAATGAAGTTTTCGTTAATTTTTCTACTTTAGTGACTTAATGCATGCTCTTTTTACTTTGCTGCTGAGACCGTAAAAAGAATTTAAAACGATTTGGGAGAAAATTTATTTAAAACATGGAAAGTAAAAATATAGGGAGAAGGAAATTCTGAATTCCTTGGAATAAAAATCATTTTTATTGAGTTTTTTTATTTTGACAAAAAAGGAAAAAGGGAATTTTCCAGAAATATGGGGGTTGCTCATTGGCATGCCCCTTGTCCTTCATATCGTCATGTCAATCCAATCTAATTAACCCAAGGCTTTGATTGCACTTTCTTCAATTTATTCGTACTTGGTGGGTAGATTTTACTTCGAGATTTGTAGGATTTTGTCCTTGGTTCAGGTTTTCCAAGTATAAATAGGGGTAATGGGGGAGTATTTTCTTCACCCCTCCACATTTCATCTCTTTTGCATTCTTCTAGCTTCTTGTCTCACCATTTTACATTATGGCTCTCCCTGGAAATGTTGAATTCGCTGCCTATCTCAATAACTTGGAGGCGATGTGCTCATACAATGTCGACTATTATGCTTTCAAGATGTGTTAGGTTTAAAAGGTTTTTTCCTTTTAATTTTTCCCAATCATTGTCAGGAAAATTCTTTTGCCAATTTTTTGAAAGTTTATTTTTAAAATAAACATTATTACCAGATACCTGTAATTCAACGATGTTTCATTATTTTTCAGGAGGTGGTTCTGTTATTTTGGGTAGTATCCATTGTTTTGGTACTTACAAATCTCTCCAGTTGATTAATATGGGTTGTATTTCCGAATAAAATGGTCGAGGTTCAAATATTTCTATAATATTTCTATCCACATGTCGTGTATTTGTATGTGGTAGAGTTGTCAATTCATGGATTGTTTTCCAATGTATTGACATATTTCGAGAGGTATCTTTCATTCCTATTCCTTTGGTTTGGATTTTTATAATGACAGATTCCTCAATTCGTGGAGTAGGAATGAAAGACACCTCTCTAAATATGTTAATACATTGGAAAACATTCCATGAATTGACAACTCTACCACATACAAATACACAAAATGTGGATAGAAATATTATTGAAATATTTAAACTTCGACCATTTGATTCGGCAACACAACCCAGATTAATCAACTGGAGAGATTTGAAAGTACCAAAACAATGGATACTACCCCAAATAACAAAACCACCTCCTGAAAAACAACGAAACAGCGTTGAATTACGGGGTATCTGGTAATAATGTTTATTTTAAAAATAAACATTCAGAAAATTGGCAAAAGAATTTTCCTGACAATGATTGGGAAAAATTAAAAGGAAAAAACCTTTTAAAAGGCGTGGGTAGTAATAATAGTAATAGTAAACCTCCTATTGCTATGAAAAATATTCAAGTACCAATATTACCTGGAACAAATTATCTAAAAGAAGATAATATAAAATCCAGTCAAATTTATCATTTCCAATTAGGAAAAGAGGAAATAATCTTCTCACCAAGCCATGGAAAGAAAAGATATACTTATGTATTATGTTATTTCAATTTTAAAGGCTATAAACCATATAGTCTTTGCACATTAATTGATACTGGAGCAAACATATTTTCTTGTAGACCTAATGCTTTACCTCCTGAAAAATGAATAAAAATGAAAAATCCTATTGCTGTAACAGGCATCACTGGGACACAAAATTTCATTGATTTAAAGGCCAAAAAAGTGGCTATATGGTTTAATGAAAATAAATTCATTATTCCAAAAATCTTATGCTTTCCAGAAATGCATGGAGATTTTATATTAGGCAACAATTTTATCTCAGAATATTTGCCTATAAGTATTGATGAGGGAACTATAAATTTAACCCTCAACAAAGATGTAGTAAAAATCCCTTTACTACAGCAACATAAATATAAGTGCGAAAGAGATTTTCGCCCTACTAAGAAAGGGGATATAACTCCTTTTATCAAAGCCCTTGAAGAAACTCATTGTCTTTATAGTATATTAAATGATAATTTTAGTGAAAACCCACAAAAATTATGGAATAAAAGTCCAAGATATTGTAATCTCAAACTAAGAGATCCCAATGTCATTATAAGAGTAAAACCAATGATCTATACCAGAAATGATATAGATGAATTTGATAAACAAATCAAAAAATTATTGGATATAAACCTTATTGAAAGAAACAATAAGTCCACACTCTAGCCCTGCCTTCATGGTGAGAAAACATAGTGAAGTCATAAGAGGAAAAGCTAGAATGGTTATAAATTATAAAAGACTAAATGAACAATTAGAATTTGATGGTTATTTTATTTCAAGAAAAGAGGTATTAATTAACCAAACTAAAGGAAAAAAGTTCTTTAGCAAATTCGATTGTAAATCTGGATTTTGGCAGTTAAAACTAACTGAAGAATCCAAGCCATTGACAGCCTTTATGTAACAACCCGCCCTTTTGGAGACAATTAAATTCCATAATTAAATATAAATTGGCAATTTGGGGAATTTTCCTAAATAGTAATTTTTGGGATTTTCGAGGATTGAATGATTTTCGATGGGTGCTGTAATTATTTTTGGGACTATATAGGTCAAAATATTTTAATTATATGTCGCCGTGGAGAAAAGCGACACGAGGTAAGATTTTTAATTGGAAAATCCGCATTTATTTATTTTTGGGTGGGAATAGTGATTTGCGGTCAAGTAGCTCGGATGGGAATTTCGACAGCGCCGTGAGTCTCGGAATGTCCGAGATAGTCGGAAAAGAGTGTCCGATTGTCGAAAATGAGTTTCGGGTAATTTTAGAGGTAAAAGTAACTCGTAATTGGGTAAACGAGTCGTTTTGGGGTTTTAAGGGTTTAAAACCCTTTTCTCCTTACAAAAGGAGGAAGAGAGGGAGAAAAAGAGAAAGAAAGAAGAGAAAAGAGAGAGAAGAGAGAGAGGAAGGAGAAAGAGGAGGAGAAATGGAGATTCGGGCCAAACTCCACCGGATTTAACTCGAGGTCGTCGGATTTTATCCACGAGGCAAGTGTTTACTTGCTTTATTTATCTTTTTGCATAAATATCTCATACCGTAGTTTGGTATAAACAAACCCTAAATATTTTGGGTTGGATTTTCGTGGATAAAACGGGTTTTTGGGAGTTAAAACAATTAAACCCCAAATAATATTTCAATTTATGGAACTTAGGTTTTAACCTAAATTAATTGGTGGTTTTGGGTTCTAGGATGTTTAGAACCCTTAATATATGTGTATTTGTAGTTGGTTGAGGTTGTAGGACATTGGGTGAGGCGACAAAAGCTTGGGAGAAGCTTTAATTGCTGAAATCGTCTCGGAGAAGATGATGAATAGTAACTCGTCACTTTAGGGGGCCTTTTGGGCAGGAAAAGAATTGATTTAGCTTTCGGCCAAAACATGAAAGTTGTAGATCTTTTCGATACGGTCGCGTATTTTTCTTGGGCACTGACCGCGTATTTTTCTAATTTTTCTACGATTTGATATGGTTTTTACAAGATGACAGCTCCGGGTTGAAATTTCCAACTCGGAAATCAAATCGGAAATTGGAAAAATTACGGCTAGAATTAATCGTGTAGATGTGTGTGATTATTTTTGGTGTAGTTAAGAAACCCCGTTAATGATTTGAATGGAGGTTGGATTGAAATTTTGGGTATTTTGGAGATTGAAAAATGAAAGAGTTGGCGCTTGCGTTCAATTAAGAAATAATATAATAAATACCCTTTTTAACCCAAATTAACCCTAACCATGCAACTAGGTGTGATTGAAACAATATGAAATCATGCAATAAATATTCAACACACAAAGTTTAAGGAAAAATCCCCCACAGGGGCAAAACCATTTGTATATTCACTATAATTTGTAAAAGACGGTTTACAATCGGATTACAATGAAATACAGGTTGACTAAGAATTACCCTCGGGTATCGGATTCTGTAGTCGCGGCTGGAACTATCCATGTCCAGTAGGGCTGCAATGAAGAGGAAGAAGCGGTCCACTTCACAAGGGTTGAACAACAGCAATGGTGTTCTTTGGGTTACCAAACTTGATTCACAAGGACATGGAAGATGTGTGAATCTAAAAACCTAGAATCATAGGACTCAATAGGTGAGGACTTTAGGGTTGATATGCTCTGATAATCGTGGGAAAGTCTTATAAAAACCAACTCCTGATCGTGGTTTAAATAAAGAGTTAAAAGCCTAAAAAATCTGCATCACGATCTGGCAGAGTTTATCCAGGGCGGACCGGTCCGGGCCATAGGCGGATCGGTCGGATAGCGGACCGGTTCTTTTAATTATTGGCTTTATCGGTTCGCATTCGGTCCGGGGCTTACTGGTCTTCTAAGAGCAAGGCGGATCGGTCCGGGCCTGGGCGGATCGGTCCGGGGCGGATCGGTTCGTTTTAATTTCAGGCGGACCGGTCCGGCTGACTGGATTTCTGAATTCTTCCTTTCTTTTGATCTTCGGATTCCGTTGATGATGAATGGACTTTGAATCTTTGCAACGGTGTTACGGCTAATGACATATACAAGTATGTTGGACAAAAATGTCCTTACAAATCTCCCCCTATGTCTATGCCGGAACAAACATAAAAAAATCCGAATTATCAAGTATGAACAATGCCTATACAAATCTACCCTTCCATGAACCCAAAACTGAAAGAGATACAAATGATAAATGCTGCATCGTTTGTTCTTCGAATCTTCAGAAATCTCACGCTTTTCTCATCAGGGTGTGCAATATGGGTTTATCAAGGATGTACCTACACACATGAGATTAAAGCAAATACCAAGTGACGTATCGAGTTTGAAATGAGATAAACATAAGCATATATACCAGATTTATGATGAACCTCAAGTTTCAAAACTCCCCCATAATCAGATACATAATCAGATAATTCATTCTCCCCCTTTTTATGATGTCCCCAAATAGACAAAATGAGAGAAATGAAACAAGCAAAACTGGGGTAGACACAAGGTATAAATCACACCATGAATGAACATAAAACAACCAAGTCAGTGATGGCGTAAATGAATGGGTGTGAACAGAATTCGATAGGAAAATCAATGCATACAAACATGACATATGTGCACGATGAATATTGGATATTCCTAACGAATGAATTCAAATGCTTCCTTTGGTGTAAAAGATTGGAAATATAAGAGATTGACTATATCAAATCGACAAATCAAAGCTCAAAGTGATTTCTACACCAATAACGTCCAAAATGATTTTCATGCTTTTTCAGGACTTTCAAGGAAGTGCAAACCCGTTTTTCAATCTCCAACCAAACTCCCTCAGATTTATATTTTTAATAGAGGTATACTAAATTCTCAAACTTTGGAGAATTGATGGTGAAACCTAAATGGCCCATATTTGGCATGTATTGCTTTTTATTGCCTTTCAATTTTTTCGGGCTCTTTTAACCTCTTAGGACCTCGGATATTACAATTCCTCCATTTTTTAGGTCCTTTTTAACGGTGGCTTTTGCGCAAAGGATTAAAATCAACTTTCGCAGCCCCTCCCCGTTATGCAAATTATCACACAGTCTCACCAAAACGGTTTTAACATGCAATCCAATCTTGTCAAGTTTTATCGCATTTTATACATTGTATAGACAGGATTGAGATGGAAACACTCAAGCCAACATGAGATTGACAAGTGCAATAATCAAATATAGCCGTGCATGTGTGCAATAAAGGATATAGGAGTCAAGCATGTAGGAAATATCACTAATTACATCTCAAGGACTCCAATCAATGTTAAGCACATGGATGAAATGATGTAGCCTCTCAAATCTCTATCAAACAGTCACATGGATATATGGAATGAAGATGTGACTTGGCTATCTAAAATGCTCATCCATAACAGGCAAATCTCTTTTTGAATTTTTCAAAAATTTTATCAAAATAAAATCTGTTTGTGTTTTTCAAAATGTTTTCTAAAAAGAGAATCTTTTTGTATTTTTCAAAGAATAATAAAAAATACATAAAAGCTGTACAAAAAATATATGGTACATATAAAACAGACTAGCAATAGGAAGCATATGATATGAACATGAAGAAGCATCCTATTCTAGACATAGACCAACCCCTCAGTCAACTGTGCAAATCCCCAAAGACTTCCTAAGACTCTCAAATCTAAGGGCATCTAAAGGTTTCGTGAAAATATCGGCTAACTGACGGTCGGTAGGAACAAAACTCAGGGTTACGACCTTCTCCTCAACTAACTGATGTATAAAGTGCTCGCGTAACCTGATGTGCTTTGTGTGCGAATGTTGGACAGGATTGCGGGATATGTGTATCGCGCTCGTGTTATCACAGGAAATGAACATGGTGTCCTGTGAAATCCCATAATCCTCCAACATTTGCTTCATCCACATGAGTTGCGTGCAACAACTCCCGGCGGCGATGTACTCAGCCTCCGCAGTGGACAAAGAGATGGAGTTTTGCTTCTTGCTCATCCAGGAGACAAGAGCAGAACCAAAATAGAAACACCCACCAGAAGTGCTCCTACATCCATCTACATCCCCAGCCCAATCGGCATCCGAATAGGCTGACAAACGGTCATCGGTATCAAAGGAATACCAAATACCGTATGAGAGAGTCCCACTCACGTATTTAATAATACGTTTTAGAGCAAGTAAATGTGACTCTTTTGGGGATGCCTGATATCGCGCACAGACTCCAACACTAAAGGCGATGTCGGGACGACTGGAAGTCAAGTAGAGGAGACTACCTATCATACTCCGATATAAGGTTTGCTCTACGTCCTTGCCTGAAGTGTCCTTACTAAGCTTGGTAGTGGTACTCATAGGTGTACGTGCATGCTTAGCGAAGTCTAAACCAAATTTCTTCATTAGGTCTCTAGCATACTTGGATTGGGAGATGAACATCCCATCTTCTAGCTGACGAACCTGGAGACCAAGGAAGAAAGTAAGCTCACCTACCATGCTCATCTCAAACTCACTTTTCATCTCCTCCTCAAAGTGGTGAGCATGCTGGGAGCATGTGGATCCAAAGACTATATCGTCCACATAGACTTGGGCAACCAAGATAGCACCGTCATATCTCCTGACGAACAACGTCATATCAACTCCCCCTCTCTTGAAGCCACGTGCTAAGAGATAGGAAGTAAGCCTCTCGTACCAAGCACGGGGTGCTTGCTTCAAACCATACAAGGCTTTCCTCAGATAGTAGACGTGATCAGGGTGCTTAGGGTCTTCAAACCCTTTTGGTTGTTCCACATAAACCTCCTCCTGTAGAATGCCATTCAGAAAGGCACTCTTGACATCCATCTGATATAACTTGAAGTGCAGATGACATGCGATGGCGAGTAGTAAACGGACGGACTCAAGCCTCGCAACAGGAGCAAATGTCTCCCCAAAGTCTACACCCTCTATCTGTGTGTAGCCTTGAGCGACCAACCTAGCCTTATTTCTGATTATGGTACCATTTTCATCCAGTTTATTTTTGAAAATCCACCGGGTACCAATAACATTAGTATCACTAGGTCGGGGGACTAATTCCCAGACATTATTCTTTTTAAACTGAAGAAACTTATCCTGCATAGCAGATATCCAGTGTTCATCCTTGAGTGCTTCTTTATGGTTCTTGGGCTCGACTTTGGACGTGTAGCGAAGATGGCTAACAACGTTCTCTAGCTGAGCACGAGTCTTGACCCCTAGAGTGGGATCGCCAACGATGGCAGATGGGTCATGACTCTTGCGAACCCAAGAAGGTGTGTCCCCTAACACAGGAGTAGGGTCCACAGAGTGTGAGAGAGGAACAGGTAAATCACTGTCAGAACAATCCTCATCCTCACACTGAAGGTTAGGATCAATAACCGTCGGAGGTTCGTCATCTTGCATGGTGACGTTTATTGATTCCATAATCTTAGAGCTCTTCAGGTTAAAAACCCGGTACGCTCTGCTATTCGATGAATATCCTAGAAATATTCCCTCGTCGCTTCGGGAGTCAAACTTTCCTAATTGCTCTTTATCCCGTAGGATGTAGCATTTACTCCCAAAGACACGGAAATATGCCAGGTTGGGCTTCTTGCCAGTCCACAACTCATAAGGAGTGTGAAGTGTGTGTGGACGCAGATACACCCTATTCACCGTGTGGCATGCAGTAGACACTGCCTCTGCCCAAAATCTCCTAGAAACTTTACGACCTAGAAGCATAGATCTAGCCATCTCTTGGATCGTTCTATTCTTTCTCTCAACAATCCCATTTTGCTGAGGAGTTCTCGCAGCAGAAAACTCATGTTTGATCCCAAGGCTATCACAGTACAAATCAACCTTTGCTTCCTTGAATTCAGTGTCGTTGTCACTACGTATTCTGTTAATAGTGACACCGTGTTGATTTTGCAGGACACGGCACTTGGTCGTTAAAAATTCTACAGCATCGGATTTCTCTCTCAGAAAACCTACAATGGAGTACCTGGAGAAATCGTCTACCATCACGAGAATGTATCTCTTACAACCTAGACTCTCCGTGCGAGTAGGACCCATAAGATCCATGTGAATCAACTCAAGAACACGTGAGGTGGTAATGGAATTCAACTTCCTATGTGGGCTACGGATTTGCTTTCCCAACTGACAGGGTCCACAAATCATGGAAGTTGGCTTTCCAAGAGATGGTAAGCGACGAACTAGATCCTTTTTGACTAAACGGGATAAGTCTCTAACGTTCACATGACCTAGACGTTGGTGCCACAGATCCATAGGAGTGATCGTGGCGCTGTTGCAGACAAGTGAGGATTTGGGCTCAGTCCCATAGCAGTTATCCTCTGTCCTCACCCCTTGCACTAAAAGTTTACCGGCTTGATTATAGACCTTATAAGCTTTTCGGTTAAACTTCACTGCAAAGTCATCGTCGCACAGCTGGCTGATGCTAAGAAGGTTTGCTTTCAAACCTTTGACGTACAGCACGTTCTCTAGCTTTGGAAATCCTGGTAACTCTACTGTACCTCGTCCAACTATGCTAGATTTGCTACCATCTCCAAAGGTGACTCTCCCATCATTATAATCCTCAAGATGGGTAAAATATGAGGCATCACCTGTCATGTGTCTGGAGCAACCACTGTCAAAATACCACTGTGAGGTATTATGGGTTTTGAGAGCAACATGGACAACAAGGGCCTTTTTCTCTTTCTTAGGAACCCAAGAGTAGGTACCTTTTTGTATTCCCTTGTTGTTGTTGGTTTTAGCCGGAATGCGGGGCGCATTCATTGATGGTAAGGTCATCCATCGGAATTCCTCCATCAAACTCTGTGATGTGGCGGCTAGAAACTCAACACGCTCTCTCAGACTGGTAAACTCATCAGTCTGATGTGGTGGAGCAAACGTACGTCGTGTCCGACCCAACTTATAGCAATCATCCCTAAGGTGTCCATTTCTTTTGCAATGGGAGCAAAAGAGCACAGTATTAGGAGGAGCTTGGTTTGCTTTTCTTGGTCGAACTCTCTTTCTTGGTTTTTTATGACGGCCATAAGGAGTCGTAGTAAACTCAGGAATTGGTCCGGGTGCAATTTGGGACGTGGAGGCACCATCAAAACCTATTCCTTGCCTGTCACCAAAACCTAAAGCGGGACCGAGGAGCATCTTTCCCATCTTTCCAGATCTGTCCTCGATTTGTACCTTGACTTTCCTAGCTCTCTCAAGATCATGAGTAAGCTGGGCAATAACGGCTTCAATTTTCTTCCGATTCTCCAGGGAGGAATGGAGCTCACTCGTAAGACTAGCCACTTGTTTAGTCAAGTCCTCTTTCTCTTTCTCAAAACTGCTCTCTCTCTCTTTAAGCAAATTCTCTTTACTAAACCAGGCAGATTCTCTCTCTCTCATGGCGGTGCAGGTGGAGGACTCTCTCTCTTTCGTCTTTCCTAACTCTTCTTCTAACGCGGTGATCCTAAGAACTAACGCCTTGTTACGTTTTTTAGTTTTGAAAGACTCATCATATAACTCGGCGTAGGCGCGTTGAAGGCTACTCTCGTCCTCACTACCTTCCTCCTCTCCCTCACTCTCTTCACTCTCGCTGTCGAGGTGTCCCTGTGAGGTAGCAATCTCATCGTCGTGAGATGCACTAGGAGTACTCACATGACTAGCCATGAATGCGGTGACGTTACGCTCATGCGGTGACTCATCTCCCGAGTCCACCGACTCGACCTCACTGTCGTCACTAAGGGTAGTATTTAGGACAGCTTTACCCTTTTCCCTATTCAGACGAGTGGCACACTCAAACGCTCTGTGTCCCTTACCGTCGCACTCAAAACACCTCTCATTGTCTTTAGGGGGTTCTTTGAAATCTTTCTTTTCAAACCTATTTTTCTGAAAATTCTTTTTATCTTTGAAATTCCCATTTTTCTTAAATTTCAGAATTTTCTTGAAGTTTTTAGCAAAAAGTGCCAAATCATCTAGGTCAAACTCACATTCAGAATCAGGAGTTTCTATCTTTCTAGACGACTCGACTCTCTTTCTTGCCGACCCCTCACTTTTTCTCTCTTGGGCTTTGAGGGCAATTCCCTTATCTTTTGGTTTGGCAGATTTAGGAAACATGTCTATTTCATAAGTTTGTAAATCTCCTACCAGTTCTTCCAATTTTAGAGTATTTAAATTACCCAAGGAATTTAGCACAGTGACTTTAGGTATAAAGCGCTTAGGAAGGGAACGAAGAATCTTTTTAACAACCCTAGCATTTGGAATATGTTCACCAAGATTATAGCTAGTATTAACAATGTCAGAAAGCCTAGCATAAAATTCATCAAAACATTCATTTTCATGCATGGTGATGGTTTCAAATTGAGTTGTTAAATTTTGCAATTTTGACTCTTTAACAGCATTCGTTCCTTCATGGGTAAGTTGCAAAATATCCCATGCTTCTTTTGACGTGGTGCACATCATTATGCGTTTGAACTCATCAGGAGTGACAGACCCAGAAATAGCACTTAGACCCTTAGAGTTAAAAGATGACCATTTAAATTCATCATCAGTCCAAGTGATGCCAGGTTTCAAGTTGGTCACATTATCAACAGTCACGGTTGGAGGAGTCCACCCTCGTTCAACCAAAATCCAGACACGTTCGTCAATGGCTTTTAAAGCCGACCTCATACGGGCTTTCCAATAGGCATAATTCGACCCGTAAAAAATAGGCATTTTATAATATGACTTCTCCATATGAACACGCTCTTTTCAAAAAATCAATTTATTTCAAAAATTGATATCTAGAAAAATTTTGCGGAAGTAAGGAATACGCAATAGAATGGCGTAACCTGCTCTGATACCAATTTGAAAGAGTTGGCGCTTGCGTTCAGTTAAGAAATAATATAATAACTGCCATTTTTAACCCAAATTAACCCTAAGCATGAAACTAGGTGTGATTGAAACAATATGAAATCATGCACAAGATATTCAACACACAAAGTTAAGGAAAAATCCCCCACAGGGGCAAAACCATTTGTATATCACTATAATTTGTAAAAGACGGTTTACAATCGGATTACAATGAAATACAGTTTGACTAAGAATTACCCTCGGGTATCGGATTCTGTAGTCGCGGCTGGAACTATCCCTGTCCAGTAGGGCTGCAATGAAGAGGAAGAAGCGGTCCACTTCACAAGGGTTGAACAACAGCAACGGTGTTCTTTGGGTTACCAAACTTGATTCACAAGGATATGGAAGATGTGTGAATCTAAAAACCTAGAATCATAGGACTCAATAGGTGAAGACTTTAGGGTTGATATGCTCTGATAATCGTGGGAAAGTCTTATAAAAACCAACTCCTGATCGTGGTTTAAATAAAGAGTTAAAAGCCTAAAAAATCTGCATCACGATCTGGCAGAGTTTATCCAGGGCGGACCGGTCCGGGCCATAGGCGGATCGGTCGGATAGCGGACCGGTTCTTTTAATTATTGGCTCTATCGGTTCTTATTCGGTCCGGGGCTTACTGGTCTTCTAAGAGCAAGGCGGATCGGTCCGGGCCTGGGCGGATCGGTCCGGGGCGGATCGGTTCATTTTAATTTCAGGCGGACCGGTCCGACTGACTGGATTTCTGAATTCTTCCTTTCTTTTGATCTTCGGATTCCGTTGATGATGAATGGACTTTGAATCTTTGCAACGGTGTTACGGCTAATGACATATACAAGTATGTTGGACAAAAATGTCCTTACAAAAAATTGCCCAAACATTGACCCTCGAATGGGCCGAATCGATTCGGGTACAGACCGAATCGATTTGCTCAAGAGGATTTGGGTTTCTGCAATGGGCCGAATCGATTCATATTTAGACCGAATCGATTTGAATTTAGGGACCTGTTTGCAGAATGTTTTCCCAATCGATTCGGGTTGGGAACCGAATCGATTCTCCTAGCCGAATCGATTCACAAAAAGGGGCGAATCGATTCGCCTTGGGCAGAATGGCCAGTTTTCTCCTCTTGTGGTTATGGGGAGTTAAATTAAATTTGGTAACTTGTATGGGGGATTCCTAAATAAGGGTTTTGAGGATAAATAAACCTTTAAGAGATGATTGAGGTAATTAGTATTGATCAAAGTAAGAATATACTTTGAGTTTAGTATCATGCATATATGAATGCATGACTATGATTCCTTGAGGGAATCTTTGGGATTAATGGTCATCGCTAGATGTACTTGGCATATGGCCATTTTTATATATTCAGGTAGGAATATATGGTATATATATATACTATGTGATTAAAGTATATATATGAATTAAGAGAAATGACTTTTTAAAGTGTAAATATAAATGTTTTCAAAAGGAAAGACAAATGATTTTTATAATTTATAAAAATGAGGATACACACCTCTCTAAATCGCTATCATAAGGGAAGTTGCGTGCGTATGGTGAAGCCCCCTGAAAAATTAACGCAGGGTGGATATAGTCCTATAGGCCATGTGAGCGCTTGTTGATATATATTTTCTGCGATGGGTAGGAGATTCCAGGTGTGGTCTTGACTACCCCGCAGGCACATGGCCGCTTCTCGACGTCTTGCGTTGTAGGATCCCAGGTTGTCTTTATGATAGGCCCTGGAAGATGATAGCCATTTAGGGGCGCGCACAGTGGGGAAACCCGGACGAACGGTCTTAGAACGTGTTATATATTAAAGCAATTCATGATAATGGATTGGCTTTAATTACATTTCCTGGATATAGGAAGGGAAATGGGATAAAGGTTTGGCTTCGGTAACACTCCCGGATGGAAGAAGGGATGTGGAAGCATATGATATGATCAAACCATTTTTATGATAATGAAAATGGCTTTGAATACATTTCCTGAATATAAAAAGGGAAATGGGATATTTTGAAACGGAAAAGCATTTTTATGATAATAAAATTGGCTTTTAAAAAGGTATATGATTTATTAAAGCAATTCATGATAATGAATTGTCTTTTAAATACATTTCCTGGATATGATAAGGGAAATGGAAGGTTATGAGATAAAAATGATAAGTATTGATAAATACTTTGTAAATGTATTCTCATTCTGGGAGATAGATCCGGATGTATATAGTAAAATGAATGTATATGTATAAATCGAGTGCCGAGGGTCTAATGGATCCCGACGATCGACCATGCCGCATAGTAGTGTATCGGGGGGGTTCCTTGTTTGGATTTCGCTTTGCGAGACACCCCACGCACGAATATGGCACTGTGTTGAGACTGGGGAGAAGTTTAATCCTTAGTGCTCTAATATTAATATTTCTTGTGGTATACATATTTATTTATATATATATTCTGTACCGAGGGACTGGCGGATCTCGACGATCGACCTTGCCCTATAGTAGTGTATCAGGGGGGTTCCTTGTTTGGATTTCGCTTTGCGAGACACCCCACGCACGAACATGGCATAGCGTTGAGACTATGGTGAAGTTTAGCCCTTAGTACATTTCTTGGACTATCTAGGGTTGATAGTGGGTTGGGTGATAGACTAGTCTAGTAGGGTAGCTTGACTAGGATGTTTAGAGGGATGCGTTAGGAGTGCACTGTTAGTAGAGAGGTGAGGGGTATCTCATGGGAGTGCGATACCAAACTTAAATATGAGATAAAACCTTTTTCAAAATAATAAGGCATTTATGCACTTGCTAAATATTTTCAAAACTCGGGCTCTGACCCGTTTATCTACTTTTTCTTTCTTTCTATATTATATATATATATATAGGTGTCTAGACACAGGTACGCCTGGATAACACATCTTTCGAGTCAGACATCAGCTGCAGCAGCTGTGGATGTGTGCAGGTTTTTGATAGCCGCTTCCATTCTTGTACACTAGATAGGAGGTATTGTATAAATATTCGGGCCAATGGTCCAATTGCATTTATTTATTCTTTGATTACAGCATTCGATATGGTTGTATATTTTGACCGAGTGTTCGGTTATTTCAGTTCATTTCAGTTTTATTTAAGCATTAATTTGTGGATGTTTTATTTATTGTTGTTAAAAAGAGTAGTAAAGTTAAAATTTTGACACCGGCCTAATAGGTTATTAGTAATTAAATAGATTTTCGACAGTGATGCTAAGAATGATCCATATGAAACTCCTGTTTTAATTTAATATTAGAGTGATCGCCCGGTGTCTTATTAGGCGGGGTGTTACAGATGGTATCAGAGCATCAGGTTCTAGTGTACTTAGGAATCTGTGCGGACGTACTACGCTTTCAGCGTTGCTCTCATTTGTTATAGAGCCTCAGGATTAAAATTGTTGATTTCTCTTGTGAGATTTCGTTCTCCTGCTATATTATGAGATTATAGAAATCTTTTGCGTGCTCGTTTGAGAATCGTGTGCGGAGCTTAGATGGCAGCAGGAGGTGAGGCTTAGCTGGAGCAGCTGGTAGAAGGTTGGGACGAGGACCTTAGTAGAGATCACTCTCCCTATGGTAATTGTTAAGGATTTCAGTGGAGACTACTAAATAATAAGTAGTTATGAGTACCGCAGTACCGTCGTAGTAGAGTGTGGTACTAGAGTTGGATTTCCTAGTGAAGTAAGGTTTTGAAAGGGATCTTACGGATAGTTTTAACCGTGAGTCCCCATGATTTCAGCATGAATGAAAAGAATGCAGTTTCGGATTATTCGCATAAGGATCGGCCAGAGGTCGACAGTGAATAAGGAGTATTATGGCGAAGTGAACCTTGTACCTAAGTGAGCTAGGTGCAATGAATAATGAGTCCTTTCCAAGAAGGATGGGCTCACTAAAGAATGGGTATGTTCGAGGACAACATGTGTAAGGACACAAATTTCCAATTGAGTCCATGTATAGTGTTGGCTCAATTCCGGACAAAAATATTTATTCATAGGATAGTATGTAATTGTAATACTCTCAAGCCTATGAAGTGTTTGTTGAAGACGTAGTGGCAAAGATTATAAAGCTTCATCAACTATGTCGGTTTGCGTGCCTCGTTTCTACGTCATCAACTATGGTTCTATTCCCCCAAGGTATGAATGCAATATTATATATATAGGAGCTTGGAACTTGTTTATTGGGTGTTAGGTTTAATAAAAACTGTGTTATATTTTCAGAAAGAATTAAATAAAACTTTAAAATAAGTTTATAAAGTTTTTTGGGCTAAATTCGAATTTTCCAAAATTCAGGAAGTTCTTTCGATAGGTCGTTCGAACGAGTTTTTTCGTTCGAACCATATGTCGTTCGAACGAGTTTGCCAACGAGTTCCCACTAAGGTATACTGCTCCGTCGTTCGAAATGTCGTTCGAACGAGATTGTTCGTTCTAACGAGATTTCCAACGAGGTTCTAACGAGTCCATACAGGAGCGTCGTTAGAAGACTCGTTCGAACGAGATTTCGTTCGAACGAAATATCGTTCGAACGAGATGCCAAGCGGGAACAGTTTTTGGAAGTTTTTGGCAATTTTTTCACCTACTTTCCCACTAAGTTTTTAACCAACTTTTTCAGACTTTATCAATAGCGGGAATAACATTTTCCACCTTAACTTTTCCATTCCATTTTCATCTCTTAGAGAGAGTTTGAGAGAAAATTGTTTTAAGGAAAATGTTTATGTTTTGAGTGCTAATTTTCAAAGAGAAATTCACTTAACACTCTAGTTTACACCCAAGTTTGTTTATTCCAAGTTCTTATATACATATCAATTGCTTGGAGTTTGGCACCGGTTTTCACTACACCAAATTGAAGAGAAGTTTCGAGTTTTGCTTCTACCACCCACAAAGAAAGAAGAAGTGTTTTTTATGTTGTTTTACCCACACGGAGAAAGGCTCCATGTTCGGGTGACGGTGACCATATAAAGTCCTATCGGTGAATTTCGAGACCGCAGTGGTGTTCCAAGGTTATTCTCTAGGAAGAGATATCTACAAGAATAAGCGTCAAGGCTTGAGAGGGATCGAGTCGTGTGTTGTAAGTCTTTTGTCTTGCACTTGTAATTCCGTATCTAGTGAATTCGTGGCTAGGGCCGTCCGAGGTTGTTTCCCGTCTTGGATTTTTTCTCGTACATCGCGGCGTAGTGTGATTGATTTATTTTATCTTGCATAATAATTTAGAACGCATGCTTAGGATAATTCAAGATAAAATTCGGTTTAAATTATCACACTCAATTTAATTTGGACTTAAATTAAATATTGGGTAAAGTTTGTTTAATTCAAGTCTCGTACTAAAATTGGTTTGGCCTAACTACGAAATATTTTTAATTATGACTTAGGCAAATTCTAGGGCTTGAATTAATTGGTTTATTTGAAAATTAATTCTTTTGTTTGTTTTGTTAATTCTCACTTTGTTTAATTTTAATTTGACTAATAAAATTAAAATTTGGAATTTAGTATTTGTTTGTACCATCATCATTTTACGCTTCCGCATCATCTCTAGTTTTATAAAAGGAAATTTTATTTTAATTGAGTTAATTAAAAGTTAATTTTTCACCATGGTTGGACATCCACCCGGGGAATTTGTTAAAATGAAGTTGTTGTTATGAGTTTTACCTCAATTGAGGAGGTATATTTTGTATGATTAGATAAAGTCGCGGTATTCGTTAGCCCTAGACTCGTGTGTGTATTTTGAGTTTTGTGGCGGTCTCGATAACATAATATCAGGTATGTTTATGTGTTTTTCCGCAATAGCGGAATTTTGTTTTCCTTCATTCGCCATAGAGGCGGGTGTTGATATATTGTATATATATATATATATATATATATATATATATATATATATATATATATATATATATATATATATATATGGGTTGTGATACTCGTTTTATATGTCTATACGAGTATGGCATTATGATGAGTAAAATACATTATGATGTATTTTCGGAGTGATAGCAGGCTAAAAATGACAAGTCTATCGTGGCCATGGTTCCTGGAGGGAACAGGTTATTGTTGCGGTGTCCCACCTAGATATAGGTTGAGTTCACCTTATTTATTGTGGGATATGAAACTTCGATGAGTAGAGGTTTCATTATTGTGATTTGGGAATATGGCGACCTTATTTATATGATTTAAGGCTGCATGATTAGTGTTGAACTTAAGATAAAGCTCATTACTATTTATGCAAGGACTTAAAAATGAGTGCGAGCGCAGGGTGGTATGACTCTTAGTTAGAGATAGGAGTTCAGATCACCTTTTGTTGATAAGGGATATGATTATCCCTGTTGCATGTTTGAAATAACGGAAATCCATAACCAATGAAGTCAAAGGTCGATGTGTGGAGGGGTTCCTTGTTTGGATTTCGCTTTGCGAGACACTCCACACATGACTCTTAACGGCGTCGGGAGTGGGGAGCTGTTATGGGATACAAGGATGTTGATTTTGTGGAAAGGTCTTATAGTGTGGATGAACCACTACAGGCTATGAGACACATGATGTTGATATACTATGGAAAGATTGTGCTATGGAAAAGCACTAAAGTGGTCCCCTCGCCACAAGTGGGTGGGTGAGGTTGGACTTAGAGAAATTGATTTAAGGACAATAGTCAGGCCTTAATGAAAAGGAAAATTTTGAGGAGATAAATTTTGGGTATTATGTTCGTGACACTTTCTATGGGCACTTCGATTGGTTAGGTTTCCTTCCGTATGGGAGGAAGGATATGATAGTAGAAATGCGTTCGTAGTTTAGCGTAGGCAGTATTTAGGACGTCCCACTAGTGTACCTTAGGTCGGTATATCTCGATGACCGACTACGCGAGGGAATAGTGTAACGGGATGGTTCCTTGTTTGGATTTCGCCTTGGCGAGACGTCCCACGCATGAAAATAAAGCAATTGTCGGGAGTTGAGAGAGGCCTTGGGCACTAGGGACATATTTAGGATACTCGTTTCGCTTAAGTAGGGTAACGCTTAGACCGTAGCGTTAGTAGGATGTAGGTTCGGTAGAGTTAGTGGCGCCGAGGTTAGGAGGATTGAATTTTCACGGGTCGGGAGGACCCATAGATGAGTATTACACCGAGGAAAGAAGATCCTTATTGGGAGAGAGTGTTACGTGTCGGACGTTCACTACGGATGTGAAGATATGCACAAGTTAGAAAGGTGTATGGGCACCTTGGTAAGATGGTTTTATATACCGCCTGAAATAGAATGGGCGTAGTATATAAGGTTGAAATTCATGCCGATAGACATTATAGATGATTGGTATTATGTGACGTATTAGAGTCACTTTACGATCGTGGTAGTCGTGTAGCATATGGTTGGGAACCATTGGGTTAGTATCCTTCCCTTGAGGTTTTAGGATTCATAGTGATCCTAGTTGGATGGTGTAGGTTATATCTGAATTTTGAGGACGAAATTCCGTTGTAGGGGGGGGAGTATGTAACAACCTGCCCTTTTGGAGACAATTAAATTCCATAATTAAATATAAATTGGCAATTTGGATAATTTTCCTAAATAGTAATTTTTGGGATTTTCGAGGATTGAATGATTTTCGATGGGTGCTGTAATTATTTTTGGGACTATATAGGTCGAAATATTTTAATTATATGTCTCCGTGGAGAAAAGCGACACGAGGTAAGATTTTTAATTGGAAAACCTGCATTTATTTATTTTGGGGTTGAAATAGTGATTTGCGATCAAGTACCTCGGGTGGGAATTTCGACTGCGCCGTGAGTCTCGAAATGTCCGAGATAGTCGGAAAAGAGTGTCCGATTGTCGAAAATGAGTTTCGAGTAATTTTAGAGGTAAAAGTAACTCGTAATTGGGTAAACGAGTCGTTTTTGGGTTTTAAGGGTTTAAAACCCTTTTCTCCTTATAAAAGGAGGAAGAGAGGGAGAAAAATAGGAAGAAAGAAGAGAAAAGAGAGAGAAGAGAGAGAGGAAGGAGAAAGAGGAGGAGAAATGGAGATTCGGGCCAAACTCCGCCGGATTCGACTCGAGGTCGTCGGATTTTATCCACGAGGCAAGTGTTTACTTGCTTTATTTATCTTTTTGCATAAATATCTCATACCGTAGTTTGGTATAAACAAACCCTAAATATTTTGGGTTGGATTTTCGTGGATAAAACGGTTTTTTGGGAGTTAAAACAATTAAACCCCAAATAATATTTCAATTTATGGAACTTAGGTTTTAACCTAAATTAATTGGTGGTTTTGGGTTCTAGGATGTTTAGAACCTTAATATATGTGTATTTGTAATTGGTTGAGGTTGAAGGACGTTGGGTGAGGCGACAAAAGCTTGGGAGAAGCTTTAATGGCCGAAATCGTCTCGGAGAAGACGATGAATAGTAACCCGTCACTTTAGGGGACCTTTTTGGCTAGGAAAAGAATTGATTTAGCTTTCGGCCAAAACACGAAAGTTGTAGATCTTTTCGATACGGTCGCGTGGGAACTGACCGCGTATTTTTCTAATTTCTCTGCGATTTGATATGATTTTTACAAGATGACAACTCCGGGTTGAAATTTCCAACTCGGAAATCAAATCGGAAATTAGAAAAATTACGGCTAGAATTAATCGTTTAGATGTGTGCGATTATTTTTGGTGTAGTTAAGAAACCCCATTAATGATTTGAATGGAGGTTGGATTGAAATTTTTGGTATTTTGGAGATTGAAAAATTGCCCAAACATTGACCCTCGAATAGGCCGAATCGATTCGGGTACAGACCGAATCGATTCGCCCAAGAGGATTTGGATTTCTCCAATGGGCCGAATCGATTCAGATTAAACCGAATCAATTCGAATTTAGGGACCTATTTGTAGAATGTTTTCCGAATCGATTCGGGTTGGGAACCGAATCAATTTGCAAAAAGGGGCGAATCGATTCGCCTTGGGCAGAATGGTCAGTTTTCTCCTCTTGTGGTTATGGGGAGTTAAATTAAATTTGGTGACTTGTATGGGGGATTCCTAAATAAGGGTTTTGAGTATAAATAAACCTTTAAGAGATGATTGAGGTAATTAGTATTGATCAAAGTAAGAATATACTTTGGGTTTAGTATCATGCATATATGAATGCATGATTATGATTCCTTGAGGGAATCTTTGGGATTAATGGTCATCGCTAGATGTACTTGGCATATGGCCATTTTTATATATTCAGGTAGGAATATATGGTATATATATATATATACTATGTGATTAAAGTATATATATGAATTAAGAGAAATGACTTTTGAAAATGTGAATGTAAATGTTTTCAAAAGGAAAGACAAATGATTTTTATAATTAATAAAAATGAGGATACACACCTCTCTAAATCGCTATCATAAGGGAAGTTGCGTGCGTATGGTGAAGCCCCCTGAAAAATTAACGCAGGGTGGATATAGTCCTATAGGCCATGTGAGCGCTTGTTGATATATATTTTCTGCGATGGGTAGGAGATTCCGGGTGTGGTCTTGACTACCCCGCAGGCACATGGTCGCTTCTCGATGTCTTGCGTTGTAGGATCCCAGGTTGTCTTTTTGATAGGACCTGGAAGATGATAGCCATTTAGGGGCGCGCACAGTGGAGAAACCCGGACGGGCGGTCTTAGAACGCGTTATATATTAAATCAATTCATGATAATGGATTGGATTTAATTACATTTCCTGGATATAGGAAGGGAACTGGTATAAAGGTTTGGCTTCGGTAACACTCCCGGATGGAAGAAGGGATGTGGAAGCATATGATATGATCAAAGCATTTTTATGATAATGAAAATGGCTTTGAATACATTTCCTGAATATAAAAAGGGAAATGGGATATTTTGAAACGGAAAAGCATTTTTATGATAATAAAATTGGCTTTTAAAAAGGTATATGATTTATTAAAGAAATTCATGATAATGAATTGGCTTTTAAATACATTTCCTGGATATGAGAAGGGAAATGGAAGGTTTTGAGATAAAAATGATAAGTATTGATAAATACTTTGTAAATGTATTCTCATTCCGGGAGATTGATCCGGATGTATATAGTAAAATGAATGTATATGTATAAATCGAGTGCCGAGGGTCTAATGGATCCCGACGATCGACCATGCCGCATAGTAGTGTATCGGGGGGTTCCTTGTTTGGATTTCGCTTTGCGAGACACCCCACGCACGAATATGGCACTGTGTTGAGACTGGGGAGAAGTTTAATCCTTAGTGCTCTAATATTAATATTTCTTGTAGTATACATATTTATTTATATATATATTTTGTACTGAGGGACTGGCGGATCTCGACGATCGACCTTGCCGCATAGTAGTGTATCGGGGGGGTTCCTTGTTTGGATTTTGCTTTGCGAGACACCCCACGCACGGACTTGGCATAGCGTTGAGACTAGGGTGAAGTTTAGCCCTTAGTACATTTCTTGGACTATCTAGGGTTGATAGTGGGTTGGGTGATAGACTAGTCTAGTAGGGTAGCTTGACTAGGATGTTTAGAGGGATGCTCTAGGAGTGCACTGTTAGTAGAGAGGTGAGGGGTATCTCATGGGAGTGCGATACCAAACTTAAATATGAGATAAAACCTTTTTCAAAATAATAAGGCATTTATGCACTTCGGGCTCTGACCCGTTTATCTACTTTTCCTTTCTTTCTATATTATATATATATATATATAGGTGTCCAGACATAGGGACGCCTGGATGACACATCTTTCGAGTCAGACGTCAGCTGCAGCAGCTGTGGATGCGTGCAGGTTTTTGATAGTCGCTTCCATTCTTGTATTCTAGATAGGAGGTATTGTATAAATATTCAGGCCAATGGTCCAATTGCATTTATTTATTCTTTGAGTATAGCATTCGATATGGTTGTATATTTTGACCGAGTGTTCGATTATTTCAGTTCATTTCAGTTTTATTTAAGCATTAATTTGTGGATGTTTTATTTATTGTTGTTAAAAAGAGTAGTAAAGTTAAAATTTTGACACCGGCCTAATAGGTTATTAGTAATTAAATGGATTTTCGACAGTGATGCTAAGAATGATCCAAATGAGACTCCATTTTTAATTTAATATTGGAGTGATCGCCCGGTATCTTATTAGGCGGGGTGTTACACTTTAGTACCCCTAGAGGACACTATCAATGGAATGTTATGCCTTTTAGACTAAACGCAGCTCCTCAGGTATATTAAAGATGGATGGACAAAATCTTTAAAGACCTTAAAGATTTTTGTGTTGTCTATATAAATGACATCCTTGTTTTTTCCAAAACCATAGAAGAACATAGATATCATCTAAAAATTATTTGTAAAAAATTCCAAACACATGGAATCATTTTATCACCTAAGAAAATTGATGTTGAAAAAAATAGAAATTAATTTTCTTGGCATAATCCTAAACCAGGATGGCCTACAATTTCAAGATCATATCATCTCTAAAATAAGAGATTTGAATGAGGAAATTTTGGATAAAAAACAATTACATAGTTTCCTAGGAATCCTTAATTATGGAAGAAATTTCATAAAAGGATTATCTCAAAAAGAATTACCACTTCTTGAAAAACTTAAAAAGAATGAAGTTTTTACATGGAGTGCTAATGATACTCTTCTTGTTAAAACAATTAAAGAAGAAATTATTAATAATTGTCCAAAAGTTTATTTTCGTAAGACAGGAGATAAATTAATATTGGAAACCGATGCTTCAGATAAATGTTGGGGATGTGTTCTCAAAGCAATTCGTGCAGAATATTGGAATGAAAACAATCCTTCCAATAATTTTAATATTCGTTGTAAGAAAACTATTATACTAAAATCAATTCTAAAACATGAATTGATATGTGGATATAATTCAGGAAAATTTAAACCAAATGAGCTGAATTATATTATTTTTGAAAAGGTATTATTAGCAATCAAACTTGCTATTAAAAAATTCCATATTTTCTTAGCACCCGAAGACTTTATTGTGAGAACAGATAATAAAGCCGTAAAGACTTCCTAATAAATAAAAGAAATATTTTAGAAGGAAGAAGACTTAAATGGTTCAACCAAATTGCCATGTATACTTTTGAAGTTGGACATTTAAATGGTACTAATAATTTTCTTGCAGATTATCTTAGCAGGAACTATGACGAAAAACCTACTAACCAAGTAGAGTTTTTATAAACCCACTAAACAAGTGGAGAATGTAAAATATTTTAAAATAACACCCACTAAACAAGTGGAATATTTTGAAATATATTTTATCAAAACCACTAAACAAGTGGATGTTTTCTATTTTCAGGATGGGAGATAAGCATCCAGGAGAAACAAGAGGAGATTGTGTGACTATTTCTAAAAAGGCAAAAATCCAAGCATCATCTTCTACACAGCCTAAACTAAACCCTGTTTATGTTGTATTCAGTGGAAAAAAACCCAGGCTTCTATGATAACTGGAATCAATGTTTTATGTAAGTAAACAAATTCCCTACTGCATGTCACCAAAAATATAATACTATGCCAGAAGCCATTACAGCATAGGAAAATTGGATAAAATAGTTAAGACCTCCTAATATGATTTACCAGTCCTCCAAACTTCAGACCAAGGCAAGCCTCCTTGATACTGAAACTTATGACTTTTAAAACCCAGGAATCCCCTGCGAGTTGTATACACCTTTAAATGAAGCATGGAAATCTCTTCTCCGAGATAGGAGAAAAGATTTTAGAAAAAATATGAGTATCCTTGCTGAACAAACAACAACTTTGGATAAATTTAAAAGCCTGAGCCTCAAAATCATAAAAGTCTTAAACTATGAAAATGAAGATTTTTCTTTAGAAAAAATCGATACTATTCTGGAATTTTCTGAATTACTGGAAAGTGATTTTTCTGACAAGATCTTCAATACTATCAGGAGAATTTGTCTATTTAAAAAAGCAAAGATAATTCTCCCACGTCCTCTATTCCAAATCGAAATTTTACCAAAAATCGAGGACCACGAACAAAAGATTAAAAGTCTTTTACTCTAATATTTTTATCAAAGTTTAAATTACAGTGATAACATGCCAAAATTGCATTTTGTCACTGAAGAAGGATACCCACCTTGGGATATTGAAACAATTGAATGGGGGTTAGTAAACAAACTAATCTTTTCCAGTGTAGCTTGTTTCAATCACTTTGAATTTTTACCCATGATGATCAAAACCATGATCTATCATGTTTTGGCAAAAAGTAAGTGCAAATACACTCGTTATTTGTCATTCCATATCACTAGCACAATTGGATGGCGGTCACGAGAAATTTTCTATCAACCCTACCAGATCTGGTACCTCAGATCCACTGAGGATTATGAATGGGACGAAATCGAATAGAATTGGGAAATTGCACTCAACGTACCGTTGGACCAATTGGACACAACGAGATACTAGTCACAAAAACTGATCAATATTTCAAATTATGCAGATTACTTTTATCGGGAAATAGCCTTAAAATTCATGGTAACTAATGGAAGGAGATTATTTGTTACCGATTTACCGATAGACTATACTACTTCGCTTGAACAACAAGCGGTTGTATGGGAGTTTCTAAATAATTTCAAAAACAAAAATAATTTAGATGTCCCCTACAAACAATTAAGACATGCGGAGGAATACGAACAAGCACAACAACATGCACCTCCAAATCACTGTCCTAACGATAGCATGTCATTCGACTCTGTCGCTGAGGCTAATATTGCCAATGCATTTGATGCTTGACAAATGGACAAAGATAATGAACCCACATGAACGACTGCAAATCATCCAGCACATGAAGTGGGACCGGCATACGGTCAGTAATCAGCTGACGCATGCAATAACGATTTGGACGATTAAAACAAAAATATCCAAATCAGTTACTATTTGCTTTTTAATTATTAAGAGTTACTAAGTACTTTTCACTGTGCATCTACTGTACACTTTACGACTTTTCTTTTCAGCAGCCCACGTTTTGTTTGCTTTCATAATTAAATAACCTTTATGAAGGTTATAAAAGGAGCAATCCTCCTTACTTGTAAATCATCTTCTGAATCTCTCTATTGTAATATTTCTCTTGTAATACTCTCTCCACTATTATAATATCTCGATCATTCCGCACTTGTGTAATTGGTATCAGAGCCTTGTTATTACAGGTTAGTATTATAATTATGTTTATAATATGAATGTTGTTATAATATGAATACATTTAATATTTGGGTTTTTTTTCTTCCATCTTTTGATCTTTTTTAAATCAAAAAGTTTAATATCTGTTGTTTCATCATCTGTTGAGCCAGCAGTAGTATTACCATTAAATTGTTCAAATATTCTTGTTGAGAATAATTTGAATTTTGATAATTTATAGACATCTTCCTTTTTTATAAGTTGTCTTTGATTATCAATTTCTTGTAATTATTCGTTGGTAAAAGTGATTTCTTCTCCAACTATTTCACGAAGGGCTATTGTTTGTAGCTCATCTTCTCTACTACCTCGTACTTCTGCAGTATTATACATAAATATAAGTTCTTCATCGGATGTTTCTGAATCAGATTTAAGTTCATATAAAATTTCATTAGAATAATTAGAAATATCAGAATCAGATAAATCTTCTCCATAAAATATTTCTAATTCTTGTTCTTCAAGAAATTTATCATTTTATTTGCACTTTTTCCCTTTTTAGGACAATCAGGTGCATAATGGCCTTCTTCGTTACAAATGTAACAACGACACTTCTTTTTTAGAGGTGGTGTTTTATAAGGTTTCTTTTTCCTAATATATTTTTTATTCTTTGAAAAATATGTTTTCTTTTTCCAAGGTTTCCATTTAAATTTTTTCTTCCGAGAATATTTAGAATATTTGGAATTTCTAGGAGGTGGATTACATCCTATCTTCCAATTTTATTTTAAAATCTTATAACAACATTTATAACCAACTTTAGAATTTGTGATTTGATTTTTAATTTGTTTCTTGGCTTTTATTTCAATACATTTGTCAGATATTTTTCTTAATACCCAATTAATGCGAAAACCAAGATTATCATCTGTCTCATCCTTCCCGATAGTTTTTAACCAGCCAGGATAAGATTGTAAGGATATCTCATCCCATGGATTTGGGAGTTTGTGAAAGAATTGATCCATCCAGTGTTTGGTTTCTGAATGTTTTAGTTTGAAATAATATTTTTTATATATTTCAACAAATTCTTCAAATTGACAGATGTTACATAGTTCTAGTTTAGATAGTATGTAACACACATCTTCTTGGAGTCTGGGTTCTCCAGTATATCCAATCATATTTTCTTTAATTATTTCAACAAATCCTTTTAATATTTCGTCAAAAGATTTGAAGGTTTGTAGGAGTTCACTTTTTTGCTGAATTCCTTTTTCTGAGCTTTCCCATTATTGCAACCATTGTAAAACATCTCCTTGAAGTGTTGCGGCAAGGTAGTCTAAATTTTTTTCTTTAGACCATACATTCTTATAATTAGTAATGAGTATAGACATGGATTGTGCCCACTCATTAATAGTTTGTTATTGATCTTTAAAAGGGACATGCCTTAGATCAAGATAAATACCATGTTGAGATATATGTTGTTTGTTTAAATTATCTCTTCTTAAGAAAAAAGGATTTGGTTCATCCTCATTTTTAGTGTTACTTGTAGAAGCATTGCCTGTTTTAACAAAATCTTCTTTTTAATTTTTATATGCAGGGGTTTGCATATAATCTTCAAAAGCTTCCCAATTTTGGAATTCCTGAAGTGGTTCTTCAGCCTTCCTTTTTCCATCAATTGTATTTACTACATGTGGTGGAATTTCTTCTTCATCAGATGAATATTGGTTTAATTCATACTGATAATGTTGTAATAATTTTTAATTTTCCAAATACGTAGTTTGTATTTGTTCAATGAGTTTATTACGTTCTGAGACAGTTAATATTGGATCTTTGTATAGATGTCTCCAATAATCCAATATTTCAAGAACGTTTATATATTCGGTGTAATTAAATTCTTCTGTTTGAAGGGATTTAATTTCTTTCGAACCATAATATAACCTAGGAATTTTTTTATCCCCTGGGTTATTCATTCCAATTTGTTCTGGGTTTTGATTATCTATTTTGTTTAATAGATTTTCAATTTTTTGTTTAGTCTCCTCTTTTAGATCCAAATTTGAAACTGTTTTGAGTTGACTAATTTTTTGATCAACTTTGTTTAAGTTGAAATCAATACTATCTAGTTTTTTCTCTACATAGTTTTGGTTTATTATCTGACGTCTTTCAGTTCGTTTTAACCAAATAAAGACTATATCAGTTAAACTATTTATAGTAGTACTAATTTTACTAATATCATTTTCAAATTTTTTATCTATATGTAAACTATGATTATACGTAGACTCATCTTTTTGTAACCATGGTGCTGAACATTGTAAATTAATATTATTATTATTTAGTTCATCTTGATCGCTTTCCATTGGTACCTAAGACCTCCTATTATATGTTTTTTCAGGTGCCTAAAACCGATTTTCCTAATGCCGATTGCTAACTACAGTAGCTTTTTGGCATACAGAAATATGGGCTTTGAAACAATAATAGGTATATGGGTTTTTATGAAAACTTTAAAGATTTTCACTATAATATAATATTATTGCTTATGTTTAATTCACCTTAATTACAAAACAGATGTTTACAAATATTATACTCTTTTTTTTACAAAGACAGATGTAACTTAATTATAATATGAATGTTAAGATAGAAACCGTTATATTACATCATCGTACTTATGTTTCTGGAGAAAATTTTAGAGTAAAATATAAAATTATATGAACTAAATGTTGTAATAATTGTTGTATGAAATATCGTTTATACCTAATTCTATATAAATAACTATGCTATTTGCAATTGGCCTATTGAATGGAACATGATGATGGCATTAGTAGAATTCTGGTACCTTGAAGACCATTACTTTCACTTTGGCTTGGATGAAGTTTATCTGACTTATGAAGAGTTCTTTGTCATGATGGGGATAAATCCTAGTGTTGCACTAGCTATGCCTAAATTTTGTCGATCTCCTCAGGAGCTATTAGTGAGACTTATCCATATCTCTCCTTTGACGACCCGATCACTGGTTACGGGAGTAATGATCTCATTCCCTAATGTGTTGCATTCTATGCATTTGTAATATGCTGGTGATGCTGGCTATGTTGGAGCCATCATTATGGATTTAATTTCAAAACTATTATTGGTGACTAGGGAACTGTTGGTGGACCCATAACTCACAACCATTGCTTCATGGATGTCGTACCATCGTAATCCTACGGTGGTGATATTAGAGTAGACTCTGAATGGACTGAATGCCTAGCGGGATAGCCGTCCAGACTTTTTGAGGGGTAGCCCCATTATGATGTTCATATGGCTATCGAAGAGATTCCGTGAGGCGGTCCCTCCTAAATATCCTTTGGAAGTTGTACCAAACTTCTTTTCTCACTACTTTATCTGTGTTGGATTGGATACTGAACTATGGGAGAATTGGTTTATAGAGTATGGGGTCGAGATTTGCGTTGGTCAGTGCCTTAGTGGGACAACTGCTGCCCATTTTAGAACTGGGGGAATAATAGTATGTTCGGTTAGTCGGCCTCTAGCAAATGACTTTCTATTTTTCGTGGCGTCTCTTGTGCTAATTTGTCTAGGAGTAAATTGTGTCACCTTGGACACTAGAATTTTTTACTATGGAGGATTTGACATAGCATCTGCATATGCGGTTGGGCTCTTTATAGGAGAATTATCGACCGCCGTCCCGTCCTCTCCAGTCTATTAGTAGTGTCTAGCATGTTTGAGGGGACTATATGAAGTGGTTGTGGAGGAGGGTAGTTTCCAAAAATCTGGCTGTGGAGATCGAGCAAAGGTGGTTCGCTATGTCTAACACCATGGAAGGAGTTGTTATTTTCCCTAGGTTAGTCCGGGCTTACCATTCCATGGAGCGGCTGCAGAATTCCATTCACGTAAGAGAGGTTTTGGGACCCTAGGATTGAAGAAATGCTTTAGGGTTAAAATCTTGTTTATAAGGTTAATAACAAACTGTTATAAATTGTGTAAACTCTGAATAAAAGTTTTGGGTAAAACTCTTTTCGAAAAACACCAGATGTGTTATAAAAGACTTTCTGAATGTATGGTTTGAATTTGATAGTTGGTCACCTTCTTTTTAAACTTTAATAAACATATACTAATGTTACCATGCAGTCCCAATCACAATAACAGTTAAGAACATTCAAAGAAACAGAGACAGGAATTTTAACATGGTAAAATCCTTAAACAAGGGAAACATCCACGGTGCCCTCTCCGGCACAAAATAAAAATCCACTAGAATAAAGAATCAGGTTACAAAACTTAAGCAAACCACAAAGATCCTAACCTAAGTTCAAAATATACCTGCTTGAGATTCTCCACTCCAAAGGTAATCTGAATTGGATTGATCTTTTATTGCAGCTTATTTGCTTTTCCCTTGATCTCCTTCTCTTTGAATTCTGATTCTAGCTACTCTTTCAAAATCCAAGATTCTCAGACCGAACCACAGTGTCTAAGTGTTCGTTTGAGATAGTGTTTCTGATGTATCCTCTCAAAATTATACAAACAATCCTAACAAATTACAACAATTCTAAAATGATAGGTTATTTCTGAATCTAATTTTTTCAAGCCAAGACTTCTTGATCTTTTATTTATTCACATATCTCAAGGATACCTTGCTCAGAAGACGATTCTAGGTATTAAATAATTTCAGTATTTTAAAAATATTTTTTAAATTGTAAACCTTCAATTGAGATCCAAAATAGACTAGAAGTCTACTTTATTAAAACAAATTCAGACTTAACATGCAAAGACTGATTCAACATATTTTGACATAAAACTTCCTTTCTCAGATCTACGGTTACTCCTTAAAAATTTAGGAAGATTTCTTTGTGTTCTTTTTATTTTTGTACACATGTATTTCATAAAACATGAAATAGAAAACTGGAAACACAAATAACTCACTAGATCTGAAAAATACTTTGAAACTTAAAATTTTTTATTTCAAAATGTATTGAAACATAATAGATCTAAAATTTCAGATCTAAAAAGAGAAATAGAAAACAAATCGTGTGATGTTTTCTTTTACAAAAACTCAGTTTCAACAATGAAACTTAAGTCTCTCTGAAGGATGAGTTCTGAGAGAATCAAAGATTTGAAGAGGTCTTCAAACGAAAACTCAACACCAAAAACAAATAAACCCTAGAAGGATCTAACTCTAAAAAAGATGGGTTTTTTAGTGTATGGAACTTTTAGGTTTTGGTGTTTGGCTTGGGAGAAATTATTCAGAGGTTTGAACTATAAAGAAACTAGGGTTTCTTATTTCTAATTTCTCTCTATTCTTTCCCTCTCTTCTCCCTTCTCTCTCTTCTCTCTCTACTCTCTCCTTTCTCTCAGATTTTACAAAATGGCAAAAGTCTCAAAATGATGAGGCTTGGGTCCTTTTTATACTAAACGAAGAAGAATCCAGAACTTTAAACTCAATCTAATGGATGGGATTAAATATTGACTGATTGATTTTAATCCAACGGTTCATCACAAGCGGTGGGATAAATGTTTGGTGATTGGTTTAAATTGGGTTCCCGAGGATTAACTCTGAACACATGCAGTACGTTGATAAGGTTAATCCAAGGGTTGATATTGGTTATACAGAATGAGTCTACGAGAAAGCACAAATCCATTCGATAGGCTACCAACACATGTATGAGATGAAGGCAAAATGCTTGTTTGAAAATAATTACAAAGCACAGCTTGAATTCTCTAGCGTATTTGTATTCTACCCGGGCAAACAATCAGCAATGAAAATGATTTTCTGAAATTCAAATTTTACCCACAACACTTTTAAAAACATTTTTTAATTATTTCAAAAATCATTTGAAAATTATTTAAAAATATATAAAGTTATTTTAATTGAATTAAATTGATTTTAAAATGACTTTAAGTGTTGAAGAACCATTAGTGCAAATAGGTGATATGAATAATGCATAGTTTTTGTCCTATTTGTGGTTTTAAGGATATAAATAACTTCCCTTTGAAGATTCCCTTGGACATGATTTCTTCTTTGAGCTTGTACCTTTGAGGAGATGAGTTCTCATAAAATCTAATTATTTTGTCTAGATATCCAAACTAGTTGGAACTCCTATATCTGTAGATTCAAGTAAGTCAATATATAGTGTGTTCTCAATATCCACCTTTGGATATTAGAGACAAAATCCCTTGGAGTATTCATAACTCGTGGGTCAAAATAAAAAGAAATCCTATGTATCCTATACAAAAATTCTAACCACGTATTCCCATCCTACAACCGAAAATAAGGTGAAAAAATACATCACTCAAATATATACAGACCAATACCCTACAAAATAGTAACAAGATATACAACGGGTCTGAAATTACTGTAATAAGATAAACACTTAAATTGGCATATCAGTTGAGTTAGAATCAGGAATATATAGAAAAATCGCTAAGAAATACTCAAGATCTTCTCCCCTAATTTTTCTCAATTATACACGGGGTGTAAATAAAAAATAATAGAGATTAATTGAGAGTTATCATGCCTATAGCTGTCCGCAAATACTCAAATCATATGTTATCTAAAGGTTTTGTAAAGAGATTTGTGAGCTGCTTTTGAGTGTTTAAATATTCAATAGTGAGATCTTTGGATTCGACAAGGTCACGGATAAAGTGATGGCTAATCTTAATATGCTTAGTTCGTGAGTGCATTACAGGATTTTTGGAAATATTAATGGCACTTTGGTTATTACAAAACAAGGTTAATTGTTTTTCTATGAGACCATAATCACGAAGCATCTGTCTAATCCATAGTAATTGAGCAAAAAAACTACCAGCTACTATATATTCAGATTCGGCGCTAGATAATGAAATACAATTTTGTTTCTTACATGACCAACCTATGAGATTATTGCCTATGTAGTAACAAGCACCAGAAGTGCTCTTATTTCGTCAAAACAACCCACCCAATCGGCATCGGTGTATCCTACAATAGAACTAGTTGTATCGTTTGTGTACCAAATACCAACTTCTAGAGTACCCTTTATATATTTTATAATCCTTTTTACAATTAATAAGTGAGATTCTTTAGGGTTACTTTGATATCTAGAACATATACAGACAACGAAGGATATGTCGGGTTGAGATGCTGTAAGATACAACAAACTCCCTATCATACTTCTATAAAGAGTGGGATCAACACTTTTCCCATTATCATCCTTAGAAAGTTTAGTTGAAGTACTCATGGGGGTTCTAGAAGTTTTAGAAATTTTCAAGAAGAATTGTTTAACTAAATGTGCAACATACTTAGATTGGGAAATAAAGAGACCATTACTGCATTGTTTTACATGTAAACCCAGAAAATATTGTAGTTCACCCATTAAAGACATCCGAAATTCAGTATGCGTGATATCAGAGAAGTTCTCTACTTGTTTAGGACAGGTGGAACTAAAAATAATATCGTCCATATATACTTATGCAATAAAGACATGTTGATTTTCCTTTCTAACAAACAACGTTTGATCATTTTCATCACGAACAAAATTGTGAGACACTAAAAAGGTAGACATTCGCTCATATCAAGCTCAAGGAGCTTGTTTCAAACAGTATAAGTCTTTCCCTATTCTAAAGACGTGGTTCGGGTGTACCAGATCAGCAAATCCTTTGGTTTTTCTACATAAACTTCTTTAGATAAAATTCCATTTAAAAAAGAGGATTTAACATCCATTTGGAATAATTTGAATTGCATATGACAAGAAATTGCAAGGAGGAGACAAACTGATTCTAGATGAGTAACATGTGCTAAAGTTTCGTCAAAATAAATTCCCTCAATCTGGGAGTATCCCTGCGCATGCAACCTAGCTTTATTTCTAATGACCTACCTATGTTCATCAGTTTTGTTTTTAAAAATCCATCTAGTGCCAATAACCTTCGAATATTTTGTTCTAGGATCAATATTCCACACATCGTGACTCTTAAATTGAATTATCTCTTCTTGCACATCATTTATCTAAAATGAGTCAGTAAGGGCATCATTAACATTTTTAGGTTCCTCAAGAGAAACAAAACAAGAAAATTGTGCAACTTGTCAAAGTTGGGATCTAGTTGTAACTGGTTCCGAAGGATTACCGACAACGGTTCAGTGGGATGATCTTAAGAAACCCAAGTGGGTATAGAAGGACTCTCAGGTGGAAGTGAATCAGTGATATTTTGAGGATCAATGGATAAATTAATTTCATCCTCATCAAATGTTACTGGTTGACTTTCACTTTGCCTTGAACTAGTATCATCTATAATTACATTAACTGATTCCATAATAGTTTTGGTTTTATAGTTGAAAACACGCAAATCCCTACTATTTTGGGAATATCCAAGAAAGATTCCCTTTTCTCCTCGGGTATCAAATTTTGAAAGTATCTCACTATCTTTGCAGATGTAGCAGATAGTACCGAAGGTTTTAAAAATTTTTAGGTTTCGCTTTTTGTGGAACCATAACTCATAAGAGGTTTCTTTGGAATTTTTTCTTAGGTAGATACGATTAATAATATGACACACGGTTTGGACAGCTTCTACCCAAAAGTATCCAGGGAGATTCTTAGCATGTAACATAACCATAGTCATTTCTTGTAAAGTCCTATTCTTACATTCAGCTATTCCATTCTGTTGTGGGGTTTTGGGAGTGCTAAACTCATGTTTATATCCATTAGCTACACAATACTCAGAAATTCCAGAGTCCTTGAACTCTCCACCCCTATCACTCCTAATTCGACATATCTGGGTATCCTTCTCATTCTTAATTTATAAGATGATTCTTAAGAATTCATTGAAGGTATCTGATTTTTGTTTCAGAAAGGCTACCCATGTATATCTTGTATAGTCATCCACTATAACTAAAATGGAAGAGTTTCCATAGAAACTGATAGTTCTTGAAGGACCCATGAGGTCCATATGGATAAGTTCTAAAGGCTTAGTGGTCAGGACAACTTTAGCTTTCTAGTGAGGGGATTTACTGATTTTGCCTTCCTGACAAGGTCCACATATAGGAGTAAAAGAATTTTTAATTTTTGGTAAACCTCTAATTATCTCTTGGGAACTCAATCTTATAAGGTTATCATAATTTGTGTGTCCCAATCTATTGTGCCATAGATCAGAATCCTCTAATATGGCAGCATTACAAGATTCAGAATTGGAGATTACTGTATAACAGTTTTTCGGGATTCTGTTTCCTGTTAAGATATAATTACCTTTTTCATTAATAATTTTGCAATCATTTTTTGAAAAAGTAACTGAGTGATTGGAGTCATAAAATTGTGACACACTTAAGACATTAGCTTTAAGGCCTTTAACTAAGAGAACATCATTTTTTTCAGGAAGTCCTTGCTCACTTAATGTTCCCTTACCTATGATCTAAGATGAAACACCATCTCCAAACATGATACTACTTCCAAGGAAGTTTGTCTTGTTTTTCAATTTGGTTTCGTCCCCGGTCATATATTTAGAACATCCGAAGTCCAAATACCATTCAGTTGAAGTGCTTTGTGCCTTTAAAGAAAAAATGACAATGATGCACATGGGCAGGGGTAGTAGATCATCTTTTCTAATCCAAATAGGCCTAGTTTTAAAAAATTTGGGTCCTTTTGACTTAGAAGGTTTGAGGGGTCTTTCTAAATGATTTTTTCTTAGTCTTGGACCCTCCCTTTTCTTTTTGGAGTTCGAGTTGTTTGTGGTGTGTCTAGGAAGTACATAAGTATTTCTACATTTCCTAGAATAGTTAAAGCTTAGGTAAGTCGGGGTGTATAACCTTTTCTGGAAACATTCTTCAAGAGTGTGGCCGAAAATGTTGTAGTAGGAATAGTACTGTTGGGTATAGGACTTGACTTTCTTGCTAAAGTCTTTGAAAATTGTCTTGGATCTATTGAAAATAGTAGTCGAGTCATTATTAAGTTTATGTTTCTATCTTTGATCTCTGGCAGAAGGACCACTACACCAAAGCAGGCGATTTGTAAGTGTTTTAAACACTTACAAATGCCATTTGCAAGTGTTTAAAACACTTATAAATCGGCGCGTTGCAAAAACATTATAAGTGTTCAAAACCGTTGTAAATATCATTTGTAAGTGTTCATTGGGAACCCATATTCGTTTCGAGCAACCGTTACAAAAAACTTTGTAAGTGTTCTGAACACTTGCATATTAAACTTTTGCAAGTGTTCTAAACACTTGCAAAATTTTCGTTTGCAAGTGTTTATGACACTTGCAAAATCCAACAACCTTTTTTAATTTACAACTGTTCTAAACACTTGCAAAAAACAATGTGTATATTACTTTTGTAACGATTCAAAACACTTACAAATATTAATATGTAAGGAAAACAATGTTCATTTTGTAAGTGTTGTGAACACTTACATAAATTAAAATATTAAAAAAAATAAAAACTATCCACCACATACCATAAATTTCATATATAACAAACAATAAAAACAACTAAAAACATAACATTTATATTCAAACACTTTCATACAACATGATATGTTCGACATAAACCAATACTCTCATCAAGAAAGGAAGCAAGAACACCAAAGGTATATATTGAGTATTCTCCTTAATAAACTTCATACATCTACTTATTGTATCCAAATACACATGTGCCACAACCCTATTAGTATGGCAAGGAAATCGTGTCGATAAGAGCATTGTCACTAGTTCCCTAGACCACTACCTGTACTCATCGCCTTGTCACTGAATGACTCTCCAAGTGCATAAAAATGAAATCGAAGCTTCTAGCACTTCAGCATTCCTATCCGGTGAAGATGAAGCGACACTACCAATGAGAGTCTGATAAAAACCTGAGTAACATCACGAAAGTCAAATTTAGCAATAGTTTTATGCGATTGTGGACATTAACAAATAAGTGACTCTTAAAAGGCAAACACACGAGTCCAAAAAATATATTAAAACTAAAGGGGGATAACCCAACAAGGGTTGCTATTATATGTATGACCTCTACCATAAAATTTGTAGTTCACAAGTAATATAGGATATGGATGTAAATTGTTTAATGATATTTGTTATTAATTACTTGTGATAGTCTACATCCATAACCTTGCAAATAGCACCAAAAATAGCATGCACAAGATTTCTGTTTAAATGCAACATTTTTAATTTAAAAAAAGTGTCTTATAGTCTCGCACTTTCTTATAAATTATCTTATTGCAATCATTATCAGGAACAGAACTGACATCACATGAAGTAGCTTGGCTTCCACCACAACATTTTTCACTTGCGATAAATGTACATAAACCATAACATATAAAAAAGCCAGCAATACATGTAAATTAAAAAATGAAATCTAATGTGATTTGCTTACCAATTTTGTATCGTCAATGATCAAAATAGCACTCTCTTGCCCCATAACAACGTCAAGACCTTTTTGATGTCTTCGGGTGCAACCGCCTTGTGCAATAACTTTAGAATTGAAGTAAATATTTTCGGGTCGAGAAGTTTTGCCATTTCCAATGCATAGGCGCGTTCACCCATTGTGTATATATACATCTCAGAAATTTTGCTTGCTTCTTTTAGGAAGGTTTGAACGAAGGGCCTCAACTTGGTCACCAAGTGCATTAAGTCCTATCTGAATAGGCTGCCATTTAATGCATCTGTCCATTTGCAATATGAAATCAAATAAGATTGGTGGTCAAAATTACAAAAGATGGCAAAAAATATGACCAATGAAGAAAATAAAAAGGGAAAAGTAAGGAAGAAGTGGAACTCATTCCATTTTTTCCTTATTAGATAACCGCAAGAACATAAATTTAAAGCCAAATTAATAGGTAACCCTTGTACTCATCCCAGTTCTAAAGGAGCACAAAGCCTATTATTTGGACCAACTTGTCGGGGTTTCTAAAATAGATTAACAGTGTTCAAACCATATGCATGCCAAGTTATGAGTTTGCCCCACAACCACAAAAGAGGTATACCAAGATCAAATAATTCTGCAGCCAATTCGATGGCTCTGGTCTGGCCCCTCCTCTTGTCTGTCTGTCTACCTCAAATCAAAAAATGCCCCAATTCCCTTTATAATTTCATAAAGCAATGGTAGTGCATCTGTATCAATAATGGAAATAAGAAATAAAGATTGAAATGATAGCAGCACTTGAAATCAATAGACAGCCCATTACAATTTTATAAGATTATACTACCACAAAGTCCACTATTAGGTTTCATCATTGACAGCCATTCCTTTTCACATATTTAGAGTTTCCAAGGCAATTTAAACTAAAAAGAACAAAACTTCAAATACACAGTAGTTGTACCACCACACACAATATGTGTAATATAGATGGAGCTTAATTGAAAAAAGATAAGAAAACGAGCAATTTAAGAAACACCTAGATCCATTTTTATCCTATTCCTGAAACACCATATCATCATCTCAAAGTTTCCATCAGGAAGACATTAGTCTTTCCTCTAATGCTCTCTTATCTGCAATACAACAAAGATGAATTAATAAGGTTTATTTATCTTTTACTTTTTCTTTGTCCTTTGGCCCTCATTTATATGCTACATCCAGTTTGGTCCCCTCTCCTTTCACTTCTTAGAATTTAATCCCCAAAAGTGTCACAGATACACTTGTAATAAATATGAGAATCTCTATTGACGCTTATTGGTATTTGAGATTCTTTACAAGTCAAAAAGTCCAAAAGTGAATATAGTGGAGGTAAACTCAACTTTGTAGAACAAATAGGGCCAAATGCCACATACTTTATTTTGAAAAATAAAATTTATATTGTAAAAGAGGTCGAGTGATAGATAAAATTCACTTTATTTGATATTTTGTCAAACATCCATGTGAACACACCTAGTTTTCGAGCTCCCAAGAGTAAGCTCTAGATCATCTGAGCCACTCTCTTCATGGATCCTCTCTCCTTCCCATGCCTTCACTACCCCTGCTGCATTGTTGCTGCCAAACGCAAACTCATCGGAAATCACTTCAGAACCAATGCAAGCAGTCGCTTGTCCTATCGAATTTCTCGTCTTGCTTAGTGTTCTTCCCTCCAAACCATAAGGTCTCAAGCTCTTCTGGTTGGCTGAAAATTTTTCTGTTGAAAAGGGTGTTTATTTTTCAAGAACCATATATATTTTTAGCTCCCGAATAGGTCAATGTGCATACCGAAACGAGTCCAAGCAGTCTTTGAAGGCTTGGTGTGCGTTTAGTTGCTGAACAAAAAGTGCTTGCACAATCAATCGTAGTGGCATCAACTCATTTTGAACCGCGTCTATGCACACCTCTTGTGATAGTTTCTGGCAGTTAAGGTACTTGCATACCATCGCTTTCTCTTCCTGTGATATGTCCGAGGTGTTCCTGAAGAACAAACGCTGCTGATTAGGACAAGGTTGAGTTAAAAATAGGTCAAAATTGGCAAAAGAATTCAATATTCCTGGAATGCAATTGGGGGAAAATTAAACCCAAGTAACTTAATCGTATCACCTCATTGGTTTCAAAGTACTAATATGATACTTCAGGATTACAGAATATTTTAACCAGAGAATTGATATCATCCCTTCTAACCTTAATACCCGTGTTGGTTAATTTTATGGTAAAGTGACAAATAAAAACTAAATTTTGCAGTTTCTGCAAGAAAACCCTGCAAACTATTTTTTATGTAAAGAAAAAATTTCCTGAATTAACCATCTACCCTACTCAGAGGAGGGGTCTTAGCAACAAAATACATAGTTTAAGGGATTTTTTGCATTACAAATAATTGAAGGTTGTTTCTTGCAAAAATTATAAAAAAGTAGCAAAACTATACTCGTGTTTTGTCCATACAAAAACTATACCTTGTATATCTATATTTCTGGCGTCGGGATTGAATAATATGAGGGATTACAATATCTATTAGATACACTGAGTTGAGATGCTATAAATTTGATTCTTCTTAAAAAGCTGAAGAAATTCTGTGTTTAAAATGGACCGTGTTGTGTTTTTATGGATCATGCCCTAACATTGAACCATTTCTCAACAGTCCAACTTTGAAATAAAATAAACCTACTGTTTTCAGCATGTAAACAAGTAATTTAGACACATAAAGCCATTTCTTGTAACTTCCATTTTTTCCTACTTTAATTAGGAAAAATACATTTTTTTCTTGAATGTTATCCAGGTCACCCAAAAAAATATCAAATTTTACTTCCAATCACTACCATTTCCATTTTCCAACACATTTTTTTCCCTTTTAAGCATTCAAAATCAGAAGACAGCATTGACCAACATCAATGAATACATGGATCTTTGTCAAAATCGATTATACAGTTGGAATGTTTTCAGGATAATCAATTTCCTTATAAGCCAGCAAAGAAACATACATGTAAATAACATAGAAATTCTTGAGAGTGGTTACCAAGTGCGAGAACCAGGTCCGTAGCTCTTTGGATGAGAATATCACACATTTGAGTGTCCCATCTTGGCTTAAAGACAAGGCGCTAGTTAGTTCCACTGTTCCACTAAGCTCCCGACGGCAAGAAAATGTAAATTATCTCAAAATAATCTTCCCCCAATTGTTACATATGGGTGCTTTCACCATTCTCAAATTTCTTCAATGGACTTAAATAATTGGGGATTGGGGAAGTATGTGGGGAAGCTAATATTTCTTATTCTAATTGTTCCACTAGATCCTTATTCAAATTGAAGAGAGTTTACTCATCCTTCACCAAATGGATACTACTTCTCAACAACGTATTTTGTAGATATATGCAACCATGGCTTGTTCATGGAGCTCTGATCTCCTCATGCCCTGGTTATTATCGAAGCCAACTTGAAGACCTTAACAACTTCTTAAAAACTTCTTTGATTCAAAATTTGTGTTGAGAAGAATTTTTTAATTAATAAATTCACATATAAACTTTTACCTTTAAGAAAAGCAATTGGCATCTCATTTATCAAACATTGAATTCTAAAGGTAGCATAAATATTTAAACAGTACGAGCACTCAATCTCAGATCTATTGATTACACTATGACAGTTTTAGGGTAACACACCAAGGTGGAGCTTGTTTATCTTAGGTAACACGAGCAAAATGTCACTCTCTAATATGTTTGGCCGCATTAGTCTCTTCTCGCATCTCCAATGGGAATGCTAAGAAAATGTAAATTTACATTTTTTTAAACTATATTTTGTTAGTTGGGTGAACAGTGGGACTAACTAATGTTATTTGTCCCAGATAAATAAACAACCTTCAATTATTTGTACGTCGGCAAGGAAATGTAAATTATCTCAAAATAATCTTCAATAATCTTCGTGTGTAAAAATTAAACACACAAGTATAATTTACATTTCCTTGCCGTCGGGAGCTTAGTATAGTTATGTCCCCCCAATTAGGGAAGTTTTCACTTCCAAGGCTTCCATCTCCACGGGTGTTGCCTATAAGAAGTTGTTGCGAGGTGGTGTCAAGAAGTACGCTTAGTGTCGCCTCAGTCACAACCTTATATATTTATAGCATTTCCTGGGTTAGTAAACTAAATGAAGGTATTGCACAGTCTCTCTGAGCACTTGGAAATTGGAATATGTAGCGAGTTAAGCCATTTGTGGAAAGAAGAATGTTTATGTCAGAATCTTGTAAACCTGAGATGTTTAAGTGTTCGAGATTGCAACTTGTATCCTTGACAGCGAAAGAGCACCTGTGGCCTTCTAATCTTGAAGATTTGTAGCTAGTGACAACATCAAGAGATGTAATATATCAGAGCAACAACAATAAAGTCCGTATGGAAAACTTTTCTCATCTTGAATATTTGTATATGGATGATTGTTCATCTCTGATGTGCTTTCCAACAGCCCCTACTCGCCCCTACATCCCTCCGCCCCTACTTTGATATACACATTTACATCTCCCATCGGAGATGGCCTCATAAATACACTTGTAGATCTATATCCTTTATAATGTACTCTCATGAAACCCCTATGAAATAATTATCTAACCCACCTACAAAATGGACACAATATATATATATATATATATGTGTGTGTGTGTGTGTGTGTGTGTGTGTGTGTGTGTGTATCGAGGGATTTAAGCTTTCAATAAGTGTAGATGTTTCCGCTTTTCAATAGGTGTTGATGTTTATTTCAAACATCATCATCCTTGCTTTAGGCACAATGAAATGCCTTGCAAACCTTGCAAAATTCACATAAGTTTGTTAACTTTACTAAATTATTAATGCTGAAATGAAACTTTCAGAGGCATGGAGAGAGTCCAAACCTCCACCGCAAAACAGCTGAAGAAGCTTCCAGGCTTGTTATTCTGACCTTAAAGAGACATCAAAAGGCTAATGTTGAGGTACTATAATTGACATTGTCACAAAAATTGATCATATTTATAAAATCCATGGAAATCATAAAATTGCTTTATCCTTATATTTCATTTATGGATGTTTTTTTCAAAAGGGTTTATTGGCTTTTTATGGTCTCCCTCCTACTTACTCCCTCGTTGAACTTTCTACCGAGTTGCCCCCATCTCAGCCTAAAGGACCCAAGTTTGAATTGCAAACACTCCCAGTACATTAATAAAATCTTGTTAAAACTCTTTTTTATCCTAGTTATTTCTTCAAACATGTTAGTAAAAAAATGTTAGTTTTTATTTAATAATACTCCTAATGTAATCAGATGGATACAAAAGACGTAGTAGACGGGGATACCGTAACTGTGTACGTAAGTGTCATGGATCGAAGAGAAACATGTTATGTTCCTAAATAAGTACAAATGGTTTTCGTTCAGCGTGCCTAGAGGAATTACCCAAAAGGCAGATGAACTTTCCTCAAACTCTGAGAAAATACACAAAAGAACAAATAAGAGACAATTCTAATACATTATTTATATAAATGTCTATGAGCATAATTGTCAAACCCATACCAGTATTTTGGTGCTCAACTCTACAAGTTTGTGCCAAATTGTAAGAGTTTCTTTTTTGGGTGTCATTGGAAACGTTACTCTTATCCACGGACTCATTATTAGGTACCACTTGTTCTGAAACAAACACCGATGAGCACAGATTAATAAACCCTAATTCCTCTTTTTGGAGTTTCTTCGACAAGAAATAACTAGGAAATATATCAATAAACCCTAACTTGAGACAAAAGAGGCAAAACATCATATGGCATAAGGAGAGCTCTGTAAGCCCTAATTTCACCTTAGATGCAAAACATTCATATGAGAAAAGACGAACCTGTGTGAGTCTGGAGTTTGAATCAACATTTCAACCGTCCATCACTATGAATATATTCAGAGTTACAATGTAAGAAAAAGAGAGAGAGGATGATATTGCTAAGAAAATATAGCAAAATAATGGGAAAACCCCACAAAATCTTACCTGCAATGAAAATTGTTGAAGATACATCAGAAGATGTTGTCGAGATTGGGTTTGAGAAAATGAGGAGAGTTAGCGGGAAAGGAAAATTTTACATACCGGGAAAGACGAGAATAATGAGAGAAAGGGAAAGAATTTTGACACTTTTCATAAGGGTTAAATTCTAAGCACGTGAGAAACATGCGCCTTGAGGTCCTTATATGTGTCAAAAAAAATTATTTTGCAACGGTTACCAACACTTATAAATTTTGCAAGTGTTTCAAACCCTTGCAAAATTTATAAGTGTTCTCAACACTTGCAATTCATTTTTTTTATTAGTTGCAATATAGCATATTTGGTGTAGTGGACAAACGTATATGGTCTGACTGTTTGGTTTCAACTTTTGATTAACTGATTATGTGTTGCTTGAGAGCCATTGAGACTAGGTTCACCTTTTTGAACATTTTGAAAATTTTGCCTTGTTTTATAAAAGCAACATTTTCAGGAGAAACTTTGGTCTTATTTGTATTCACTATTTCTCCAAAGGCCAGACTTATCTTTAGAGTCAAATTTGCTTCCAGTAACAATTTTTTCATATGACTTAGTTTGTGTTTCAAAGTGTAGGCATTTTTTAAACTCATTTGAAACCTTTTTCTTTGACTCTTCTAGTTCAACAAGGGTTGCCTTGGATTTTTCTTTAAATTTGTGGTTATTTTGAATCATGGTATTTATTCTCAAGGTATAATTCTCAATCTCTGTCTCATGAGCAACACATTGGGCAGTATAATCTTCAGTGTTCTTCCTAATGGTCTGGTTAAGTAAATCGATATGCTCACTTAAGGTTTTTATCATTTTTCTATGCGAGCACTCTTCTTAACCGTTTTAGTGTATAACTCATGTAAATCAGGAAGGTCATCATCAGAGTCACTATGTGCATCGTGTGAAGTGTCCCCTATATTTTTGATAGGTTCTTTACTCATGCACACGTTCAATTCATAATTAACATTCTCACTTTGACTCACACACAATCTTTCAGCAGTTATAGGAACAAAATTATCAGGAATATTATTAATAACATCAACAGTCATAAAAGATTCATTAGCATGCAAGCATGCATCATCATTATATATTATTTTAGCAAAGAAAGACATGCAGTAGTCATTTATTTGGGTTGACTCAGTTTCATCCTCATCAGAATCACTAGAGTCGTCCTATGTCTTGCACATATTGGCCTTGTTATTGTTGTTAAATTAGTTGGACATTTACTAGCATAGTGACCAAGTTTACCACAACAGTGACATTTAACATCTTTTATGTCAGGTTTAGGTCTATTGGGGTCATAATTTCTCCTATTGTCATAAGCGTGTTTGGTATTGTCTCTGTCATGAGGTTTGTGAGATTCATTACCTTGACAATTTGATTTGCCTTGTTTAGAGGCTACAACATTTCTAAATTGCAAAATATTTTTGAAATGCTTAGTCATAAGAGCTATTTCATTGTCAAGGTTTTTCAAATCACAGTTTTCAAGACAGTCAATGTCAAAATCTATAGTGTTCAATTTAGGCACTGGCAATTTAGAAGAAAACACAACATTAGAATTAGAGGCTTTATTAGTCTTTCTGGTCAATTGCTTTTTTAAGTCTAGTTCCAATTCTACAGTCCTCAGTTTATCGCTAAGTAATTCAGGAGTCATATTAGGGTCATTCATTTCCTCAATAACATATCTCTTGTTGTCAAATTTAGGTGACAATGACATAAGAATCTTTAAAACAATTTTCTTTCTACTATAGGTTATACCATTTTCATGAAGTTTTGTAAAAATATCGGTCAACCGTAGAAATCGTCAAAGGATTCGATGTCATTCATAATTAGGGTGTTATATTGTTGAATGAGCATTTGAGTTTTTTCAGCTTTGACACGTTCATCATCCTCATGAGCAATGACTAAAGTGTCCCATGCCTCTTTAGAAGTAGAACATATGGATATTATTTTGAATTCATGTTCGCTTACGGACATAAAGGTGTCATTCTTTCCTCTGTTATTATAAGGACACGATTCTCTAATTGAGTCTCATTGTAGTTTTGGCTCAATTCCGAACAAAAACGTTTATATCATATGATAGTGTTAAATGTTCCTATTCAAGCCTATGATGTGTTTAGTTGAAGTCATAGCGGCCAAGAGTATAAAGCTTCATCAAATGTCGTGTTTCAAGTGCCTTGTTTCTATTTGACCAATATAGTTCCAATTACTCCTAAGGTATGAATGCATTTGAATATATGTATAGGAGCTTGGAACAATTTTATTATTGGGTGAATTTTATTTTAGAACTGTTATTTTATTTTCAGAAAGATTTTATTAAAACTTTAAAAAAAGTATATAAAGTTTCTGGGTTAAAAATAGAAATTTACACTTTCTGGAAGTTCGTTCAAACGAGTTTTTCGTTCGAACGAGGTCTGCCAATGAGTTCCCCAATTGGCCACTAGAATGTCATTCGAACGAGAATGTTGTTCGAACAAGAATTCCAACGTGATTTCTAATGACTACAATTTTTAATGCACTAGAACTTCATTAGAAGGCTCATTCGAATGAGACTTCGTTCGAACGAAAATCTCGTTCGAACGAGATTTGGCGGGAACAGTTAATTGGCAGTTTTTGAGCAGTTTTTCCCACTTTTCCACTTCTTTTCCCACTAACTTTTTACCTGAATATCTATGTGCGGGAACCAAGTTTTTTAACTTAACTTTTTCAAATCATACAACCTCTAAGACAGTGTTTGAGAGCAAAAACATAAAGTGGAAAAATTTAATGTTTGAGTGTTTATTTTCAAAGAAAAGTCCTTTAAACACTTTGTTTTCACCCAAAGTTTGTTTATCCAAGTTCATATATATATATATATATATATATATATATATATATATACTTTACTTGGAGTTTGGCACCGGTTTTTATCTCTACCATTTGAAGAGAAGTTTGGGTTTGCTTCCAAATTCCACAAAGAAGAAGATTGTTTGCATTGTCATACCCACTTTGAGAAAGGCTCCTAGTTCGGGTGACGATGATCGCAAAAGTCCGATCGGTGGATTCGGAGACCGGGGTGGAGCTGCGTGGTTATTCGCGAGGCGGAAGTGTATACAACAAGGAGCGTCGGGGCTTGGACGGAGTCAAGTCGAGTGTTGTAAGTCTTACTGTCTTGTATTTGTAAAGCCATACTTAGTAGATTTGAGGCTAGGGTCATCCCAGGTTATTTCCCGTTGTGGGTTTTTCCTCATACATCGTGGCGTAGTGATTTATTATTTATTTAATCTTTCGCATAATTCACCTAGAACGCATGCTTAGGTAAAAAGATAAAATTTGGTTTAATCACTACTTAATTAATTTGGTGCAAAATTAATATTGGGTAATGTTTAATTAACTTAGTTCAAGTCATTTAATTTAATTTGATAAAATTTGGTTTGGACTAAAATTGCAACAATGGATTCATTAATATTATTAGGCAAATTTCTAGGACTTGAGTTAAATTAATTGTGTTTAAGTGAAATTAATAGTGTGTGTGTGTGTGTGTTTCATCATATTTCACTTGGTTTAATTTTAATTTGAAAGACAAATTAAAATTTGTTAATTTGGTTAATTGAACCATCCTTCGCTTCCGCATATGTTTAAAAAGGAAATTATCTTTTTATAGTAAAGACTTTAACAATTGGTATCAGAGCCAAAACGATAAATTACTTCGTTAAAGATCCTTTAAATATTTTTTGCTAAAATGGAATTTTCCCCATTTTCAAAATTTTCTATTTTCGATGGTTCAAACTACGCGTACTAGAAAGCGCGAATGAAATCGGCACTAAAATCTCTCGACGAGAGAGTTTGAATGTCTGTTGTTAACGGGTGGTCCCCACCTACTCATTTATTAGATAATGAGCGTGTTCTGAAACCGGCCGATAGATGGAGTGAGAATGAATTTTAACTTTCAAATTTTGATTCCCGTGGTTTAAATGCCTTGTTTAGCGCTGTCACACCGGATGAATTCTGTCGTATTATGACGTGTGAAATCGTTAAAGAAGCTTGGGATATTTTACAACTCACTCATGAAGGTATCAATGTCGTTAAAGCTTCAAAACTCCCAAACCTCACCACTCAATTTTAAACCATCAAAATGAACGAAAAAGAAACTTTTGATGAATTTTATGTTAGACTTTCCGATATTGTTAATTCATCTTTTAATTTGAGAGAGAAAATAACCGACAACCGAGTAGTAAAGAAAATTTTAAGGTCCCTACCCGATAGATTTATTCCAAAAGTGACCGTTTTAAATTCTGAAACGTCCCGAAGGTCCCCAATTTTAAAATTCTTAATTATTTTTACTTAACAATGTAATAATTTCCTTTTTGTAGATGCGGGAGGGTAAAGGTGATGGTTCAATACAATAAATAAATTTTAATTTACTTTAAATTAAAATTAAACACAAAGTGAAATATGATTAATACACACATACTATTTGATTTCACTTAAACCCAATTAATTAACCGAAGTCCTAGAATTTTCCCAAGTCATATTTTTCAATTATTCCAAAACTAGACCAAACCAATTTTAACAAATGACTTGAATTAAATTAGAATTCCCCAAATTTAATTTAGCACCAAATAAAATTAAGTGTGAGAATTAAAACCAATTTTATCTTTAATTATCCTAAGCATGCGTTCTAAGTTATTATGCAAGATAAGAGTAAATCAGTCACACTACGCTGCGATGTACGAGGAAAAACCCACAACGGGAAACAACCTCGGACGGCCCTAGCCTCAAATCCACTAAGTACAGAATTTACATTTACAAGAAAGATGCCTTACTTCCTCAACTCGAACCCCACTCAAGCCTTGCCGCGTCTTCTTGTAACCACCTCTTCCTAGCGGATAACCACAGAGCTCCACCGCGATCTCGTAACCACCGATCGGACAATAGGTACACCGTCAACCACACATGGTGCCTTTCACCATGTGAGAAAGCCTCAGCTAAATAATTCTTATTCTTTGAGGGATTTAGAAGAAAACCCAAACTTCTCTTCAAATGGTAGAGATAAACCGGTGCCAAAATGCTCCAAGAAAAGTATATGTATATATGAACTTGGAAGAAACAAATATGGGTGTAACTAAGTGTTTAAAGGATTTTTCTTTATAAAATGAACACTCAAATTCATAAACTTTTTCTTAGAAGAATTAACTCTCAAACCTCTCTCTAGGAGTTAGAATACTATGAAAAAGTTAGTTTAGAAAACTTTGTTCCCTCACATTATAAGATCTGAGAAAAGTTAGTGGAAAAACAAGTGGGGAAAGTGGGTAAAAACTGCTAAAAACTTCTTTAAAATTTTCTAGCCTGAAATCTCGTTCGAACGACATTTTTGTTCGAACGACATCTCGTTCGAACGAGGCTTCTATGAACTTCCAGTGTGAACTCGTTAGAAATCTCGTTGGAAATCTCGTTCGAACAGTAATCTCATTCGAACGACATTTCGAACGAAGTTCCAGTGGACAATATGAGAAATCGTTGGCAAATTCGTTTGAACGACTTGTCGTTCGAACGACAATCTTGTTCAAACGACACTTCGAATGAACTTACAGAAAGTTCCAAAAATTACATTTTTAGCCCAGAAACTTTATATACTTTATATAAAAGTTTTTAATAGAAATCTTTCTGTTAACAAAACACAGTTTTAAAACCTAACACCAAATAAACTTGTTCCAAGCTCCTATATATATATAAAATGCATTCATACCTTGGGAGCAGGGAACCACTGTTGATGACGTTGAAACTAGGCACATAAACTCGGCATTTGATGAAGCTTTATACTCTTTGCCACTACGTCTTCAACTAAACACATCATGGGCTTGAATAGGCACATTTGAACACTATCCTATGACATAAAAGTTTTTGTCTGGAATCGAGCCAAAACTATATTAAGACTCAATTGGAGAATTGTTTCCTTACAAATATCCCCCTTTGGCTAGTCCGGGACAAAAACCAAAAAAAAATCCTAAAGGGCCGTCAAGCTCACTAGACTAAAAAATAATTCACCCAAAATGAAGAGTACAATGCTTGACTCGAATACCACTTTAGAATTAAACGCTTTGCCACTTGAAGGTTGCCGCTTTAGAAGAATTCATGCACACTTAAGTAAACTATCAAGCGCATAGGGAGTATCAAAGTATTTAATGCAATGAAAATAAATACTCCCCCTAAATTAATTCTCCCCCTTTATCAAAACAAATCTACCTAAGAAGGTCATGACTCCCCCTAAGTTAAATTTCCCAAACATAGATACGATTACAATAGGATTAGATAACATTTCTCCCCTATCATTCTCCCCCTTTTTGTTTAGGAATAGACAAAGGATAAAAGAACTACAAGATAATGCATAAGATGATAAGAGCGTTAAAGCATATGGGAAACAAAAATTCAACTAATCCACTTAAAGATATTAATATCAACTAAGATGCAAGAAAACGATACTAATATGATACATAAATTATTAAGCATGTGATATCAATAAGAATGCACCAAGATAGATACCAATGATGAAGTAGAAGCATAGATGAACTAGAAAGCAAGGCTAAGACAAAACAATATCATATATATATATATATATATACTCTAAAAGTATCAATAACACACATGAATATATATAGATATAAACACACAAATGACACAAAAATACAATAAGTTTAGCACACTCGTATGGCAAAAATGTGTCATATGGAAACGGTAGTGTAGGGGTGTTAACTCGTAACAATTAAATTTAGACCCAAACACTTAAAATACGTTCACGGAGTTCTCATTTGATTGCAAACTTTATCATATTTGAATATAACCTCATGTGACAATAAAGATTGAACTCAATGAACAAATATACACAATGCATACAAGCCTAGCATGTTGATGATTCTACAAACCAAATAGAGTTATGACAATAAAGACCACTAGGATAAACGGACCTTGTGCAAACCGTTGATATACCATCCAATGTCCCGCAAGAAGAATATATATTCTTTTTATATTGAATGAATATATCAATTAAACATAGGCCTTAGCAATTCTTTTTCTGTTAGTGCCATTTTTCTATTTTTAGGCCTTTGGACCACGTATTTCTTTTAGGTCCATCTCAAACGGTGGCTTAAAATCGCAAAGGATTATTATTCCTTTTGGAGACCTTCCCCGTGAACATTTATATATAATTTTTATATCTCACAAACTCACGTGCAACGGATTTTGACATGTACTAGTCCTCTTAGGTCATAAATATGTAGATGACTAAATTGATAGGAGAACACCTCACAAAGCTCAAATATTACATGTGACATTAAAATTTCAAATGAGCTCGTTCATGTGTGAATAGAGGCATATAAAAATAGAATCCATTTAATCAGTACAAAATCCAACTACTCCATATAATCATGGTAAAGAACATTTTAAGGATTGACAATCTAAACCAAAAGTTCTAGGCACATGGGAGCAAAAAAGATGGGATTCAAACACAAGTATATGCCACATAAAGTGTGTCAAACTAAAATATACACAAAATAAAATCTTTTTGAGTTTTTGAAATTTTTTAACCAAAAATAAAAATATATATACTCAAAAGACAAACACTAATCATTTGAATTTTTCATTAAGCTTAAATTACCAAGAGATAAAAACCCAAATGATAAAAAATGTTTTTCTATTTTTCATTTAATGCAAGCAAAAGAAATATAATATAAAAGATAAACAAAAAATCATTATTCTAGCATGAGATATGTGATGAAGCAATGACTAGAAAATGATTAAATAAGCATACATTTAGCATGATAATATAGCATGAGGCACAAAAGCTAAAATATGCAAACACTAACACATTCATCCTTTAGATTTAGCAAGGGAGGAAGCATGTGAAAGTAAATGAGAATCAAACGTCCTATTTTGCAAGGCAACCAAGTCGGATTTCCTAACCCAAATTAATGAAGAATGACTATCTTGGGGTGTAGGAATTTTAACTACCTTGATTGCTTTACGTTGGGATTTTCTAGGAATTCGTTTAAGATCAAAACAAAATTTTCAAAGATGACCTTTTCGACCACAATGTGTACAAGTAAAATTACGTTGAAATTTGGTACCTAAGGAATGATCTCTAAAGGCTTTCCTAGTAGATTCTCTTAAAACGTTGGTTTTGGCTTTATGAGTAGATTCATTACAAGTATTGAAGCCTAAACCGCAAGTGTCATTTTTAATTTGGAACGTTCCTAATATTTTATCTAATTTTTCCGAACGACACTCCAAATCAAATTTGACATTACTAGAGTCTTTTAATTTATTTTCTAATTCTAGGATGTTAGACTCTAATAAAACATTTCTCTCTTCGAACTCGATAAGCTCCTTTTTTAAGGATTCCATTAAACCTATAAGGCTATCTCTCTCGCCTTCTACATATTCAAGCTTCTCTCTAAGAGTCCTCTCGCATGTCCTAAGGTCTTCTACCAACATACTATCATCAATGACCTTGACACGCTCTTTTAAACTAGCTTCTAACTTCAAATTAGCTCTTTTTAATTTAATTGACTCTTCATATAATTCTTGAAAAACATTTTGAAGTTCACTCACATTAACCTCTTCTTCATTTTCACTCTCTCTTTCTTCTCCACTCTCACTATCATAAAAAACAAGGGAATCATAAACAATGACCTTGGAAGTGTCATGTGTTAAAATTTTATCAATCGATGAGTTCTCACTATCACTCACATGACTAGCCATAAAAGCCACAAAGATGGTTTTAGTGGGGGAATCGGGTCCCTCTTCCTTATCACTATCACTAAGGGTCGCATTATATGAAATGGGTCGCTTACCTTCTCTCCTTAGTTTATTGGGGCACTCAGAAGCCCTATGGCCATACCCTTCACAACTAAAATACTTATTTGACTCGTCCCTATTTAAATTTTCATTAGAAGATTTAGAGATCCTTTCGGCTTTGTCATACTTAGAAGTTTCAAATTTCTTAAAATTATTTTAAAATTTATCTTTACTAAATTTAAGAAAATTTCTAAATTTACGAGCAAACAAAGCCATGTCTTCCGAGTCACTATCATTATCGCTCTCTACTACTTATTTTTTCTCTTTTCGGGCTTTTAAAGCAATGCCCTTTTCAATTTTCTTTTCATTTTTAGAGGGAAACATGTCCATTTCATAGGTTTGCAAATCACCTATGAGCTCTTCTAATTTCGTAGAGGCTAAAGTTGGTAAGAAATTTAAAACGGTCACTTTTGGAATAAATCTATCGGGTAGGTACCTTAAAATTTTCTTTACAACTTGGTTGTCAGGTATTTTCTCTCCCAAGTTAAAAGATGAATTAACAATATTTGAAAGTCTAGCATAGAATTCATCAAAAGTCTCTTTTTTGTTCATTTTGATAGTTTCAAATTGAGTGGTGAGGTTTTGGAGTTTTTAAGCTTTAACGACACTAGTACCTTCATGAGTGAGTTGTAAAATATTCCAAGCTTCTTTAGCGGTTTCACACATCATAATGTGTCAGAATTCATCCGGTGTGACCGCGCTAAATAAGGCATTTAAACCTCGAGAATTAAAATTAGAAAGTTGAAACTCATTCTCAGTCCATCTATCGGCCGGTTTGGGAACACGTTAATTTTCAACTAAATGAGTTGGTGGTGATCACTCGTTAATTACCAATAACCAAACCCTCTCGTCGATAGATTTAAGTGCCGATTTCATTCGCGCTTTCCAGTACGCGTAATTAGAACCATCGAAAATAAAAAATTTTGAAAATGGGGAAAATTCCATTTTGGCCAAAAGATTATTTAAACGATCTTAACTAAATAATTTATCACTTTGGCTCTGATACCAATCCCGAAGGCCCACGATTTTAAAATTCTTAATTCTTTTTACTTCACAAACTAATAATTTCCTTTTTGTAGATGCGGAAGCGTAAAGGTGATGGTTCAATACAATAAACAAATTTTAATTTACTTTAAATTAAATTAAACACAAAGTGAAATATGATTAATACACACACACTATTTGATTTCACTTAAACCCAATTAATTAACCCAAGTCCTAGAATTTTCCTAAGTCATATTTTTCGATTATTCCTAAACTTGACCAAACCAATTTTAACAAATGACTTGAATTAAATTAGCGTTACCCAAATTTAATTTAGCACCAAATTAATTTAAGTGTGACAATTAAAACCAATTTTATCATGAATTGTCCTAAGCATGCGTTCTAAGTTATTATGCAAGATAAGAGTAAATCAGTCACACTACGCCGCGATGTACGAGGAAAAACCTACAACGAGAAACAACCTCGGACAGCCCTAGCCTCAAATCCACCAAGTACAGAATTTTCATTTACAAGACAGATGACTTACTTCCTCAACTCGAATCCTCTCAAGCCTTGACGCGTCTTCTTGTAACCACCTCTGCCTAGCAGAAAACCATGGAGATCCACCACGATCTCGGAACCACCGATCAGACAATAGGTACACCGTCAACCACATATAGTGCCTTTCACCATATGAGAAAGCTGCAGCTAAATAATTCTTCTTCTTTGAGGGATTTAGAAGAAAACTCAAACTTCTCTTCAAATGGTAGAGATAAACCGGTGCCAAAATGCTCCAAGAAAAGTATATGTATAGATGAACTTGGAAGACACAAATATGGGTGTAACTAAGTGTTTAAAGTATTTTTCTTTATAAAATGAACACTCAAACTCATGAACTTTTTCTTGGAAGAATCAACTCTCAAACCTCTCTCTAGGAGTTAGAATATTATGAAAACGTTAGTTTAGAAAACTTTGTTCCCGCACATTATAAGATCTGAGAAAAGTTAGTGGAGAAACAAGTGGGGAAAGTGGGTAAAACTGCTAAAAACTTCCTTAAAATTTTCCTGCATGAAATCTCGTTCGAACGACATTTTTGTTCGAACGACATCTCGTTCGAACGAGGCTTCTATGAAGTTCCAGTGTGAACTCGTTAGAAATCTCGTTGGAAATCTCGTTCGAACAGTAATCTCATTCGAACGACATTTCGAACGAAGTTCCAGTGGACAATATGAGAAATCGTTGGCAAATTCGTTCAAACGACAATCTCGTTCAAACGACACTTCGAATGAACTTACAGAAAGTTCCAAAAATTACATTTTTAGCCCAGAAACTTTATATATTTTATATAAAAGTTTTTAATAGAAATCTTTCTGAAAATAAAACACAGTTTTAAAACCTAACACCCAATAAACTTGTTCCAATCTCCTATATATATATAAAATGCATTCATACCTTGGGAGCAGGGAACCACTGTTGATGACGTTGAAACTAGGCACATAAACTCGGCATTTGATGAAGCTTTATACTCTTTGCCGTTACGTCTTCAGCTAAACACATCATGGGCTTGAATCGGTACATATGAACACTATCCTATGACATAAAAGTTTTTGTCCGAAATCGAGCCAAAACTATATTAAGACTCAATTGGAGAATTGTGTCCTTACAAATTCTTTACCCACTTTAGCCTCTACGAATTTAGAAGATCTCATTGGTGATTTACGAACTTATGAACTAGACATGTTTCCCTCTAAAACTGAAAAGAAAATAGAAAAGGGCGTTGCTTTAAAATCCCAAAAAGAAGAAAAACAAGTAAGATTTTCAGAGTGTGAAAGTGACAGTGACTCGGAAGTTATGGCCTTGTTTGCTCGAAAATTTCTTAAATTTCTTAAATTTAATAAAGATAAATTTAAAGATGATTTTAAAAAATTTGAAAAATCTACTCATGACAATGCCGAGAAGATCCCTAAAATAATTAATGAACATTAAATAGGGACAAGTCAAATAGGTGTTTTGGTTGTGAAGGGTATGGCCATTGGGCAAAAGAGTGTCCCACTAAACTAAGGAGAGAGGGTAAGCAACCAAATTGTTTTAATGCAACCCTTAGTGGTAGTGATAATGAAGAGGGACCCGATTCCCCCACTAAGCCCAAGTTTGTGGCTTTTATGTCTAGTCATGTGAGTGACAGTGGGAACTCATCTATTGATGAAATTTTAACATATGACATTTCCAAGGTCAAAGTTCATGAATCCCTTATTTTTTATGGTAGTGAGAGTGGAGAAGAAAGAGAGAGTGAAAATGAAAAAGAGGTTGATGTGAGTGAACTTTAAAATGCTTTTTAAGAATTATATGAAGAGTCAATTAAATTAAAAAGAGAAAATTTGAAGTTAGAAGCGAGTTTAAAAGAGCGTGTCAAGGTCGTTGATGATTGTGTGTTGATTGAAGACCTTAGGACACGTGAGAGAGCTCTTCGTGAGAAGATTGAATATTTAGAAGGCGAGAGAGATAGCCTTAAAGGTTTAATGGAATCCTTGGAAAAGTAACTTCTCGTATTTGAAGAGAGTAATATTTTATTAGATTCTAATATCTTAGAATTAGAAAATAAATTAAAAGACTCTAGTAAAGTCAAATTTGATTTGGAGTGTTATTCGAAAAAATTAGATAAAATTTTAGGAATGCTCCAAATTAAAAATGACACTTGTGGTTTAGGCTTCAATACTTGTAATGAATCAACTCATAAAGACAAAACCCATGTTTTAGGAGAATCGCCTAGGAAAGACTTTAGAGATCAATCCTTAGGTACCAATTTTCGACGTGTCTTTACTTGTGCGCATTGTGGTAAAAAAGGTCATCTTAAGAAATTTTGTTTTGATCTTAGACGAGTTCCTAGAAAATTCAAATGTAAGGCAACCGAGGTAGCCAAGATTCCTACACCCCGAGATCGTCATTCATCATTAGTTTGGGTTAGGAGATCCGACTTGGTAGCTTTACAAAATAGGGTTTTTGATTATCATTTGCTTTCACATGCTTCCTCCCTTGCAAAATCTAAAGCTTGAATGTGTTAGTTTTATTTGCATACTTTAGCTTTTATACTGCATGTTATATTATCATGCTAATTGTATGGTTTTTTAATCATTTTCCAGCCTATGCTCCATGCTTAATCACATGCCTGGATTATGATTTGTGTTTATCTTTTGTATTATATTTTTTTTTCATTTTAGTTTGCATTAAATGAAAAATACAAAAAGATTTTTGTTTATCATTTGGGTTTTTATCTCTTGGTAATTTAAGCTTAATGAAAAATTCAAATGATTTGTTTTTGTCTTTTGAGTAAATATTTTTTATTTTTGGTTTAAAATTTCAAAAAAAAAAAACTCAAAAACTCAAGGCCATTTAATTCGTAGAACACTTTATCATAAGTTAAATCCCACTTGAATAAGAATAGTTATATTAAAGAATATATAACGATTCTAAGACCGTCCTTTCGAGTTTCCCCACTAGATGCACCCCTAAGTAGCTATCATCTTCCAGGGCCTATCGCACAAGACAACCTGGGCATCCTACAACGTAACGTCGGGAAGTGGCCATATACCTTTGACAATAAGTCATAACCACACCCGGAATTACCTCGCTTCGAATAATAATCACACAATATATAATAACCGGTCCTATGGCCGAGGAATATATTCTCCTTGCATTCACTATCCAGTGGACTTCACCTCATGCGCATACTTCCCTTATGATAGCATTTAGAGAGGTGTGTATATACCAATTTATCATTCACAATTTTAATCTCATATTAAAATATACATCACATTTTATCCAGAGCCATATGAAATTAATATCATCATTATAAACCTCAATGATTAATAAACCCCTGACTTAGTCTCCGAGAATTTATAATGTTACTATAAGCCACCAAGCCTGGTATACCTCAATCACGTCTCGAAAGTTCCCCAATTATATAATTCTACGTATTTTAATATCAAACTAACTTGTTAAGGGAAGGCAATACCTTATCTTCTATTTACTGATCCCCGGAATAAGCCCCAACTATTCCCTTACTAATAGAAGGTAATTACCTAACTAATATAAGACTTTAGGACACTAAGTTTACTTCATAAGAGAAGGTTCCTAAGTCCTAAGCCTACAAGAAAAGGTTACAGTTTTGTTAGAAAAATAACTCAAAACAGCAGGAATTTCGAATCGATTCGCCCTGGCCGAATCGATTCGGTCCTGAAAGTGAATCGATTCGGATAGGCCGAATCAATTCGGTCTAATCAGACCTGTAGCTTACCCCATTAGCGAATCGATTCCCTAGGGGCGAATTGATTCGCTTAAACTAGAAATCCCAATTTCGGCTATGGAGTTGGATACACAATTTTTCTCCCAACCTCATTTCTCTCAAACCAACATTATTAACATAATCCAAAACCATCAAAACTGCATCCTAACTATTTTAATCCATACAATAACTATCTAAATCAAATTTTGGGGATTCAAACACTAGAATTCTCTTAAAACCCTAAAGTGGTTAAATCATTTCCAATACACAACCATCACACAAATTTATTTAACCTAAATCATATATTATCAAGTAAGAAAACTTGCCTTGGCTTGCAGTCTCAGATTTTCCTATGATAGCAACAACTCCAAGCTTCAATCTTCACTTCTCTTCCTTTTTCTTTTCTTCTTTTTTCTTCTTCTTCTTCTTCTTCTTCTTCTTCTTCTTCTTCTTCTTCTTCTTCTTCTTCCTCTTCTCTCTAGGTTTAGAAATACACACTTAAGAAAATAAAAAGGGTTTGCAGGACTTAAACATGCCTCTATCCTTAATTCCCATCTTAAATTGTTAATACCCCATTAAAATGACTCGTAACCACACATTTAAGTCATAACTAGTCAAAAGTGCCCGGAACCCAAAAATACAATATGAAACTTATTTATACTATTTTGACTATTTTAGGACTAACCGCGCCCTCTAAATTGGCATCTGGAATAATAAAATGCATTTCCATTTTCAACTTCATTTAAACCATAGTTGTCGTTTAAAGCACAACGACACCATTAATCATAATGTAATGCCATTTTCATTCACATAACATTAAATAAGCATAACTTGATAAATATTATCTTTTAACTCATTTAAAATAATATTTATCCCATTTACTAATATTTTATATAATTACCACACATGGCAAATTAATATAAAATAAATTACTCAAAAGTAAGGGTTATTATAGTAACCATTTTATACTAATTAACTCGGGGTGAGGGATATGCGACGCAACCTATAGTTTTTACTCACTTTGTTAATTTTGTTTAAATACACTCGCCTAGTTTAATCTTTCCCTTTTCGCATATTTTCCTTTTTAGTTTTTAATTATCTTTTACACTTTTACTAAGGAGTATTAAACCTTATAAATTCTAGCAACTCGTCTTTGTGGATTTTTAATACCCGGACTTGGCCGCTATACTTACCCATTGAGTGTAGTCATAAGTTTAGGTTTTTGTATAGAGCAGGTGAGCCGAATATAACAAACGTTCGGCGTCAGTGATTCGACACCCCGACAAAACCTTGTCGATCAGCTCCCTTATACTTTTAAAGCATCAAGTATCTCGAACATACTATAAATTTCCGTAGATTGTCGAAATAATTCTACCATGATCTGGATAACATCATATAAACTAACTTCATTGGTAGGTACCACCCAATTATCTGACTCTGAAGTTTATTTTTGAGCTATCGATAATAGCGTACTAAATCTCTAGAAATTAATAATCATCTTGGAGGGCGATTTCAGACTGAACTATTAGAGTTGGTTCAATACTGCTGATAATTCCATATCTTTCCCTCCAAAACGGGTATGCATATTAATTAACTCTCTAGTAAGAGGCGATAGAGCCTGATCGACAAAACATGTAGGTTGTAGGAGAAAATATGGGCAAACCTGGAGTGGTTTAGGAGAATATATGGGTGCAGTGAGTGATTTACTTGGTACGGTCTGGGTAAATGGATCAAATTCTGGGTCTTTTTCTAGGAAGATGGCATTTGTATGATTAGGGAGTGGATTATGGGTAGTGTTTAGTTTAGGATTGGCTGGTTCAGCAATAACGCCCCAGTTAATCAGACCATGGATTACATTTTAGAGGTGGAAACACTGATCATTTGTATGTCCCATAGTTTGGTGAAAGTCGCAATGAGCATTTGGTTTGAAATTTTTAAGGAGTGAGTTTGGTGATGGACGAGGGTCTAATAGCTGGATAAGATTTCAGTTTAAAAAGGCTTGTTAAATTTTGGAAAGGAGAGCGTGAAGCTTGATCTATTCCTTTTTTACTGGGGTGGGTCGGCTTTCGAGTGCCTATGAAGTGGCAGGTTGAGATATGTTGTTAATAGTTGAAACTATGGTATTGGAAGGATTCTCATACTTTATGGGAGTGAACTGTCTGGATACTTTCTTCAACTCAACTTCTGTCGTGGAAAGACTTTCCTCGATCTCTACCCCTGCTTATTGGAGGGATAAAATATGAGGGTAGTGTTGTCCTCCCACCATCATTTGAACACGGGGTAAGAAGTTCTTCTTCACGATATCGACTTGCTTCTCTTAAAAAGGACAGTTAGTCATGGTGGGGTACTTTCTTTCTCCATCTTACCATGAAGTTACTGAATGATTCCCCTATAATTTATTTGAGAAGTTATAAATCATTATTGGTAAACTCCAATTCCTCATTATACTTATAGTGTGACATGAATTCACGAGTAACATCCTCCCAACTTTGGATCTTGAATTCCTCGAGAGATAGAACTAGATAAAAATAGTGTCCTTCAAAGTCTGTTGGAACATTTAGTCCATTATTTAATTGGAGGCACCTAGGAGAGTCATAGCTGAATGGTATATTCGAAGATGAACAATTGGGGGCCCACTACCCCCGAACTTCTCGATGTTAGGCATCTTGAACTTTCTAACAGTCTTGCTTTAGGATAAGGACACATATAAGTGTAATCCATGTAGTTCTCAAAGATTAGGACTTGGTCAAATTTCCTTCTCAACATCTTGAGGTCTTCCTTGACCTTGTTCAACTCTTCTCCCTTAGGATCAACAGTCACTAGTAGGTTAGCCCTTAGCTAAGCAAGGTTCTGCATAGGGAGTTGGGCTACTGACAATCCATTAACAAGAGGGGCACATGGAGCGTGCTGATATTCCTCGGGGACCCAAATAGGCTCGGGTGAGGGAGAACCCATATCATGAGGGAAGAAGACCTTGGGATCTTTAGGAATAACCACCCAATTTCATTGCATCTCATGAACCCAAATTTCAATTTTGCCAATCTTGGCAGTGAGTTAGGCGAGGATTGTCATCAAATCCATTGCACATTTGGTACTTAGTCTATATTCTCCATGAAAAGTGAATGAAGATGAATTCTTAACTCGGAGGAAATAGCGAGGGAACTGGATAGAGCCTCAGGATGATTGAATGGAAGACCAAATCCAATTGGGATCCATGCTAAGGGTTATGTACGCGATCGACCTGAGAAGGAGAAAAAATCAAATTTGTTTTTGAAAAAGAAGGGGGGAAACTGTTATTATTGAAACGAAAGGAAAATATTTTTGACATTTTTTGAAAAGAGGAGGATAAAATATTTTTGGGTAAAAGAGAGGAAAAATATTTTTGGTATAAAGGAAAAATGCTTTTGGTATTTTTGATAAAATAGGGGAATTTTTTTTTGACACATTCAGTAAAGAAAGAGGGAAAATGGTCCCAGCATGATTATTATTATGTTTATTACGTTCTCACTTGTACTAGGTTTACCTAAATGAAAAAAGAAATGTCGGACGAGACTCGAGCATGGGAAAATTGGTTTTGAAAAATATGTAAAACATGGTTAGACTTGTCGCGAGGTTCATGGATAGGGTCCCGTTTTAACAAAGATGAAATCACATGAAAATTTGTGTGGCATGCCGACCCGTCATTTCGGCAGAGTTTTGGGAATAAACCGACAGACTAAATATGAGTCCCCTAGGTTTGACACCTATATGAGGGTATGCAGTTGTTGGTTTAATTAGAAGGGTTCCACCCTTTGGCACGATTTCCATGATATACGTCTTGCTTTTGAGGGCAATCGGTACGTGTGGACAAGCCATTTGATAAACTTGAGTGTATGTGAATTACCTGCCTACATACCTCGTGGAGACAGTACGTGCGATAGAGAATTCGATATACTCGATGTACGTGGACAAGTTCCCTATGATATACCTCCCATTATGACTTCGGTCAAATGGTACAATACGGGGGAAACTGTTCGATATATGTCGAATGTACTTGGTCAATGGAAGGTGAGAGTGATATCGCTTAGGCTAACTGCGACTTGACAGACTAGATCCTATCATGAAGTGACCCCCCAGTTACGGGACAAAATTTGGTCAATATCCATTCCCTTTGGTGATGTAGTGTGCAGGAATGTATGATGATAACATTGAATTTTGTGTGTATATCGTTGTTGATGAAAGCCAAGTTAGTAAAAATCCTTATGTACCTACAAATATAATAAACTCAAGTATAGAGGTAAGTAAGGGTATCAATCCACTTTCTAGGGGCTAAAGCGAATAGAACAAATTCAATTATAATTCACTTTTTATTTTCTTTTTGTGCTTTTTCACTTTTCTAATTTTTTTTTAGCTTTTTCAATATTAAAACAATAGGGTGAGGTGAGATTTTAAACTAAACTAAAATGAAATGAAAATAATTAACTAGAAAGTGACTAAAATGAAAATAAAGTCTAGACTAAAATAAAGAGATAAAGTGAGGTAAATAATTGTAAGAACAATCAAGGAATGGGATTACACCACAAATTTTAGTTATTCTAATTAATTAATTTAATTTTTTGAATTCTCCCAAATTAATATCAAAACTACAAATCAAATCTCGTTGCAAGTGTAATTTTAATAATAAAATTTTAGAAAATTAAGTTTAACACCCCACAACTCTAGAAAATTAGATCTACACTCCTTTTAATTAATCACCCGCTAGGATCGATCAATTAAAATTCATGTAAATCTTAGAAAATAAATTTAGAGTTGAAATTCAAGTTATAATACCCCACTTAAGAAACCCCTTATCTGTAGTTCGAATCTAAAATGGGTATTATAACTAGAATTTCGATTTTCTCTCGAAAATCATTTACCCTCTCTCGAGGCATAAATCTAAGGGTGAGGGATCAAAGTTAACATTCAAAGGGACTTTTCAAGTAATTAAACTAATAAAAATAAAATAACATCAAATAAGGGTTTTACCCCACCCCTTGAAAGGAGTTTTAGCCTAACATGATATGAAATGTGACAAATTAATAATCAAGGCTACTAAAATAAAATAGAAGGGAATAGAACAAGCAAACCAAATCTCTTTGAGAAAGTTGAACTCTACTCTTCCAATTTGAAGAATACACCACTTAATTGAGCATCCAAATGTTTTGAAATTGAAATCTTCACTCAATTAATTCTCTTACAATATTTAATCTCACAAATATCTAAAATAAAAAAAAGAAAAAACTATTTACAAAGGATAATTTTCTCTACAATTCTCTCTCTAGAATTTTCTTCCTATCTCTAAGCTCTTTTGTCGGCAACCCTACTCTCATCCCCGGCAACGACGCCATTTGATAACTAAAAAAATTGCTTCTTATGTAGATTTGTCATTATTGCAACTTCTTTTTCTATCAAAATTCCCTTGAACCTACAAAATTATAACAAAACTAGTGTAGAGGGTAACTAAGGGAGTCAATCCACATCCAAGGGTGAAACACAAAATTGGAGAGGACATATATATAGACTCATTTGCATTTTATTATTATTTATTTATTTTTGCTTTTTATATTTTTTATGGATTTTTCAAGGGATTTTTTTAACTAACTAACTAACTAACTAACGTTACTAATTTTTAAAGTATTACTAAGATGTAAAAGCTAATTTAAGAAAAGTGAGATAAACAAAATTGTCCTAATAAGTAAACTAACAAAATTGGACTCATGAGGGCTTCAAAATTTCATCCCAATAATTGGAGATTACCCTCAATAATCATCATCCAAAAATATAAGATAAACAATTGAAAGCATGAGATGATTAAAATAAAAGTAAAAGAGGAGGATATCAAACCCATTTAAGCCTTGAATTGGCATGAAATCTTCAATTACATCATCAATCTCTCAATTACACATCAAAAATCACTCAATTATAATCCCTCACTCATGTATTTATTGAATCTAAACTCAAAATTAAAAAGCATAGTGGATGAATTCATAATGGACAATTAAATAATAAAAGAGATTTGCTAAAAATGCAAATCCTAAAATTATAAAATTGTACATTAGAATTCACCCAAAGAAATAAATTCTAGATCATTAATTTATATTGAGATAATTGCTAAAAATGCAAAATCTCAACATAAAGGAATGGGTTAGAATTTACCTCCCATAAGGGATAAATTCAAATACATCAATCTATTATGAAATAATTGCTAAAAATGCAAAAATCCACAATAGATGGGTGGGGTGAAATTCATCCTAGAGATAAATTTCACTGCACACCTCTTTATTGAGATATTTCCTAAAAATGCAAATACTCTCTAAAGAGGGGTGTAGAGAATTTTATCACACAAGAGTAAAAAAAAACTAAGTTGGAGATCCTTTGCAAATGGGTCTTCCTCTTCAATTTATACAAGGCATGGAGCATGGGGGTTAATTTGGGTAATTGATTTAAGTGTGCATGTGGTTTGGGTGTGTCATGTGGGTAGTGAGGTGAGAGAATAAAATCAGATTTGGGGATGAGAGGTTTGGGGTTATTTTGGGTATTGGTTAAAAAGGGGTAGTTGGGGATTTTTAAGGGTATATTGGGAAAAAGGAATTAAATGGGGTTATAAGTGGCACATGGGAAAAATGGGTTTTAAGTGGTTTTTGGTTTTGTTGGCAGATCATGGCTTGCTTTGTGGAGGTTCAAAGTTGGAAATGATTTTGAGTGGGTTTCCAAATGGGTCTTGAAATGGGTATGGAAGTTGGGTTGTGGCTGGCCGACGACGGTTGTCGACGGAGGGGCTAGGAGGTCGTCGGCGGTAGGAGCTGCCGGAGGGGGCGAAAGGAGGGAGAGGGTCAGGCCAGGAAGAGAGGGGCGGGTTGGCAGGTGGGCACCGGCGGCTTGGGTTAGGACGCCGTCGCCACCGGCGATGGAGGCAGGGGGAAGGGGTTGTTGGATTAATTCCAATATTTATTGAGTTTAATTTTTAGTTGTTAATATTTTATTATATTATTTGTGTTTTATTTTAAACATAGTTTGGGTTTTAATTTAGAAAGTAGAAACATGAGCAAATGGGTGTGAAAGATATGGGGAATGCTCAAAATCCCATATTGTCCCACATTGGAAGAATACTACAAAAGGTAGTGGTATATCAACTAAAGGACAACTAAGATTCTTAGTTGACAAGTCAAATAAGAGGCTATGATCCTACGCATCGCGGTGGTGCTTAAGCACCACCAATCGCGACACGCGTAAGCGCGACACGCGGCGCGCGAAAGGGCGATTGGGCGACTTAAGGCGCATTGCGCGCTTTGACGGGCACTTGGCACTTCGCACGTGCGCATCGTCGCTTGGAGCGTGGGAGCCTAAAGTTTTGACGAGGTAAAACAGATCAACGGCTTGATCTAAACCGTTAGATGAACTCGTAGCGTTTCATGTAGGGAATGTCCATTCGCTTACGATGGGATGCCTAATCTGAACCGTTAGATCGTAGCTGTTCCAAACAGGCACGATCCAACGGTTGCTGAGTCACTCCATGAAGAGTTGTGACTGTTGAAGAACAGTCACAGAAATGGCTATAAAAAGAGTTCCAGACCTCTGTTTTGGACACCGAAAATTGCTAGTTTCTCCTCTCTCCGTCCTCTATACTTTGGCATTATCAAGTTACAAATTCAGAGTGTTCTCGGGTTTGATCAAACAGTACATAGTTTGAATCAAACAACTGTTCATACTGCATTGTATCCTGAAGGCAGGTTCTACAAAACCCATTGTATACTCGCGGTTCTGGTTCTGTCTCAACCGGATTGGGAGAAATTTTGCCTAAAAGAAAGCGTTCCAAGAACGTGCCTTGCAGAAATTAATTATTATATTTCGTTCTTTCCATAAGAAAACTCCAACAGTTTTAGGCAAAAAATTTTATATTCTTATTACTCCACTCAAATGGAAGGAACTGTGGCACAATCTACCCAAGTCATGACTCAAGACTTAATTCGACTCGACCGTTTTGATGGCGGAAATTTCACCCGTTGGCAAGAGAAAGTTATGTTCTTCCTCACATCACTAAAACTTGCATACATTCTAGATGATAACCTTGAACAAATTCCCGAGCCCACACCCGAAGACACCGAAGGAATAAAGCAAAAACGTGTGAAGAGGAAAGAAGACGAATTTATGTGTCGAGGACACATCCTCAATGCTTTGTCTCAAATTGTTTATAGCGCTCATAGAATGATTCCGACGGCAAAGGAATTATGGAAGGCTTTGGAGATAAAGTATCAAAACGAGGAAGCGAGCAATCGTAAGTTTCTAATTTCAAACTATATGAATTTTAGAATGAATAATGATAAATCTGTCGTTGCACAAGCCCATGAACTCCAACAAATTGTTGGTGACCTTAAAGCCGCTGGTATTAATCTTCAAGATGAATTTCAAGTAGGGGTGATTGTTTCAAAACTTCCATCCTCTTGGAATGGCTTTAAGAAGAAAATTAATCATGATGAAAAGACTTATACTGTGGAATCCCTTCTTCGTCACCTTCGTATTGAAGATGATACTCGTATTCGAGAAAAGAAGGATGAACAAAGTGAGGGTCATTCAAAAGCTAATATGGTTGAGGATCAAAAATCCAAGATTACCAAAGACTCAAAATTTAAAGCAAAGAATGATTCCAAATTCAAGAACCAAGGTGCAGATAAGAAAAAGAAGGGAAAATGTTTCTTCTGTGACAAACCGGGCCATTATTCTCGAGAATGTCGTCTTAAAAAGAAGGCATTTAAAGAAAAACAAGGGTCGAAGGAAACCAACAATGTTGAAGATCTTATTGCTACTGTTTGCGAAGCAAATTCAATTGATAATGAAAGTGGATGGTGGCTGGATACCGGCGCAAAGGTCCACATATGCAAAGACCGCTCTTCATTCAAAACATATCAAGAAATTGATGGAAAAGAAGTGAAGATGGCAAATAATCTTTGCGCCAATGTAGTTGGAAAAGGCACAGTGGAATTGAAGCTAACTTCTGGAAAGCCACTTACTCTAATTGATGTACTTCATGTACCTGATATGTGTAAAAATCTTGTGTCTGGGGACCTTCTCAATAAGAGAGGTTTCAAACTAGTGTATGAGTCTGATAAGTTTGTATTGTCTAAGAATGGCCAATTTATTGGCAAAGGGTACTCTTGTAACGGCATGATTAAAATTAATGTTATCAATGATATTAGTTCTGCTTATATGGTTGAGTCTATTTCTTTATGGCATAGTAGATTAGGTCATGTGAATTATAGAAGTATAAAAAATATGACTAATCTCGGCTTAATCTCGGATTGTAAATTTGATAACCTTTCTAAATGTGAAATTTGTGCTCAATCGAAGATAACTAGAAAGTCGTTCAAATCTGTTGAGAGGAAATCCGAAATGCTTGATCTTATTCATAGTGATGTATGTGATATGAAGAGTAATATGACTCGTGGTGGAAATAAATATTTCTTAACTTTCATTGATGATTACTCTAAGTATGCATATACATATTTACTTAAAAGTAAAAATGAAGTTTTTGAGAAATTCCTAATTTTTAAAGCAGAAGTTGAAACTCAACAAAATCGAAAAATTAAAGTCCTACGATCCGATAGGGGTGGTGAATATTACCCGAGTGAGTTTATACAATTTTGTAATACTCATGGGATAATCCATCAAGTTACGGTGCCATATACGCCACAACAAAATGGAACGGCGGAAAGGAAAAATAGGACTTTAGTTGAAATGATAAATTCAATGTTAATCAGTTCTGGTTTACCTTTGTCGATGTGGGGAGAAGCGGTTTTATCCGCATGTTATATTTTAAATAGAGTTCCATTGAAAAACAAGGATATTACACCATATGAATTATGGTTTAATCGTAAGCCTAATCTTAGACGTCTTAAAGTTTGGGGATGTCTTGCTTATGTAAGAAAACCCGAACCTAAAAGACCTAAACTAGGAAATAGGACTTACAAATGTGTTTTTATTGGATACTCTAGTAACAGTACGACTTATAGATTTTTAAACCTTGAAACTCAAGAAATCATTGAGTCGGTAGATGTGCAATTTTTTGAACATCTAACAAAGTTTAGTACTTTGAATCAAGGTTTAGAAAATAATAATTCGACTGTTGACTCCTCAAATTTAGAAGAAAATTCACAACCTATATCTTCTTCAGAAACAACGAATGACGTTGAACCACGAAGGAGTAAAAGACAAAGAACTGAAAAAACATTTGGGCCTGACTTTGTTATTTATTTAGTTGAAGGGGATTTAAATGAGACTAAGAACAAAACTAAATTTTTTCTTAATGTAGAAGATGAACCGACCACATTTCATGAAGCGGTAACATCTAGGGATGCTGTCTTTTGGAAAGAAGCAATAAATGATGAAATGAACTCAATTTTGTCAAATCAAACTTGGGTTATTTCCGATCTTCCCCCCGGGTCTAAACCTATTGGGTGCAAATGGATATTTAAAAGAAAATTAAATCCGGATGGTTCTATAAATAAATTTAAGGCAAGACTAGTTGCTAAAGGCTATAAGCAAAAATATGGAATTGATTACTTTGATACATATGCTCCTGTTGCTCGAATCACTTCCATTAGGATATTAATATCTCTTGCTTCTATTCACAATTTAGTTATTCATCAAATGGATGTTAAAACTGCATTTTTAAATGGTGATTTAGAAGAAGAGATTTATATGGAACAACCCGAAGGGTTTGTATTGCCTGGCCAAGAAAAGAAAGTGTGTAAATTGGTTAAATCTCTTTATGGCCTTAAACAAGCTCCTATGCAATGGCATGAGAAGTTTAATAATATTGTTATATCCCATGGATATAAAGTTAATGATGCCGACAAATGTATATATAGTAAATTTGAAAATGGTGTTGGTGTTATTATATGCTTATATGTGGATGACATGTTAATATTTGGGTCTAATCTCAAATATGTTGAAGAAACCAAAAGGTTTCTTTCATCAAAATTTGATATGAAAGATCTTGGAGAAGCTGATGTGATTTTAGGAATCAAAATTGTGAGAAAGGATAATTCTTTAGCGTTATCTCAATCTCATTATATAGAAAAAGTTCTTAAAAGATATAATCATTTTGAACTTAAGACAGCTGCTACACCTGTGGATCCTAGCATCAAATTAATGAAAAATACTGGGCGTGCTATGGACCAACTTAAATATGCTAGTATTATTGGGAGTCTAATGTATGCCATGCATTGCACTAGACCAGACATTGCTTATGCAGTGAGTATATTGTGTAGATTTACAAGTAATCCAGGACAAGAGCACTGGAATGCAATTTCTAGGGTGCTTAGATATCTGAAGAGGACTTTGGATTATGGCTTACATTATGTAGGATATCCATCTGTTTTAGAAGGATATAGTGATTCAAGTTGGAATAATCTTGAATCAAAATCAAAGTCAACTACTGGTTGGATTTTTACGCTAGGAGGAGCATCTATCTCTTGGGGATCCAAGAAACAAACATGTGTATCAGATTCAACAATGCAATCTGAATTTATAGCCCTAGCAGATGCATGTAAAGAAGCAGAATGGCTTAGAAATGTGTTGTATGATATTCCTTTATGGAAAAATCCATCACCTTCTATTATGATAAGTTGTGATAACCAAGCCACAATTTATAAAGTTTCGAACAAAACTTACAACGGAAAATCTAGACACATTAGTCTAAGACATCAAATTATAAGAAAATTACTCAAGGAAGGAGTAATTACAGTCGACTATATTAAAACGAACAAGAATTTAGCAGATCCTCTGACTAAAGGTCTTGTAAGAGAGATGATATATATCACCTCAAAAGGAATGGGACTAAGGTCTATTAAATAACACAACTATATTTAATGGGAACCCAACTCATATCTTGAAAATATAGATAGAGTTCAATGTGGTACAAACAAGTTAAATTATAGTTATGGAACACTAGGAATTTATACAAAAAGTTCCATTCCTATATGCCTAGTGTTGGTTTTCTGCATGTTAGAGGATGAAGTTCACTTCTTAATAAATCATATAAGTGTGACTCGCAGAATCACTAAAGTTGATTTACCTATTCGAGTGTCGAAAGTGTGGCCGCTTTCTATGAAATCAAGACCGATCCTAAAGCGCTCGTGAAATCAGGATTAGCACAAGGCCATAAAAGTGCATGCTAGAAGAACACTTATAAGCTCAGAAATCGGTATGTGTGATAGTTCCGGCTAGTCTCAAAAGGTCCTTGGTTCAAGATACGTTCACCACAGCACCTTGATGAAGCTTTGAATTATTTTCACTATATGGAAGTCCAAGTCCGAAAGACACTTCTCATTTATGTACTAGATTTTAGCGATAATGCCAAAAGTTATTTATTGTCTTTTTTGCTTTGCTCTCTTGTGTATATTGAAATTGGTGGGAGAATGTTGGATTAATTCCAATATTTATTGAGTTTAATTTTTAGTTGTTAATATTTTATTATATTATTTGTGTTTTATTTTAAACATAGTTTGGGTTTTAATTTAGAAAGTAGAAACATGAGCAAATGGGTGTGAAAGATATGGGGAATGCTCAAAATCCCATATTGTCCCACATTGGAAGAATACTACAAAAGGTAGTGGTATATCAACTAAAGGACAACTAAGATTCTTAGTTGACAAGTCAAATAAGAGGCTATGATCCTACGCATCGCGGTGGTGCTTAAGCACCACCAATCGCGACACGCGTAAGCGCGACACGCGGCGCGCGAAAGGGCGATTGGGCGACTTAGGGCGCATTGCGCGCTTTGACGCGCACTTGGCACTTCGCACGTGCGCATCGTCGCTTGGAGCGTGGGAGCCTAAAGTTTTGACAAGGTAAAACAGATCAACGGTTGTGATTAAACGATCCGATCAAAGGGTTTAAAATCCGAAACGGCTTGATCTAAACCGTTAGATGAACTCGTAGCGTTTCATGTAGGGGATGTCCATTCGCTTACGATGGGACGCCTAATCTGAACCGTTAGATCGTAGCTGTTCCAAACAGGCACGATCCAACGGTTGCTGAGTCACTCCATGAAGAGTTGTGACTGTTGAAGAACAGTCACAGAAATGGCTATAAAAAGAGTTCCAGACCTCTGTTTTGGACACCGAAAATTGCTAGTTTCTCCTCTCTCCGTCCTCTATACTTTGGCATTATCAAGTTACAAATTCAGAGTGTTCTCGGGTTTGATCAAACAGTACATAGTTTGAATCAAACAACTGTTCATACTGCATTGTATCCTGAAGGCCGGTTCTACAAAACCCATTGTGTACTCGCGGTTCTGGTTCTGCCTCAACCGGATTGGGAGAAATTTTGCCTAAAAGAAAGCGTTCCAAGAACGTGCCTTGCAGAAATTAATTATTATATTTCGTTCTTTCCATAAGAAAACTCCAACAGGGGTTGGTAATGGGTCCGTCTGGTTAGAGAAGGTGTGGCCGGCCAGGCCTTTGCAAGGCAGCCCGCCGGAGGTCGGGTCAGCGACGGGGCGAGAAGTTGTTGTGGTTTGTGTGAGTTGTGGGTGTATGTTAGTAGGATGTGGATGAGGGTTGGGTATGAGTGGGTTTATGTGTGTGTTTAATTTATACCATTAAAAATAATAATATTAACTAATAAAAATAAAACTCTAAAAAAAAAAAATCTAAAAATTAAATTTCTATTCTAAAAATAAAATAAAGAATTAAATAAAAATAAAACTAGAAAAAAATAAAATCTAATAAAACTAAAAATTAAAATTCTAAAAAAGAAAATGCAAAATCTAATAAAACTAAAAATACATAAAATCTTAAAAATTCTAATCCTAATAAAATTAAATAAAACTAAAACTAAAAACTAATAGAATAAAAATCAAAATACTACATAAAAAGAAATATAAAAATTAGAAAATAAATCCTAGAAATTCTAAATACATCTAAAATAAATCCTAAAAATAAAAATGACTCAAACTAAAAATCTAAAAAATGATAAAAAGACACAAACTAAACACACACAGGGTTTAGGGTAGGCTAGGGTTACAGGATTGGTAACGGGAGAGGGAATTAGCTCCATTTAACGCACAATTGCCTTGAAATATAGCTTTTGACACCGCAACGTGCATTCGGCCTACAAAATAAACATTTAAGCTCATAAGACCCGTATTGCCGAGAATTAACAACTAAAGTATGTCTATTTGGGGTATAAATTGTACAGTTTTGGGTGCTTATCAATTAGCATATTATGGAGAGAGTATCTTTAATTGGCATGATGAGTATTATACTAAACAGGGGAGAGCGTACAAGTATAAAAAGTAAGCTCTAACATGGATCATGGAGATTATACTAAGCATGAATATGTGAGAATGGGTGTTGTGTGACTATCTATAAGTGAGTGTGTGGTAGTGAACTGAAGCATGGGTTAACTACAAATGGTGTATGATAAGTGTGATCTTGCATGGATAATTACAAGTGTGATAAGTGGAGGAGTGTGTTAGTGACACCTAAGCATGGAGATTCTAAGTGCAACATGTGGATATAAGTGATCCTATGTGTAAGTAGTGTGAAGTGTACGTGGAGAGTATCTACAAGTGTGTGAGTGAGTAGTGATATAAGCATGAGGTATATATGTATGACAAATAATAAAGGAGAAAAAAAGGAACATACAAGTAGGTGCATATGCACACAAGCAGAAAAATAAAACACACATGCAAACAGAGTCTAGACCTCTTATGAAAAATTGCCCCCAACAAAGTCGCCACTATGGCCATACCCAATATCATCTTCTCTCTCTCTTTCCCAAAGGTGGGGGGAAAAAGGGGTGAAAATTTCTCGCACCTTCTACGATCTTAGGAACGCTTTGGCTGTCATCGGTGTGGGGTGAATGCTAAGAGATGGAGTCGCCAGTCTATTTATCACAAAACATGCAAAAGAACATGTTGCCGCCTTGAGAGAGTGGTATCAAAGATAAATTGATGCTTACGAAACCAATAGTTCAAAGTTTTTGGGGATTAGTTACGTAATGATAAGGTATTAGGCACTCATCCCCCACTTTTGGTCTCTCATGGGCTTGTGTTATTGTTTTCCTTTATTTCTCCGTGAAGCATGTGCGTGTATATATATGAATGGAGATCGAAATTGCCTAACTCATACCATGGAAGAGATAAAGTGAGATAATCCATAGAAATGTTCCCAAAATAGTATTTAGAAAAAATACGATTTATGCGTTTATCGAAATAGTGATCATTATGATGAAACGATAATATATGTTGGATAAAACTCAAATACAAACATAATATGTATTAAGATAATGTATAGATGAAACGGATAGAAATACAAAGTTGAGGAATTTTGGAAAATTGGAATTTAGAAAATTAGAAATTTGGAAAATTGGACTCAAGTCTCGGGTTTTAACCCAAGATGCCTATGTAGCCTATAAAGGCATCAAATTCCACGTAGTTCGCATATAACATTAGGGTGGGGTTTATCCCATAGATTCAAAAGGGATTTTATTATATGTGCCCGTGTAAAAAAATGTGTTTAGTTTTGAGAAATTGTGATGGGTAATCCCCTTAAAATTTATAGGTGTAACTCTCTTTTTTTTTTCTTTTTTTTTGTATAAAATAAATTATGTTCAATATAACTAATAAAAAGGTGAAATGTTAATGTGTATAAACTAAAGTAAAAACTTGATTATGAATTTATGTAATTAATGCAAAAATAAGAAATTTAAATAGAGAAAGAAGGATTTTGGACCTTCTTCGAAGAATTGAAACTTGATCTTGATCTTTAATGATCTCCCTTGAATGTTGAGATGAACATTGGATGAGAGATAATAAGATTTTGCCAAATTGGATATGACAAGGATGGGAATGTATGATGGAAAGGAATTTCACATAAGGAAACTTTGTTGATTTCAAGAGAATGTTAGTGAGATCACTAATGTTGATGGGTCCGAGGTGTGGTTTGGGAGTGAGGTCATGCCCTCTATTTATATGGTTAGGGGGTTGATGATAGACATGGTACCACCTTCCCAATCAACAAGTAACCCTAGGCAAAATGTCGACAGGTAGGGAAATAGACTTCCCAGTCGGCACTTTCGTGTAGATTTTTTTGGAAAAAAGATTGTAGAACGCAATCCGTTGATCCAAATTGCGCATGGGGAATACCATTAGAAAGATAATTCAGATAAATTTACGACTCCTTTGGTTCGCTCCCGGGTCAAGGAGTTGACTTTTGGTCAAACGTGTCTCAGAAACGTTCGTCAGTTTTTTGGACGGGAGATCATCGGACGAAAACAGATCGTTCGTCCCAACGGTAAGTCAAAATCGTGCATGGGTTTAGATTGTTGTAAAGGTTACACAAGTTACATCGACATTCCAACGATATTATCTCAGTTCGAAAAGTTGACTTTGGTCAACCAGGGCGCAGAAGCGCCCGGTGACCTTTTAGAGTAAAACGAGTTATTTGTTCATACCGTATGGTTGATTCGCGTACGGGGCAGACTGTTGGAAAAGGTATTCAGTGCCCTTGTAAGGTTCATTCAGTATCATTTGAGCTGAAGAGTTGACCTTGGTAAAACTGGCTCCGAGAGAGCTCGGTGGATGTTGGAACATGAGGCCCTCAATTTTCAGATTTTACTAAAAGTAAATCAATTTCCTTTTTAAATAGATTGGAGAAATCGAGATGGTTCAATTAAACACACACAAATAACAAATTTTAACTTCTTTCAAATTAAAATTAAACCAAGTGAAATTAAAATTAAACAATTAATACATTTTTCACTTAAACTAATTTAACCCAAGTCCTAGAAATTTGCCTAAGTCATATTTTTAATATTACCAAATTAGGCCAAAGCAATTTTAACAAATTAAACGATGGCTTGAATTAAATTAACATATACCCAAATTTAAATTATCGCCAATTTAATTAAGTTGTAATTTAAACCAATTTTATCTTTTTACCTAAGCATGTGTTCAAGGTGATTTTACAAAAGATAAAATAAACAACTACGTCGCGATGTACGAGGAAAAACTCACAACGGGAAAAAACCTCGGACGACCCTAGCCACAAATTCACTAAGTATGATTTTACAAGTACAAGACACGAACGACTTACAACACTCGACTTGACTCCGTTTAAGCCCCGACGCTTCTTCTTGTACACACCTCCGCCTACCGAATAACCACGGAGCTCCACCGCAGTCTCGGAATCCACCGAACGAACTTTTTCGATCACCACCACCCGAATAAGGAGCCTTTCTTTAAGTGGGTAATTCAACGCAGAAGAACTTCTTCTTTATGGGATGTAGAAGAAAACCCAAACTCTCTTTTACGGTAGCGATAAATCCGGTGCCAAATAAACTCTCCAAGAAAGATATATATATATATATATATATATATATATATATATATATATATATATATAGAGAGAGAGAGAGAGAGAGAGAGAGAGAGAGAGAGATAGATAGAAACTTGGATTAAAACAAAAAATTGGGTGTAAACATGGTTTTCTTCTTTGAATAAATCAATTTGAATAACAAACACCAAGGGAAATTTTCATGAAAGAGTTAAGCTCTCAAACACTCACTAAGAGATGGAAAAAGTTCTTGGAAAAATTATTTTCCCGAAGTCATTAAATTCTGTGAAAGAATAGTGGGACAAAGTAAGAGGAAAATGCCAAAAAACTGCCAAAAACTGTTCTCGCCGAAATCTCGTTCGAACAACATTTTGTTCGAACGAACTATCTAACGAAGTTCCAATGGAAAGTCATTGGCAAACCTCGTTCGAATGACAATTTCGAACGAAAAACCAGAAAGCTGAAAATTCTATTTTTAGCCCAGAAACTTTATTTTAAAGTTTTAAAGAAACCTTCTGAAAATAAACCTTAGTTTAAAATAAAAATACACCCTTTTAAAATTATTCCAAGTCTCCCTTTACATATATAGAAATGCATTCATACCTTTTGGAGACTATGGAATATGATGTTGATGACGTAGAAACATGGCACTTGAAACTCGGCAAATGATGAAGCTTTATAAGTCTTGGCTACTACGTCTTCAACTCTAGTATGTGATAGGCTTGAAGGATGGTCAAGAACTCTATCCTATAACTCAAACATATTTGTTCGAAATTGAGCCAAAACTACATTAAGACTCAATTGGAGAATTGTGTCCTTACAAATCTCCCCCTTGGGCTATTTCGGGACAAAAACCAAACAAAAATCCTAAAGGGTCGTCAAGCTCTACTAGACTTAAAAAAATATTCCACCCAAAATAAAAATATAATAGCTTGACACAATAACCCAAGGATCAATATCCTTGCCGATGATGAAAGTTGCTACTTAGAAGAATTCCTGCACACTTAAGCAAGCTATCAAACGCATAGGGAATATCAATATATTAAATGCAATTAAAATAATTACTCCCCCTAAATTATTTCACCTTTATCAATAATGATCAACCTAAGAAGATAGAGCTCTCCCCCTTAGTTAAATCTCCTAAACTTAGTTAAGATTATAATAGGACTAGATACCATTTCTCCCCCTATCATTCTCCCCCTTTTTGTTCAGGAATAGATAAAGGATAAAACTATTTTAAACATGATGCTTAGAGTGATAAGTACATGAAAGAATATGTGCAACAAGAACATAACTAATCCATACAAATGAATACCAACTATGATGCAAAAATAAATGATACCAAATATGATACATAAAGTATTAAGCATGTGATATCAACAAAGAATGCAATAAGATGGATACCAATTATGAACTAAAAGCATAAATGAACTAGCTAATCATGGCAAAGACTAAAAAAAATATCATATATATATATGTATACACAATAGATTCACACTATGCATAAGTACACACATATAGATATAAACACCAAAATGACACAAAACTAAATAACATAAAGTTTTTCCACACTCTTATAGAATAAATATGTCATATGGAAGCGAAAGTGTTGGGGTGTTAACTAGATACCAATGAATTAAAACACAATCACTTAAACGTGTTCACGTAGTTCGCATTTGATTGCAAAACTTTATCAACTATAATTTAGCCTTTATGTGATAGGATAAAGTGAACTAATGAACAAACAAACATAATGCATACAAGCCTAGGATGTTGATGATTCTACAAACTAATAGAGTCATGACATTGAAAGTACAACTAGGATAAACGGACATTGTGCAAATCATTGATATACCATCCAATCTCCCTCAATAAGCATATAGAGTTTAATCTTTTGTTCTGGTTGTGGCAGTAGAGAGTACATTCTCTCTTGTTCTGGTTGTGGCAGTGGTCGCTTGTAGGCGTAATTGTGCTCGGCCTAGCGCCCTGAGTTCTTACCGTATGGTGTTTTAAGAGGTGGTGATGTTCTCAAGATGTCCCAAAAGCTTGTCCATTATAAATGGATCTTGGTATTATTTAGTATACATGGAATGTACTACGGAGCAGACTTCACTGTCATGAGTAGAGAGCTCGTTAAGGAAAACTAGACGACCACACGGAGCAGGAACTTGGGTTTTTAGGTTAAGAACTCAGTGTGGAAATTTTGCTAGTAATGATAACTTGTAGGAAAATTTAGGGCACTTTTGTTCAGGATTTTATAGACAGAAGGAATGACAGAAGGACAATACATAGCGGGAGAAGGACTCACATGTATATGACTTTTTTTATGAAATTATTTTATCCGTATTTAACCGTGCGAGCAAGGTATTTTGTTGTATTATTTTTTGTTTGGTAGTATATTATAAGTGGAACAGCTGAACAACATTCCATTGGATTCAAATGAATTAGGTGAGCTCTCGTTATTCGTATGAGAAGATATGAAGTAATAGACTGTACTCTATTATTTTCTCAAAATTTAAAATGTGGGGAGGTTAATTCAACGTAAAGGAATCATGTTTTGGCGATGAATCACAGATTCATATTGTTTTATCCTCCGTAAAAATGGGAAGAGATTCATCCTAGAATCTAAGGGGTTTGGACTAGAGTCCGTCCATCTGACAATTTGAAAATATTTTGTTAGAGAAATTGGCACGTAGGTATCTTCTTTTTTATGCGATAGGGTGTGTATCTCGAGTTTTTCTTTATATGCAAAAAGGAAATGTGACGCACTGATTGGTGGATCGCTTTTAATTTCCACGGATCATGATATACTATGATAATTGGATTGAACAACCTTTAAGGAACGATATACCCTACTACCGAACAAACCTCAAATTTTTCTTGCCACCGAGACTTTGGGATCGATAGAGAAGCAACCTTATATACTTGACGGGTGGGGGAAAAGTGAGAATGTTCATTGACGACCTGCCTTTCGTCAAACCGATTTTGTCATTAAGGGTTTAAAAAATATGAAAATCAAGACTATGCAGTGCGTAATGAAAATATATAATGTTTATTTTTACATAATTTGGTGTTTTGTTTTATTGCGAGGTCCTTAGCACGTACCTATATGTTTGGAAGAATGTACAATGATCTACATGGGGAACTTAGCACAAATATACGTTTCAAGGGAGTTTATAATTAAGGCCGCTAATGGTTCTAAAATTTTCATAGAGTTGTCATGAGTGGAGTGATATTAAGCATAATAGAAAGGAACAATAAGGATAGTTCATATCTCTTGATGTATCCCCATTGGAATTTCCACTGTGGTTTTGCGCTCTTTAAGGGGTGATGCTCTCGCCAGGGGGGGGGGAGATTGCATGAGGATGCAAGAGTGATTGTCTCTCAGTTTACGCTCTCCCGAGGTCAGGCTATTAGTTTCGTGTTTTGATGATTTCCCTTGGAAGATGTAATACACCATACCCAGTTTTTATCGCACGCCTTTAGGCCTAGGCTTAAGTATTCTATGAGCGGATTTTTCGTTTGTTTATAGTCTCCAGTTTGTATTATATAAAAATACAAAAGTTTTCGGTTATCCCTTTCAACTTAATCCTAAGGCAGATTTAGATCTGCAAATGGTCCAAAGATTCTTGTTATGCGGTTAGGGAATCGGGCTATGAGTGGGGAAGGTATTAGGCACTAAACTAGTAATAATTCGTTAATTATATAATTATTAGCTCTCTTTAACATTATCCGATTACTTTTTACTTTATTTTAGAACATGATTAGAGACCTTAGTTTAATGATCCCTTAAAATGTAGATAGGTGCTGAAGTGTTAAATGATATTAGTGAGGTTTGATGTCTAAATGTGGATGATTATCTTAGCTTTCAATCACCAAATTTATAATCACAAATAAAAGAGAAAATAAACATTTTATAAAAGACACGACAAGTTTTTACATGGTTCAATTGAAGAATGGGGTCTACATCAACGGAATAATAATATTTAAGATTATATTTCGGTAAGTTACGTACAACTCTAGGGTTCAACTGGTGTCTCCTTTTAGATGGGTGAGATGGTATATTTATAGTCAATGAGGTGGAATGATTTTATATCTTTAAGCAATTACACCTGTACACAATAATAAATAGCTTGGTGTTATTCACGTGCATGGATATAGTGACTGTTGAAATTCTTCAGGTGTGTATCTTTATATGACTGATGGTTCACCTTTTTAGAGATGGTCAGCTGACCATAGGGTATCTGGGCCAACTAGGTATTATCCGTTCTGGTAGATTTAGGAATAATGTTATCAGGTGTCACCATTTTATTGGTCTAGATACCTTAATATTTTTAGGCTAAAATAAAAGCCCCCAATACTGCGTGATTTTATTGTTGAATGGAAGTAGGGAGTAGTCATTTCTAGAATTTCTTGGTGCCTTATAAAGGCTGTGGTCAACGGCCTACCATAAATATTTCTAAATGTTTTTTTTTTGTACTAGAGCGGTGGCACTTTGGTAAATAACCTAAAAAATGGCGAACCGTCGGATGGTAGAGTGTTTTTTTTACTTTCTTAGGATTTTAGAAGCCGTTGAAAGTTAAATCATTTGGTTGAATTGATCATTTCAAATAAAAAATATAGGGAACCATCATTGTATCAATAAAAGGTTGAGCTTACCTCTAGTTTCTTTACCTCAGCATTCTCGGACTCCCTATCTTTTACTATTTGGATTTTCCTACAACTCCTTCAGAGTTTTCATCAGTGTAGTAGTAAATGTAAAATATAGGAACCCCCCAAATTTAAATTTTAAATTTCTAAGTTCGAAATAGGATGGTTCAACAAAACAAACACAAACTTCAAACTTTAATTTCTTCAAAATCAAAATTAAACTAAACTAAAAGTGACATTAAATTAAACAAAAAAAAAAATCACTTAAATAAATTAATTCAATCCAAGTCCTAGAAATTTGACTAACAAGAATAATTCATTTTTTCTATTTAGGCCAAACTAAATTTTATCAAATTAAATTATCTTGACTTGAATTAAATTAACTTAAAATTCACCCAAACAACTTTAGCACAAACTTAAACAAATTTGTGATTTAAACCAGTTTTTATCTTGATTATCCTAAGGATGCATTCTAGGTGATTTTCAACATAAAATAAAATCACATCTGCTACATGGAGATGTACAAGGAAAACCCAAATGGAAAAAACCTCGGACGGCCCTGGCCTAACAAATCCACTAAGTATGGAGTTACAATTACAAGACATTAGACTTACACCAAGAACTTAAGTCCATCCAAGCCTTGACGCTCCTTCTTGTAAACACCTCCACCTAGTAGATAACCATGGACTCCTCCATGGTCTCGGAATCCACCGATGGGGCTCTTGGTCACCATCACCCTCACACGAAGCATTTCTTTGAGTGGGAACACCACAGCACACAAACAAACTCCTTTTGGGTGGAGAAGAACCCAAACTCTCTTCTTGACGGTGTAGAGAAAACCAATGGTGCAAAACACAAACTCGAAGCAAGATATATATATATATATATATATATATATATATATGTGTGTGTGTGTGTGTGTGTGTGTGTGTGTGTGTGCGCATACCTGGATGAAACAAAACTAAATGGGTGTATGTGTTATAAGAATTTGTTCCATGAAAAATTAAACACACAAACTTGAACTTTTGATTGATGAATTTTTCTCTCAATTTGTCTCTCTCTAAAAGTCTCAAAAGTCATCATCAAAATACTAATTCACTCACTATGTAAAGGTGGTAAAAAGTGTGTGTGTGTGTGTGTGTGTGTGCGCATACCTGGATGAAACAAAACTAAATGGGTGTATGTGTTATAAGAATTTATTCCATGAAAAATTAAACACACAAACTTGAACTTTTGATTGATGAATTTTTCTCTCAATTTGTCTCTCTCTAAAAGTCTCAAAAGTTATCATCAAAATACTAGTTCACTCACTATGTAAAGGTGGTAAAAAGTAGTGGGAAAGTGGGTAAAAAAGAAAATTACCAGAATTTTAGATTTTCCGCGAAGGTCGTTTGAACGAGTTTTCCAGGTCGTTCGAACGACTTTACTAACGATAAAACATGGATTAAAAAGGCAAAATCGTTGGAAAACTCGTTAGAATTCTCGTTCGAACGACAATCTCGTTCGAACGACACTTCGAATGAAAAATCAGAAAATGTCATTTTTTTATTTTTAAGCCCAAAAACTATAATGAAAAGTTCTAAAATATTTTCTGAAAATAAAAAGTCATTTTAGACTAAAATTACACCCATAAAACATTTCAAGCACCTACATATATAAATGTGCATTCATACCTTTTGAAGACTATGGAATCCTCATGTTGATGACGTGAAATGTGGCACTAGACTTGGCAATGATGAAGCTTTAAATTTTGGGCCGCTATGTCTTGGACACAAACTCGTCATAGGCTTGGATGGATACGACTTGACACTCTATCCTATGACTCAAATCATTTTGTTTGGAATTAAGCCAATACTACAAATTGACTCGATTGAAAATGTATCCTTACAAATCTCCCCCTTTTGGCTATTCCGGGACAAAACGAAATCAAAAATTCTAAAGGGTCGTCAAGATCGTTTAGACACAACATCCACCCAAAAACAAATACATACGTTATTGACATGACCCATGGATGTGCTTTGTCGCTTTAAAATTTCTCGCTAATTGCATAATTTCTGCACACTTAAGCAAACCATTAAACGCATAGGGAATATCAAATTATTAAATGCAATTTAAATAAATACTCCACCTAACTTAATTATCCCCCTTTATAAAATACCTAAGAAGGTCGCGACTCCCCCTAAGATAAATCTCTTAAACTAAAGGTTTAAATACCATTTCTCCCCCCTTTTTCAGGAATAGACAAAGGATAAATAATTAAAACATTACTTATATCTCGCCCAATTAAAGCATATACTATTTCTCCTCATTGAAAACTATATAAGGGATATAAAATATGGGAAAACAAGTAAAACATGATGGTGCATAAAGTGACAAGAGCATTAAAGGATATGGGCAATGATAAAAAGTAACTAATTCACAAAAAGGGTAAATAGATACCAACTTATAATGCGATAAGAAAATGATACCAACTAAAATGTATTTAACATAAGCATGGAAAATCAACCAAAATTCGCAGCAAGATAGATACCAATTATGAATTAAAAGAATAAATGGATTATCTAACATGTCAAAGACTCAAAACAAATAACATATCATATATATGTATACACAATAGATACAAAATAAACATAAGCAAACATATATAGATATAAACACACAAATGACACAAAATAAAATAACATGAGTTTTCCACACTCTTATAGCATAAATGTGTCATATGGAAACGGAAATGAAGGGGTATGAACACGATATGAATGAATTAAAACTCAATCACTTAAATATGTTCACGGAGTTCTCATTTGATAGCAAAACTTTATCAACTAATATTTAGCCTTATGTGACAAGATAAAGTCAACTTTATGAACAAACAAGTACAATTCATACAAGACTAACATATTTATGATAGTACACATCAATAGAGTCATGACAATGATAGCACAACTAGGAAACAAGGACATTGTGTAAGACCGTTGATATACCATCCAAACTCCCTCAAAATATGCATATTATTCTTTTTTATGAATATACCAAACTAAACAAAATAGGCCTTGGTAAATTATTTTTATTTTAATGCCATATTTTTCTTTTAGGCTTTTGGATCATGTATTTCTCTTAGGTCCATTCCAAACGGTGGCTTACTCGCAAAGGATAATTTTTCCTTTCGGAACCCTTACCCATGCACATTCATATATCAAATTTTTATCGCACAAATCTCACGTGCAACGGATAATCCTTCTACATCACAAGATATGTATATGACTAGATTGGTAGGAGAACACCTAACAAAGCTCAAATATACATGTGAAGTTAAAATTTCAAAAGAGCTCGTGCATGAGTGCGAAAAGGCATATAAAAGCGAATCCATTAAGCAAGTCAAACTTAAACTACTCCATGTAACCATGAAAAAGAACATTCTAGCCACATGGGAGCGAAGAGATAGCATTCAAACACAAACATATGCCACAAAAGTGTGTCAAACAAAAATACACACAATTTTTTTTTTTGAAAATTTTAACCAAACAAAAATAATTTACTCAAAAGACAAACAAACATCATTTGTATTTTTCATTAAGCTCAAATAACTCATAAAAATAAAATATTAATGATAAACAAAATCTTTTTGTATTTTTCATTTAATGAAAATTAAAATGAAAAGAATATAATACAAAAGATATACACAAATCATAATTCTAACATGTGATTAATCATGGAGCATAGACTAGAAAAAGGACAAATAAGCATACAACTAGCATGCAAATATAGCATGAAGACCAAAAGTTGGAGTATGCAAAACAATGCTAACACATTCAACCTTTTTATTTAGCATGGGAGGTTTCACGTGCAAGCAAATGAGAATTAAAAATCCTATTTTGTAAAGCTACCAAGTCGAATCTCCTAACCCATACAAGTGAAGAGTGACTGTAGACACCCCATTCTATTACCCCCTAACTCTCCTTAGTCCCTAGTACCTCCCTTCATCACTGTAAACCCAGGTCACGTCCCGAGTACTCACCTGAAAGCCATCGGGCACTCCTCGGTTCAGTTTGACCCAAAAGTCAAACTCTTTGTCTTGACCGAGACTCAATGAATCTTCAAAGGGAACTGAATACCCTTTCCAACGGTCCACCCCGTGCATGATTCTGACTTACCATGCAGACGAACGATCCGTTTGGGTCCGAAACCTGACCTAGAAGCCACCGGGCACTCCCGGGCTCTATTTTACCTAAGTCAACTCTTCATATCGACCGAGGCTGAATGAATCTTCGAAGGTCATTAAATACCCTTTCCAACGGTCCATCCCGTGCACGATTCTTACTTTCTATGCGGACGAACGATCCGTTTGACTCCAGGAGGTCACCGAGCACTTCTCGGGTCCAGTTGACCAAAGTCAACTCTCCAAACCGGGTCAAACTCTTTACAATGTTGAAGTAAAACTCCTAAACTTTCCAATGGTATGCCCCGTGCATGATTTGGACTTACCATGCGTCCGAACGATCCGTTTGTGTCCGAACGATTCCCCGTCCAATTGACCGAAAAATGCTTCTGAGCAATATTTGGCCCAAAGTTAACTCCCAAACCCGGGAGCAGTCCAAAGGGCTTTCAAAGGTATCTGAATAAACTTTCCAACGGTATGCCCCATGCATGATTCTGACAAATGGTTTGCCCTCGGTGGCCGATTTTCCAAAAAAAGCTTAAACTACATTGCCAAATGGCAGGTTCCAGACCCTGCCTATCGGCACCTGCCGAGGCAGGAACAATTCTATGCCGATCGACACTCACCTGGGCCTATAAAAGGAGGGATTCACCTCATTTGCAAGGGGAGCCCAGATCTGATAAAAATATCTCTCAATGAATCCCAGAAACCTCTCTCGAAGGCAGCGTGATTTCAACTCCCAAATCCCTTTTTTACTTCCACTTTTCATCATCCTTTTCATAAAACTTGGTGAATTAACCACTCTCCATCATCATCCAAGCTCAAGGGCTACTATTCAACACTCAAGATCAAGCTCAATATCTTCAAGAAGGTCCAACTTTCTCACCTTTCTCTTCAAATTCTATTGAGTTCTCAATAATTTTCTTTATTACTTAGCACTCTTTATTATCTCATCTCACACATCCTAATATACTTTTTATTTAGTATTATCACACATCTCTTATTTTTATATAAATAAAACCCAAAAAACAAGAAAAAGAGGGTTTGCTCATAAATTCCAAATGGGATTCTCAAACTTTTTTCACACTTTTCCCACAGCTAAAACACTTTTCCTACACACACACACATTCACAAATAAGAGATCCCCCATTTGGATTTATGGGATAAACCCCACCCCTCGTTTTGTATGTGAACTACATGAACTTTGATGCCTTTATAGGCTACGTAGGCATCTTGGGGTAAAACCCGAAAATCATGTCCTTTTCTCACCTTTTCTCTTCCTTTCTATTTTCTCTAAATCCATTTTTCTTATATTATATATATACTTGCGCTTAGTGACGCATTACTCCATATGCGTTATCTTTCCCTTATAACGATCAACATAGGGGTAATTGCGTAAATCTTATTTTTCTAATATTACTTTTATATCTTCCTACGGATGACTCGCTTTATCTTTTCCATGATACAAGTCGAGGATTACTACCTCCATTCTATATATACACATGCACACATATCACGGGGGAAACATAAAGGAAAATAGAAAATATCCATGAGAGATCGAAAGGGAGGAATGGGTGCCTAACACCTTCCCATTTCGTAAGTAAGCCTCCGAACCCTTCTCGAATCATCTTGGTTTCGCATGCACTAGTATGTCTTTGGATCCCATCCTTCGGGGTGGCTTCCCCTTTTTCTTTTATCTGTTTTGAGTAAAATAGACTACCGACTCTGAATCTTTGTACATTTTTACACCACATCTCAAACGAAGTCGGCCGAAGCGCTCCCAGGAGGGAGGCGTGGGACCCGAAGGATCCTTCTCCTCCGCGGTGGGGAACGGGGATGGCCACAGTGGCGACTCTGTTGGGGATATTCATTATTTTTTTTATTGAGGGCTTGAATCTATTTACATGGATGCTATATTTTTTTATGTTTCCCCCCATATCCGCATGTTCCCCTTTTTTTCTATGACTATCCCATGCTTATGCTTATGTTCACACACTTGTAGAAGTTTCTCCATGTACACTTCGCACCACGTGCACCTAGGATCACATATATCCGCATGTTGCACGCATCACCCATCCATACTTGGTGTACCTTTTGGGGTACTCATACTCGGCTCATTGTTTGGCATAATCAAGAAAGGCATTCTCATCATAAGATACTAATAAGAGAATCATGCATGATTCACACGATATCACCAAAGAGCATTGCTATTGACCAAATTTTATCCAGTAATTGGAGGGTCACTTCATGATGGGCGCTGGTTCGGTAGGTCGCAGTTTGCCTAAGCGATATGACCCTCACCTTCCATTGGCCAAGTACCTTTGACGTATATCGAACAATTCCCCCGTATCGTACTGCTTGACTGAAGTCATGACGGGAGGTATATCGAAAGGAATTCGTTCACGTACACCGAGTATATCGAATTCGATCCCACACGTACCGTCCTCACGAGGTATATGGTGAGGCAATTCACGTACACTCAGGTATATCAAATGGCTTGTCCACACGTACCGATTGCCCGTAAGAGTAAGACGTATATCGTGGAAGTCACGTCAAAGGGGGGAACCCATGCCAATTCACACAACCGACTACATACCCGCATATAGGTGTCAAACCTAGGACACTCACTTTAGATTGTCGGTTTCGACCCGAAACTCTACTGAAATTCTGGGTCGGCCTGCCGCCCAATTTTCGTGCATTTTTAAAATGGGGCCCTATCCGTGAGACTGGTTACAAGTCCAAATCGTAGCTTTACATATATTAAAAACCCCACGTTTCAAGGCTCGGGTTCCGTCCGGCATTACATTTAGGAGAATTAAATACAAGTGAGAACATAATAATCATAATAATCATGTTGAGTTCCGTCTCCAAAAACATTTCTCCTTTCTTTATCAAAAAATAATATCCAAAAACATTTCTCCCTTCTTTATCAAAAATCCAAAAATAATTCTTCCTTTTTTCTCAAAAATAAATCTCATCCTACGCCTTCTCCGGTCGATTGCAAGCCCTTGGCCTGGCTCCCTATTGGCTTCGGTCTTCAGTCAAATCACCCCAGAGTTTCATCCGTTCTTATACTACTTCTTCCGAGTCCGGAATCAATCCATCTTCCATGGAGAATACAGATCAAGTACCAGTCATACAGCCAGATCTCACAACAGTCCTAGCTCAGCTCGTGTCCAAGATTGACAACCTCCAAACTGAAGTCCGAGAGATGCAACGAAACCAGGTTCCAATTCCTCAAGAACCCGAGGCCCTATTCCCTCATGCTATGGGTCCACCCGAGACTATTTGGGTTCCGGAAGAATATCAGCAAGCTCCACATACCCCTCCTGCCAATGGGTCGCCGCCTGCCCAGCTTCCAATGTCGAACATTGCCCCACCTATGGCTAACCTGCCTGTGGTCACTGATCCAAAAAAGGAGGAGTTGAATAAATTCAAAGAGGATCTAAATATGCTCACCAAGAAGTTTGACCAAGTCAGGATATCTGGAAATTACATGGGCTACACCCACATGTCTCCTTATCCTAAAGCAAGATTGCCCGAAAAGTTCAAGATGCCAAATATCGAGAAGTTTAGAGGGAGTGGACCCCCGATTGTTCATCTTCGCAGTTATCATCATTCCATGACTCTACTAGGGGCTTCTGAAGAAGTGATGGCCCAATTGTTTCAGCAAACTTTGAAGGATAGTGCCCTCCTATGGTTCTTATCTCTTAAAGAATCTAGAATCCATAGCTGGGAGGATGTAGCCCGAGAATTCATGTCGCAGTACAAATACAACGAAGAGCTTGAGGTCACCCGTCGTGATTTAGAGCTGCTGAAATAGAATCCTGGAGAATCACTCAGTAACTTCATAACCCGGTGGAGGGAACAATCAACCATGACCCCATCCGAGGAGGAATAGGTCAGCATAGTGAAGAAGAATTTCTTACCCCATGTCCGAGCGACGATGGGAGGATAATACTATCCCCACTTCTGAGCTTTAAGAGAGGCTGGAGTAGAAATCGAGGAAATCCTTGTTAAAATAGAGGTTGAACAGAAGAAGGTGTCCGAACAGTTCACCCCTAGAAAGTATGACAAGCCTGCCAGCGCTACAGTCTCAACCATCATCAACATCTCTCAACCAACCACATTATGAGAACCAGAAAACCGCCCTTCCCCCATCCGAAGGGAATACACTGAGCTCCATGCTTCCCTCTCCAAAGTTTACCAAGCCCTGCTAAGCCAAAACCTCATCAAACCCTTGGATCCCCATTCATTGACAAATCCACTCCCAAGAAACTTCAAAACCGATGCTCATTGTGCCTTTCACCAAACTGCCGGTCATACTACCGACCAATGCTTTCACCTTCAGAACGTAATCCAATATCTCATTAATCGGGGTACAATCGCCCCACCAGCCAATCCTAAGCCAAACATTACTCATAATCCACTTTCGAATCACACCAATGACATCTTCTTAGAAGAAAACCCATATTTTGATCCCTCAACTCAAATCACACCCATATACTCTACTAAACCTCTTCAAATTTTCCTATATTTCCTCCTACACCCTACTAGCCTCGCTGATCAGGCACTGTCACTCCTTACCAGAGCATGTATCGCTGTCCGTACCCATTCTGAAAATGGAAGTATGGAATTATCAGAGGTGTTAAAACAACTCCTAGTGTTCGGGCTGAAATTGCCCTCACAGATGGTCATCGATTGCCAGAGATTCAGTACACTATTTTTGGAAGAACGAAAATGGGCCCGAGATTCAAATAGATGGGTGGTACCAACCGACGAAGTCAGCCTAGATGATGTTATCTATATTATGGCAAAATTATTCAGGCAAACCAACAACAATTGCAGTATCACCGGGTTACTTGACGCTTTAAAGCTACAAGGGCGTTTGGTCCCTTCAATCACATATATCCCCACGGCATGGGAGAACTTGTATGAAGAAGCCGTTGAAGTTGTGGAATGTATTGACTCTACATGGAAAGACAGAATTGTTCCCACCAGATGGGGGGAAGAATTCGAATATTCGAGCGAAGAACAAGCTTCAGGAAGAGCTGGCCCAATAGTTGACATATATGGGATGATATCATTTGAAGAACTCCTCGGAGAAATAAATAAGGTGGCAGAACAACCTGAGATTGACGAGGAAAGGGGATTCATGTTATTTCTTTCTTTAATAAATCACATGACCATATCAGGGAGACATTACCAGGTTCCAAGCTCACTACCAGCGAATGACAAAGGGAAGGGCGTTGAAAACCTTCCTATACCAGAGATGACCATCGAGGAGAGCAAGATACTCGATCAACTGAAGAAAACTCAAGCTAATATCACTCTATGGGGACTTTTCATGTCTTCCCAACTACACAGAAATGATTTAATCAAATTGCTCACTGGACCCACAGTTCCTCCCTCTACCACACTAGAAGAAGCAGTAAATCTGGTCGGATCCTTGACCTCTACCCGAATGCTATCATTTTCTGAAGAAGAAATCCCCATAATTGGTCCAAATTACAACCATGCACTCAACATCTCCGTCGAAGTTATGGGAAAGGCTGTGCCACTCTCTCTTGTCGATAACGGATCCGCCTTGAACGTTTGCCCATTGAGAACCTTCAAGTGCTTAGGCCTGAAAGAAAGCGACCTCGCTCCAACCTCCACCGATGTACGTGTCTACGATAATACCCATCATGAGGTGATGGGATCCATAAAACTTGTTATAGGGGTTGGTCCTATAAACCCTGTCATTGAATTCCAAGTCATATACATCCCATCTTGTTTCAACCTATTGCTCGGACGCCCTTGGCTCCATAATATCAAGGGTGTGCCTTCCTCACTCCATCAGAAATTGAAGTTCTTCGCCGACGGGCGAGTCATCACCATTTTGGGCGACGATAAAAATATCGAGGGTGCAAACACTAGCAGTCCAATTCTTGAGATACAACACGGGTCAAATGATATGCTCCTATCAGGATTTCGAATTGAGCCACTCCTACTCCTGGAAGGGGACGGTTACAAAGAAAGGGTTTGTCCAGAATATGACCCTCACGGTAATGTCAATGTGATTCAGATGTTCAAAAACATGTACTTTATGCCCGGACTGGGGCTAGGGCAAAGGCAGCAGGGGATACTTGAGCCCATCGAACTGAAGAAAGCTTTACCTCCTTGTGGCTTGGGGTATCAACCATCAGAACAAGAGCTCAGAATGATCCACCAATCTAGACCAACGAGAGGATTAGACTGTATCCAAACTATCTCAGGAGACTCCTTAAATGGACGATTCATCAAAGAAGGCGAAGACTTCCCTTTTTGCGATTTCCAGAACCATGGTATGACCATACAGACAAGAAGATGAAGCCTAGAATGGAGATCTTTTTCCCAGATAACTATCCATGGGCTTAGAGTTTCCCACACCGCGTGCAACCGCTCATCAAAGATGCTGAAGAGACTGAGGAAAGCGATTTTGAAGATTCCTTCAACTTACAGGTACTAGGGCTGACCCTCTGCATGGTTCATTCAGGCACTACATCAATGGACCCATCCCATCTGATTAAAGTTGATGATACTCCTCTCCTCAACTGGCATGCTGCGCCAGTTCTACCTCTTGAAATCTCCCCTAACCCCAATGTTTACCTTATTTCTTCTCCTACTGTCTATCCTTGCTCAAATGTAATCGAGACCTCTTTTCATGAGGTTCTCAATGCTATTTTTCCTATCATTGAAATAAATGAAGATTTTGAGTATCTTGATGTGCCTTACATTAACTTCTTCGATTCTAATCAAACTTTTGATGATGATGATTTTACAAATGAACAATTCTTAACTGATCTAAATAAGGTTAATAATATACAACATAATTACGTTCAAGTTAATGAAGAAGAGACTGTTGTTATTAATCTCAGTTCTAGTAGCCAACTGCGCGAGATTAGGATAGGGGCCACCCTTGACGAGCATGAGCGTGCACAACTCGAAGAATTACTGAAGGAGTTTGTGGATGTCTTCGCATGGTCCTATGATGATATTCCCGGCATCGATCCTGAAATAGCTCAACATGAGATCCCCACTCTCCCAGATTACAAGCCAGTTAAACAAAAATTTAAGAAACTCCGCACCGAATGGTTGCTCAAGGTCAAAGAAGAGGTGGTCAAACAGTTAAACAGGGGTTTCATTCGGGTGATCGAATATCCCACATGGCTAGCCAACATTGTACCTGTGCCGAAAGCAGGAGGTAAGGTTCGAATGTGTGTAGATTATCGAGATTTAAATAAAGCTTCTCCGAAGGATTATTATCCGTTACCCAATATCGACATACGATCGTGGACAACACAGCCATTCATGCTCTCAAGTCATTCATCGACGGGTTTGCCGGATACAACCAAATCAAGATGCACCCAGACCACCAAGAAAAAAACCACGTTTATCACCCCATGGGGAAATGTTTGCGACACCGTTATGCCATTTGGTCTCAAGAATGCTGGGGCTACCTACCAAAGGGCTGCCACAACCATCATGCATGATCTGATTCACAAAGAGGTCGAGGTTTATGTGGATGATTTGATTATCAAGTCCAAAACTAGAGAAGTTCATGTTCCCTCTCTCCGGAAGTTCTTCGAACGACTACGACGGTATCATATGCGACTTAATCCATAAAAATGTGTCTTCAGCGTTACAAAGGGAAAAATATAGGGATTTATGGTCAGTGAAAAGGGGATAGAAGTAGACCCTGGAAAGCTGAAGGCCATAATTGAGATGCCACCGCCCCGAACAGAGAAAGAAGTCCGAGGTTTTCTTGGGAAATTACAATATATCAGCCAGCTAACCTCCATCTGTGAACCAATCTTCAAGCTCTTTCGAAAGGATTCAACCAAGATTTGGAACGAGGCCTGCCAAGAAGCTTTTGACCGAATCAAACAATACCTAACCCAACCTCCAGTGCTCATGCCACCACAGTCTGGTTTCCCTTTGTTCTTATACCAAACCATAACCGACACTGCAGCTGGGGCTTTGCTAGCCCAATACCTTGAGGACTCCCGTAAAGAAAGAGCCATCTATTACTCCAGTCGCAAATTGGACGGGCATGAGGTCAACTACACTGCTTTAGAAAAGGCATGTGTCGCACTTTTTTGGATCACCCAAAAGTTGCGACACTACATGCTCGCCTTCCCCATCAAACTTGTATCCCGAATGGACCCCATCAAATACCTTCTTGAGAAACCCGCCTTATCTAGTCTAATGGCCCGATGGTTCATGATCTGAACCGAGTTCGATATCGTGTACGTCACACAGAAAGCTGTTAAAAGAAGAGCCATCACTGACTACCCAGTAGAAGAAGCAGATGTATGGATCTCCAAATTCCCAGATGAAAATATCCTCTGCACCACTCAAGACCGCCTTCGATGGAAAATGTTCTTTGACGGCACTGCCAACAAAAAGGGATATGTCATTGGGATCCTCCTGATCGCCCCAGATGACTACCACACTCCCATCGCCATTAAATTGGATTTTCCTTGCACCAGTAACATGACGGAATACGAGGCATGCACAGTAGTCCTCAAGGTTTCTCTCAAGAAAGGTATTCAATACCTTGACGTCAACGGGGATTCGGTCCTTATCATCGGTCAAGTTCTCAGAAAGTGGAAAGTCAAAGACGAAAATCTCCAACCCTTTCATGCCCAATTAGAAGAGTTAGCCTCCCCATTCAGAGATATCACCTTCCATTACCTACCCCGAGCAAAGAATAACCTCTTCTGTGATGTCCAGCTCAAGAATGTTATCCACAGGTCGTGTAATGAAATTGGACGCAACGTTCTTATATTCCATAAGGAACACCACTGATCGAGGATGCTCACCATCAGCTAAGAGTTCCCTGATTTTCCAAGCCTTAACTAGCTCGGTAACCCGAATCTTGAAACGATCTGGTTCTGAGTTCTTTGTTTTCGCTGAAAAAAGAAAAAAAGAAAGAAATGAGATAAACCATACATTAACAGAAGATCAATAAGCAGAACAAGATTTATGCCAACCTATATATTCCTTCCCATAAAAGGGAATCACGAATCTCCCAGACCTTGACCCTTCAGTGTGGGGAGGGAACTGCCAATTTCGGGTAATAAACCCCTCATACCAGTAGTCCTTGTGGGAATTAGGTAGGTTCACTACCAATACCCTATCAGGACTCCTGGCCTTGAGGTAAAGAAGACCAGAGCTTGTTCGGGAAAAATAATAGCAGAAGCAGATTTCAGCAAGCCCTAAATTGGTGCCATAGAGTTGATTAATTCTATGCACACCATTGACAATTTTCCAAAAATTTGACGAGCACTGTGCAGGGACTATATCGAAGTAAATAAAAAACTACAAAAATAAGAGGTTTGGGGGAAAGGTGAGACCCCCTGGTATAACACGAGAACATGTATCCATTGACCGTCCTCAATGTCTTTAACAATGAGTAATAGGGGCACATTCTATATCTACCCAATTTGGAATATTATAGAATTTCCTAAATTCAATTGTCGACCAATTTCCTATCTTCATCATAAAAGAGAAACCCTAATATCAAAAATGAAGAAATCCCAACAGAAAAAGAAAAAAAAAGGACTGTGAAGAACTTACGAAGTAAAAATCAGCTTGAGACAATGCAAAGCCGCAAGCAAGGATGATGAGAAGATAAGGAAGGAACTTGGAGATGAGGACCTGGGAGTGAGAACGCAACAGTAAGAAGTCAAAGAAATCTAGAGAATGTAAAGAAATTTGAAACGACGACAGGAAAAGACCTCTCCAGAGTTGTTTCAAACTTTTTAATCATAACACACAGGCAACGAGGCAGTTTACCGCTTAAATGAATTCGGGAAAGGCACTTCAATCCCAAGAGTGTGGCACGATTCACAAAAATTCCATTAAGGAAAATCATTTAAAATTATTGAGCCCAAATTATGACCCAAAATTTTTAGGGGCAATTGTAGGTACCTCGATTTGTCATTTTGTCCTAGACGAGTAGACCAATTACACATGGCCCAAAGTCTAGAGGCCTCACCCCTTAACCAATTTTGTTATAAGCCAGTCAGTTCCTAAAATCTCTCTTCAGAGATACTTTAGGAATTATGAGCTAACGTAGAGGAGTCCCACACCTCCACTCTCCAAAATAACATGTATATATCAAACCCCTAGCCCTGGGCAAAGGGCATGCAATTTTGTAAACACTCCCCCGGAGTAAAGAGAAATAAAATATTGAGATCACCACCGTGGACGTAGGCCTTCTTGCCGAACCATGTATGTCTTGTGTTGTGTGTTGTGATTGCCATTCTTTTAAGTTCGTTATTTATTCTGGTGATTGCCTTTCCTTGTTATTTTTTGTTGAGTTTAATTCTCACAACAGGTTTAGAAAATATTTTGCAAGTACAGGTCATAGTCCAAAGTCCTTTTAAAAATATTTTGCAAATGAATTAAAATGCAACAATTAAAATGTATGAAAGCTTTTCATATTTAAGTTAGTGTCTCAATCCTTTGAGATACATCTCACCCCTCCTCTAAAGTGCAGACCTAACACTTTCTTCCTGACCCTCCTAGTTACACTAGCCCGTCTAACTAGCCTTGTCATGAAACTCCTTGAAATCTACTCTTACCCAAGTACTTTGTATCTTTACTTCGTAAGTTATATATCCCATTAACTTAATTAATTATTTTATTAAAATCCATAAAACATTCACTAGTTATATAAGTAATACAAATTCTCTTCATGTATTTAGTTACCCATATATAATTATCTACTCCATTATATACGTAGAACTATATTCCACAATTATACATATGTTGAATATAATTAAAACCATCCTTCCGAGTAATACCTCTCCGGATGCATTCTTTACAGTCCTATCATCCCAGGTCTACTCAGTCCCACCTGAATTTCTCAGACAACTAGCCACCGGATAATTAGATCAAAGAAATATAAACATATTGGAGGCGGTCATATTCCCCCGAGTGTGAAGACAATCATCTCAATGCCCATGTCTATTTAGACACTATGACCCGGGGATATACTCACCATACTCCTCAAGATAGGGGATTCACCCACATTGCTCAACCTCCCCCGATAGCACTAGAGCATATAATTCTAAATAAATACCTAGCCACCGGTATTTATGAGCACACAATATATATATATATATACTATCGCACTACCGTGTGTATATATATATTTTTTAATCCCGACTTTACCATGTACAAAGTCCATAACATTAGCCAACATATTCCCGAGTCTATGGTCTGACTCTAATTTAATTAATTTACCCATTAATTAATTTAATATCTCCCCAAGTTTATGGTCCGACTCTAATTTAATTAATATGCCAATTAATTAACTTAATATCTCCCCGAGTCTTTGGTCCGACTCTAATTTAATTAATATGCCCATTAAGTAACTTATTATCTTCTTGAGTCTATGGTCCGACTCTAATTTAATAAATATGACCATTAATTAATTTAATATCTCCCCGAGTCTATGGTCCGATTCTAATTTAATTAATATGCCCATTAATTAACTAATTATCTCCCCGAGTATATGGTCCGACTCTAATTTAATTAATATGCCCATTAATTAACTTATTATCTCCCTGAGTCTATGCTTCGACTCTATTTTAATTAATATACTCATTAATTAATTTAATATCACCCTGGTGTCACACAAACAATGTACACAGACTCACTCACCTGGCCCAAATTTCCATCTCTTAGAATGTAGTCCTCAAAATTCTATTATAAAGAGAACGCTCATAATTAAATAACATTAACAATTTATTATATCATCCTATAATCAATTATTTCAGCTATAAGATTTAATTTACTAATCCCCCATTAATTAATCTATTATCATGGCGTCACTCAACCAAAATATTCGGACATTCCCTTGGTCCATAATACAATATCCCCAAATAATTATTCAAAATTTTCCTCAATAAATTTTGTACAATTACTAATCTGGGGTTTTCAATTTACTCAATCTACCCAGATTTTTAAAATGCCACTTTGGGAAATTTTTGGGCTGTTTTGGAAAAACGTATTAGAGAACGAAAGTTAGAAAACACCATTTTCTAGAGGACAGTGCAAACAGAATCGCCATTAACATCTTTTGTGAAGATTTTTACCTAGAATTTACACAGTAATTCTTACGAATCAAAACAAGTCCCAATATCATAATTCCCAATTTCTATCTCCAATTGATAATAAATTAATGAATACATACGATTGTTCCCCAACTTGCAACCAATAAATTTCTCTAATTAACTTATAATTTCTTCACAATATAGAATTCTTAAGCCCTTATGATAACTTTCCCCAAAACTTGATTCGTAACTTCCCCAAATCAAAACCCAATTTGTATTAACCCAATACAAAAATTATTTATATAACACCAACTATATTATGCTACCCCCCTTACAAAGGAATTTCGTCCTCGAAATTAAGATAAGCTTAGTGCTTGAATGTATGAAAATCTCTCAAATCCTATCCCTCTAAGATGGCTACATCTATCTCTCCCACGTCTGATCATCAACTATGCTAAAACAACTTTAGTTAACTAAGGTGCCCATACACCCTATACTCGTGCTTAACCGCACAATTGTTACCCATATATACTAGCCTTAATCAGTAATATAACTTCCAAATTGCAGTTATAACTACATACATGTAAAATAACCGAGGTACCCAAACTATGTTCAAATGACTAAACATCTTCCCACTTCCAACATTGCGCTAAGCTTCATGCATGGGATGTCTCGTAATGCGAAGTCCAATCAAGGAACCCCCCGATACACTACTACCTAACATTGTCAATCGATGAGATCTGTTCTGCCTCCAGTCCATAGCACGTACCCTCAAATACCCGCCTCTTGGCATAAAAGTATACACGCCCACTCTTATGCTACAAAAGACAACACAAAAATAACGTGCCATTACTATCACTAGCTTACTTGTGCAAAATTGATCCAGAGCTATAACTCCCCCCTCGCAAATAAGTCTATCCACCCTGAATCACATTATTCACCGTCCCTACTCCCCGGGATTTAATTAATAACATAAGCATATCATCATAAGCCTATCATGCCACATTTAACATACATACTCGTATATATAAGCTAGACCCTATCTTAGGTGATACCTGGTAAAAATAATCCATACCTGGTACAATGAACACAAATTCTTACTATAACTATCCACTATAGCTCCAAACCATCGCGAACCAACCAAAACTTGGAAAAGGTCCCACTCTACCCTCATAACTCTTGAAAGTATAAGTCTCTCCAATAATGCAAACATCACAGGATAATATCACTAACATCTAGTACATAATAATACTTATCTCAAACTCAGCTCCGCACTCTCGGCGTGACTATATAATACAGGTATTTTCGATTACCCCACAATTTGCAATTTAATTCTTCTCGATACTAACCCACCTACTAACTTGTGGTACATAAGTTCTCTATGTGCTTCTGTCACAGCACACCCCGGCTCCACTGGCCCTATATCAAAATATCTCTCATTTTAAAGTGTTTTCTCTACACGTCCAATAATTTAACATTTAAAACCGATGCACTCGCATCCCACAACGTTTCACTAATTTCAAATTTTATTAAGGTCCATGCGTATAACATTACGCAACTAAGCTCAAAAGAATGTTTCCCAATTAACTATTCCCTAGCATTGCCGATCATCGAAATCTGTGTGTCCATAACACAGAGTAAGATATTAAAAATTTTATTTCCCGACACATAAATCAAATCACCTATGCCAATGTCTCTTAAGGAATTACATGATACGACGCTATAACTATCACTAAGTTCTCAGCGTATAAACAATGATGAGCTAAATCTCTCATCTCCACGGTAAACACAACATTCCTGGAATAACATCCGTAAAGGTTCCTATGCATTGGGAGCCAATATCCCTAGATCAGTGTACCCTCTCGAGTCTATTTAATGAATAATATATACGCAAGATCGACCCTCTTTCAGGTGAGTCATCACAAAAGAATATGCATCCTGCCCTGGAACTGCGAATACGATAGTCTTGCTGTAGCCTCCCACCATCGCTTACCCATCGCTAACTAGTCCGTATTCAGGAAAAATCATACTCTCATAACACCTCTCAAAATGAGTTACCCTTGTAAAATAAACCCTCTTAATGTTCATACATGCTCCCCTGTAGATAAAACTAAAGAGATCCCTGTTACCCCACGATAAATATATATACCATAATAACACTACGGTACATCTACTAAGCTCGTCTTCCACGCAAATATAGTGTTAGAAAGAATACTGTGACCACTCATGTCACACAAAATTCCTCCCATCTATTCGAGTATAAAAACTCATACTTCTACTTGCCTACACACCAACGTCCCAAATGGTTCCTAGACATAATATTCTCATCCAAACCGAACCAAAAAATTCCTAATTGTTGTCCCTATTGGGCATCCCACTCCTATCCCTTAACTCACTGTGGACATAATCAATTGTTGTGGTCCTACTTTCTACACATAAGACACTTCCCTATGTCAATCCCCTATATCTGGACCCATTGTCCATGTAGGGGTTGTCCTTTTCGCGTACTTAATAGACTTTACCCTGATTGCTACCCCTATTGTCCTTTTGGCTTCGCTGTCCCCATGGGACTTGTTGCTGGCCTCGACGACCTGGTTGAATCCACCGTCACACAGTAGGAATTTCACTGATCTAAATATATAAATGGGTTCCTTGACTGGGTATCCCCCCTTTTGGTGCCTCACTTGCACTTATAAATACGATCTTGTCTTTCGATCAAATTCTCCACCTCTCTTGGCTTCCTTCTCACAGAAGTATTGATCTTAAATCGTAACTATAAGACCTTGATGACTATAGCACTAGTCATCATAGCTGGATTTCTCATTCATGCTTGTATATTACCCATGAGTCCATCATTAACTTACGGACCTTCTTGATACTTCGTACCCCTTTGTCGGGTACCAAGTTCGCTAAACACGTCAGGTCTCCTTCATGATCGACCACTTTGTGGCCCCTTGATTTTTTAAACAAGTATTTAAATATCCTTTACCTCTCTAGTTAAAATAATTTATGAGAAGATTAAAGATCAAACCGCACCCCAAATTCCTTATTATTCATGGTATCTCTCCATGGTTGTGTTAACTAACTCCTACCACTACAACATCGCCCCATTGGGCCAAAACTTTTGCCTGAAATTTAGTCTTGGGTGCCGCTCCATGCCACCCTACACAATTTCCTTTGATTTATCTCCTTCCATTGGCTTATCACATTCTCTGCCACTCGAATCCTAGTAAATGGCCCTTCCAAAAGGGTCCTTTTGAATTTCCCCACCCCTTGCTGACTACGATGGGTGAGTTTGAAATAGCACCACCGTTATCTACAACAGTAATTTAGAAGACTATCCCTCCCGAGTGATTATTCTATCATCACTTGTCTGAACAACAGTCATGGTGACTCCTAACATGATCACCATTTCAAGAATACTCCATGTCTTCTGAAGAGACTCTCCTCCTATAATCCTCTTATGACCCTCGTTGTTCATCCCAAATAATGTCGGTGTATAAAGCCCAAACGAACTCGTATATGAATCACATCAACTATACTTAATCGCAGGAGAACATAAATGCACATATGTAAAGGAATACAACAATCCTACAATAAGGCACTACATCAAAGTGTGTTACGCTGAAATGTAAAAAGATGCACAGATCCTAAAGACATTAGAACCTGATGCTTTGATACCATCTATGACACGCCGCCCAATAAAATTCCGGGTGATCAGTCCTATATCAATTTAAAATAGGAATCTAATCTGGTTCATTCTTAGCATCATTGTCGAAAACTTTTAAAACTTACTAACCACCTAGTATTCAAAAGCTGATGTCGAAATTTAGTCTTATTATTTAACAACAACAACCATATAAATATCAATACGAACCATTTACACAAACCATGAATCTAAAGCAATACTGAATAAATCAATAAATGACCGGCCGAATAAACCATCAACAGAAAACCAACATCTACTAATATAATCCAACAAAGAATAGTAACCAATACAAAGTCAGACAGAAATGAAAATAGCTGAGGCAACATACCCGAAAGAAATACCAAGTTGCATCCTACTCTACGAATGAAATGACTAAAGCGTCTATGTCCAAATCCTGCATCATCCACACCTATTGCAGCTACGTGTCCCTGAAACTAATCTTAAAGTTTGGAATCCATGTGGTTGGACACCTAAAAGGTTTTGAAAATATTTTACAAGTACGGGTCAGAGCCCAAAGTCGTTTTGAAAATATTTTGCAAGTGAATTAAAATGTACGAATTCTCTTCATATTTAAGTTAGTGTCACACTCCTTCAGATACATCTCACCCCTCCTCTAAAGTGCACACCTTATGCTTTCTTACCGACCCTCCTAGTTACACTACCCCGTCTAACTAGCCTTGTTATGAAACTCCCTGAACTCTACTCTGACCCCAGTAATTTTTATCTTTAATTTGTAAGTTATTTATCGCATTAACTTAATTAATCATTTTCTTAAAACCCATATAACATTCACTAGTTATATATGTAATACAAATTATCTTCATGTATTTAATTACCCGTATATAATTATCTACTCCATTATATACGTAGAACTATATTCCACAGTTAAACATATTTTGAATATAAATAAAATCGCACTTAAAATCCATATAACATTCACTAGTTATATAAGTAATACAAATTCTCTTCATGTATTTAATTACCCGTATATAATTATCAACTCCATTATATACGTAGAACTATATTCCATAATCAGACATAAGTTGAATATAATTAAAACCATCCTTTCTAGTAATACCTCATTGGATGCATTCTCTATAGTGCAATCATCCGAGGTCTACTTAGTCCCACCTGAATTTCTGAGAGAGCTAGCCACCGTCGAATCAGAACATAGAAATATAAACGTATTAGAGGCGGTCATATTCCCCTGAGTGTGAAGACAATCATCTCAATGCCCATCTATATATATAAATTTTAATCTCGGCTTTACCGTGTACAAAGTCCGTAACACTAGCCAATATATTCCCGAGTCTATGGTCTGACTGTAATTTAATTAATTTACCCATTAATTAATTTAATATCTCCCCGAGTCTATTGTCCAACTCTAATTTAATTAATATTCCCATTAATTAACTTAATATCTCCCTGAGTCTATGGACCGACTCTAATTTAATTAATATAGCCATTAATTACCTTATTATCTCCCCAAGTCTATGGTCCAACTATAACTTTATTAATATTTCCATTAATTAACTTAATATCTCCTCGAGTCTATGGTCCGACTCTAATTTAATTAATATGCCCATTAATTAATTTATTATCTCCCTGAGTCTATGGGCCAACTCTAAGTTAATTAATATGCCCATTAACTAACTTATTATCTCCTCGAGTCTATGGTCCGGCTCTATTTTAATTAATATATTCATTAATTAATTTAATATCCCCCGGTGTCACACAACCAATGTATCGGACTCACTCACCTGGCCCGAATTTTCATCTCTTTGAACGTAGTCCTCAAAATTCCATTATAAAGAGGACGCTCCAAATTAAATCATAATTAACAATTTATTATGTCATCTTATAATAAATTATTCCAGTTATAAGCTTTAATTAATTAATTCTCGTTAATTAATCTATTTTCATGGCATCACTCAACCAAAATATTCGGACACTCCCTTTGTCCATAATACAATATCTCCAATTAATTATTCAAAATTCTCCTCAATAAATTTTGCACAATTATTAATCTGAGGTTTTCAATTTACTCAATCTGCCCAGATTTTAAAATGCGGTTTTGGGAAATTTTGGGACCATTTTGGAAAAAACGTATTAGAGGATTAAAGTTAGAAACCCCCATTTTTTAGATTACGTTGCGGACAGAATCGCCATTAACAGCTTCTGTGAATCTTTTTACCCATAATTTACACAGTAATTCTTACGAATCAAAACAAGTCCCAATATCTTAATTCTCAATTTCTATCTCCAAGTGATAATAAAGATATGAATACATACGATTATTTCCCAACTTGCAATCAATAAATGTCTTTAATTAACTTATAATTTCTTCATAGCATATAATTCTTAAGCCCTTCTCATAATAGTCCCAAAAACATGATTCGTAACTCCCCCAAATCAAAACCCAATTTGTATTAACCCAATCCAAAAGTTATTTGTATAACACCTACTATGATATGAATTGAATATCACCAATTTACATTGAAGCGATTTAACCATTTTCATTATAAATTCGTAGAGTGTGAATCCTTTGATAAAGATGATAGGTTTAACGCAAGCACCCAAATCTTCCTCCAAATTGGCTCCCTAAAAGATCCTCAAATTATCCTTTTTCACCCCTCTACAGATTTAAGTTTCCTAAAATGAGTTATGGTTGTCCCCAACTCTCAATTTTAGGTTATAAAGTGCTAATCCCGTTTTTCCTCTTACGGGCCTAATTAAAATAGCCTAAATACTCCCGTGTGAGCCCATTCAGGCATAAAAATACCCTGTGACCCATTTACCACCCCCGGGTACACTTTTCCGACTATCTCGACCTATCTGGACTCAACTGTGCACTCAAAATTGACATCTAAAATACTTTATAACATTCTCTAATTTAAACCTCAAAATGCGACACATGCAAAATCTAAAGATGCTATGAACTAATCAAATGTCAATTCACCAATTTAATAATTCCTCCGACTTAAATAAATTCTCCAATTCATAAATTTGAATTCTGCAAATTAATTAAGTTCTATTTCTCCAGAAAATTATTAAATTCTAAGTCCTCAAAATTATGGGGTGTTACATGCATCTACTCTTGGTATAAGCTTATTCACGTCTCTCTTGCATGAGTGAGATTGCATTTTGATCAGTGCCTTAGCCTTTTTTGGATTGGTTTTAAATCGTCTTTAATTTATGATGAATCCTAAGAACCTCCCTTCCTTAACACCGAAGACACATTAGTCGAATTAAGTTTCATCTGATGCTTCTCCAATCGATCAAATATCTGGCGTAAGTCTTCAATGTGGTCGACAGGTATTTTTGCTCTTAGTAATCATTTCATCCCCATAAACTTCCATATTCTTGCTAATCTATTTTTCAAAAACTTTTTTCACCAACTTTTGGCATGTTGCTAAAGCGTTTTTAAGCCTAAATGGAATAATGTTATAATAATAAGTACTTGGGCTTGTGATAAGTTATGTGTTCTCCCTATCTTTCAGTTTCGTTTTAATTTTATTGTACCCAAATAAGCATCCATGAAGCTAAGTAGCTCATGTCCAGCTGTGGTGTTAACTAATTGATCAATTCTGGGCAAAAGAAAGTATTTCTTAAGAAAAGTTGTTTTAGATATGCAAAGTCAACACACATGCACCATTTGTTGTTCTTATTTTTCCCCACTACTACGATTGCAAGCCAAACTGGGTATTTGATATCTTCAATGAACTTTGCCTTCTAAAGTTTATCCACCTCTTCTTGGATAGCCATGTTCTTCTAGGGACTGAATACTCTTCGCTTTTCCTTAATCGGTGTAGCATTTTTGGTGATATTAAACTCATGGAATATAAATTTTGCATCAATTCCTGGCATATCTTCATGGCTCCACAAGAACACACTCTTTAACTCTTTAAGAAAATGGGTCAATTCCTATTTGAGGGCTAGTTCCAGAGTTGAGCCAATCTGTGTGGTTCGTTCTAGTCTTTCATCATCAAGGAAAATGGCTTCAGTGGCTTCCACAACCTATCCTTTAACCAAATTAGCCTCCTCACATGGGTTTAAGGTCTCAAATTGGTAGGTGATAGTAAATTTTTCACTTCCTCCTGGCCGACTGAAGTATAATAACATTTCCTAACTTTAATTTGATTTCCCATAACAACACCAACTCCATAATGAGTGGATAAATTCAGACATTAGTGAACGGTAGATGGTATTACATCAAACCTTTTCAGCCCAACTCTGCCGAGGATAATGTTATAAGCTTATTGGATGTTCTTATCTTGGATAAAGAAGCGAATCCTTTCAATCCCGTTAGCAGGCCAAGTGCTGACGATAACTTCTAATTTGAAAGTTCCCATGGGATATAGTTTTTCTCCAAAAATCCTATTAGGGGCCTGTGATAAGGTTCCAGTTTGCTGCTGTGGAATCCCAAACTATGGAAGCAATTCTAAAACATGACAATAACCGAACTGCCATTATCAATCAAGATTCTAGCCAATTTTACCTCATGTACTCTCATAGTGACGACCAAAGGATCATCATGGGGATAGAGCACCCCAGACAGGTCGTTCTTAGAGAAATCAATTACTAAATTATCTTTTTTCTCTTTCCTTAGCCGACCATCAACATCATCAGATAGGTTAATCTGAAGAATATAGGAAAATGCCTTGGTTTCATTTAAGTAGTCTTTTACTTAAGCTATTGCATCACTGCCACTAGCATCTCCCCTGCCATAAAATAACAGTCAAAATATATCATTTTTACCTTTATTTCAGGCTCTCGAGGCTTTTTTGGCAGATTTGGGTCCTCCTTTTTGGTTTTATTAAAGTGGGAGTTTCTTTTATTTATTTCATCACTGCCACTTGTATCTCACCCTGTAGTAAAATGACAACCCAACGATATAATTTGTATCTCTATTTCAGGATCCCAAGGTTTCTTTTGAATATCAAGGTCCTCCTCAGAATTATTGTCTCGGGCTCTATTCTTATCATCCCTCCCTTTATAAGGGGATTCTAATTACCTCCTAAAGTCTCATTCCTTTGATTTGTCAATAAAAATGGATAGCTTTCCATGCCGGATCATGTTCTCAATCGCACACTTTAATGCAATATAATTTTTTTTTGTGTGCCCATAGTCCTTGTGGAATTCACAATACTTGGACTTATCTCTTCTGTTAGGAGGGGACTTCAATTTTCCAAGCCATTGAGGTCTCTCCTTCCTCTGATTTCCTCCAAAATGTGGTGCACACTAATAGTGAATGTAGCGTATTCTTCATACTTCTTTAGTTTTTTTCCTTTTTTTATTTTTTTGCTCTTTATTATCAGAAATCTTCTGATTGTCCATTTTAGCACCTGGAGATTGCTTAGAAGCTATAGCTTCCTCGGCATTCATGATTTTACCCGCTTTGGCCATCATTTCAGTCATGGTTTTTTGAGGGTCTTTAGCTAATATATAATATAACTTCTTTGGGAGCCATCCGCTCATAAAAGCGATGATAGTAGTCTTTTCTTCAAAATCCACCACTTCCAGCTTCTCACTATTAAACCGAGTAATATACTTACGAGTTGTTTTCCTGGTCACTGTCGGACACTTAGTAAGTGGTCTACCCTTTTTATGGGTTAGCCTTCAAAGAAAAAGTTGTTAATAAATAATGCAGTGAGCTATTGAAAGTTAGCAATTTGCCCTTGGGTGAGGTTATTGTACCAAATCTGTGCATATCCAGTTATGGTACATGGGAATACTCGTCAACGCATCTCATCTGGAACTGAGTAAATATTGATAAACGCTTGGTTTTTTTTTATATATAAAGGATAGGGCCTTTCTTACCATCATATTTGGGAGTAACTATAAGTGAATTGAATTTGGATGGTGCAGGGAAGTCCACAATAGTTGGAATAAAGGAGACCCTCCACAAATATTGCCTTCAAAGGATTTTAGACTTGGTTATTTCTCCCAGTCAATCCTCTAATCATTGTATTGATCATTTCCAAAGGTGATCTTCTGGATGAGATTTGGCTGAGGTACTTAAGGAAGCTTTAACGTGAATTTATGTCGAGCTCTCTTCCTAGGTAGTCTTCTCGACACGCGTAGAACCTCGTACATTATCCCTTGATCTAGAAGACCCTTTTTGGTCATCTTGTGACCTAGAGAGCTTTCTATTATAGCCCCTATTTTCCCGGGAAGCCAAATGATTGAGAAAATAGGCTTTAATTAGCCTTTATAAGGTGTTCAACTGAGTGAGAGACCGATCATCATAGTAGTCAATAGATCTAACTGAAGATGTTGCACCAAGATGGTAGGATCAATCTTGTGAAGATTTGGATTGTCTAGACTTTCTTCTCTTATTTCTAGGAGGGGGAGGCAGCATTTTTCTCCTAAAGGTTAGGGTAGCAGTGGATCTAGCTTGAAGAGTTTGAGTGAGTTGTCTCATGGTTTCTTGCATCGCCTCCTATCCCTTGGCAATGTTGTACAAAATTCACCCTAATTCACATATACTAGGAGGAGGGGAAGAATTAAAAGCAATACCCCCAATCAAACTGTCTTCTAGGATGCCAGTCATATTTCACAGATATGAAAAATAGGTTTTAAATATGTAGGATACAATAGTGACTTGTCATTCTCACTGATGGAGCCAATCTATTTATATCTAAATTTGGATTATTATCTTATCTTTAAATCACCAAATTTATAATCATTGATAAAAGAGATGAGAAAAGTCACCAGATATTTTTACGTGGTTCTTCTCAATAATGGAGCCTACATCTATGGAGTAACAATATTTAGGGTTATATTTCGGTATCTTAGGTACATATCTAGGGTTCCATTGGTGTCTCCTTTTACTTATGGGAGATGGTATATTTATAGTCAATGAAAATCTAAGAGGTAAAATGCTTGTATATCTTCAAGCATTTACACCTGTACACAATAATATGTAGCTAGGTATCATTCACGTGCATGGATATATTTATTATTGAAATTCTCCATGTGTGTCGCTTTGTATGACTGATGGTTCAACTTCTTGGAGATGGTCGATTGGAAGATCGACCAGAGGGTATCTAAACCGATCATGTATTATCCGTTGTGGTAGACTTAGGAATAATGTTACTGGGTGTCACAATTTTATTAGTCTAGATAACCTAATATTTTTAGGCTACAATAGTGAGAGGTATAGCAACGTCTCCTAAACTCATGTTCATACACAGGAGTGCTTGTGGGAAAGTGTGTATTTTTTATAATGGGTGGCTATTAGTATGTATATAAGTGTGCGAGGGAGTTTGACTTGGATAAAAGGTGTTCTTTTAAGGGTGTATATGTGTATGCGCTAGAATTTGTGGCTCGAGATAGTTTGATATCTCCTTCATGGTTTTAAAGTTAATATACAAGATGAATACATCTCTCTTGTCATAACATATCGAGAGATACATTGTCTAGGCTAGTGATCAAAAGAAGGACTCGATATTTCCCCTCATACTCATTTATCCATGAGATCACATCCCATGTAGTTTGGTTTTACAAGTGTTCAAATGTGTTTTGTGTGCAAGTGTGAGGACTTGGATTGAGAGGTGGAGAATCTATCTATGCAACATAGGCTAGGTTCGGTGTTTATTTGGAATGGTAATGGTCTTGAAGTTCATGACAAGGACATATATGTCCATCGGCAAATAAGTACCCAAAAGGTGTTTTTAAACCTTCAGACTAGTTTGTAGGTGTAATTCTAATATTGTCATGCTCTAAACATCCTTCATTTCCTACGAGTATGGAGAGGGAATGGGTATTTAGGATTGGAGTGTACTTAAATCTACCGATAGAGATCTAGGTATCCTTAATCGAGATGACTAAAATACCGATGTGTCATAGAACTCAATATGATCTAAAGTGATATAGATGATAACTTCATTTGAGAAATGGGGTTTGGACTAGAGATGCAGGCATCCCTAAGAAATAATACATCGATATATGTATTACAAGTCTTGGGCTTCTTGAATTTTGTTCGGTATAGTGCCTATGTAACCAAGGTGTCTTGGGATCAAAGAAAATATAATTCCATCAAACGGGACATATTAACAGGTGTAGGTGACGAGATATCGGGTATAAAATATACAACATTACGGAATTTATGGAGTTTAGTCCTTAATAAGTAATTTCTTTTAATAAATGGAATAGTATGTTAATATGTTAAAAATGAGTTAATCAAAGGTCGGTGATAGATAAGTATTGGAAGAAAAAATATATTTGGAGATTCCGTCACTGCGATAGGCTTTGCTTGCTCATTAAAGTACTGAGAGTAGTTCGATTTTGGACTGGTTTTACCAAACTTTCGAAATTACTCGACTCACTGAGGCTTTCTTGAGAATGGTTTTGAAAAGTATGTTTTCATGTTGTATTTACTCGTAGAATTTTATTATCATTTATATAACATAAGAATATGTCATTTAATCTCAAAGAACAGAGGTCTTGGGTTAAAAACCAGGCTTTAAAATATGAATGTTCTAAAGTGCAAACTCGGTCCCCTAACATGGGGTCAGATTAAGTGATATAACAAATATGGACAATTTATATATATATATATAGGGGGTATTGACCCTAGATTTCTCTAGAGTTTCTATCCCTTGTAGTGTGAACTAAATTTTCCTGGGGGAGTGCCCCCTATGAGGTGGAACTATTTAGTCAGGCGGATCATCGTTTGGAAGAGCTAAGTTTCACAGGGTGCATGTATAGGTTTGCCTCCATATTTGGTATGAAACGACTTTTTACAAGTGCAAACTTCACTCGGGATTTTTCTGACTGATCTCGAGTTTGTCAGATGATGGGGATTGGTCATATTTAGAAACTAAATCAAATGTTGGGTTTTGGAGTGCTTTTGAATGTTTGTGGGGACTTATATTTATAGGGGTCGATTTGGTTCTTCGATTGTTCGGTCAAAGGGGGGTTAAAGTCCAGGACATGTGTAGGGTGGATAAGGGGTGTGGGGGGTGTATGGCTTGGGTTAAATTTGCAAAGATTTGGAAATTATTGCACTAGGATTGTTAATCCTTTGGTTAAAGCCTTTAACCATTCGGTCAAAGGAAAAAATGTGACTTTAACTAATTGGTTAAAAGACCCCTGGTAATGAACTTTCTACTTTTGGAACGTTTTGATGATTTATATTTTAGTCCCCATAAATCTATCCATAGTGGTTTCAACCCCTTTACTTTTGGGTAGTTTCCATTTCCCAATTCTGGGATTTTTAGGGTGCAACTATGGAAGAAGGACTTAAACCGTGATTATAAATCGGAGCATACATAACTGGACATTAGGTCTAACTAAAAACTCTTAAGTGAAAAATAACATTAATGTGTTTTGTCTCGTATTTAGCATTATTTCAAAAAAATTCCAACTTTTTTACATGCAAAAAAATCTGCCACCCCATTTTGACCATTTAGTTTTTATGAAGTTAAAATTCCCTTAAAATGAAACAATAAAAAATCAAACCCCCACATCTCTCATATTTTATATCTCTTCACTATCTCGACATACATCTCATCGTGGTTGTTATCCTTATGGGGACACCGAAGTGTTTATTTATCAGTCTACCACTTCTCCCTTGATTTAATGATCGATGATTTTCCCTCGAAGGTGTTCGATACCGTAGACAATTTTTGGTTGTATGCCCCTATTTAGATCATGCGAGGGTTTTTTAGTTATTCAGAGTCACCAATTTATTTTATATAAAAACAAATAAAAGGTTTATGTTAGAACTTTTGGACTAATCCTAAGTCATGTTCAGGTCTACGATTGATCCACAGATTCTTGTTATGAGGTTCTTATGAATGGGGAAGGTATTAGGCACTCCACTTATTCTTTAGGCTTCCTTACCTATATACTTATTATTTCCATTTATATTATTTTATTACTATGTATTTTATTTTAAAACATGCTGAGATACATTGGTTTGATAATTTCTTAAAATATAGATAATTTTTTAGGCATAAAATGGTATTAGTGAGAGGTGTAGGAACATCACTTAAAGTGGTGTAGGTACACATGAATGCTTGTGTGTGAACGTGTATCCAGATAGTGAGTGGGCATTAGAATGTTTGTAAATGTACGAGGACGTTCGATTAGATTAACAGGAGGCCGTTAATATGTATGTGTGTTCATGAGCAAGAAATTATGGCTTGAAATTGTTTGATATCTCGTTCAATATGTGAGAAGGGGTTTAAAAGGTAATATGAGATACTAATGTATCTCTATTGTGAAAAAATATTGAGAGATATTTTGCTGAGGCTTTTATGCATAAAAATAACTCGATATTGAACCTACATACCCATGTAGCCACGAGATCACATCTTATGCAGTTCAGTTGTTGAGTTTAGTCTCATGGAATTATTCCAATGTGATGTGTGTGTAAGTTAGAGGACTTGCCTTGAGAGGAAGAGAAGATATCGATAGGCCAGAGGGTATCTTTGGTGGAGGTTTAGAATGGGAGTGGACCGAAGTCGACCATAAAGACATATGTGTCCATTATTCGATAACTAACCAGATGGTGTTATTGAACCATCAAAATAGTTTTTATGTGTAATGCTAAGGATGTATTGTTCTAAACATCCTTTGTTGTAATGCTAAGTATTTGATTAAAAACCAGGCTTTAAAATACAAACATTGTAAAGTCCATACATGGTAACCTATTAGGGGCAGGCTAAGTGATTTAAACATATATGGATATTTTATATCACAATATACATTCGGGGTATTGATCGGAAATATTTGTAGAGTTTCTTTACCCTCATATCGTAAATTGAATTTTTCCCAGGGGAGTGTCACCACTATGTTAACGTAGCTTTATTTAAAAGAGCTGACTTTCGTGGGGTGTGTGCAGAGGTTTGCCTCTATTTTTCAAAGAGTTTGTAGGATTTAAGCGTTCAATTAAATATGTGGGCAAAGGCTTGGTCATTTAATAGTTCGATCAAACATAGCCTTTAACCATTTGGTTAAAGGTTATGTTTATCCATTCGATTAAATATTATTTCCTCGGATTAATTTAATGCAGTTTGAGCTTTTAATTTTTTGAATGTTTGCTCCAACAGCTTTAGCAATGCTCATTTTTTACTCGACACTAATGTTTAGCTTGTTCATGTTACCTCATCTTTCTCTAAGAAATGTGGATATGTTTTTTTTGTTAAGAAGTCTCCCAATCGATGGAAAATCTTCCACTTATATATCAATTTTTCAAGTGACCATGGGGATGGCTACTTTGTTGTCCCTTGGGCATTTTCCTCCATCCCCACTAGACCTTCAACTAGACTGTTGCATTTTGTATGCATACCTGTTAGCCTTTACAATAGTCCTCCATGGTGAGGACCAAATAGTTCACATTCCTTCGCACAGTTCGCATTTGGAATATTGGCGCATACTCTATACATTGCTTTATTTTCCAATGATGTATGTTTTAACTCATTTCCTTCGGTGTATTTTGTGAATTCTTATCTTTTTTTTTTTTTCTAAACTAATGAGTTTTTCTATTTTAACTTTTCAGCAAGTTTAGGTTAATTTGGGTAACTTAGGAAGATTTTGACCCCTTGTTCTTGTACACACTTAGATCTGTACCAACAGGTCATCGAGGTCTCTACGAACCAGACTACTGATTACGTGGGGATGTCGATGAGCCAGACCATGTTTGCTGGGGGTACTTATTATATAATGAGCTTCTCTATGTCTAGTACGAGGTCATGGATGGTGGGTCTGGGGAAAACAAGTAGATCTCATGTCGATGGTCATGCAGGGAAGAGGCCCCACATATGATGTGATGATAGCATTGTATTTTGGGGTGGCCTTCTGGGTGAATTTGATGTACTCCCCCCAAAAGTCATTTTTGAGATATTCTTATGTTTGTTCGGGGGTAAGACCCCATGTCTGCAGTATGTTCCTTTAAGAGGAAAATGAGGGATCCCCATTACAATTTTTTGGATTGTAAAGGGATTTTTTTCCAAACATCATGTTTTATAAATAAATGCCTTTTATGTTGGGATGGTTTGTTTATTCTTGCATTTTTCTATTCCACTTTTATTTATCTTTTTATATTTTCTAGAGTAATATATATGAAACTGGTGAAAATAAACAAATAATTAGATTTGTGATATTTAATTTACGAGATAAATAATGTAAAATATGAACATGAACATAATGACCCTAAGCTCTTTTATTTAGAATGGTGGTGGCATACATGCAGATTTACAAAAATAAAAGGGAATACACATATAAATGAAAAGGTTCCCTATCTTTTTTAGACTTTTCCTTTATAAAGATAGGCACTTTTATCCATTTTATGGTGGGTTATCAATTATGTTGACATTTGAATATGAAGGATGGAAGTTTTCTTTATTCATTTATGATTTGGAAGGAACCTTGTGATGTTGCTTTGGAATCGAAGTCATCATTAAGCCAAGATAGGGTGACGTTTATGTGGAGACCTTCACGAGTCTGCATGTTTTATGATTTTGTCCCGGTATATGGGGTGTTTGAGGAGGATTTTGTTTGGTGTTTTTTTTTTCAAGGGTATGGGGGTATGAGGTATTTCATTGCGAGGATCCTTTTAACTTTTTTTTCCATTGTATCAACCTTTCTATGTTTTATCTAAATTAGGATAACTCTAAGGAGTTCCAAAATTCTTTAAGGAACCAATTTATTACTTGATGTTTAACTTATTTAGACTGCCCTGAATCTTTTGAAGTGAGGGCATAGTGACAATGGATTTTCTCGTAAAAAAGTTTTTTTTCTATGTTTATTTAGGCTGGGCCCGAAGTGATATCTTAGACTACCTATGTATCTCCGATTTGAAGACAACAGTGGGTCTATATTTAAATGTTTGTGTTAATAATTTAATGGAGAATCGGTTCTACGTAGTTCCTATAAATGAAAAAGGACGGGTTTGAAGGTTTTAGATGACTTCAAATGAGTGGTTGGTGGATCAAGTGAGCGTTTTGATGTTGGGCTAGGAATGTGATTGGGTTTGTAAAGTTTTCCTTTCCCGTTATGACCTATTATTTTTGTATTAAATAAATTTATTCCTTTTTCACCACTGGCAAGTTAAAGGGAAGAATATACTTAGTTTGTCAAAATTATATGGATGGAAAATGTAACTTTATAGAGATTAGCTAAGGTAGCTTCTCTACTAAAGTTTATTTTCGTGACGAGGTAAGGTCATCCCCAATTGGTTGCAAATTTTCTTTTGGGAGTTCGGGAAGGATTGAGATTCTTGTTTAGGAGTAGACCTCTTTGTTTAATATTTCTCTTATTAACCAAGGTTATTATTTTCTCGGGCTGTAAATTGTTGGAATCCCCGATTATGATAAGTGGCCTCTAATCTCCTCTTATCATAGAATGCTCATACCCAATCGGTTTTGACCACTTATCTTTCGAGCATGAACATTAATGGAATACCTCGAGTTTTACTGGTAGGACAACCTCCATGCTATAATCAATGAGTAGGGGTGACCCATATTGAGTTTCTCTCTATAGTGAGGTAGCCCCCGAGGGCATCACTAGAGTTGAACAGACTACTGAATCCGGCATTGCTAAATACATGTATATTTTTCCCTTATGATTGGCCTTGACAGTAATGGGGACCTTCCCAGGTATCTTTTCATCTCCAGAAAGGCAACTTGGAATTCATTCGTCCATTAGAAAGAGTTTTTGATCACTTTGCGGAATGGAAGGCATTTATATATGGCTCCAGATATAAATAAATTTAAAGTTGCTACTCAGCCTGTTAGGTTTTGGATTTCCTTCTTCCCTCTCGGAGGCAGCATAATAATCAACGCCTAGATCTTGTCAGGTTTAGCCTCTATGACCCTTTATTTGAAAATAAATCCCAAATTTTTTTCATCCTTGACTCCGAATAAGCACATGGCTGGATTTTTCTTAATTTCGCATTTCTCCATCTCATCAAAGGTTTAGTCGACAAAAATAATGTGTTCTTCTACTTTTATTCTCTTTGTCATCATGTCATCTATTTCATCATGTCATATATGTAAACCTCCATGTTCTTCCATATCTACTTCGCATTGTTCAACATCCTTTAAGAAATGGCACCAGCATTTTTAGTTCGAAGGGAGTAACATCAAAATAAAAATTACCTTAGTCAGTGATGAAGGGATTCTTCTCTTTGTCTTCTAGCTTCATTTTAATCTGGTTATAACCATTATATGCATCCATGAAGATTAGTATCTCAAGCCTAAATGTTGCATCCACCAATTAATATATCTGAGGCAAAGGATAATAATCCTTGGGACATGCCTTCTTTGGATATTTTAAGTCCACACACATCTGCCATTTTTTATTTTTATTTCATACCATCACCATTTTTGCTAACCAGTTGAGATACATCACGTCTTCAATTAATTCACCTTTCTTTAACTTGGACACTTGACATATTTTTCTCTTCCGATGTTTATGCTTTACTGGTTTAGCTTCCTTGGCTATGTTGAGATCATAACAGATAATAGTTGGATCAATTCCACTCATATCTTCATGGCTCCATTTAAATAGGAGTGTAAATTATTCGAGCCGATCCGAGCTTAAGGTTTCTCAATTTTGTTTGTAAATGTAAACGAGCCTAAAATTATGTTCAAGCTTGGTTCGTTTATCTTAAGAGTTGAGTTGGAATGAGTTTCTAAGGAAATAAAGATTAGCCGAGCTCGAGTATCTTGGTTTTTTCACACTACCTTAATATGATTATTATTAATCGAGCCGAATTCGAGTTGAGCTCAATAAGATAACAAGCTCAAAATATTTTCAAGCTTGGTTTGTTTACTAAATAATCTTGTCTCGAATGAGAATTTTTCTGAACGGACATGAGAAGATCTTGAGTAGCTCGATTCATTTTATAGCCCTAGATGAAAATACACTTTTCTTAGCTCGTAGAAAGTTAGATAGTTACTTCTTGAGGATGATATCCAAGGACGAGCCAATATTGTTTATTCTTTCAGGATTCTCATCATCTAGGATTACTGGCTATGTTTCTCCAATCATTTCTTCGGTTATCAACATATCTTTATCTCGAGTATTTAATGTCTTGATCTAATAGGTTTATACTAGATTCTTCCCCTCTTCCTCATCAGTCGAGGTGTAGTAGCATTCGTGTACTTATACATGGTTTCTTTTCACCACTCATACCCCAAAATTAGTCGAAAACTTTAGACATTGATGAACAGTTGAGTCTACATCCTCAAACTTGTTTAGACCCTCTCTTCTAAAAAAGGTATTGTAGGCCGATGAGACATTCTTATCTAGGATGAATAATCTTATTGTCTTTGTTCTACTGGTCAGCCAAATATCGATAACTAGTTTTAGCTCAATTGTACCTAATGGGGTACATTTTTTCACCTATGAATCCAATCAGAGGATGATGGCCTGTCTCTAACTTCCTATCAGATAGATTCCATCTTTGTAAACAATCATAGAAAAACACATTTGGTCGATCTCCCATTGTCCACCCAAATTCTCTTCACGTCTCTGTCACCAATCATCATGGTTGTGACTAGTGCATCGTAATGAGGATACAATAGTCTTGAGAGTTAATTTATAGAAAAGACTATTATGAGTCTATACTTGGAGACTTTTTGAGGTGGGATGTTTTTCATTGCTACCATATTAATATATTTATTATCAGCACTAGATATTAGTTCATTGAGAATAGATCTTAGTTCATTGAGATATGCCTTTATTTTCGCCATCTCATCACCTCCACTAGCATCTCCTCTTACTATGTAATTTCACCTGAAATAGATCATATTCATATCTACTATGATTTCTTAAGCCTATCGGGGAGGTTGGAATCCTCATTGTGTTTATTTTTCCAGGATCTTTTCTGGTCTTTATTCCCTATCCAAGGTGGTCTTGATCTCCTCATAGGCTTCCAATCCTCACAGGCTTGTGTTGATTTGTCATTTTTCTACAAAACCTTATTACTCTATCCTCTTTTGATGAGGACCTCAATTTAATCCTTTAAGGCTAGGTAGTCTTTGGTTTTGTGTCTGTGATCTTTGGTTCTTCAACCAGTAGTTCTTAACTTCTTCGATCATTTTAATTCATTATCTCCTCGTATTTCATTGAGGATATTGTGTACTCCCATTATTAAGGGAGTATATTAATCAAAATTATGGTATGGCCTCCTCTAGCTCTTCATCTTAGGGCCATCTTTGGGTTTCCCCTTTCTTCCTAAGCTACTACTTTCTTCAAACATTTTTTTGGCTGAATCCTTTTTCAACCATGGCTTCCTCTATGTTTATGATCTTTCCTTCCCTTTCCAAGAGCTTGGCCATATGGTTTGGAGGTTCCTTGGACAAATCCCGATACAAGTTCCCGAGAAACATCCCACTCATGATTTTTGTAATGGTTATTTTTTATTATAGTCCACCACTTCTAGTTTTTCAGTATTGAACTTGGTAATGTACTCTCTTATCATTTTATCGTTATATTGACGGATATTTAACAAGTGAGCTACCCTCTTACCAGGTTTTGCTTCGAAGAAAAAGTTTTTAACAAATAGTTTATCTAGTTATTTAAACTCTGAGACCGCCCATCTTAGTAACTTATTATGCCAAATTTGAATTCCACCTGTGAGCGTGATTGAAAAATCTCTACAAGAAATTTCATTGACTATAGACAATATGTCACATGCTGCTTGATATTTCTCAATATGAAAAGTTTTATTTGATTTCCCTTCATACTTGGGAGTGACCACGGGTGAATTATTTTTTTGGAGGTGTAGGGTAACTAATCAAAGTGGTTGTGAATGGAGATCCCTGAAAAAAAAAGCTTTTGTAGGGAATTTCTTATTTTGATGAGATTTCCCAGATGATGTTGTATCTTCTAAATGGATCCCCTCTATATTTGATCTTCCTCGGTCACTTTATTAGATAATTCTTGACTCTCAATCGAGCTTTCTTCTCTTTGGATAACCTATTCATACTTGTTTGATGCCTTGGTATTCCATCTCAAAATTTTCTCTTTTATTAGATACGGCCTCCTATATTCTACTCATTTTATGCCTTCTTCAAGGTGCGAACGTGTCTGCACCCCTCTCCTTCCCAGCCTATTAAAAACTCATACTTTTTTTAGCCTTTAAAAGGCGTTTATTCATTCGTTCGAATACATTTAGTCATTGCCATCCTCATTCAACCTCATAGTGGAGGTTCTACTTGGTTGATAGAAGGATTCCTTAGACTTTAACCCACGTGTTCGAGCAGATTTGCTCGTCTTAAATCCTATATTTATCTCTTGGGATTTTCTAGAGATTTTCCTTAGTTCTCTTGCCTTCTCTCTTTATAAGGGAATGAGGAGGTGATTCCCTGTATTTACCCAAAGTTTTCTCCAAAGATGGGGTTATTGGATATGTTTTTGGGTGGACTGGTCAACTCTATAAGGCTATCACATAGGTAAGTTGTCTCATATTTTTTTGCATAGCTTCTTTGATTTTAACCAAGTTATGAATCAATCCCTCTAGATTTCCTATTCCAATATGTATGGAGGGAGGTGCAACTTGTTTTTCCTTACTACTTTCAGGGTGTTATGTCATTATTATGAAAAGTAAAAAAAAACAGAGTATGGAAGCAAGAAACTAGTGTATGATTGAATTTTAGGGGATATTAGTTTAGGCTAAAAATAAAAGTGTTTAGGTATAGTCTACCCTAAATGTGTTAATGGAATAGTAAATCAAGGATTTTAGGAAAGGTTTGAAAGGAATTTGCTAATCATATCACCAAGAGACTGTTGAAGATCTTTTGGAGGATTTTTATCAAAAATCTAGATTTCCCACAATTAAAAATTGGTATTTGGAAAAAGAAACATCTAATCTTGACTCATTTCTCACAGACATCGCCATTTTTTATCGCTTAAAAATGGATTCAGGGTTATCTTAGCTAGTCGAAATCCAATTAGAGATAACAGATAATAAATAGATAGTGTATGCAAATGAATATATATGGAGATAAGGATGAGAAGATTAATAACCAGAATTATGTGATTCAACCCTCAAGAATGAGTCTATGTCCATAGGTTTCCTTTTTCACTAGTATTGGGTTAGTACAATAGTATGGTCTATTTTTTAGACCATAAGAATGTTAGACTATCTCTATTTAATCAATAGGTTAAATAGATTATTGCCTTCCCTAATCCCTATGGTGGATCCAACCTTGTATAGTGAAACCCTGCGAAGGAATGTCTGTTGGATAGTGTGGGCCAGGTTTGAGCATCTTACTAATGGATCACTCATGAATATTTTAATATTTTATCCATTAATGATAGGTTCTACATTTGTTGGATGTCTTACATGCCACACACGTATTATTGGGAAGCCACTAATATTACAAGTTGTCAATTTGCCTTCCTGGCGTCCACCTAGTCCGACCAGGTGGAAAGGAGGCTGAGCATTTTACTGAACCGAGTTCCCCCTTGACATCTCTTATACTGAGTCCAAGGTCTGTCACATTGTTGAGTTCTTTGTACAATTATGTTCAGATCAAAAGATGTTCTATAAGGCTATTATAATAGTATTACTCCAAGGTCTAGGTTTTGGACATGCATCTGAAGGTGGTAGTTGAACAAATGGGCCGATAGGGATCCAACTCCTTTGTAGGTCTTGATGAGTTGCATTTTAAATTTATTTGGTAACTAGCCTTCGGCATAGAGGGACATTTTCTTAATTTTTATAAGTTCTTCTATAGTTTGCATCTTGTTGATGGCTTATTAGAGGAGACACAATTCAAATCGTACTTATGCTATCTCTTAGTTTCGAATGGGAAGAACATCCTCATCGGATGTGGAGGAGCTATGAACTCAAATCGTAAAGTTCCTTGATATGAAAGGTGTGGGTACTCAGTATAGTGATAGTATGGTTCAAAGTAACCATGAAGGATAAATGCCACCTAGAAGTGGGGGCACCTACATTAGTAAGGAAAGCCTGTGCTAGAAATGGAGCAGGTGGATCCTGAGGATTCGATGGTACCATCATGACAACTACCTAAGGCATTGTAAAGATCTTTGGGATAGGGGGAGGGAATATATTCCCTCAAATCTCGGAATTAGAACTAGCCTCTTATAGGTGGACTTGTGCTTGACCTAGTTCCCTGATTTCTAACTACATGGTGTTTTGAGAGGCTCCGATGTTCTCCAATTGTCACAAAAATTGATCCATTATGGATGGAGTATAATCTTCTTCACTCGACATGCAATGTACTATCGATCAGACTTTATAGTAGTGGGTGGGAAGTTTGTTGATAAAAAATAGATAACTGCATAGAGCACAAACTCGGGGTTCCAGGGTAAGACCTAAGTGTGAACTTTTACTAGTAATGGAAATAGAAGAAAAAGTCAGGGCGCTTTCGTTCAAGATTTTGTATACATAAGGAATAGCAAAAGGACAATACATAGAGGATGAAGAACTGACATATGTATGACTTTTCCTCATGCAATTTTGTTACTTGTTTTTAACCGTATGTGGATGGCATCTTATTTTTGTACTTTTTTGGTAGTATATTCAAAGGGGAAGAACTGAATAGAGTCCCATTGGATTTAGGTGAATATGGGTAAGATATCATTTTTCATACGAAGATTAAGCAATTAATAGGCTATCATCTATCATTTTATATTTAAAACAATGTGGGTAGGGGAATCCAATGTAAGAGAATTCTCTTTTGGTGATTTCTTTCAAATTGATATTGGTTTATCTTCTATAAAAAAATGGGAAGACATTCAACCTAGAGTATGAGAGGTTTGGACCAACCTCCAGTCATGTGACAATTTTGAAAAAACATTGTCAAAGTTATTTGCCCATAAGTATTTATTCGTTTTATGAAATAGGGTGCTTTCCTAGATATTTTTTCTATATGCATAGAGGTCATATGACTCAGTGATTGATGGATCACTTTTCATTGCCATGGATTACGATATATCAGTCTTCTTGGAAACCTTTAAGTTATGTATGAAACCACTTTACCCTAGGACTAAATAGTTATGGAAGCTTATTCAATATATCCTATTATGGGATGAACTTCAAACATTCCTTGTCATTGAGATTTTAGGATCGAGAGAGAAGTTGCCCAATATACAATATGAGTGGGGGAAAATAGTGACAATATTCACCAGCTATCAGCGTTTTGACTAACCTCATTTGGCCTTGGGGGTACAGGGTTTAAAAAATAGGAAAATCAAGACTATGCAGTGCCAGGTGCGAACATGTAATCTTTATTTAAACATAGTTTGATGTTTGTTTTATCAGGAGGTCCTTCGCACATACCTATATGTTTGGATGAATGTAAAATGATGCACAAGGGGACCTGAGCAAGCATAAATATTTTGAGGGACTCTAAAACTAAGGCGTCTAAACAGTTCTAAAATCTTCATAAAGTAGTAATATACAAGAGAAATATTAAACATAATAGAAAGGAAGCACAAGGATAGTTCGACTCACTTATCCCTAGCGGAGTTACCGCTATGGTGTTATGGGTCCTAGATTGGACTCAAGAGAGTGTGAAGTATTTTTAGTGGGCATATATGCTCATCGTGGTTGTGATACCTATGGGGATGCATGAGTTCTTGTCTCTCAATTCGCCATTTCTCTACGAGCTTGGGTTTATCAATTCAATGTTTAATTATTTCCCATGGAAGTTTTTTGACACCATATATAGTTTTTGGTGTCACACCCCTATTTAGGTCTAATCCTAAGTATTCCTTGGGCGGCGTTTTCAATTGTTTATAATCACCAGTTTATTTCAAATAAGACAAACAAAAGGTTTGGGTTTACCCTTTCAGGTTAGTTTTAAGGCAGGATATGTCTACAATTGATCCAAAGATTCTTATTATGGTGTTAAAGAATCGGGTTACGAATGGGGAAGGTATTAGGAACCCCACTTGTTCTTTATGATTACTTATTTTTATACTTATTATCACTATTTGCATTATGTGATTACTTTTTAGTTCATTTTAGAACATATTTTGATACCTTAGTTTGAGAATCGTTTAAATTGTAGGTAGATGCTTAGGTAAACAATGTTATTAGTGAGAGGTGAAGGAATGTCACTTAAACTGATGTGGGTACACAATAATGCTTATGTGTGAAAGTGTATCTACATAATGGGTGTACATTAGTATATATGTAAACATGCGACGAAGATCAAATTATATAATGGGAAGCCGTTAATGTGTGTGTGTGTGTGTGTGTGTGTGTGTATGCACAAGAAATTACCCCTTAAGGTAGCTTGATATCTCATTTGAGGTTTGAGAAAGGGTTTCAAAGGTAATATGAGATATGTATGCCTCTTTGTTATGACAACATATTAAAAGATATATTGTCAAGGTTTTTATTAACGAAAAGGACTCAGTATTGTGCCTACATACTCGTGTGGACACGAGATCAAAGCCTATGTAGTTATATTATTGATGTTAACCACATGGAATCATTCCAACATTATATGTGTGGGAGTGTGAGTACTTGTATTGAGAAATAGATAAGATATAATTGGGACAGAGGGTATCTTCAGTGGAGGTACAAAACGGGAGTGGACTCGAGATCGACGATAAGGACATAAGTATTCATCGATTGATCACTATCCAGAAGGTGTTAATGAACCTTGGGAATGGTTTACAAGTCTAGTGAAAAGGATGTAATGTTCTAGACATCTTTTTCTTCCTATGGGTGTAGAAAGAGGGGGCTTGTATTTGGGGTTGTAGTGGACCAAAAGTCACTGACATAGATCTTCGTATCCTTTATTGACATGGTTAAAATCCTAGAGGTGTCATAGGCCTCGGGATGATCCGAAGTGATAGAGATGAACATTCCATTTGAGAAAGGGGACTTAAACTATAAATTCAAGCTCCTAATAAATAATAGGACCAGATACATATAATAAGTCTTGGGTTCATGAGTTAACTCAGTATTGTGCCTACATACTAAGAAGATTTGGGATCAAAGTCAATGTTGTTTCAACAAACGGGACATATTTACGAGCATAGGCAACAGGATACCACGTATACAATAAATAATATTATAGTACATGGAGCCTAGTCTTTAATATAAAAATATCAATTATAAGTTGGAATGTCATATTCATATGTTAAAATACATTAATCAAAGGCGGGTGTTTGACATGTATTCTTAGAAAACACATATTCGGGTGTGCCGCTGTTGAGATGGGATTTGATCGCTTGAATAACTAGTGAGAGCATTTCAATTATAGACTTTGGTTTTAGCAAAATTTTGGAGTAACTCGGTTCACTGACACTTTCCTGAGAACTGTTTTGAAAACTATGTTTTCATGTTATATTCAGTCTTTTAGCATTTGATTAGCATTTATTTAACATGTGTATGTAATTTAAGCTAAACAAACAAAGGTATTGGGTTAAAAACTAGGCTTTAAAATATAAACGCTGTAAAGTATATACCCGGTACCCTAAAAAGGATTAGGCTAAGTGATTTAAATAGTTGTGGATAGTTTCTATTACAGTCTATATTTGGCTTATATACCCAAAATTTCTACAAAGTTTTATTTACCCTTGTAGTGTAAGATGAATTTTTATGGAGCGGGTAGCTGGTATCGCTATGAGGTGGCACAGTTTAGTCAGTGTAATCTTCATTTGTGAGAGCCAACTTTTGCAAGGTTCGCATATCGGTTTGCCTTTGTATTTCGAAGGAAGTGACTTTTCTAAAGCTAGAACATTACTCATAATTTTTTAGCAAAAATCGAGATTTAGAGGTGGTCGAGGTTGAAGAAAGTTAGAAAACTAAATCAATGTTGGGTTTTGGGGTGCACTTAAAGCTTAGTGGGGACCCCTTTTATAGGGCCCGATTCGGTCCTTTAACCACTAGGTTGAAAGGGATGTCAGATATTGGGTGGATCCTAGGGGAAGGGACACGTGTGGGGCAGGAGGATGAATTGAAAAAAATATGGTAGTGATTTCCATTGGATGTTTAGACGTTTGGCTAAATCCGTTTAACCATTCGGTTAAATGGGTTGAGAGGCCTTTAACTATTTGGTTAAAGGTCCCAACTCAACTGTTCCTTTTATGTTTGCAAGGGTTTTATGATTTCTCACTTTTCCCCTAACTCAAGGGTGGGTTTTAGCATTTATAAGTTGTTATTGGGAGACGAACTCAATCCCCGATTACAAATTGGGGTGTCCACAATCTCTCTCTCTCTCTCTCTCTCTCTCTCTCTCTATATATATATATATATATATATATATATATATATATATATATATATATATATATATATATATATATATATATGTGTGTGTGTGTGTCTGTGTGTGTGTGTGTGTGTGTGTGTGTGTCTCAGTTTGCCCAATTAAATACCGGGTGATCAGTTCTTTATCAAATTATAAATAGGAATCTTATTTGGTTCATTCTTAGCATCACTGTCGAAAACATTTTAAAAGTTTACTAACCACCTAGTATTCAAAAAGTCGGTGCCAAATTTTATATTTTTATTAAATAATCTCAACATACGGAAATAAAACTATATTATACACACAATAACAGAGGCTAAAACATCACAAGATTTAATATGAATAAATGATGAATAAACCATTAGCTCCAAGTCTAATATAAAAACTCCAACAAGATAATAAACCCGATTACAAATTCCAACTAAACATCAAATGAAATCAAATTGAATCCTCATGTAAAAAGTCTAATAAAACCTAATGAAATAAATAATTGAAGGGGCGGCGACATGCCCAAATGAAATAACTGAACCGCATCCTACTCTAGGAATGAAGTAATTGCCAGCGACTAAATCTAAATCCTGTAGGCATCCATTAGTGCTGCAGTGCATCCCTAGAATAGATCATCAAGCTGGGAATCCGTGTGGCTGGACACCTAAAAGGTTTTGAAAATGTTTTGCATGTATGGGTCACAGCCTAAGAAAAAACCATTTTGAAAATATTTTGCAAGTATTTGTCACTAGTTTAAAAATAATTATTAGATACACATGTTAGGTTGAGTAATCTCACTTGAGTTCCTCACCTCTCATCTATAGGGCACACCTAATGTCTTCTACTAAGCCCACCTAGTCAAGCTACCCATTATAACTAGGTATTAAGTATATAACTAACCCTTATCAATTTTAGCTCACCCGTACTACCCATACAGTACTCTGCCAATCTAACTAATAATTAACATCTTCCTAATGTTATTAATAAATCCAAATTAACACTATAGGAAAAGAGTGAGTAGGTACAATTAAACTGGAAAGGTAGATGGGAATGGTTCTAGTGGATCACAACAAAATAAAGAGCGGATCTACAACAAGGGCAAGAGATTTAAGTATGGGGGTTATCGACCCGAGAGTGTTGGGTTTAGGAAGGGTCAGTAGGGCCCTCAGCAGTAGCAGCATTTCGTTCCTCAGGTCTGCCAGGGCCAAGGGAATGGAGGGAGAGGTTAGTAAGGACATTATTAGTGGCAAGGAAGATTTTTGGGGAAATGTTTTATTTATTGAGAGACAATCCACGGGAAGAGAGATTGCCTTATGCGAGGAATGGGGAAACCACAAGAAGAGGTTCTGGATGTACAACCAATGTAGCAAGTCATGGGTCAGTTTGAACGTAAGGATTAAATTCAGGGACCCACCGATCAAGCAATGCAGCTAGTACTTGGAGGTAAATTTCCCTTTTATCCTACGAGTATAGGGTAGATTTTTATGACATGGGGGCATCACAACGTAAGATTTTTATCACTATAATTCGCGAGTGAGTCGAATTTAGTGGGTGCATTGGAAGTAATAGCCTTACTATGTATATATGTAGATAATTACTATGGGGTAGAGGGGCTCTTTAGTGTCACCTATGAGAGAGAGGGTGTGTACACTAAGAGGATGGTTCCATTACATGTTAGTTTACTGCTTTCGAGAATTATGAGAATGGAGTAGACTACTTTCCGAGTTTTGACTGGTTAGCGATAGTTTGAGCGATTGTAGACTATTATGGTATGTTATAGTGTGTTGCATGATAGACTTATAAGAATATGTTCGTATGGTCATATTTGATCCTGGTGAGTAGGGACGTTTACTAATGTGATTTAGGGTACATTGGCTTATTATCAAGTAGAGAGATATAACTCGTGATTTATTCCCTCTAAAAAAACTAGTGCTAGTAAGAGCGTCGTGATGTAGGTTGTCTTTTGTAACATGGGAGTGGAAGAGTATACGTTTATGTCAAGAGACTTGGATTTAGGGTTACATGCCATGGACTAAGGGCCTAATGGATCTCGACGACCGATAATGTTAGGCAGTAGTGTATCGGGGGGTTCCTTATTTATATATTTTTATGAGACATACCACACATGAAACTTAATGCAGCGTCGGATGTAGGGAGATGTTTAGTCATTAGGAAATGGGTTTAGTACCATGATTATTATACATATATGTAGCTATAACTGCAAGATGATAGTTATATTACGATTTAAGGCTAGTGGAGCAGTGTAACATTGGTGAAGTTATGCATAGTATAGGGTGTATGGGCACCCTGGGTAGTTGAATTCTTTTTAACATTATCCACGATTAGGAGAGGTAGAAATATATGTAGTGATCTTAAGAGTATAAGATAAAGGTAGTGCATAAATCTTGAAGTGTGAGTATTATTCGAATTTCGAGGAAAGCATTCCCATATAAGGGGGAGTATGTAATACCCCGCATTTCTAAGGATATAGGATTCAATTAAATTGGTGATTTAGGATTTAATCTATATTAGTGATTGGGGAATTTATAATTCGAGTATTTAGAATTTAAATTAATTCGGTCCATTTAATATTTATGCGTGGCGTATTTTGAGGAAAAAATAAGATAATTTTATAAAGTAATTTGGATGATGATTTAGGAGTCACAATTTATTCCGAAAGGGTCGAGATAGTCTAAATAGTATACATGGGGACATAGTTTAGGTCTCGAGGAAATTTTAGACCATATCGGCACCGTATGAGGGCATTTAATTCATTTGGTAACATGGGGTTAAGAGACCTATGAATTTCTAATGTCTTTATTAGCATAGAGTTGGGAGGGGCTAGAGTTAGAAAGAAAATAAAAAGAGGCCATTAGAGAAGGAGGATAAGCCATTTTACTAGCTTAAGAGAGAGTTCTTAAAGGATTCAAACTTACTCTTGTACCACCATCATCATTGGAGAGTGGATTGAAGTAGAAGACAAATAAATCCATCGTTATCAAACAAAATCAGATCTACTGGACCAAAGGCAAGTGTTTATCTTGCTTGTCTGTGAAGAATTATAATACCCATGTAGAGTACGGTCTTATATTTGATGATTTAAATTGAATCTTGAGGTTTTGATGATTTATACACATGATTTGGGGTAGATTTTGCATGTAGAATTAATCATTAATATGAATAGTAGTAAATCAAATCTTATATGATGAAGAACGTGAAGGAATTCTGGGTATTTTGATGAGAATATATGTAGAACACAAAATCTAGGGGTTTTAATAAATTAATGAATTCATTGGTTGTTGGATGAATTTCATATAGCTTTGATGTATTATGTATATTATAAATCTCCCTTATATACTTAAATGATGCTTAGTAATGTTGGATGAGATTTTATGGAGTTTCATGAAGTTCAGTTAACGCTTTAATGGTGAAAACATAACTACGTAGAAGAAGAAGGGGCCTACTACTTTTTGATTTGATTCGGCCCAGAAGGAAATTGATTCAGAAGTTGAATCAATTCGTCCTCCTGGGAGAATTGATTTAGTTTCTTATAATTACCCAATTTTTCCTTTTTGATTATGTTTTCTCTTGGGATGAATTACAGGGAATTTGGGGTTTGATCTTATAATTAATTAAAGATTTTGAGGAAGTCAGTAGGTATATGGTTAAGACTTTGTTAGATCTTAATGTGGGTACGATTGGAACTTTAAATCGACGAGAGTAAATTGAGTGAATTATAAATGATGAATTTGGAATTTAGTCTTCGAGAAGAGTGGACCATGATCTAAGGTTATAACTAGTATGGTATAAGCGTAATAACTACTGAATTAACTTAAGGGATATATATGGGCACTTTGGGTAGAGAATAATACTCGGGGATGTACGATAATGAGGTAAGATTATGAATTAATGGTACGATAAGTATTTGGGAAGCCGATACTACGTACAAATAATTATTATAGGTTGTATGTGTGCCTATATTGAATATACATATGAATTAGGTTGTGTGTATGCCTATTATGTTCTTTTATGTATGTGAACATACCTACATTGCCTGCTATCATGGAAGGTTCCGTGCACTGGGCGATCCCACCTTGACGATTCCAATGAAGTCTGGATTTGTGCCCCCGAGAAGTGTTAATAACTATGTGAGAGAAATAGCGAAGCTAGTAAGTCGTTTGGGTACGTTAGGTATGTTCGCAACCTTAAAGACTTAGTGTTATGTTCGCCTCCAATATGTGTTGTTTTGATTTATGATTCAAGGAACACATTTTGAATCAATAGTCCATGATTATGTACGTGAGGTACTTCGACTTAATAACAGAGTATGAAATTTGACATCACGATGGCGAGTCCAATAGATGCTATATATATAGTGTGTGTGTGATACATATATATACATGGGTGTTTAATCCTACTTATGTGTGATAGTAGTGGGACTAGAGAGTGTATGTTTAAACAATATTTAATTTGCTTATGTGTGATAGTAGGGAGACTAGATAGTGTATATATAAATAAGACTAAATCTACTAATGTGTAAATAGTAATAAAATAGATAACATATATATAAAACTAAAATTTAAGTAGAGAAACTTAATGAAAAGATTTGAATGATAACATATGTGGCAGGAAGCGAAGGTATGCTCACACACAAAAGAAGCCCATAATAGGCATACACACAACCTATTCCTATGTCGAATATAGGCATACACACAACCTATAAATATAATCCATATAGGTATACACCCAACCTATAATATAGCTCATATAGGTATACACACAACCTATGAACATAGGTCGTACGTAATATATCTCTCTCGAATACTCAACGTGCTATCTATTCTCAAGTATAACATCTTATCGAATTTTTTTGAGTATTATTCTTTACCCGAAAGGACCTAGTTAACCCTTAAGTTATTTCAATAGTTAATTCACTCATACACTCTTGTTCTACATCATAGGTTCACTCATACTCTCCGTTATCCGTTCTCATTCCCTAAAATTCATGTCCAAAGGGTATTCGCCTGAATTCTCCCGTTATGGCTAAGCCTCAGCCTTACATTAGGCCTACTATAATTCAGTATATACCTATTGTAGTTTAGAAATGTTCCAAATATTGTCCCCGTTAATTAGTCACAAATTTTGGGCTTAAACAAGGAAAATTGGGCAATTATGGGTAACCGAATCAAATCATAAATTTTTTGGCTGATTAAACACGCGATAGTAAAATTTTGATTTCCCCCTCTACAACACTCTAAACGACCCAATTCAAAGCCCAGTGGAAAGATAAGACATAGAAATTTTCGATATCTATGACTCGCACTCTAATTCTAAGTACAATTGAAATGGCGTACGTTTAAAATCACTCAAAAATTCTGGGAGATTGACATCTTGTGTTCATCAATTAAACCATAAGTCATTAAAGATTCATGTTATTCAACCAAGATTTCATCTTAATCATCACATATATTTTAATTTAATTTTATCTTCACATAGGGATTCATTCTACATGAAATCCTACACCGAATCATGAGTTCTATTCATCTAAAACCCAAGAACATAATTGAAATCATAAAATTGAAAACCCTACACTACATGGGTATTATAACTTCTTCAAAAACGTGAAATATAAACAATAGAGTTATATTTGCAATTTTGAATTCATTTTAGTATGATGAGGTTTCTCTCTACTTATTGTGATTTCGATTCCGGCACATCTGTGGTGAGAATTTATGTGGAAAGCCTAGGTTTTCTTCTCTTTTTCCTCTCCTATAGCCTCTCCCCTCTAAAATTTTTGTTAACCATAGTCTCTAAATCAAAGGGGCAGATATAACCTTTTAATTTTTAGATTTATTCCTACCCTATTCTCCCAAATGGTTGAAGCGCCCTTAAACGGTGTCGGGTTGGTCTAAAATTGTCTCGGGACCCAAATAATACACCCGAGTAAACTATTTCGGCAATTTCAACTCACTAGGAAACAACCGTGACCTCTAAATCATTGTTCAAGTCACTCTATAAAATTTTCGATCTGGATCTCAAATAAGACAACATGTGACTCTCGGTTGAGATGTAATCTGATTACATCAACATCACTCACTGTGACGTCTATTAATTTCCACATTTTATTAACTACATCCTACGTAAATTTATCTCATAATATTAATCTTATTCTCTCCTGATTAATATTTAATAGTCGCATAATTATTCCATCAACAATAATCATTATCTCCCAAAAAAATTTAATTCAATCAAATCACGGCACGCGTGTAATTAAAAATTTACCGAATTAATTAATTTTAAATTGCTCAAAAATACTGGGTGTTACAATAATCTTGTGATTAATTGAAGGAATTATTGTAATTGGTTGAGGATATGCCTTATGTGATCACTAATTGTATTATTAAAAACTGACATCGTGTGGACAACGAGATTGTATGAGTAGTTAGTGTTCTCACTTTATTTTAGGTTGCTTTCTAGGTATGGGACTAGTAAATAGGCCTTAGTTGTTGGTAATGATTGCTAGGTAAATGACTAGTTAATGTTGACTTTTACAAATTAGTATTCCGGGGTGGGGCTGATTTGTATGTCATGTTCGTTGGATCGTGAGTCTAAGTTCAAGACTAGGTATTAGCTACTGGTAAGTATTCTTCCTAAAGGTTAGGCTGGAATACGTTTGTGTTTTGGACATCTATAGGTATGGTACTAGGGGTGGTTTGGAGATTTTATGATCAATTTAAGGGTGGGGCAATAGAGAATAATGACAACTTGATGATAAATTGGTAATTAATGCCTAAGACTTAGAATGAGTATTAAAATGAGTTTGCGTCGGTAATATGTGCGGGGTTAACAGAATACAGGCCTACTGGCTATAGGTACGTGGGTGTGTGTGGCATTACCAATATGTTCAGTGCTGAAAAAATATGGGGTGAACTCACTATAGTGACATGTCGTGTGTGGAACCTCACCAATATGTGCAGGAAAAAACGAAATTGGGCGAATTGGATATAGTGAGAGGAAAGTGTGTGATCTAAAACTTTGAGAGTGATAGCAATATGGGAAGGACTCGGGAGAGGGTGAACTGACTATACCAGTGTCTTATAATTTAAAAATGAATAAAATTGCAACACAATATTTCAAAAAATTATAGAAATTTATGTACTAGCAATAGTGTAAATTAATGTGGAAATATCATAATTGGACTTACACTTTGGGGTTTCTTAGTTATGTGGGTAGACAGGGGTAGATTATTTTACTTGCATGTTAATTTATATATCTTTTAAATTAAAACACTCTATTGTGATACTTATCATGTATAATAATATTATCTGGGTTTATGGAACCTAATTGGGAGCAATATCTAGTATTCGTCTCTAACCCATTGCATTGACTAACATTTAAGGTATAGCGCTGGAATAGGTGCATAGGAGTGATTGGAGATGCAGTGAGAGATTTATTTTAGAGGATTTAATAGTTTAGATTTACTTTCAATTCCGTCACTTTTATTATGAAACTTTAATTTATGGACTTGGTGGGCCAATCGGTTCCACAATTATTTATTATTTCGGTTAGATATTTAACGTTGCATGATTTCATTTGAGTTATATTTATTCAGAGTTGGATTTATTTTAAAGATTAGCATGGTGATACATTTTACCCTGCATGGATGTCTATATTCGTTGGATTTATTCAGACTATATCTTGTGAAATTAAAGTTTTAAATGTGTCACACAGCTATCACATGATAAGAATCGCATTTAATTTAGTGAAGCTCGACATATTTTAGTGGTGGTCGATGCTAGAATGAGGGGGTGTTATATTCCTCCAGCGGCCGAATCTGTTCCCTCCCTGTTCAACCGATAAAGAAGAAAAGATGAAAAGTCCAATATTATTCTCAATTTCAAATCTAATTAAAACTTTATTTCTTTGATATCAAAACAATCATTTTTAAATACTATGCATAATTAATCCAATAAAAAATATTTTTTAATTTTTGATTTATAAAAAGATATTTAGGGTCCCAAATCACGGGTATTATTATTTGGGTAAGTCAAGCTTTTGTTACATTTTTCCTTTTGGGGTTGAGAATTTCGTTTTATTAAGCTCGACGACCCAATAAGTTTTTAATTTTATATTTTTTCCCAAAATAGCCAATGGCGAATATTTGTAAGGATAAATTTCCGAATCAAGTCAATTTGTAAGTATTGACTTTATTCTATATTTGGACAAAACTTGTTTGAGTCATAGGATAGGACTTGATTTGTGTGTCTTTCAAGCCTATGATGTGTGATTGAAGACTATGTGGAAAAGCTAAATCTACATTAAGGTCACATTTTGTGTGTCGAGTTTTTACCTTCAACATCCGAAGGATCTCAATAAAGGTATGAATGCATGTTAGTGTTTAGTCCCTAGATACATTTTGGGTATTGTTTTACTAAAGTTTGTTTGATGCCTTTTCGTAAACTGGATTTTCGAAAGAAAGTTATTTTTTGTTTAAGTTCGTTCAAACGAGTTTAGTTCGTTCGAACGAGATGTGGATATTATTAGAAAGACCTTCAAACGGACATCAAATGAAGTACTTATGTTAGACAAAGATATATTCATTCGGATCTCATTTCAAGTTGGTTCGAACCAGATTATGTTTTCATTCGAACGAGGTTTTTGTTTCTTTGAATGACATAATTTTTTCATTCGAATGAACCCTGTGATTTCGTTCAAACAAGTTGCTTAAAAAATGTTTCGCCTCAAAATTCATATTTTCTATAAATACTTAGGTCTAGCATCACTTTTCTGAGAGGATTTCTACAAAAATGATTTTCCAAGATAAATATTTTGCTTCCCAAACCCTAGTTTACTCCCAAGTTTAAAATCCAAGAATTCTATATCTTTATGTCTATTTGAGATCACTTTTTTTGTTGCTCCATTTCCGGTTAATCTTTATATTATGACCATTTTGAGAGGTGGAGACTGTGTTTGTGTTGAATGACAGATGTAGTGGTCACACGATAAGTGTAATACCTCGTATATTTGAATAATTAATTTTACCATATTTAATCACACGTGTGCTCGTAATTTGATTAAAATAACAAATATTGGATTTTTAATAAATATTAATTAGTGACGATAGAATAAATATTTGTGGAAATAAAATTTACTAAGTGTGATTAAGTAAATAAAATTTCAAATATTGTTCGTATGTCGTAGTGAATAGAACTGACAGGGATATATGGTATCTCAAGCAGGGCATACGATTAAGCTATTTTGGGTTGAGATAGGATATTAATATTTGGTGACTCGGATAATGATTTCAAGGAATGCTCAGTTCGAAATGGGTCAAAGTAGTCAAAATTATGTACTCGGGGGTAGAAATTAGATATTAAGACTTTTTAGATTAGTCAAGACCCACTCCGGGGCTTACGGGTTATTTTACAATAAGGGTTAACCTAATTTCAGGATTATAACTTTAAATAAAATGTTAAGAGTTAATAGGTAGCCATTTTACATATTAAAACACCTGAAAGATAAATTGGTGAGAAAAGAGGAAAAAAAACACAATGGATTAAAGGGGGAGGCATAATTGGAGGCAAATCTTGCAAGTTTTTTGCTAGATTCAACCGCACAAGTGTTTAAACTTTCTTATTGATTTTGTGTAGTTTTACCTTCATATCAAAATTGGTAGAGTGGAACTAACTTTGGGATGGGATTTATCATGTAAAAATGGACTTGGGGAGAAGAACCTATAGGATTTTATTGATGATAGTTATCCCTGAATTATATTAGATTCATATTCAATATAGATCTGATGTAAGCGTAAAGGAAATAAGATTTGAGTCATTTAAAGAATGATTTTGAAAAGGAAAAATTTGAAAATTATGATATAAGTAACGAGATTAAACAATTAATGAATTCAAGAACAACTATTCTGTTAATTATGGATCTAAGGATGGAAATAGATTAGGATTTAGGTTTGGAAAGATTGTAGGAATGAATGAATTGATTGGGTTTGTATACATGTTGATTTAGATGATAAGTTTAGATGAAATCCCTTCATATTAATAAAGATCCGGGCTCCTTCCCAGAATCAAATCGATTTGGCTTTTACAGGCGAATTGATTCGTCTATGAGTACTGAATCGATTCAGACCTGCTGCGAGGACAGTGAGTTGTTTTTATATGATTTGGAGACTATTTTTGAAATTATCAATTTTAAAGGGTCGGTAATTATGTTGTAGGACTTCTGGAAAATTTATAAATTATTATACGATCATGGGTTGATAAGATTATACTCGAAATATGAATTACGGGGTGTTTAAGAGGCATAACACTTGGGTTAAAATTTATGGATTGGAATTCGATATGTTCATTTAAAATTAATTAAGTCCTGGTTTGGAAGGTCTGATATTCCATGAATATTACATAGAAGCGACGTTAATTTAATCAGTTGATAATTAAGTATTCAGGATTCAGGGATAGACTTAGTACAACTAGGCCAGTGCCTCAGGCAATAAGCATGGATTAGTCCAATTAGGTGAACAAATATATAAGGGTATATGAATGGTATATATATGAATAATAATAATAATAATATCTAGGTGCATGATATTTTCTCCTTCCATAATCCACCTGCCACAAAATCCTAATCACACGACTCACAATTATTGCTTCTACATTATGTAAGTTTATCTTCCATTATGTATATTCTGTGTAGTTTTAAGTTTATGTTTTCTGTGTCTATGGAGATGTCAATGGGTTTTTGTTTGGAAAATGTGGTATACATGGGTTTTGTCTGCATTTTGTATTTATAATAGGGCTCTCCATTATAGAAGCTTACAAATGGTTTTGAGAATCATGTCAAGTTATATATTGGAGAGTACTTAAAGATATAATCTCAAGTGGCACGGTGATGACAAGATAGGGACTGATATTCTTTAAAAAATTAGTCGTCAAATTTTGAAGGTCAGGCTGCAAAAGGACATAAATTCATTTGTGGAAGTTGACTTTAAACTTATAGGTTATTGATCCTTAATAGTATATAGAAACAAAATTTGCAGCATAGAACTTTGAATTAATAGTAAAGAGAATTTAGAGTTTATTTTTCCTTCGATCTAGAACAACTATTGACAATTTTTGGGATGATTATGTGAAAACGCAAGAGTGTTGGATCCCCGGTGATATACAAGTGATGGTTCAACAAAACAAAACAAAACAAGGCCGGGTTTTAATATCATAAGAAACAAATTAAAACAAAATTATTCAAGTCCTAGAAATTTGCCTAAGTCATGATTAACAATTATATCCAAAGTTAGGCGAAACCAAATTAATGCAAGTGACTTGAATAAACCAATTTTAATCCAATATTAAATTAGAGTCCCAAATTAAATGAGTGTGATAATTAAACCAAATTTTATCTTGAAATTATCCTAAGCATGCGTTCTAAATTATTGTGCAAGATAAAATAAACAAGGTCACACTACACTGCGATATACGAGGAAAAACTCACTAATGGGAAAAAACCTCGGGACGGCCCTAGCCTCAAATCCACTAAAAATGGTATTACAAAATACAAGACAAAAGACTTACTTCCTAAACTCGAACCCTCTCAAGCCGTGATGCTCCTTCTTGTATCAAACTCCAATTAGCGGATAACCAACGGAGCTCCACTGTGGTCTTTGAATACACCGATAGGACTTTAAACGGTCACTGTCACCCGAACATGGAGCCTTTCTCCAAACGGGTAGAATCTTAACAAAGGTCTTCTTTGTGATGGGGTGTAGAAGCAAACCCGAAACGTCTCTTGAATTCGGTAGAGAAAACCGGTGCCAAAAACTCCAAGTAAGGATATGTATATATAGAACTTGGAATAAACAACAATGGGTGTAAACTAGAGTGTGTATGAATTTTCCATTAAAAATTAACACTCAAAACATGAACATTTTCCCTAATTAAATTTGCTCTCAAACTCTCTCTAAGAGTTGGATATGGAATGGAAAAGTTAGAAGGAAAAATGTGATTCCCGTCCCTCATAAGGCTGGAAAAAGTTGGTTAAAAAACAAGTGGGGATCATGGGAGAAAACTGCCAAAAAACTGCTCAAAACTGTTCCCGCCTGGCATTCTCGTTCGAACGACTTTGACTGTCGTTCGAACGAGGTTTCTAACGAGCGACCAGCCTGGGCTCGTTAGAACCTCGTTAGATATCTCGTTAGAACGAGAAATTCGTTCGAACGACTTATCTAACGACTGACCAGTTAGGTTAGAAAGCAGTCTCATTCGAACGAAGTTTGGTTCGAACGAAAAATCTCGTTCGAACGAGTTTCAGAAATTTTTGTTAAATTCTATTTTGGCCCAGAAACATTTATATATATTAATATAAAGTTCTTTTTAAATTATTTCTGAAATAAACATTCTTTTATTAAACCTAACACCCAAATAAACATTATTCCAAGTTCCTATATAAATATAAATACATTCATACCTTGGGAGCATGGAACCTAAGTTGATGACGTACAAACGAGGCACATAAACTACGGCATGTTGATGATGCTTTATACTTTTTGCCGCTACGTCTTCAACAAACACTTCATAGGTCTTGAATATTACAATTAAATAAAATCCTATGAATAAATGTTTTTTGTCCGGAATTGAGCCAAAACTATATATGGACTCAATTGGAAATTTGTGTCCTTACATTATGTGTTTACCATATAGTATATATTTCTTCTTGTAAGGACACAAATTTCCGATTGAGTCCTTTGTAGTTTTGGCTCAATTCCGGACAAAAACGTCTGAGTCATAGGATAGTGTTCAAGTTTATCCATTCAAGCCTATGACGTGTTAATTGAAGACGTAGAGGCAAAGATTATAAAGCTTCATCAAATGCCGATATTTTTGTGCCTCATTTCTACGCCAACAAAACTTGTTCCGTTTAATCCTAAGGTATGAATGCATTACATATTTATATAGGATCTTGGAACAATTAGTATTTGGTGTAAGTTTTGTCTAAACTGTTGTTTAATTTCAGAAGGTTTCTTTAAAACTTTAAAATAAAGTTTCTGGGCTAAAATCGAATTTTTAAGCTTTCTGGATTTTCGTTCGAAATTGTCGTTCGAACGAGTTTTTCCTTCGAACGAGAATTTCATTCGAAAAAGGTTTGCCAATGACCTGCCTCTGTAACTTCGTTAGAAGTATCGTTCAAACAAGACTTCGTTCGAACGAAAATCTCGTTCGAACGAGATTTCAAGCAGGAAATATTTTTGGCAGATTTTGACAGTTTTTCACCTCTATCCCACTACTTTTTCCCTCTAACTTTTGATAGATTTAATATGTGCGAGAACCAACCTTTTCAAACTAGCTTTTTCATATTCTTCCATCTCCTAGAGAGAGTTTTGAGAGTTTAACTTTTCTATGAAAAGGTTCATGGTTTAAGTGTTTTGCTTTCCAAGAAAATCACCCTAAAACACTTTTGGTTTACACACATATTGTTTATTCCAAGTTTCCATATAAATATCTTTCTTGGAGTATTTGGCACCAGGTTTACTCTACCGATTTGAAGAGTTCGTTTGGGGTTACTTCTACATCCCATAAAGAAGAAGTTTATTGGTTTCGCTGCGGCATTCTCACATGGTGAAAGGCACCATGTGTGGTTGACGGTGGTTCCTAAAGTCCGATCGGTGAATTCCGAGACCGTGGTGGAGTTTCGTGGTTATTTTTTAGGCAGAGGTGTATATAAGAAGGAGCGTCGGGGCTTGGATGGAGTCTAGTCGAGTGTTGTAAGTCTTACTGTCTTCTATTCGTAAAATCGTACAGAGTTGATTTGAGGCTAGGGTCGTCCGAGGTTTTTTTCCGTTGTGGGTTTTTCCTCGTACATCGCGGGGTAGTGATTTATTTTTTTATTTTATCTTTTTCAAAACTCACATTAGATGCATGCTTAGGTAAAAAGATAAAATTTGTTTAAATCACTACTCATGCTTAATTTGGTGCTAAATAATAATTTGGGTAAATATTAATTTAATTCAAGTCATCGTTTAATTTGTTAAAATTGGTTTGGCCTATCTTGGTAATATTGAAAATATGGTTTAGGCAAATTTCTTGGACTTGAGTTGAGTTAATATGTTTAAGTGAAACATTCATTTGTTAATTAATTTAACTTTGAGATAAGTTTCATTTTAATTTGAAAGAAATTAAAATTTGGTGTTTATGTACTTGTTTAATTGAACCATCTAGCTTCTGCACGTTTAAAAGGAAATTCAAATTATCTTTCTGTTTCAAATTTAAAATTTAAAATTTGGGGGGCCTAGTGTTTTCACTTCTAAAGTGTGCATTATATTTATGTGAAACATACCCATCCTAATGGGTATGCCATCGGAGGAAATTGCGTGTCGTGGGAGGTCATCATGGTGAATCTCAACAATGCTAGTACTATTCCCTTAGGTCATATGTCTTTGCACGACCACTCTATGTAGGTTTGGAATTTCGTGAAATAATGTGGTATGGTTATAAACCATGGACTTAAGTCCATGGATGCCTTTGATTTTTGTTTTTATTCTGGGAGAGATGGTGAGATTCTGACCCGGTTGCCCAGGTTGTGGCGAACATTCCTGGAGTTTGATAGTATGCTAGTGATTTCACATCCAATGAGGAAATGCTCGTAGGGATCGTGGTTACATAGATGGTGAGCAATATATGTGCATATACATTTGATGCTTTACAACATATGTATATAAGGTGAAGATAATTTTATACGGGTATAAGACCTTAAGTGTGAATGTTTATTAATAACTGGAGTAAAGTTATGGGAATAAGTTCATGATAACATAATTGTGAATTAATTATACAAATGTATAAACTAGTTAAGAAACTAAAGATAAACAATATACTCAAGATAGGGTAGTGTGTTATATTGAGATTAGTGTTGAGTCTAGTTTGGTGGGTAGCGTAACTAGGAGGGGTAAGAAGCATACATTATGTGCACACATTAAATGAGTGATGAGAATCGTCTCATGTGAGTGCCCTACTAGTTTAAATATGGAAAATTGCTCTACATTTTCATTATTTCATTTTATTCACTTGCAAAATGTTTTCAAATGTTGTGGGTTTTGACCCTCACCTCATATTTTAAAAAACTTTTAGGTGTCTAGCCACAAAGACGCTAAGGATGACTATTCTCTCTAGGGTTACGTAGCTGCATCTGGTGTGGATGCTTGAAGGTCATGGAGGAATCTCTTCTATCATTGCTATCTTAGATTAGGTTCTATTTTAAACACTGTTTGGGCATGTCGCCCCTTTTGTCTAATTTATTTACTTTCAGTTTATTTAGTTCAGTTCGAATGATTGTACTAGATTTTTAGTAACCGATGGTTTTTCGAAACATGGTTTTATTTATTTCGGCATTTAGACTTCCTTATTGGCATGATAATTTATATTGTTTCCTATGAATTGTTTTATGTTGAATGGTTTATTTTGGTATGGTAATTTAAAGATTAAAATTTGTCACAACTTATTAAACTAATAGGTTATTAGTAATTTAATTTTGATAGTGATGCTAAGAATGAACCATATGAGACTCTCGTTTTATTTATCTAGAAGGTTGGACATGCATTATTTTAATAGGCGGGGTGTCACAAATGCTTTCACAGTATCATGTCCTAGAGTCTAGGATATGTGCGGCTAATTATAATTTCAGTGTAGCTTTCTTTAATGTTGAGCAGTTATTATGACTGTTGCATTTATACTTACGTATTTATGGCCTTACATTTTTCTACTATTATTTTGTATTTCGCTGTGAAAATATACAAATTCTAATCCGATTTCATATGACATCTAAAAGAGGACGACCAGCTAGAGCTCCTAAGAGAGCCAATGAGGGCGAGGCTTAACAGGATCCACAGGGGCCACAAGGGGATAGTAGCGATCGCAAAGGTGGTCACTATAGTTGTCCAGGCATTTAATGCCTCCATGACCGCCATGGTACATCATTTTCCACTGACTCATCCACAACAACTAGTGGCACCGGTCATCCAGACACACTCATGGCCATCAGCAGGGGAGAGAGTGAGGGAGGCCTTCCAGAATGGGCATCCACCGGAGTTCTAGGGCAGTTCAGACCTGGTAGCTCTAGCCAGTGGAAGAAATATATCACGCTCCATCTTCGCCTAGTTAAGTGCAGCGATATACCAAGATATATATTGGATTATTTTAAGCTGGTAGGTATGGCACTGCATTAGTGTGGCTCAATTTCCACACTAGGGGAGATGGATGTTATGACCATAGTGGAGTTTTGGGTGTAGTTTGACCGCAAGTATTTTTCATCGATAATCTAGGCAGATATCTGGTAGATGTTTCTTGATGTTACTCTGGGAGATAGGTCGGTGGACGAATACAAGGAAGATTTTACCCACCTAGAAAAATTTATGACTGACAAGGTTAACACTAAGGAGAATAAAATGCAAAAGTTTATGGATGGACTTACTTGGAGGATCAGGTAGCACTTGCTTGGTAACTCGATGTTGAAGACATATGCTAAGGCCGTCAACGCCTCATTATGTCACTGCCAAGACAATCGCTTATATCTAAAGGGAAGAAAGATAATGGGAGATACTGGTCAGACATGAAGAGTAGGTGGGAATGGTACTAACGATGCACTGTAGTAGAATGTGGGTAGACAATATGAGGGGAATTCTCGATAAGGGGATCCAATTTAGAGGTTTCAGTCGGGAGGTTATCGATCATATAGTGGTGGGTTCAGGCAGGTTCAGTAGGTCCCTCAGCATCAGCATCATTAACACCAACATATTTTCAAGGCCAAAAGAACAATGTGGTGACCATAAGGGTCGAGGCTAGCAGGACCAGAGATTAGGAAAATCCTAATAGGGCCATCAGGCCATAAAGGTAGGGGTACTTCACTCGTTATTATTTCACTTGTCAAGAGATGGGGCATATGAAGAAATAATTCCTGCAGCTAGGCATATGACAATTGAGGGTGCCCAACAAGGGCAACAGGCATAATTACCACTTGCAGCACCAACTCCACTAGCCCCATAACAGCAGGAGTGATTACAGTACCAATATGTCTACAACGTCTAGGATGCAGTCATACCACTGGCGCAGTAGGCATTACCATAAGTTGAGGGTATGTTTACTATTCATGGGCATATGGGTAGGGTGTTGTTTGATATGGGAGTTTCACGCTTGCTTATAGCTACCATATTTTTAGGCACAACCGATCTACTAGAAATAGCCAACAGTACCATTATGTGTGTATTCAATATTGGGTAGTGGGGCCCTTATACACTTCATTTGTAGGGTGTAGATATATGTTGGGATATTATGTTTACCATCTGACTTACTCGTTTTGGATATGGTGGTGTATGATGTCATTATGGGTATGGATTGGTTGGCAGGATGCAGGACACTGGTGGATTACTTTGGTAGGACCATTGTATATTTCATCTTAGGATAGGAAATGTTTCTTCTAGCAATGTATCTTCCTGAAGGAGGGTCGAGAACACACTTGTACTGCATTGAGGAAGATACCTCACATGAGGTGGTTATCATCTTTAATTTAATTCCTATGGTGAGGGAATTCACCGTCATTTTCTAAAAAATACTCGAGTTGATACCCATCCGGGAGATTGAGTTCGTAATCGATATAGTGCCTGGGACGAGGTCGATTGCATAAGCACCGCATCGTAGGACCTCGTTGGAGATGCAGGATTTGAGAGATCATATTTAGCAACTCCTAGAGAAAAGTTTAATCTAGTGGAGCACATCGTCATGGGATGCGCATGTGTTATTTGTAAAGAAAAAGGATGGGTCTCTTTGTCTCTACATTGACTATGGAGATTTGAACAAAGTCACTATTCAAATAAAGTATATGTTGCCTCGAATAAATGACTTATTTGACCAATTGAGAGGAGAAATGTACTTTTCTAAGATAGACCTAAGATCGAGGTATCTCCATTTATGCATTAGGGAGGCGAATGTTCCTAAGACAGCATTCCTAATGCAATACTGGTTGTATGAATTTAGGGTTATGCCATTTGGGATAACCAATGCTCTGGCCATTTTCATGGATCTCATGAATAGGGTATTTAGAGATATTTGGACCTTCTCGTGAGACTGTTTGTAGATGACATTTTGATGTATTCTTATATGGAAGGCGAACATGCATACCACCTATGTATGGTTTTGCATACATTATGAGCCATCAAATATATGCTAAGTTCGATAAGTGAGAGTTGTAGTTACAGGAGGTACAATTTTTGGGTCATATTTTCTCTAACAGAGGTAATTTTTTTTACCCGAGTAAGGTATCGACGCGAGAGAATCTGGGAAATCTATGACATCGACGGAGGTTCGTATTTTATTGGGGTTGATCGGGTATTACCACCACTTTATAAAGGTATTTTCAAATATTGCGGGTACGCTGAAAAATCTGACTCACAAAGGGGTCTTGTTTGTTTGGGATGATTATTGTCAGTTAGCTTTTAATGATCTAAAGGACAGATTAACTTCAGCACCCGTACTTTCATTACCTAGGGGAGGAGTGGAGTACCGTATTTTCACCGATGAATCCCTACAGGGAGTTGGGGGTGTTCTTCACTAGGAGTACCAGGCTATAGGTTATGAGAGGAATTACACCACACATGACCTGGAGTTAGCACCGGTCGTGTTTTCCTTGAGGATTTGGAGGTACTACCATTTGGGTGAGTGGTTCAGTTTATTCACGTACCATAAGTCTCTACAGTATCTATTCACGAAGAAGGATGTTGATATGCGACAGTGAAGATGGTTAGAGTTCATGAAGGATTACTAGTTTGATATTCAGTATCATCCTAGGACGGCTAACATGGTGGCAGACACACTGAACCGACAACCTACAAAGGAGATAGGGGAGGTTTGGAAGGCAACATAGGGTAAGGAGCTTTGGCATGATGAAGAGGTCACTAGAGCACGTATGGTGGTATTATCTATCACTCCCGAATTATATACGGGTGGTCAAAGAATAGGACGATGATCAGTTCTGACAGGATAGGGTGCGCCAGTTTTTGGCATATGGGGCGAAGTCCTACTCGATTAGTTTTGAGGGAGGCTTATGATTCAATGGAAGACTCATTGTTTCAAAGTAAGAGGACTTCAGACACGTAATGATGATCGAGTCTCACGAGTTGAGGTTTTCAGTACATATCGATGGAGATAAGATGTTCCAGGATATCCATAGTTAATACTGGTGGATATGGATGAAGCAAGACATAACAGAGTTTGTCTCAAAGTGCACTATTTTTCAGTTAGTGAAGATAGCCCACCAGAGGCCAATGAGGATATTGCATCCATTAGAGGTTCTGATTTGGAAGTGGGATCATCTCGATGGATTTCATCACTGGGTTACCGACATCACCAAAAGTTCACGATTCCATATGGGTAATCATGGATCGTCTGACCAAGGTCGCCCACTTTTTTCTAGTTCAGATGTATTTTGCGATGACATAGTATGCCCAGCTATTTATTGCAGAGATAGTGAGGCAATATGAGGTTCCAATTAACATTGTATCTGACAAGGAGAAGATTTTTGTGTCCCACTTTAAGTAGAGCTTTCAGTATGTGATGGACACTTATTTAGGGTTGAGTATAACTTACTATTCGCAGAGCGATAGGAATATTGAACGGGTTAATCATATTTTAGAGGACATGCTCAGGATGTGCTCGATGTGCATTCCGCTGGTGGAGTTCACTTATAATAACTCCTACCAGTTAACCATCAACATGTAACTGTTTGAGGAACGTTATGGACAACCTTTTCATTCGTTCACCCACTTATTGGTTAGAGGTGGGGGATAATAAGTTGTTGGGACTAGAGATGATTCAGGGTACTACTAGTAAGATTGAGCTCATTCGGAGATGTATATGGATAGATCAGGATAGGCAGAAGAGTTATTCTTATGCCAACAAGAGACACAAAGAGTTGGACATAGGGTACCAGATATTGGTATGAGTGTCTCCCATGAAGGGAGTCATGAGATTTAGGAATTAGGGAAAGCTAGCGCTGACGTATATAGGGTATTTTTTGGTTATTGAGAGGGTAGGACCAGTTACTTATAGGCAAAGGTTCTCGAAGCATCTAGAGAGGATTCATGAAGTATTCCATGTGTCGTCACTGAAGAGATATCAGAATAGCTAAAGGGATTTTTGGCACATTCCACTGCAGGAGATGCTCACAGCCATGCATCTCACACAAGGAGAGACCAGTTACTATTCTTAATCATAGTGAGCGTAAGCTGCAATTAAAGTTGGTGCCCCTGGTTCGAATTCAGTGGGGACACCATAATATATATGAGTCGATATGAGAGCGGGAGGATATCATGCGAGAGTAGTATCCACAGCTTTTTATCGAAGGTACGTTTAAATTTTGAGGATGAAATTCCTTTGCAAGGGGAAGTATGTAACACCCCATATTTTCAAATAACTAATTTTAGTATTTTAAATTAGATGTGTGCTAGTCATTTAATTAAAGTAAGAAATATTTAATATTTAATAAATATTAATTAATGAGAATAGAATTAATATTATTGTGGAAATAAATTTTACTAAGTGTGATGAAGTAAATAAAATTCGGTCAATTATTAGTACGTCGCAATGAATAGAAATAACGGGATAGACGGTATTACAACCAAGGCATACGAGTAGGCTATTTTTGGGTTAAGATAGGATATTGATGTTTGGTCACTCAGATAATGATTTTGAGTACACGGTTGATCCTGAATGGGTAAAAATAGTCAAAATCAAGTACCCGAGGGTAGAGATTGGATGTCGGGGGCTTCTTAGGCTAGTTAGGACCCACTCGGGGGGTTACGAATCATTTTACACTAAGAGGTTAACCAAATTTCGGGATTAAGGCTTTAAATAATAGGTTTAGAGTTAGGAGGAACCCACTTTACATATTAAAACACTTGAGAGCTAAATTGGTCAGAAAAAATGAAGAAAAACACTAGGGATTCAAAGGGGAGGCTCAATTGGAGGCAAATCATGGGAGTTCTTGGCTAGATTCAACCCCACAAGAAGGAAATCATAATATATTCTAAATCTATGGCAAGTGTTTAAGCTTTCTTAATGATTTTGCGCATTTTTCATTCATATTAAAATTGGTAGAGTAGAACTAATTTTGGTGTGGCTTTCACATGTAAAATTGGGTTTTGGGTGAAGAACCTATACGGTTTTATTTATGAAATTCACATTTTATATAAATCTGATGTAAGCATAAAAGAATTAAGATTTGAGTAAATTAGAAACTGATTTCAAAAAGGGAAATCTGGAAATTGTGATATAAGTATTAAGATTATAAAATTGATGAATTCGAGAACAATTGTTGTGTTAATTATGTATCTTAGGAAGGAAATAAATTCGAATTTATTTTTGGAATCATTGGAGGACTTAATAAATCGATTGGGTTGATATACATATTGATTTAAGTGATAATTTTATACGAAATCTTGTAATATTAATCAAGAATTGGGCTCCTGTCCAGAATTGAATCGATTAGACCTTCATAGGCGAATCGTTTCAGTGTGCGACTCAATTCGACTATGAGTACTGAATCGATTCGGACCTACTATGGGGAACATTGAGTTGTTTTTATATAATTTTAAGACCATTATGGAAATTATAAATTTTCAAGGGTCTGTAATTGTGTTGTAGGACTACTGAAAAATTTATAAATTATTATACGATCTCGGGCAGGTGAGATTAGACCTGAAATATGAATTATGGGGTGTTTAGGAGGGATAACACTCGAGTTACATTTTATGGATTAGGATAGGATGTATTGATTTAAAATTAATTATGGGTTGGTTAGGGAGGTCCGATATTTCTGAAATATTACATAGCGAAATTAATTTAATCAGTGGATAATTAAATATTCAGCAATCGGGGATAGACTCAATACAACTAGGCTAGTGCTTTGGGTGATAAGCATGGATTAGCCGAATTAAGTCAACACACACACACATATGTATACACGGGTATAGGGATAATAATAATAATAATAATAATAATAATAATAATAATAATAATAATAATAATAATAATAATAATAATAATAATAATAATAGTAATAAAATAATAATAACAATAATAATAATAATAGTAGTAGTAGTAATAATAATAATAATAATAATAATAATAATAATAATAATAATAATAATAATAATAATAATAATAATAATAATAATAATAATAATAATAATAATAATAATAATAATAATAATAATAATAATAATAATAATATCCGTGTGCATAATATTTATGTGAAACATACCCATCATACATGATATGCTATTGATGGAAGTTACGCCCGTGAGAGGTCACTTTGGCGAATCCCAACAGATGTAGTACCATTCCCCTGGGTAAAATGTTTGTGCACGACCACTCTATGTAGGTTTGGATTCCCGTGGAATAATGTGGTATGGTTATAACCCATGGACTTAAGGCTAATACCACCTATGATTTTTGTTTTAATTTTGGGTTTAGTGGTGAGATTCCAACCAGGTTTCCCAAGTTGTGGTGGACATTCCAAGAGCTTGCTAGCAGGGCTAGTGATTTCGAATCCAATAAGGAAATGCTTGTAGGGATCACAATTACATGTATAGTGAACGATGTATGTGTGTATATATATTTGATTTGTTAAAATATACGCATATAAAGGGGAAGATAATTATATACGTATATAAGACCTTAAGTGCGAATGTTTATTAATAAATGGAGTAAAGTTATGGGAATAAGTTCATGACAGTATAATTGTGAATTCATTATACAAATGTGTAAACTATTTAAGAAATCAAAGATAAACAATATACTCAAGATAGGTAGTGTGTGATATTGAGATTCGTGCTCAGTCTAGTTAGGTGGGTAGCGTAACTAGGAGGGGTAAGAAGCATACATTAGGTGCACACATTAGATGAAGGGTGAGGGTCGTCTCATTGCACTAATGTTTAAATATGGAAAATTACTTTACATTTTCATTACTGCATTTTATTCACGTGCAAAATATTTTCAAATGTTTTTGCTCTGACCCACATAAAATATTTTCAAAAAAATTTAGGCGTCTAGCCAAAGGGATGTCAATAATGATTCTTTTCTCCATAGTTACATACTTGTAGCTGACATGGAGGCTTACAGGTTTTGTAGTAGCCACTTGTATCATTGCTATCTTAGATTAGGTTCTATTTCACACATTCTTTAGGCATATTTCCCCTTTTATTAGATTTATTTACTTTCAATTTATTTAGTTCACTTCATATGATTTTATTGGATTCTTAGCAACCGATGGTTTATTCAGTATATTTTTTTCGCATTTGGACTTCCTTATTGGTGTGATCATTTATAATATTTCTTGTGAATGGGTTTATGTTGAATGGTTTATTTTGGTGTGGTAATTTAAATATTAAAATTTAGCACGTTTTAATTTAACTAATAGGTAGTAAGTAATTAATTGAATGTTGACAGTGATGCTAAGAATTATCCATACGAGACTGTCATTTTATTTTGGTAAGGGGATGGAAACCCATTATGTTAATAGGTGGGGTGTCATTAGAAGTAAGATTGATGGGATACCGAGAAGTGGGAATGCACCTGCATTGTGTGTTTGTTAGAAGGCATCCAATACTGGCAGTGAAGAAGGTTACAAGTAATGAGAATATTCATCAGGGCTGGAAGGCATCGAGTTTGTGAGTGAGCCTTAATTGTTCTTGTAAATAGACCTATATCGTAGTGGCCTAGTGTGGCGAGTATTCTGAGGTTTTTCCCATCGTGAGTTTACTCATACATCAGCATGTTGTGGTATTAGTTACTCTATTGTTTCTTATTCTCAACTAGATGCAGGTTCAGGAAAAGACTAAAATTGGCAAAACTATTTTACACAATACTTGTGGTTTTAAAAAGTGTAAAGTTTATTAAAATTTTGAAAATTAAAATTGGTGATGTTTTCCTCTACAAGCCCTTGGGGAACTTTGGCGTTCTCACCTAGAATCATAGTTTTTGTATTTGTCTATCCGTATAATTTTCCTCTGAGGTTTTAGGGCATGGTTGCTTCATAAATAACAAAAGGAACATCTTAAAACTATTTGACATAGGAGTGGCATGTGATTAGACACAAGGCTATAGTTTATTGAGAGTTATCTTTATATTTATCTCTTCCATATTCTAAACCCTTGTCTAAATAAGAAAAAATAGGGGAGGGAGTACATCATTCCTTAGTTTCGATTTGAATGTCATATTTTATTTAAGACAAAATAGCGTGGTGCAGACCACACTATTTAGGAGGACTTCCATAGGTTAATAAAACTCAAGGAGTTTTAGTAAGATACACTCTTGGCTTTCCTAGTCAAATTCAGACTCATTGAAGACTCAAGAAAGGTTCAAAAATTAGAAAAAGGGTGTGAAGATAAAAATGGAAACAATACATTCACACTCATAATCTTCATCTTTTTTACAAATTCATTACATTTAGGCACATTTTCATACTTGGGATAAGTTTTTTTGAATGTTCGAAAAATTCCCTAAAATTGAAATTGGGTTGATATTTCGATAAAACCGATTTCTTGATCTTTCCATAATTTTAGGTAATTTCTTTTACTGTAAATTTATTTTTAAATATTTTTTGAATTAACAAAATGTATTTTTTTCCAAAAGTGTTAAAGAAAGACACTTGTGTTTCTTAGCTCTCACAGTCCGGATCGGGAACTTCTATCATGGATCAGTCTTTTAATCAAATGTCTTAGTTAGTGATCTAAGCGATAGTTTGATCAACCAATGGTATGTTCGACTATTTCTTTTATACTCGGTTAGCTTCAAACTTAAGTAGTGTTTTAAACCATTAATTTGGGTAGTGGAAGGTAAACTTGATCTCAACCGTTGTTTTCTATCACAAGTTACTGGTTTCCACAATCTTAACGTAATAACTATATGAGCCCTCTTACATCTCTTGGCCAAAACATCAACTGAAGTGTTCCCGAAGGGTTCCCAAAGCGTCCTCCCGCGAAGGGGATCACAGGAGGATTAGGCATTTCACTTTTAATCTCCCGCACAAAGTAAAATTTTTATTGCCAAGTGTTAAAAAATACAATTCACTAAGCTTGAAATGGCTAAGTGTGGGAAAACATACCTCTTGCTCCGAAGAAGAGTGTGATGATGGGACCATTGTCAAAGTAGGTTGACACACCCCAACCCAGTTACTTATAAAGTGAGTCAAACCATAGTTCATTTAACCAAACCATAAAAATTGGTTTTAATTTCAGAGTAATCAACGTAATTCCATATAACTAAAAACTTTTTACAACAGTACACTAGTCATACTTATACAAACTTTCTTGAAGGATAATTTACTTAATTAAATCATTTACATTTAAACAAAATGGTTGTTTCTCCCATTCCTGGCTAACCCAACCCGACTTCCTAGATTTGACAGTGACATCGCGTTTCCTGAAAAATGTGAACATAGGAATCATGAGCAAAATAGCCCAGTGAATGCATCACTACTATACTACTGAATAAATTTAAATGCAATAAATCATGTCCATATAATTATGTATTAACTTATCCAGATCATTCATAATGAATGACCAACCTTTCCGAATCATGATTCACATATCCTGTCTAAATAGACAATTCTCCCCCATTCCTGGTCGAGGAGTAACCCCTTGTCATTTATAGACAAATCTCCCCTATTCTGGGTCGAGGAGTAACCTCCCATTTCGGTAAACCGAAATGAACAATTTTTATATTCATAACATTATGATCATATTCGTAACATTATACAAATACATCATTCCAGTGAGTACACTCACCTTGGTTGACCACTATGTATTCAGGTTTCCTTCTGGTGGAGCTGAACTGGGTTGATTAGACCTTACACCTGTCAATCCAACTAAATCAGTACTGAACCTCAATCATAAATATTATCCTAATATAATTATGTAACTTTCCATGATTATACATCAACAATATAATTCCAATTAAGTCACATTCCATAAAACATAGGTAAAGGCAAAACAATGATATACATGTTGATAAAGTTACGAACATTCAACCGTAGGAAAAACCTTATGAGGAATTTATAACTAAAGTCAAGTAAACATGAAATTATACTCCTCAATGTATATACACATGAAACATGCACTCAAAGTACCCTTTGTAAGGACGAAATACAAACATTCATTCAAGGGGTATCCAGTATGGCCTGAAATTATTGTACTACATACTTAACCATCCTATATTCCTAAATTGTATAAATACAGGTGTCCAAACTCAACAATATGAAAATATATCTGAACATCCTATCCATTACAAGTGACGGTGTAATTTTTCAAGCTTCCTAGAGAAAGTTATGACCATTTCTTTACAACACAAGAAATCTGCCCTTTAAGCTCCTCTATTGTTCCTTCAACTTGCAAGAATTTTCATACTTTTTCTGCAGTATAACCTTCCATGATTTTCTCCCCATTTTCATCACACATACTTAATAGTACATAATTAAATTTTCATAATTTTTTGACTTCATTTTCTATCTCAAAATCTTGACTAAACTCAAGCCATACCGAATTGATGTATACAAACAGAAACTATATACCAACTTGAAATCATCACTACGGCATAACTACAAGGAGATAAATTCTAATTTTCGGATATGATATGAATATATGAGTATACTTTTTTATCCAATTATAATTTCTCAATTACAGTAATCACACAAACAGATATGCAAGTTTGAATACAAGGGGTTTCAATACAAAGAAATTTTAAGGGTTTCTACATTCAACTTAACATAAACTTGCATCTAACCATACATACATATAAAGGGATGAAACTTTCTTAAACCTATGATGATTTATATCATATAAATCAGTAATATAAGAGAAATTACAAGATTTTCAATTAGGATTACCTTCGGGACTTTTACGTAATTTCCACGGATTTTTCTACACTTTTTCTCCTCACTTTTCTTCCTTAACTTCTACTTTCTCTTTCCTTAAGCTTAAAACCCTTTCATGGATGATTTTGGCTGAAGGATAAGGATATTTCAAGGGTATAAGGTCAGCCAAGGCTGCCTCCCAAGCCAACCAATCAAATTAAAACATTTGGTTTAATAAAAGACAAAATACCACTTAAAGGGAATGGACAACTTTGCCCTTTGTTCGTAAATTCGGTATAACTCTTTACTCGGGCATCCATTTGATGATCTGTTTGTTGTGTTAAAACCATAACTCACATGTCTACAACTATCTAGTTTTCACCTCAAGTCATTTGTAATTTTATAAAGGTCAAAACTAGCCTTAAACAGGGACATTTCTACCGAAAATAACAAAATTTTGTGTTTGTAAATAATTCGACCTTTAATGATTTATGAAAGTAGGATTATAATAAACATAATCACTTAACATTAGATATACTAATATCACATTATTCATATCACATAAGATAAGAATGATTTAAATATAATTTATCATAATTATATTCGGGTTGTCACATAGGTGGTGAAGGAACAGGAAAATTCCTCTCAGTTGGACCAAATTCAGGATCAGGGCCATCGTCAAGGGTAATAGCCTCAACGGGAGCTAGAGAAGGAGAGGCCCTAGTAGTATAAGCAAAAAGTGTTGGATACACCTCGTAAGCACGTTTCCTTTGGGTTTTTGTACCCATAGTCTTTTTCCTGGCACCAGACCCACCAGTAGCAAAGGGGACTCTAAAAAAAAAAATCCCTCAGTTGGATCTATGATGATGGTGGGGAATACAACAACAAGAGTAATGGGGGGAGTGTGTTGTTCAAACACGCGTTGTACCCATTCAAACTCAACCTGGCACTTGAATCTTATTTCCTCACTCAAATTTCTAGACATGGAAGGTGGAAGGGAGGCGAAGGGGAATACGTCTAGAGGGGTTTGAGACTGAGGCTAGGACTTAGATTTTGAAGAAGTCCCAGTCTTAGAAGTCTTGGTTTTAATGAAAGGAGGTTTTGAAGGCCCCTTGTAAGAAGAACCTTCTATAATGGTGGCTTGTTTGGGTGTGGGAGATATTTTTTCTTTGGGTGTGGCAGTAGGGATCATGGGGCAATGGGGAGGAAGCTCGCTTGGGAGATTCTTTGGAGTGATGGTCGTAGGGAACCTAAACCCAAGAACAGAATTGCCCTTGAGGACCAATTCTGAGGCAGATAAAGAAAGAAAAAGCAGATACACCGGTGGGCCTTAAATAAGCTCAATAATTTTGGCTAGCTGCATCGGTCAGCACTTAGTCGCAAACAAAGAAGTCACACCCCCTATCCTTATAGCACTTGCGATGGTGATTCATCCAGTGATCGTTGAGATGATGGACCAAGCGGAAAAAGAGGTATAGAAGGAACTAGCCTCAGTAAAGGTGGCCTTTGGATGGGACATCTGGAAAAATGGGCGAGGGTCCCCTTGGTCAAAACCAAATTTACGACGGCACTGATTGGGGTCATAATGCTTTGAAGTATATCCCCACTCAGTGTAAGAAGGTAAATACCCAGGAGAGAATAGATGGGCCACATCCATTGAAGGATATTCAAAAATAAGGTCCACTGTAGGTGGTTGGACCACCCTTGCTATATGTTAAAAAAAACTAAGTGTGGAGGAAAAATTATTCATAGTAAGGCCTCCTGACAAAACTATCAAGCTTGTCAAAAATGGCTAGTACGTCCTTACAGATCTATTTTTTGTGGTAATAGAATAATGTATGGGGATTGATGGATTCACCAGAGGGAGGACCAATAGAGTTGGCCGCTATCATAGGGAAAGGGGTATAGAGGAAGCCTGTGAGGAGTATGGTGTTAGAAAAATTGGATAGGTTATAACGGCTAAGGGATCGTTCCATTTTCGAAGGGGTCATGTATAGCCAAGTGTAGAGGGACCCCAAGGCCATGGCTACTAGAGGAATCTTGACACCTCTGGCCAAACAGATGGATATGTTGATGAGGTCCCTTTGGGGATAGTCATTCGGTTTCTTAGGCAACACAAAATGGGAAAGAATGAGAAGTATGTAAGCTAGAAGTTCTTGAGATGTACTTTGGCCCTTACCAGCAGCAAAAGAATCATAATTTTTAGAGGCATCTTGAAGAAAGTAGCTGGTGAGAGGAGTGAAGGTGGATTTATTAGATGACCCAGTGCATCTTTGGGAAATCCGATCCAACTCTGAACGATTAGCAGCTTCTTCGACATCTAGGGCCTCATCAGAATAAGGCACGATACAAGTGGGCTCATGCCCCAGCAGTTCACAAATATCCTCCAATATGATGGAAAACTCACCCCATGCAGCCATAAAAGTGCAAGTGGTAAAATTCTAGTGAGAGACCACGACTTGGAGTGCAGAGTTGTGTTTACAAAGTTTTTTGGGGAACTTCATTTACCTTCTAAATTGATATGCGAGTAGAGGAAGTTACCACGGTCAAGACGAAAATGCATAGTCCCCTCTAAAGGAAAAACCAATTCATCAACGTTGTCGACTTCATCACAAGTGTCATGGAGTCACACTTAACATTGAGAACAATGACTTTGCACATGGACGAATAATCATCACCCTTACCAAAAATAGGAGAATAGCGGTAGAAGCGAAGTTATTCCTGGAGAGATCCCACCAAATTGTTGGCATCCAAAGAAAATTTATGAAGGTAGATCAACATGGAGGCTCAATGAGGAGATTGTCTGAGAGAGATCATCCGTTGTCTTCTTTTTCTTACTTAGTTAAATTTTACTCTTTAGTAACATTGATTCTAATGCTATAACGATTGTAGTATTCAGTGTGGGGTCAAACAATACTCATGAGAAATAAAGCTTGACAAGGCCTGCGAGAGCTTACATGCTCTATCGAATGACCTCAACATGGGAACATCGGGGGGAATTGATTTGGAGGATTGAGAAGTGAGGCTGCATCAGGGTTTGTCCTGACCAACTTAGATACACCTGATAAAACACCGAGTGACCTTTTACCATGGAAGCTTGTGTAGAGTGGCCTTAAGTTCCATCATTTATTAAACCTTTAGCCAAATAGTCCCCTTCCAAATGTCACTTCCACCTTAGGTGATGTCACCAGCTAGCTAAACACCATCCAATCTGAAATCAAGTAAACCATTGTGGTATTGGGGCTATCAGATGATTTGGCGAGCCACCTTTGTGGTCAAAGTCTTCTGAAGCATAGTGATTAGGCAAAAGGCATGTCTTGGCATTTAATGTTTATGACGTAGGAATGACTGGCCCGTTATGCATTTAATGTTTATGACGTAAAGTGTGACAGGGAGGTCTTTCACATTAATGAAGACTAAGAAGCCTTGGGAAGGGGTATGGGGATATTTATGGGCCTCAACCACTTATGAGATGAGGGAGTTATTTTTAGAGATTATTACTAGAGAGAGAAAATATATCAGAGAAACGTTATTTCAAACCAGAGCTCTTACTCACCCACCATTGTCATTTATTGTGAAGCTTTTAAGAGCCAAACCAGAGATATTTTAAAGGTTGTTAGCTTGTTGGTTGTCTGCCGAGGTGTATCTAGGATGCTTACTTCTCTCTCCCTTCGAATGAGTTACTTCTGAGTTTCCTTTATTATTATTTAAGTTATACACGAGTGACTTGTGAGTTCAATCTGAGTGTTAATCATAGATAATATTATGTGTTCACTTGTATTTGTTGAAGAGTTATTGGGTTCAAATCTCACCCCAATAGTTACCACCAATCCTTGCTTTGCAAGAGGTTGGGGGTTCAAGTCTCACCCCCTCCCCCTCCCCAAGGCTTGAACCTATAAAAAAAAGAAAAAAAAAGAGTTATTGGGTTATTGTTTATCACCATACCTATAAGGGTTACGCCTCAACTGGTATTACCATACTCCCAAGCTAAAAGGGGACTACCCTCTTACATTTGGCAACGCTACTGGGGAGGTATTCTTATAAAACTATGGTGCAAGATAACATTAACCATTCCATAAATTTTTACGTTATCCAGCGTAATGAAGAACAAGTTACGGGGGATCTTGAGGTTGATAGGGATGGGGTTACTTGGGTGGAGGTTACCCTTGTTCAAATGCTGACAAGAGCCCCAATAGTGACACAACCTTACACTAGGGACGTGTTGAGACAAGCACATATGGACTTCCAATGGGCAAGTTCTTTGAGTTATTATAAACTCCCATAGATGCAATAATTTTGGGAAGGGGATTTGACCCTAGTTCCTTCGTAAAACTAATAGAGGCTCCGATATCCCCATCAAGCAGAACCCCAATAGGAGCTAGCCCCATGAACACTCTACCTACCCCTATACCAATAGTGGGTTTCCCGGGCATGGCAAGTGATCCTCCTATGGTAAGTAACCTAGGAGGAACAGGTATTCCACCTATGGTTCCTTATCCCATTGCCCCAGTAGATTAGAAACACATGCATCTGCCTTAGAAGAAATAAGGAAGAATATGTAGAAGGAGATTTTAAAGATGATAGAAGGTTCCTCACAATCAGCCAGCGAGGTTGTATCGGTATATGATGATTTTCATACTCCTTACCCTTAGGAATACAAAGATGAACCTTACCCAAAGGACTACATTTCTTCCATCTTTGACAAGTATACAGGAAAGGGAGGAAACCTGAAGGAATATATCAAGTGCTTCATTAAGAATCTAGGGCTCATTGCAACATTAAGAATCTAAGGTTGAGGGAGTTTTCCAAATCCCTAACTGATAAGTCTTAAACCTGGTACTCTCACTTGAAACCAAAAAGTGTCTCAATGTGGGAGGCAATTCATGTTCTGTTTGTTTAGAAGTTCTTTCTAGAAGAAGATGAGTTCACACTGACTCAACTAGGCAGGGAGAAGCAACGACCGAGGGAGGAAGTGGTAGCATACATCCAAAGCTTGAGGGAAAGATCTCACATCGTAAGAGAAAAGTCCAAGGAGTCCAAACTGGTTCAGATTTGTGTGAAGGTTTGCTCCTGGAGTACATCTGCCACCTCATCAATGAAATACGTCAAGGGACTTTTGTGGCATTTTAAAAAGCAGTGAAGAACTTATCATTCATTGTTCGGCTAAGTCGTGCATGTGGTGTTTAGACAGTCGATACAGCCTGTATTACGATACGAGGCTATCCCCCATAGGTGGGTTACACGGATAGAGGAGAAGGGGCCAAGAAACCAAAAAAGGATAGCAAGAGAAAGTTTGATAGAGATAGAAAGGATCCACCACCACTGCCTTATACTATTAAAGAGACTGTCAGTTGTTACAACACTATGGTCTAATGGGGAATAGTATATGAATCCAAGAGTATTCCAGTATTGGATATGGATGAAGAGATAAGAGATGATCCCAAGTATTTCCAGATCCATTAAAAGGTGGGTCATCCAATGACTACCTTCTTCTCATTAAGGAAGATCATAAGCAAACACTTGAAGATGGGGAATCTACAAATCCCTCAAGAGAATGTCAATAATAACACCCTTCCACCACATGGGACTAATTTAATAGTTGCTTATGATGAAGAGGATAAATGGGAGGTGAGGGAGACAAAGATTAAACGGGAAGAGTTTAAAAAAGCGTCAGAGTACTGCACCATGGGAATGGCTAAGGTAGTGATAGCTTACGATGAAGCTAGTTATAGAGATGTGGAAGGCGTGTACAATATAGAAGTTAAAGAGATATACTAGGGGCTATAATGCCAAATTGTGTCTCAGTCACCCAAGTTCTCATGGTTCTTCAACCAAGTTGGGATGCCGAAGGAATGTTGGTTAGAGATAATGAAAATAATCCTGGACATTGCGCGGAAGAACACAGTGCCATTGTTGAGGTGGAGGGGGAACCATTAATAGATTGGTAAGGAATTTTTTATCTGAAGTAACTTTTAGTGATGAAAATAGGGTTGTAATGTTCCCACATAATAGGACCCTGTATGTAACGGCTAGCATTAATGGTGTAAGTTTTACAAGAGCATTGATGGATGGGGGGAGCATCAGTAAACATCATGCCCGTAAGTTCCTTCCATGTATCCAACATTCCTGAGTAAAGGTTGATACCAATTCCTTTGGTAATTTTTGTTATGATAACCAATCCTCTAAGTTGATTGGGTATGTGAATGTTGGAATTGTGATGGGGAACCTCACTTCACATATAAAATTCCATGTGATTGAGCAAGCTACTTCTTTCCACTTTATGATAGGAAAGGTGTGGATGCACAATCATTCTTTAGTGCCTTTGACATATCACCAATGCGCAAAGGAAAATGTGAAAGGGACTAAAATCGTTGCCAAAGAAGCTCACCTGGTGGATGCAGTGTTCGACACCGAGCTAGAGGAAAATGACAGGGTCCTAACGAGAAGAATAGAAGGAAATAGAGTTCCCTCTATCATAGAACGAATGTGGCATGTTAATTGTCAAAGCAGTGGGGGAACAAGAAGAAGGGAAATAGTAGAGGAGGTTCAGCATGCTTATCCTAAGACCTAAAATATCTTAAAATAACTCAGAGATAGAATGAGGCCCAGGATGGACCCGATAGAGCACGAAGTCGAACGACAGAGAGCGCTGAGTAGGTTTTCTAGAAACAGACTAACAGAGGCTTCAAAGGAAAGGAAAAGGAAGGCAATTATAATGGCCAATAGATAGTGCAAGAAGAATATAAAAGAGGATGGGAGTGTGGTTTATCTCCTCTGAAGGTGTGAGTAGGAAGTCAAAGGAGATACTCTTGAAGCTGATGAAGAGGCTAACTCGATATATGAATATTTATTAGTATACCAACAAGGGCAATGTATAGTCATAAATAACTCTAACATACAAGAGTTTATGGAAGAAGTGGGAGAAAAACTAAAAAGCATGATAGATCGGTTGAAGCCACAAGTGCAAGTACTGGAAAAACTGAACTTAGCCAAAGAAGGAGAAGACTTAAGGCCCATCATCATATCGAAAGACCTGAGTGAGGAGGAAAAAAGGTCCCTGATTTAGCTAATTCGAGAGTACATAGACATTTTTGCATGGAAGTACACTGAAATGGAGGGGCTAGATGAAGAAGTAAGTTCCCACAAACTTAACGTTATGCCTTCAGCTATACCAATAAAGTAGGCCATAAGGACTCAAAACCCCGAGAAAAATTTAAAAATCAAAGAGATTATGGAATGGTTACTAGCGGTGGGATTCATCAAGATGATACAACACCCACTTTGGTTGTCTAGTATCGTCCCAGTGGTAAAAAAGGACAATAATCAGATAAGGAACTGTGTAGACTTTAGGGATTTGAACAAATCTTGCTTGAAGGATGAGTTCCCTGTACCCTCTATTGGTAGTTTGATTGATGAAACTAATAGGCATGATATGTACAGCTTTTTGGATGAGTACATGGAGTAAAACTAGATCAAGATAGACCCAACTGATGCAAAGAAAATGGCGTTCAGAACCCCATTAGGCAACTTCGTGCACAAAGTGATACCTTTTTGGTTAAAGAATGCTCGGGCAATATATCAAAGGACGATGATGGCCATTTTACATGACTTATTTCATAAGTTTTTGGAAATTTATGTGGATAATCTGGCCAGCAAGTCGAAGAAGGAGAAGTCCCATTTGTATAATCTAAGAAAGGTGTTCATCCGGTGCAAAAAGTGTAAGTTAAAGATGAACCTGGTGAAGTGTGCTTTAGGTTACAAGTGAAAAGTTCTTGGGTTTTATGCTAGATCGATAGGGAGTGCATATGGATCAGGACAAATATCCAGCAATTCTAGAGATTCCATATCCAAGAACAAAGAAGGAGCTCAAGAGTTTCCTCAATAAAGTCTCCTACCTTAGGAGATTTATGCCAGGGCTAGCCGAAATAACTCATCCACTGATGGAGCTATTGTGATAGGGCACAAAGTTCAAATGGGAGGAAGCTCACCAATAATCTTTGACAAAGTTGAAGAAGCTGATCAATTCTTCACAAATGATGATTCCTCCCAAGGATGGGATCCCGTTACAGCTCTATGTCGCATCTACCACAAGGTCCATTAGAGCTCTCTCGGTGCAGGAAATCGATGGGAAAGAAAGGTCAGTCTACTACTTGATTACGATCATACAAGGGCCGACCACAGGTAAGTTAAACTAGTATAGAAATATATTATTTAGCCGTGGTATATATAGCAAAAAAAACTTAGACATTATATGATATGTTTCATAATTCACATTATGACAAGATGTGCCCCAACGAAATTTTTGTTGGCTAGAATTATTTTTATTGAAAGAGCAACTAGGTGGTTCCTTATCCTTTCAGAATATGAATTAAAATGTATAGTCCCTTACTCAATCAAGATCCAGGCGTATGCGGACCTATTGGTGATTTTCCCATCTAGGGTATTTGAGCCACCCTGAGAGAGAATTCCGGGGGATGATTTGTAGGTGAATTTTTTATATGCTAACCTTGAAGAAAGGCGATGCAATTTGATGGATCGTTTGTGGAAAAAAAGAGAGAAGAAGGGGTTGTTCTCTCTAAAGGGAAGGAAGAATTTTGCCTTTCTTACAAGTTAGATTGCTCTTGCTCCAACAATGAAGCAGAATATAAACCGTTCGTACTTGGGTTATTAGATGCACTCCGAAGGGGCATCCGATCAATGTGAATCAAAATTAATTTGAACTTGGTGATTTAGTAAGTAAGTGGAGAATATGCATTAAAACACCTCAGCCTAGCGCCCTGTAGAATAATCCTACAAAGGCTGATCAACCAGTTCTAATAGTTTAAGTTAGGAAGACATCCCAGAACGATGAATTGACATGTTTATTCCTATCCCTCCATTGCTAAGAAAGTGGCTATAAAAATCGACGTGGATGCTGTGGTGATACAATAAAGAATAGCTCCCTCAATTGTGCAATCGATCTTATCGATGGAAGATATTCAAATTGGAGGGGAGAGATCATAAAGAAGTTGGAGTCTGGGGAAGGCAAGATGAAACTAAAAGAGCTGGCACAGTACTTTGCCAATCAAGGAAATCTATATTTCAGGAATGTGGGAGGATGGCTATTAAGATGCATCGGTCCAGAAAAAGCAAAGAAGAGTCTAAATAAGACAAATGGCAATTACTGTGAAATAACTGAGATCCCTTTGTACAGAAGAATTTAGAGAGAGGGATACTTCTAGTCGACGATGATGCAGGATGCAGCAGATTTATAACATAAGTGCAATAAATGTTAACTTTTATTTTAGACAGATGAATGCCACTTCGTTGAGACTTAGATAGATCAAACGTAGCCTTACCATTCAAGCAAAGGTCCCCATGGTTCTACGTTTAAGAGGAGCAACTCTATCACAGAGCGTACTTCAATAGGCAAATAAGATGCATCAAGAATGAGGAGGCGACGGAGGTTTTGAAGAAAGTTCATGATAAAACTCACATTGGAGGGGTAAAGCTATATAACCAGTTAATGACCCTGGGTTATTATTGACCAACCATGGAGAAGAATTATGCTAAGTTTGTTCAAAAATGCAAGGCATGCCAGCTATGTGGAAACATGATTTATGCTCCTTCAGTGGACTTATACTCTTTAGCCAATCCTTACATATTGCACACTTTGGTATTTGACCTTTTAGGGGAAATACACCCATTTTTAAGGAGAAGTATGTGGATACTCGTGGCAACCGAATGTTTTATGAAGTGGGATGAGGCGATACCACTTAAAAGAGCAACTACAGGCATGGTGGCTAACTTCATTAGAGAGTACATTATTTGAAAGTTTGGGATTCCAAAGGTTATCCTCTCTTATAATGAGACCCCATTTGTCAATATAGGAGTAACGATGCTTATAGACAAATACTCCATCATCCATTATACCTTAACGGCGGAATATCCTAAAGGCAATGGTCAAGCCGAAGAAACTAACAAGACCCTGGTCAACATCTTCGCTAAGACAATGGAAGACTTCCTAGGATCATGGGATAATAAGATTCTAGTAGTCATATGGGCCTATCAAACGATGAAGATGGAGCCTACGAGGTATACACCGTTCTCTCTTATGTTTGGATCCAAAGTAATTCTATTAGTAGAGGTGGAAGTTCCTTCGACCCAATATGCCTTGCAAAGTAGCTTGATCCCTCAGACAAGACATGTATAATTGGAATCACTAGATGAGCATAGAGATAATGCGATGTAACACTTTCAGATGTATATGAAGCATCTCTCTAGGGAATATGAAAACTTGGCGAGGTCAAAAAATTATAGAAGGAGATTTGGTATTGAAGGCAGTAGTGAAACACATTCGGGGGCTCCTATTGCCTAAATTTGCTACAAATTGGGAGGGACCTTTCATTATAAAAGAGGCTGACGATTTAGGTTATTGCATAATCTCCAAGATGGAAGAAGACAAACCTTTCAAGATTAATAAAAAGTGGTTGCAAGTTTATCATGTTTAAGTGAGTAACCTTAGTTAGAAATTTATTTCTTGTTAGAGTTATCTTTCAATTCGTTGTATGAGTTATTTTCATTGTCATTAGATAGAAAGAAATAGTTTGATTATAAATTGTAAGAGTTTAAACTTTGTAATAAAATAGTACATGATAATAAAACATTATCTCTTTCATTGATATGCTAGTAAAGATAATAAAATTTTGAAACTAGTACCCAAGAGTTACAAATGGTAGAATAACGAAAAAAATTTATAAAGAAAAAAAGGAACTTTAGCCCGAAAGAAGCCATAAATAAGGTTTAGAGAAGAAGTCTTTGGGTAAGCCCGAAGAAGCCTTCAGGCATGTTCTCTGAGAAGGGAGGTAACCTTCTAGCCTGGTCTTCACTTGAACCAGTTCGATCAACAGGGCCTCACGTTCTAGCTTGGCCTTCGATAGAGATTCTTTGGCTGCCCTCACTTTATCATCAGCTGCTACTAACATAGGGGCAAACTCTGCTAGCCTCTTCTTCTTAAATCGTTGACCCTCTACTTATTTCAGAAAAAGTTCCCTTTAGATCTCCAACTATTGGCTCTTCAAAAGTTTTAAGTGGATAATCAAACAGTTCAGTTAGAAACCATCCTCAATCGTCTCCTTTAAGCTTCCAAGGTGACGATTGATAAGGGGCCTAATAAGATTTAATTTTTGAGTATTGCCAACCTCATTAATAACGACCACCGGAACTTGGAGCCTATGGCTCATCACCAACACATTTGAGTTCAGACAGTCAGTGGTTAAGTTTTGAGGGTGGTTGATGGCAATTTGTTCGATGATAAATTGACCGCACACATAAATTTAAGGAGATTGGCAAAGGACAATGAGGCATAGCTCATAAGGAGTCATGCTAGGTTGAGGAACCTCACAACCTGACTCACTGTCAGCTGGAAGGTTCATAGTTGAACCACGATCATTATGCATTGAATTCTTAAAATGGACTAATTCTTGATGTGTGGATTCAACAGGTGAGGGATCACGTTGATCTAGCATTTCAAAGATAACAGGATCTCTCACAACCTACAATGTGATAAAGAAGAATGAGTTTATAAAACATATTAATAATTGGTTTTCATTGTTAAATCACCGTTATAGGTGGAGTTTATGAAAATTCTTAATAAGTGATTTTCATTGTTAAGTCACTGTTATAGGTGGAGTTTATAAAAAATATTAATAAGTGGTTTTCATTATTAAGTCACCGTTATATGCAGAGTTTATGAAATACCTTAACAAGTGGGTTTCATTGTTAAGACGCTGTTATAGGTGGAGTTGATGAAAAATCTTAACAAGTGGTTTCATTGTTAAGTCATCGTTATAGGAAGTGATTTTCATTGTTAAGCCACCGTTATAGGTGGAGTTGATGAAAAATCTTAACAAGTGGTTTTCAATGTTAAGTCACCGTTATACATGGAGTTGATGAAAAATCTTAACTAGTGTGTTTTCATTATTAAGCCACTCTTTAAGGTGGAGGTTACGGGAAAATATTAACAAGTATGGTTTCATTGTTAAGTCACCATTATAGGTGGAGTTTGGGAAAAAAAATTAATAAGTGTTTTTTCATTGTTAAAGATACCTCGAAGGCATAACGAAAAAACTTATGCAAAAAGTGGGAGAGAGCTGAAAAATAAATTAGGGATGTTTGAAGCAGCAACGGTTGCTAGAGAAACAATTCAAAGAGTAAAAACTACAGGAGTAAATCCAGCATCCCCTTGAGCCTCTGAGGAACATTTTGCCAAAGGAACCTTAATCCTTGGTGACGCACCTTCCTCATGAAAAGGCACAATAGCCAGGATAGGGGAGGGGTCAGTAAAAACTATTGGTACTCCGAATGGGGCATCAACCCTCACAGGGGTCAAAGGAATCCCTAGCCGAAAAGATGATTCAAAGGTAGTTTGAGGAACTTGAAGGGTCCCAAAGAAAGATGAAGGAGTTAAACCTGGAGAAAACTGTACAAAATAACAAAGTGTTGGGGATAAGCAACACAATATAGAAAATAAAAAAAATAAGCATAAGGAGGGAGCTTACCTCAGTAATATTAACGAAGGAAGAAAACACAATTGCAGGCCTCACTAGTGGGAACTAAAGTATTAACCCAGCAAGAGATGTGGCCAGGTGAAGAGTGGCTACAACCTGAAGGCCAATGAAAATTCTAAGTATAAAATCAGATCGGGGAAAAGATAGCTAATTGATAATCAAGTTAGTACGGGAAAAGATAGCTAAGTGATAATCAAGTTAGTACCTCTAGAGGTATTGAAGAGACTAGAACAATGTCCAGATGAATTATTAAAAGAGAAGATGGCATTGAAGAAGCCATAAGAGTTTCCTCTAGCTTAGGAGAGGCTCCAATGAATTCCCTAGAGTCAGAAGTCCTTATGATAGCCTCCTCTGAATGTATGGAGGCAGATTGATAAGAATAGACTAGCCCATACATGGGAGGACGGGGAGGAGATACATTAGTTAAAGTGTTCATGAAGCTTCATCCCATAAATGGGCTTATAGGAGTATAAGGCATTTATCTTTAAATTTCCTCCACAAACAAAATAAATTTTAGCCAAGTGTTAGAAAATACAATTCACTAAGCTTAAAATGGATAAGTGTCGGAAAAATACCTCTTGCTCTGTAGAAGAGTGTGATGATATGACCATTGGCGAAACAAGTGGTGAATGAATAGGAAAAGCCCTCTTAAGTGGACCACATTCAACATCGGGGTTGTCTTCAAGGGTAATAGCATCAATAGGAGCTGGAGAAGGATAGGACCTAGTAGCAGAAGCAACAAGTGTTATTTGCACTTCATAAGTATGTTTCCTCTGGGTGTTTGTACCTAGAGTCTTTTTCTTGGCACCAGAGTCACAAGTAATAAAGAGGACTCTATACCTATTTCTTCTTTTTGAACTGCCTTAGTTGGATCTACGATGATGGTGGGGAATACAACAGCAAGAGGAATGGGGGGAGTGTGCTATTCAAACGTGCATTGTACCGATTCTAACTCAGCCTGGCACTTTGCTCTTATTTTACCACTCAAATCTGCAAATATGGTAGGTGGAATGGAGGCAATGGGGAATGCGTCTATAGGGGTTTGATACTTAGGCTGAGACTTAGATTTTGAATAAGTCCCACTCCTATAAGTCTCAGGTTTCTTAGAAGGAGGTTTTTAGTTACCCTCGCGAGAAGAACCTTCTGGAACGGTGGTATGTTTGGACGTGGTAGATTTTTTGGCTTTGGGTGTGGAAGTAGGGATCATGGGGCAATGGGGAGGTAGCTCTCTTGGGAGATAATTTGGAGTGCATATCAGAGGGAACTAAACCCCAATAATATAATTTACCTTGAGGCCAAGTTCTAAGGCAGAGAAAGAAAGAACTGGGGAATACACTAGTGGACCTTGAATGAACTCAGTAATTTTAGCCAATTGCATCATCCAGTACTTAGTCACGAATAGATAAATCACCCCCCCTCCTTGTAAAATTTGGGATGATGATTCTCCTAGCCATGGTCGAGCTGATGGACCAAGCGATGGAAGAGGTATAGAAAGAACAATCCTTAGTAAATGTGGCCTTAGAATGGGACATTTTGAAAACTAGGTGAGGGGCTCCTTGGTTAAAACCAAATTGACGGCTCTATCAATTGGGGTTATAACGCTCCGAAGTACATCCCCACTCAGTGTAAGAAAGTAAATACCCTAGAGAGAATAGAAGGACCACAGCTAGTGAAGGATATTCAACGCTAAGGTCCATAGTAGTTTGTTGGACTACCCTTGCTTCATGTTGAAAAGATCCCCAACTATGGAGGAAAACTTCTTCACAGTAAGGCCTCATAAAAAAATGTTAGGCTTGTCAAAAATAGACAGTATGTCCTTATGGATCTATTTTTTATGGTAACAATATAAGAGATAGGGGGACTTGATGGATTCACCAGAGGGAGGACGGGTGGAGTTGGCCGTTATCGGCGGGAAATGAGTATAGAGGAAGTCCGTGAGGAGTATGGTGTTGGAAAAATTGTCTAGGTTATAACGGCCAAGGGATTGTTCCATGTCCATATGGGTCATGTCAAGCCAGGTGTAGAGGAACCCCAAGGCCGTGATTGTTAGAGGAAGTTTGACACCTCTGGATAAAAGGATGGATATGTTGATGAGTTCCATTTAGGGATGGTCATTAGGTTTCACAAGTAGAACAAAACAGGAAGGAATGACAAGTATGTAAGTAGGAAGTTATAGGGATATACGTTAGTCCATACCAACGACAAAAAAAAAATACCTTTCTGAGGGATCTCGAAAGAAGTAGTTGATGATAGGAGTGAAGATGGATTTGTTGGATGATCCAGTGCAACTTCGGTAAATTTGATCCAACTTTAAACAATCACCAACTTCTTCGACATCTAGGGCCTCCAATGTGATGGTAGACTCATCCCATGCATATATAAAAGTGTGGGTGGTAATGTTCCAGTGAGAGACCAAGACTTGGAGTGTAGAGTACGTTTGGAAAGAGTGAACTCACCAAACCACTTAGCCCGATGGAGCCCAATCTAAGTAAGGGAATCAGTATAAATGTTCTACATATATGTGTTCTAAATAACAAAGTTTATCGGGGATCCTCCTGGCCCTTTGAAATCGATCTATGAGTAGGATAAGTCACCATGGTCATGATAGTAATTCATAGTCCCCTCTGGGGTGAAGAAACCCCAATCCTCAACATTAGCGTGTTCATCCCCAAGTGTGAAAGAGTCACACTTAGCGTTGAGAAAAAAGAATTTACACATAAATGAATGATCATCACCCTTACCAAAAATAGGGAAACAGAAGTAGAAACGACGTTGCTCCTGGTGAGCTGCAACTAAAGTGGTGGCATCCAAAGAAGCAACATAAAGGCAGCTCAGCGTGGTAGCTCAGTGAGGATATTGGTGTAGAGAGCTCATTCTTTTTCTTATATTTCTTACTTAGTTAAATTATATTAGTAACATTTATTATAATACTGTAACAATTAGAGTATTCAGTGTGAGGTCAAATGGTACTCGCAAGAGACTAGGCCCGGTAGGACCTCGGAGAGCTTACATGCTCTATCGAATGATCTCACCGTGGGAAATTTAGAGGGCCTTGGTTTGGAGGATTGAGAAGTGATTCAGTGCCAGGGCTTGTCCTAACCATCTCAGATACACTTAGTAAAACATCGAGTGATCTTTTATCTTGGAAGCTTGTTCGGAGTAGCCTGGAGTTCTAATATCTATTGAGCCTTGATCCAAACAGTCCCCTAACAAATGTCACATCCACCTTAGGTGATATCACCATCTAGCTAAAAACCATCCAATCTGAACTCGAGTAAACCACTGTGGTATTGGGACTGTCAGACGGTTTGGTGAGCCACCTCTATGGTGATAGTCTTCTGATGCGTAATGGTTAGGCGAAAGGAATGCCTTTGTATTTAATGTTTATGACATAGGACAGGCTGGCCCATTAAGCATTTAATGTTTATGATGTAAAGTGTGATAGGGAGGTCTTTCACATTAATGAAGACTGGGATGCCTTGAGAATGGGTGTATGTCTATTTACTAGCCTCAACAACTTTTGAGATGAGGGAGTTCTTTCTAGAGATTATTACTAGAGAGAGAGAATCTATCAGAGAGAAGTTATTGCAAACCAGAGCTCTTAGTCACCCACCGTTGTCATTTATTATAAAGCTTTTAATATCTAAATCAAAGATCTTTAAGAGGTTTTCAATGTGTTGGTTTCCTGCCAAGGAGTATCTAGGGTGCTTACTTCTCTCTATCTTCGAATGAGTTACTTCTGACTTTCCTTTATAATTGCTTGATTTACACATGAGTGACTTGTGAGTTCAATCTAAGTGTTGGTCATATATAATATCGTGTGTTCACTTGTATTTGTTGAATAGTTCTTAAGTTATTATTTACCACCATACCTATAAGGTTACGCCTCACCAAGTATTACCATAGTCCCAGGCTACAAGGGGACTACACTCTTATAGATCTCAACCGTTGTTTTCTATCAAAAGTTATTGGTTTCCAGAATCTTCCCATAATAACTATAAAAACCCTCTTACATCTCTTGGCCAAAACATTTTGGCTCTATTTAGAAAGATAAGAAAGTGATTTGTAGAGAGAGACAATTAAGTGTTTCATCTCTAACGTAAACTAGTGAGAAAGCATGAGGAAAAAGTAGAATAAAGAGAGTGATTTTGGTCATTCATGAGTAATTAATACCATCTTCCACCTCTTGGTTATCTCTTCCCGAGATAACAACCTTGGTTTTATGGATCTTGACATTTTTATTTGATAAACGTTGAGAGAAGAAATAAATTCTACATTTTCTAACTTGCACACTTCACTATCACATAGTTTTACCTCTCTCAGAGTAAGATCTATAACATGCAACTTTTTTAAATGATTTATTATAGGTAAATTTACACGTAGGAACCTTGTTGACACTTTTTAAATAGTTAAGGACAATTTGCTGTTAGGTCCACTTATTATGCCACTAGCGTGGACTTGTACAAGAAGAAAATTAGTGGACCTAAGTGTTTAAAATTTGTCAAAATTCCTGTAGTGTTTAAATTTTGTTTGCGAGGGACCTAAGAGTGCTTTCCCCTTTATTATATTAGCTTTTTTAGGTTTTACATAGGTTTTATCAAGATTTAAACTTTGTGTCAAAAGTTTCTCAAATCCAATGTTTACATCTAATTTTAGATCTTATAACTTGATGCTTTGTGTATATTCTTATACATTTGATATTTTTGAACATTTATTCTTTTTAAATATTTTAAAAAGAACTTACATCTTATTTTCATTAAAAATAACTGTAATAAACTATTTAGCCTTCTCAAATTAGAAAAAGAAAGTTTAGATGTACATATTTTGAGTTTGAAGATAAAATAGTTTATAAGATTATAAACTATATGAGATAGGATTATTGGATTTGATATTTTAGATCTGCAGTGTTTTTTAAGGATTTTGTATATGTAATCTATTCGTGCAAATTTATGTAATTGGTTAGGAATCGTATGTAATAATAAGTGTGTATGAGTTTGCATGAAGTTTTACTGCATGGTTTTAAATCACTTGTACACATGAACAAGAACACTAACACATAAATCCAGGGGTTATTATTTTTGGGATATTTTCTTAATTGACTTACTGACAATACAAAGGAAAAAAGTTGACAACAAAAGAATCAAGGACTAAGACGAAAGAGAGAATGTGTCTTGCTATGTTTAGGTATATTTTTTAATTTCCTAGAATTTTACTTGATTATTTTAGTAAATTTAGTTTCATGGTTTAGTAACGACAATTGGGGTGTTTCCTCCATGGAGGTTTTACCCATTATAAACCCTTATGCTATGTTGTTTATTGACTCTTTCCCAACTGTCTAAGATTTTAAACTAACCTACTAGTTAAATAGTTTCGATAAATCTAAATTAAATATTTTAGAGTTAAGAGTAACGTAGGCTATTATAACAATTCTTTAACATTATTACTATGGGAACCTAAATAATTGACTGGGCCTAATTATCCGTCGTCCGATAAATCCCGGCATAATGTGGGATACATTCTTCCCAACTGCTCAAAGAAATCAGCAAGCACATTTGTCACATGGATAAATTTGAAAATTTAACATGTGAATATTGATAAGCTCAAACAGTTACCAATAATCTCGGATGAGAGATTCTGGAGTCACCATACTACCTAATGAAAACTTGGGGGAGTTCCTTATACAACTCAACCACTTTACACCACTATAAATATAGCCCAAATCGCGGTGCCTAGGGGATTTAATTTTGATAATTTCAGAGAGATACTAATAAAATATATTGACCTCTTCGTAGATGTAGGCAAGTTTTGAACCACGTATATTTGGTGTTGTGTGTGAGATTGATTTACTTTCTTTATTTACTTATTTTTTTTGGAATTATTCATTATGCTTTTTGCAACCACAATTGGTGTTTTCTGTGAAAATGATATTCTTCCTACGAAAGAAACCACTGAAAGAAAGTGCCCCCGATGTCCGACCATAACATAAACCTACCTCAGGTCGATGACGTACAAACTAAACTCGTTTTGGCCAGGGTCAGATTTGAGGTTTGCCAAGAGAAAAATCTAAGGTCTCCCTGGGAAAAATTGCCTTATGAAGAGAGTCATGGTCCGTCTGGGTCTACATAAATCTTTAGGTTGGTCGACGCATATGAGGCCGAGCTTCAAGAGCTAAAGGAGGCCACAATCCTCCAAATAGAAGAAAATGCTCGCCTCCAAAGGCAACTAGAAAGATTGGAGAAATATCTCCACGGTGACAACCAAAAATTTCATACGCAGACTCCCAGTCCTGAGGTGAGTAAGACTCACAACCTAGGGAAGAGCTCTAAGTGCGATTTGGGTCGATCGGAATGTGGCCGATCATAATGGAACCATAGTAACGATGATCATAAAAAGGAAGGTATAAGAAGTTTGGTCGAAAATGAGATGAACGAACACCCAGTCCATCGAGGGGATAGGTCTACTAACGAGCTGGTAACAAGATATTTGAATAAATAAATGAGATCCCCTTTTTCAAGAGTGATTGAAGAGAAGAGCCCCCAAAGAAGTTCGTTGTTCCTAAGTTTAAGAACTATGATGGAAAGACCAACCCTATAGACCATGTCAGGCAGTACAGGTTGGACGTGACCCTATAGAGCAAGAACAACTCTCCTATCTATCAGATCTTCCCTTTTAGACTACATAGGATAGCTCAAAAGTGATTCGAGAGATTGCCTCACAAGTCTATCAACAACTTCAAGGTCTTTGCTAAGTCCTTCACTGCTCGCTTCATAACCAGCAGCTTCCACCCAAATAGGATGGACTCATAGCATATGATTAAGAAGAAGCATATTGGGAAGTGTTCAATGAAGTAGAGGATTTCTTAGAGAAGGTTGTCTTAGCATCCTTCAAGATTAATCTACCAATCCCATACATGATACACCAGTCCCTTTTAAAAAAGGAGGCTAACACAATCCATGGTCTCTTGGCCCCCACTAAAAATTACACTAAGGTTAAATACATGGTTCATGCTAGCCTTAGAGAAACTGGTCGCGTCAAATAAAATAAAGGAGTCAACAAGGACAATAATCCTAAGAAGGGGAAAAAGAATGTAGGCAATGAAGGTTCCAAAAATGGGAGCAAGGAAGATCCATTGAAAGCCTTCGAGGCTGTATACACAGTATTTAAGGAACCAATCTACAAGATCCTAGGAAAGATCAAAGACCAACCGTTTATGAAGTATCCTAAAAAGATGATTGGTGACCCAATAAAGAGGAACAACGCACTGTAATGAGCATTTCATAAGGAAGGCGATCATAGAATAGAGAGCTGCAAAGCGTTAAAATCTCATTTGGAGGAGCTGGACCAAGTTGAGTATCCGAATGAGTACATAGATTATAAGGATGATAAGGTCATAGCCAACGGCGATGAGAATCCAGAAAACACCACAAACGATGACATGGGATAAGAATTCACAGTAATTCATGGAGCCTCTGACCTCAAGAAGATCCAAGGGAATGTTGTTCGAATGAGACTAAAGAAGTTCACGACCATTATTGAGGCCTTCTAGATTGACCTCCCCAAGAACCAGGCTGTAAAGTTCCAGTGACTATAGAATGTCTACTACAACAAACATATCGTCTTCACTGAAGAATATTTAGTTGTCGTAAGGACCCCACACCACGATGCACTCGTAATCGCTCTGAGGATTGCGAACAAGGGCATTGACAGACTGCTGGTGGATTAAGTGAGCTCATTTGAAGTGATGCACCTGGAGATATTCCAATAATTAAAGATCAACTTATTGTGACACCCCGACTAATTAAATACCGGGTAGCTACTCCTTTATTAAATTAATTCAAAATGCCAAGTTGGCTCAGTTAATAGCATCACTGTCGAAAACATTTTTATTATTACTAACCACCTAGTATTTAAAAAGTAAGTGCCAAATTTTAATTTAAGTCTGATTAACATGCAACAAGTGTAATAAAGAATAATAACACCATTCACCATAATGAAGTAAATCGAATAACCATCACATAATGTAAATAAAGTCTGGAGGAAAACTCCTCACTCAAATCCCACAACTGAAATAAATAAACCGAATACTAAAACAATACATGCCAAAGTCTGAAAACTGTAATGGAAATGTAACTCTAATAGAAATGGGCAACATGCCCTACGACTGATAGATAATGAATCTGGAATCCAAGTGAAAGAAGCGTCTACAAGCAAATCCCTGTAGCTTCCACAAACAGCTACAGCTCGTCACCAGAATGAGTATCCTATGCATGGTGTCCTTGTGGCTGGGCACCTAAAATGGTTTTACAAGAAAAGTAGATTTGAAAGCAAACGGGTCAGAGCCCGAATGTGGAGTTATATTTTAAAAACCTGCAAGTGTTTTAAAAACATTTAAAACATTAAATGCAAAGTACATGTTAGGACGTGCACTCACATGATATTCTCACCTCTCGTCTAACTGTGCACTCCTAACGTAAATACCCATCTACAACGACACAAACCACTAGCTAAGTGACATCATCTCTAGCTAGACTGTCATAGGTCCTACCCATATTACTCGGTTCTATTAACATATTAACACTCGTAATTAAATAGGGATTAACGTAAACTCAGATGCTCAATATGCAATATATTTCACTATCAGCTAACTCGTTATGTTTTTCTCGAAACAATACCATAATTATATTCATACATTAACATGAAGATTCCCATTAATTAAGTGTATATTAATCACAACATAAATATACAATACAAGCACCCCCGAGAACTAAGCTGTGGTGCACACATACTCTGCTATCCATCCCGGTACATCACGTACATAAGGATTACATATTCCGAATCTCTCAGGAATAGTTCAAAGATAACAACATCACAAATAATGGAGGCGAACACAGTCACATCACATGGGTCACGCACATACCTACGCTCCCACGATCAGCGGACTTATTAATATCCCAATAAGTCTTTCTATGACCTATGTTCATCAAGGTAACCAGTCTAAATCCGGGCAACACAAGGATTAGAGGGCCCTAAGAGAACGCAAACCTCCCGTGATAGCAAGTATGGTAGGTATGTCATACACACAATTTATATACCAATACTAAGTAAACACACGTCTTAGTAATCCCGTAGTTTAATCGTAGTACATATCGCATTCTCGTACCAACTTATAATTATCACAATTTATACTATTCCGGTTTATAGTCATACGCGCCATAATTTATTCTCACGTCGTAGTAGACACTCACGTCTCAACCCAAACCGTCCAATTAATTTAACTCTCGTATATAATTTCCTTCTCATAAATACCCAAAAGTCCCAATTCTATCATTACATCATCATTGTAATGTTATCTATCTCCTCGAACAAGTTTACGGGACTCCAAAATTCAAAACAGTCCAAAAAGGCCCAAACTGTCAACTCGTTAGAAGTCTCGTTCGAACGAGACTCTCGTTCGAATGAGATTCCACTGTTGGCTCGTTAGAAGTCTCGTTCGAACGAGACTGTTCGAACGAGATCCAGTTCATTCGAACGAACTGTACCTTCTAACGATATCTCGTTCGAACGAGATTATCGAACGAAGTTCCCTTTCTTTAGAAGCGACTGGTCAATTCGTTAGAAGCTCGTTCGAACGAGTTCGTTCGAACGACCTGGGCAGGGGCTTCTAACGACCTACCAGTTTCGTCCCAGATTTTTCCTTCTTCGTTTTTCATCAATTTTAACACCTCAAGTCTCAACCAAAATTCGTCCAATCAATGTTTAAGGTCTCCAATCATCCTAAGGTCATAAACTAACACCTTTTAAGGAATTTCTACATCCTAAACATCATTAGATCACAAGATTCTACACTTTTCCCCAATTCTTTTCAAGAACACAAACCCTAACATTTTAAATCATGAATTATCCCAATATAAATCCGTTTTAATTTCTTACAATCACAAATATCATGAGTATAATCATCTACCTATCATTCTACATGCAATTCTCCTCAAGATTTTCAAGTTCTAAGTTCCAAACTACATGGGTTTTCATATTTCACCAAGAACAAACTTAAAATTTGAATTATCTAACATGGAAGGAACATTCTCTGAAATTAAATGGAATTAAGTCACTTGCCTTGATTGTCTCTGAGTTTGGTGTTGATTTCTGTAAAGATTTCTGCAGAATTCCTCAAACGGAGCCATGCCAATAGTGAACTGATAGGAGTTGTTGTAAGCAAACTCCACCAGTGGAAGGTACTGCTCCCATCCACCCCCGAAGTCAATAATGCACATGCGTAGCATGTCTTCCAACATCTGATTTGTGTGCTCTGTCTGCCCATCGGTCTGCGGATGATAAGCTGTACTCAACCGCAATTCCGTGCCCATGGCCTCCTGGAAACTCTCCCAAAACCTCGAAACAAATATCTTGTCTCTGTCAGACACGATATTTAGGGGCACACCGTGAAGTCTCACAACCTCTGAAATGAAGAGCTGGGCATATTGTCCCGTAGTGTAGTCAGTCCTTACGGGTAAAAAGTGAGCGACCTTGGACAACCTGTCCACAATGACCCAAACGGAGTCGTGACCCCTCTGCGACGTAGGCAACCCCGTGATAAAGTCCATGGATATGCTCTCCCACATCCACAATGGGGCCTCCAATGGTTGTAGCAATCCTGCCGGTTTCTGATGATCTACTTTTACTAGCTGGCAAGTGGCGCATTTCGAAACAAACTCAGCGATATCTCTCTTCATACCTCTCCACCAATACTGCCTTCTCATGTCTTGGTACATTTTGTCCCCTCCGGGATGCACCGCGAACCGTGAGCCGTGCGACTCTGCCATCACGTCGTGTCGCAATTCCTCTCCTTCCGGAACCACCAATCTTCCATTGAAGCGTAATCCACCATCTGAGCTAACGGTATAGGATTCGGCTCCCTCAGCTAGTAATCGAACTATCTGCTCCTGACAGAACGAGTCATTAGCCTGTGCCCGTACTACCTTCGTGACAATCTGTGGTGTAACGGTCATCACAGACATGAAAGATCGGGCCACTGCATCCTGGTGTCCCAATTCCTTCCACTTAGCCTTCCACACCTCTGCCACCTCATCTGCTGGCCTATGGCTCAACGCGTCTGCTACCACGTTAGCCTTTCCCGGGTGGTACTGGATGTCGAACTGGTAGTCCTTCACAAACTCAAGCCACCTACGCTGCCGCATATTCAACTCCTTCTGCGTGAACAAGTACTGTAGGGACTTGTGGTCCGTGAACAGTTAGAATTTCTCCCCCATAATATAGTACCTCCAAATCCGTAGAGCAAATACCACTGCTGCCAACTCCAAATCATGCGTGGGATAATTCTTCTCATGAGTCTTAAGCTTACGGGAAGCATAAGCTATGGCCTGTCTCTCCTGCTGCAATACACCTCCAAGCCCTTGCAAAGACACGTCGGTGTAAACCAAATACTCAACTCCCGGTCTCGGCAATGCTAACACAGGTGCTGAGGTCAATTTTTCCTTTAACTCCTCAAATGCCAACTGACAGGCATCACTCGAGATGAATGGCACACCCTTACGAGTCAGATGTGTCAAAGGACCTGCTATCTTGGAGAAACCCCGAATGAACCTCCTGTAGTATCCTGCTAGACCCAAGAAACTACGAATCTCAGTCGGTGTCTTGGGCTGTCCCCATTCCCTTACCGCTGATACTTTCCCCGGATCAACAGATATTCCCCGGTCGGAAATAATGTGTCCCAAAAACTGGACTTCCTTCAGCCAAAACCCGCACTTCTCATATTTTGCATACAACTCGTTCTGACGAAGTGTCTGCAAAACCTGTCTCAAATGCTCGGCGTGCTCCTCCTCTGTCTGGGAGTAAACCAGTATATCATCAATAAAGACAATAACAAACTGATCTAGGAAATCCCTGAACACTCTGTTCATCATGTCCATAAACACAGCTGGAGCGTTGGTCAAGCCAAAAGGCATAACCCGAAACTCGTAAGAACCATATCTCGACAAGAACGCGGTCTTCGAGACATCCTCCTCCCTGATACGCAACTGATGGTATCCCGATCTCAAATCAATCTTCGAGAAGAAAGAAGCTCCTCTCAACTGGTCGAATAAGTCATCGATTCGAGGCAACGGATACTTATTTCGTATCGTGACCTTATTCAACTCTCGGTAGTCCACACACAATCTCAGTGAACCGTATCTCTTCTTCACAAACAAAACTGGAGCGCCCCAAGGTGAGGTACTCCTGCGAATAAATCCCTGACCTAACAGCTGCTCTATCTGATCCCGTAACTCCCTCATCTCAGCTGGAGCCACACGGTACGGTGCGCGTGCTATAGGTCTCGCACCCGGTAGCAAATCTATAACAAAGTCTATCTCACGACTGGGGGGTAAGCCTGGTATCTCCTGAAACACATCTGAATACTCCCTGACTACTGGGATGGAATCTAAAGGAATCACTACCTCCTTAGAGGTATCCTCCTCAATGTAATACAGATGAGCGGTCGATCCTCCCTCTGGGCGAGGCATCGCCACTACAAACATCTCTTGCCCCGGAATGGCAAAAACAATGCTCCCGCTGAAGCAATCAATCATGGCCCTATAAGCTACGAGCCAATCCATACCGATAATCACATCGTGAACATGCATATCTAATACTAACATGTCTGCAGGTAATACCAAACCATTAATCTCTACCCCCACTCCCCGGCATATAAAGAAAATAAGTGACCCACTCCCCAATGGTGAGTCGACACACGTCACTGTGCTCTCTGCCGTAGTTAACAATCCTAAAGCTTTCGCGAAGTGTGTAGCTATAAAACAGTGTGTAGCCCCCGTATCAAATAATACCCGACCCATAGTGCCATGGATAGGAAACGTACCCTCAATCGCGGGCGGTGCCTGTGGAACTGCAGCCTGGTGGACGTTGTAGACACGTCCATACTGTAGCTGCCCCTGCTGAACTGAGACTGCAGGAATGGGTGGCAATGCTGCCATCTGTGGCGGTTCGGGAAGAGCGGCGGGAAACATAGGCCTCTGTGGCTCCTGGCGAGCACCCTGCTGCTGCTACTGTGGGGCCCTGCCCCTATCAGGACAATCCTGTCGCTTATGGCCAGTCTTACCACAAACAAAGAACTTCCCTGGGAAGTTCCCTCCTCTTTGCCCCTGCTGTCCCCGGCCCTGGTGGCCGTTACCGTTCCTCCCTTGGCCCTGCTGGCCCTGGTGAAACTGCTGCCCATTCTGCCCCTGTTGGCCCTGATGGCCGCTTGGACCCTGATGGCCCTGACGGAAACCTCCATGTCCCTGCCTGTAGTTCCCTGACCGGAACCTCTTATTATCCCCCTGCTGGGAGCCCTGCTCATTCTGTCTCTGCCCCTGACCAGATTGTGCCCCGCTGGCACCATGTCCTCCGGTCCTGCCCTGATGGCTAGACTCTCCCGACCTCTTGCCCTCGGCCATATGAAAGAGGTGGTCCTGGAAGTGTAACAAAGCAGCGTTAACCACATCAGAATACGTGGCCAACGAAAGGTTCCCTAACAGATGCTGACGGATCCTCCATGTCAACCCGTCCGTGAACTTCTCAATCTTCTTCTTCTCTGTTGGTATCTCATCTGGAACGATATTCAACAGATTTGTGAACTCGGCCTCATACTCGGCCACGGTCTTACCCTCTTGCCTCAAATTCATAAGTTTCCTCCTCATTTCCGTGTGAACAGCCGACGGAAAGTACTTGCGGTTAAACCGCACCCAGAAGTCTTGAATAGTGAGAGTATCCCTCTCCTCCATGGTGGTAATAGACTCCCACCACTGCAGCGCATATCCAACTAGCTTGAAAGTAGCTAGTACCTGCCTCTGGACATCCGTGCACTCATACATCCTTAAGTGCCTCTGCATATCCTTCCTCCACTGGCTCGAGACAACCAAATCTGAGTGATTCGTATCGAATATTGTATATTTCCGCCCGTTATCCTTATGCATTCTAGCGCTTTTACGGTCCTATATACCTATAATTATGCTCATTAACCAGACAACCTTGGAGTTGGATAGATACATGTTTTGCAGGGGTTATTTGTGCTTTTGTACGTATTGGAAAGCTAAAAGTGAGGATCCGTTGCATTTCGGAGAAGTTTCGTCACTGGACGCTACTTCAAGGGCATTTTAGTCAATTCACATTTCTTATTCGGCTCTTGTAAATTCCACGGATACGTAGTTCATTGAGTTAGCATCGCGTGGCCGCAAACGGTGCGTCGTTTGGAGTTCGGACGAAGAAGCTAGGCTCGTTTCCGTAATGGACCTTTTCCCCCTCATCATGGACCAAATGCAGCCTGAAAACAGAGTACCGGTCGACCGCGTACAAGGGACCGGTCGACCGCGGTTTCAACTTTTGCCGTGGGAAGGAGACAGTATGCTTTGGCTTAAGGGGCCGGTCGACCGCGCCCCTGCGACCGGTCGACCGGTAGTGCCAGATATTTTGGGCTCTTTCCTCTTTCTTTCCTTTTTCCCTTATCTTTTCCCACTTACTATATAAACCCATTTTTGGTTTTAATATCAAATATACACGATTTTAGGTTAGTTTAGCTTAGGGTTTGGGGTTTTTGAAGAGTTTGGCTTTGATTCTTCTCGGTTTGACACCCGATTGGGTTGTAAGTTACACTATTCATCATCCCTACCATTTAATATAGTTTGTATTTCTTCATTTCTTGCTTTCTAGTTAATTTACAAGCTTTCTAATTTAGGTTTTCTTTCTTTATTTACATGCTTTGATTTACACGCTTTCTAGTATAGATTTACCGCGTTTATTTACCGCTTTCCATTTATCGCGTTTTTAACATGCTTTCTAGGTAATTTAAATTAGGTTGTGTTTGAATTGAACTCACTCAGGTTGACGCGTTGCTTTGCTTTGGTGATGGTGTTTACGGGTCTATTTCGGGTGTGTTGTCCTAGTTATTACGCCTAGGAGATTTGACGGGGCATATCATGTATGTCCCGTGCTTACGACCTTTCGCGCGTAATTTCCGGGATATTTGTTGACGCCAAAATCTTATTAGGCTTTTATGACGATTTAGGGCGTAACAACCCTTGATTTAATTAACTGTCGAAACGAGACGCATTTGTAATAACTCGTCGACCCATGAGACCATTTTATGCTAATTAACTCGGGTGAGGGATATTCGACACAACCTATAGTTTTACTCGCTTTCATAATCTAGTTTCAATACCATTGCCTAGAATAATCTTTTCCTTTATGCATCTTTTCTTTTAGTTTGTAATCATCTTTTACACTTTTATTTCGGATTATTAAATCACTTAAATTCTAGCAACTTGTCCCTGTGGATTCTCGATACCCGACTTACCGCTGTGCTTGCCTCGCAAGTGTAGTAGTAACTTAGGTTTTTGTATTGAGTTGGCGAAACGAAAACAACGACTGTGCACTTTACACGCGCACACTTTTCGTACTTGATCAAAATGGCGCCGTTGCCGGGGACTAGTTTGTTTTAGACTTTATTTGATTTAGTATTTCATAGTATTTTCTTTCTATTTGTATTATTTTCTAATATTTTGCAGGACTTCCACATTTGAGCACTTAGAAACGCTCGAATTCTTTCCGCGCGCACCTACTTTGTGGAATCCGCCACTTCGAGCCATTTTTGGGGTAAGCATGTCTTATTCCAATTCTTTCGGTAATCCTTGTCATAATTCTCAAAATTCTCGCAAACCTATAACTTTCGGTGAATACTTAGAATCCCAAAGTATAACAAATTCAAATATGACTTTGGGCGAGTATAACGAAAGTCAAAACTTAGGTTATTGGAATTTTGATGATGATGACAATGATTTTGGGCCTTTACCTCCTTATAATAGGAATTTTGAAACGAATTCGAATAGTTTTCAAAATTCCTATAATAATGAGTTTTAGTTTAAGTCCGATGGTAATTTCCAAAGTTCCCATTCTAATGCATCCGCACCTCGACCTATGACATTCGGTGAGGGCTTGCGTATGTATGAGAATGAGAAAATTGAAAATCGCTATCGGGAAGAAAATCGTTCGTGGGAACATGAGTTGGATTTATTATTTGAGTCAGACGACGATTTTGCTTTCGAGACTTTTGAGGTCGACGAATGTTTTGAACCAAATGAGGTACTTGTGCCTTCTTTGGAACAAGCCATTCTAGACTTTGCCCATTGCGTAATAGATATTGAAAGTGAGGATGATAATGACGTAATATCTATTTGCAATGAAATGATTTCTTCTTTGGCTCCCAAAGAAGAACATCTAATTGAAAATGATATTATTTCCTTTGAAATTCCAACTTCATGCGATGGTGATTCATCTCATGATTTTGAATTTCTTTCATCCCCATTTTCATTCTCTATTACCCCACCGGAACAAGTACCCGATGATTCGGTTTCGAACTTTAATGTTTTAAACCCTATCACCGATGAGGAGTACTTGCTCGAGTCGCCCTCCACGATCGCATCTTTGCCTTTGTGTGCGCCGCCTCCCATTCCAACTTCAAAATCATTGGGAGGATATTCGGCTTTTCTCGGTCCCCACTTGTTTTTGTCACCCGTTCAATCCAAACCCCCCATCGTCCCTCCAAAACTTTTAATTGGCGATGGTTCATTTCTTCCTCCTTACACATGCCTTCCGTTGTTAAAACGGAATTCATATTTTTCGGAAGGCATGCTTGTATGTGAGGGTACACCGGTTATCCTCCAAAGTCAAATCGTTCTTATGGTGGACCCTCAGCTATTTAGACTTCTAGTGTACAGTTAGTGTGAAGTCTAAATAGTAGGTTGTATATAGTTAGCTTTTTATTTTTTCTTTCCTTGTTAATTTAGTTTAGTGTAATTAGTAAACTCTTCGTTATTTGTTTTTGCTATGCTCGGTACTAACTTGTTTTGTAGATTCTTTGGACTTGTTCTTATGGGGATCGCTCCACTTTTGGGTAATATCGTTATTTTCCTCTCTTTGACTTGGTTCTTAATTTACATTGAGGACAATATCAAGTTTTAAGTTAGGGGGTGTGGGATATTCTATCCATTTCTTTATTTAGTCCATGTTTTTGCTCACATGTTAGTTACTTAGTATGCTTTTTTCTTAGAAAAATTAAAAATTTTTAAAAGATTTTCTTTCTTTTTTCTCCTTTTTGGGGCATTTTGCCTTTGTTTCCGATGATAAATTTCAATAATTTCCCGATCCAATAGACATCCCAATGATGCATGTTCTCGATTTTAGAAGTTATTAGACTTTAGTCTCAATTATTGATATTATGAATAACTTCATGAATTAAACTTTAATCCCGTGAGCGCATGCACTTTCCTTGCTTTATTGATTTGGTTTAAGATTTTTATAACTCGGTAATCTTTTTTTGCATTGTATATACTTACACCGAGTAAGCTTTGTACCTTTCGTCGTTTGTGAGTGTTATACACTATTCTTTTCTCATTGAAAACGTTGAATTCGTCGGTAATCTCACTATTCTTTCATTTGACCGTTCATTAATTGAGTTCATACTTGAAATGTGTTACTTGAGCATGATTTTCATATATTGTTTTGATTCGAGAATTGCGTAAACTTTGTGAAATGATCATAGGCATTCTTTGTTATATCACCCATATTAGCCTTGACCTCACCCTTATATGTTTACCCTCATTAACCCCTTTGAGCCTAAATATAGCCTTTCATTTCATAACCCCATTCCCGTAACCAACTCTACATTGGAGTTCTAAACCATACATACACTTTCCATACCTTTGTTTGGTTTTTTACTTGGGATTGAATGATGTTGTTGTGATATCAGTTGCAATTTAGGCATATGAGAGTTTGATAAGTAAAGAAAAGAAAGTAGTGAAAAAAGTGAAGAAAAAGAGAAAGCAAAAAACAAAAGATAACAAATGACAAAATGAGAAAAAGAAGAAAAGAAAAAGAAAAAGAAAGTTTGTATATGTTGTGTATAGTGTTCAATAAGCTTTGATTACTCTCCCCGATGATATATCTAATGCCTTTTTGGTACTTGTTTTCCAAATTTGATATTGCTCGCATCTTCCCATTATCCCGAGTTTTCAATCCGAACACTTTGAATCCGTACATACATTCCTTCATTTCTCACCTTAGCCATACCTACATTATAACCCTTTACAAGTCCTATGTGATCTTAGGTTGATGTAATTTAAAAGTCATAATAGTTGTTGCCTCCTTTAATGCGCGGTATCTTTCATTGAGATTACAAGTTTTTATTTCCTATATAGCGTTCTTCATCTGTGACATGTGTGTGGCCTAGTTTCCATTTACATTTACTCCTTATGCCCGCATGTCCCGTGTGTTACCTCCCTGTTTTGAGTGAATTCACTTGATGAGTGTAATGCCCGTGATGATTGAATATATGCATGCTTTAATGTTAATTATCCGGTTTATTTAAGTTTTTGCCAAATCACACTTTGCATGTGCTCGCTCCCCTCCCACATTTTAAGGTTTCAATTCTATGAGGTGCATTCTATAATGTTAATGATTTGGACTTTTGTGTGAATTCATTCACTTTGCTAATAATGCATATGAAATCCTTTTCTCCATTGTTGGGCTTGTCGCATGTTGGTTTGGGCATATTTTGAGGAAACCATATGATGTTTGTGGGTACCATCCCTGAAAACCCTCACGAGACGACACTCGTCCACTAGGGTAACCTAGGGGTTTAACGGCTTATTGCATATGCTAAATGCAATCGTGTTCCCTACGAAAGTGGCAATTATATTTCGATGCATATATACATTTTGTACCGCCCTCTGTGCTCTGGTTTTCTTTGTTTCATTACTAGGGACTAGCAATGTGTAAGTTAGGGGGTGTGATTCGTATCGAATATTGTATATTTCCGCCCGTTATCCTTATGCATTCTAGCGCTTTTACGGTCCTATATGCCTATAATTATGCTCATTAACCAGACAACCTTGGAGTTGGATAGATACATGTTTTGCAGGGGTTATTTGTGCTTTTGTAGGTATTGGAACGCTAAAAGTGAGGATCCGTTGCATTTCGGAGAAGTTTCGTCACTGGACGCTACTTCAAGGGCATTTTAGTCAATTCAAATTTCTTATTCGGCTCTTGGAAATTCCACGGATGTGTATTTCATTGAGTTAGCATCGCGTGGCCGCAAACGGTGCGTCGTTTGGAGTTCGGACGAAGAAGCTAGGCTCGTTTCCGTAATGGACCTTTTCCCCCTCATCATGGACCAAATGCAGCCTGAAAACAGAGTACCGATCGACCGCGTACAAGGGACCGGTCGACCGCAGTTTCAACTTTTGCCGTGGGAAGGAGACAGTATGCTTTGGCTTAAGGGGCCGGTCGACCGCGCCCCTGCGACCGGTCGACCAATGGTGCCAGATATTTTGGGCTCTTTCCTCTTTCTTTCCTTTTTCCCTTATCTTTTCCCACTTACTATATAAACCCATTTTTGGTTTTAATATCAAATATAGACGATTTTAGGTTAGTTTAGCTTAGGGTTTGGGGTTTTTGAAGAGTTTGGCTTTGATTCTTCTCGGTTTGACACCCGATTGGGTTGTAAGTTACACTATTCATCATCCCTACCATTTAATATAGTTTGTATTTCTTCATTTCTTGCTTTCTAGTTAATTTACAAGCTTTCTAATTTAGGTTTTCTTGCTTTATTTACATGCTTTGATTTACACGCTTTCTAGTATAGATTTACCGCGTTTATTTACCGCTTTCCATTTATCGCGTTTTTAACATGCTTTCTAGGTAATTTAAATTAGGTTGTGTTTGAATTGAACTCACTCGGGTTGACGCGTTGCTTTGCTTTGGTGATGGTGTTTACGGGTCTATTTTGGGTGTGTTGTCCTAGTTATTACGCCTAGGAGATTTGACGGGGCATATCATGTATGTCCCGTGCTTACGACCTTTCGCGCGTAATTTCCGGGATATTTGTTGACGCCAAAATCTTATTAGGCTTTTATGACGATTTAGGGGCGTAACAACCCTTGATTTAATTAACTGTCGAAACGAGACGCATTTGTAATAACTCGTCGACCCATGTGACCATTTTATACTAATTAACTCGGGTGAGGGATATTCGACACAACCTATAGTTTTACTCGCTTTCATAATCTAGTTTCAATACCATTGCCTAGAATAATCTTTTCCTTTATGCATCTTTTCTTTTAGTTTGTAATCATCTTTTACACTTTTATTTCGGATTATTAAATCACTTAAATTCTAGCAACTTGTCCCTGTGGATTCTCGATACCCGACTTACCGCTGTGCTTGCCTCGCAAGTGTAGTAGTAACTTAGGTTTTTGTATTGAGTTGGCGAAACGAAAACAACGACTGTGCACTTTACACGCGCACACTTTTCGCACTTGATCACTGAGCTACCTGCAAACTCTGGCGGATGCGCTTTCTGAAAAGCGTCACGTACACGCTCCCAAGCAGACGGGAATGCATTTGCCTGTGCTGGCGCGGCAACCGGCGCCTAAGGTGATGCCTGCTAAACAACGGCAATTGCAGCATTTACCGCTTGGGCTACTATAGCTGCAACCTCAGCGGCGTTCATCATGCCCTGAACTGGAGCGGGCTGGGGTTCGGGTGTTGCATCCCTGCGAACTCGTCGTGCACGTCGTGGAGGCATCTGAAATAAGAACAAAGTTTATAAGTTCGCTGTTTATAAACTTAAGATAGCTGAAGAACGAAGCATACACAAAAGAGTACAACAGTCCTAAAATATAGGGCTCTATATCAAAGAAACTTAGCGGAAACATAATAAGCCGTCAGATCCTAAAGGACACTAGAACCTGATGCTCTGATACCACCTGTGACACCCCGACTAATTAAATACCGGGTAGCTACTCCTTTATTAAATTAATTCAAAATTCCAAGTTGGCTCAGTTAATAGCATCACTGTCGAAAACATTTTTATTATTACTAACCACCTAGTATTTAAAAAGTAAGTGCCAAATTTTAATTTAAGTCTGATTAACATGCAACAAGTGTAATAAAGAATAATAACACCATTCACCATAATGAAGTAAATCGAATAACCATCACATAATGTAAATAAAGTCTGGAGGAAAACTCCTCACTCAAATCCCACAACTGAAATAAATAAACCGAATACTAAAACAATACATGCCAAAGTCTGAAAACTGTAATGGAAATGTAACTCTAATAGAAATGGGCAACATGCCCTACGACTGATAGATAATGAATCTGGAATCCAAGTGAAAGAAGCGTCTACAAGCAAATCCCTGTAGCTTCCACAAACAGCTACAGCTCGTCACCAGAATGAGTATCCTATGCATGGTGTCCTTGTGGCTGGGCACCTAAAATGGTTTTACAAGAAAAGTTGATTTGAAAGCAAACGGGTCAGAGCCCGAATGTGGAGTTATATTTTAAAAACCTGCAAGTGTTTTAAAAACATTTAAAACATTAAATGCAAAGTACATGTTAGGACGTGCACTCACATGATATTCTCACCTCTCGTCTAACTGTGCACTCCTAACGTAAATACCCATCTACAACGACACAAACCACTAGCTAAGTGACATCATCTCTAGCTAGACTTTCATAGGTCCTACCCATATTACTCGGTTCTATTAACATATTAACACTCGTAATTAAATAGGGATTAACGTAAACTCAGATGCTCAATATGCAATATATTTCACTATCAGCTAACTCGTTATGTTTTTCTCGAAACAATACCATAATTATATTCATACATTAACATGAAGATTCCCATTAATTAACTGTATATTAATCACAACATAAATATACAATACAAGCACCCCCGAGAACTAAGCTGTGGTGCACACATACTCTGTTATCCATCCCGGTACATCACGTACATAAGGATTACATATTCCGAATCTCTCAGGAATAGTTCAAAGATAACAACATCACAAATAATGGAGGCGAACACAGTCACATCACATGGGTCACGCACATACCTACGCTCCCACGATCAGCGGACTTATTAATATCCCAATAAGTCTTTCTATGACCTATGTTCATCAAGGTAACCAGTCTAAATCCGGGCAACACAAGGATTAGAGGGCCCTAAGAGAACGCAAACCTCCCGTGATAGCAAGTATGGTAGGTATGTCATACACACAATTTATATACCAATACTAAGTAAACACACGTCTTAGTAATCCCGTAGTTTAATCGTAGTACATATCGCATTCTCGTACCAACTTATAATTATCACAATTTATACTATTCCGGTTTATAGTCATACGCGCCATAATTTATTCTCACGTCGTAGTAGACACTCACGTCTCAACCCAAACCGTCCAATTAATTTAACTCTCGTATATAATTTCCTTCTCATAAATACCCAAAAGTCCCAATTCTATCATTACATCATCATTGTAATGTTATCTATCTCCTCGAACAAGTTTACGGGACTCCAAAATTCAAAACAGTCCAAAAAGGCCCAAACTGTCAACTCGTTAGAAGTCTCGTTCGAACGAGACTCTCGTTCGAATGAGATTCCACTGTTGGCTCGTTAGAAGTCTCGTTCGAACGAGACTGTTCGAACGAGATCCAGTTCGTTCGAACGAACTGTACCTTCTAACGATATCTCGTTCGAACGAGATTATCGAACGAAGTTCCCTTTCTTTAGAAGCGACTGGTCAATTCGTTAGAAGCTCGTTCGAACGAGTTCGTTCGAACGACCTGGGCAGGGGCTTCTAACGACCTACCAGTTTCGTCCCAGATTTTTCCTTCTTCGTTTTTCATCAATTTTAACACCTCAAGTCTCAACCAAAATTCGTCCAATCAATGTTTAAGGTCTCCAATCATCCTAAAACATACTAAGGTCATAAACTAACACCTTTTAAGGAATTTCTACATCCTAAACATCATTAGATCACAAGATTCTACACTTTTCCCCAATTCTTTTCAAGAACACAAACCCTAACATTTTAAATCATGAATTATCCCAATATAAATCCGTTTTAATTTCTTACAATCACAAATATCATGAGTATAATCATCTACCTATCATTCTACATGCAATTCTCCTCAAGATTTTCAAGTTCTAAGTTCCAAACTACATGGGTTTTCATATTTCACCAAGAACAAACTTAAAATTTGAATTATCTAACATGGAAGGAACATTCTCTGAAATTAAATGGAATTAAGTCACTTGCCTTGATTGTCTCTGAGTTTGGTGTTGATTTCTGTAAAGATTTCTGCAGAATTCCTCAAACGGAGCCATGCCAATAGTGAACTGATAGGAGTTGTTGTAAGCAAACTCCACCAGTGGAAGGTACTGCTCCCATCCACCCCCGAAGTCAATAATGCACATGCGTAGCATGTCTTCCAACATCTGATTTGTGTGCTCTGTCTGCCCATCGGTCTGCGGATGATAAGCTGTACTCAACCGCAATTCCGTGCCCATGGCCTCCTGGAAACTCTCCCAAAACCTCGAAACAAATATCTTGTCTCTGTCAGACACGATATTTAGGGGCACACCGTGAAGTCTCACAACCTCTGAAATGAAGAGCTGGGCATACTGTCCCGTAGTGTAGTCAGTCCTTACGGGTAAAAAGTGAGCGACCTTGGACAACCTGTCCACAATGACCCAAACGGAGTCGTGACCCCTCTGCGACGTAGGCAACCCTGTGATAAAGTCCATGGATATGCTCTCCCACATCCACACTGGGGCCTCCAATGGTTGTAGCAATCCTGCCGGTTTCTGATGATCTACTTTTACTAGCTGGCAAGTGGCGCATTTCGAAACAAACTCAGCGATATCTCTCTTCATACCTCTCCACCAATACTGCCTTCTCATGTCTTGGTACATTTTGTCCCCTCCGGGATGCACCGCGAACCGTGAGCCGTGCGACTCTGCCATCACGTCGTGTCGCAATTCCTCTCCTTCCGGAACCACCAATCTTCCATTGAAGCGTAATCCACCGTCTGAGCTAACGGTATAGGATTCGGCTCCCTCAGCTAGTAATCGAACTATCTGCTCCTGACAGAACGAGTCATTAGCCTGTGCCCGTACTACCTTCGTGACAATCTGTGGTGTAACGGTCATCACAGACATGAAAGATCGGGCCACTGCATCCTGGTGTCCCAATTCCTTCCACTTAGCCTTCCACACCTCTGCCACCTCATCTGCTGGCCTATGGCTCAACGCGTCTGCTACCACGTTAGCCTTTCCCAGGTGGTACTGGATGTCGAATTGGTAGTCCTTCACAAACTCAAGCCACCTACGCTGCCGCATATTCAACTCCTTCTGCGTGAACAAGTACTGTAGGGACTTGTGGTCCGTGAACAGTTGGAATTTCTCCCCCAAAAGATAGTACCTCCAAATCCGTAGAGCAAATACCACTGCTGCCAACTCCAAATCATGCGTGGGATAATTCTTCTCATGAGTCTTAAGCTTACGGGAAGCATAAGCTATGGCCTGTCTCTCCTGCTGCAATACACCTCCAAGCCCTTGCAAAGACACATCGGTGTAAACCAAATACTCAACTCCCGGTCTCGGCAATGCTAACACAGGTGCTGAGGTCAATTTTTCCTTTAACTCCTCAAATGCCAACTGACAGGCATCACTCGAGATGAATGGCACACCCTTACGAGTCAGATGTGTCAAAGGACCTGCTATCTTGGAGAAACCCCGAATGAACCTCCTGTAGTATCCTGCTAGACCCAAGAAACTACGAATCTCAGTCGGTGTCTTGGGCTGTCCCCATTCCCTTACCGCTGATACTTTCCCCGGATCAACAGATATTCCCCGGTCGGAAATAATGTGTCCCAAAAACTGGACTTCCTTCAGCCAAAACCCGCACTTCTCATAATTTGCATACAACTCGTTCTGACGAAGTGTCTGCAAAACCTGTCTCAAATGCTCGGCGTGCTCCTCCTCTGTCTGGGAGTAAACCAGTATATCATCAATAAAGACAATAACAAACTGATCTAGGAAATCCCTGAACACTCTGTTCATCATGTCCATAAACACAGCTGGAGCGTTGGTCAAGCCAAAAGGCATAACTCGAAACTCGTAAGAACCATATCTCGACAAGAACGCGGTCTTCGAGACATCCTCCTCCCTGATACGCAACTGATGGTATCCCGATCTCAAATCAATCTTCGAGAAGAAAGAAGCTCCTCTCAACTGGTCGAATAAGTCATCGATTCGAGGCAACGGATACTTATTTCGTATCGTGACCTTATTCAACTCTCGGTAGTCCACACACAATCTCAGTGAACCGTATCTCTTCTTCACAAACAAAACTGGAGCGCCCCAAGGTGAGGTACTCCTGCGAATAAATCCCTGACCTAACAGCTGCTCTATCTGATCCCGTAACTCCCTCATCTCAGCTGGAGCCACACGGTACGGTGCGCGTGCTATAGGTCTCGCACCCGGTAGCAAATCTATAACAAAGTCTATCTCACGACTGGGGGGTAAGCCTGGTATCTCCTGAAACACATCTGAATACTCCCTGACTACTGGGATGGAATCTAAAGGAATCACTACCTCCTTAGAGGTATCCTCCTCAATGTAATACAGATGAGCGGTCGATCCTCCCTCTGGGCGAGGCATCGCCACTACAAACATCTCTTGCCCCGGAATGGCAAAAACAATGCTCCCGCTGAAGCAATCAATCATGGCCCTATAAGCTACGAGCCAATCCATACCGATAATCACATCGTGAACATGCATATCTAATACTAACATGTCTGCAGGTAATACCAAACCATCAATCTCTACCCCCACTCCCCGGCATATAAAGAAAATAAGTGACCCACTCCCCAATGGTGAGTCGACACACGTCACTGTGCTCTCTGCCGTAGTTAACAATCCTAAAGCTTTCGCGAAGTGTGTAGCTATAAAACAGTGTGTAGCCCCCGTATCAAATAATACCCGACCCATAGTGCCATGGATAGGAAACGTACCCTCAATCGCGGGCGGTGCCTGTGGAACTGCAGCCTGGTGGACGTTGTAGACACGTCCATACTGTAGCTGCCCCTGCTGAACTGAGACTGCAGGAATGGGTGGCAATGCTGCCATCTGTGGCGGTTCGGGAAGAGCGGCGGGAAACATAGGCCTCTGTGGCTCCTGGCGAGCACCCTGCTGCTGCTACTGTGGGGCCCTGCCCCTATCAGGACAATCCTGTCGCTTATGGCCAGTCTTACCACAAACAAAGAACTTCCCTGGGAAGTTCCCTCCTCTTTGCCCCTGCTGTCCCCGGCCCTGGTGGCCGTTACCGTTCCTCCCTTGGCCCTGCTGGCCCTGGTGAAACTGCTGCCCATTCTGCCCCTGTTGGCCCTGATGGCCGCTTGGACCCTGATGGCCCTGACGGAAACCTCCATGTCCCTGCCTGTAGTTCCCTAACCGGAACCTCTTATTATCCCCCTGCTGGGAGCCCTGCTCATTCTGTCTCTGCCCCTGACCAGATTGTGCCCCGCTGGCACCATGTCCTCCGGTCCTGCCCTGATGGCTAGACTCTCCCGACCTCTTGCCCTCGGCCATATGAAAGAGGTAGTCCTGGAAGTGTAACAAAGCAGCGTTAACCACATCAGAATACGTGGCCAACGAAAGGTTCCCTAACAGATGCTGACGGATCCTCCATGTCAACCCGTCCGTGAACTTCTCAATCTTCTTCTTCTCTGTTGGTATCTCATCTGGAACGATATTCAACAGATTTGTGAACTCGGCCTCATACTCGGCCACGGTCTTACCCTCTTGCCTCAGATTCATAGGTTTCCTCCTTATTTCCGTGTGAACAGCCGACGGAAAGTACTTGCGGTTAAACCGCACCCAGAAGTCTTGAATAGTGAGAGTATCCCTCTCCTCCATGGTGGTAATAGACTCCCACCACTGCAGCGCATATCCAACTAGCTTGAAAGTAGCTAGTACCTGCCTCTGGACATCCGTGCACTCATACATCCTTAAGTGCCTCTGCATATCCTTCCTCCACTGGCGCGAGACTACCAAATCTGAGTGATTCGTATCGAATATTGTATATTTCCGCCCGTTATCCTTATGCATTCTAGCGCTTTTACGGTCCTATATGCCTATAATTATGCTCATTAACCATACAACCTTGGAGTTGGATAGATACATGTTTTGCAGGGGTTATTTGTGCTTTTGTACGTATTGGAAAGCTAAAAGTGAGGATCCGTTGCATTTCGGAGAAGTTTCATCACTGGACGCTACTTCAAGGGCATTTTAGTCAATTCACATTTCTTATTCGGCTCTTGGAAATTCCACGGATGCGTAGTTCATTGAGTTAGCATCGCGTGGCCGCAAACGGTGCGTCGTTTGGAGTTCGGACGAAGAAGCTAGGCTCGTTTCCGTAATGGACCTTTTCCCCCTCATCATGGACCAAATGCAGCCTGAAAACAGAGTACCGGTCGACCGCGTACAAGGGACCGGTCGACCGCGGTTTCAACTTTTGCCGTGGGAAGGAGACAGTATGCTTTGGCTTAAGGGGCCGGTCGACCGCGCCCCTGCGACCGGTCGACCAATGGTGCCAGATATTTTGGGCTCTTTCCTCTTTCTTTCCTTTTTCCCTTATCTTTTCCCACTTACTATATAAACCCATTTTTGGTTTTAATATCAAATATACACGATTTTAGGTTAGTTTAGCTTAGGGTTTGGGGTTTTTGAAGAGTTTGGCTTTGATTCTTCTCGGTTTGACACCCGATTGGGTTGTAAGTTACACTATTCATCATCCCTACCATTTAATATAGTTTGTATTTCTTCATTTCTTGCTTTCTAGTTAATTTACAAGCTTTCTAATTTAGGTTTTCTTTCTTTATTTACATGCTTTGATTTACACGCTTTCTAGTATAGATTTACCGCGTTTATTTACCGCTTTCCATTTATCGCGTTTTTAACATGCTTTCTAGGTAATTTAAATTAGGTTGTGTTTGAATTGAACTCACTCGGGTTGACGCGTTGCTTTGCTTTGGTGATGGTGTTTACGGGTCTATTTCGGGTGTGTTGTCCTAGTTATTACGCCTAGGAGATTTGACGGGGCATATCATGTATGTCCCGTGCTTACGACCTTTCGCGCGTAATTTCCGGGATATTTGTTGACGCCAAAATCTTATTAGGCTTTTATGACGATTTAGGGCGTAACAACCCTTGATTTAATTAACTGTCGAAACGAGACGCATTTGTAATAACTCGTCGACCCATGTGACCATTTTATACTAATTAACTCGGGTGAGGGATATTCGACACAACCTATAGTTTTACTCGCTTTCATAATCTAGTTTCAATACCATTGCCTAGAATAATCTTTTCCTTTATGCATCTTTTCTTTTAGTTTGTAATCATCTTTTACACTTTTATTTCGGATTATTAAATCACTTAAATTCTAGCAACTTGTCCCTGTGGATTCTCGATACCCGACTTACCGCTGTGCTTGCCTCGCAAGTGTAGTAGTAAATTAGGTTTTTGTATTGAGTTGGCGAAACGAAAACAACGACTGTGCACTTTACACGCGCACACTTTTCGCACTTGATCAAAATGGCGCCGTTGCCGGGGACTAGTTTGTTTTAGACTTTATTTGATTTAGTATTTCATAGTATTTTCTTTCTATTTGTATTATTTTCTAATATTTTGCAGGACTTCCACATTTGAGCACTTAGAAACGCTCGAATTCTTTCCACGCGCACCTACTTTGTGGAATCCGCCACTTCGAGCCATTTTTGGGGTAAGCATGTCTTATTCCAATTCTTTCGGTAATCCTTGTCATAATTCTCAAAATTCTCGCAAACCTATAACTTTCGGTGAATACTTAGAATCCCAAAGTATAACAAATTCAAATATGACTTTGGGCGAGTATAACGAAAGTCAAAACTTAGGTTATTGGAATTTTGATGATGATGACATTGATTTTGGGCCTTTACCTCCTTATAATAGGAATTTTGAAACGAATTCGAATAGTTTTCAAAATTCCTATAATAATGAGTTTTCGTTTAAGTCCGATGGTAATTTCCAAAGTTCCCATTCTAATGCATCCGCACCTCGACCTATGACATTCGGTGAGGGCTTGCGTATGTATGAGAATGAGAAAATTGAAAATCGCTATCGGGAAGAAAATCGTTCGTGGGAACATGAGTTGGATTTATTATTTGAGTCCGACGACGATTTTGCTTTCGAGACTTTTGAGGTCGACGAATGTTTTGAACCAAATGAGGTACTTGTGCCTTCTTTGGAACAAGCCATTCTAGACTTTGCCCATTGCGTAATAGATATTGAAAGTGAGGATGATAATGACGTAATATCTATTTGCAATGAAATGATTTCTTCTTTGGCTCCCAAAGTAGAACATTTAATTGAAAATGATATTATTTCCTTTGAAATTCCAACTTCATGCGATGGTGATTCATCTCATGATTTTGAATTTCTTTCATCCCCATTTTCATTCTCTATTACCCCACCGGAACAAGTACCCGATGATTCGGTTTCGAACTTTAATGTTTTAAACCCTATCACCGATGAGGAGTACTTGCTCGAGTCGCCCTCCACGATCGCATCTTTGCCTTTGTGTGCGCCGCCTCCCATTCCAACTTCAAAATCATTGGGAGGATATTCGGCTTTTCTCGGTCCCCACTTGTTTTTGTCACCCGTTCAATCCAAACCCCCCATCGTCCCTCCAAAACTTTTAATTGGCGATGGTTCATTTCTTCCGCCTTACACATGCCTTCCGTTGTTAAAACGGAATTCGTATTTTTCGGAAGGCATGCTTGTATGTGAGGTTACACCGATTATCCTCCAAAGTCAAATCGTTCTTATGGTGGACCCTCAGCTATTTAGACTTCTAGTGTACAGTTAGTGTGAAGTCTAAATAGTAGGTTGTATATAGTTAGCTTTTTATTTTTTCTTTCCTTGTTAATTTAGTTTAGTGTAATTAGTAAACTCTTCGTTATTTGTTTTTGCTATGCTCGGTACTAACTTGTTTTGTAGATTCTTTGGACTTGTTCTTATGGGGATCGCTCCACTTTTGGGTAATATCGTTATTTTCCTCTCTTTGACTTGGTTCTTAATTTACATTGAGGACAATGTCAAGTTTTAAGTTAGGGGGTGTGGGATATTCTATCCATTTCTTTATTTAGTCCATGTTTTTGCTCACATGTTAGTTACTTAGTATGCTTTTTTCTTAGAAAAATTAAAAATTTTAAAAAGATTTTCTTTCTTTTTTCTCCTTTTTGGGGCATTTTGCCTTTGTTTCCGATGATAAATTTCAATAATTTCCCGATCCAATAGACATCCCAATGATGCATGTTCTCGATTTTAGAAGTTATTAGACTTTAGTCTCAATTATTGATATTATGAATAACTTCATGAATTAAACTTTAATCCCGTGAGCGCATGCACTTTCCTTGCTTTATTGATTTGGTTTAAGATTTTTATAACTCGGTAATCTTTTTTTGCATTGTATATACTTACACCGAGTAAGCTTTGTACCTTTCGTCATTTGTGAGTGTTATACACTATTCTTTTCTCATTGAAAACGTTGAATTCGTCGGTAATCTCACTATTCTTTCATTTGACCGTTCATTAATTGAGTTCATACTTGAAATGTGTTACTTGAGCATGATTTTCATATATTGTTTTGATTCGAGAATTGCGTAAACTTTGTGAAATGATCATAGGCATTCTTTGTTATATCACCCATATTAGCCTTGACCTCACCCTTATATGTTTACCCTCATTAACCCCTTTGAGCCTAAATATAGCCTTTCATTTCATAACCCCATTCCCGTAACCAACTCTACATTGGAGTTCTAAACCATACATACACTTTCCATACCTTTGTTTGGTTTGTTACTTGGGATTGAATGATGTTGTTGTGATATCAGTTGCAATTTAGGCATATGAGAGTTTGATAAGTAAAGAAAAGAAAGTAGTGAAAAAAGTGAAGAAAAAGAGAAAGCAAAAAACAAAAGATAACAAATGACAAAATGAGAAAAAGAAGAAAAGAAAAAGAAAAAGAAAGTTTGTATATGTTGTGTATAGTGTTCAATAAGCTTTGATTACTCTCCCCGATGATATATCTAATGCCTTTTTGGTACTTGTTTTCCAAATTTGATATTGCTCGCATCTTCCCATTATCCCGAGTTTTCAATCCGAACACTTTGAATCCGTACATACATTCCTTCATTTCTCACCTTAGCCATACCTACATTATAACCCTTTACAAGTCCTATGTGATCTTAGGTTGATGTAATTTAAAAGTCATAATAGTTGTTGCCTCCTTTAATGCGCGGTATCTTTCATTGAGATTACAAGTTTTTATTTCCTATATAGCGTTCTTCATCTGTGACATGTGTGTGGCCTAGTTTCCATTTACATTTACTCCTTATGCCCGCATGTCCCGTGTGTTACCTCCCTGTTTTGAGTGAATTCACTTGATGAGTGTAATGCCCGTGATGATTGAATATATGCATGCTTTAATGTTAATTATCCGGTTTATTTAAGTTTTTGCCAAATCACACTTTGCATGTGCTCGCTCCCCTCCCACATTTTAAGGTTTCAATTCTATGAGGTGCATTCTATAATGTTAATGATTTGGACTTTTGTGTGAATTCATTCACTTTGCTAATAATGCATATGAAATCCTTTTCTCCATTGTTGGGCTTGTCGCATGTTGGTTTGGGCATATTTTGAGGAAACCATATGATGTTTGTGGGTACCATCCCTGAAAACCCTCACGAGACGACACTCGTCCACTAGGGTAACCTAGGGATTTAAAGGCTTATTGCATATGCTAAATGCAATCGTGTTCCCTACGAAAGTGGCAATTATATTTCGATGCATATATACATTTTGTACCGCCCTCTGTGCTCTGGTTTTCTTTGTTTCATTACTAGGGACTAGCAATGTGTAAGTTAGGGGGTGTGATTCGTATCGAATATTGTATATTTCCGCCCGTTATCCTTATGCATTCTAGCGCTTTTACGGTCCTATATGCCTAAAATTATGCTCATTAACCAGACAACCTTGGAGTTGGATAGATACATGTTTTGCAGGGGTTATTTGTGCTTTTGTAGGTATTGGAACGCTAAAAGTGAGGATCCGTTGCATTTCGGAGAAGTTTCGTCACTGGACGCTACTTCAAGGGCATTTTAGTCAATTCAAATTTCTTATTCGGCTCTTGGAAATTCCACGGATGTGTATTTCATTGAGTTAGCATCGCGTGGCCGCAAACGGTGCGTCGTTTGGAGTTCGGACGAAGAAGCTAGGCTCGTTTCCGTAATGGACCTTTTCCCCCTCATCATGGACCAAATGCAGCCTGAAAACAGAGTACCGATCGACCACGTACAAGGGACCGGTCGACCGCAGTTTCAACTTTTGCCGTGGGAAGGAGACAGTATGCTTTGGCTTAAGGGGCCGGTCGACCGCGCCCCTGCGACCGGTCGACCAATGGTGCCAGATATTTTGGGCTCTTTCCTCTTTCTTTCCTTTTTCCCTTATCTTTTCCCACTTACTATATAAACCCATTTTTGGTTTTAATATCAAATATACACGATTTTAGGTTAGTTTAGCTTAGGGTTTGGGGTTTTTGAAGAGTTTGGCTTTGATTCTTCTCGGTTTGACACCCGATTGGGTTGTAAGTTACACTATTCATCATCCCTACCATTTAATATAGTTTGTATTTCTTCATTTCTTGCTTTCTAGTTAATTTACAAGCTTTCTAATTTAGGTTTTCTTGCTTTATTTACATGCTTTGATTTACACGCTTTCTAGTATAGATTTACCGCGTTTATTTACCGCTTTCCATTTATCGCGTTTTTAACATGCTTTCTAGGTAATTTAAATTAGGTTGTGTTTGAATTGAACTCACTCGGGTTGACGCGTTGCTTTGCTTTGGTGATGGTGTTTACGGGTCTATTTTGGGTGTGTTGTCCTAGTTATTACGCCTAGGAGATTTGACGGAGCATATCATGTATGTCCCGTGCTTAGGACCTTTCGCGCGTAATTTCCGGGATATTTGTTGACGCCAAAATCTTATTAGGCTTTTATGACGATTTAGGGGCGTAACAACCCTTGATTTAATTAACTGTCGAAACGAGACGCATTTGTAATAACTCGTCGACCCATGTGACCATTTTATACTAATTAACTCGGGTGAGGGATATTCGACACAACCTATAGTTTTACTCGCTTTCATAATCTAGTTTCAATACCATTGCCTAGAATAATCTTTTCCTTTATGCATCTTTTCTTTTAGTTTGTAATCATCTTTTACACTTTTATTTCGGATTATTAAATCACTTAAATTCTAGCAACTTGTCCCTGTGGATTCTCGATACCCGACTTACCGCTGTGCTTGCCTCGCAAGTGTAGTAGTAACTTAGGTTTTTGTATTGAGTTGGCGAAACGAAAACAACGACTGTGCACTTTACACGCGCACACTTTTCGCACTTGATCACTGAGCTACCTGCAAACTCTGGCGGATGCGCTTTCTGAAAAGCGTCACGTACACGCTCCCAAGCAGACGGGAATGCATTTGCCTGTGCTGGCGCGGCAACCGGCGCCTGAGGTGGTGCCTGCTGAACAACGGCAATTGCAGCATTTACCGCTTGGGCTACTATAGCTGCAACCTCAGCGGCGTTCATCATGCCCTGAACTGGAGCGGGCTGGGGTTCGGGTGTTGCATCCCTGCGAACTCGTCGTGCACGTCGTGGAGGCATCTGAAATAAGAACAAAGTTTATAAGTTCGCTGTTTATAAACTTAAGATAGCTGAAGAACGAAGCATACACCAAAGAGTACAACAGTCCTAAAATATAGGGCTCTATATCAAAGAAACTTAGCGGAAACATAATAAGCCGTCAGATCCTAAAGGACACTAGAACCTGATGCTCTGATACCACCTGTGACACCCCGACTAATTAAATACCGGGTAGCTACTCCTTTATTAAATTAATTCAAAATGCCAAGTTGGCTCAGTTAATAGCATCACTGTCGAAAACATTTTTATTATTACTAACCACCTAGTATTTAAAAAGTAAGTGCCAAATTTTAATTTAAGTCTGATTAACATGCAACAAGTGTAATAAAGAATAATAACACCATTCACCATAATGAAGTAAATCGAATAACCATCACATAATATAAATAAAGTCTGGAGGAAAACTCCTCACTCAAATCCCACAACTGAAATAAATAAACCGAATACTAAAACAATACATGCCAAAGTCTGAAAACTGTAATGGAAATGTAACTCTAATAGAAATGGGCAACATGCCCTACGACTGATAGATAATGAATCTGGAATCCAAGTGAAAGAAGCGTCTACAAGCAAATCCCTGTAGCTTCCACAAACAGCTACAGCTCGTCACCAGAATGAGTATCCTATGCATGGTGTCCTTGTGGCTGGGCACCTAAAATGGTTTTACAAGAAAAGTATTTTTTTGAAAACAAACGGGTCAGAGCCCGAATGTGGAGTTATATTTTAAAAACCTGCAAGTGTTTTAAAAACATTTAAAACATTAAATGCAAAGTACATGTTAGGACGTGCACTCACATGATATTCTCACCTCTCGTCTAACTGTGCACTCCTAACGTAAATACCCATCTACAACGACACAAACCACTAGCTAAGTGACATCATCTCTAGCTAGACTGTCATAGGTCCTACCCATATTACTCGGTTCTATTAACATATTAACACTCGTAATTAAATAGGGATTAACGTAAACTCAGATGCTCAATATGCAATATATTTCACTATCAGCTAACTCGTTATGTTTTTCTCAAAACAATACCGTAATTATATTCATACATTAACATGAAGATTCCCATTAATTAACTGTATATTAATCACAACATAAATATACACTACAAGCACCCCGAGAACTAAGCTGTGGTGCATACATACTCTGCTATCCATCCCGCTACATCACATACATAAGGATTACATATTCCGAATCTCTCAGGAATAGTTCAAAGATAACAACATCACAAATAATGGAGGCGAAAACAGTCACATCACATGGGTCAGGCACATACCTACGCTCCCACGATCAGCGGACTTATTAATATCCCAATAAGTCTTTCTATGACCTATCTTCATCAAGGTAACCAGTCTAAATCCGGGCAACACAAGGATTAGAGGGCCCTAAGCGAACGCAAACCTCCCGTGATAGCAAGTATGGTAGGTATGTCATACACACAATTTATATACCAATACTAAGTAAACACACGTCTTAGTAATCCCGTAGTTTAATCGTAGTACATATCGCATTCTCGTACCAACTTATAATTATCACAATTTATACTATTCCGGTTTATAGTCATACGCGCCATAATTTATTCTCACGTCGTAGTAGACACTCACGTCTCAACCCAAACCGTCCAATTAATTTAACTCTCGTATATAATTTCCTTCTCATAAATACCCAAAAGTCCCAATTCTATCATTACATCATCATTGGAATGTTATCTATCTCCTCGAACAAGTTTACGGGACTCCAAAAATCAAAACAGTCCAAAAAGGCCCAAACTGTCAACTCGTTAGAAGTCTCGTTCGAACGAGACTGTTCGAACGAGATTCCACTGTTGGCTCGTTAGAAGTCTCGTTCGAACGAGACTGTTCGAACGAGATCCAGTTCGTTCGAACGAACTGTACCTTCTAACGATATCTCGTTCGAACGAGATTATCGAACGAAGTTCCCTTTCGTTAGAAGCGACTGGTCAATTCGTTAGAAGCTCGTTCGTACGACCTGGGCAGGGGCTTCTAACGACCTACCAGTTTCGTCCCAGATTTTTCCTTCTTCGTTTTTCATCAATTTTAACACCTCAAGTCTCAACCAAAATTCGTCCAATCAATGTTTTAAGGTCTCCAATCATCCTAAAACATACTAAGGTCATAAACTAACACCTTTTAAGGAATTTATACATCCTAAACATCATTAGATCACAAGATTCTACACTTTTCCCCAATTCTTTTCAAGAACACAAACCCTAACATTTTAAATCATGAATTATCCCAATATAAATCCGTTTTTATTTCTTCCAATCACAAATATCATGAGTATAATCATCTACCTATCATTCTACATGCAATTCTCCTCAAGATTTTCAAGTTCTAAGTTCCAAACTACATGGGTTTTCATATTTCACCAAGAACAAACATAAAATTTGAATTAACTAACATGGAAGGAACATTCTCTGAAATTAAATGGAATTAAGTCACTTGCCTTGATTGTCTCTGAGTTTGGTGTTGATTTCTGTAAAGATTTCTGCAGAATTCCTTCTCTTTCTTTCCCTCTCCAAGCTTCCTTCTCCAAAGGTGGCTAGGGTGGCTAGGGTTTTCTTTGGGAAAGTTGGAAACCTCAATGATAACCTCCGTAGCTTAATGGGTTAATATGGGTTGGTTAGTGGCTTAGTGGGTCAATTCCCAATCAGATTAAAACTCCCAATTTTCGTCACTTTTAATTCCTCAAAATATAAAATTACCAAAATACCCTTTTTGATGCCGGTATGGCCTAAAAATACCCCGGAATCCAAACTACACCTCCGGCTAGTGTTTTCTGACTATCTCGACCCTTCCGGACGCGTTGGCGCACTCAAAATGACCATACGGATAATAGAATTAAAAATCACTTTTATAATTAACATAATATACCATTACGCGGCGGTCACACGCATCTCAGCAAAATTCCCAAATTGCCGTATATAGATCTCACGACAAATTTCATAATTCAATATTCATATAAGATCATATATGCTCAATATAGTCAAATACCAACTCACATCTCGCTAGTATTTTAACCCGGATTAATTTCCAATTAATATGCATTTAATTAATTAATTAATTAATCCCAAAAATAAATATAGCCAAAAGTACGGGGTATTACACTTATCCAATCTCAAAGAGGTAACTGTCCCACTAGTTGACTTTGCGGGGAAAATCATAATGCCATTGGGGAAGATGGTCCTGTCAGTGAGGGTAGGGAATATTTCAAAACTGATTGAGTTCGAGATGGTAGACATATATTCACCTTATCACATCATTCTCGGTAAAGGGTAGCTTCATGCGATGAGAGTCATCCCTTCAACCTACCACAAGAAGTTGGAGTGTGTCACAGACCGGAGAGCAAAAAAGACCAGGGGCAACTAAGCCATCACACAAAAATTCTTCATCCTCACCATCCGACCCCCAAAACAAAAGAATAAGTAAGAGGAGCCCTTTTTTAGAAGAATCCAACAACTACGATATGACCGACCAAGGGTGGAGGAGACCAGGGTCCACCCTGCTAATAGGGTCATTAAAAGGCTGAGAAGGTTAATTTCGATGACAACCTGCCACGGAGAAAGTTTCTATCACATCACAATTTTATGAGCATGAGGTTTATCTAAAAATACTGTTAAACCATAAATGATCCATGTATACTAAGCTAACTAAGAATTTATAAAAGTTAAATTGTCTTATAAGTTATATGACAAGTATATATATAAAAAGGGAAATGTGTATGGAATTTAGGGTTTATTAATTTAAACGTAAGAAAAGGTTTCATGCAATAATATTAAGGATCATATAAAGAAAGTCAAGGGGTTTTGAACTGATAGTCCCATACTTACCAGCTCACTAAAGGGTATAGAAATAACTAACCATCAGTGTAACTAAGTAAAATGAACCTAAAATCTTTGGGGGGAAATAATCGGCTTGGCACTCAAAAATGGCACTCATATATGTAGAAATAATCTAGGCTCTCAAACATCTGAGATCATAGGCCAAGTAGAAAATTTTGTGGGACAACACGGCATTCTACTCCCTAGTTAATACTAATGCTTGTAATATAATAATATGCACACAAGTGCAGGGGTGGATTGATTCAATAGGGAATGTGGCATTAGTTATTAGGTGAGAGCGTTGAAATTGATCCATATGATTCAAAATCAAATATCAATGATATTCAATAAAATATTTAGTACGACAGTATTATAACATGCACATACTAAAAGTAAAAAGGAGCTACCACGCGGTGATATCGGTAGCTATATGTCAAATGCACATAATGTAATAGTGAAAAGGTAAAAACACCAACTTGTGCATTGTGTAGAGCGAGCTTATCTTGTTTATTTCTTTGTGCTTTGTAATATTCAACTTTAATTTTTAATGCAAATTTTACTATGAGTAATCCAAAATAAGCGGTTACTTTTATACGTATCTTTAGTTCGTACTTTAATTTAGATTGACGCGGATATACCAATCACAATCTTGTACTTTTATCTATAACTCATATATGATCTGAGTTATAATCTCTCCTTAGTTATTAAAATTTATCGAGCAATTTCTTTGAAAAAATATCATAAAATAATATTTTAAAGGTTATTTGGGATACTTTATTGGCATAGCAACCCAAATTTGACGTTGTAAAAATTAGTGTCGAATTAAAGATGCTTTTACACTAACATATTATATTCGACACTATGATTCCACCGGTACGTTCCGTGTATTTTTCTGAATCACGATTTAAAAGATAAGAATTTTCAAAGTTTAAGAAGATAACATTCCAATGTGTCGACTTACTGTCACTACTTAGTTTTAAAAGAACACTACTTTTCTTTCTTGACAAAATATATGTATAACTAATGTTATTTTGGATAATAATACATTATTTTCATCTCATCGTGGCACGCGCATACACCCATATATATATGAGTGCTGCTAGCCTTACCGGCCATTAGCACACTCTTAGTACACATTGCTAGGTGTCACTTTTTTATTGGATTTTTTTTTTTTTTTTTGAGAAAATGTGTAATAGTTTTAATAAGGTTTTTTGTTTGTTTTTTTATTTTAGAAGAAAATGTTCTAATAGAAAAAATATTTTTCACAAATTAGAAAAAAAGATATTATTAAAAAACACTATTTTAATATAATAAATATTTTTTTTTGAGAAAAACTGTTTAAAAAAATAAAACTTAGTTTAGTATAAATAAATAAAAATTTACATTTTTGAACAGTTTTACGAAATAAAAAATTTGTTTTAAATATTGTAAAATTAAAATAAAAATTAAGTTTAAAAATAAAGGGTACCGCTGGCGCGGACCTTTAAAAATAAAGGAATATTGGGTAAATGGGTATTTGAGGGACTAAATGATTTAAAAATAATTAAACAAAAACAAGTTTAAAAATAAGGGGTACCGCTGGCTCGCACCTTTAAAAATAAGAGAATATTAGGTAAATGGTTGTTTGAAGGACTAAATGAGTTAAAAATAATTTTAAAAAATTAAGTTTATAAATAAGGGGTGTCGTTGGCGTGGCGCTTTAAAAATAAGAATATTTAATAAATGGGTGTTTGAGGGACTACATGAGTTAAAAATCATTTTAAAAAATTAAGTTTAAAAATAAGAGGTGCCGTTGGCGCGAACCTTTAAAAACAAGAGAATATTGGGTAAATGGGTGTTTGAGGGACTAAATAAGTTGAAAATAATTAAAAACATAATTTTTTTATATTAGTTTTTTAATGCAAAAATACAAAAATTATTTTAAATGTTGTAAAATTAAAAAAAAAAGTTTAAAAATAACGGGTGCCGCTGGCGCGGCCTTTTAAAAATAAGAGAATATTGGGCAAATGGGTGTTTGAGGGACTACATGAGTTAAAAAAATTATTAGATTAGTTTTTTAATGCAGAAATACAAAAATCATTTCAAATGTTGTAAAATAAAAAAAAGGTTTAAAAATAATGGGTGCCGCTAGCGCGTATCTTTAAAAATAAAAAATATTGAGTAAATTGGTGTTTGAGGGATAAAATGACTTTAAAAAAAATTAATTGAAAAAAACAAACAAACTATTCTAATAAAAAAATTGTTTTTTTATAATTGTTTTATACTCATTTTACATGAGAAATAAAAAAAAAAGAAAAAAAGAGGTATCCGTGTACTAGCCCGGGGTTAACACCCGGGTAGCGTAACATTATTCTATATATATATATATATATATATATATATGTGTGTATGTATGTGTTTTTTCTTGTTGTGTATCCTCAGTTTTGGTGATAATATTTCTACCATTTTTTCAGGTGTATGAATATGCTTCCAAACAGACCTCCTCCATCGGCGCTACATCCCCTTACCCGAACCAAAAAAATGCCTTGCTCCGGCCAAAAAACCTCCTTAAACAGGCCTAAAATTTCATCCTCGATTCCAGCGCAATCATTGTTTCTGCCAACAAATCAACTGTTGTTAAAATCCAAAATTCGACTCAGGAGGGATGGATACAACCCAAGACACCATAGATATCAAAAACCAACTCACCATGGGTATCATTAATAAAAAAAACCACAGTTATCCAAAACGACTTACTTGCTGGAACAAAGGGCTCGCACCTACCCACATAATTGGAACCGAACTTTAGGAGGACAGATAAAGGGTTAGGACTGTGCGTTTGCATGAGGTGAGAGAAATGGGTAGATTTGATGTGGGTTTATGGGTTTTGGACGTGGGGAGCAGATAGAGTTTGGTGTGAGATATGTTTTGATGAGATTTCTTATTATATCATTGTTTAAGGTTTGTATTATATCATATTTTACTTTATTGGTTAACTGAGATATGAATTTTGTGCATCTGTATCTTCCATTTCTTCAACTAGATATATTCATTTTTTTTTCAATCTTCATTGTAAAGTGGGTTCAATCAAAGGTGGTTTTTTTACGTGTACAACCTGTTTTTTTACTATTTATCAATGGAACATATGTCTTAAATAACTCGGAACTCAAAATGTTCTATAGTTTTCCCACTCAACAATAAAATGCCCGAATATGCTGTCGGGTAACACACAGTACAATAATCTGATAAATAAAATATGAAAGTGTTAATCTACAACACTTGAATACTAACTCAATACAACTGAATCCTAATCTAGATGTACAATAGATAGGAATCAACTAAACCCAAGTGCCGCAACAGTCCGCTACTGCCACAACTCCACAAATCCTGAATGGAGGAATATCAAAGGCGTCCTTACGGAGGAACACCTGAAGTAATACAATATATATACATGGAGGAAAATATAAACACGTCAGAACCCGAGTTTGGAAAACAGTTTATAGCAAGTGTATTAAAATGCATAATAATTATAAATGCATCATTACATGATTTAGTTGGAATCGAACTCTCCATAACAATTCAACTCACCTCTCATCTAAAGCGCGCACTAAGCGTATGCACGTGTCTCCAAAAGGATGTCCGATTCTAATTAGGTAAGAGGATTCTAACTTAAACCCAAATGAAGTATTTAAGTGAAACCATCTAACCTATCTCCCAATTCTACATTTATTTCTATACCTTAAGTTATATACATTAACTTTAATGTAATTGTTATAGTTATCTTTATAATTTTCATTTGTTGAATATATAAAGTTACATGATCCAATCATGTCCACATCATCAACATACACCATCAATCTCAATTACTAGAATTTTGTATTCTAGTGATGCCCTTATAAGGCATGAAACCATATATATAATTATTATAGATGAGTTATTAGCATCAAGAGTTAAGAACTAAACTCCTCCCGATTCTCAACACGGTACTGCGTTTCATGCGTGGGACGTCTCGCCGAAGCGAAATCCAAACAAGGAACCCCCCCGTTACACTACTCCTGACCGTATCGATCCTCGGGGCTCATTATGACCTCAATGCAAGATGAATGTAACCCAAATGATTATTGTCCAATTTTAATTAATTAATATTCCCAATTCTCAACAGTACACGGCGTTTCATGCGTGAGACGTCTCGCCGAAGCGAAATCCAAACAAGGAACCCCCCCGATACACTAATCCTGGCACTGTCGATTGTCGGGATAGGTGATTTAGATATATATAATTATGAGCATTAAGGACTAAACTTATCCCCAAGTTCCAACATTACACTGCGGTTCGTGCGTGGGACGTCTCGCCGAAGAAAAATCCAAACAAGGAACCCCCCCCCGATACACTAATCCTGGCAATGTAGGTCGTTGAGGTCCATTATGCCCTTGACACTCAAATACAAGCACAAGCAATAATAACCATCCAACCGAGCTATAACTCGAAGGACGCAGGCTCACATGCTACCATCTTCCAGCAGCCCATATACGTAGCAAACTGGGGCCACCTGGTGGGGTTCAACGACACCCACCTCATGATCCACTCACGCACACGACATCCGGGAAGCGGTCATAGTTCCTAACCGGCAAGTGAGAGCGTCACATACCCCCGACCTCTCACCCCCAAAATAATTAAATATATATCATAAATGTCATTTGCTGACCACAAAGGACGACTATGACCTGGGGAATATCCACATTCTGCTTTTCTAGTCAGAATGTTCACCCTCTACGCACGAAACTTCCCAATGATAGCAAGGAGGGGGTATGCTTAACATGTATATAAACCATCATATAAGGAATACATACATCCCAGATAATAAAGATATACCATTTTATATAAGGTATACCTGCAACATCAAATTCATTTTCATTATACGCTCTTAGGCGTAATTTGATTAACATCAATGTTTAGTATATCTCTCTCTTTTGATACACTAACCGTCAATACTCACACATTTGCCCCACTTAGTATATGCTATACTAATTCTCGCTTGAAGCTCTCATGTCGCTTCTATTATGAATTGTCTTTCAATTCTATTTAAGTTAAGGATATTCTATATCCTAATGCACCTCAATTTGCATTTCTCTTTGTATGAGATATTTCCCAAATCCATCATTAATAAGGATATTTCTATATCCATATGCACATCAAATAGCATTCATAATTCTCCATCCATTATAGGGCTCAATTTATTTTATAAACCTTTAAAGTTATCCCAATTGGGATTGGATCCTAAGATCTGGCATCCCTAAGTCAACCACATCTTCAAATCGTGAAGTTGTTATCATCACCAGACAAACCTCAAATAAAAGTGGGCTTCCCCACGTAAAAAAATACCAAAGTCTCTAATTGGTATTCCTCAAATTTAGTCAATATGACTCCAAAATTTCTTTTAGGGAAACTTTCTAAAAGTTTCCGAAACATGCTCCAAATATCTCCTATAGAGATCCCCAATCGATAACCTCAAACAAAACGGGATAAAATTATTTTCAGAAAAACAATCCCTCAAAAGCCCTGTTTCTGAATCGATTCGGACCTATTCCGAATCGATTCGGCCCGACGAATCGATTCGGCCAGGAAGGCTAATCGATTCGGGTCATCAGACCTGGGATTCTGTCCTAGGCCGAATCAATTCGGCTGGAGTCCGAATCGATTCGGTCACTCGGACCTAGGCACCTGGATATTTCCGAATCGATTCGGCTAGGGGGCCGAATCGATTCGGCTCTGCTGAACCTTGAAAATGGCTACTTTTTAAGTAAGCCAAAATACCCAAAAATCATTTTTATGGTTTTCTCTCCATTTCTCTTCAACCCAAACACAAATATATCATCAATATTCATCCTAGGATACATATAAACTAATTTCTAACCTTAAATCCATTTTATACACTACAAATCTCAGGTTTTTTCCAAAATTTAGGTTTTAACAATTTAAACCTAAAACACAAAATTCAATCCACTAATCATGCAATAATTGATACACAACAATTATTTAGCAAGTTTAATCACTTGCCTCAGGTTCGTAGGGTCTGAATCCGCCTTGCAATCGCGTATTGGCCCGGAAATCCTCTTTTTCTTTCCTTTCTCCTTCCTTTTCTTCTTCTTTCTTCTTCTCTCTTTCTTTCTTTCCTTTTTCTCTTTCTCTCTTTTGGAGAAATATCTCCCGTAGTCTTTTTAAGCCTATTCTCCCAAAATACACACCTTTAAATGATAATACACACTCTAAATGACTCAGTAACTTTAATTCGAGTCAAACGGTCCTAATTTATTTCGGAACCCAAATAGACCCCAAGTACAGTCATTTCAACTTTCTCGACCCTTCCGGACACAATGGTACCCTCGGAATTTCCATTCGAGACACTTTTTGACGACTCTAGATTTTGACCTCAATTGCCAATTTAATTATTCTCCAATAAAATATTATTTATTTCTCCTAAAATAAAATTATTACTATTCCGAAAGTCTTGGGTTGTTACACACACAGTCGGCAAGCCCATTAGTAAAGGCCCATCATATTGGTCCAGCCATTAATTAGTAATGTCCAGCTCATTTAGGACTTTAGGTCACCGACTTATTTTTTGTATTTAAAGGCTCTTTCATTCACTTTGTAAATAACAAATAAGTTTAGCAGCTATTGCAGTTTCGTTTCTCTCAATTATCTCTCTATCTTTTAACTTTCATTCATAAATATTGCTACTCATTCATGGTATCAGAGCCATTATATGAAGATGACAAACGTCAATCTTATGATCTTTGGCTTATTACTGAAGATTTGATATTTTTTTTTAGATCTGATCTCTTAGATTTGTACTCTCTTTGATAATTTTTTTTAGAACATCTCAATCCATGAAATGTTTCTAAACGTAGAGAGCCACAATTTTTTTTGTTTTTGGACATTTGTTATTGTTTTAGATCTGTTTCCGTTCTCGTCGAACATATATAACCATTTCTCTATTTTTTATTGTTCCATTTGATGAACCCTAGCTAGATTTGTTTTGATCTATGAGCTAGGTCACATTTCTGCCTATATTTGGCTTCATTTCTTTTATTCTCTCTTCAGATCTGGCCAACCGTGGTCTATTTTTTTTTTCTTTTTCTCTTTCTTTCGAAATTTCCTATATGGAGAGAGACATTGCATCAGACTGAACTGCATCAATCGGATCTGTACAAGTGTTTGTTTGTTCCAGATCTGGTCAATCTTGTAGCATATTTTGTTTTGTGTGTACTCTATGTCAATGGACACTGGCGCATCGTCATCCTTTAATATGACGGTTTCCCAACCTGTGACTATACTACTAGCAAATATATGGAGTTTAGTTTCTATTAAACTGGATTCTAGCAACTTTGTGGCTTGGCGCTATCAGATTGAAGCTATTTTGGAAGCTCAGGGCCTTTTTGGGTATATTGACGGTAGTATCCCTTGCCCCACTCAATTTTTGACTGATTCTAAAGGAGAACCAACTACAGAGGTAAATTCAACCTATTTGCATTGGCGTAATCAAGATCGCGCATTATTATCTGTTCTGATAGCAACTCTTACATCTAGTGCATTTTCTTATGTGATTGGTTGTAAAAATTGTCGAGAGGTATGGTTGACTCTTGAACAACGTTTTGCTTCCATGACACGGTCTAAAATTTTGGAATTGAAATATAAATTACACAACATGAACAAAGGGACTGACACCATTAATCTTTACTTGCAACGCATTAAAAATATTAGAGATAAACTTGCTGTTGTCTCTGTTCATATTGATGATGAAGATATTTTACTATATGTGCTTGATGGTCTTCCAAGTGACTATAAAGGTTTTAAAACGGCTATTCGGACTCGTAATTACCCCCTTAGCCTAGATGATTTACATGCTTTACTACGAGCTGAGGAGAGCTCACTAGCTTCTCTTAATAAAAATGTTAGTTTTGTACCTACTGCCATGACTGCGTAATACCGACCTAATAATAGTTGGAATAATTCATCACGTGGTAGAGGGAAAAATAACAGGGTTTATGGTAGGTCTAGGCGAAACAATTGGCGACCAAATCCAAATACTTTTTGCCCGTCACAATACAGTAATGGCTCTTCTGGTCCTCGGCCTTCTAATCCCACACTCCCTCAGTCGGGTCATCGTGGACAACATCCAAATAAATCTCTTATGATATGTCAAATTTGTGAAAAGCCTAGTCACTTTGCCTTGGATTGTTATCAGCGTATGAACTACGCATTTCAAGGACGTCGTCCTCCTCACACACTTACTGCTATGGCTGATACATTTCCTTCTGGACCAAATAGTTCTAATGTTTGGCTCACTGATACAGGGGCCTCAAATCACTTAACTCCGCATCTTGATCAGTTCCATAACTCTACAGAATATCATGGCACTGATCATATCACAGTTGGAAATGGGACAGGTGTGCCTATTTCTCGTATTGGTGAATTGAGCCTACCTACTACAATACATAATTTTGCTCTACATAATGTCCTTTACACTCCTTCCATTACATCAAATCTATTTTCTGTTTATCAATTTTGTGTTGATAATAATTGTATTTTTGTTTTTGATGCTGATTCTTTTCAAATACTGGACGGAGCTTCTCGGAGGGTATTGTTCCAAGGTTTGAGTGAAGGAGGCATATACCCTATTCATGCTACACAAGGCTGTCCTCCAAGAGATATTTCTTTGCTTCCTCTTAATCATTCTGTTTGTAATACGTCTTCATTTTCTTCTGTTTCTTGTAATCATTCTATGGTCTGTAATAATGCACATAAGTGTAAGTCTTCATCTGTTTGTCAATCATATGTTTTGTGGCATGAGAGGTTAGGCCACCCATCTGCGCCTGTCATTCGACATATGCTCCAAAAGTCAGGTATATCCTCACCACTTACTCAACCATCCTGTTTGTGTTCACATTGTATGCATGCCAAGATACATCAATTGCCTTTTACTCATTCTGAATCAGCTTCCTCATTCCCATTGCACTTGGTTCATACAGATGTGTGGGGACCTTCCCCACAAATCTCTCTTGATGGCTTTCAATTTTATGTTCCATTTGTTGATCACTTTTCACGTTATACTTGGATATTCCCTTTGATTCATAAATCGGATGTGTATGCTACATTCACGAAATCCAAGCCTTTTATTGAAAATCAATTAGATTGTAGCATCAAAATATTAAGAAGTGATGGTGGGGGTGAATTTTGTAACATTCCTTTAGCCCAATATTTTTTTGAAAATGGTATACATCATCAAAAATCTTGTCCCTACACCCCCCAACATAATGGTGTTGCCGAACGAAATCATCGTCATATAATTGAAACTACTTTAGCTCTTCTCTCTCGTTCTGGCATGCCTCTCCAAATTTGGTATCATGCTTTTGCAATAACAACCTTTCTTATTAATAGAATGCCCACAACAGGCCTTAATGGGAAGTCTCCTTTTGAAATGCTTTTTGGTAGAGCACCTGATTTATCTGGCTTACGTGTATTTGGTTTTCTTTGTTATCCTCTACTTCGTCCTTATTCAAAACATAAGCTAGATTTTAAAACTAAAGCTTGTGTTTTCCTTGGTTATCCTTTGGATTATAAAGGCTATCTGTGTTATGAACTTAAAAACAAAAGAATTTTTGTCTCTCGTCATGTCATGTTTGATGAATCTCATTATTCGTTTCTTGAACTAAAAGATTGTAATCCTCATCCCACTACACATACTCCCACTAATTTTTGGGAACCTCAGTCTGTTTTCTTGGGTCCATTCATGTCTATTCCAAGTCCAATGGGTATACGACCTTCGTTCATTCACCTTCCGACAAGTCCTCCAGCAGCTGCACCAGTTTCTTTAACTCCGTCGCCTTCTCCCACACCTACTAATATTCAACTCTTAATTCCTCTAGACCTGACTGCACCCACTACCTCACCCACTCACCCAAACAATCCTGCCCCTCTCCCTGATTCACCAAATATGGTTAATAGGAACACTGTCGCCTCATCTCATATTGCTTATCTTCCTGCTATCTCTGTTACAACAATCCATCCTATGTAAACTCGATTGAAATATGGTATTTCAAAGAAGAAAGTGTTCATGGCAGTTGACAATGCTTCCGAGCCTAATACATTTAAACAAGCTTCCCAACATCCAGAATGGCAACAAGCTATGGTTGATGAATATTCCGCCCTTCAATCTCAGCATACTTGGACACTAGTTCCTCGTCCTTCTCATAAGAATGTTGTTGGATGCAAATGGGTTTATAAGATTAAACGTCATTCAGGTGGGTCCATCTCTCGGTACAAGGCTCGCCTTATAGCCAAGGGTTTCCTTCAAGAAGCTGGTCTTGATTATGATGAGACTTTTAGTCCAGTTGTGAAGAAGCCGACTGTTCGGTTAGTTTTAGCCCTTGCTGCCCAGTTTGGTTGGTCATTGAAACAACTTGATGTTAAGAATGCGTTTCTTCATGGGGTTCTCAAAGAGGAGGTATATATGGTCCAACCTCAGGGATTTGTTGACCTAATTTTTCCAGAACATGTTTGTCTCTTGCACAAGTCAATATATGGTTTAAAGCAGGCTCCTAGGGCATGGTTTCAAGGGCAGCTAACCCACGTTAAATCTTCCTCTTTTTTTTTCAAATTTTAACATAGATATGTTACAATTTTATGGTGCAGGAATAGGAATTTGTATGCTGATATCATGTTGTTGTTTTTTACTTTTTTTATGGCAATATGAGGGGGCATAGTAACACTGTTTTGTAGGCTCGAGGTCCTGACACATCACTTGAGTAATAAAAGAGAAAACAGATGAGTCATTGGAAGTTGTAGTGTGAGTATAGTACAATTGAATTAAAACTCAGTTTTTACAAAAGAAAACAAGTTCAATTAAAAATGTAACTTTAGAGAACTTTTAGTCTCTTTTTAACTAAACCACTTATCCTCCCAACATTCAAGTTTGAAAAGATTCCAAATCAAACTGTTATTAGCATACACCTGAATACATTTTGGTTCTTAAAAAGTGTGTACTGTAAAACTAAACAAATGCATAAAAAATGAAGCCTACGCATGATCTTTATTTTTTGGGTCTATGTAGTTAAATAATTAATACTGAACACCTCAATTTAAGAGACACTTCAAAAATTTGAACTAATTAATTATTAGTCAAAATCTTTTTGAAAATAACTTGACCAACTTATAAAATGTTGCATTTCTAATATTTAGAAGTTATAATTTTTTAAAAATATAAATTGAATCTCAAAACAAAAAAGTCTCCCAAAATATGGTTATTAACTTGGCAGGTTGCCCACCACAATTGTGTTGACTCATGTATTCAATCGGGTAAAAAGTTTATGGGTTGACTAATAAATATCATGCGTAAATGTTGTATGTACGTGAGAGAAGATAAGTATTTTATGCGGATGATGAATGTTCTGGCAATTATTTTTAGATAAGTCTTACACTGACTCATGATTTTCATATATCTGTCGTAATACCCTAACATTTTGTGTCGTGATTAGTTAGTGTCATTGGTGTGGACCAACATCCATAAAACAATACCATTCACGACACGCCATGTCAGTGTGTCGCTGACGACATGAAATAACGAGTCGGGTTAGAATTATTGTTTCGAGATTTTTACTTTTATTATCACATGTATCATAGTTTTGAATAAAGGATATTATGGTCATTTTTTTAAATTACCCTTTGTTTTGTTGGGAACAAAATTTATGTCATTTTGCGATCACGTATTTTGAATTTTTTTGTCGTGCCTTCAGGCACAAGCATTCCTCTACTATATATATATATATATATATATATATATATACACACACACACACACAGAAAGAGACAAACTTGGTTTATATACATGTTAACACTTAAACAACCCTTCACACACGCATATATATTATATATACATATACTTAACCGTGCAAGAAGAAGAGAAGGAAAAAAATGAGTAAGATGTTTACCCATAAAGCTTCTATTCATGGGGCTTTGGAAGTATTGCCCTGTGTGTGTGTGTGTCCATTTGGTTCCTATTCCACCTCTTTTGGGCTCAATAACATCTCCATGCTTGTGTGTTTTTTTCTTTTTAAACTATTATGTGAGTGTTTTAATAGGGCATATGAGTGGTAACTAGTTGGCCTTTTTCTTTATACACGTTTGAGGCCGTTTAAACTTTTCAATTTGGTTTTTTCCTTTCTCCAATAGCTAGGCGTCTTAAGGGTCTAGATATTTTTGTTTTTTTCTTTATTTCAATTTTTACCCCAAAAGGTAAAATTTTAGGTAATTACACCCTTAAGTTTTGAATACCTAAACTTTTAATTTGTACTTAAAAAAAACTTTGGGTTTTATTTAAATCTAATTTGGTATATAAAAATTTAATTTAAATATACTTGATATTTACACATGTAGACATTTATATAAAAAAATGTTTACTCAGTTCTTAATTGGTTCAAATTTATTATTTATTTAACGACTTGATAAAATAAAATAAAAATGTTATTTGGATAAATAAATCATTCATCTTTACATTTTTAATGAAAATAAAAATGTGGGTTATTACAGTTTCTGATTGGGACAACACTTGTCGACCATGAAAAGAAGGATCTTGTAGCCTTCCTAAAGAGCAACATAGACGTGTTTTCTTGGGAGCCATATGACCTTCCAAGGATTTATCCTAAGGGGGCCCATCACTGTCTTCACATGGACCCAACTTTCAAGCCAATCACTCAGAAAGCACGCAGAACAACCCCGTAGAAGGCTAAAGCGGTGCAAAATGAAGTAGGGAAACTTATTAAGGCAAGGTCCATTAGAGAAGTTCAATTATAAAAGTGGATCTCAAATCCAGCGGTGGTAAATTTTGAGCAACGGTGGCATGGGAGTGTGTATTTATTTCACTGATCTCAATGAGTCCTGCCCCAAAGACAGTTTCCCTTACCAAATATAGATCAATTGGTCGATGCAACGACATCATATAAGAAAATGAGTTTCTTAGATGCCCATTTGGGGTAACATCAGATTCTATTTTCGGACCCGACCAGGATGTGACAGGTTAAACACCCTGGTTGGTTTGTACTGCTAAAAGTTCATTCCATTTGGCCTAAAGATTATTGGGGCCACATATAAAAGATTGGTCACTAAAATGTTGAAGCAACATATGGGGGAAAATATGGAGGTTTATATCGACGACATGCTAATCAAGAGCAAGGACAAAGGCTAGGACCTTAGGGACATGGACAACACCTTCGAAATCCTTAGGAACCTTCAAATGAATCTCAATGCAAGAAAATATTCATTTGGGGTCCAGTCAAGAAAATTTCTAGGTTATTTAGTCGATAAGAGAGGAATTGAGGCCAATCTAGATCAGATTGATGATATTAATAGGATCCATCGCCGAAGATGTTGCACGATATTGAAAAGCTTACTGGGATGCTTGCGGTAGTCAAACACTTCATTTCCAAGTCCTCGGAGCACTGCCGACCATTTTTTAGCTCGTAAAGAAAGACAAGGGCCTCACCTGAAATGACGATTGCTTAAAAGCCCTTGAAGAAATCAAGCCTTACCTTAAGAGAGAACCTCTTCTCTTAATTCCTGATTATAAAGATCCGATGTACCTGTACCTCTACCTCTCAGTGTCAGGTCATGCAGTCATCTCGGCCTTAGTCTACAAGAAGGAGGGAAATAGTCTCCTGTTTATTATTCTAACAAGACACTTCTAGATGCAGAGCAGAGCTACCTGCCGTTGGAAAAACTAGCTTATGCTTTGGTAACCACTTCAAGGAAGCTCACTCTATTATAGTGATCACTTCATTTACCCTCAAAACTATCCTTCGAAAAGACAACCTTTCTGAATGAATTTCAAAATTGTCAATAGAATTTGGAACGTTTGACATTGACTTTCAATTAAAATAGCGGTTAAGGTGTAAACTTAGGCCAATTCCATTGTCTAATTCGGAGAAGACGGTCCAACCGACCAACAGATGGCAGAGCCATTATTGAATGAGAAAAAACAGTCTGAGGACTAGACCCTATTCATTGACGGAGCCTCCAATTCTAAGGGGAAGGAGTGGGAATTATTCTCGTAACCTCTGAAGACACCATCATTGAGTAAGGAATAAGGTTGTGCTTTGAAGCCTTCAACAACGAGCTTGAATATGAAGCACTGATAGTTGGACTATGCAAGGCCCATATATAGGGAGAAAATAGCTCAATGTGTTAGATTATTTCAAATTGGTATCCAACTAAGTCAACAGGAATTCTAATGCTAAGGATGCTAGGATGACAGCCAACCCCATTGTGGTATGAGAAGTCATAATAAAGTTTGAACAAGTCCACGTTCAACAGTTCCCCCGAGGGTAAAATAATCATGTTGAGTCCTTAGCATCTATGAGTTACGGAGTAGACTCTGACCGTAAAAGAACAATTGAAATGGAGATCCTTGCTAATCCTAGTATTGATAAGGAAATAGTCATCAAGAATGTTCTCACCATTAAAAAAGGTCCAAACTGGACGAATCCAATCGTTGCATAATTATAGAACAAGACACTATTGGCTGATAAGAAATTAGCCCACCAAGTGTGAGTAAAGTTTTCTCTCTTCTATCGGGGTCCTGAAAGGAAACATTACAAGATATTCTTCATAGGCCCCTACCTCCAGTGCATCCATCCAAAAGACATTAACCGAGTTCTTTACAACTTTACGATGAGATTTGTAGGAGTCATTCAGGAGGAAGATCCCTGGAATTCAAAGCTATTAAAGAAGGTTTTTGGTGTCCATATATGTAGAAAGATGCAAGTATTTATTCTTAAAAGTATAAAAAGTGCCAGAAGTTCTCCCCCATGCTTCATTACCCAGGTAGAAATTTAAGGTCGTTAACTATTTTGTGGCCATTTATGAAGTGGGGATTGGATATCCTAAGTCAATTTCCCATTTCATTAGGGAATCACATATATATGTTAGTTGACACAGATTAATTCACCAAGTGGATTGAGGCAGAACCATTGGCCAATATTGGGGATGCCAACAGGATCACGTTCATCATAAGAAATATCATAACCCGCTTTGGGGTACCCGGGAACATAACCACATATAATGGTAGGTAATTTTAAAGTGGTCCTTTTCAAGGTTTTTGTGATGATTACGGAGTCAAGAACCACTACAGTGCCGTACCGTACCCCTAAAATAATGGTAAGGTAGAGGCCTCTAACAAGATGATGCATGATAGACTAAAAAATGGTTGGAAAGAGGAAATATCGCTTGGATGGATGGACTCACTCACATTATTTGGGCATAGCGCACCATGTCCAGGATACCAACTAAGGAAACAACCTTCACCCACACTTACAGAATGTAAGAGATTATCTCATTTAAAGTTGGTCTCTCAACCAAGAGAACAAACCTTACTGAGCAATAACTGAATGATGATGCCAGACACTCTAAACTTGACCTCGCTAATGAATGAAGATAACAATCTTTGATCAATTTGGCTTCCTACCAATAATAGTTGGCAAAATAATACAATAAGGGGGTCAATCCGAGGAAATTCTAGGTTGGGGACGACGTCTATGGAAGGTTCTCTGCAGCGATAAAAGACCGTTGGACGAAAAAATACGATCTAATAAGTAAGGACCGTTCAAGTTTATTAGAGATGGGTTATAGGGATCCTATCACTTGGAAACTATTTAAGGCATAGAGATACCTCGAGCATGGAATGAGGCCAACCTTAAGAAGCTTGTTTTTACGTTCCTCTTTAGCATCTTAGTTTTTGTAAATTTTCATTTCAGAAACTCTTGTTTACTCTTCAAATATGAATAAAGGCCAATTGCCTCAAATATCTTAATTATCTCAGTATAGTGCATCATTTCCATGTTACATGTCCAACATTAGCATAACCCATTTTGGGTGCCAAACAGGATTTGACTTAGTTATAATAAGTTGTTTAGTTTATTTTCACTAAGGATAACTCCTCGCACTATATAGTATTTGACTTATTTACATTAAGTTGTTCATTTTATTTCAACTAAGACACGTTCCTGGCTCCAAACAGGATTTAACCGGATTCTAATACGCTATTCAGTTAGTTTCAATTAAGGAAAAAGTTCCTTAGGTCTTTGTCATTTCAAACACAAATGATCTCACAAGTTCCTCGGGCAATAACAAAATACCTATGGGGGATACCTAGGCAATAAAGCCAACTTATGTTGGCCTGAAAAAATCTTGAATGGGTGGGTGGCCCATAGACTAAGTTCATTTCTTCTATTATTTTCTAGGCATAAGGGAGTGTGACAACACAACCTAAAACGTAAAATAAACAAATACAACACGTGATTTGGCATAATATAATAGAAAACTAAAAACAAAGTAGTATCTTATACATAAACGATCAAGCCCTAATTCCAATGTTGTGATAATTACAAAAGCTATAGAACACGTGCAAAAAATTTCAATAATTTATCGTCGGTTGGATAGTAACTCTTCAACCGGCCTTCTCATACTATCGTCAGGATTGGGAGTGTATTCATACTCCTTGTTATGATATACAAGGTAGTCATTAACTAGTTGAAGAGGGATGGCATCCAAAGGCGACCCTCGAAGTGTCTCATAACATAATATTTGTAGTTGTATTCCCTATAACCCACTGTCCTAAGCCGTCATTAACTTACAGAAGGCCCAATCTATCACACACAGGATCATAACCCATTTTATACCCTCGTGACCCTACCGTTAATTGTCACATAGAGTCGCACTAACCGTACCCTAACCACAAACCTACTAGTCCTTCCCAAGACCCATTAGGGTAAATAAATTATGTATAAGGTTTACCACAAAGAGGCGTTGGGTTAATCATTAAAAAGGGAACGGATTCTAATACGCTATTCAGTTTGTTTCAATTAAGGAAAAAGTTCCTTAGGTCTTTGTCATTTCAAACACAAATGATCTCACAAGTTCCTCGGGCAATAACAAAATACCTATGGGGGATACCTAGGCAATAAAGCCAACTTATGTTGGCCTGAAAAAATCTTGAATGGGTGGGTGGCCCATAGACTAAGTTCATTTCTTCTATTATTTTCTAGGCATAAGGGAGTGTGACAACACAACCTAAAACGTAAAATAAATAAATACAACACGTGCTTTGGCATAATATAATAGAAAACTAAAAACAAAGTAGTATCTTATACATAAACGATCAAGCCCTAATTCCAATGTTGTGATAATTACAAAAGCTATAGAACACGTGCAAAAAATTTCAATTATTTATCGTCGGTTGGATAGTAACTCTTCAACCGGCCTTCTCATACTATCGTCAGGATTGGGAGTGTATTCATACTCCTTGTTATGATATACAAGGTAGTCATTAACTAGTTGGAGAGGGATGGCATCCAAAGGCGACCCTCGAAGTGTCTCATAACATAATATTTGTAGTTGTATTCCCTATAACCCACTGTCCTGAGTCGTCATTAACTTACAGAAGGCCCAATCTATCACACACACGATCATAACCCATTTTATACCCTCGTGACCCTACCGTTAATTGTCACATAGAGTCGCACTAACCGTACCCTAACCACAAACCTACTAGTCCTTCCCAAGACCCATTAGGGTAAATAAATTATGTATAAGGTTTACCACAAAGCGGCGTTGGGTTAATCATTAAAAAGGGAATAAGTTTCAAATTCCATAAGGGGTCGATCGATTGACCAATCATATATTGCCCATATTCTTCAGATTTAAGCCTACGGATTTCAATCACATTTATCCTCAAAACCTGTATCAAATCAACCCAATCTCCCAACCAAACATCACAAACATTATAGTAATAGGCATGAACTATTTGTAACGTAAAAACTATAATAAATCCTTAAGGAATCATCATTCAATGGGGCAATTCAAGATTATTAACTCAAACCCTAATTCTGCATGATTTTTCAAGCACTTCAATATTTTTCGAGATTTCTTTCTCTAATATCATTACAAATTCGTGGTTTATACTCTACACCTGATAAGGATTTCAACCTACATAGATTCTCTTTAAACATGCAAATTTATTCTTCCAAAACATAAAAATCTTCATGAAAACATGCGATTATTCTTCCTACTCTAACATGGATGTATTATCAACTCAAGAACAACAAGATAGATACTTGCCTGGAAATCAAAGGTTTGATGCAACTAATTTGAGTGGTATAGGAACGATCCTCTTCTTCCGATCTACGCATTGGTGGTGGAATTAGTGGGAATGGGGTAAGATTGATGGTTCTCCCCTTGGAATCCTCCTCCCCTTGCTCTCCCTTAACCTCTATGCAACTCAAGTGTTTCCAACTCTCGAAGACTCCAACTTCCATCAGATATAACCCATTAATTTTCGTCATTCGGACAATGACCATACGGGCGACTTAGAATTAATTTACTTTTTATTCCATTACTTTAGTCCCAACGCGACTAACAGGCATCTCAACTTAGTTTTCATAACTGCCGTATTTTTCGCTCACGACAACTTTAATATTTTTATCATCATATATTAATTTACTCACTAAGTAATATTTAACATAATTATCACCAATAAATAATAACTCTCATCACGCTAGTAATTATTTAATTAATTTTGAATTAATTATAAATAAATTTTATCCATTTAAATTAATTAATCCCAATCTCATAATTAGAGTAAAATACGTTAAAAAATACGGGGTATTACAGAGAGACGATCTTTTAATTTCAAGCCCTTTAACAAATCACAAGGTTTGATGTCTTGAAGTACATGCTCTTTTTTTCTTTTTATGATTTTTTCAACAAACAAGAAAAGTAATATATTAGTCAAAGTGCAATAAAGTAAAAAATAAACACCAACAATCAAAAGAACAAATATCAACCTATGTGTTCCTCCCCCAGTCAGAGCACAAATACCTTGTGTAATTCTCTCCCTCAAGGAGTGGCGGATGCTGCCAATTTCTAGCAATAAATGCCTGATCCCAATACCCCTTATTAGAACCATGGTGGTTTACTACCAGCACCCTATTAGCCCTCCTCACATTCAAATAGAGGAGGCCATCAGTGGTATAAGACCAATTGTTGAAAGACTTAATCTCTGGGATGCCTAAGTTGGTCCCATAGAGTTCATTAATTTGATTAACCCCATTGATTATGCACCAAGTATTAGGGACACACAGAGCAGGGACTATTTCAAAATAATCAAAGAACTTTTAAAATGGAGGATTTGTGGGAAATTTTGAATCCCCTTAGACCATAGACAATGTGTGAATCCATTTCCCCCGTCAACATCCCTAACATTTTTGGACATGGGGGCAAAGTTGATTTCCACCTAAGATGGAAGGGAATAAGTTTTCTTAAACTCATCAACACTTTTCTTGTGGATGGATGGATATTTTTTAAAAATAAGCTACCACTATTGTAGACAAATAGAAGGGAAAAGAAGAAAAATCTTCAAAAGTAGTAGATAATGATGAGAATTTACAAAGATGAAGAGGTGCGGAGGAAAAAGGGTGAGTTTTTTATAAGAAGAAGTTTGGAACCAAAGTGGAGTTTTTGGTTTATTCAACCCTATTTGAATCCTCATGAACAATCATAAGATATAGCACCCAAGGAGATTTTGGCAATTCATTTCATGCTTGGATGAGCGTACCCCTGGAACTTTTTCATTGTTACAAGTCTGCCCTACAAGTTCGACTTCATAAGAATGAATCGAAATCATTTGGGCCCCCAAGGTAATGATATATTCTAATGGCCCAATAAATCTCGACCCAGAGATTTAGGGGAAATTGTGGGAACCTAAATAATTGAATGGGCCCAATTATCCGTCGGCCGAACAACCCTAGTAGAATATGGGACACGTCCAACCCAATTGCTCAAAGAAATCATGGATAAATATGTACATTTATCATGTGATTATTGATAAGCTCAAGAGGTTACCAATAATCTCGGATGAGATATTCAGGAGTCACCACATGAGCGAATGACAAGCTAGGTGAGTTCCTTGTACAACTCAACCACTTTACACTACTATAAATATAACCCTGACCCCGGGGCCAAGGGCATGTAATTTTTACAATTCGAGAGATATAATAATAAATACAGCGACCTCTCCATGGACGCAGATAAGTTGTCGAACCACGTATATTCGGTGTTGTGGGTGAGATTGATTTACTTTCTTTATTTCGTTACTTTCTCAAAATTATTCAGTGTGATTTTTTTCCAAGCCCGGTTACATATTTTAAGAGTGTTTGCTTACTCATTTGATCAAAAGCGGAATGAGGATATAAAGTGTGTTTGGAAATAAGATGAGAAGTTAAACTTTAAGTCTAATATCTAATTTAATTTATTCAGGTCCCATACTAAAAATATGAAAAAGATTATCATGAATAACAAGAGGTTGAACACTTATTAACTATAACACAAACAAGACATAAGAGTAGACAAACCCCAAAAGGAAGGTAAATCAAAGTTATACACATGAAAAATCTACTCTAATGAATAACTCTTATGTCAAGACAACTAAACTCATCAATAACAGGTAAAAAATTATTAAAATCTAATAAAAATATAAAACCAACCCCTAACTCTAAAAAAAAAGGAACAAAGCAAGGAATATAGGAAGGATAAAATTACCAAAATGGTGATTGACCACTAGAAAGAGGATGAGAACCCCTAAAAACAGCTTCCAAGATACTAAGATAGGAAAAAGACACAGTAGATATTAGGTTAATGTTTGTAAAAGATCAAAGAATGATAAAAATTTATAGAATATTTACTTGGGCAAATTTAGAAACCCAAAATATTCGTCGCAAGGAACCTGACCATCGTTCGATAGTTCCATCACTGCGGTGAAGTATCAACGATGACAGGTCACAAAAGAAGTAAGAGAATATGTGAGGATAAAATTACACACATCAAAATGCACTCAATAGTATTATAAGTTATAAGTAGGTAAATTTTAATCCCAATAAAAAAAATACCATAATTATGATCGAATTATTGGGGTTTTTATTCTTAAAACCATGCATAATGATTACTGTTCAGTAAAGGTGTGTCAGTTCTATTTGAAATAAGAATTATGATTATGATAACACATCATATTTGTCTTAAATACATTATACACAATATCGATTAATTGTACTTAATAGGATTTTTGGTGACTTAGGTTCGACTTGATCACAAGATATCAGAACTCCAGTTATAGTAAAATTGGACAATTAACAACCTAATTAATAGGCCTGAAACACGCTAGAAGCCCAGTTAAGGTTAATCCCATGACTTATACCTATTTATATTGGTATAAGCTAGGTTTTTTTGGTTAATTATCCATTATGGAGAGTTAGAGAAGGATGTGAAAAACACTATTGACGTTTTTATGAAGGCTTGACGGGAGATAAGGTGATTTCTCTCAAGAGTTCCCACACACAATGCCTAATTTGGTTGATCATATACTAGAATATTCGATATATTCAGGGAATTTTAAGGTTTTTGGAGACCTTGAATGTAAGCAAGAACACCATCTTCTTCAACCTATTTTTCTACATACGGATTACAATAATATCCACTACGCAATTATATTCTTAACCCCAGTTTTATACTTTAAACCTCGTTCTTCTTTTCTTTCCAATGCATTATTAATCAAAGTTCTTGGGGCTAAATTTTTTTCCTATTGGGTCAGAGACCTCGGTTCTAGATTGATCACGTTTTAGAAAGGTTCATGTTGTCAACGATAAAAACTCCAGGTTGTATGTTAGAAATATGTGCACGTATGTGTATAATTTTGTAGTAATATGATTTTATAGGATGTGAATGATTGTATCTCCACCATCATGGTCTAGTGAAAGTATTTTATGTGATTGTATATTACGGTAGTTTATTTGTAGTTATTTTTTTTTCTCGTAGATTCGATTTGGTTGTAATAATAAGGGTTTTTAGTTATTGCATAAATCATTGTATTTGGAGGAGATTATGAGGAGATGTAATTTTTTAATTCCATATTTTTATTTCGATTTGATATTAGAGTTATTCAATGGATTCAGTATGATCTTAGAATTCTAGTCATGAAGGCTTCAAGGAGTTATAGCGAGTATGCAACATACAGAAAGCACTACACCAAAATGACAAAATTGTCACATTTCAGCCGGCCACCCTTGTCAAGGTCATTGACCGTGATAAAAAACACGCGTTTTATGTCACGATCATTGACATTGACACGACCGTGACAAAGAATTGTCACGATCATTGACCGTGAAAATTCTTTAAATAATTGTCACGGTCAAGGACCTTGACACTACCGTGACAACTTCTACAACAAAAACCCTTACCCCTTCTTCCCCCCCCCCCCCCCCCCCCCCCCCCCCGTCGTTCCCTCCCTCCTTTTTCCACATCTCTCTCTACGTTGATCTCTCTCTACTTTTAGGTTTATTGCTCTCTCTCTCTCTTCCATTTATATATATGTTTGTGTATATATATATGTGTGTTTGTGTATATATGTGCGTGTGTGTGTGTGTGCATGTGTGGGGGGTGGGGTGGGGGTGGGGTGGGTAGGGGGCAGGGTAGGGGGTATATTCACGAGTTATTTGTATATGTGTGCTGTTTTTTTTATCTTTAAATGATGTTTATATGTTAGAAATAACTCATACATTTGTCAATTTATTTTTGTATTTGAATTAACCCATGAATTTGTATTTTTGTATTTGAATTAACCCATGAATTTATTTTTGTATTTGAATTAACCCATGAATTAACCCATGAATTTGTCAAACAAATTGACAAATTCACGAGTTATTAATTTTTGTATTTGTATATATATGGGTTCTTGAATTTTTTGCACTTTTGTTGAAATTAACTCGTGAATATATGTTTGTGTATGTTTGTTAGGTGCTTTTGATGTTTATATGTTGGAAATAACCCATGAATTTGTCAATTTGTTTGTGTGTGTGGGGGGGGGGGGGGGGGGGGGGGGGTAAGGCAAGGTACCATTGTAATTCTCTTAATATCGTGTTTTGATGATTCTATGAGATAATATATATTGTTTCAAGGTTAACTCATTGTGGATAAAAACATTCACATAGTAAGATTAAAAAATTAATCCATCCAAAGATTCTATAATTACATCCACTAAAGTATAATTAATAAATAAAACAGTTTTAGATGAAAGTAAATTAATAATTAGTTCCCATTTCATATGAAAGTAGGATTGCCCCTCAGTGTAAATTAGTAAATTAATAATTGTATACGTTAATTGTTAGTTTAATTGATGAAATGAATTAATTGAGTAGATGAATTAGGAGGAGTACGGGATACACATTTGTTGTTGACATTGTTGTTGGATTATTTTGTTTAGTAAATGTTTGGTTGGTTAGTTTTAAAAGTGGCATTACCACCGGATTATTGTCCATGTGGGGGTGGGATTTTTCAACTTTTTTTGAAACTTACTTTGTATATCGAACAATATATATATATATATATATAGTATGATAATTAAATGAAACATACTTGAAATTAAATATAGTGCGCATAGATACTAGCCTTCTAGTTCTTATGCATACGCATTCAATAGCCCTTAGACCCGTTCGAGAGTCATTAACCCTATAATGAGATCTCTCGAATTGTCCCGTTTGGACAGTTTGAGGCTGTATAATTTATGTATAATATTCTTATTGGCTTAAAGTTGTTACTTTTGGAGGAAGTTCTGCAATCGTATCTTAATGTTCTCTGGGTACATACTAGATTGACAAGTGTGAATGTTATTTCAATTGATCAATTGAAATAACACTCACACCTGTCAATCTACGTCGTGTACTTGGAGAACTACGGGGATATGTTATCGAATTTTTTTCAAATCATAACAATGTGCATGAGCTGTTAAGTATATTACAGAAAAATACGATCTTGAATGGGATAGGACCACTCACCCTTTAATAGGATAATTAAATGATGGGATAATTAAATAAAACATACTATAAATATAGGTTTTGTTTACCTTTAATAGGTGTTTAGTTATGGTAGCTGTGATGGGATATCCGAAATACAAAAAGTGGATGGGTGAGACTAATAGAATGGGGGATTTTGTTTCACAGAGGTGCTAACGAATTTGTGAAATATGGAAAGAGATGTCATAATGATGAAGAGCTTCCGTGTCCGTGTGATAGGTGTAATAATGGTAAGGTGTTTGAGTGGAAAATAGTTGAACTACATTTGTTAAGATCGGGTATGCAAGATAGTTATCGATTTTGGAGTTTTCACGGTGAATTGAAAGTTCCTTTTGTCCCCGGTCAACCTTCACAACGACCTTCAACAAGTAGAATAGATGTAGAAGAGGACGACGTAGATCATAATATGTTAGAGGATTTAGTTGATAATGCGTACGGAGTTTATGAAGCAAAGGAGAATGAGGTTACAGATGATGTAGAAGATTCAAGTGCTCGTGAAGATAACACGATAAAACTTGACGATGACTACCAAAGTTTAAAATTTAAGGCGGCCCAACCGTTATACTCTGGCTGTGAGAAAGATCAAACAACTTTACATGCCATGGTTGGTTTTCACAGTTTGAAGATGTAGTACGGTTTGTCTGGCAATAGCGTGACGGAAATTATGAAATGGGTGAAGGGCTTATTACCTAAGATGAATACACTTCCAAATAACTATCATGTTATGAAGAACAGTTTAAAAGGTTTGGGAATGAAGTATAAATCGATTCATGCTTGTGTGTATGACTGTATACTATACCGAAAGGAGTATGAAAATCTCGATCGTTGTCCGGTATGTGATGAACCTAGATTTGTCCATTCTAGTAGTAAGGAAGGCACAAGCTCAAAAGTGCCTCAAAAAGTATTGAAATATTTTCCCGTTGGGCCTATATTAAATCGATTTTTCACAGTACCATGGATTGTGGAGGCAATGACTTGGCGTGCTAGGGAAGAAGTAGGGGGTAATATCATGCGTCATCCTATTGATTCTACTGCCTGGCGGAGGATGAATTTTGAGTATCCCGATTTTGCTTGAGAACAACGCAACATTCGTTTGGCTATATCAACAGATGGTTTCAATCCATTTGGAAATCTAAACACCAATCAGAGTGTATGGCAAGTGATCCTAGCCCCACTCAACCTCCCTCCTTCACAGTGTATGAGACCTAAATTTTCGATGATGGCTTTGTTGATACCTGGGCCAAAGGCACCAAGTGATGACATTGACGTCTACCTGGCTCCTTTGGTAGAAGAATTAAATGAGTTGTGGGAAGAGGGTGTGCAATCATTTGACACTTTTAAAAATGAAGAGTTTACGCTGAAAGCTATGTTGATGTGGGCAATTCATGATTTTCCAGCTTATGGGATATTATCCGGTTGTGTAGTACATGGTTATTTGGGGTGTCCTATTTATGGAGAGGAGACTGAATCTCTTCATCTATCCTCTAGCTTAAAAAATGTATACCATCAACACAGGAGGTTTTTAACCCCAGCTCATAATTTCAGATCTGAGAAAGGTTCCAATTTTTTATTGGGCGGAGTTGAACATAGGCCACCGCCGAGACAAATTTCGGGTTCAAAAATTGAAAGTAAATCTTCTGAATGTGGCCCTAATATGCCAGGTAAGAATCCCAAATTTAAGAATGTCAAGCATAAGAAGACCCCAACTGGGAATGAAACTGAGATAAGAAAGGCATGGTCTCGGAGGTCAATTTTATTTGACTTGCCTTATTGGAAGAATAACCCGGTGCGCCATGTATTGGATGTGATGCATGCAGAGAAGAACTTCACTGAACATATTGTGGGTACTTGCCTTGGGGGGAGTCATTCGAAGGATGGAGAAAATGCACGAAAAGACCTTAAATCATTAAAACTTAAGCCACAACTATGGTTGAAAGAAGATAGTAGGGGAAGGACAATAATTCCCCCGGGTGCGTTTACTTTGACGAGTGGATAAAGGAAGGTGCTTTTAGACGCAATATATAATTTGAAGGGCCCATCTACTTTTTCGTCCAACTTGCAAAGGATTTATGAATTATGCTACTCATGATTTACATAAGTGTAAGTCCCACGATTGGCATGTGATCATGCAATTGGTTCCTCTATTGTTTAAGCATTGTTTCTTCAAGCACAAGGATTTGCGTAGGGCTATTATGCAAATTAGTATTACCTTCTCCCTCTTGTGTGAGAAGGTAGTGAATCGATAACACATAGTGGGCGCAAAATTGGCTTTGATCGAAGCGATTTGTGTATTGAAGAAGTAATTTCCCCCAGCATTCTTTGACATACGTGTTCACTTGTTGGTACACCTATGTGACGAGGCCCTTCTTTGTGGTCCAGTTAGATATCGGTGGATGTATCCGTTTGAAAGATTGATGAAAGTTTTTAAAGATTACGTCAAGAATACACGATACATTGCAGGATCAATTGCAGAGGAATACATCACCGTTGAGTCATCAATATATACTCGGGAATATATGCCTGACTCGACCAGCGTTGATGACACTGATGAATTCATCGATGATGGTGGTCATGTGATGGGAAAACGAGTGAAATTAACGAGTTTGCAACATGAATAAGTAGCTCATTATCTATTTGACACACATGAAGATGTCGAAGAATGAAAAAAATAAGTTTCGATTATTATATTGTTTAACATTATTTTAGATTATTTTATAAATGATTAATTTTGTAATATGAAGAAAATATGAAGCCTGTGAGAACAATAAAAGATGAAAAATAATGGTACAATCAGACAACGAATTTAGGCTGTGGTTGACACAAGAGGTAATTATAATGAAAATAGTTGTTATATAATGTTACATTACACTCAAATTTTACCACTAATATAATTAATTTATCTATATTCTCAGCTCCTAAAGATGATTGATGTGACATCAAGGCTTGATCGTCTAGCCACTGGACCCTTGTTAGTGGTACAAGAGTACAAAAAGTATCAATTGAACGGTTACATTTTCCGCGCTAAAGTGTACGAGGAAAGTATAAATGTACAAAACTCGGGAATTTCATACAAAGCTCTTACTATCTTTCGAGCGAGCGCAAAAGATAAAAACCTCGTTGAAGCTGAAATGACTTACTATGGTGTAATCCAAAATATATTTGAATTGCATTATATAAGCTTCAAAGAGGTTATATTTTACTGTGACTGGGTAAGAGTTGAGGATAAAAATGCTTGTAAAGTTGATCATGTCACCAATTTGATCATGGTTGACTTGTCCAAGTTGAAGAGCAACGACCACGTGAGCGATGAGCCGTTTGTTTGTGCATTTCAAAAGGTTAAGCAAGTGTTTTATTCGGAGTATATCAACAACGAGTCGTGGTCAATTGTCCAACACGCTCCAAGGCATCTAAATAGTAGTGTGGATGACTTGGATGCTCTTACCGAATATCAATCCATTTTTTATGATAATCCTAATTTGAAACAATTGTTCAATTTGTAATAAATATTTCAATTTGTACCGAAACATCCATTTTTAATGCTTTTAATTGATTTTCACTTTATCATTTTCACTCTTGTGTAGTGTGCGTGTGTGGAGAGGAGATTAATACATAAATATTGCAACTACATCTAAGTTTTGTTTATACTAATCCATGAATATACGGTTCTTACCTTTAATAGGTGATTAGTACATAGTTATTTTGGGTGTCCTATTTGTGGAGAGGAGACTGGATCTCTTCGTCTATCCGAACACTAAGAAATGTCATAATCCTATGGAGTTATGCTCTGCAAATTCCTCCCAACCATTATGTAGCCAAACATAACCAGTTGAAGTTATCAATTCCACTTTCCATACCCCACCACCTGTAACCTCTAGCAAAACATAGGAGACCATTGAAGGATGGAATTGACAACTTCAACTGCTGATTTTTGGCTACACAACAGTTGTAAGGAATTTGCAACGCATAACTCCATAGGATTATGGGATTTCTTAGTTTTCAGATATGAAGGGAATTATATTTGACACGATTGCCCGGGTACATTAGTTGGAAGGAGGTACCACATGAGCTCAAGTTAGTTGTTTGGGTGACACTACAGGTAATGTATTTATATTTATATGTCAATTTTGATTTTGATTTCAATTTCGATTTATATTTATCTATATTTGCGGGGCGGATACTAATTTTACTTTATTTTATTTCAGGGGACGGGGAGTGGCCCTGAGGGTAGGCCACATATTATCGATACTTATGTGGCTATTCGGACGAGAAGGGAAGGATAAGGAGGTGTCCCCGAGCGTCGCAGTACAAAATCTCTTTTCCAGCTAAATAGTTTGTAGATTAAATGTAATTGATGGTGATGTTGTTTCTTCTTAAATAGTTTCTATTTTGAATGTATATTTGTGTTATCTCTAGTTTATTTGGATATATTATATTTGAATAGGTACAACGTTGATATAACAGCTACAAATATACTGCTGGGTAGTGGCAGTGGCCATACTCCCAAGTAGATTTTTTTTCAATTCTGCCCAGAATTGTCACGGTCATTGACCGTGACAAGCCGGTGAAAAAAGTTATCACGGACTTATCACGGTCAATGACTGTGACATTTTTTTAAAAGGGGACAAGAATTTGTCACGGTTATTAACCGTGACTAAACGTGTCACGGTCCTAGACTGTGACACGACCGTGACAATTCTTACGACCGTGACACATCCGTGACAAAAAAAGTTGTCTCCCCCCGAATTGTCACGGTCATTGACCTTGACAAGTCCAACTTGTCAAGGTCAATGACCATGACAATAGTGAAGATTTGGTGTAGTGAAGACCAAGAAAGAGAAAGACCAAAAGAAGAAGAAAAGGAAAAGTAGTTTCATTCAGGAGGTTTTTCATCCAGGCACTATAATGGCGGTCCTTAACCGCTATAGTGGCACCACATAAACCCTATAGAGATAGCCTAAAACAGCTATGGTGGGTTCAAGCATGGCAAGCGCAATTCTTTTTATTATGTATGTTTATCACTCTTGAATTCGTTCATCAATGAAATTATTTTTTGACTAGGGATCTTCCTCCAAGCAGTTTTCATTCAAAGGGATTATTTCAACGAAGTCATTTGTTATCTGCATCCTTTTGTTCAAGAGTGATTAGGACTCTCCTCTTCAATAATTTGAACTAAGGGTGGACTCTTCAAGGAGTTTTTAAGCTACGGTGACTCAACTCTGAGGAGGTTTTTGGCCATAATGGATAGGGGTATTATTGTTCTTATTGTTTTAATTTCTTTTTGAATTTATTTTTATATTTTCACGTGTCTATTTATTATTGTGTTGAATAATTTTGCGTGTAATTAAATTGATTAATTAAGTTCACCCATTTTATGGACAACATGGGTTTAATTATGAGACCGATATTAATCACTTTTTTAAATACATTTTATTTATTCTTTTCTAAATTTAATTAAATCATATAATGAATTTAAGGGTATAAATGAAATTTTCACCTCTTTATTATGCACCATAATCAACTTTGGAAATACGATTCCGAGCGATTTAGAGATAATTAAATTCGAGTGCGTTCGTGATTATTTAGTGAAATTAATCGCGATTAAATAAGAAAGGAGATAATTACAGTAATTGTAATTGTAATTGTTATTTGCAAGTATTTATTTGGAATTTAATTTAATTATTTATCTTGGGTTCCAAGTATAGTCCAATATGTAACTAGTAGGCTCAAAACTCTAAAAGACCAACTAAGGTTAAGCCCATGAGTTATACATACTTATATTGGTGTGATCGAGGAGTTTAGATTAATTATATATTATGGAGGGTTAGATAGGGAGAGGAAAAATACTATTCACATTTTTTGTAAAGGTGTGAGAGGAGACATGGTGATTTCTCTCACATTTCTCTATGTGTTCATCTCCAATAGTTTCCATACAGAAGGCTTACATTAGGTGGATCATATACTAGAATATTCAAGATTTTTGGACCATTCTAATAAGGTTTTTGGACACAAAGGATGGATACAAGAACACCATCTTCTTCAACCCATTTTTACTCATATAGATTACAACAAGATCCTCTATGGTATTTTATTTTAAACCCTAGGTTTATTCTTTAAACCTAGTTCCTATTTTCTTTCCAATGCGTTATCAATCAAAGTTCATAGCTAAGAATTTCATCCCTATAGGGACAAAATTTTTCCGCATTTTAAATGTAAATCTCATTTCCATACATAAATAATCTTTAAAAAGATCACATAAAGGTTCTTAATTATATCAAATACTCTACACAAAGAACCATTTAGAATTCAAAGGCCTAAGGTCAAATTAAATCTACAAAAAATAGGGAATCAAAGACATAACTTGTGATAGAAAAGTGAATAACATTATCTTTAACCCATAAAAGAAGGAATGAAGATTAATATTTGAACTCACTTTTGAAAAAAAAAAATATTTATGCAACAAACATAAATCCTTATTTTCCCTTCAAAAAGATAAAATTTTTAACTACCACTTTTCCTTCCTCAAATAAAAATTTATGATTAAAACCTTTTATGTCTCATATGCTTTAAGTTATTTAATTTTCGATAGATTAAAATAGTTGAGATTACTCTTTTAAATTTTTTTCCCATGTGGTGATTGTCACTCATTCAGTAAAAGGGTGGGGAACTCTTACATATATAATGTAGTTCTCACAATCCCAAAGTTGCATCCTTTACCATATCATCACTCATGATATTGAAATGAATATCATATTTCAACACCAACTCATAAATGTTCTAACAAGTGCTAGTAGGGACAGGATTGTAAAAAATACCAATTTTTTTTATTTTCAATTAGATTAACGAAATGATCAATTAATCCAATTTTAATTAAGGACTTATTAAACATGTGTCGTGAAAACTATTGACCAATTTTATCTTGCCTTGAGCATTTATCTAGGTGATTTACAAGAACAAAATAATGATCAATATACAATGCCAAGATGTACAAGGGAAACACACAACGGGAAAAACCTAGGACGACCTAGCATATTCAAAGTCACTATAATATAGTATTTACATATCACTAACAGACAGACTTACTCCACTTGACTCGATGCCTTAAGGCCTTGGTGAAGTCTTCACTACTTGAACCTTATTCAAAACAATGCCATAGGAATCCACCCACGATTGTGTACGAGTTTCTAATCCAAATCTTACATGTTTATCCTTTTATAACAAATCTTCTCATAAATAGGATGCATGGGATTAGACTTCTTAAGAACTCAATTTACTATCTTTAAACACCTTTTTGAGTTCTCTTTGTGAATAAATACTTCTATAATCATTCCAAACCCCTTGGAGTCATAAAGAACACTTTATTAAATCAAGAAAAAGGTTTCTCTCACTAAAAATCTTTATGGAAAGAAATCTCTACTGCTGACTTATGGAATCGAGGTTTCACTGCTGAAGAAGGAAAAGTTAATTGGTGGATACTGGGGGGAGATTTCTTCCCGTGGATGACTCATGATTGGAGCATGTTCCATAGAAGAATTAAATACTCTGCACATCATACTTAGTCTATCTAATTAGTTTGTAAGTCGATTGTATGTGAAATATTCTATAGTGTTGAATATAAGTTTTGTTCCTTTAAGGATTTTTTTTCTCATATCTACGTGTTGTTTACTGGCTTGGTTTACTTCTTTACTATTGGACTACATCTCGTATGCAAATTTGGTAAAAATTCGATTTGTGTGTGTCAAACTAATATACAAATCAATCCATGGAAACCTAGCATTCTTAAATTGGTATTAAAGCAGGTTACACTAAAATATTGTGTTATCTTGATTTTTACGGATTTTATTTTGAAATAGAAATTTTCTCAAATTAGTATCTGAGTCGATTGCACTAAATTATTGTGTGATCATTCTACAATTTTTTTTATATCCATTTTTTCTAAAAATTATTGAACTTTAAAACTTGGATTTAATGGATAATTTGCATAATAGGATGCCTATCTTTGATGGATCAAACAATGCCTACTCAAAAATTAGAATGAGATATTTTTATAAATGAGTGTGTCTAGCTAATTTTCTAAAGAGGGTAGACACCACACATAGTGATAGTTGATAATGTCATAAGTCCAAAACCTCTTTCTGCATGGAAGGAATACATTTCAAATAGAGAAATTTTAACTCGCGCGGTCTGAGTTCCATCTTTGGAGCCATCACCCCTAACGAGTTCTACCCCATTATGACGTGCACGTCTCTAAAGAAGCTTGGGATACCTTCCAGCTCACTCGAGAGGGTACCAATGCTGTGAAATCTTATTAGTAGTAGAACCTCACCACACAGTTTGAGCTATTACCATCCTAGATTCAGAGTCTTTCAATGAGTTTAAAGCACACTTAATGGATATAGTTAATTCTAGTTCTAATTTAGATGAGAAAAATCCTGAGACGAGAGTTGTTAAGAAAATTTTGAGATCGATCACGCCCGCTTTATTCCTAAGGTCACCATTATAAATTCGTTAGGGATACTAGATACACTTAGGTTATAAGAAATCGTAAGAGACCTTCAAACATATGAGATAGATATATTTCCCAAAACAATTAAACCAAAGGAAATAAGGATTATTTTGAAAACTCAAATTAAAAAAAAAAAAAGAAAAATTTCTTGATGGACCCTTTAGAGGACACATCTAAGAAGGTTGGAAAGATGCTCCTCGATCCAGTGTTAGGTAACATTGAGAGGCCAAAAATTTGTTATGATGGTGCATCCACTTCTTATGCCTCACTCGAGTCGATTCTTAAGCTTGTGGTGGACCCTTATAGCCCTCAACCTAACCCGCCAAGACAACCTAACCTACCTAGGAGAGCTCATCCTAGACGTTTTGAGCAAGGTGGACCCAAGATAATTTATGTTTTTTCCCATTGCAAATAAAGAGGTCACCTTAGAGAATTTTATTTTAGGCAAGGGAGAGTTTGTCATATGCATGTTCCCCGGTATGCTCCCACAAGTGTTACTTCGCATGTTCCCCTACGAACTCCCACATGTGTTACTCTGTATGCTCCCTGATTAGGCATAAATTCTTCATATTTACCCACATAACTTAGAGGCTTTTATCATCTTGTATGATGTAAATTAAGTTTATTTATCTCATATCTTTGCTATTGACCTCTTTTATATAGTGCACCAAGTTTCGTGTATTTCTTTTATATTTTGTAGGTAATTTATACAAGTGAAGAAAAGGAGAAAACTAAAGTCAAGGAAAAATAGTAATTTTACACCAAGAATTTGAACATGAAACCTAGGGAAAGTTCAAGACCTCGAGTCCACAAGAATGTAGGAAGAAACGAAATCCAAATCCAAGTTCTGGGTGAAAACTTATGAAGCTTCAAAGTTGAGAAGAAATCAAGAGAAAAGGAAGAAAGAAAAACCAGCGAATCGAGCCGATAGTACCATCAGCGAACCAGTACACCTCACTGGAATGTGCAAACCTAACCAATGCAAAGATACCAAACCAATCTGGCATTCTGTATTAACTGGATCGATTTTCCCCGTTAAATAAGAAAAAAATCGAACCGGTTCAGCTGGGCAAATTTTCTATTTGTTTATCCTCAAAATTAGAGTTGTGCATGGTTCAAACACTTAAAAAAAACGTGAGAATTATATATTATTCTATCACAGAAGGAGAGGGTTTCTACATAGTTTAGAGAGATTCTTGAAGGTAAGAATGCTAGGATTTATTTTGTTCAACAATTATTCATCTTTTGGCATAAAATTCAAAGTTCTTTAATACAAGTAATATTCCTTTCTTGCTTTCAATTTCTCTCATATTTTTTTTGTGATTTGTTATTTCTTAGTTAGAATTCTACTTTACATGTTCGATCACACTTTAACGTAGGAATGATTTCATGCACTGTAGATTTCTTATTTATTAGTAGTTGCACCATGCTAGGCTAAATTTTTAGCGGGTTAGGGCACATGAACCCAACCTAGGTAACACATATGGATGTAAAAGTGAATAAAAAATAATTTCTCATCCAAAGTTTTGAACTTTATCAAAACAAAAGTTGTAGGACTTTTAATTTCGTTTTCCCTACATAACCGGAATGTTTAACGGTCCAATTGGCATTTTGATAATTTCTCATCCTCATTAAATATAATTTTTGATTTGATATTGTGCGGAATTTAGTCCTAATATGTCAAATTCTTAGAGATTATTTGATGTCTCTTTGAATGTAGAATTATCCTTTTGAATCTTTTATGTTCTGTGTACACCGACGATTCGGGGGGGGGGGGGGGGTGTATCCTAAATCAATTTTCTCACGTATAGTTAAATGTTTAATTTAGTTCATTTTGCATGCTTAGTTAATTCTTAATTTAATTCATATTAAATTAATTGATAGGTTTAATAACCAACTCGTCACCTTTTCCTTTCTTTTTCTGAGTCATACTTGGATTAAGCGTCTTTCCTATTTGTCTTCACGATTTTTGGTCCTATTGCCTATGTTCGATACCCGACTTGCTCGAATTATTACTTAAGTGATCGGTTTGCACTTGAACCGAATTCACATGCACTAGAGACACTTATAAAGTCGCGTTAAAATTTTGACGCCATTTTTGGGAACTAGGTAGACTTTTCGGTTAGGTTGATTTAATCCAAAATTTGACTCGAATTCTTTAAAAAACAAAAAAAAAATCCAAAATTCAAAAAATTCAGAAAAGTAAAAAGCCAAAAAAATATAACATCTCTCGAGTCCTTTCATGCAAAATACACAAAAAACTCCTCAATCAACTCCTACCCGCATTTACGAGAATTCGATAGTTGAGCATGACCCCGATAGTCCACACACTTCTAACGCTCCAGAATTTTGGGTTCCACCTCCTACACCATCCAACTCTATCACGAGTCACACTTCTAGGGCATTAAGTGAGGAACTCTAGTCATTTGGAGAGAGAGAGCCATGTCGGAGCATGCTAGTTATGGTACGGGTGAGGGAGAGATCTCGTATAGTCCCATGAGAGAGCTCTTATATCCCGAACGGACTGTCTCTCCGGAATTCATTCTACTTTCATACAATACGGGACAATTTCACTTCTGAAATGGGATGATCCAGATTCTTCCCACTTTTCACGATATGGATTCGGAAAAGCCTTAAATCCACATTCGTAAATTTGAATAGGCATGCAATACATTTAGCGATCACGCTTGCACTCAAGATATCATTCGCCTCAGACTTTTTCCTTTTTGTTTGAAGGATAAAGAGAAGACTTGTCTATGGTCTTTTTCACCAAACTCAATTGGATCATGAAGGGACATGCAAGCCAAATTTCTCTTAAAATTGTTCACCGACATCGAACGAATTCCATCAAAGCTCAAATTTAAACATTCAAACAACAAGAAAATGAGCCATTTGATCGATGTTACAAACATTTGAACAAGTTGGTTTATACATGCCCACACCATGGTTTTGAAAAGTATCGTCTTAAATATTTCTTCCACCACGGTCTAAGCATAGCTTCTAAAAAACTCGTTGAGATAATGTGCGAGGGACTATTTTAGGGATTAGATACAAACGATACAGAGGCCCACCTTAAGTATGTCGCCCAGACTACTCAAGTGTGGAACACATCCGAACATAACACCCAAACCCAAATTCCACAAATGTCCACCGTTCCTTCTCTGTCCGGACTCTATCATTTGGACAAGGAAGCTAAGGCGCAACTTCAAATAAACCAACTTGCTAAATAATTGAAAGACGTAGTCGAATTAAGGTCAAGAGAAACACTCAGATCCACTCAATCAAGCGAGAAGGTGTGTGCAATTTGTGAGTCAGGTCATTTAACAGAGGAATGTCCTACGATACCCACTTGCAAAGTTATGCTTCAAGAGAAACTGGGAGGGATAGGAACTCTTAAGGATAATTTTAATGCCCCTCATGGGAATTCTCATAACCCTTCATAGAGGAACCATCCTTGGTTTAGTTACGGGCAACAACATGTAGTGTTGAATCCCAATTCACACATTTCCCCTCCTCCACCACCGCTTTTGAACTTTAAACAAGCCCCACACTTGCAAGCACCACCTCTTGTGCCATATATCACCCCACCGAGGCGAATTTTCAAGGATAACGTCAATCAATTCATGCAAGCACAACAATTAACCAATGTACAAAACACCCAGATGTTTGCCGAGATAAATGCGAACATTTCAACGTTTTAAGCATCATTGAGTATCCAAGAGAAGGGTAAGTTTTAGGCCCAAGTCTAAAGACCTCGCCAAGGTCAATCTAGTGTTATCTCTACATCCAACGACCATCAAGGGAAATGTAGTGCAATTACCACTCTACATAGTGAGAGAGTTGCTGATTTGTCACCTCCTCCATGCGAAAAGCAAAATAATAAGGAGGTTTTGCCCGTCACGAAAGAGGCCGAAGATGTCCCCTTAGGAAGGAGTGGTATTAATGACACAGTCAGGCTCGATGTAGTTGTGAAACCTCTCATTGCTGCTCCATACCCTCAACGGTTAGTTTCCTACTCAAAGGAGACCTCTCATGATGATGTTTTAGACGTTCTTAAGAAAGTAAAAATTAACTTACCTTTTTTCGATGCATAAAGTAAATTCCCGCCTATGCTAAAGTCCGTATGGACTTACTCACTCTGAAATGTAGGCTAAAGGTAAAGAAAAATGTGTTTTTAACACAGAACATCAGTTATGTACTACTAAATGATCTTTCATCGAAATTTAAATATCCAGGTGCACCGACCATTTCGTGCATTATGGGGAAAAATCAAATTGAGAGAGTGATAATTGACTTAGGGGTGAGCGTTAACATTCTCCCCTATTCCATCTATAAGAAATTAGACTTGGGGGACCTTAAGACAACAACGATGACTCTCCAACTCACAGATCGTTCAATGAAGATACCTCGGGGGGTTGTTGATGACGTGATTGTTCAACTTGAAACTTTCTACTTAGTGGTAGATTTTTTCATTTGGTATGAGGAGGCCTTATCTTTATCGAGAAATCATGTTCCCGTTATCCTTAGTCTCCCATTATTATCTAGGGCTAACGCATCAACACTCGAAATGGGTAAATGCAAATCACGTTCGGTAATAATACTCTGGAAACAAATATCTTCAACATCACCAAGATCGAGAGTGATGAGGGAGGATCGTAAGAGACGAATCTTATTGAAGAGATAATATAAAATCACAAGAGGACTCACATGAAAGAGACATTAGGGGTGTGTCGTGTTACGTCAGGTGAGAGCGATAATTCTGATAATGAGCTAGGGGTCTAAAAGATGTGTTTTGTGACTGCAGTTGAGAGAGGGAGAGAAGATGTGGAGATGGGGAGAGTGAGAGAGTATTTAGAAGGTGAGCGAGAGAGAGAGTTAGGAGATATGATCTTAGAGGACGGTGGGAAATAATTCAAATCGGTGTATGAGAGCCTCACTATTGAAGTCCAACAACTATTGGACTCATGTAGTCACATCGAATAGAGTGAAAGGAATAATAGAATAAATGAGGGACCCTCAAGTTCCTCAACCAACAATTAGGGTGAGGGACCCTCAAGGTCCTCCCCCTCAGCTTCTAAAAAATAAGCCAGGATAAGGGAGTGGCTACAATGAGCAACCCCTTATCATGAAAATTCACTCTTTAAAATAACAAAAGTACTAACACTTACTTTCTTGTACATGCAACCTAGTTGAGCACGCAGGGTTCAAATAGGCCAGCTGGGATCTCTTCAGAGTTTTGGCTTGGCAGCTGAGGAACAAGGTTTATTAAGCAAGCTCAACCACTTAGAACTTTAGGATTGAAAAAATACTAATAGGAACACCCTAGGATTAACTTAAGACAACGCACATCTAACACTTAGTCACAAGTGAAGTGAGCAGCCAAAGGACTCCTCATAAGAAATGAATTTTTACAAAATGGTTTCCTTAGAAGAGAGGGTCCCTAAGGAGGCCCCTCGAAAAAAAGATTTTAGAGGATAGGGGTCCTGAACCCCCCCCCCCCCCCCCCCCCCCTCCAGACTGACAGTTTTAGAGGAGGAGGTCCTCGAGGCCTCCTCTCTCAAGTTCACAATGCTTTTACCACAAGTTAATGTTTCAAAAGATATTTACCAAATCAGATATTTTGTCTCCATTGGGAGATATATGTGCTTTTTGACTTTGGTTTGCACCAGGTGGCACTTGTCAGAGGGGACAGGCTACACATGTAGGGACAAATGGTACATTTCAAACCTTGTCCCTCACCAACCCTTTCAATTTTGGCACCCAAAAATGACAACTCAACCCTAGTGCCCAAGTATAAATAGGACCCCTAGGCATGGTCAAATGGGATAGAAAAACTCAATAGCACTATTACTCTGTCACAATCACACCAGAACTTCCTAGTATTCTCTCCCTGCTCTCTCTTTCTAGTGCTAAGTTCCTTTTTCTTTCACTCCTCACTGGCACTCATCATTCTCAAGTGCTTCTCTTGATAAAAGTTACTATTCATGTTTTGGAGGTTCATCTTCTTGCATGGAGTGAGTTCCAGTTTGAGTTCCATTTTTACCAACAGAGGAAGGTTTTATCAGAAGAAGCACCAGAAGTTATTGAGAACCATGAAGACAGTGTCTATTGCAGTGGGTCATACCTCACCCTTTCCTGTTATTCATATACCCCAGTCTAACTACCCTCCTACATTAGTCAAGACTTCACAAAACTTAATGAAGGAATTTCTTAGGATGTCATTTCCTTTTGAGAACTCCTTCGGGACTAATAATTGAGGTTGAGACTTGTTTCTAGAATAGGGCAATTGTGTTTGGCATATCTTATATTCATATTTCTAGATTGTATTATTATTGTATTTATATGTTTTCCTTTTGATACTTTTTAGAAAAATCCTAAAAGAGTTTTATCTTTTTGAATTTTTTTGAAAAATACAAAAATATTTTCAATTTTTTAATTAATAGTTAAAAAAGTGGAAAAGATTTTGTTTTGATACAATTTTTGAAAAAGAAAAAAATATTACTGTATTTTTTTATTTTTCACCGTATAAACATTTAAGATTTTTCGATCACCTCTACATTCCATCCATTCACATGAATTTTTTATAGTGTTTTGAGACATGTCTTTGTTTTAATAGTGTTCTTAATAATGTGTGGATATCATTACGTTGATCTTTGATGACTATTTTCCACATGTTAGACTCCTTGTCACTAATATACACAAGTGTGGTCTCGTCTAGGATGAGACTCGGTCCGTCTTAATAACCCCTACTCAGTAACTTTCAGATTAATTTACATAAGGGACCATAACACATAGTTCACACAATAACTAGCCCCAACCTCCGTGACCTCATCCTCGTAACAGTTGCAGTCACACATGAATGTGTACTCTATAGACCAAGATGACTCTATGTCTTGGCTTTGTCAAGTATCAGCGTCGTATCGCACTGACAGGCCGAGACCATCCTAATGCTCCTAGACAATCTTTACAGTCTCGAAGTTATCTACATATAAGACCACCTCCACAGTCTCGGCCTGGCAAAGATAGACGAAACCGACTTCAGTACTATATGTGGAATATGTGTCTTGCACATCCCCAAGCCACATGGGCCATATCATTGTAAAGGATCAATAACACACATGAAGGAATATTTCAACATCATCATGTATTTGGGCACAAGACAGCTGGATCTCTCCTATTGGTGCATTGACGTCATGCATGCCTGGTGCATGCTTGGGGGTGGAATTGCGCACCCTTGCTACTATTAAAGCTAACTTCATCTTCCTCGTAAAGGGGCTATAATTCATAACCCTACTAAAACTCTACTACTTCGTGTATTTAGAGAGAGAAAGCTAGAATTTTATGGCCATCAGAGCCTTGTTATAGTGAAAACACCTTATACTTTGCAAAGTGGAGTAGTCCTTTATCTCTTTCTCATCGCCTTCTTTATACACATATATCTCTCTAATTGTTTTCATTATTAACTTAGCTAAACCTTGAATTTTATGTACATTTAAAGTGGTGATTCTCAGCATCATCAGTCACCTTTAATGCGCACGTGCATGAGCTTTATGAACATTGTTCTTATTTTTCATTTGTTGAATATGATACTCTCATCTCAATTTTTCTTAATAACGAACCGAATGTAAAAATAGATAAGTTTTACATGTAACAACCGTTTCTCGAATTTCATCTATTTTTCCAAAAAATAATGCTATATATTAAGCAATGTAAATGGGCTACAAAAGATCAAAATATTCTTTGAATTAAAAGCCTCCAGTTTCATATAAGAACCTAAAAATATTAGAGCTACATAAAAATAGAAATGCCAAGCCAATTTTATTTATATTCATTGATGATTCACTACATATGAGCACTGTGATTTCTTCAAACAAATTGAGAGTAAATTCATAATATATGAGAGTTTTGAGGGAGTTAAAGTAGAAGACCAATGGGTTTTCAGAATAGATTTTCTTCAAAAATATTGAATAGTTTGGCATTATTGGTGTGAGAATCATTTAAGTTCATGGCATATTAATTAAGTTGAGTCAATTTCCTTTGAGTTCACTATTTTTACACATAAGATAGACCTTGAGTTCTTTCTTTAAAAGTGTCTCATGACTTCGTGCACACTTTTTATGAATATTTATGTTAATTTGCCTATGGAAAAAATTCACACAATCACATTCTGCATTCACAATTCAGATATTTTAGTTGTATTCCATGGTGTGTTATCTTTGTACATTTTGTACTTTATATTTGAAAATTTTGAAAAATGTTCAAAAAAAGATTGTGGAGAAAACTAGCCTTTTGAGATTTTCATTACATGTCCAATATTTAATATCTTTATGATGATATCGTGCTTCTTAATGTGATGCTTTATTTATTGATTAATTTATACTCCTTTGTATATTACAGACAAAAAGGGGGAGAACAAATTGATGGGAATTTTTTTTTTTTTATTAAAACTCATATGCATTACGGTATTTTGTTTGTCTCATGTGTTTAGGAAGTTCCACCTAATTCATGATCACTTGGATACACATAAGATGAAGATAAAGTTATCCAAATGGAAGATCAATTACATTTGAAGACTATACATAAATACTATTCCGTTTCTTGATTTGGTAGGGTAGTTTTTATATCAGTCTTCAGAATACAATTTGGCCACAGTTTATGTTTTGTACCAAAATAGCTGAAGGGGGACATATGTAAGAGAAAGTTTTGTAATTTATCAAATTTATTTTTATTTTGTCTTATCTCATTACACATACACTGCACCTACGTGACTTCTCTAGTTTCGAAGACAAAGTTTAAGACCATTTGAAAGATTGAAGATGTATACGTCTCAACACCCTTAGAAGAACTCATGGATTTATTTGGTAAAGAGTCACTTTATCATTTAAGGGGTTTAAGAATTATTAAATAAGTTTTTTTTCAAAATGGTTTTTAAAAGATTTTTTTTAAAACTCGCCACCTTGATAGAATGACTTGGATACCTCATTTGAACGAGATTGGCAGGGCCATTCAAACGAGACCCTTTTTAGATCGAACAAACCAGTTTTGGACCTTCTCTGGCGTCTCGTTTGATACCAGTTTGAAGTAAAATAGGTATTTCATTTGAAGAGGTAGTTGTTGATCGAAATACTAGGCAATATTTGATTTTTAATTAGTTCTAATAGAAATCTTTCTTGTTTATCCTTTTTTAACAAACCTTCTTATAAATATAATGCACATTATTAGGCTTCTTAAGAACTCCATTTACCATCTTTAAACACATTTTTTAGTTCATTTTATGATAAAATACTTCTGTAAGCTGAGGTTTCATTGCTAAAGAAGGAAAGGTTGATCTATAGATAAAAATGGAAGATTGCTTCATGTGAATGGCTTTGGATTGGGTTGTGTTCTATAAAATAATTAAAGACTCTGCACATCATACCTAGTTTGTCTAAGTAGTTTTTATGTCGATTGTATGTCAATTATTTTGTAGTGATTAATATAGGTTTTTCCATTTTAAGGGATTTTTCCTCATCTTTACGTGTTGTTTGCTTGCTTGGTTTACTTCTTTACTAGTGGACTACATCTTGTATGCACGCCTAATTTAATTAAAGATAAAATTTGGTAAAAAATGGATTTTTGTGTGGAAAACTAAATACAAATCAATCCATTGAATCTCCCATCCTTAGATTCCCACAACGTATACGCCTCAAACATCTTAACATCCACCAATATTTCCTAGCAAACCATCATAATAACAATATGAAATCCACTATATGAAATGCAACACTCAAAAAAGTGTAACTTAATCTTGGTGCAAGAGAATTTAAATCTCAAGCAAGCATATTATGTAGATTTGTGTATCTCATATGTAGGATGTAAACTAGGGTTACAAGAGGCATTTGGTTTGATATAAAAATCTACTTTCATAACCCCTCTTAAAAACTGTTGTGCCAAACCTTATATTTATAGATCAACACTAAAAGAAGATGGAACACATCACAAGGTAATTCGTTTGAATGTCTAAGGACAATATCTTTATCATTGTCCGCTAGAGTCTAGGTATTTTTTGTTTCATCATAGATCCCATAAGATATGGTGTATCCCGTTACATTGGCATGTCTACATGATCATCCATGATGTACACTATCCGAATCATTTGCAACGTGCTCATCGCCATGCTCCCATAATCTTTAACGTGCGTCACGTTCAACTTCAACCATTCTCCACAACTCCACTTCTTTAAGGTATAATTCTATTTAAAGCTCTTAGTTTTTTCAAAAATATATCTAGGAGAATTTTATTCAATTAAAACTTGATTTTATTTAAATCAAAATAAGGTTCTTTTTTAAAATAAAAGTTTTTGACTTAAAGCAATTCAAGTGACTAAGCATTGTCATTTAAATAACACTGCCATGTCGTTTAAAGTGGTCATTTAATGCCCTTTTTCTCATATGGCTTAAGCGAACCCCAACTATCTCATGCTTTAACAGGTCGTTTTCTAGGTCGTTTGATAGGACTTCTAACGAGATCCATATCTCATTCTAACAACCTTCAAATGTCGTTCATACGACATGCCATCACCTTAAAAATTATGTTTTCCTGTAAATAACGGCTTCCAGTAAGTTTTTCATAAGACTTTTTAACTCCGCCTCCTGCAGAACTGATGCACTTTAAGTCTTCCCTTTTAAAGGACAAAAATAATTTTGATTTACACAAACCTCCCATAATATATTTTTGAATCATTAAGAAACCCTCATAGACATATATTCCTATCTTGGAGTGGTATTTGTGGAGAAGCAATTTCCATTGCTATTTTTGGAGTTCTTATCGGAGCACTTGCTGAAAAAGACGAACCAAAGCCTACTAGATATTTGTCTGTCACTACCTTTATTTCTCTATTGTTGTAAGTTGCAATTTGCACATATAGTGAAATAAGAATTGGTTTTTCTCTATGGGGATCTTTCCTCAATTTGTCCTTCTAGAATGTTTAGTCACATGCTATATTAATTTACTGCTTTTAATCAACTAGTTGCATTAATAAGCGTTTTAAATTGGTATAAAATTGATATTTAATTAAATAAGTTTGACCATTGAATCATAGTGCACTCTCAAATTGGTATTATATCCATTTACACAACTTTACCGTGTAATTGGTTTTTCACAAAAAAATTCTTGATATCAATTTTCTGAAAAAAATGATTTTGAAAAAGCCAAGTTCAAATGGATAACTTATATAATAGAATATCAACCTTTGATGGATCTAATTATTCCTATTGGAAGGATAGAATGAGATCCACATTGAAGGCTATTAATGAACGTGCCTGGATTACATGTGAAAGAGGGTGGATGCCACCACTATGGTTGTAGATAATAATATTAATCCTAAACCTCTGAATTTATACACTGAAGAAGAATTTAAATGGAGTAACTTTAATTCATGTGGACTTAGTGCTATTTTCGGATCCGTAACACCCAACGAGTTTTTACATATTATGACGCGCACCACGTCAAAAGAGGCATGGAATATCCTGCAGCTTACACATGAGGGCATAAATGCTGTTAAGGCATCTAAATTGTAAAATTTAACTACTCAGTTTAAAACTATAACAATGCTTGAATCTAAAATCTTTAATGATTTTTATACTCATCTGCCATATATTGTTAATTCATGCTTTAATCTTGGTAAGACAATTCTTGACACTAAAGTAGTTAAAAATATTTTAAGATCATTGCCTGCGCATTTTATCCCTAAGTCGTTGTGCCTAACTCTTTAGGAATGTTAGATTCCCTTAGGTTATAAGAGATCGTAGGAGACCTTAATACTTATGAAATCGACAAGTTTCCTAGAACTGTAAAACCAAAAGAGAAAGGGAACGCACTTAAGGACCAATCTAGCAATAGTGAGGAAATGTCCAGAAAGAAAGAGGAGATAGCTAGAAAGAGAGAAGAGGTGCCGTCAAATTCTGAGTAAGACTTTTATTTAAATGATTTGGTCCTTTTTGCTAAAAATTTTAAGAAATTTGTAAAGCTTAAAAAAAATGGCACATTTAAAGATAAAAGGATTTTTGAGAAAAATAAAAGTGAGAAGAGATTTGAAAAAGATAAAGAGGATGCCCCAAAAAGAGAGGAAGAGGGATGTTATGGGTGTGATGGAAGAGGTCACAAAGCATATGAGTGCCCAACTAGGTTAAAGCGTCAAGGCAAGGGAAAATTGCCTTAAATGCCACCCTTAGTGACAAGAGAGAGGTTAAGTCGATGGATTCACGAGAAGAATCACCGCATGAATGTAACTTCATTACATTCATGGCTAGCGATGTGAGTATGTTTAATGCACCTAACGAGGATGAGGAAGCTACTTCACAAGGACACCTCGATACTGAAAATGATATGAGTAAGGGTGAGGATGAAACAAGTGAGAATGAGAGTGACCTACCATCCGCGTACCCCAAGTTATATTTTGAGTCGTTTAAAATGAAAAAGATAAACAAAGGGTTAGCAACCAGGATAATTATGCTATAGAAGTATTTAGGAGAGACGACGGAGAGAGAGAGTCCTCCGTTAGCATGTCTTTGAGAGAGAGAAAGAGAGTTTGGAGAGAGAGGGAGATTTTTAAGTAAGAGAGTGTTTTTGAGAAAGAGAGAGGAAACTTGACCAAATAAGTGTCAAGTCTTATGTGTGAACTCCTTGCATCCATGGAGACTCGAGAGAAACTTGAAGCCCTTGTATCCTAACTCAAAAAAGATCTTGAAAGAGCCAGGGAGGTCAAGGTAAATATTGAGGACACATCTGAAAAGATGGCCAAGAGGTTACTCAGCCCCAATTTAGGGTTTGGTGAGAGGCAAGGAATAGGGTTTAACGATGCTTCCACGTCACATGTTGCACTGGAACCGGTTCTTCAATTCATTGTGAATCCCTATGGTCCTCAACCAAAACTATAAAGAAACGTTCAGCCAAGAAAAACAAGCCAATGTCAGCCTAAGACTATTTATTTCTGCACTTATTGAATGATAAAAGGCCACCTTAGGAGTTTTTACTATAGTTTGGGTTGAACTCAACATACACATGCTCTGTCGCACCACTTTAGCGATTTTCCTAGTCTAGGAGGTTGAGTGTCTAATCTTCGCTTTTAACAATTTAAGGCAAGTATTGTAATGTATGTCTTTACCGTCTGTAGATACTTCTAATATCCTGACTAGACCCAACAATGACAAAGGTAATTAAAAGTTCACCACTAATCCCTTATTATGCATATTGATCTTAAGGATCATAATACCTGCTAGTGGTATTTAGACAGTAGTTGTTCCAGGCATATGATTGGTGACGTCTCATTTTTTACTAGCCTTGAGGATCGCAAGGACGGTAAATTCACCTTTAGATATGGGATTTAATCTTTCATCATAAGACGTGGTACAATAGAGATACCTAGATTTCTTAAGCTCGATAATGTTTGGTATGTCAAAGGTTTGAAAGAAAACCTAATCAGCATTATCTAGTTGTGCAATGTAGACTTAGCTATAAAGTTTGATCAATTGTAATGTTTATGATCAAGCGTATAAATATTTTCTATAAGGGGTGAGGACAGAAGATAACTGTTATGGGATTGTGCCCAAGTCCTCATTTGTGTGCAATAATGCCATGATCTCGTCTATGGATTTGTGTCATCAACGTATACCCCACATTAATTTTAGAGATTTAGAGCATCTAGAGAATAAAGACCTAATACATGGCTTGCCATTTCTTGGAAAGCTAACTTCTATAATTTTTGGTCCTTGTTAGCAGAGAAAATAAGTCTGTTGTTCCCATTGAAAGTTTAATTTCATTACCACTTCACGTGTTCTTGAGTTGATTCACATGGCTCTTATGGGTTCTACTTTCATAGAAATTTTGGGTGGTAAGAGGTATATCCTCGTGGTGGTAGATGATTTCTCTCGTTATTTGATAATTGATTTTTCTGAGAGAAATCAAATGTTGTAGAGTTTCTTAAGACCAAGTGTCGTGTCCTATAAAAACAAAACGGTGTCACTATTAATAGAATGTGTAGTGACAATGACACATAATTTAAAGAACATGAAAAGGTAGATAATTACTGTGATAGCCTTGAAATTAAAGATGATTTTTTGGTCATGAAAACTCCTCAGTAAAATGGGATTTTTGAGAGGAAGAATCAGAGAATTTAATAGATGGCTAGATCTATGCTTCTCGGTTATAGACTTTCTAGGAGGTTTTGGGCAGAGGCGGTGTCTGTCATATGCCACGCGGTGAATAGGGTATATCTTCATCCACACACACTTAAGATTCCATATGAATTGTGGATAGGAAAGAATCCCAACCTTTCATATTTTCATGTTTTGGGGAGTAAATGCTACATCCTGAGGGATAGAGAGCAATTAGGAAAGTATGATTCCTGGAGTGATGAGGGAATTCTATTAAGATATTCATCGACGAGAAGGGCTTACTATATTTTTAACCCGAATAGCTCTAAAGTTAATAAACATCACTGTTAAAGATGATAATTCACCGACATTTGTTGGTCTTGACCATCTACGGGAGGGTTATTCACCCATAATGATGATACCATTATTCCTCACAGATATAGGGTGGACCCCACTCCTGAAACACCTATATGGGTTCATAAGTATCATAATCCTTTCACCATTTTAAGAGATCCTACTTTAGGTAAGAAGACTCGCGTTCATCTAGAGAGCGTAGTTAGACTTATGTGCTACACGTCCAAAGTCGAGCCCAAGAATTTCAAAGAAGCACTCAAAGATGAACACTGAATATCCGCTATGCAGGAAAAGTTTCGTCAATTTAAAAAGAATGAAGTCTGGGAATTTATCGCCCGACCCAGTGAGAATAATATGAATAGTACCAAGTGGATATTTAATAATAAATGGATGAGAATGGTACCATTATACGTAATAAGGCTAGGTTCATCTCTCAGGTATACACATAGATTGAGGGTGTAGACATTTGCTCCCATTACGAAGCTTGAGTTTGTCCTCTTATTAATCACCATCACATGACATCTGCATTTCAAGTTATATCAGATGGATATCAAGAGTGCCCTTCTGAATGGCATTCTACAGGAGGAGGTTTATGTGGAACAACCGAAAGGGTTTGAAGACCCTAAGAACCCTAGATACATCTATTATCTGAGAAAAGCCCTGTATGGTTTAAACCAAGCAGAGTCTTACTTCTTGCCTCTTAGGCTATGGCTTCAAGAGAGGGGGATAGATAAGATGTTATTTGTTAAAAAAGGAAAAGGTGTTATTCTGGTTGCCTAGGTCTATATGGATAACACCATCTTTATATCCCCATGCTCCCGCCATGCTTACAACTTTGAGGAGGAGATGAAGAGTGAGTTTGAGATTAGCATGGTTGGTAAGATTATGTTCTTCCTTGGTCTCCAGGTTCATCAGCTAGAGGATGGGATGTTCATCTCCCAGTTCAAGTATGAAAGAGACCCCGTGAAGAATTTTGAGTTAGACTCCGATGAGCATTCACGCACACCCATGAGTACCTCGACAAAGTTAAGCAAGGAAACTTCAGGCTGTGACGTATAGCAAACCTTATATCAAAGTATAATAGGTAGTCTTATCTATATGACTTCCATTCATCCCGATATTTCCTTTTGTGTTGGAGTCTGTGCATGATATCAAGCCTCCCCAAAATAGTCACACTTACTTGATTTTAAACGTATTATCAAATCTGTGAATGGGACTCTCTCATACGGGATTTAGTATTCCTATGATACCAAAGAACGTTTATCCGCCTATTCGGATGACAATTGGGTCGAAGATGTAGATGGATATAAGATCACTTCGGGTGGTTGTTTCTATTTTAGTACCGCTCTTGTCTCTTAGTTGAGCAATAACTAGAGCTTCATATCTTTGTCCATTGCGGAGGTTTAGTACATCATCATCGGGAGTTATTTCACACAACTGTTATGGAGGAAACAAATTCTGGAGGACTATAGGATATCACAGGACACCATGACTATTTCCTGCGGTAACACAAGAACAATTCACATATCCCGCAATCCAGTACAGTATTCGCACACGAAACACATTAGGATACGCATACATTTTATCTGAGAGATATTAGATAAGAAGGTCGTATCCTTGAACTTTGTGACCACCGACCGCTTATTAGCCGACATCTTCACGAAACCTTTAGATGACCTTAGATTCGAGAGTCTAGGAAGTCTTTAGGTATCTGCACAGTTGACTGAGGGTTGGTTCTAGTATAGGATGATTTTTTATGTGCATACTCTTGATTCCTATTACTAGATTGTAATCGTTTGTACCATATTTTTTCTTATTCATATTGTACAAAAATTGAAAAAGATTTTCGATTTTTTGACAAATTGGAAAAATACAAAAAGATTTTTGTTTTTTTTAAAAAAAGAGAAAAATATAAAAATATTTTCGGCTTTTAAGAAAAATGAACAAGACAAAAATATTTTCTTTTTATACAATTTTTTGAAAAACACAAAAAGATATTCTAGTTTGTATACACCGTTTATGGATGGACATTTAGGATGACCAAGCCACAATATAATTCCATTATCCACATGACTTTTTAATAGTGTTTTGAGACGCTACATCATTTCATTTATGAGATTTATAATGTTTGGAGTCATTAGGAAGTGATTAGCAGTTACTTTCTACATGTTTGCCTCATAGTATCCTTTATTGAACACTTGCACAATTTTTTTTTCAATAGTGTACTTGTCTATCACATGTTGGTCAAAGTGTTTTTGTCTCAATCCTATCTTTAAAGAAAACCAAATGTGATCAAACGAGAAAATAAAAGTAGTGCATGTAAGAACCGTTGCTTGTGATAGTTTGTTTAGTATTACAAAAAAATTGAGTGAACACGGGAAACTCTTCATGAAACCCACTTTTGAAAAGAGCCCTAGAAAAAATTAAGGCAACAAAAAGAGCAATTTTGCCAAAAAGGGTCCAATAGGAAATATCTTAAAGAGAAATTAGAACCTCAAAAAAAATTACATTGCATTATTATTTATGAGGTAGGTTGGTTGGAAATCAAAACGTTTACATGTCCTGACAAAGTATTGAAAATTCATTAAATAGTTTTAGACGTTATTGTTGTGAAAATCATTTTAGACTTTGATGTGTCGATTAGATTGAGTAAATCTCATACAAACTCACCTTTTTATACCTAATGATTGAGTTCATTTTCTATGAGTATCCAAAATTCATCATTCACATATTGTATGAATGTTTGAGTTGATTTTCCTATCGAATGTTTTCACAACCCTACAGTTATGCTATCATTGACTTGGTCAAGTTAGTGTTAATTCATGATGTGTTCTATTATTGTATTTTTTGTGAGAAGAATTTTGAAAAATTCAAAAAGAGAAGTTTATTTATGTGTGACACACTCTGTATTTATTGATTATGTTTTCTTTCCTTGTTTATCTGGGACATCATAAAAAAGGAGAGAACGAATTATGGGGGAGTGTGAAAGTTTGATTATTTAATGATTTTTCTTGTTCTTGATCATTTATGCTTATAATTATATTTCAAACTTTTATGCATCACGGGTATTTGTTTCTTGTCTTATGTGTGTAGGTACATTTAAAGATCATATTAATGGCACACTCGATGAAGACAAAGAAATTTGGGAGATTTATAGATTTTGCGGATTTGAAGATTTCAAGACGTATTTTAATGTTTCCTTTTGAGGGTTTTTCGGGATATTAGATTGAATGTCTTATAAATTCTTTTGGGATCGCACAATTAAAATATTTTTATGTATGTACCAGCATAGTCATAGGGGAACTTTGTAACGATAATAATTCTGTCATTGTTCGCTAGAATCTACGTATTGTTTGTTTTGTCCTAGATCGCATAAGATATGGTGTATGCCATTACATTGGCACATATGCACAGTCTTGAATGGATTCCACTATCCGAATCATTTGCAATGTGCTCATCATCATTCTCCCATCATCTTCAATGTGCGTCACGTTCAACTTCAACCATTCTCCACAACTCAACTTCTTTAAGGTATAATTCTATTTGGAGTTCTTAGTTTTTAAAAAAATATATATATGAGAATTTTATTCAATTTAAACTAGATTTTATTAAAACCAAAACTAGGATGGTTTTTTAAACAAAACATTTTTTGCTTAAAGTCATTCAAGAGACTAAGCATTGTCGTTCAGGCGACATTTCCATTTCATTTGAAGAGGTCGTTTGATACCCCTGTTCTCATATGGCTCAAGCGAACCAGTACTATTTTGTGTTTTATAGTTATTTTGCTAGGTCGTTTGAAAGGACTTCTAATGATATCCCTATCTTGTTTTAATGACCTACAGATATTGTTCAAGCGACATGTCATCACCTCAAAATTGTGTTTGCCTATAAATACCTGCTTCCGGTAGATTTTTCATAGGACTTTTTAACTTCGCCTCCTGCAAACCTGTTGCACTTTAAGTCTTCCCTTTTAAAGGACATAAACAATTTTGATTCATAGAATCCTCCCATAATATATTTGTGAATCATTGAGAAACCCTCATAGATATATATTCCTATCTTGGAGTGGTACTTGTGGAGAAGTTGTCTCCATTATTGTTCTTAAATTTCATGCGGGATCTCTTACTAAAGAGACAAACCGAAGACTGGAGGATATTTGTTTATCGCTGTGTGTATTTATCTATTGTTCTAAGTTGTAATTTACACATATAGTGAAATAAGAATTGGTTTTGCCCTGCGAGGACTTTTTCGGAATTTGGATTTCTTGAATGTTTAGTTGCATGTTATATTGATTTACTGTTTTCAATCACTTAGTTGAATGAGCTAGGGTTTAAACTGGTATAAACTTCTCATTTAATTAAATAAGTTTAACCATTGAACCGTAGTGCACTCTCAGAATGACTTTGGATATTTCATTCGAATGAAAATTAAGTACTTCGAATGACACCCTAATTTTCTTTTGAATGAGGATCTAATGACCTCCCCATGAAAACATTCTTCCAACCGATAATATCTTAATCGATAATCGATTGGTTCTCGTTTGAAGGAGAACAAAATTTAAACGTGTTCGAATGAAACAATGAACCTCGTTTGAAAGACACTAATAGTTCATTCGAATGAAATTAAAAATAAAAAAAATATTTTCTTTTAAAACTACTTTTTCAAAAATTTCTTTAATAAAACTAAAACACCCAAGGATGAAAGTAAGGGATCAATATAACACACCATTCACAAATTTTTGAGATCCCATGGATGAAGATGAGACTTGTCACGGAAGTTTATGTCGCTTGAACTCAGGCCACTATGGTCTTTGATGCATCTTAGGCTTGAAGGACAAACTAAACACAATTATAAACTCTAACTCAAGTAGTTTTGTCCAAACATAATAAATCCAAAATTATAAATTTTTACAATAAAAATTAACATAATGAAAATTTGTCCTTACAAATCTCACATTTTGGCTATTCTCGGACAAAAAAAAAAGGCTACTAGGTTGTCAAGCTATCTAATCCTAAATTCACCACCCCAAAAAGGAAAAATACAAATTGAAACTTAACATACTCTATCTCTTAAGTTGATTTTTCTCTTGTAAAACTATGTCATGTCATCTCTTAAACCTACAAACTTAACACACCTATCAAATGAAAATGGAATATAAAATATATAAATTGCATATAAAAGAATCCCTTTTGTTAAATTATCTCCCTTAGGAAATACTTTTCCCCCTTTGTTCGGGAATAGACTAATATAAGATGCATAATATGAAATTACTTCTCCTCCATAATGTGACACATATGATCATAAAGGAAACAAGTATATCATGTGATGTGAATGTGAAGTGGAACGACAACAATAAATACACTCGGCAACATAAGCACAAGTCATCCAAATGATGAAGCCTATGATACCAGTGTGATACAGATTTGAAACATATAATACCAATGTAAAAATATGTAATGAATAGGTATTAAATGCATCCAAAGACTCAAAACAAACATACCATATATATATACTAGAATATGCCCGTGCCTGAAGGCACGGTGAAAATTTTACAAAGTACGTATATCGTAAAACGGTTAAAGTTTTCCAAAGTATGTAATCGAAAAGTTAAATATAAAATGTAAATAAGTGTAAACAATTTCATTGCAACTCATTAGACTTGTTAAGTGGTCAAGTTTCATCGTGTTCATATTGCATTTTTTGTGTAATTGATTAGGCTTTTCAGGTGATCGTGTTGAATCGTGTCCACGTTGTGCGAAGTTTTCCAAATTGAGTTAGCACCTACATACTACATGCACGTAATAAATACAACAACCAACATGCACACCTCGTTAACAACACACAAAAGATATTAAAAATTATCAGGTTAACATGCGAACCTTATGAACAACACATCTTTCGACATGGAATCCAACACATCATTTGTATTAAAAAAAAAATTCACTCTCTTTTATTACATTTTGTAGTTGGGTGATATGTTAATTTTTTACAACTAATATATATTCATTTTGTTTACAACTGATATGTTCAATTTTTTACAACCGATATATTTTTTTTTTATTTACAACTTATATGCTCGTTTTTTTGCAAGAATATAAAGGTGTGTCTCCTCCAAGTATAATGAACCACCCTGTTTGAGTTAAAATAACATAGCATCTTTTGAGTATTAAAAATGACAGATTATCTATTTAGTTACAAAAAAGTATTATACACTTGGAAAGAATGTTGATTTTGTGAACCACTTTCCATGAAATCCTACAAATTTATAGAGAAACTTATAAACAAAACAGAGGCATAAACACAACTTCAACCCATAATAACCTATAATAAATAAAATATTTGATGTCTTCTAACAACAAACACTGCATATATCTTATGTTGGTTGTAAACACATCAGCTCCACATTTTTATATGGCAGCTCTGAAAATGGAAACACGTGCCAAAATTTTTTAACTCTCCTTAGATGAAACTAAGTGGGAAACGTTCACCGTAATGGATGATTCAACGTCATCATCATACTCACCATCTTTTAACCTAAGAAATTTAGCATCAAGCTGCTCCGCATCTTCATCCGATCTCTCTCTAGTATCCCAAGAATTAACTTAAGGAACATGGAATTTCTCAAGCTCCTCAAATCTTTAGAATTAAATGGATTTTCCCTTGGGCAATGTAGTTGAAGAGGTCCCTCATGTCGCTGAAGCCCAAAGCCATGCCTCAAAATTTTGGAGTTGAGGCTCGAGTTGAAGTTCCTCGATAAGTGAAATAGCATCTTTCTGCTCCAATTTATCCTTCCCTACAGCCTTTTTCGAAGCCCAGATGGAATCATCCACTTAAAGTGTCAACATAAATGAAGAAATACTCCTTTAGTAATTTACCCTTTGCTTGAGTAGTTATGTATTCATCTGGATAAGTACAAAGAAAAAAGTGGCCAAAAAAATAAATACAAATAACAATGAAGTTGTCATAGATGATAATATAATCAACCAACCGAGCAATTAGAATTTATAAATCAATTACAAAATCAAGAAAGTTGGATAGGATATCAAACGTACCACTCTACTCTAGGACTCCTAGTTCAATAAGCTCTGAAAACATGAAAAATTAATTCACTGAGCAAGTTATCTTATTTATTTTAAACTTCGTATACAGACTTTTTAAGAATTTCTTCAGAAGGAATTTCAAGTGTTCCTCCTACATAATCTTTGTTAGGCTTTACTTGTAACTGCCTCTCAAGTTTAAGTTTGGCTTGGATAGTCATGTTGGATATGATGTGAGAGGACTCTCCAGCATCATCTAACGGTCTATTAATCTTCGCTTGGAAGGTCACGTCACGCTTCTCTTCGAATTTTTTTTAAACTTTGGCAGCGGATTATTTGGGCAGAAAAGTGTCGCCTTTGAAGGATCTCTGAGTGGCTGTTAATAAGTATCGCATATGCATGTATCATGACCTGAACCTTCTGCAAAGGAGGCAAAGAAACTTCATCATCATCTGTATAGCCCCAAATAAGAAAATTTGAACGACTCTTTTGGCACACATGGTTATAAGTCACTTCCTTAGTGCTAAAATCCTCATTAATTGCGGGACAAATCTTAGCCTTTCCACTATTTTCAATAGAATGGATCTCGGCAGCAGGGAAATCATCATGCGGTGCTGCATCAAGTGGTTTATCCACTGTCAATGGCTTTGGAGGTGTTTCTAACACAGGCTGGTTGGACACTTCAACAGGCACAAAAACATAGGGAAAAACATCACTAAATCATTATATTACTTTGAATAAGTTAGATTTACAAATACTTATAGGAAAATAATATTATTGACATAAGCCATACCAAGTATTCAATAACATCTTATATGAAATAGCTGCATAAATCTGAAAATAATGAATTTAAATCAATATATTGTGAAGGAATCTAATTTACCCCATAAACAATCGCATAACCAATAGACAATAAAGAAAAAATTAATTCAAAGAAAAAAAATGAAGCCAGTGATAAGACTTGTGTTATGCCAAATGAAATGCCATGAAAGAGGCATACACATGTTATGGCTTGTTCTCACAACACACATGTGTAAAGGGTAATATAAAACAAACCGTAAAACCTAACATAGAAGTAGTAAAACCTAGATGATAAATCATTTTGGATCATTTGGACCATTAGATTGTCATTAATCTCAAAATTATAAACATACTCAAAATTACGAACAGACCCAGAACAAATATCCACAACCCTCATATTATTTTTCTAACTGGGGGTTCATACCCCAAAACCCCCAAAATTTAAAATATAAATTAAAAAGAGACGTGAGAAATCAAATATTCCCAACCTAAGAAGCCAAAAAATCGAAAACTACTTACTAAAATCCAAAGTCAAATTTTGAATCCCAAAGTTTTAAACAATAAAAAACTATAATCTCAGATATCTCAACTAAATATGAGATATGTCACCATGATGAACAAAAACCAATAATATTTAGCAAAAAAAATTCTTACCCTAGATTAGATGGTGAGAAAGTATACTTGAAATATTTAAAAAGCAATAATAGAAAGAGAATGAGTTAGGAAAAAAATGTATAGTACCTGTTTTAAGCGATAGTGGGAGAGTGAGAACGTATAGTACCTGCAAAAATCAAACCCATTTTTTTTTAGATTTACAAAATAAACATACAACCTCAAATATCAACCCAAATAAAAAATGACATGCAAATCCCAAAACCCCTTTTTGGACGATAGCGTTCAGAACTAGGAATAAAGTTTTGGGGTGTGATTGTGAAAAAGTGGAGATGGACTCACAGGGGTTAAGAGAGAGAGAGACGCATTGTATGAAGTGTTTGGGAATAAGAGAAAGTGGATGTTTGCCTTTCTAATGCTTATTAATGGAGAGGGACTGATAGAAGTTTTCAAATTAAAGCAACTTTGTTGAATGCTTAACTTCCCAACGCTTGCTCACAGTCCATTTTCCTTCAGATATTGCCATGTTATATGACATGGCACAATATAACACCCTTTGATTGAACCCTTTTATCGCATCACAACTGTGGGATCAGTAGCACTATTCAAACACCCCTCTCCCATATTATATAGATATTACAGAAAAAATGGAGAAAATAGAATAATACCTAGCAAACCTAAAATAAACCTTAGCTACCGAGATTAGGTTGTGTACACAATGGTTAAGCACATATATTTTCCACCTTTTCTTAGTTATCTTGTGGCAATATGGCCACCGTTGCTTTCATGACGGCTGACGGAACATCTAAGCCTTCCAACATAAGGGCAGACACTGCCCGCTGAAGTTGATGAAGACTTGATACCCCCTATCCTGCATCTTTTTCTCCTTGATACCTAACTCCTCATCCCATCTCAGGAGTACCGCCTCTATTTTTCATTGGTCAAACCAACTTTCACGCCTCTGAAATACCCCTAGCTATCAAGATCATCAAGTTATTACAAATCCAAAACAGATATAGGAGTACACTAATTAATGAACCCAAATGTAAATGAAAAATAAAAAATCGTCATCAAAACTAATCTGAATCGGGAAGTCATCTACATCTAAAATCTCCATTAATTATGTAAACACCCTAATTTTTATTGTTGTGTATGTCATACCTATAAAGTAAAATGAAAAAAATCCTACTATTAAACATGTAACATGTAGTACAGTCAAATGTTTTTATATCATAATATCAAACATGTGAAACAGAAAAAATGTAATGAACCAAAAATAATAAAATAAACAATGGTGTACCAACTTCAATTGAGGAGCCTTGTGATGTCTTATATTAATGTGCTCAATAGACGAACAACTGAAGGAAATAAGATAGTTTTGTAGGTCCAAAAGAAGTTAAAATGGTGATTTATTGATCATCATTACTAATGATAATATGCATATAAGAGCAGAGAAAAAAAACAAATATTAGGAAGAAATTCTTTATCTTATTCATCCAACTTCTTTTTCTTTTTCTTTTGAGATTTCAAGAGGACAACCTCAAATCCTTTTCATTAAGACCTGGATGGGAACCATTTGTAATAAAAATGAAAACAAACTTAATGAAATGAAAAATAATATCTTATAATGAAATTAACATACTAAACGTATTGGTGAAATAAGGCACTTCAAGACTACATCTTAAAGCAATTGAAGTAATCCAACTCTGCCACCACTAAATCAAACTTTCCCAAGCATCCCCTAGCATCAGATACATATATGTTTGATTAATAAAACATTAATACAAAGGTTTATTAAAGTAGTTGCAAAAAATTGAAATGGAAAAAACATGAAACGACATATGGACATTCATGAAGTAGGGGTCTCATTGGAGAGGATAAAATGAAGCTTCAAGGACTCTATCCACACATTTTTAAATAGATCAAATCTCAATCAGGGTACTAAACCCACAAACAATAGTATCAATATACCAGATGCACTAATGAGCACAGTTTTTCAAAATATTTACTCTCTCTCTAAATCTAATGAAAATAATCATGGATTTGTCCTTATTATATAACTGAGAAAACTGTCAACATATATTGGCAGTAAGTTGCTGAAAGACAAAGCTAGGGGAATTGGTAGATTAAAAGTCGCGAATATTTCATGCAATTAATTAAAAAAATGTTAATTAATATAGCATAAAGTATTAAAATGTCAAAAGGAACAACCTGGTGGCAGCTGCTAAGAGGAATATGTAGATTAACATACAAACTCAGTGCATATAGCTTATACACTAGGAGGTTACACATTTTATGCTTTGAAAGTATAACTTTAGCTATGTTTAAAAGTGTGGTCCAATTTCAGCTAAGCAACCAAAAACTTTGTATTCATGATTTCAAAGCATACAAATCTCTCCCAACTTTTGTGTGAGTTTCAGGCAATATGGAAACAATAAATACCAACTATAATTTGAACACCTAACTAACTTTAGTATGTGAAACCGCAAAAGTGTAGGGAGAAATATATAGTGATTACCTCTCATGATGATCAAAGGTGGTGTTGATGTTAGAAGAGTTCCAACATGAGAGAGAGGTGGCATGGTCAATCCACCTAAAATAGAAAAAAATAGAAAAATATAATGAAAACAATAGAAAAAAAAAAGGTTGGGTGATCGGACTCCACCTAATGTAACTGAAAGTAGTCAAAACAATAGAAAAAAAATCAAAAAGTTGGATGAAAACAACATTAGAATTAAAAATATGAATGAATATATAGGAACATCTACTTACTTAGGCCACCATGATTGGCCTCCACCCAATTTAACAGAACCATCTAGACCACCATGATTGGCCTCCGCCTAATGTAAAAGAAACATCATTCAAGAAATCAAAATAACACAAATTAGAATAAAAAAAACAGATCATATAGGGCAGTGACAAAGATTAGATATCATTTTTTGTAGCTCTAATAATCCAAAACCGAGATACACGTATAGAAACAAAAGAATGCACTAAATTGATTTGAACGTGGAGCTGAGAGTATACATACTTGATATACGAACGAATATAAAGGATTTAATTATATCTACAAAATAACTAATTACACCACTACAATTGATAAAAAAAAGGCACCAAAGTTGAGGTGAAATAGAAGGCAAAAGAAGGAATTACAATAAAGTAGATCCGAAATAGTTATTCTGAAAATCGCACCAAAATACTCATATTTTAAAACCTAAAATACCAAATTCTTGGTTGCAACCATATAAGATTAAAAGTAACACGCCTAAAAAAAGTAACACGGACTATTTGGTGGTCACATTAATAAAATAATTTTAACCCACATTAGTTAAAATTGAGAGAGAGAGAGAGAGAGAGAGAGAGAGGGGGGTCTAGTAGACCTGAAAAATCAAACATAAAAAATGTCAGATCTACAAAATAAAACTACAAATGAACAAACAATGAACCAAAAAATGAGGGTTTATAAAAAAAATCGTGAATAGAGAGAGATTATACAACACATGAAAAATCAAACCATAAAAATGTCAGATATACAAAATAAATCTACAAATGAACAAACAATGAAAAAAAACCATGAATAAACAATAAAAAAATCGTGAATAAGAAAGGACTAAAACCCCCAAAAAATATCATAGTTGTATACCGTGAATAAGAAAGGATTAAAAAGAAACAATATAAACCAAAAATGTCAGAGTTCAATATACCAGATAGGATATAAAATTGAAGGGGGAAGCAGTCGCAATGGGATCTGTAGTCGCGGGAAGGGTCAACAAAATTTGTACACATAACCAAACTTACAAAACTCTACATTTATCAACAGATATTTAAAATCATAGAGTAAATCGTAAACCCATATAAATTAAGGGGTATGTATGTATGTATATGAGGCGTGTGTGTGTAAGAGAAGGAAAGAGAGTACCTATAACATGGGTGTTTTAGGAGAGCACCAAGTGGATGAGAGGGAGAGAATGAGGAGAAGGGCGGATGGGGAGATGAGAGATGGAGGCGAGGATGAGTGAGTTGAAGCGATTCTTGGGTATGGTTTTTTTGGGGGGGAGGTTTCACGTGTGTTAGTGAATGAGCGGGGGAGGGTTTGGGATTCAAGGGTGTTTTGTATCATTTTCCATGTCACGATGCATAAATGGTGACATGGCACAATGTAAGATAATTAGATCGCTCTGAAATATTCGATCTCAGCCGTTGATTTGTTTTACTATTCAAACACCCATCTCCTATATATATATATATATACACACATATATAATACGAACGCACATAAATATATAGGTATAATGCCACAAATGACACAAAGAAATAAGTTTTCCACACTCGTATGGAATAAATGTTTCTAAACCAAATGTGGTATGGAGAGAATGGGAGTGAACTAAAAAACAAAAGAAATATCTCTCAAACACTCAAAATAGTCCAAGGAGTTCTATTTGATCGCATTAATGTATCATACTTAGATTTAGCTTCGTGTGATAAGATTAAGTGAACTGAAAATGGATAAACGGATGAAATGCACACTAGCGTATAAAATATTGATGATTCTCAAATCAATAACATTAGAAATTAATGATTAACTAGGACAAAGATTTGCAAAGCAAATGATCTTCAACTTATAAAACTCGTAAAATATAAATATATTGTTTTTTCTCTTTTCAAAGATATCACATTTGATGATCGATTTCTAATCTTTAGCTTTGGAAAAATTTTTATATTTCTTTTTCTTTTCTTTTTCAAAGTATCTTATTAATTGTGGCCTTCCATGTAGAGGATTTTTACTCATTTCATAGATCTTACCATTGCATACTCTTATTTTTCAAGACCTAAGAGAAAACTCACCGCAATGGTTTTTACATTTACAAATCCCCAAAATATGGCCAGTTTGGCTCAAGGCCAGACGGCTATGCAAGAGACTATCCGACAACTCATGCAAACTATCCAAGGTGGAGCGTCGACTTATTCAGGACAACGAAGTGTTCTAAGAAATACTCGTTTAGTTTCTTCGCATATTAGGCAAAGCGATTCATATCGCACTGAGAAATCTAATGATTTTTCTTATCAACCGGGTCGAACTTCGTCAGTACGATCCACAGATACTGAACAACACATCACTCTCTCTCCAGAAAGGACTAGTGCACTGGAAAGATTAAGTAAGGTATCACCTTTTGATAGACCGGGCCCTAGGAAGAATAAAAGTCCTCCTAAGGCTGTGTCGAGAAACTTTCGACGACCATCTGGTCTAAGAGAGGATTCTGTCCAATCACAACCAGTTGCTCGATAAGATAGATCCCGGGAAGAGACTTCAACACGATCAATTGCTCGAACCAATAGGCTCGAGGAGGGAAATGATGCATGGAAAGGCTCTATTCAAAGGTTGGAGGATAGACTAGGGGAAATGGTTAAGGCCAAGAATCCTCTACAAAGAACTTTTGTCCAAGGGACGCCTTTCATACAGGAAATTGTGGATTTTCCCACACCATCGAAGTTCAAAGCACCTGTTGTAACCCCTAAATATGACGGAAATACTGACCCTGTCCTTCATATAGAACAATACCAAGCTGCTGCCGACATCTATGCCGTGCCAGACGAGATAAGATGCAGGGCATTTTCAGGAACTCTTACCGGATCTCCACAAATATGGTACAATAATCTTCCTCGGGGGAAGATATCAACTTTCTTTCAATTGGCCGAGCTCTTCATTAGAAATTTCTGTTTTGGAGCAAAACCAGTTAAACGAGTTGCACATTTGTTAAGTGTTAGACAAAAAACAGGTGAGAGCACCAGAGATTACATAACTCGTTTCAATAACGAGAAGCTTGAAATTATTGATTACGAGGAAAAAACAGCAATTACATCTTTGATGAGTGGACTGTTGCCCAGTAAATTGTACTACACTTTGGCTAAAGATCCACCCAGAACCATGTCAGAACTAATGGCAAAAGCAGCCAAGATCATGAATGCCGAGGAGGCTATGGCTGCAATGAAGAACATGGACACCAAAGAGACCAAGGTGGAGGTTGATAAGGCTAAGAAGAAAGAACATAAGAACAATGGTGGTGACAAGCAGTCAAAAACAAAACCATCATGGGAAGTATTGAAGAAATTTGAAAATTATACTCCTTTGAAAGTAGACATAAACCATGTCTTGGAAGAGATCAAGAACAACGAGGAACTAAATTGGCTTGAGAAAATGAAGTCAGATCCTGACAAGAGGAATAAGGCCAAATATTACGAGTTCCATAAAGACCATGGTCAACTTACAATATCATCATGGGAAGAGTAGGATTGAAGAAGTTCGAAGCAGTACCATCTACCGTACATTAATGCCTGAAATTTCCAACCAATTTTGGAGTGGGAGTTGTGAAGGGCGACCAAAAAGTAGCTCGGGAATGTTACTACTCATCTGTCGAGCAGGAAGAACTGGAGGAATCCAGGAAAAAGACAACTACCTACCAAGTGGATGAAGGTGCGGAGATTGAAACATTGGATCCTAGAGATGAGTCGCAGCTCGTGAAAGGTCAGGTGGTGGAAGCTACTGAAAATATTATTCTGGACGACGAGCATCCTGAATGAACAACTCAAATAGGTTCGTGGTTAGATGCCTCACTAAAAAAGGAATTGAAAGTTTTCCTAAAAAGCAGAAAAAAACTTTTGCTTGGAGTCATGAGGATATGACAGGAATAGATCCAATTTTTTTATGTTACGAGCTCAATGTGAATAAAGAGATCAAGCCAGTGAAGCAAAGAAGAAGAACCAAGCTATACAAGAAGAGGTCGAGAAACTCCAGAAAGCTTGCTTTATTGACAATGTTAAATATCCAGACTGGTTGGCCAATGTAGTAATGGTGAAGAAGAAGAACAACAAGTGGAGGATGTGTGTAGACTTTACCGACCTTAACAAGGCATGCCCAAAGGATCATTTTCCTTTGCCCCGAATTGATCAATTAGTGGATGCTACCTCGGGACACTAGCTGTTGAGCTTCATGAATGCTTATTCTGGTTACAACCAGATTAAAATGAAACCTGAAGACAGGGAGAGTACTTCTTTCATTACCTCTAGGGGAACTTATTGTTTTAATGTTATGCCTTTTGATTTGAAAAATGCAGGTGCAACATATCAGCGGCTGATGAACAAGGTGTTTGCAGAGCAAATCAGTTGCAATATGGAAGTTTATGTTGATGATATGCTGACAAAGAGCAAGAGAGATGCTGACCATCTAATTGACTTAGGCTAGACCTTTGATCAACTAGATAAATATCAAATGAAGTTGAATCCCACAAAGTGCATATTCGGAGTATGAGAAGGCATGTTCCTTGGGTATATTGTCAACCAACGAGGTATTGAAGCAAACCCTGAAAATATCAAAGCTCTATTAGGGCTGCGATCTCCAACAACGAAGAAGGAAGTACAAAGTCTCACAGGGCGAGTTGCATCACTTAACAGATTTGTATCACGAGCAACTGATAGATGCCTTCCATTCTTCAAAACACTCCGAAAAATGTTTGAATGGAATGAAGAATGCGAGAAATCCTTTCAAGAGTTGAAGAAATATCTGGGAGCACCTCCACTGTTGTCCAGGCCAGTGATGGGAGAGAGATTGTACTTATATCTGGCAGTTTCAGAAAATGCATTTATCTCGGCATTAATAAGAGTGGAGGATGGAGTACAAAAACTAATTTATTACACTAGTAAGGCCTTCTGAGGAGCAGAGATCAGATACCCAAGACTGGAAAAGTTGGCACTGGCACTGATCGAAGCGACTAAAAGAATGAAGCCATACTTCCAGGCTCATACCATAGTCGTTTATACCGATATGCCATTGAGGCAAGCTCTTCATAAACTAAAAAAATCAGGAAGACTAATGTATTGGGCAATAGAAGTCGATGAATATGATATAATTTATGAGCCTACATCGTCACTAAAAGGGCAAGCAGTAGCAGATTTTATAGCAGAGTTCACCTATGCTGATACCTCCAAGGAGCAAAAACTGGATACCGACCAATATGTGGATGTTACAGGATCATCAAATTTAAACCCTGATCAACTTACGTTGGTCGACGAACAAAAGAAGTTGGTCGACGAGCAAGAGAAATTGGTCGACAAGCAAGAGAAGATGGTCGACGAGTAGCAAGAAGTGCTAGAGGAGGACAAAAGGAAGCAGTAAATATTTCACCGAGGAACTCTGTCCAATCAAAAATTTGAAGACGAGGTACTTATATGGAACCTATATGTGGATGGCTCATCTTGCACTACAGGCTGTGGGGCAGGGATTGTTTTAAACAGCCCGGATGAGGTCGATGTGGAGTATGCTCTGCGCTTCTAATTCAAGGCTTCTAATAATGAGGCTGAATATGAAGCTATGATTGCAGGTCTTAATCTGGCAAAAACCATGGGGGTAGAGCAAGTTATTGTATTCAGTGACTCGCAGTTGATCGTAAATTAAATACTGGGAGTATATGCAGCCAAAGGAGAATTAATGATCAGGTATCATGCAAAAGCGATAGAGATTTTATTAAGTCCGATGGCAGTGCAGATAATTAGAATACCAAGATTGGAGAATGCCAGAGCAGATACCTTAGCTCGTTTAGCATCAGCCACACGCACCGAGCTACGAAGAACAATACCAATTAAAGTCTTGGCTAGTCGGAGCATAGATGAAGATCTGATGATGAACTTTATTACCCTTGATTTAGGACCATCTTGGATGGATCCTATCAAGGCATATATTGAAGAGGGGTATTTTCCAACTGATAAACTCGCAGCCAAGAAACTAAAGTTTAAAGTTGCTCGTTATGTATTGACCAATGGTGTTCTATATAGATGAGGAATTACAGCTGACTTGCAGAGATGTGTACATCCCGCCGAGGTGAAAGACTTGATCGAAGAAGTTCATGAAGGGTCTTGTGGAGCCCATGTAGCAGGTCGGACACTTCTGCAAAGGATAATGACGCAGGGATACTATTGGCCAATAATGAGGGCTGATTGCATAGCCTATGCCAAAAAATGTAACAAATGTCAACGCTTCTCCACCATCCGAAGAACTCCCCAAGCATTGTTGACACCCATTACTTCCCCTTGGCCATTTTCCATGTGGGGAATTGACTTGGTCGGGCCACTTCCAACGACTAGAGGAAAATTTAAATATCTCGTCGTCGAAGTGGATTACTTTACTAAGTGGGTGGAAGATGAACCTCTTGTCAACATGACGTACGAAAAGGTGTACCAATTTATTTGAAAAAATATCATCTGTAGATATGGTCTTCCCCATGCATTCATCACCGACCATGGAACACAATTTGACAATGAGGAGTTCGTGTAATACCCCGTATTTTCTGTGATATTTATTTTTGGGGATTAATTGAATTAAATGTTTATTAATTGGAAATTAATACCGATAAAAATATTAACGAGATGTGAGTTAGTATTTTATTATATGAATATTGGTAATATTGAAATTGTCACGTGATTGAAATACGACAATTTGGGAATTTTGTTGAGACGCGTGTGACCGCCGCGTCATGGTATTTTATTATTAAATTAAAAAGTGAATTTTAGTTCGATTAACCGTATGGTCGTTTTGAGTGCACCAACGCGTCCGGAAGGGTCGAGATAGTCAGAAAACACTAGCCGGGAGTTTAGTTTGGGTCCCGGGGTATTTTTAGGCCATACCGACATCATAAAGGGTATTTTGGTAATTTGTATTTTTGGGAATTAAAAAGTGACGAAAATTGGAAATACAATCTGACTTCTTCTTTAACCCACTCAACCCACTAACTACACTAAGAGACTTAATGGGCTACGGGAGAAGTTGAAATATAATTCCAACTTACCAAAAACCAAAGACACCTCCACCACCTCCATTGTCTTCAACCTTGGGAAGAACTAGAGAGAGAGAGAGAGAGAGAGAGAGAATGAAGAGAATTCTACAGAAAGAGAGTGGGGGAACAACTTAGCTTTCAAGATTCAACGCCAAATTCAGAGAAAGATTAAGGCAAGTGGTTTAAACTCATTTGATTCAAGCTATGCTTTTCCATGTTTAGGAAATTTTCGAAATTGATTTTGAAGATAAGTTAGACCCATAAATTGGAAGTTAAAAGCCATGATTTATGTAGGAATTGCATGTAGTAATATTCTAGACGAATTATATGTTCTAAACAGAACCTTTGATGATTTAAAAATGGAGTTTAGAAGAAGTTTTTGATGTTCTTGAATAAAGAAGAATTCTGGAAATTTTTTATATAGTTTTGATCTAAACTAAGCCTTGGAATGATGAATTATGGAATTTAGAACGTTAATACTATTGTAGGATGATAGTATGATGTTATAGTAACCTTGTCTTAGAGTTTCATGCTTAAAATGGTGTTTTGGGACGAAATTGTAACTGCAAAACGAAGCAGTCCGTAACAGACCTGGTGCGTTCGATCGATCGATGTTCTTCAGTCGATCGATCGACCACCATCGATCGATCGAAGGTAAAGGTCGATCGATCAACCTTCCCAGAATGAATAAAGTAATTCCCCTAATTGAATTTTAATGGTGTTAACCCTTGGATAATATTATTGGAGACATTGTGAATACCCTTAACCTTAAGGAAGACCAGTAGGCATGATTATGAGATTGGACCTTAATTGGAATTCAATTTGAGAAATTATTCTAAATTATGAAATTCGATAAGTGAGACAATATTTGGGTTAATAGTGTAAAATTGAATAATTTGATGAAATAAGGTTTGGGGCAGAAGTAAAGACCTTAGGTGTAAAGATATTATATGTGGGAATAATAGGAACTTAATAGTCTATTTAAGATAGGTTTTAAGTTAAGAGACTACGACGTGAGACGTGTCTACAATTTAATTTCTATATTATCGGGATACTTGAAATATAGGAATTTGGAATAATGGTATAATGATGTAGAATATACCTTATTAATATCGAGATATCTAAGATGTGTGAATGCTTAGTATATAAATTTTATGTGTATGACATACCTACCATACTTGCTATCACGGGAGGTTTGCGTTCGCTTAGGGCCTTCTTATCCTTGTGTTGCCCGGATTTAGATTGGTTACCTCGATGAACATAGGTCATAGAAGGACTTATTGGGATATTAATAAGTTTACTGATCGTGGGAGCGTAAGTATGTACGTGACCCATGTGATGTGACTGTGTTCGCCTCCACTATTTGTGATGTTGTTATCTGAACGATTCCTGAGAGATTTGGAATGCGTGATCCTTATGTACGTGATGTACCGGGATGGATAGCAGAGTATGTGTGCACCGCAGCTTAGCCTTTGGGTGCTTGTATTGTATATTTATGATGTGAAAATATACGGTTATATGAGAAGGAATTTACTATATTAAATTGTGAGTATAGTTATGGTAATGTTATGAAAAGATAAAAAGGGAACTTTTATCAATAAATGGTTTTGTTAATAATTGGGAATCCGAGAATTAAAGTACAACTCTCTATTTAATTGTTAAGGTTGGAAATTAAACGTGAACCAAGTAGTAATGTTAGAAACTCTTTAGATAGTTATGAGATAACACATGAATGGGTACATGAACGTTAGGAGTGCACAGTTAGACGAGAGGTGAGTATCTCATGTGAGAGCACGTCCTAACATGTATTTTGCATATACTGTTTTAAATGTTTTTAAAGCACTTGCAGGTTTTTAAAATATCTCCACATTCGGGCTCTGACCCGTTTGCTTTCAAATCTATTTTTGTAAAACCATTTTTAGGTGCCCAGCCACAAGGACACCATGCATAGGATTCTTACTCAGATGACGAGCTGTAGCTGCTTGTGGAAGCTACAGGGATTTGCTTTTAGACGCTTATATCATTTGGATTCCATACTCAGTATTCCTCAGTTGTAGGGCATGCTGCCCAGATTCTATTAGATACATTTCCATTTCAGTTTTTTTTTTATACTTTGGCATGTATTAATTCAGCATTCAGTATTTCGTTACTTACTTCAGTTGTGGGACTTAGTTGTGAGGAGTTTTCCTCCAGATTTATTTATATCATGTGACGGTTATTCTATTTACTTCATTATGGTGAATGGTGTTATTATTCTTGCTTTAAATCATTTACTGCATGTTAATCAGGCTTAAATTAAAATTTGGCAACTTACTTTTTAAATATTAGGTGGTTAGTAATAATAAAATGTTTTCGACAGTGATGCTATTAACTGAGCCAACTTGGCGTTTTGATTTAATTTAATAAAGGAGTAGCTACCCGGTATTTAATTAGTCGGGGTGTCACAGTTCGCTACATATTATCATCAGTCGAACATATTAAAAACCCACTCTGCACCAGGCCATCCCTAGAGCAATGGGAAAACTGAAGTGACGAACAGAACGCTGATAAATGGCTTGAAGAAAAGATTAAATGATGCAAAGGCAAATTGGATCAACGAGCTACATTATGTACTGTGGGCTTATCGTACTACTCCCCGAGCAGCTACTGGAGAATCTCCATATATGCTAGCATTTGGAAGTGAAGCTGTTATACCTGCCGAGTTGGGCCTCCCAACACACAGAATACTGAATTTCAATTCCCCTGTCAGCGACTTGATGAGAAGGTTAGACTTGGACATGCTCGAGGAAGTTAGAGAGGAAGCAGCAATCAGGAATGCTGCATACCAACAACGGACAGCTCTGTTCTACAACAAAAGAGTAAAGAAATGTGATTTGAAAGCAGGGGACTATGTGCTAAAGAAAGTAATTCAAAAGCACAATAAACTGGAAGCTAACTGGCATGGGCCCTACAGAATAACAGAGGTTGTTCGACCAGGGACATATAGGATTGAAACTTTAGAAGGGGAGGAGTTTAAGAATGCATGGAACGCAAAGCATCTTCGCAAATATTATCACTAGTTGGGGATTCCTATGTAATGCAGTTTTCTTCAATATAAATAAAAGTTGTGGATGTTTTGCCCAATTCTCTCCTTTTGTTGAAAATTTTTCGGAGTACTAGTGCTACACACTACGCATTAAGCCCAGAAATACCAACTCCGGTTGGTTGGGAAGAAAATCCACCAACTATAAGTTGGTCGGGAATAAAAAAATTCCCAGAAATACCAACTCCGGTTGGTTGGGAAGAAAATCCACCAACTATAAATTGGTCGGGAATAAAAAATTTCCCAGAAATACCAACTCCGGTTGGTTGGGAAGAAAATCCACCAACTATAAGTTGGTCGGGAATAAAAAATTTCCCACAAATACCAACTCCGGTTGGTTGGTAAGAAAATCCACCAACTAAGGTTGGTCGGGAATAAAAAATTTCCCAGAAATACCAACTACGCTTGGTTGGGAAGAAAATCCACCAATTATAAGTTGGTCGGGAATAAAAAATTTCCTAGAAATACCAACTCAGGTTGGTTGGGAAGAAAATCCACCGACTATAAGTTGGTCGGGAATAAAAATTTCCCAGAAATATCAACTACGGTTGGTTGGGAAGAAGAAAATCCACCAGCTAAGGCTGGTCGGGAATAAGAAAATCTACCAACTAAGGTTGGTCGGGAACAAAAACCACCAATTCCGGTTAGTCGAAAACAGTTGGTTAAACAAATGAAAGTCATTTGAAGGCTTAAAATTAAAAAGTGGTAAATTTCTTGATACTTATGGCATTTTAAACTACCAACATAGTTGGTAAAAAAAAACGAAATGTCACCAACTCTGGTTCGTCGTCAGATGATTATCATCAATTCATGATAGTCAACAATAAGTTTTCACCAACTTTAGTTGGTCGGCAATTTAAAATAACACAAAATATTTCTATCTTTTTAACAGATATACATGCACATTCATTAGTAAATAAAAAGAAATGTCTTACAGAATATTTCCAAGACAATCAAAATTGCAAATAAAACTAGAAGTTTTTCATAAAATCCAAAACAAAATACATTGAGAATGAAATACATATTTAAAAAAAAATTATTGCATCAAGATTCCGATTCTATTGGTTTCTTCCCCTCTGCCTTTGAAACAGGTTCTTCGCCAGCAGGAGGATTGTCTAAAGCATAGGGGGAATTTATGAAATTAATATCTTTGAGCATCCTGATGTTCATCACAGATGGCCGATCAAGAAGGTGATCCGGGCGAGATATCTCAAAGTTAGAATGAAGGCTATAGTCGCCGAGATACTTTAAAATCAGACATTGAGGAATGGCCCGAGCAGGAATCCAGCTCATATCCAGTTTGAAAGGTGGCACTGGTAACTCGAGCAACCCAAGGTCATAGTAATCCCACAAATAGTGACCCTGTTCCAACTGCAGCACACCCAAGGCATTCACACATCCTTACTTGTAACCCTCATTATTTTCATTATGGATCCGATCATCTAAATGGTAAAGAGCTTCATTATAACCAGCCATCCAGAACTCTCTGGGCTGCTTGTGGAACTGATAGGTTAACCTCTCCAGTTGCTCGAGGAGGTTCTTTGTTAAAAGTTCTTTACTCTCTAAGGCAGACTTCTGTGCAGAGAGCTACTCGTCCAGATTCAGAATCTTCTTGGACATCCCAGCTAATGCTTGATTCTTTACCACCAACTGGAATGCTTGATTCTCCAAAGCTGCCTGCGTTCTAGAGTCTTCAATAGTAACTCGAGCAGCCCTTGCTCGTCCCCGAGAAGCTCTTGCTCGTCCGCGAGCAGAGGTAGAAGGACCAGCTCTCTTCAAGGTTTCCAATTCGTCTCTCAAATTGGCATTTTCAATCTCCAAGAAAGAAAAACCCTCATCGTTGACAGGGACCAAGGCTCCCGAGGTAGAGGCTGCAGATTTCAGCTGAGATATCTCTCCTCGCAGGTTATTATTTTCCTGCTCCAGTAACTTCGCTATCTGCCTGTGCTCTTCAACCTCGGTCTTTAAAGTTCTTTCCTTTATATCGTAAGCAGCAAACAATCTATCATATCCTTTATCAGCACTTAGTTGCTGATACTTTTTCTCATATCCCTGGTGCAAAAGGGTTGTAGATTCCTTGTATTAGTGTTGAAGCTCCTCGAGAGTGCCCTGGAGATCTTCAATCATCTCATAATATGCTACATATTAGCCACTGCCCGGTCGAGAAGACACTTTAAGTACTGGTAGGCTTCGACTGCTTGCTCTGAAGCATCTGGACCGAGGATATCAATAATTTGAGCTTCAGTCATATCTCTATGACCAGCTTTGAAGTATTCATTACATTGCCTCAATAATTTTGTATCATGAGCTGATAACAATTCCATCCTGGCCATAAACTAGTAAAATGAAGAGATAGTAAGAATCAATAAGAGTGCAAACAGAGCAAGAAGAAGAGAATTAACAGTATGAACAATCAAAATCTCAAATTTTATTGCATCATAAAAGAGAAGTACATACTTCAGAGTTACATTTGGCAAAAACAAACAGAGAGAAAAGTCCGAACAACTCTACACATTCTCCTTGTTTCCCAAAACTTTCTCGGGAAGCTGGGACGAGGAGGTAGGTTGCTCGGATGGCATGGAAGGTTGTTCAGTGGGTGTTGGAAGCTTCTCAGGTGAAATGTTGGTTGATTGAAGTTGCTCGATAGGAGTAATAGTTGGTTGGGGCTGTTCGTAGCAAAGTTCAACAGTAGGGACCTGATCCCCAGCCATCATAGAAGATTCCTCGGAGGCATCTTCTTCCTCTTCTTCTTCCTCGGGAGTAGGAGGGGGGCCAGGAATGTGTCATTGAAATAGCTCAGAGTTCTCATCGACATTCATCTCTTTCAGAGCAGCCACCCAACCATCCCTGAAATATTTAAGGCTGCCATACTCCATTTGTGACACCATGGCAGCCAAACCCTTAGTCCAACCTTTGTCCCAACCAGCACTGAAGGACTTTTCCACAGACAATTTCCTTTTCACTTTCTCCGAGGAAAGCTTCTCAGATAGTAGTTCCTCGGTAGCTTTCAATTTCCTTTCTGCCTCTTCCTTCTGACGAACAACGTCACGAAGTCTACTTAGCTCTTCCTCAGCAGATTTGAGCTTGTTTTCAAACTCTCCAGCATGTTGGAGCTACCCCTCGAGCTTTTCGTTCTTTCTCTCCAAGTCTTTTATTTTCTTCTCCAACCCCTTGGAGACTTCAATAGCCTGATCCCTCTCCTGCTCGGTGGAATTAAGCTTCTTCTCCCAAGCAGCTTTATCATCGACGTACTTCTGACGAGAATCCTTTAAAGACTGCGTCAGACCCACAAAAGCCTCCTCTACACCACCCGAGGAGATGGATGACTTGATGGCTTCGTCCTTCTTCAAAATAGTATTAAAGCAAGTTACCAACTGGAAAAAGAAAATAACTGTAAGTCAGTGCAAGGACATAACATTGAAAAATGAAAGTCTAGATTAGCAATACTTACTGAGGCAATGTGTTGAGCTGCCAAGGTGGTAACCCTATCCCGAGAAAGATTTTCTTCAATACCTTGGATCTCGGGGATGATCTAAGACTTCACCGAGCTCATGGCAGAGCTCGGATCAACGAAAGTGGGAACACCACTTCTAGTATTTATAGGCTGAGAGATGGATTCAGCCAAATTGACCGAGGAGCTCTTCTTTAACTTCCTCGTGGGAGCAGGAATATTCTCGACCAAGGATGTCGTCTTGGTCGGTGATATAACTACAACCTCGCTTGGAGGGGAAACAACTGCAATCTTGTCTGGAGCCACAGAAGGCGTCTCGGCAACCTTCTTAGTAGCAGCGGGAGGAGGTGCATCAAGTTGTCTTGTCCCTTCTTTTGGGACATCCTGCTTGATTTTCTTTGCCTCTCCAGTAATAGAGGAAGATTTCTCGAAGAGGGCAGGAGCTCTTCTTCTCTTCATTATGTCACTAAGAGGAATATGTGATTCAGGAGAAGAACTTTCAGAAGCTGGTACTAGTTCTCTGTCACTTATCACTGGACAAGCAATAAAAGACGAGCTGTAACTCTTGTACTGCAACTAGTATGAAGTTGATCTGATATATTCATCAGCGAAGGTCTGATGCAAAACCCAGATAAGTTTCAGATGCTTTAAATTAACTTTTGTCTCTTTTGGAGACCTTCTTTTGTTGTTAACTGCAAATAAATGAAAATTAAAATATCAGTGACACATTTTATCAAACACGGAGAAACCATAATTTCAAAAATAAAGTAAAAACAACCTATCCCATTGCCATAGGGAGGACATCTAGGACCTTGATACACATCATTGGCAATTAGTGGAGCATGTTGCCAATTTTTCATAACTACACCATGTTCGAAGTAATCACTGTTGGCATCTGGGAGATTGACGACTAAAGCCCTATTTAAAAACCTAGTTTTCAAATAAAAAGTACTGTCACTGACAGCCCATCTATAGCAAAACATAATTTCTGGAATTCCTATACGAGTTCCATGAATCTGATTTAACCTATGGACTCCATTAACTATTCTCCATGTATTGGGGGCTATTTTTGCAGGAACCACGTCAAAATATTGACAGAATTCCAGACACAAGGGGTTTGGGGGAAAAGAAAAGCCACATTCAGCTACAAAGAGACTGGGGAACCAATGTCCCTCAGCCAAACGAAAATAATCTGAAGGTTCAAAAAGTTCCTCCAAAACGACCCATGAAGGAATAGAGAAATCAGAACGAAACTTATCAAGCGACTCAATAAGGTAAACCATGATGAATAAAGGAAATAAAAAAGAAGGAAAGAGATCTTACAGAAAAAGGATGGATCAGTTGACAACGAATGATGCAAGGAATGAACGCACAAGATAGAGAGGAAATGGAGAACTCAAAGATACAAATTTGAAAAAGTAAAAGACGGTAGGATTTTCTGCAATGCTTAAATACCTCACCTTGGGAATGGGTAAAAATAATGATTACAAAGAAAGACGTTTGCTCTACCGGCGGCTAAAAAGACAAAAAGGGCACGGAGACCAAAGCAGTTAGAAAAATTCGAAGGGTCTGATTCTATGAGTTCGAAAGAAAAAATAAATACAAGGAAAACACTCCTAAAATTTAGGATGACCATTTAATCCCGCCATATTTCGAGAAGAATGTTCCACACTCCTCAACCTTGATCTGTAAAACATTGGGGGCTTCTGTTGATACCAAAATAAGTCCGCTGACGTGGATCAATTATGTGGAGACACGTGTCACTTTACATGGCGCCTACAAATATTTTTGAACAACACCCTGACTTCGAGGAACTCAATCTCCCCGACTAACTATAACTCTCCGAGCAACAAGTATACTCCGAGCAACTTGTACATACCGAGCTACTTAGGCGGTCCGAGCAGCTTAGGCGGTCCGAGCTGCACCTCGATCAGAGCATTTATTACCAGACAATTAAGAGGATTAAATGAGCATTAAATGCTGATTATTATCATACAGATGTATACGCCTATTGGACAGCTATGTATTACCCTTTCACATGTACAGCCTCAGGGCTATAAATACATTGTATCATCCTCATTGTAAGGGGACTCAGAATTTCTTGGTAAAAACCTGTTATCGAGAATTCCCAAAAATTCAACAATAACAAAAACAGTGGACGTAGGCCATTCTTACAAGGTTGAACCACTTTAAAATTCTTTTGTCTTATTTATTTTTATTTGTGATTGATTAATTAGGCATAATCTAATTTTTTACATCAACACTACTATTATGCCAATTTTACACGAAAATGCATCCTTTAAATGGCTTTTCAAGAGGAAAAAAAATTCTTATAATACCTTTTGGTTATTCTATAATATTTTACCCATTCTAACAATTATTAATTCATTAAAATCATCATTTTAATATAGACTTTATTATGCAAAGTTCAAATGGATTTTCTACATCATTCTCACACCAATTTTCATTGTTTTAATGGGTTTTCAAATGAAAATCATGACATTATATTTACTAAACAAAATTCTACATTATTTACTCATTTAATTTAGAGTTCCAATATAAGGTTTTAAGTGGGTTTTTTACACCATTTTAAGTCATTATTTTTACTTTTTAATAACATCAAAGTAAGCGCTGAAATTTATCATTATTTTAAAACATGATAAAATCTAGCTATTTCATTTCAAAACATACCATTTATCATGTCTAAAAATTATTCAGGTATATTCACATGAAATGAGAATTTCTACCCAAGAAATCCATGTATATGCATCTTACACATTCATATTTAAGTAGTATATTGTTATAATATTTTTTTTTCTAACAATTTTCATCTTCAAATCATTCATTTATACAAGCATGATATTCTTAAATTTAATCAACAAAGTTAGTTCATTTTAACAAATAAGAAAGCATGGGTTGGCATAATATAAAATACAAGAACTAGTAATTTTTAACAAGAAATCCTTTTTAATCAACTTGGGTGTTTTAAGCTTTTGAAACATGAATTTAGGAAGAGAAAAATCCCACTTGATTTCTGAAGAGGAGATAAATTTGGAGAAGAAAACTTTAAGTCTGCCTAGATTGCTCCTAAACTCTACTCATATGCTCCCAAAATCAAGCTTTCAAGCCACACCAAATTGCTCCACCCCTTGTGTGATATTTTAATGGATTTTTGATCTTCTTTAATGAGTCTGACGAGAGAAAATGTAGGTTAAAGGGTGAGCTACGAATTTCAGAAGTATTTTTGCTCTTGGGGACATAAAAGAGAGGAAGAGGATGGGGGATTTTATGTTTATATTGTTTACTAGGTTCATGAATCCCCCCCCCCCCCCCCCCCCCCGGCCCACCTTTATTTATATCAATTTTTAAGCTTCTCTTTTCAATGTTTTGACTCATTTAAGTTTTCTAGGCTTGAAAATACAAGTGAAATACATCTTACCCAAGTTCGAAAAATACAAAATTCAGCCACTCATTAAATGAGCCAACCACACCATCAAAAATAGTTTTTACTATAATATAGACATAAAATTTGCCTAACACTGGGTTTAAACGATTGATACTTCGAAGAAAGAAAAGTTAAAAGATTACATTTTTCTGTAAAGTTTTAGATTTTTCTGAGCACTTTTATTTTTTTGACGAAAAATGATTTTTTTACCCCATGGTAATTTTATATGTATTTTTATGAGTTTAAATATATGGTCAAATTATTTTTTTTCCTTACCAATTGTCTTAAACAATTCGTACAAAATTATATTTTCACAATGTCGTATACGGTCGAATAGTGTTCTATTCTACTACTTATGTTCGTGCAGCGTTCGTTTCTTATCTGAATTGCGAAAAACTTTTCCAAAGTTCTTAAATAAATCATATAAACATAAATAAATTCTCATGCGAGAAATGCAACATAGATTTTTTTAATGGCGCGTTAAAGATATAAATAGGCATAAATACATGTACGTAAAAAAAGTGCGGGTATTACAATGATCTAAAAAAAGCCTCCTCAACTAGGAGAATTGGCATGATTTTGAGAGGATCTCTAGCTAATGAAGAATCAGTCTCCGCTTGAAAGGCATTCAAAGGAAATAAGTGGGGGTCTATGAAGGTTTAACCACCCAAACCACTGGAAGATTTGGAAAACATTGTGTTCACGCCAAAAGACTCTAACGCTAAGATAGTCAAAAAAGTCTACCCGGGGATTTAGTTTGGATCCCGGGGCAGTTTTAGGCCAAACCGGCACACCGGGAGGGTATTTCGGTCATTTTAATTTTTAAAGTAAGTAAACCTACTAAAATTCAAGGGTTATATCATATGAGAGGAGTTGTCTTATAGGGTTAGAATTCACAAAATCTAACAAGGCCATGAGAGGAGGAAGAAGAGGAGGTTTTCAAGCCTAGAACCACCACCGGTACACCGTTTGCACCACCGTCACCACCCACGCGTAGATAAAAAAGAGAGGATCATCCTAAATACCATCTTCTTCAAAGGATCAAAACATCCATTAAAGACAAATGATTTATCTTGCAAAGATTCGGTGCATATATTATCCATAGTAGTCTAGAATTGATGAAAAATCCTTGAATAATTGATAATTTATGAATTTGGAGAATTTAATCTTGAAATTGGGTAGGTTTTGCATGTAGATAAATATCTGAAATTATTAGAAAAACGAAATCATAAACTAAGAGTTGGGAATTTGGAATTTAAATCTGAGATTTATGGTGTTCTTGAATAAAGATTGAAGGACTACGTTTTTTAAGAAATATTCATGATTTAATCCAAGAAAATTATGCCTCGTGATGAGCTGATGATTCTGATACGTTAAAACCTATGTATTTATGTTGGTGTAACATTTAGTATAATTATTTGGGAGTTTGGGACATTATAATGGATGATTTGAGGTTTCAAATTGAAGAACTTGTAGGCAAAATTATTCAGAAATCGTAGGTCAATATCTGATGGATCGATTGACCGATCCTAGAACGTCGTTCGATCGACCCCTTTCTTCGATCGATCAACTCCCCTACAATTTGTGACTTGTTTTCCTCTTTAATTTTGATCCAAACCCAACTTTTAAGCACCATTAATGTTGATTAATTGAATATAATGGGACTTAGGGAATGTCAGTAAGGTTGTAATTAAGGCCTGAAAAGTATCCTTATGTATGAGATTGAATGGGGAGAATTACGAGTGCTTTTCAAATGCTTTACGATTGGAAATTTTATGGATTGAGGTTTAATTCGGATTAATGATGACTTAGGGTTAATACTAGTAGTAAGGAACATTATAGTACTAAACTAACCTAAGAAATAGTTGGGTGACTTAGTACACCTTTGGGATAGGGAAAGGTACTTGAATTTATACGATGAGAGTTATGGCGTTAATTAAATTTACGTATGATATACGGGTTATAAATACAACGTGTGTGTTGATACCAAAATTAATATGCTGACGTGGACGAATAGTACAAACACACGTGTCAATCTACGTGGCACAATAGCAACGAGGAAGTTCATTTCCCCGACCAACTCTTGTTCTATCCGAGCAACGAGGACACCCCGAGGAACTCCAGTACTCCGAGGTACTCTAGCGCTCCGAGGAACTATTGATCAACGAGCAACTAAGGCGGTCCGAGCTGCACCTCGACCCCAGCATTAATTGCCAGATATTCAAACAGTTCGATGATTCATTGAATGTTTAGGATCTTGACGCACACGCTGCATTAAATGTATTACCCTTTCATATGTATATCATTTAATGTATCGACCCTTTCATATACAGCCTAAGGGCTATAAATACCTTGTATCACCCTCATTCAAGAGGACCGGGAATTTCTTGAGAGAACTTGTAATCAAGAATTCTGCAAACATTCAGCAATAACATAACAGTGGACGTATGCTTTATTCCTAGCCGAACCACTTTAAAAATCTTTGTCTTATTTATTTATCTGTGATTGAATAATTAGAGCAATCTAGTTTTTTACATCAACAGTGTGAGACTTGTAATATGGGATGTGTGTATACCAATATTGAACGTATAAATACTTAGGTTGTGTGAATACCAATTTTATGGATTTTTATGTGTATGACATACCTATCATACTTGTTATCGTCAGGAGGTCTTGAAGGGGATAGTCTTATCTTAAGGAGCCCTTCGGGAGGGATTATAGATTGGTACCTCAGAGCATGGGATCAAAGGTGGACTTATCTATGAGTGGATAGTTTGGGTTATATGGATGCGTAGGTATGTGCATGACCCATTACACCGTTGTCCATGTTCGGCTCCAGTTTATGTGTGATTTGTTTTATTACGATTCCTGATATATTCATATTCAATAGTCCTTATTATGTGCGTAAGGTATTGGGACTTGATAGCAGAATATATGTGTATCGTTAGTTTCGCTTATGTGGGGTGCGTTATATATATATATATATATATATATATATATATATATATATTGTGTTTATTCTACTGTGTGGCTTAGTAGTACATGATGATAATGATGTCAAATATATTTTAAGTGCGTGAAAACTCAAGGTGAAAGGTGAGAATCTCAAGTGAGAGCACGTGACTAACATGTATATAATATTTATTGTTTAATAAAATTTAAACACTTGTTGTTTTAAAACTATTTTCAACTCGGGCTCGGACTCGTTTCTTGCAAATCTCTTCCTTTTCTCTCTCTCTCTCTCTCTCTCGATATATACATATATATATATATATATATATATATATATATATATATATATATATATATATATATTACATCAGGTGCCCAGCCAGAGGGATACCAAGCTTAGAGTTTACATTAGTTGATGTGTTATAGCTATTGTGGAAGTTACAAGACCTTGGTATTAGAAGCCTCCACTTATCCTTGACTCATTCGGAGCGCTTTATATCAGTCAGAGCATGTTGTCCATTCGTGCTAAATATTGTTACTTCAAACTTTTATTTTTATTTCAGTTATTAAGCTTTATTGCATATAAGAATATTATAGTCGAATTTTATTCTCGAAGTGTTTTCTTCAGACTCAATTAATTCATTTTTTTCATTCATTTCCTATGAGACTGTATTGGATGCTTAATGTGTATTTATTCATTTATTTGGTTAGTTGTTGATTCAAGATAAAATTTGACATCTGACTTTTTAAATATTAGGTGTTTAGTAATTAATAAAAAGTTTTTGGCTAAGACTGATCCAACTGGATATCCTATTTTAAATTTAATAAATGACTTATCACTTGATATTTAATTAAGTGGGGTGTCACAACTTATTCCTACACATGTGGCCTTAGTGATCATACTCTTCCACTGCATAGTTTTTCGTTTACCAGATCGGATAACTTTAAACATCTCATCTTCACCCACAGGCATGACCTTAGGTAGAGGCACCTCCCATTTTCCAGTTCTTTCTTTCCTCTTTTGCTTAACAGTGTTGCTTAAAACCTTTGCTTGTGTTGTTATCTCATGATTAAGAAGATAGGCAAGAAGAGCTCCTTCCTAAACATCATCATTGACCTTGCGCTGGCTTGACGATTCTTCATGCATAGCCAAAGTTTTCTTCATTTAGGCATTTTCAGCATAAGATTTCTTGGAAAACATCTTATCTTTGATACCCAAAGAAGATTGGTCAATTTGGGAGTCCTTGTGAACTTGACATGCCTCTTTCTTGCGTTTATGCTCAAAGTGATCATGGCGGTACCCATTTGTCTTGCTATGCAACTCTATATAATCTCCCTGAGGCATAGATGATCAATTTTGAGCCCTCGTGGGGTGAGAGACGAGAGAGAGTATATTGTATCTCACTGCACTCATTTTCATTGATTGATTTATCATTAGATTTTTACAGGCCAAGAGTGTAATGCACTACTTCATTATATTTTGTTCATGTTTCTTGTTGCATGATCGACATTTATGTGTTATTAGTCCGCATTACATCTATTGGGACATACTTCTGGTAATTTTCATTTTTATCTTGATCAAACCCTTTTGTTTCCATTTTTGTTATCCCTTTCTATCGTTATGGCATGACATAAATCTTTTGTTCCCGTTAGTCATTGGCGTAGAGGTCCAGGCGAGACTGTAGCTACCCCTACTACTCATTAGACACGTTATCATAATTCTAGGTGTGGATTTATCCGTATAATCCGCACATTGAGCATCCAATTATAGAATGTTCCTTTATTTTATTTTTTTGTAGTATTTTATGAGGTGTCCAGGCCAGTTTATGCGCACCTCGACTAATCGCCATTCGTGGTTCGTGACTTTCGTTGCTCATTATCAGACATCGAACTGAGAACTAAATTTAATTCACTTCCAAAACTGTTCAATAACATCCTTGTACCACTCGATCCAGAGGCTTGATTGGTTACAAGGGAAGAAACATCTCCTCGGGATATGTTTTCTTCTTTGGCTATTCAGACTAAGAAAGACATTGATTTGACGCAACAGAAGGTGCCTTGTGAACTTATCTTATGTAACATCCATCTATAATAGTCTTCTCTAATTTCATTATTCACTATGGTGAATTCGACACTTCAAGAGTTTTACGTGAACATAACATTTCCATTAGGTAACCCGCTAACTTTGGCATCCTTTGTTCATGGTATAGAGTTTGTCCTTACTACTAAAACTATTTCCACTTATCAATGTATTAAGCATATTAAAGAGCCAACATTATATCTTTATTTCACAGGTGGTTGGTTTATCACATGATCATATTTCTTCTATCTTGATGGATTATTGGGTGTCACCTTTTAACAAGAGGCTAAACAGTTAAAATCACTAACCTATCGTTAAGACAAAGTTCCTCTATAATGGATTCCTGCATACGAATTTATTTTTGGAATACCAGAATCCGGCCCAGACTTCCTCCATTTTTTGCATGATAGAAAATAAACAACCCATTCCACCAGTATCCTAAAGAGGAAGAAAGAAATTGATGAAAAAGTAAACTGCAATACTTTTCATTGAACAAACTACCGTCTACAGCACTTGGCTAAATACACTGTTAATGAAATGAACTAACTCCTAGAATTGAGGAACGGCTAAGACCTAGTATTCTCCAATATTGTAGGAGAAATACTTGCAACAGAAAATACAAAAAATGAGAAGCATGCGTAACAGGTGCTGCATTGAATAAGTCAGGTGGCAGCTGTTGTAACGTCCTGAGCTGTAGGGACATTTTCCTTATCACACCCCCTCAAGCGAAGGTGAGGACTAGAAGAGACACCAAGCTTGTAACGAAGAGACTGAAAAGTTGGAGTTCATAAGGGCTTTGTGAAAATGTCAGCAAGCTATTGAGATGAGGGCACAAAATGAGTAATGAGATGGCCTTGAGCCACTTTTTCACGAACAAAATGATAATCCAATTCAACGTGCTTAGTTCGAGCATGCAACACCGGATTAACCGTCATATAAAGGGCGCTTAAATTATCACAAAAGATAACCGGAGCTTGAGGAAGAGAAATACCAATATCACGGAGAACATATGTAATCCACATGAGTTCAGCTGTAGCACCTGCAAGGGCACGATATTCGGCCTCACAACTTGAGCGAGAAACAGTGGGCTGCTTTTTGGAGGACCATGAAATACAATTAGCACCCAAAAACATACAAAATCCAGAAGTGGAATGACGAGTAAGAGGGCACCCCGCCCAATCAGCATCAGAATATCCATATAAATTCAAAGAAGATTGAGAAAGCAAGTGAATACCAAAGGTGGATGTACCCCGTAAGTAACGGAGTAAACGTTTAACATGAACAAAATCGGCAAAGGTAGGAGCATGCATAGATTGGCAGATAGTATTGACAGCATGAGTAATATCAGGATGTGTTAACGCTAAATATTGAAGTGCCCCAACAAGAGATCGAAATTCAGTAGGATTATCAAAAGGAACCATGGAAGAAGGTGGTTGTTTTGTGGGAAGTGGTGTTTGAATAGCATGACAAGTCAACATATTTGCACGTTGAAGAAGGGTAGTAACATATTGCTGTTGAGAGAGAAATAAGCCGCCCGAAAATGGTGTTACTTCAATACCCAAAAAATAATGTAAATCACCCAAATCTGTAAGTGCAAACTCAGAAGCCAACTTGGAAGTAAGGGAAGAAAGGAGTGAAGGATTACTACTGGCCAAAATAATGTCATCAACATAAAGAAGAAGAAGGATGGTACCACTAGGAGAATTCAACACAAACAAGGAGGAGTCTGCCTTGCTACATACGAAGCCCAAGGATAAGAGAAACAAGCTAAAACGATCAAACCAGGCACGGGGAGCTTGTTTAAGCCCATAAATAGCCTTGTGAAGCTTACACACATAATCAGGAACACGAGAATCCTCAAACCCCGGAGGTTGGCGCATATAAACATCTTCTGTAAGTAATCCATGAAGAAAAGCATTCTTAATATCAAGTTGCTTTAAAGACCAATGTTGAGAGAGAGCAAGAGAGAGCACAATGCGGATAGTAGCCGGTTTAACAACGGGACTAAACGTCTCACCAAAATCTACACCTTCAATTTGATTAAAGCCCTGAGCAACAAGACGAGCTTTATATTTATCCAAGGAACCATCAGCATTTAACTTGGTGCGATATACCCATTTTGAACCAATAATATGTAAATTAGAGGTGGGAGGAACCAAAGTCCATGTGTTGTTGTGATGAAGAGCATTAATTTCATGTTGCATAGCAAGGACCCATTCTGGATGCAAGAAAGCCTGCTTGAGAGACCGTGGTTCAGCAAGGATGGTATCAACCAGAAGAGCAGTGGGTTTACTTTTAGATCGAGTAAGCATAGGATGACAAGGTGGGGAAAGGTGAGCATCGGTGTGGGAAGGAGGAGAAAATGGTAAGGAAATGGTTAGATCAAGGGGTGGTTTTTGGAGGTTAGCAGAGGTGGGAGTATGAGGACTGGTAAGAGAGAGAGGTGATGATGAAGTAAATGGAGATGAGGGAGTACTAGCAGCATTAGGTGTACTGGGTTCAGAAGGGGTGGACGACACAAGAGGGGGAGTAAGGCTCAAGTAGTCATTTGAAAAAGGGAACACGATTGGGACATGGGAGGAAAAAGGCACATCATGACTTAGGATAGGAATAGTAGTAGGCACAAGTTTGGGAGAATCTTGGTTAGAAGAATTTTTAGGACCACTAGACAAAGTGGGACGAGTGAGAAATTCATAGTAGGTAGTCATGTGAGTAGGTTCATGATGGGGAAGTTCAGGTTTAGTAGGGACATATGGAAAAATATTTTCATCAAAAATAACGTGTCTTGAGATGAAAATACGTTTGGTGAGTGGATGATAACAACGATAACCCTTGTGAATGCTACTATACCCAATAAAAATACAAGGATACGATTTTGGTTGAAATTTGTTTTGAGTTTTATTTCGAAGATATGGAAAACAACGACAACCAAAAGAGCGTAAAATTGAATAATTCGGATGAGCAGCATAAAGTTTGAAAAAGGGAGTCGTTTGTTTTAATGGTGCAGAGGGCAATCGGTTTATTAGGTAATTAGCAGTTAAAAAAGCTTCAACCCAAAGAAACATCGGAAGATTTGCATGAAACAATAGTGTTAGGCCAGTTTCAACAATATGACGATGTTTACGTTCAGCAACACCATTTTGTTCAGGAGTATGAGGACAAGAAATGTGACGAACAATGCCATGTTGTTCAAGATAATTAATGAAGTCATTACTAGAAAATTCACCACCACCATCACATTGAAATTTTTTTATGTTTTTATTAAATTGTTTTTCAATCATTTTGTGAAAAGTGAGAAATATTTGATAAAAATCAGATTTATTTTTCAATGGATATAGCCAAGAAAACCTAGTACAATCATCCACAAAAATGACATAATATTTAAACCCTTGAGATGAAGCAATAGGAGCAGGCCCCCATAAATCACAATAAATATTTTCAAACGGAATTTTAGAAATCTTGTCATTTAATCCAAAAGACAGTTTACAACTCTTTCCCATCTGACAACTAGAACAAATACTAGGTAATTTATTCCAATGATCCACGTGTAGAACATGACATTTATTTAAAAACTTCAAAGTTTTTGCTTGAGGATGTCCTAATCGTTGATGCCAAATTTGATCACCAACCTTTCTTTCCTTGATAACATTTAGAGCTTCTTGATGTTCTTCTTCAAAAGTGTAAAGAGATCCCTTTTTAATTCCTTTGGCTAGCACATGTTGAGTCTTCTTGTCCTTAACAACAAAATTTTCATTAGAAAATTCTAATAAACATTCATTGTCTTGTAACAATTGACTCACAGAAATGAGGTTCTTTTTAATTTTTGGCACAACTAAAACATCTTTCAAAATAAGATTTGGATTTAAATTTTTATCACCAATATGAGTGATAGAAAGTTTAGAACCATCCCCAACAATAACTGTGTCATGTCCTGTGTATGGAAAAATTTTGGAAAAATTACCTGTATTATTTGTCATGTGAGAGGTGGCTCCTGAATCAACATAAAGGGCATTGTCCATTTGACTTTCATAGTTGGTGGCTGTCATAGAGGTTGGGTTTTGAGTTTGAGTTTGAAAAGAATAATCCCAACGATAGAAACAATTTGGAGCAATATGATTTGACCGTCCACAGATTTGACAGGCTTGAAATTCAGTTTTATGTATGGGTTGAATGGTTGATGGTGCTCTTACAGGATGTACCATATTACCTGCTAAGTTGGTGGCTGACTGACCTTGCATCATAGGTGTCTGCCCTTGATAGGGCTGCATGCTAGACTGGCTATCATAGGGCTGTCTTGATTGATAAGGCTGTACGGAAGTGGGCAGATTTATGCCTTGAGTTAATAAGCTCCTGTCATTTGAAAAAGAAGTGTTGTATTGACCAGCTGGCCTAAAGCCTCTTCCACGTGAGTTGTAGAAGGTTTGTTGACCAGTAAAGCCAAAACCTCTTCCTCTATTACTCCTGAACCTTCATCTACCAAACTGCTGCATCGGACCACGCATGGCTGTGAAAGCCATAGTATGATCTGCTTGAAAATTTGGAACAGGTGAATTTTGTTTTGATGACTCTTCACGAATGTCAAAACCTTTAAAAGAGGTAATGAGCTGCAACAAGGTTGGATATGGAGGTTTTCCCAGCATAACTGTGCGAAATACCTTGTACTTTTCGCCCAATCCTTTGGCAAAATTGATGACCTTGGTGTCCTCATCCAAGGGTTTGTGGATGGCAGATAATCCATCACACAAGCCTTTGAATTCTTTGATGTATTCTTCAAGAGTTCTTCCTTCTAGCTTAATTTCATGCACTTGTTCCTTCAACTGAAATTCTTTTTCTTTTGAAGATTGCAAAAAATTCTCTTCCAGACACTCCCATGCTTGTTTTGCAGATTCACACCCCACAATGAGATATTGACATTCATCGGAGAGTGAATAAGACAACCAGCTTCTAAGGAGAGCATCTTTATCTTCCTATTCTTGAAATTCTTTTGTGGTTTCTCCTTTTTCATTAAATTGTTGTGGTGAATCTTCCTTCACCATTTGAGTCACCTTGATTGTTTTCATAAGTTGGAGTATTTGATTTCTCCAAACAAGATAATTTTCTGGTTTCAGCTTAACAGAGCTCATTGATACAAGCTGATGCAATGAGGTTATGTTAAGTGAAACACCAGAATTCATTTGTGATGATGACCCGGATGCCATAGAGCTGAGCTCTGATACCATAAAGAGGAAGAAAGAAATTGATGAAAAAGTAAACTGCAATACTTTTCATTGAACAAACTACCGTCTACAGCACTTGGCTAAATACACTGTTAATGAAATGAACTAACTCCTAGAATTGAGGAACGGCTAAGACCTAGTATTCTCCAATATTGTAGGAGAAATACTTGCAACAGAAAATACAAAAAATGAGAAGCATGCGTAACAGGTGCTGCATTGAATAAGTCAGGTGGCAGCTGTTGTAACGTCCTGAGCTGTAGGGACATTTTCCTTATCATATCCAAAGAAACTTTGTCATGTTATCATCATAAAAAATACACTCTAAAATTAAAGAATAAAAAAATATATTTTACATAAAAAGTGAAATTGCATCATTATTTTATTTATGTACTCATAAAAAAAATCATGCATGCTCGTGTGTAAGGTTCTAAAAAACGTGGGTCGTGATCGAGGCGTGGAGGTCAAGTTTTAAGCATTATAGGCTAGGGGGGCTTTAGACGTAAAAATGCGTGAAAAGACGTTTAAGTTTTTTTTAATATATTTTAACATATTTAACTATAACAAGGATATTAAAAATACAAGAATGGTATATACCTTAAATATATCTGAATATATGCAAACTAAAATACAATTTTTTTTAAATACTAAGGAAAAAAGAAAAAAACACAAAAAGAAAAAAGAAAAAAAGTCTGTTTTTTAACGAGAGTCAGAGAGGTTTGGGATACCATTTGTCTTTTAATTGTTTTGAATGAGATATTGATCTGTTTTTTTTAAGTCTTTAAAAGGAGATATCGTTTCACTAAAAAAATATTTTTAAAAAAATGCGCCTTAAACCTTTTACAAGAATAAAACGTAAAAGACTTGAGGCGGGAGTTTCTTTCAAGCGACAAATTTAGGCGCCCCCGGACAAAATCTAAGCATAACTTTTAGAATATCGCTCCTAGGTATTGTATTTAGGGATGCCGACGTTGGTGTTATGGAGAGGATATTTTTCTCCACCCTATGCAGTAGGGGTGGCCGTGGGCCGGGCCTGGGCAGGCCCGGTCGGGCTCGGGCCGGGCTTGAAAAATTAAGTGTTATCCCAAGCCCGCTCGGGCCTAGGTCGGGCCTCATTATGTAATCCGAAGCCCGCCCAGATTTGAAAGCTCTTTACCCAGGCCCGCCCGATTGGGCCCTATTATGTTAATTAAAAGATTTTTTTTTAAATTAAAATACCTATTTTTTTATTTAAAGACCAATTTTTTTAATTAAAAATCTTTTTTAAACTCCATATATTACGAAGTCCATATATAAAGTTTCCCACTTTACATGAAAAGACTTGGTATACATTTTTATATTTATAAAAGTTCCCCCCCCCCCCCCCACATATATATATAAATATATATATATATTAATATTATATATATATATATATATATTTCGGGCCTCGGGCCGGGCCGGGCCTCATCGGGCTTAAGAACTCATGCCCAAGCCCGCCCGAAAAAAAATCGGGCCTATAAAATTTTGCCAAGCCCGCTTTGCGGGCCTATTCACCTTACCCAAGCCCTATTTTTTTATTGGGCGGGTTGAACGGGTTTGGCGGGCCTCGGACCTATGACCACCCCTATTATGCAGTGGTTCCCTAATTTGGTAAACGGGTCTAAAGACATAGGGAACTTAAAAGTCATGGGATTCCATTGTTAGTACTTTTCTCACCTTTCGAGGTTAAAAAGATAAATACCAAGAATGTCGGTGCCTTCATCACCCCTAGAGGGAAATGATCAATCGTTTGGCTAATACCCCTAGAAAGATGTACAAAATGACCTACTCTCACCAGCATCAAATGTCAAATGGAAGAGAATCTCATTTCTAGGGCCACTAAGACACCGTTAAAAGAGGTCAAATAAGTTCTCCAATCAATTAATCTCCAAGAAATTCTCACTCGGATCATGCACCTAGCACATCAACACTTTCTTAACAACCTATCAAATACCAAGGGACAGAAGGAATAATAGTTGTTGTTGCTCTCTATGAGCTCAGGCCTGCTTTATTAGAAGAGTCTACGCGGCATAGAAATTGTAAGGGCATTTTAAGCCTCTGAACCCAGGTCATATGTATTTTTTTTTTGGTAAGGTAATTTTCATACAACGAAATGTCCGGGTCAGTTTACGCGCATCTCGACTGATCTCCGCTCGTAGTTCGTGGCTTTCGCTGGCCAAACATTATTTTGACACTGACAGAGATCAAGATCAAACCCAATCCACCCCTAAACAGTGTCCCAGTGACAGCATTATATCACTGGGCGAAGAGGCTTGGTTGGTCATCTCTATAATATCTTAATAGAAACTGCTAGTCACAAGCCCACTACAAATTTCACCACATCACTGAAAATTGCTAAGCACTCAAATTCAATATCCATAACAATTTCAATGTATTATCTAATGCGGTATGCATTAGAATGATCAATAACACTCACATTAATAAGACTATTTTCTCATTTTTCATGCATACATTATAAGTTCATTTGGGTTTTGATATCTAAAATCATTCTCCATTTATTGAACCTTTAAAACAAAATTATATGCAAGTGACTTGAGTTTTTTTGTAACAATCACCACATGAGAAACCAACACCATAAATGCCAAATAAACATAATTTGAATCTGAGGTGATGCATTTTGGCAAGGTTTTTAGCTGAGCAAAAATCTATTGAAGTGAATCCTTTCCGGGCAGAATATAATCGCGTCCTTGATTTTGGTCAAAGTTAGTCATCCTAGCCATTTGAAGAACAGTTTCAGCAGGGACGGACCTACCCCATCCCTAATGAGGGCGGCCGTACCCACGGGTTTTCGAAATAAATTTGGTGAGTATATGTAAAAAAAATTATGTTTTGACCTATTTATAAGTTTTTAAGAATATGGGGGCAATTATCTAAATAAGTTAAAGTTTTTAAACTTAAAAAAAAAACAGGGAACTCAAATTGTTAAAAGATATTGGTTTATTACGTAGGGTTAAAAACGAGTGAATATTAATCACAAGTTTTTTAGGGTTAAAATTTTAAAACAAGCAAAACTAACCCAAAAAAAAATCACCTCGGGGACTCCAGCCCCCGAACCCCGGCATCAATAAAAAAATTTTGCACCCACAGCCCAAAAATCCTAGGTTTCAAAATATTCAAGGAAAGTGACATATGGATGGCACGTGTGAAATACGATTAGTCTATGCGTCATATACAACCTCAAGTTATTTTTAGTGTGACATGCACAAAACTCGTTGCTTGGTCCAACTAAAATCCAACACGGGGCTGAATAATTTTAGCACAGTTTTATCTCCTTTTAGCATGATTTAAAATCATTCGAACTGTTGTTATAAGAAAAACTCTTTGGCTATATATATATATATATATATATATATATATATATATATATATATATATATATATATATATATATATATATAAAGAGAGAGAGAGAGAGAGAGAGAGATTCTTCAACATACCTATGAATATACCTATATTTTTTTAAATAGTAAAAAAATAATTTTGAGATGATATTTTTTATATATGTTCATGATATTTCAGTGTGCCCCTACAAAAAAAATCAACTGAAAATAATATTTTTTGTTATTTTTAAAAATATAGGTTAAAATACTGAAAGTTTTAAATGGTAAAAGTTGTCAGTTTTTTTTCCTATATTTTTAAAAATAAGAAAAAATATTATTTTCAGTTGATTTTTTTTTATAGGGACACATTGAAATATCATGAACCCATATAAAAAATATCATCTCAAAATTATTTTTCTGATATTTTAAAAATTGGGTATGTTCATAGGTATATTGTTAGGAGGTATGTTGGAGAGCCTGAGGATATATATATATATAACTTAATTTTTGTCTATATCACCATTTATCTTCCCTCTATCTCTTTCTAAGTCATTACTCTCACTCCACCCCTTTAAGGCTGACAATTTTTTACACGATAATCCGTTTACGATAATAAAACGAAATGATTCGAACATGACACGAATAGCTTGTATATATTTAAGAGTGTCCAAAATTTATGCTCAAATCAAAATCAACGCGATCCGAAAATGACAAGATGAATCCGAATCCCCCCCCCCCCCGCCCCAAACGCGCACACACACCACCTCCACCATCACTCCCACCTAGAAACACCTCCCCAACCTTCCATTGTTGCAAAAACCTTTCGCATGGAGAAAATAATTGTGGATCTCTATCCAGCTATTTTATTTGGGTTTTTTTCAATTTTAATGGATTTTTTTTCCTAACAATGCTTGATATATCCAAAATAAATCACCAAATATATTGCAAAGTATTTTTTATTTTTAGATTCGTGTAAATAAATTTCATAATCATTTTTGACAATTCTGAATTTTTTTATATGTGTGTGTGTATTTATATGTGTGACAAGAAAGAAAGAAGGAGCGAAGAGTGAGAATTTTTTTATTTATTACAATTATGTAATGGAATTTTGGTAACTTGGGACGAAATAAATGGTCATAAAGAGTCAACTAATTAGTTGCTCAAATCTGGATACCCTAGAATAAAATTCAAATAATTTTTTTCTCACACACACGTGCGAGCAAACGCGCATGCACACAGGGGCGGAGCCAGGTGGGGGCATGTGTGGGCTTGTGCCCCCATAATTTAAAAAAAAAATAGTTTTGTAGGTAAAAACTGATTTTTTATTAAAAAAAAGTTAGGGTAAAAAATGTAAATACCTTAAACCTTTAACTTAAAACCCTATTTGAAACAACAGGACACCCACTTTGATAAAAACCCAAGCCGTTTTCAGCCTTTCCCTTTTTCTTCCTAGTTCCATTCTCTTCTTCTCTCAATAGCTTCTCTCCACTCCATTCTTCTTCCATTAATTTCTATCAAATTAGTAAGCATTCTTCTCATTGTAAGTTGAAGCAACATGAAGCAAGCAACAACAAACAACTAGCGGCTAATATTGATGAAATTTAAGAGTAGCGGCATTTGTAAGAGTTTAACTTAATTTTTTAATTTTCTATATATAAATATTATTCTATAATTGTTGAAATTTATTAATTAGTGTATTTTAGGGATAAAATTGCTGAAATTTATTGCTTATTAATTGGTGTATCTTAGGGATAAAATTGCTAAAATTTATTGCTGAAATTTAGGGATAAAATTGCTGAATTTTTGGGTTGAATCTTTTGTTTTAACACTTAACTCATGGAGAATTATTTTAAAATAAAATTTGTCTCAGCATCCACATCACCTACTAAGATTGCGAGCAATGTAGCACACGAATCTATGTTGGAGGATATTCAGGCTAATCCGACATTACGAACTCCAATTTCTCGTGAAAATCCTAAATTGGAGGACAAAATTCGTAGAGCCTATTTACATAAAGGTCCCTGTCATCCTCGCGGTCATAACTTTCCACATAAAACCATGAAAAGACAATTGAGGCATTTCAACCCGCTTGGTTCAACGAATTCTCTCATTGGCTAGAATATAGTGTTACTACTAATGCCGCATATTGTCTATGTTGCTATCTTTTCAAGCCAAATACGGGTGATAAACCAAACGCCTTTGCGGGTGAAGGGTTTTCAAATTGGGAAAAGAAAAGATTTAATGTTCACATTGGAAGTCCTACTAGTACTCATAATCAAGCTTGGAGAACATGTCAAGATTTAATGGATCAAAATCAACACATTGAGACAATTTTATTTAAGCAATCACAAAGAACTAAAAGTGGTTACCGAACCAATTCCATTCGATTTCTGTTACGCGAAGGACTTGCATTTCGTGGTAGTGACGAATCGGAAGAGTCCAAAAATAGAGGGAAATTTCTTGAACTCATGAAATTTTCATGCAATCTAAATGCGGTTATTAGAGTTGTTGGAATAAAGAATGCTCCTTCAAACCTAAGATTGACATCACCAGATATTCAAAAGATATTGTTCATTCTATTGCTAGTTAGATTGTTGACTTTATCAACAAAGATATAGGAGATTAATTTTTTGCAATTTTAATTGACGAGTCCCGTGATGTATCGGTAAAGGAGAAAATGGCCGTTGTTTTACGATATATAGATAATAGTGGGCAAGTCATGGATCGTTTGATTGATGTAGAACATGTTGGGGATAAAATGACTATGTCGCTTAAGTTTTCGATAGATAGTTTATTTACAAGACTTGGTTTGAGTTTTTCGAGACTACGTGGGCAAGGTTATGATGGGATGAGTAATATGCGAGGATAATTTAATGGTCTCAAAATACTTATTTTGCGGGAGAATAACTGTGCTTTTGATGTTCATTGTTTTGCTCACCAATTACAGTTGGATGTTGTTGCAGTGGCAAAGAAAGACGATGATATTATGACTCTTTTTATGTTGGTTTCAAATGTTGTCAATCTAGTTGGAGCCTCGTGTAAATGTCGTGATATTCTTCGTGAGGAAAAACTTGAAAAGATTAGTAGTACAATTGACAAAGGTGAGATTCAAAGTGGGAAAGGAAAAAATCAAAGTACCTCTCTACAGCGTCCCAGTGACACTCGCTAAGGCTCACATTTTGGCACTTTAGTTAGCTTGATTACCATGTTCTCCTCCATAGTTGGTGTTCTTGAGATTGTAGATGCAATTAAGCAAGAGCATATATATGAGGCAAGGGTAGCTATGGATTCGATGCATACTTTTGACTTTGTTTTTAGTATGCTTTTGATGAAAAATGTGTCGGGATTTGCAAATGAATTATCAAAGGCATTGAAAAACGACTATAAATGATGAGGGATTATGGATGGGACTTATTGCTTGATGAAGTATCTTCCTTTTTTGAGAAACATGAAATTGAAATACCCAATATGAATAAGGGAGAGGAGTTTTTTGAATGGCTGAGGTCTGCGCCATCTCCGTCACTGGGGGTAGATGGGTTGAGGTGGACACATGCTAGGGATGGCCTGTTCTCTGTTAAGGGTCATTATTATGTGTTGAGGGGTCGTGGGGGTGCTTCGTTTCCATGGAAGGCCATTTGGAAGTGACATGCGCCTCCCAAGGTTTGTTTCTTTGTATGGACCGCTGTTAGGCAGGCCATCTTGACTATTGAGGGGCTTCAGCACAGAGGAAGGAGTATGGCTAGTAGATGTTGGCTTTGCAAGAAGTAGGAGGTGACGACCAATCACCTTCTTCTACACTGTCAGCTGACTAGGGGTCTTTGGAATTTATTTTTCTCTTTAAGCCAGATTGATTGGGTTATGCCTAGTTCGGTGGGCGAGGTGCCGGCGGCTTGGAGGAGGCCTAGGGGTTGGACTGAACCACGAGTGGTCTGGTTCATGGTCCCTCATTGTATTTTTTGGACCATCCGGTAGGAGAGGAACATGAGATGTTTCGAGGGTGTCAAGATTGATCCTTTTCGAATTTGGTACAATTTTTTAAATCTTCTTCTTTCTTGGTATAGGAAGAGATATGTTTCGTCGTTGTCTCTTTTTTTTTTAGTTTTTGGAGGAGTTCTAAGGGCTTGACTAGTTTGTTGTGGGTTCGTCCCTATGATTTGTTATTTTGTATACTTTATGTATACGGGATTCCAACCCTTAGGCGGATGTGTTTTATTGAATCATCTACTTATCAAACAAATAAAGTGCTTAAAAGCAACAAAAGTTTGACCGATTTTTTAAAAATAGCAAAGAAAATTTTTATGAGCTGAATTTTTTTATATGGGTTCCTTGAAATGTTTACATATCACACAAAAAAATAAGTTCAAAAATATTTTTTTTACTATTTTAAAAAAATGATGTGCAAACTTAGTGGGCACGAGAGTCTCTCTCTCTCTCTCTCTCTCTCTCTCTCTCTCTCTCTCTCTCTATATATATATATATATATATATATATATATATATATATATATATATATATATATATATATATATATATATATATATATATATATATATATATAGCACTGCTCTTGTGCGGACTAGTCTGCATTTTAAGAATGTGGACCGAACATGTGTCACCTGGCGGTGAGCCCAGAAAAGAGAAAGAGTGTGCCTATAATTTATCCGATAATTTTTAGGCTCACCGTCAGGCGATACGTGTCCGGTCTGCACTTTTAAAATGCGGAATAATTCGCACAAGAGCATTATTATATATATAACTATTTCTCTCTCTCTCTCTCTCTCTCTCTCTCTCTCTCTCTGAACCCCTTACCCTACCTCCCCTCTCACCCACCCACACACACAATGCCTCCAACATCACTGCCACCTAGCAACACCTCCCCATCCCTCCATTCTTACAAAAGCCTTGATCTTTCTCATGGAGAAAACAATTGTGGATCTCTCTCCATCTGTTATCTAGGTATTGAAGCCCTTATACTTTTGACTCATTTGAGTCTAGACTGTATAAGAGCTCATCTAGTTTGGAAATTGTGACAAAATTGTGTCCATCCTAGAAACCAAAGAGCCTCAGAGATTGGTTTGCTTCTTCTCCTATTCATCTTGTAATGATCCTGAGACTATAGCCATCACTCACACACTTAGAAATTAATTCTTGCATATCATATTGCACCTTTATGTGTATTAATGTGGTGAGTGTGTTTAAATCCCTCAATTTGATTTTTATTAATTTTTTGGGAATTTTAAACATATTTTAATTAAGGTTTTATTAAATTAAAACTTGGTTTAAAAAGTCTTGGGGTTAATATCTAAATATGTATTGTTGTGATTTTTGGCCTTAAGTTACTTTGGGTAGAAACCGAAAGCGCCAGAGACTCCAGGGTTGGCTTTGTAATTAGTTTGGGACGCGCGATTGCTTTCGTCCTATGGCCAACACTTGCTGCTCTCTGATTGGCCAGAGTTGTGTTTCTTTACAGAGACAAAGCTTCGCATGTTTACAGCCCTTGGATCAACCCTTATCAATGGCCTGCATGTCGCCTGAGTGAATCCCCGTGTAAACCTTTAAGCCAATCACAGCCTGTTTAATCCACCGCCTGTTGTGAGCCCTTAGATTGTAGTTAAAGGAGCTTGACTCAATCTCAGCCTTTGTTTTTGAACGATAGTCTGGAATCTTCTCCTCTTCCTATTTAAAGGACTCTCATCTCAGCCTTCGAAAGCTTTTGTCATTTTGAAAAGTCTCAGAGAATAGAGAGAAGAGAGAGAGAGAGAAACCAGAGAGCCAAGTTAGAAACCCTAACTTCGTCAAAACCTTCTCCAACCTAAACCACTTACCTCTTCAAAACACCATAACCAAATAAACACCATCCTTAGTGTTTCTTGAGTTTATGAGAGTTCGAGTTGAGTGATTTTTTTTGGGTTGCTGTAACCTTGTGTTCATAAAATCTTATTTCCAACTTAGACACTTACTCAGATCTTGTTTCTGATTCAATAGAAATCATAGATCTGAAGTTTTTCATGTCACAACACACTTAGTTGCACTTTATTTCTCATCTTGAGAAGTTCGTTGTTGATTATTTTCTGTTAAAACATTTTCTTACTTCAGAATCAACAATAGATGTTTTTCTATTTCTGTTTTTACAAAACTTAACCTGACCTAGTTGGATTCGCACTTGGAGGGTTTTCAATCTCCTAAATATTTTCAAAATAGATTGAAAAAGGTCTTGTGCGATTTCTTAAGCAAGATCTCCGTGGAATCAGGGTTATTTTGAAAGGTCAAAAGGTTCTTGGTTTTGTAAGAAAGAAAAATAACAAACTCACTGCATATAGACTTTATATGTAATTTGTTAGGATTGTTTGTAACTAATAAGAGTGCGTGTGTTCATGCATGTGTTATAGAACACTTTTCACAAACATCTTCACACTACATACACTGAAAGTGTTGGCTATAAGATTTGGTGAACATAAGTCGGCGTAAAGTGCTGAAACAAAGGAAGAGTTGACAAACTGAGGAGACTACATCAACAATCAAGATCTGCAGAAAAGTTTAAGGACGCCAGAGGGTATAATCCTGAACTTGTATAGACTTGTTATTGTGTGCATGTTAGTTAAATAGATTGTAACTCACATATTTGTTTTAGTGATATTTTCTTGTTTTACTCCGTAGAGGGAGTCGTGGATGTTTCCTCAAGGTTGAGGTTTTACCACGTTAAAAATCCTGAGTATTAATATTTCTACATTTTCTCATCTCATTCTGTTGTGTGCTGAGTTTAAAATATTTTAAACTGTTTACTAAAACTTGTTATCAAATCTTGTCCATATCTCGTACATAATTTTGTTAACACATCTTGTGTTCAAAATCAGTTTGATTTAAGTAAAGAGTTTCTTCAACAAACTTTCGGAGTTGCTTAAATAGTTTATTTTTAATAAACGGCTTTGGCAACGCTATTTCAGGTATATTTTTTTTTAATCTTCATGGATTTTTTTTCCTAATAATGCTTAATATATCGAATGTAAATCATTAAATATATTCACTACACCAAATCTGCCGAATTGTCACGGTCATTGACCTTGACAAATTCAACTTGTCAAGGTCAATGACCGTGACATTTCGAGACGAGACAATTTTTTTTGTCACGATCGTGTCACGGTCATTGACCATGACACAAAACTCGCGTTTTGTATCATGGTCGTGTCGCGGTCCATGACCGTGACACGTCTGTGATAAAAAGTTGTCACGGGCTTGTCACGGTCAATGACCGTGACAATTTTGGGCAGAATTTAAAAAAAATCTACTGGGCAGTATGGCCACTGCCACTGCCCAGCAGTATATTTGTACCTGTTATAGCAACGTTGTACCTGTTCAAACATCATATATCCAAACAAACTAAAGATAATGCAAATATATATTCAAAATAGAAACTATTTAAGAAGAGACAACATCACCATCAATTATCTCAAATCTACAAACTATTTGCATGGAAAAGAGATTTTGTACCCCGACGCTCGAGGACACCTCCTTATCCTTCCCTTCTCGTCCGAATAGCCACATAAGTATAGGGCATATGTGGCCTACCATTAGGGCCACTCCCTCTCCCCTGAATTGAAATAAAGTAAAATTAGTATCCGCCCCTCAAATATAGATAAATATAAATCGTAATTGAAATCGAAATCGAAATCGAAATTGACATATAAATATAAATACATTACCTGCAGTGTCACCCAAACAGCTAACTTGAGCTCATATGGCACCTCCTTCCAACTAATGTACCCCGGGCAATCGTGTCAAATATAATTCTCTTCATATCTAAACACTAAGAAATGTCATAATCATATGGAGTTATGCATTGCAAATTCCTTCCAACCGTTGTGTAGCCAAAAATCAACAGTTGAAGTTGTCAATTCCACCTTTCAATGGTCTCCCATGTTTTGCTAGAAGTTCCAAGTGGTGGGGTATGGAAAGTGGAATTGACAACTTCAACTGGTGATGTTTGTCTACATAACGGTTGGGAGGAATTTGCAGAGCATCGCTCCATAGGATTATTGCATTTCTTAGTGTTCGGATAGACGAAGAGATTCAGTCTCCTCTCCACAAATAGGACACCCCAAATAACTATGTACTAATCACCTATTAAAGGTAAGAAGCGTATATTCATGGATTAGTATAAACAAAACTTAGATGTAGTTGAAATGATAAAGTGCAGATCAATTAAAAGCATTAAAAATGGATGTTTCGGTACAAATTGAAATATTTATTACAAATTGAAAAATTGTTTCAAATTCGGGTTATCATAAAAAATGGATTGATATTCGGTAGGAGCAGCCAAGTCATCCACACTACTATTTAGAAGCCTTGGCGCGTGTTGGACAATTGACCACGGCTCGTTGTTGATATACTCCGAGTAAAACACTTGCTTAACCTTTTGAAATGCACAAACAAACGGCTCATCGCTCACGTGGTCGTTGCTCTTCAACTTGGACAAGTCAACCATGATCAAATTGGTGACAGGATCAACTTTACAAGCATTTTTATCCTCAACTCTTACCCATTCACTGTAAAACACAACCTCTTTGAAGCTTATATAATCCATTTCAAATATATTTTGGATTACACCATAGTAAGTCATTTCAGCTTCAACGAGGATTTTATCTTTGCGCTCGCTCGAAAGAAAGTAAGAGCCTTGTATGAAATTCCCGAGTTCTGTACATTTGTACTTTTCTCGTACACTTAAGCGCCGAAAATGTAACCGTTCAATCGATACTTTTTGTACTCTTGTGCCACGAACAAGGGTCCAGTGGCTAGACGAGCAAGACTTGATGTCGCATCACCCATCTTTAGGAGCTGAGAATATAGATAAATTAATTATATTAGTGGTAAAATTTGAGTGTAATGTAACGTTATATAACGACTGTTTTCATTATAATTACCTCTTGTCTCAACCATAGCCTAAATTCTCTGTCTGATTGTACCATTGTTTTTCTTCTTTTATTGTTCTCACTGGCTTCATATTTACTGCATATTACAAAATTAATCATGTATAAAATAATCTAAAATAATGTTAAGCATTATAATAATCGAAACTTACTTTTTCCATTCTTCGACATCTTCATGTGTGTCAAATAGATAACGAGCTACTTGTTCATGTTGCAAACTCGTTAATTTCACTCGTTTTCCCATCACATTACCACCATCATCGACGAATTCATCAATGTCATCAACGTTGGTCGAGTCAGGCATATATTCCCGAGTATATATTGATGACTCCACGGTGATGTATTCCTCTGCAATTGAACCTGCAATATATCGCGTATTCTTGACGTAATCTTTAAAAACTTTCATCAATCTTTCAAACGGATACATCCACCGATATCTAACTGGACCACAAAAAAGTGCCTCGTCGCATAGGTGTACCAACAAGTGAACACTTATGTCAAAGAATGCTGGGGGAAAGTACTTCTCCAATACACAAATCGCTTCGTTCACAGCCAATTTTGCGGCCACTATGTGTTCTCGATTCACTACCTTCTCACACAAGAGGGAGAAGGTAATACTAATTTGCATAATAGCCCTACGCAATTCCTTGTGCTTGGAGAAACAGTGCTTAAACAATAGAGGAACCAATTGCATGATCACATGCCAATCGTGGGACTTACACTTATGTAAATCATGAGTAGCATAATTCACAATCCTTTGCAAGTTGGACGAAAAAGTAGATGGGCCCTTCAAATTATATATTGTGTCTAGAAGCACCTTTCTTTCCCCACTCGTCAAAGTAAATGCACCAGGGGGAATTATTGTCCTTCCCCTACTATCTTCTTTCAACCATAGTTGTGGCTTAAGTTTTAACGTTTTAAGGTCTTTTCGTGCATTTTCTCCATCCTTCGAATGACTCCCCCCAAGGCAAGTACCCACAATATGTTGAGCGAAGTTCTTCTCTGCATGCATCACATCCAATACATGGCGCACGGGGTTATTCTTCCAATAAGGCAAGTTAAATAAGATTGACCTCCGAGACCATGCCTTTCTTATCTCAGTTTCATTCCCAGTTGGGGTCTTCTTATGCTTGACATTCTTAAATTTGGGATTCTTACCTGACATATTTGGGCCACATTCAGAAGATTTACTTTCAATTTCTGAACCCGAAAGTTATCTCGGCGGTAGCCTATGTTCAACTCGCCCAATAAAAAATTGGAACCTTTCTCAAATCTGAAACTATGAGCTGGGGGTAAAAACCTCCTGTGGCAATGGTATACATTTTTTAAGCTAGAGGATAGACGAAGAGATTCAGTCTCCTCTCCACAAATAGGACACCCCAGATAACCATGTACTACACATCCGGATAATGTCCCATAAGCTGGAAAATCATCAATTGCCCAAATCAACATAGCTTTCAGCGTAAACTCTTCTTTTATAAAAGAGTCAAATGATTGCAAACCCTCTTCCCATAACTCAGTTAATTCTTCTACCAAAGGAGCCAGGTAGATATCAATGTCATCACTTGGTGCCTTTGGCCCAGGTATCAACAAAGCCATCATCGAAAATTCAGGTCTCATACACTGTGAAGGAGGGAGGTTGAGTGGGGCTAGGATCACTGGCCATACACTCTGATTAGTGATTAGATTTCCAAATGGACTGAAACCATCTGTTGATATAGCCAAACGAATGTTGCATTGTTCTCGAGCAAAATCGGGATACTCAAAATTCATCCTCCGCCAGGCAGTAGAATCAATAGGATGACGCATGATATTACCCCCTACTTTTGCCCTAGCATGCCAAGTCATTGCCTCCGCAATCCATGGTACTGTGAAAAATCTCTTTAATCTAGGCCCAACGGGAAAATATTTCAATACTTTTTAGGCACTTTTGAGCTTGCGCCTTCCTTACTAGTAGATTGGACATATCTAGGTTCATCGCATACCGGACAACGATCGAGATTTTCATACTCCTTTCGGTATAGTATGCAGTCATACACACAAGCATGAATCGATTTATACTTCATTCCCAAACCTTTCAAACTGTTCTTCATAAAAGGATAGCTATTTGGAAGTGTATTCACCTTGGGTAATAAGCCCTTCACCCATTTCAGAATTCCCATCACGCTATTGCCAGACAAACCGTACTGCGTCTTCAAACTGTGAAAACCAACCATGGCATGTAAAGTTGTTTGATCTTTCTCACAGCCAGAGTATAACGGTTGGGTCGCCTTAAATTTTAAACTTTGGTAGTCATCGTCAAGTTTTATCGTGTTATCTTCACGAGCACTTGAATCTTCTACATCATCAGTAACCTCATTCTCCTCTGCTTCATAAACTCCGTACGCATCATCAACTAAATCCTCTAACATATTATGATCTACGTCGTCCCCTTCTACATCTATTCTACTTGTTGAAGGTTGTTGTGAAGGTTGGTCGGGGACAAAAGGAACTTTCAATTCATCGTGAAAAGTCCAAAATCGATAACTATCTTGCATACCCGATCTTATAAATGTAGTTCAACTGTTTTCCACTCAAACACCTTACCATTATTACACCTAGCACACGGACACGAAAACTCTTCATCATTACGACATCTCTTTGCATATTTCACAAATTCGTTAGCACCTCTGCGAAACACATCCCCCATTCTATTAGTCTCACCCATCCACTCTTTGTATTTCGGATATCCCATCACATCTACCACAACTAAACACCTATTAAAGGTAAACAAAACTTAGATTTATAGTATGTTTTATTTAATTATCCCATTATTTAATTATCCTATTAAAGGGTAAGTGGTCCTATCCCATTCAAGACTGCATTATTCTGTAATATACTTAACAGCTCATGCACATTGTTATGATTTGAAAAAAATTCGACAGCATATCCCCATAGTTCTCCAAGTACACGACGTAGATTGGCAGGTGTGAGTGTTATTTCAATTGGTCAATTGAAATAACAGTCACACTTGTCAATCTAGTATGTACCCAGAGAACAATAAGATACGACTGCAGAACTTCCTCCAAAAGTAACAACTTTAATCCAATAAGAATATTATACAGAAATTATACAGTCTCAAACTGTCCAAACGGGACAATTCGAGAGATCTCATTACAGGGGTAATGACTCTCGAACGGGTCTAAGGGCTATTGAATGCGTATCTATGCGCACTAAATTTAATTTCAAGTATGTTTCATATAATGGGTTAATTCAAATACAAAAATAAATGGGTTAATTCATTTACAAAAATAAATTCATGGGTTAATTCAAATACAAAAATACAAATTCATGGGTTAATTCAAATATATACACACACACACACACACACACACCTCCCTCCACACACCCCACTCACCACATACACACACACCCACCTCCCTCCACACCCCCCACTCACCAGATACACACACACCACCACCCCCACTCACCACATACACCCCCACCCCCACCCCCACCCACCACATACACACACACACACACACACACACACACAATAACCCCCCACCCTTCCCCACCTCCCTCCACACCCCCACCCACCACACATATACACACACACACACAACAGCCCCACCCCCTACCCCCACCCTGCCCCACCCCCCACACACGCACACACACACGCACATATATACACACACCCACACATATATATATATACACACAAACATATATATAAATGGAAGAGAGAGAGAGACAGAGAGAGAGAGAGAGAGAGAAGAGAGAGAGAGAGAGAGAGTAGCGTAGAGAGAGAGAGGGGGGGAGGGAACGGCGAGAGGGAAAAAAGAAGGGGGAAAGAGTTTTTGCTGCAAAAGTTGTCACAGTCGTGTCAAGGTCATTGACCATGACAATTATTTAAAGAATTGTCACGGTCAATGACCGTGACAATTCTTTGTCACGGTCGTGTCAAGGTCAATTACCGTGACACAAAACGTGTATTTTTTGTCACGATCAATGACCTTGACAAGGGTGGCCGGCTGAAAGGTGACAATTTTGTCATTTTGGTGTAGTGATTGCAAAGTATTTTCATTTTTAGATTGATTGAGATGAATTTCATATGTATTTTTGACAATTTTGAATTTTTTTAAGTGTATGTATATGTGTGACAAGAGAGAAAAAGAGAGAGAGAGACTTAGAAGAGTGATTTTTTATTTATTTATTATAATTCTGTAAAGGAATTTTGTTAGCTTGACACGAAATAAATGGTCATAAAGAGTCAACTAATTAGGTGCTCAAATCTGAATACCCTCGAATAAAATTATGATCATGATATTCCTCGCACACACGTGCATATATATATATATATATATATATATATATATATATATATATATATATATATATAAATGGTGCCTCCATTTGTTAATGGGTAACCTGATTTACAATTGAAGTAGCAATTAAGAACCCTATCTCCTATCTCTCTCCCTACTTTGAGAAAACAAACAATCCCTCTTTCTCTTTCGCATCAATTTGTCTTCCACCCTTTTGGTATCTTCTCTTTCTCTTTTAAGGCTCTTATATACAAGAATTTTTGCTCCTCTTCCCCTCTCTCCCATCATAATTTCCCCAAATATGGTGAAGTAGGAAATTAGGTTTCTTATTTTCTATTAGGTTGAATTAACAGAGAAATTGATCATTATTTTTCTATTATTTCTATTATGAGGTTTTACATTTTCTTCCCCAATTATTGTCCAAAATTGTGAAACTTAGTTTCAGTTTTAAATCTTTTTTTATTTGTAATGATTCGGTGATGAACCCTTTCCCTCCTATGTTCTTTTGTTTTGCAGGTTGATTGCAGACGGAGATGATTAGATGGAGATGACTGTGTCTTATGGTATTTTCTCACTCTAAAACAAGTGTAAGAAAAAACACTCATACGGGTGTATTTTAATTTTTAAATAATTCAGTCGCTTATTTTTAAAATTTTTATGAAATGTGTAATTTCACATTCCTAAATATCTATTAGATATCTGTCATTGATGGCTGCCTCTCCAAGGGTGTAATAGCAAAAAAGATAAAAGATATATGTGGGTTATATACATTCTGCCCAATGGGATTGGAGATATTGTAAGGACACAAATTTCCAATTGAGTCCATGTATAGTGTTGGCTCAATTCCGGACAAAAACATTTATTCATAGGATAGTATGCTATTGTAATACTCTCAAGCCTATGAAGTGTTTGTTGAAGACGTAGCGGCAAAGAGTATAAATCTTCATCAAATCTGTCGGTTTGCGTGCCTCATTTCTACGTCATCAACTATGGTTCCATGCTCCCAAGGTATGAATGCAATTATATATATATATAGGAGCTTGGAACAAGTTTATTGGGTGTTAGGTTTTATAAAAACTGCGTTTTGTTTTAAGAAAGAATTAATTAAAACTTTAAATAAATGTTTATAAAGTTTTCTGGGCTAAAAATGAATTTTTCAAACTTTCTGGTCGTTCGTTAGATATGTCGTTCGAACGAGTTTTTTCGTTCGAACCAGATGTCGTTCGAACGAGTTTGCCAACGAGTTCCCACCAAGCTATACTGGTCCGTCGTTCGAAATGTCGTTCGAACGAGATTGTTCGTTCTAACGAGATTTCGAACGAGTTTCTAACGAGTCCATACTGGAGCGTCGTTAGAAATCTCGTTCGAACGAGACTTCGTTCGAACGAAATGTCGTTCGAATGAGAGGGCAGGCGGGAACAGTTTTTGGCAGTTTTTAAACATTTTCCCCACTTGGTTTTTAACCAACTTTTTCAGATTTTAATATTTGCGGGAATGACATTTTCCAATCTAACTTTTCCTAACTTTTTCATTCCATTTTCATCTCTTAGAGAGAGTTTGAGAGCAAATTTGTTTAAGGAAAATGTTCATGTTTTGAGTGTTATTTTTCAAAGAGAAATTCATATACATCACTCTAGTGTTTACACCCAAATATTATTTATCCAAGTTCACCCATATACATAATCAATTGCTTGGAGTTTGGCACCGGTTTTCTCTACCGATTTGAAGAAAAGAAGTTTCGGGTTTTGCTTCTACCTCCCACAAAGAAAGAAGAAGTGTTTCTTATGTTGTTTTACCCGTTTGGAGAAAGGCTTCATGTTCGGGTGACGGTGACCATATAAAGTCCTATCGGTGGATTCCGAGACCGCGGTGGTGTTCCGAGGTTATTCGCTAGGAAGAGGTTTCTACAACAAGAAGCATCGGGGCTTGAGAGGGATCGAGTCGTGTGTTGTAAGTCTTTTGTCTTGTACTTGTAATTCCGTATCTAGTGAATTTGTGGCTAGGGCCGTCCGAGGTTGTTTCCCGTCTTGGGTTTTTCCTCGTACATCGCGGCGTAGTGTGATTGTTTATTTTATCTTGCATCATAATTTAGAACGCATGCTTAGGATAATTCAAGATAAAGTTTGGTTTAAATTATCACACTCATTTAATTTGGTGCTAAATTAAATATTGGGTAAAGTTTGTTTAATTCAAGTCTTTTGCTAAAAATTGGTTTGGCCTAACTTTGTTGAAATGATAAATATGACTTAGGCAAATTCTAGGACCTGGATTTAATTTCACTTGGTTTAAGTTTAATTTGTTTAAAGAAAATTAAAACTTGGTAATTGTTTGTTTTGTTGAGCCATCACATCATTCAACGCTTCCGCATCTTGAAAAGGAAATTAAGTTTATTTTAATTGTGATTAGTATAAATTTGATTTTAATTGAACATTTAAAACTTGGGATCCATCATTATAACACTTTCAAGTGGTATCAGAGCCGGAGCGCTAAGTTATCGCGTTAAAGATCCATTTTTCGGCTTTTTGTATTTCCTCACCTTTTTAGGTTGTTCAATTTTTTATCACTCTCATATTTTTTTTCTCTCAATGGGACGTCTTTATGAAAATTTGTCCATTCTTAATGAAAATAAATTTTTTGATTTTCGAGAGGAATTAAATGGGCTTAACAAATGTAACGAAAATTTAAAGGAATTAAATTTGAGATTTGTAAAAAGAATTAAATTTCTTGAAAATGAAAATTCTTGTTTTAAAGCTCACATTGAGTCTTTGCAAATCTCCTTATCTCAAAAAGATATTTTTCGTGAAAAGCTCATGGACTTACATTCAAATTTTGATATTTTAGAAAAGTCCAAGAAAGAGAGTGAAAATCGTGAAAAGACTCTTAGGGACAAGTTTGCTCATATTGAGGGAGAGTGTGTTAACCTTCTAGGAATTATTGAAAATTTAAAGAAGGAGTCCCATAATTTTGAGGAGTCTAATTTATTACTTGAGTCCGAAATTTTAAAATTGAAAAATTATTCTCAAAACTCTAGTAGTAGTTCTAATGGTTCTAGCACATTATGCTCAAATTCTTCCATTGCTAAAGCTAAAACCTTTGTTTATTTTAGAGGGTCAACTTTGTCCAAGGTCTTTAAAAAGGGTCACACCTTAGGTAACATTCCTCGTGTTTACACATGTTTGCATTGTGGTAGGAAAGGTCACCTTAGGTCATTTTGTTTTTATCTTAAAAGAAGTCCAAGGAAATCTTTATCTAGCATTTCATTATTTCCTAATCCCCATCATGTTAAATATAAATCTATATGGGTTAGGAAATCATTATTAAATGCGCTAGATACAAGATTTGTTGATTCTCATTTACTATCACATGAAACCTCCCTTGCTAAATTTAAAGGTTGAATGTGTTAGTGTTTTATGCATACTCTAGCTTTTTGTGCTTCATATTATATATCATTGTTAGATGTATGCATGTTTAGTCATTTTCAAGTCATTGCCTTATTTCATATCACATGCTAGAAATTATGACTTGTTTATCTTTTTGTATTATATTTTTTTTGTTTGAATTAACTGAATAATATAAAAAGATTTTTGTTTATCATTTGTGTTTTATCTGTTTCATTTGAGATTAATGAAAAATACAAATGATTTTTGTTTGTCCTTTTGAGTAAATATTTATTTTTGATTAAAAATGTTAAAAACTAAAAAAGATTTTTTTTGTGTGTATTTTGGGTTGACACACTTTAAGTGGCATATACTTGTGTTTGAATCCCATCTTTTACGCTCCCATGTGGCTAGAACTTTTGGTTTAGATTATCAATCCTTATTATGTTCTTTACCATATTTTATGGAGTAGTTGGATTTTGTATTGTTTAAATGGATTCTATTTTTATATGCCTCTTTTCACACATGCACGAGCTCTTTTGAAATTTTAACTTCATATGTATATTTGAGCTATGTGAGGTGTTCTCTTACCAATCTTGTCATCTGCATATTTGTGACTTAGGAGGACTAGTGCATGTCAAAATCCGTTGCATGTGAGATTTGTGTGAAAAATGAAAACATGATAAATAAAATGTGCACGGGGAAGGGCTCCGAAAGGACTAAGTGATCATTTCCGATTGTAAGCCACCGTTTGAATGGACCTAAAAGAAATACGTGGTCCAAAGGCCTAAAAACAGAATATATGGCATTAAACAGAAAAATAATTGCTAAGGCCTATGTTTGATTGATATATTCATTCAAATTTAATAAAAATGCATATTAAGGGAGATTGGATGGTATATCAACGGTTTGCACAATGTCCGTTTATCCTAGTTGCGTATTTCATGTCATGACTCTATTGGTTTGTAGAATCATCAATATGCTAGGCTTGCATGCATTGTGTATGTTTGTTCATTGAGTTCAATCTATATTGTCACATGAGGTTATATTTAAATGTGATGAAGTTTACAATCAAATGAGAACTCCGTGAAAGTTTATTAAGTGTTTGGGTCTACATTTAATTGTTGCTAGTTCACACCCCTACACTTTCGTTTCCATATGACACATTTTTGCCATACGAGTGTGAAAGACTCCTATTATATTTTGTGTGTGTCATGTGTGTGTTTATATCTATATATCTGTGCTTGTGCATTCTTGATAAATTTCTAGTACATATATATGATATTTTGTTTGTCTTTGCCTTTCTTTCTAGTCCATCCATGCTTATACTTCATTATTGGTATCTATCTTGGATTAGTTGTACTTTTGTTGCTCATGTGCTTTAATGTCTTAACACTTTAAGCTTCCACGTGTTTATTAGTTCTTTATCCCTTGCCTATTCCTGAACAAAAAGGGGGAGAAATGATAGGGGGAGAAATGGTATCTAATCCTATTATTATCGTAGCTTAGTTTGGGGGAGATTTATCTTAGGGGGAGACGTCTTTCTAAGTAGGTCATGCATTTGATAAAGGGGAGAATTAATCTAGGGGGAGTAATTAATTAATTGCATTTAAAACTTTGATATTCCCTATGCATTTGATGAGTTTGCTTAAGTGTGCAGGAATTATTCTAAAGCGGCATCTTTACAAGGCAAAGTGTTTAATCCTTGGGTTGAGTCAAGTTTGGGTGGGTTATGTTTTGAGTCTATTGATCTTGACGGCCCTTTAGGATTTTTGTTTGGTTTTTGTCCCGGAATAGCCAAATGGGGAGATTTGTAAGGACACAAATTTCCAATTGAGTCCATGTATAGTGTTGGCTCAATTCCGGACAAAAACATTTATTCATAGGATAGTATGCTATTGTAATACTCTCAAGCCTATGAAGTGTTTGTTGAAGACGTAGCAGCAAAGAGTATAAAACTTCATCAAATCTGCCGGTTTCGTGCCTCGTTCCTACGTCATCAACTATGGTTCCATGCTCCCAAGGTATGAATGCAATTATATATATATAGGAGCTTGGAACAAGTTTATTGGGTGTTAGGTTTTATAAAAACTGCGTTTTGTTTTAAGAAAGAATTAATTAAAACTTTAAATAAATGTTTATAAAGTTTTCTGGGCTAAAAATGAATTTTTCAAACTTTCTGGTCGTTCGTTAGATATGTCGTTCGAACGAGTTTTTTCGTTCGAACTAGATGTCGTTCGAACGAGTTTGCCAACGAGTTCCCACCAAGCTATACTGGTCCGTCGTTCGAAATGTCGTTCGAACGAGATTGTTCGTTCTAACGAGATTTCGAACGAGTTTCTAACGAGTCCATACTGGAGCGTCGTTAGAAATCTCATTCGAACGAGACTTCGTTCGAACGAAATGTCGTTCGAATGAGAGGGCAGGCGGGAACAGTTTTTGGCAGTTTTTTGGCAGTTTTTACCCATTTTCCCCACTTGGTTTTTAACCAACTTTTTCAGATTTTAATATTTGCGGGAATGACATTTTCCAATCTAACTTTTTCATTCCATTTTCATCTCTTAGAGAGAGTTTGAGAGCAAATTTGTTTAAGGAAAATGTTCATGTTTTGAGTGTTATTTTTCAAAGAGAAATTCATATACATCACTCTAGTGTTTACACCCAAATATTATTTATCCAAGTTCACCCATATACATAATCAATTGCTTGGAGTTTGGCACCGGTTTTCTCTACCGATTTGAAGAAGAGAAGTTTCGGGTTTTGCTTCTACCTCCCACAAAGAAAGAAGAAGTGTTTCTTATGTTGTTTTACCCGTTTGGAGAAAGGCTTCATGTTCGGGTGACGGTGACCATATAAAGTCCTATCGGTGGATTCCGAGACCGCGGTGGTGTTCCGAGGTTATTCGCTAGGAAGAGGTTTCTACAAGAAGAAGCATCGGGGCTTGAGAGGGATCGAGTCGTGTGTTGTAAGTCTTTTGTCTTGTACTTGTAATTCCGTATCTAGTGAATTTGTGGCTAGGGCCGTCCGAGGTTGTTTCCCGTCTTGGGTTTTTCCTCGTACATCGCGGCGTAGTGTGATTGTTTATTTTATCTTGCATCATAATTTAGAACGCATGCTTAGGATAATTCAAGATAAAGTTTGGTTTAAATTATCACTCATTTAATTTGGTGCTAAATTAAATATTGGGTAAAGTTTGTTTAATTCAAGTCTTTTGCTAAAAATTGGTTTGGCCTAACTTTGTTGAAATGATAAATATGACTTAGGCAAATTCTAGGACCTGGATTTAATTTCACTTGGTTTAAGTGAATATATTAATTGATTTATTTTAATTTCACTTGGTGTAATATTAATTGGTTTAAAGAAATTAAAATTTGTAGTTTTAAAGTTGAACCATCACACCGCTTCCGCATCGTGTTTGTTTTATATATATAAAAGAAAATTATTAATTGGTTTTGATTTTAATTGAGAAAACTAAAAACACGGGGATCCATCGTTATAACGCTTACAGATATCCAAAGTTTCACATGTAATAAATATTCAAATATTGGAACTTTCATTTGAATTTAGATAGAGTAGTTTTTGGCTGCTAGATGCTAAAAAAAATCATATTTTCGTTTACAGTGAACCAAGTTTCTAAAAACCGTAGGGGGTGACCAAGGCGTCGAGACCAAACTTTTAGCCTTAGAACACTAGGCGAGCCTTAGGCGTGAAAAGGCGTTTAGGCCTTTTTTAATATATTTTAACATTTTTAACTGTAACAAGGTTATTAAAAATACTAAATGGTACATAGCTTAAAATATGCCTGAATATATGCAAACTAAAATACTATTTTTTTAAATACTAAAAAAAAACGTGCGTTTTTTTACGAGAGGCAAAAATGTTTGGGATACTATTTGTCTTTTGATTGTTTTGAATGAAATATCGCTCCGGTTTAAAAAAAAAAAGTCTTTAAAAGGAGATATAGTTTTACTAAAGCCTTTTTGTTTTAAAAAAAAGTTCTCCTTAAGCCTTTTACCGGGAATAAGGCGTTAAAGGGTTAAGGAGGGGCGTTTCTCCTAAGCATGAAGCCTATGGGAGCTTTTTAGAAAACTACAGTGAACTCATATTTTTTTAACATTTAAAAATATTGTTTGATTATTTATTATTTTTTATCTCTTTTCTTCCCTTCTAACAAGGGAAATTGTAGAATATTGTGAAAATACATATAATGAGATATTGTATTGTAGAGTCACATATAACTTGGTAGGCCCTTGGGATTTTTTTTACCATAATCACATTGCATAAACTTGTTTAACAATATAATACTATCATACAATGTAATTACTCAATTACATTTCATGTGTTTGATTTCTGGATAGTCGATGCACTTGCATAATAACTTGTAATGTCGTAATTACATTTACGGAATAATAACTTAAGTGTCTTTAGTGTGTTTTACTTTTAAAATCAACATATTAAATCTTTATGATTAATAATATCTAACAATATATTTTTACAATTTTATCAAATCCATTTGCTTTGTGTTGTTTAAAAAGAATTTTTAAGCGCCCATGCATCACGTGGAGTTAAAATCAAGTATATATATATATATATATGATTTTTCATCTTTAATGATATGTGTTACGTGACTTTAATATCTTTAAAAAAAATATTTAGATTTTGTCCATTCTCTCTTTTGTGATGTTCCAGCCAAACACAAATGTCACATAGATCTTAAATAATTGAAAATTACAAAAAGAAAACGACATAAACAAAATCCAATAAATTTAGAAAACAAAGGATAGAATCTAAACAAACAAAACAAAAAATATCATCTCTCTTACGCACACACATACACGCGCACGCACGAACACAAACACGAACACGAACACAAATACGGACACGACCACGACCACATCAACCTCCATTAATTAAGAGGAAAGGTTTAGAAGGTGGATAAATCAAAATAAACTATCAAAGGGCATCAAAATGAAGTTTATTCCACACTAAAAAAAATACAAAACGACAAGGATGAAACTCCTCTTTCACTATCCAATCATTGAGGAACTGTCCTCTACACTAACTTCCTTTGTTAAAATTGGCTTTCATTGTGATTCTATTCATGTGGTCCATTCTTTTGCAAACAGACTTCGTCTGCATGTGTACTTCAACATTTTCGTGGGGCCTGGACTAAATTTCAAGAGTTGCCCTCAGTAATACTTTTTTTTTTAATTAAGGGTTTTTTTAATAAGAGCTTTTTATAATATTTTTTATTTATATAACTCTAGTATACAAGGAGATTATCTTAAACTATTAAATAAACATAGAAAGTTAAGTTTAAATATTTATTTGACTTTATCTCTTATTTATATATAAGGTCAAACAAGATCTAACCGTCTATATTAAAAGAAAAGTCAAAGAATTATGAAAACGAGAGATTTAATTAAATTATGCATTAAAATTTGGAGTTTAAGTCAAAATACTAAAAGAAAAAAATAATTTTTATAATAGATGTAATTCGGGGTGACACTTACAATACATTAGGGTGACAATTATAGAAACGACACCAAATTAATCCGAAATTCCCCGATATGTCGTGTTTGTGTCAGTTTTTTTACACGAAATTGGGGCATGTAGTGTCGTGTTCGTGTCAAAATTATGAGTTGAGTTATCATGTCTTGTCGTGTTAATCACGTCTTTATTTGGGTTATCGTGTCCTTTTATGTTTAATGTTCTGTAAAATTTAAGAAATCGTGTTATTCGTATCGTGTCATGTTCTATTTGGGTCATGTTTGTGTCAGCTAAAAAAAATACGAATCTGTGTCTTGTCATGTCGTGTTGTGTTGTGTTGGCTCAAAATACAGTCTAAAAACCCGAATTATCACTCCTGCAAATAAAAGAACATCATTGTACATAATATTTATTCCCGTGCGCTTGTATATACAACACTCCCATGCTTACAACGTGTAGTGTGCCAACAATACGTCCCACCGTATGTAGTCACGCCCATGGCATTCCGCATGTGTACGACATTTCCTTCCAATGAAATTTAAAAACTATTTTGTATGAAATTTAGAAACTAAATTTATGAATTTAAATTAAGTTGTGAGTTTCATAAGATTGATTTTGTATCTTTTAGGATTTTTTTTGTATTGTACATTTTGTTTGTTTTTTTGCTAATTTAGGATGTTTTGTAATATGGAAAAATAAATTTGGAAAAAAGTGGGAATGGGATTAGGGATTTCCAGAATCTCATGATTTCGAAGGATTAGGGAAATTGAAAGAAATTCGTATTTTATAATTTTATTACTTAGCCTACTCATTAATAAGGACTCAGGCCAAAAAATAAATAAAGTGTATACTTTTGTTTTTAGCCTCATCAACTTTTTTGTTAAATTTCTTTTACCCTACTGGTATTACTAGGCGGTCAAACAAAAGCAGGGGCTTGCTTATAAAGGTTGCATTTGATTTCTCTATTAACTCAATTCATAGCGTATTATATTTAGGATTTCAATTTCCTAGTTTTTCATAGAAAGAATGTATTTGGTAGAACTCAAAAGTAGTTTTGAATTTTTTATTTTCTAAACTTTATGATCTAGTTTTTCCAAAATTATGCTTATCCAAATATCATTTTTTCCCAGAAGTTATATTATTCTGAATTATTAAAATATATGCCTATTTTTTAATGTATAGAGTTTCCCCTTTAAATTTTTTTTTCTCAATTTTCAATTTTACAGAAATTTGTAATTTCAGCAAATAAAAAAAAGCTGAATTTGCAAAAACCAAATCAACAAAGGTTTTCTTCGTGACGGAAATAACAATAAAAAAATCTTTTTCATTAGTTGTTATAGCCAAAATAGTGCCCAGGCATTCCGTATAAATAAGAGTAAATGGAGGGGTAAACATTGTAATACTTGTTCATATAAGCTGTGTACTTAATTTAAGATACTTTTATGTCAACTCACTTTTCTTTTTATACACCCAACTTTTATTAATAATTTTGTAAGCTTTAGTTTCATTTCAAACGTTTCAATGGGCAACCATCCTTTTTTTTTAACAGTAATGAGACATGTAGAATGAAATTTTTAATCACAACTCAACATGACCAACAATTAAAAAAATACATAGAATTTCAATTAAGAAATTTATTAAAAACACATTAACAAATATAATTTCATTGCCAAACATATTTACAAATATATTCCACTGTGTAAATTTATAGTTGGCAACTGCATTTTCATCTTGTATTCAACGTTGGCAACCATAACTTCAAGTTAAATTATTTAACCTACATGATTAAGCCGTCTGAATTCGTAGTTGGTAACCACGATTTCTATTGAATTCGTTGTTACTAACAACGGATTAAGTTAATTAATTTTTAATTGAATTCAAAGTTTTGAAATGAAAAATACATAATGCCTATAAATTAAAAGTATTATAGGTATTTTTCTTTGAGAGGGAAATGCACAGTATACACACTACTCCATCCACATTCAACAATAAAGTCGGTCTATAAAGTTGAACACTTCTAAGAAGTGAAATATGTGATGATGGTATTCAATGCTAGTTGATAGAAGATGTTTTTGTAAGATATTAGAAACAATCGGTTATAACCCTAATTAAGGGAGAGTTTAATTCGTAGTAATTTGGGAGATAAGATGATATGGACCAGTAGGATATTAGCGATTTCTTACTGAATAAAATTTTGAGGAAAAACCTATTTGAACCTTGAGTAATGAGTGAGGCTCGGGGATGATTAAATTTAAGAAGTAATGTCATGATATTTTAATACGTGGGATTTAAATAGATATAATGCTACGTATGAAAATTATCTAAGGGTAATGTGAGTACCTTGTTGATATTATATTTTAGGTAGATGATAATGCCTATTTGATTGATTGGTAATTTATGTGTATGACATAGCTAACTTACTTTCTATTGGTGGAAGGTTTTCGCGTGAGGGCAGTCATATCCTGATGAATCCATAGGGTCTTTGATTTGTCGCTCAAGAACATAGGTCTATGAAAGACTTATCAGGGAGTTGATAAGTCCACTGACAGTGGGTACGTAGGTATGTGCCAGTGGTAGTTGGTGGTGGTGACCTTTGACCTTTGGTTCTCCTCCTTCCCACGCAAGCTTTCTTCTCCCAAGCAACCTTTCACTCTCTCTAAGAATATGACCTTTCAATTTTGTGTCGAAGAGATGAATAAACCCACGTTCAACTAATCTCCAAATACTTATAATAGGACAAAATCCGAAATCACGATTCATCCCCCTTGTAAAAATGACCAAAATACCCCTTTCGGTTGTCTTTTCATTTCCAAATGATCCGAGACCCAAATCCAACATCTAAATAGACTTTTCTGACTATTTCAAACCTTCCGGACGCAACGAGGTAGTCAAAATGACTATAAGGTCTATAGAAAATAAATTTTCTTTTTAATTTACAAATTAGTCCCGACACGTCCCATACCACGTCCGACTAAAAATCCAAATTACTGAATTAATATCACACAGTCATATCAATAGCATCACATTCATATATTACCTAAATATCTTTAATTAATATTCAGAATCATTCATTTTAATACCCACAATTCGGATAAAACCCAAATGAATTAATTTATAATAAAATCCAATTAATCAATTAATTTAAAATATGACACATTTTAAAAGTCATTAAAATCACGGGGTATTACATACTTTCCCCCTTATAACAGAATTTTTGGGTTAATTGGTATGTAATACCCCGTAATTTTATTGATTTTATTTAAGGGATTAATTGAATTAAATGAGAATTAATTGGGAATTAATACAGGTATAAATACTAGCGAGATGTGAGTTGATATTTGATTATGATGTTATAATTTAATATTTCTGAGTATGTATGGTAATACATGAGTATTGAAAATATTAAAGTTGTCGCGAGACTGAAATACGACAATTCGGAAATTTAGTTGGGACAAATGTGTCAGTCGCGTCATGAACGAAATTATGTAAATTAAAAAGTGAATTATATTTTTATCAATCGAATGACCATTTTGAGTACGCCAACGTGTACGGAAGGGTCGAAATAGTCAGAAAACACTAGCCGGGGGGTTTAGTTTGGGTCCCGGGGCACTTTTAGGCCAAACCGGAAACCTAGAAGGGTATTTTGGTAATTTTAAAAATTAGGCAATTTAGACCCACGAATTTTAGTTTTAATTAAGATATTTTAAAAGAACCACTAAATCCATTATCAGCCAAAAAGGGAGAGAGTGGGCTACGGTAGTTTTTGAGAAAAGTTAGAAAGAGGGTAAAGGGTTCCCAAGCCAAACCATCTCCACACCATCAGTTTTGGAAAGGATTTGTGATCGGAAAAGAGGAGAAAATTAACCTTGAACCACCAACAACACATCTGAAGAACGAATCTAAGGCAAGTGTTTTGATGTCGTTATTTGCATTGAATATTTCCTCCATGTGTAGTGTAGAAAACTGTTTATGTCTTGGAAATTTTGATGAAGAATACTCAATGGAATTATTGTGAAATTTGTGGTTTTGGGTAGGAATTTACATGTAGAATGATTATGGACGAATTCAATATACAAAATATAACTTTTGATGACCTGGAATCGGATTAATAAGAAGTCTTTTTATGAAATTAAATTATGGGTTCAAGTTCATAGGGTTTGGAATAAGAATTGGGGATTTATGATTTTGGCCTGTTAATTTGTAAGATTTGACCCAAAAGCATGTTAAGGAATGATCTAGGGTGACTAAAAATAGTTTATAAACATTAAAAACGTATTTGGATGGTCTTAGACTGGATTTAGAGAAGAGGAGAAGAAGAAAAAAACGAATTTTGGGATTTCTGGGCGTAGTCTGCCATCTCGTTAGAAGACCTGCCCAGGTCGTTCGAACGAACTTCTAACGAGATGACAGTTTTCTTTCTGACGAGTTGGTAGTTCGTTCGAATCCTTTCGTTCGAACGAGTGACACCCCAACTAATTAAATACCGGTTAGCTACTCCTTTATTAAATTAATACAAAATGCCAAGTTGGTTCAGTTCATAGCATCACTGTCGAAATATGTTTTAACAATTACTAGCCACCTAATATTTAAAATTGAGTTGTCAATTTTAATTAAATCCGATTAACATGCAGTAAGTAGATTATTAAATGCTAACATAACCACCTCAGCATAGTCACAATAGAATAAACATAAAATAGTAATGAAACTGGAGGAATACTCCTCACAACAATCCGAGTACTGAAATAAAAAAATACCAAGTTCGCATCACTAAATTAATTACAACCCAAAATATGAAATAACTGAATAGATAAAGTATCTCTAATAGGAAATAGGGCAACATGCTCAACAGATGAGAGAATCTGATAATATAGAGTCAAGATCGAAAATGGAGGCGTCTATTGTCAAGGTCCTATAACTTCCACAGTAGCTACAGTACGTCACCGGAATGGAACTCCTATGCTTGGTGTCCTTGTGGCTGAAAACCTAAAAGGTTTTACAAAAATAGATTTGAAAGAAAACGGGTCAGAGCCCGATTGTGAAAACAGTTTAAAAATAGCAAGTGTTTAATATCATTAAATAGTGAATATAAAGTACATGATAGTGTGTGTACTCACATGAGTTCCTCACCTCTCAACTAATTGTGCACTCCTATTGTACCCGTACCCATTCTAGTTATTCCCATACTTAACTAGTCTAATATAAAATCTAACATTGCTAGACGATTCACGATTTAATTCCGGCATCTTCATTTAAACAGAGTGTCTTACATTTCTTCTCGGTTTCCCATGTTAGTAATACTACTTACTAGAGGATTTCTATTTTTATCTTTATGAAAACATTTCTATTAATTATACTCACATTTATACATGACAGTGCATTTCAATTTACTGTATATTATTCTCATCATAAGTATAAAATACTAGCACCCCGAGGCTAAGCTGAGGTGCACACATACTCTGCAATCCAATCCAGGTACATCACGTACATTAGGACCATGAATTTCGAATCTCTCAAGAATCGTTCTCAAATGACAACAATCACACATAATGGAGGCGAACATAGTTCACATCATATGGGTCACGCACATACCTACGCTCCCATGATTAGCAGACTTATTAACTTCTCAATAAGTCCTTCCACTACACCAAATCTGCCCATTTGTCAAGGTCATTGACCTTGACAAATCCACCTTGTCAAGGTCAATGACCGTGACATTTCGAGGCGAGACAACTTTTTTTGTCACGGTCGTGTCACGGTCATTGACCTTGACAAAAACTCACATTTTGTGTCACGGTCGTGCCAAAGTCAATGACCGTGACACGTTTGTCACGGTTTATAACCGTGACAAAGCCGTGACCTTTTTTTAAAAAAAATGTCACGATCAATGACCGTGACAATTATGGGCAGAATTTAAAAAAAATCTGCTGGGCAGTATGGCCACTGCCACTGCCACTGCCACTGCCCAGCAGTATATTTGTACCTGTTATAGCAACGTTGTACCTGTTCCAAACATCATATATCCAACACAAACTAAAGATAATGCAAATATATATTCATGACAGTATAATCCAAATATTCAAAGTAAAAATAATATACATGACGATATAATCCAAATATAATTAAAATGGACAAACTTGAAAATAATGTTACTACATGTCTTGGATAAAACTGAGGAGGTGAGTAGGCCACATGACATACGAATTGACGCACCCACTAATATACGTCGTGCCGCATTGTTCACGCAACCACAATAGGGAGTTCTCCTTCCCGGGTATAACATGCGTGACGAGCACCTTGGACTCCATCTGTTGAATCACACGTCCATGGAATATTCCACCCTCGACGATATTCGGGTCCCTCAACCCCCGCCCTATCCGCTGGACATCAAATATGTCCAATATGAACACGCTCGGCCAACCAATTGTCGACAATGGTCTGTTGGAGGGCGTCAAATAGGGAAGTGGATCATCGAAGTACGAACGTGTCGGTGATGAAGCAGCGAGGTCCACATCCTCGTCATCCTGCGCCTCGTCCTCCCGCACCTCCTCCTCCACCGCCTTATCCTTCCCTTTCCCTTTCCCTTTCCCTTTACGGTCTCTACCCAACGTACGCTTCATGAATGCGTACATATCTTGGACCGTCGCCTCCAAACGGGACAGCTTCGCCTCGTGTGAATCCACCGTTCGAGCCAACCCGGTGTCGCTCGTCTCCAATCCGATGATCCTAGATTTGGCCACCCGCGAGCTCACTCCCCTTGTCCTCCCCTTGCGATCAGAGCCAAGCACTTGGCTGAGGGTGTCTGTGGACAAAGATGCCTTGTCGGCATCAGACTGCGACTCATGCACTTCGTTAAGCTTTGCCTGAAACGACAAAAAGCACATGATTAGTAAAATAAGTAAACTAAAAAATTATAACGTAATTAACAATAATTAAACTGTCGGATTACTTACAATCGTGGCCGCGACGCTCGGGGACACCTCCTTGTCCTTCCCCTTCTTCGTCCGAAGAGCCACATAAGTATCGAGCCTATGTGGCTTACCCCTTGGCCCACTCCCTACCCCCTGAAATAAAATAAAGTAAAGTAAAATTAGTATCGGCCCCGCAAAGTAAAATAATATCCAATAATATATTTATGTAGTTATAGATAAATTAAATCTTACCTGCATCCTATGCTCCACCTCAGCGTAAGAGGTCCGGTCGGAGTAGTGCACGTCCGTCTTTTTAGCCCGATTTTCCCTCCCCGATTGGCGAGATGCCAATTGTCGATCCTCGATCTCATTGTCAATGAACTTTTTCCATTGTGCCAATGAGATCGGCTCCTTGGGCGGGACGGATCCGCGCCATTGTAAAATGGACTCTCGTGTTTTTCCAAAGTACCGTGTCCGCATATTTTTCTTCCACGTCTTGTGTTGCTCCCTCAACTGCTCCAAGACGGAATCGCGTAGCTTTGGATCCAAGTTGAATTGTTCCTGTCCAACAAATACAATGTTAGTTGCGAATAAATATAAATATAAATATAAATATAAATATAAATTGAAATTGAAATATTCATATAAATATTACATGTAGTGCCACCCAAACAGCTAACTTGAGCTCATACGGCACCTCCTTCCAACTCATAAACCCCAGGCCGATGACCGTCTTTAGCAGCTTGAGGGATCTCGCTAAAAGCTCCGACTTGTTTTCGACGGTAATCCCAAATTTTCCATATTTAGGGAGCCTAGGGGCGGAGGAGCCCTCGTCGCCTCCGCTACCACCGAACCCAGACGACATCATCATAAACAGCATTATCATCTTCGCCCTAACATCTGAAGGAGACATTTTTGCTGTAAAAAAAATGTTATTAGTACAGATAAAAAAAATGTTAATAGTACACATTTCGTTTTACCTAATTGAATTAATTGAATTAATAGTACAGATAAAAAAATGTTCCGTCTATATTATAACGTATGTGTAAGTTCCGTCAATACCATTTCGTTTCAATTTTGTAATATTATGTTTTTTCCAAATATTCAAAGAGTTATTAAATGGGTGCCCCACCCCCTGCCCTCCTCCCCCCGCCACGCACACCTACGCACACACACACACACACACACACACACACACACACACACACACACACACCACCCCTACCCACCCCACCCCCACCCCCTCCCCCCACCACGACCGTGACAACTACATATATTGTTTATCAATAAAATTATGACATGAGATAATTATAATTGTAGCATAAATTTCATTATCATGGGTTTTATCTAATTGAATTAATTTCTTGAATAAAATTATTATCAATTTAAATGAAAATATCAATTATTATCCAATATTTTTGAATGAAATATTTATTTTGAATGAAAATATCAATTATTATCCAATTATTATCCAACTATTATCAATTATTTATTTTGAATGTAAATAATATTCAAAACCCCACCCACCCCCACCCCCTCCCCCCGCCACACACACACGCACCTACTTTTAGCCCTTGTTATTCATCAAATTTGAGGCAAGTTAATTAGAATATTTGTAGGACTGAAATTGATTTAGATTATGCCTATCTATGTAACTCTAAAACCTAATTGTGATTAAAATCTGATTTATATTGATTAATTCTATTACATTTATAATTTAACTAATAGAGTTGAAATTGGTGGCAATTTACTTTGGTTTGGTTTATTTCTAGTTGAATCTGAGTTAGAATTTTTAGATTATGTATAGGAATTGAATTTTAATATTAATCCTTCATAAATCCCTTGAATATATGCATAAATTTGTAGAGATTGAAATTAAATTGCTTGAGATTGAATTTCTATGTTTCGCGGTCATTATTTGAGTTTATTTGGATCTTTGGGTTTGGAGGGGATAACTAAGTTTTACTTTTAGATTCACCATATGTTCCAAATTCATTCGATGTGTTTTAATATTTTGAAAATTTCCACAATATTCAACTTTTTCTTTTACCCGGCCAAAGCCAAAACTCGGGGTTTCACCCCAACTTGTGTTACACTTTGAAAATTATCATTTCATGTCCTTTCTACTTTATATTTGATTTTATTCAAAAAACCATGTTCATTAGGACTATCATATGTAACACCCTTTCCAATATTTTTATTTCATAAAGATGTTCTGCTTTACGTAAAATTACCTTTTTACTCATTTGATTCCAAACTCACCTTTTACTCTATTTTCACAAGTGTTAATTTTTCAAAACACCATTAAGTTACCCACACTAACTTCTTAAATATTTTTAACAACTTAACACCCTTTTAATCATTTGGATTAGTATTCTTATCAATTGGAAACATCTTTATTTCAATACCTTTACATCTAAGAATCATTTAACATGTGAGACTATTTTATAAGAAAAATACCATTTCCTTTTATTAACACATGTAGTCTTACAACCTTACACTTATCACATCTATAATCCTTTTTTTCCACTTTGAAGAATAGAATTTCTACTTTGCTTATTTCATGTTTATATGTCCATTGTCCAAATAGTACAAGTTTATATACATGAGAAGATGGATTTTAAATCCTAAAATTCTATAAAATGGGTTAAACATATTTTTCATTCTAGAAATTCAAAATATTTGCAACAAATACTTTTTTAAACTAAAGGACATTTGATTTCTTAAAAACTCAAACCAATGTCCCATTTTTTTTTTATTAAATCTTCATTTTTGCAAGAAATTAAACTTAATTTACTAAATATCTTTAGCAAGATAAAAATCTAAATTTAAAACATTTTTATTCCATAAAAATATTTATCACCCACCCCACCCCAACCCCTGCCCCCCTCCACCACCCCCTCCCCCACCACACACCACCACACACACACACACACCCCACCCCACCCCTCCCCCACCACACACCACACACACACACACACACACACACACCACCCCACCCTGCCCCACCCCCTGCCCCCCTCCACCACCCCCTCCCCCACCCCGCCCCACCCCTACCCCCACCCTGCCCCACCCCCCACACACGCACACACATACACACATATATATATATACACATGCACACATAAATATACACACAAATATATATATAAATGGAAGAGAGAGAGAAAATGGACCTGAAAGTAGAGAGAGAGAGAGAGCAACGTCGAGAGAGAGAGAGAGAGAGAGATGGAGGGAACGGCGCGGGAGGGAAAAAAGAAGGGGGATAGGGTTTTTGCTACGAACCTTGTCACGGTCGTGTCAAGGTCTTTGACCGTGACAAGTATTGTCACAGTCATTGACCGTGATAAGTAAATTTGTCACGGTCTTGTCACGGTCAATGACCGTGACAATTAGTTATCACGGTCGTGTCAAGGTCAATGATCGTGACAAAAAACGCGTGTTTTTTGTCACGGTCAATGACCTTGACAAGGCTGGACGGCTGAAAGGTGACAATTTACCCATTTTGGTGTAGTGTTCTCTGACCTTTGTCCTTGAGGTACCAATCTAAATCCCCCCGTAGGCACACAAAGATTTGATGGCCCTGATCGAACGCCGACCTCCCATGATAGCAAGTACGGTAGGTATGTTATACATAGATAACTACATATACTAAGCATTCGCACATCTTAGATATCTCAATATATTAATAGAGGTATACTTCTCGTTCTTGTATCATCATTTAATGTCATATGCTTATAAGTCCCCGATTCATATACATTAAAGTTGTCAACTCTTCTCACGTCATAATTAGGTACTCGTTTCCTAATTCATAAAGGTCATTCTATTTACTACAAGATTCTAAGTTTTACTCCTCAACGTACTCCAATCTCCCAAATATACCCACTAGTCAATATGGGAAGGTTATTACTCCATTAAATAAGTCCATGGGACATTTGAAATAAAATCAGGCCTAAAAGGCCATTCTGTCAACTCGTTAGAAGTCTCGTTCGAACGAGTGTCTTTCGAACGAAAGGCTTCGAACAAACTACCAACTCTTTAGAAGGGATACTTTCATCTCCTTAGAAGCTCGTTCGAACGATCTGGGCAGGTCTTCTAACGAGATGGAAGACTACGGCCAGAAATCCCAAAATTCGTTTTTCCTTCTTTCTCCTCTTTTCTAAATCCACCCTAAGACCATTCAAATATGTTTTTAATGTTTATAAACTATTTTTAGTCACCCTAGATCATTCCTTAACATACTTTTGGGTCAAATCCTACAAATTAACATGCCAAAATCATAAATCCCCAATTCTTATTCCAAACCCTATGAACTGGAACCCAGAATTTAATTTCATAAAAAGACTTCTTATTAATCCGATTTCAGGTCATCAAAAGTTATATTTTGTATATTTAATTCATCCATAATCATTCTACATGCAAATTCTTACCCAAAACCAAAAATTTTACAATAATTCCATTGGGTATTCTTCATCAAAATTTCCAAGACATAAACAATTTTCTACACTACACATGGAGGAAATATTCAATGCAAATAACGACATCAAAACACTTGCCTTAGATTCGTTCTTCAGATGTGTTGTTGGTGGTTCAAGGTTGATTTTCTCCTCTTTTCCGGTCACAAATCCTTTCCAAAACTGATGGTGTGGAGATGGTTTAACTTGGGAACCCTTTACCCTCTTTCTAACTTTTCTCAAAAACTAGTGTAGCCACTCTCTTCCTTTTTGGCTGATAATGACTTTAGTGGTTCTTTTGAAATATCTTAATTAACACTAAAATTCGTGGGTCTATATTCCCTAATTTTTAAAATTACCAAAATACCCTTATAGGTTGCCGATTTGGCCTAAAAGTGCCCCGAGACCCAAACTAAACCCCCGGCTAGTGTTTTCTGACTATTTCGACCCTTTCGAACACGTTGGCCCACTCAAAATGACCATTCGGTTGATAAAAATATAATTTACTTTTTAATTTAAATAATTTCGTTCCTGACGTGACTGACACGCGCGTCCCAACTAAATTTCTGAATTGTCGTATTTTAGTCTCGCTATAACTTTAATATTTTCAATACTCGTGTATTATCATACATACTCAGAAATATTAAATTTTAACATCATAATCAAATACCAACTCACATCTCGCTAGTATTTATACCCGGATTAATTCCCAATTAATTCTCATTTAATTCAATTAATCCCTTAAATAAAATTAATAAAATTACGGGGTATTATATAATTCCCCCCTAATAACATAATTTCGTCCCGAAATTTGGAACTAAAGAGTACCTGGTAAAAATAACTCCGGATAGTGCTCGCGCATCTCATCCTCGTGCTCCAATGTGGACTCCTCGGCATTATGATGCCGCCACTGAACACGTACTAACGGTACTATCTTCGACCTCAGTTTTTGCTCGCTTCGGTCCAAAATAGCAATCGGCCCCTCCTCGTAGGAACTATTGGGCTGAAGATTGATGTCCTCCAAAGCAATGTGAGTATGGGCCAAATCATCCCTAAGATATTTCCTTAGCGAGGAAATATGGAACACATCATGAATCCTATGCAAGTGCTCCGGTAACCCAAGTCTATACGCAACTGGCCCAATATGCTCGATGATAGGAAATGGCCCCACATACCTTGGTGTCAGTTTCCCCTTCTTCCCAAAACGCATAATCCCCTTCATAGGAGATATTTTGAGTGACACCTGGTCCCCCACCTTGAATTCTCTAAAGAACCTCTTGGCATCAGCATAACTCTTCTGCCGGTCCTGAGCTACCCGAATGCAGCTCCGTATCATCTCTATCCTTGAAGAAGTGTCGTGAATCACATCCGATCCGAGGAGTTTGTTATCCCCCACCTCTAACCAACTTGCTGGGGAATGACAAGGTCTACCATACAACACCTCAAATGGAGCCATGCCAATGGTGAACTGGTAGGAGTTATTATAAGCAAACTCCACCAGTGGAAGATACTGCTCCCAACCACCTCTAAAATCTAAGATGCACATACGCAACATGTCTTCCAACATCTAATTTGTCTGCTCTGTTTGCCCATTAGTCTGCGGGTGATATGCCGTACTCAGTTGCAACTCTATACCCATGGCCTCCTAGAAACTCTTCCAAAATCATGAAATAAATATCTTGTATCGGTCAGACACGATATTTAGAGGCACCCCATGAAGTTTCACTATTTTAGCAATGAAAAGATGGGCATACTGTCCCGTAGTGTAATTTGTCCTTACGGGTAAAAAATGAGCAACTTTGGTCAACCGGTCCACAATTACCCATATGGAGTCGTGACCCCTCTGTGACGTAGGTAACCCCATGATAAAGTACATGGATATGCTCTCACATATCCACGTCAGAACCTCTAATGGCTGTAGAAGTCTTGCTGGTTTCTGATGGTCCACCTTTACTAGCTGAAAAGTGTCACATTTAGAAACGAACACGGTGATATCCCTTTTCATCCCGCTCCACCAGTACTGTGGTCTCATTTCATGGTACATCTTATCCCCACCAGGGTGTACCGTGAGCCGTGCGACTCTGCCATTACCTCGTGTCGCAAGTCTTCCCCTTCCGGAACAACCAGTCTTCCATTGAAGCGTAATCCCCCGTCTGAACTAACGGTATAGGACTCGGCTCCCTCTGCTAGTAATCGAACTATCTGCTCCTGACAGAACGAGTCATTTTCCTGGGCCTTTATCACTTTCATAAAAATTTGCGGTGTAACAGTCATCACAGACCTGAACGATTGGGCCACTGCATCCTGGTGTCCCAACTCCTTTCACTTAGCTTTACACACCTCGTCCACCTCATCTACCGGCCTACGGCTCAACGCGTCTGCTACCAAGGTAGCCTTCCCTAGGTGATACTGGATATCAAACTAATAATCTTTCACAAACTCAAGTCACCGACGTTGACACATATTCAGCTCCTTCTGCGGGAAGAGGTATTGTAGAGACTTTTGGTCTCTAAACAACCGAAATTTCTCCGCCAGGAGATAGTGTCTACAAATTCGAAGAGCGAATACGACTACCGCTAACTCCAAGTCGTGGGTTGGGTAATTCCTCTCATAAGGTTTAAGCTTACGGGAAGCATAAGCTATGGCCTGACTCTCCTATTGCAGCACACCTCCAAGTCCTTGCAAGGACGTATCGGTGTAAACTAAATACTAAACTCCCGGTCTGGGCAATGCTAACACAGGCGCTGAGGTCAACTTGTCCTTCAACTCATCAAATACCAACTGATAGGCATCGCTCCAGATGAATGGCACACCTTTGCGAGTCAGATGTGTCAAAGGACCCGCTATCTTTGAGAAACCCCGAATAAACCTCCTGTAGTATCCTGCTAGGCCCAAGAAACTATGGATCTCATTCAGTGTCGTGGGCTCCCACTCTCTCACTGTGGATACCTTACCCTGATCAACAGATATCCCCCGGTCTGAAATGATATGCCCCAAAAATTGAACCTCCTTCAGCCAAAATCCATATTTCTCATACTTTGCATAAAGCTCGTTCTGACGTAGCATCTGCAAAACATGCCTCAAATGCTCTACGTGCTCCTCTTCTGTCTGGGAGTAAAATAGGATCTCATCAATAAAGACAATGATGAATTGGTCTAGGAACGCTCTGAACACCCTATTCATGAAGTCCATAAACACGGCCGGAGCGTTGGTTGAGCCAAAAGGCATAACCCGAAACTCATAGGAACCATACCTCGCCAAGAAAGCAGTCTTCGAGACGTAGTGTTCCCTAATACGCAACTGATGGTATCCCGATCGCAAGTCAATCTTTGAGAAGAAGCAAGCTCCTCTCAACTGGTCAAATAAGTTGTCGATTCGGGGCAACGAATACTTATTCCGTATCGTGACTTTATTCAACTCCCGATAATCTACACACAATCTCAACAATCCATCCATCTTCTTTACAAACAACACAAGGGCACCCCACGATGAAGTACTTCTTCGGATAAACCCCTGACCCAATAACTGCTCTATCTGATCCCTTAGCTCTCTCATCTCCGCTGGAGCCATACGGTACGGTGCGTGGACAATGGGTCGAGTGCCCGGCGTCAAACTAATAACAAAATCTATCTCTCTACTAGGAGGTAATCCAGGTATGTCCTGAAATACATCAGCAAATTTCCTAACAACTGGAATCGAATCTAGTGGTATAACCACTTCCTTAGAGGTCTCCTCCTCTATGTAATACAAGTGTGTGGACGATCCTCTCTCGGGGCGAGGTATCGCCACTAAAAACATCTCCTGCCTGGGAATGGCAAAAATAATAATCCTACTGAAACAATCAATCATGGCTCGGTACGTAACTAACCAATCCATACCAACTATCGTATCGTAATCAGTCATCTCTAATACTAGCATATTAGCGGGTAAAGTGAATCTCCCTATTTTTATACCCACACCTCTACAAATAAGGGAAATCACGGAACCCCTACTCAACGATGAATCTACGCAAGTAACCGTGCTCTTTGCAGTGTCTAATAACCCCAAAGTGCATGCAAATATCATGGCAATGAAATAATGTATGGCTCCCGTATCAAATAAAATACGCCCCATAGTACCCTGAATAGAGAACATACCCTCAATAGTAGGTGGATCATGTGGGACTGCGGCATGCTGGAGAAGATATACTCTCCCATACTGAAGCTGTCCCTACTGGATTAGGATCGCTGGGATGGGTGGTAATACTGCCATCAATGGTGGTGCTGGGAGGGCGGGGGGAAATATAGGCCTCTATGGCTCGTGTCGAACACCCTGTTGTTGCTGCGGTGGGGCCCTGCCCCTATCAGGACAATCCTGGCATTTGTGACCAATCTTACCACAAACGAAGCACTTCCCCAGGAAGTTTCCCCCTTGCTGTCCCTGCTGCCCACGACCCTGATGGTCATTACCATTCTTACCTTGACCATACTGACCCTGTTGAAACTGTTGTTGCTGACCATTCTGGCCCTGCTGGCCCTGATTGCCATTCTGATTCTTATGGCCATGTCTGAAACCTCCCTGACCATTCCTGAAACCCCCAGATCTGAATCTCTTAGGATCCCCCTGTTGGGAACCCTGATCACCCTGCCTGTGCTGACCCTGAGCAGATTGTTCCCCGCTGGCATCATTTCCCCTATCCTGCCCTGATGGCTGGACTCTCCTGATCTCTTACTCTCAGACATGTGAAAGCGGTGATCCTGGAAGTGAAGCAAAGCTGCGTTAACCATATCAGAGTAAGTGGCCAACGAGAGGTTTCCCAACAAGTGCTGACGGATCCTCCAAGTCAATCGATCCATGAACTTCTGAATCTTCTTCTCCTTAGTCAGAATCTCATCAGGAACAATGTTCAAGAGATTAGTGAATTCGACCTCATACTCGGTCACGGTCTTCCCCTCCTGGTTGAGGTTCATTAACTTCCTCCTCATTTCAATGTGAACAACTGATGGAAAATATTTGCGGTCGAACCGCACCCAGAGCTCCTGAATAGAAAGGGCGTCTCTCTCCCCCGCGGTGGTAATGGACTCCCACCACTGCAACGCTGATCCTATTAGCTTGAAAGTAGCCAATATCTGCTTCTGAACATCCGTGCACTCATACATCCTTAAGTGCCTTTGAATGTCCTTCCTCCACTGACTGGACACAATAACGTCGGAGCTACCTGTAAAATCCGGAGGGTGTGCTTTCTAAAAAGCATCACGAGCGCATTCCCAAGAAGACGGGAATGCATGAGCCTGAACTGGCGCGGCTACCGGCACTTGAGGTGGTGCCTACTGCACAACTGCGAGGGCGGAATTTATCTCTTGGGCTATAATAGCTGCAACCTATGCGGCATTCATGGTGCCCTGAACTGGTGCAGGCTGTGGCTCGGGCTAAGCATCCCTAGGAATTCGCTGTGCAGGTCGTGGAGGCATGTGAAATGAGAGTAAAGTCTTATAAGTTCGCAGTTATTATCTCAAAATAGCTGAAGAGCAAAACATACATAAAAGAATACAACAGTCCTAAAATATAGGGCCCTACATCAAAGAAAGCTCAGCGAAAACATAATAAGCCGTACAGATCCTAAGGACACTAGAATATGATGCTCTGATACCACCTGTGACACCCCGACTAATTAAATACCGCGTAGCTAATCCTTTATTAAATTAATATAAAATGCCAAGTTGGTTCAGTTCATAGCATCACTGTCGAAATACGTTTTAACAATTACTAGCCACCTAATATTTAAAAGTGAGTTGTTAATTTTAATTAAATCCGATTAACATGCAATAAGTAGATTATGAAATGCTAACATAACCACCACAACATAGTCACAATAGAATAACCATAAAATAATAATGAAACTGGAGGAATACTCCTCACAACAATCCGAGTACTGAAATAAACAAATACTCAGTCCGCATCACTAAATTAATTACAACCAAAAATCTGAAATAACTGAATAGATAAAGTATCTCTAACAGGAAATATGGCGACATGCCCAACAGATGAGAGAATTTGATAATATAGAGTCAAGATCGAAAATGGAGGCGTCTATTGTCAAGATCCTGTAACTTCCACAGTAGTTACAGTACGTCACCTGAATGGAACTCCTATGCTTGGTGTCCTTGTGGCTGGGCACCTAAAAGGTTTTATAAAAATAGATTTCAAAGCAAATGGGTCAGATCCCGATTGTGAAAACAGTTTAAAAATAGCAAGTGTTTAATATCATCAAACAGTGAATATAAAGTACATGATAGTGTGTGCACTCACATGAGTTCCTCACCTCTCAACTAATTGTGCACTCCTATTGTACCCGTACCCATTCTTGTTATTCCCATACTTAACTAATCTAATATAATATCTAACATTGCTATACGATTCACGATTTAATTCCGGCATCTTTATTTAAACAGAGTGTCTTACATTTCTTCTCGATTTCCCATATTAGTAATACTACTTACTAGAGGATTTCCATTGTCATCTTTATGAAAACGTTACTATTAATTATACTCACATTTATACATGATAGTGCATTTTAATTTATAGTATATTATTCTCATCATAAGTATACAATACTAGCACCCTCAGGCTAAGCTGCGGTGCACACATACTTTACTATCCAATCCGGTACATCACGTACATTAGGACCACGCATTTCGAATCTCTCAGGAATCGTTCTCAAATGACAACAATCACATATAATGGAGGCGAACATAGTTCACATCACATGGGTCACGCACATACCTACGCTCCCATGATCAGTAGACTTATTAACTTCTTAATAAGTCCGTCTCTGACCTATGTCCTTGAGGTACCAATCTAAATCCCCCCGTAGGCTCACAAAGATTTCATGGCCCTGATTGAACGCCGACCTCCCATGATAGCAAGTACGGTAGGTATTTTATACACAAATAACTACATATACTAAGCATTCGAACATCTTAGATATCTCAATACATTAATAGAGGTATACTTCTCGTTCTTGTATCATCATTTAATGTCATATGCATGTAAGTCCCCGATTCATATACATTAAAGTTGTCAACTCTTCTCACGTCGTAATTAGGTACTCATTTACTAATTCATAAAGGCCATTCGATTTAGTACAAGATTCTAAGTTTTACTCCTCAACGTACTCCAATCTCCCAAATATACCCAATAGTAAATATGGGAAGGTTATTACTCCATTAAATAAATCTACTGGACATTTGAAATAAAATCAGGCCTAAAAGGCCATTCTGTCAACTGGTTAGAAGTCTCGTTCGAACGAGTGTCGTTCGAACGAAAGGCTTCAAATGAACTACCAACTCGTTAGAAGGGATACTGTCATCTCGTTAGAAGCTCGTTCGAACGAGGTCATTCGAACGACCTGGGTAGGTCTTCTAACGAGATGGCAGACTACGCCCAGAAATCCCAAAATTCGTTTTTTTTCATCTTTCTCCTCTTCTCTAAACCCACCCTAAGACCATCCAAATACATTTTTAATGTTTATAAACTATTTTTAGTCACCCTAGATCATTCCTTAACATGCTTTTGGGTCAAATCTTACAAATTAACATGCCAAAATCATAAATCCCCAATTCTTATTCCAAACCCTATGAACTTGAACCCAGAATTTAATTTCATAAAAAGACTTCTTATTAATCCGATTTCAGGTCATCAAAAGTTATATTTTGTATATTGAATTCGTCCATAATCATTCTACATGTAAATTCCTACCCAAAACAACAAATTTTGACAATAATTCCATTGGGTATTCTTCATCAAAATTTCCAAGACATAAACAGTTTTCTACACTACACATGGAGGAAATATTCAATGCAAATAACGACATAAAAACCCTTGCCTTAGATTCGTTCTTCAGATGTGTTGTTGGTGGTTCAAGGTTGATTTTCTCCTATTATCCGGTCACAAATCCTTTCCAAAACTGATGGTGTGGAGATGGTTTGGCTTGGGAACCCTTTACCCTCTTTCTAACTTTTCTCAAAAACTAGCGTAGCCCACTCTCTCCCTTTTTGGCTGATAATGGCTTTAGTGGTTCTTTTAAAATACCTTAATTAACACCAAAATTCGTGGGCCAACTTCCTTAATTTTTTAAAATTATCAAAATACCCTTCTAGGTTGCCGGTTTGGCCTAAAAGTGCCTCGAGACCCAAACTAAACCGCCGGCTAGTGTATTCTAACTATTTCGACCCTTCCGGATACGTTTGCGCACTCAAAATGAGCATTCGGTTGATAAAAATATAATTCACTTTTTAATTTAAATAATTTCGTTCCTGACGTGACTGACACGCACGTCCCAACTAAATTTTCGAATTGTCGTATTTCAGTCTCGCGACAACTATAATATTTTCAATACTCATATATTACCATACATACTAAGAAATATTAAATTTTAACATCATAATCAAATACCAACTCACTTCTCCCAAGTATTTATACCCGGATTAATTCCCAATCAACTCTCATTTAATTCAATTAATCCCTTAAATAAAATCAGAAAAATTACGGGGTATTACACCTGTGACACCCCGACTAATTAAATACCGGGTAGCTACTCCTTTATTAAATTAATACAAAATGTCAAGTTCGTTCAATTCATAGCATCACTGTCGAATTATGTTTTAACAATTACTAGCCACCTAATATTTAAAAGTGAGTTGTCAATTTTAATTAAATCCGGTTAACATGCAATAAGTAGATTATGAAATGCTAACATAACCACCACAACATAGTCACAATAGAATAACCATAAAATAACAATGAAACTGGAGGAATACTCCTCATAACAATCCAAGTACTGAAATAACCAAATACCAAGTCCGCATCACTAAATTAATTACAACCCAAAATCTGAATAGATAAAGAATCTCTAAAAGGAAATAGGGCGACGTGCCTAACAGATGAGAGAATCTGATAATATATAGTCAAGATCGAAAATGGAGGCGTCTACTGTCAAGGTCCTTGTAAGGACACAAATTTCCAATTGAGTCCATGTATTGTGTTGGCTCAATTCCGGACAAAAACATTTATTCATAGGTTAGTGTTTTATTTTAATACTCTCAAGCCTATGAAGTGTGTGTTGAAGATGTAGCGGCAAAGAATTTAAAGCTTCATCAAAATGCCGGTTTGCGTGCCTCGTTTCTACGTCATCAACTAAGGTTCCATGCTCCCAAGGTATGAATGTAATTATATTTATATAGGAGCTTGGAACAATGTTTATTTGGGTGTTAGGTTTAATAAAAAAACCATGTTTAATTTCATAAATAATTTAAAAAGAACTTTATATTAATATATATAAAAGTTTCTGGGCCAAAATCAATTTATAGAAAAATTTCTGAAACTCGTTCGAAATTTCGTTCTAACGAGATTTTTCGTTCGAACCAAGTTTCATTCGAACGAGACTGCCAACGACCCTAAACTGGTCAGTCGTTCGATATGTCGTTCGAACGAATTTTCTCGTTCTAATGAGGTATCTAACGAGGTTCTAATGAGCCCAGGCTGGTCGCTCGTTAGAAATCTCGTTCGAACGAGACTCAATGTCGTTCGAACGAGAATGCCAGGCGGGAACAATTTTGAGCAGTTTTTTGGCAGTTTTCACCCATGTTCCCCACTTGTTTTTCAACCAACTTTTTCAGACTTTATGAGGGACGGGAAACACATTTTTCTATCTAACTTTTCCAACTAAGTTTATCTCCTAGAGAGAGTTTGAGAGAAAAAAGAGTTTAGGAAAATGTTCAAGTTTTGAGTGTTGTTTTTTTTTAAAGAAAAATTCATACACACTCTAGTTTACACCCAATTGTTTATCCAAGTTTTTATATATATATCTTTACTTGGAGTTTGGCACCGGGTTTGCGTCTCCATCCCATCACAAAGAAGAAGACATTTTGTGGCGATTTTACTCACTTGGAGAAAGGCTCCAAGCTTGGGTGACGGTGACCATACAAAGTCCTATCGGTGGATTCCGAGATCGCGGTGGAGCTCCGTGGTTGTCCGCTAGGAAGAGGTTTCTACAAGAAGGAGAATCGGGTATTGAGAGGGTTCGAGTCGAGTGTTGTAAGTCTCTTGTCTTGTAATTGTATAATTCCGTATCTAGTGGACTTGTGGCTAGGGCCGTCCGAGGTTTTTTCCCGTCTTGGGTTTTTCCTCGTACATCGCGGCGTAGTGTGACCTTGTTTATTTTATCTTGCACAGAATTTAGAACGCATGCTTAGGTTAATTTCAAGATAAAATTTGGTTTAACAATCACACTAATTTAAACTGGGACTTTAATAATATTTTGGGTAAAATTGTTTAATTCAAGTCACTTGCATTAATTTGGTTGGCCTAACTTGGAAATATGAACAATCATAATTTAGGCAAATTCTAGGACTTGGATTTAATTGGACTTAACAGGTTTAAGTGATAATTAATAATTTGGTTTGTTTAAGTTAATTATTCACTTTATTCTGTTTATGTTAAAATTGGAATTTTACTATTTGAATTTGAACCATCATCCTACCATTTACGCTTCCGCATATAAATTAAGTTTTACAAGGAAATTACAAAGTTTGATTTTAAATTGAGAACAAGTTTTTTTAAAACACGGGGACCCATAAACTATAGCGTTATCAGTCCTGTACCTTCCACAGCAGCTATAGTACGTCACCTAAATGGAACTCTTATGCTTGGTATCCTTGTGGCTGGGCACCTAAAAGGTTTTACAAAAATAGATTTGAAAGAAAACGGGTCAGAGCCCGATTGTGAAAACTGTTTAAAAATAGCAAGTGTTTAATATAATTAAATAGTGAATATAAAGTACATGATAATGTGTGCACTCACATGAGTTCCTCACCTCTCAACTAATTGTGCACTCCTATCGTACCCGTACCCATTCTAGTTATTCCCATACTTAACTAGCCTAATATAAAATCTAACATTGCTATACGATTTACGATTCAATTCTGGTATCTTCATTTACATAGAGTGTCTTACATTTCTTCTCGGTTTCCCATATTAGTAATACTACTTACTAGAGGATTTCCATTTTTATCTTGACGAAAATGTTGCTATTAATTATACTCACATTTATACATGACAATGCATTTCAATTTACTATATATTATTCTCATCATAAGTATACAATACTATCACCCCGAGGCTAAGCTGCGGTGCACACATACTCTGCTATCCAATCCCAGTACATCACGCACATTAGGACCACACATTCCGAATCTCTCAGGAATCGTTCTCAAATGACAACAATCACAAATAATGGAGGTGAACAGAGTTCACATCACATGGGTCACGCACATACCTACGCTCCCATGATCAGCAGACTTATTAACTTCTTAATAAGTCCTTCTCTGACCTATGTCCTCGAGGTACCAATCTAAATCCCCACGTAGGCACACAAAGATTCGATGGCCCTAATCGAACGCCAACCTCCCATGATAGCAAGTACGTTAGGTATGTTATACATAGATAACTACATTTACTAAGCATTCGCACATCTTAGATATCTCAATATGTTAATAGAGGTATACTTCCCGTTCTTATATCATCATTTAATGTCATATGCTTATTAGTCCCCGATTCATATACATTAAAGTTGTCAACTCTTCTCACATCGTAATTAGGTACTCGTTTCCTAATTCATAAAGGTCATTCGATTTACTACAAGATTCTAAGTTTTACTCCTCAGCGTAAAGTAATCTACCAAATATACCCACTAGTCAATACGGGATGGTTATTACTCCATTAAATAATTGTACGGGACATTTGAAATAAGATCAGGCCTAAAAGGCCATTCTGTCAACTCGTTAGAAGTCTCGTTCGAAGGAGGTCATTCGAACGAGTGTCGTTCGAACGAAAGGCTTCGAATGAACTGCCAACTCGTTAGAAGGGATACTGTCATCTCGTTAGAAGCTCGTTCAAACGACCTGGGCAGGTCTTCTAACGAGATGGCAGACTACGCCCAGAAATCCAAAAATTCATTTTTTTTTCTTCTTTCTCCTCTTCTCTAAACCCACCCTAAGACCATCCAAATACGTTTTTAATGTTTATAAACTATTTGTAGCCACCCTAGATCTTTCCTTAACATGATTTTGGGTCAAATCTCACAAATTAACATGCCTAAATCATAAATCCCCAATTCTTATTCCAAACCCTATGAACTTGAACCCATAATTTAATTTCATAAAAAGACTTCTTATTAATCCGATTTCAGGTCATCAAAAGTTATATTTTGTATATTGAATTCATCCATAATCATTCTACATGTAAATTCCTACCCAAAACAACAAATTTTGACAATAATTCCATTGGGTATTCTTCATCAAAATTTCCAAGACATAAACAGTTTTCTACACTACACATGGAGGAAATATTCAATGCAAATAACGACATCAAAACCCTTGCCTTAGATTCGTTCTTCAGATTTGTTGCTGGTGGTTCAAGGTTGATTTTCTCCTATTATCCGGTCACAAATCCTTTCCAAAACTGATGGTGTGGAGATGGTTTGGCTTGGGAACCCTTTACCCTCTTTCTAACTTTTCTCAAAAACTAGCGTAGCCCACTCTCTCCCTTTTTGGCCGATAATGGCTTTAGTGGTTCTTTTAAAATATCTTAATTAACACTAAAATTCGTGGGTCTAAATTTCCTAATTTTAAAATTACCAAAATACCCTTCTAGGTTGCCGGTTTTGCCTAAAAGTGCCCCGGGACCCAAACTAAACCCCCGGCTACTGTTTTCTGACTATTTCGACCCTTCCGGACACGTTGGCCCACTCAAAATTACCATTCAATTGACAAAAAATACAATTCACTTTTTAATTTAAATAATTTGGTTCCTGACGCGACTGACACGCGCGTCCCAACTAAATTTCTGAATTGTCGTATTTCAGTCTCGCGACAACTTTAATATTTTCAATACTCATGTATTACCATACATACTCAGATGCATTAAATTTAAACATCATAATCAAATACCAACTCACATCTCGCTAGTATTTATACCCAGATTAATTCCCAATTAATTCTCATTTAATTCAATTAATCCCTCAAATAAAATCAATAAAATTATGGGGTATTACACCTGTGACACCCCGACTAATTAAATACCGGGTATATACTCCTTTATTAAATTAATAAAAAATGTCAAGTTGGTTCAGTTCATAGAATCACTGTCGAAATACGTTTTAACAATTACTAGCCACCTAATATTTAAAAGTGAGTTGTTAACTTTAATTAAATCCGGTTAACATATAATACGTAGATTATGAAATGCTACCATAACTACCACAACATAGTCACAATAGAATAACCATAAAATAGTAATGAAACTGGAGCAATACTCCTCACAACAATCCGAGTAATGAAATAAACAAATACCAAGTCCGCATCACTAAATTAATTACAACCCAAAATCTGAATAGATAAAGTATCTCAAAAAGAAAATAGGGCGACATGCCCAACAAATGAGAGAATCTGATAATACAGAGTCAAGATCGAAAATGGAGGCGTCTACTGTCATGGTCGTGTACCTTCCACAGCAGCTATAGTACGTCACCTGAATGGAACTCCTATGCTTGGTATCCTTGTGGCTGGGCACCTAAAAGGTTTTACAAAAATAGATTTGAAAGCAAACGGGTCAGAGCCCGATTGTGAAAACTGTTTAAAAATAGCAAGTTTTTAATATCATTAAACAGTGAATATAAAGTACATGATAATGTGTGCACTCACATGAATTCCTCCACTCTCAACTAATTGTGCACTCCTATCGTATCCGTACCCATTCTAGTTATTCCCATACTTAACTAGTCTAATATAAAATCTAACATTGCTATACGATTTACGATTCAATTATGGAATCTTCATTTAAACAGAGTGTCTTACATTTCTTCTCGATTTCCCATATTAGAATTACTACTTACTAGAGGATTTCCATTTTTATCTTTACGAAAACGTTGCTATTAATTATACTCACATTTATACATTACAGTGCATTTCAATTTACTGTATATTATTCTCATCATAAGTATACAATACTAGCACCCCGAGGCTAAGCTGCGGTGCACACATACTCTGCTATCCAATCCCGGTACATCACGTACATTAGGACCACGCATTATGAATCTCTCAGGAATCGTTCTCAAATGACAGCAATCACACATAATGGAGGCGAACATAGTTCACATCACATGGGTCACGCACATACCTATGATCCCATGATCAACAGACTTATTAACTTCTCAATAAGTCCTTCTCTAACCTATGTCCTCGAGGTACCAATCTAAATCCCCCCGCCGGCACACAAAGATTAGATGGCCCTGATCGAACGCCGACCTCCCATGATAGCAAGTACGGTAGGTATGTTATACATAGATAACTACATATATTAAGCATTCGCACATCTTAGATATCTCAATATATTAATAGAGGTATACTTCTTGTTCTTATATCATCATTTAATGTCATATTCTTATAAGTCCCCGATACATATACATTAAAGTTGTCAACTCTTCTCGCGTCATAATTAGGTACTCGTTTCCTAATTCATAAAGGTCATTGGATTTACTACAAGATTCTAAGTTTTACTCCTCAACGTACTCCAATCTCCCAAATATACCCACTAGTCAATACGGGAAGGTTATTACTCCATTAAATAAGTCTACGGGACATTTGAAATAAAATCAGGCCTAAATGGCCATTCTATGAACTCGTTAGAAGTCTCGTTCGAACGAACTACAAACTCGTTAGAAGGGATACTGTCATCTCGTTAGAAGCTCGTTCGAACGACCTGGGCAGGTCTTCTAACGAGATGGCAAACTACGCCCAGAAATCCCAAAATTCATTTTTTTCTTCTTTCTCCTCGCCTCTAAACCCACCCTAAGACCTTCCAAATACGTTTTTAATGTTTATAAACTATTTTTAGTCACCCTAGATCATTCCTTAACATGCTTTTGGGTCAAATATTACAAATTAACATGCCTAAATCATAAATCCCCAATTCTTATTCCAAACCCTATGAACTTGAACCCATAATTTAATTTCATAAAAAGACTTCTTATTAATCCTATTTTAGGTCATCAAAAGTTATATTTCGTATATTGAATTCGTCCATATACATTATACATGTAAATTCTTACCCAAAACCACAAATTTTACAATAATTCCATTGGGTATTCTTCATCAAAATTTCAAAGACATAAATAGTTTTCTACACTACACATTGAGGAAATACTCAATGCAAATAACGACATCAAAACACTTGCCTTAGATTCATTCTTCAGATGTGTTGTTGGTGGTTCAAGGTTGATTTTCTCCTATTTTTCGATCACAAATCCTTTCCAAAACTGATGGTGTGGAGATGGTTTGGCTTGGGAACCCTTTACCCTCTTTCTAACTTTTCTCAAAAACTAGCGTAGCCCACTCTCTCCCTTTTTGGCTGATAATGGCTTTCGTGGTTCTTTTAAAATATCTTAATTAGCACTAAAATTCATGGGTCTAAATTTCCTAATTTTAAAATTACCAAAATACCCTTCTAGGTTGCCGATTTTGCCTAAAAGTGCCCCGGGACCCAAACTAAACCCCCGGCTACTGTTTTTTCGACTATTTTGATCCTTCTGGACATGTTGGCCCTCTCAAAATAACCATTGGGTTGATAAAAATATAATTCACTTTTTAATTTAAATAATTTCGTTCCTAACGCGACTGACACGCGTGTCCCAACTAAAATTTTGAATTGCCGTATTTCAGTCTCACGACAACTTTAATATTTTCAATACTCATGTATTACCATACATACTAAGAAATATTAAATTTTAACATCATAATCAAATACCAACTCACATCTCGCTAGTATTTATACTCGGATTAAGTCCCAATTAATTCTCATTTAATTCAATTAATCCCTTAAATAAAATCAATAAAATTTTGGGGTATTACTTACTTCCCCCCTAATAACAGAATTTAGTCTTGAAATTCAGAACTGAAGAGTACCTGGTAAAACTAACCTCGCGCTCACATGTGGACTCCTCGGAATTATGATGCTGCCAATGAACACGTACTAACGGTACTATCTTCGACCTCAGTTTCCGCTCGCTTCGGTCGAAAATTGCAATCGACCCCTCCTCGTAGGAACTATCGGGCTGAAGATTAATGTCCCCCAAAGCAATGTTAGTATGGGCCAAATCATCCCTAAGATATATCCTTAGCGAGGAAATATGGAACACATCATGAATCCTATGCAAGTTCTTCGGTAACCCAAGTCTATACACAACTGGCCCAATACGCTCGATGATAGGAAATGGCACCACATACATTGGTGCCAGTTTCCCCTTCTTCCCAATACGCATAATTCCCTTCATAGGAGATATTCTGAGTAACACCTAGTCCCCCACCTTGAATTCTTTGAAGAACCTCTTGGCATCAACATAGCTCTTCTGCGGTCCTGAGCTGCCCGAATGCGGCTCCGTATCATCTCTATCCTTACCGAAGTGTCTTAAATCACTTTCAGTCCAAGGAGTTTGTTATCTCCCATTTGGATCCGCATTCGGGTAGCTCAGGACCGGCAAAAGAGCTATGCTGATGCCAAGAGGTTCTTCAGAGAATTCAAGGTGGGGGACCAGGTGTTACTCAGAATAGCTCCTATGAAGGGGATTATTTGTTTTGGGAAGAAGGGGAAACTGGCACCAAGGTATCTGGTGCCATTTCCTATCATCGAGCATATTGGGCCAGTTGTGTATAGACTTGGGTTACCAGAGAACTTGCATAGGATTCATGATGTGTTCCATATTTCCTCGCTAAGGAAATATCTTAGGGATGATTTGGCCCATACTCACATTGCTTTGGAGGACATCGATCTTCAGCCCGATAGTTCCTATGAGGAGGGGTCGATTGCTATTTTGGACCGAAGCGAGCGGAAACTGAGGTCGAAGATAATACCGTTAGTACGTGTTCATTGGCGGCATCATAATTCTGAGGATTCCACATGTGAGCGCGAGGTTAGTTTTACCAGGTACTTTTTAGTTCTGAATTTCGAGACGAAATTCTGTTATTAGGGGGGAAGTATGTAATACCCCGTAATTTTATTGATTTTATTTAAGGGATTAATTGAATTAAACGAGAATTAATTGGGAATTAATCCGGGTATAAATACTAGCGAGATGTGAGTTGGTATTTGATTATGATGTTAAAATTTAATATTTCTGAGTATGTATGGTAATACATGAGTATTGAAAATATTAAAGTTGTCCCGAGACTGAAATACGATAATTCAAAATTTTAATTGGGACGCACGTGTCAGTCGCATCAAGAACGAAATTATTTAAATTAAAAATTAAATTATATTTTTATCAACTGAATGGTCATTTTGAGGGTGCCAACGTATCCGGAAGGGTCGAAATATTCAGAAAACACTAGCCGGGGGTTTAGTTTGGATCCCGGGGCACTTTTAGGCCAAACCGGCAACCTAGAAGGGTATTTTGGTAATTTTAAAAATTAAGCAATTTAGACCCACGAATTTTAGTGTTAATTAAGATATTTTAAAATAACCACTAAAGCCATTATCAGCCAAAAAGGGAGAGAGTGGGCTACGGTAGTTTTTGAGAAAAGTTAGAAAGAGGGTAAAGGGTTCCCAAGCCAAACCATCTCCACACCATCAGTTTTGGAAAGGATTTGTGACCGAAAAAGAGGAGAAAATCAACCTTGAACCACCAACAACACATCTGAAGAACGAATCTAAGGTAAGTGTTTTGATGTCGTTATTTGCATTGAATATTTCCTCCATGTGTAGTGTAGAAAACTGTTTATGTCTTAGAAATTTTGATGAAGAATATCTAATGGAATTATTGTAAAATTTGTGGTTTTGGGTAGGAATTTACATGTAGAATGATTATGGACGAATTCAATATACAAAATATAACTTTTGATGACCTGAAATCGGATTAATAAGAAGTCTTTTTATGAAATTAAATTATGGGTTCAAGTTCATAGGGTTTGGAATAAGAATTGGGGATTTATGATTTAGGCATGTTAATTTGTAAGATTTGACCCAAAGCATGTTAAGTAATGATCTAGGGTGACTAAAAATAGTTTATAAACATTAAAAACGTATTTGGATGGTCTTAGGGTGGATTTAGAGAAGAAGAGAAAGAAGAAAAAATGAATTTTGGGATTTCTGGGCGTAGTCTGCCATCTCGTTAGAAGACCTGCCCAGGTCGTTCGAAGGAGCTTCTAAAGAGATGAAAGTATCCCTTCTAACGAGTTGGTAGTTCGTTCGAAGCCTTTCATTTGAACGACACTCGTTCGAACGACCTCGTTCGAACGAGACTTCTAATGAGTTGACAGAATGGCCTTCAAGGCCTGATTTTATTTCAAATGTCCCGTAGACTTATTTAATGGAGTAATAACCTTCCCGTATTCATTAGTGGGTATATTTGGGAGATTGGAGTACGTTGAGGAGTAAAACTTAGAATCTTGTAGTAAATCGAATGACCTTTATGAATTTAGAAACGAGTACCTAATTACGATGTGAGAAGAGTTGACAACTTTAATGTATATGAATCGGGGACTTATCGCATATGACATTAAATGATGATATAAGAACGAGAAGTATACCTCTATTAATATATTGAGATATCTAAGATGTGCGAATGCATAGTATATGTAGTTATCTATCTATAACATACCTACCGTACTTACTATCATGGGAGGTCGGCGTTCGATCAGGTCCATCTAATCTTTTTGTGCCCACGGGGGGATTTAGATTGCTACCTCGAGGACATAGGTTAGAGAAGGACTTATTGAGAAGTTAATAAGTCTGCTGATCATGGGAGAATAGGTATGTGCGTGACCCATGTGATGTGAACTATGTTCGCCTCCATTATGTGTGATTGTTGTCATTTGAGAATGATTCCTGAGAGATTCGGACTGCGTGGTCCTAATGTACGTGATGTACCGGGATTGGATAACAGAGTATGTGTGCACTGCAGCTTAGCCTCGGGGTGCTAGTCTTGTATACTTATGTTGAGAATAATATACTGTAAATTGAAATGCACAGTCACGTATAAATGTGAGTATAATTAATAGCAACGTTTTCGTAAAGATAAAAATGGAAATCCTCTAGTAAGTTGTATTACTAATATGGGAAACCGAGAAGAAATGTAAGAAACTCTGTTTAAATGAAGATTCCAAAATTGAATCGTGAATCGTATAACAATGTTAGATTTTATATTAGACTAGTTAAGTATTGGAATAACTAGAATGGGTACCGATACGATAGGAGTGCACAATTAGTTGAGAGGTGAGGAACTCATGTGAGTGCACACACTATCATGTACTTTATATTCACTGTTTAATGATATTAAGCACTTGCTATTTTTAAATTGTTTTCACAATCGGGCTCTGACCTGTTTTCTTTCAAATCTATTTTTGTAAAACCATTTAGGTGCCCAGCCACATGGACACCAAGCATAGGAGTTCCATTCAGGTGATGTACTGTAGCTGCTGTGGAAGTTACAGGACCTTGACAGTAGACGCCTCCATTTTCGATCTTGACTCTATATTATCAGATTCTCTCATCTGTTGGGCATGTCGCCCTATTTCCTTTTAGAGATACTTTATCTATTCAGTTATTTCAGATTTTGGGTTGTAATTAATTTAGTGACGCGGACTTGGTATTTGTTTATTTCAGTACTCGAATTGTTGTCAGGAGTATTCCTCCAGTTTCATTATTATTTTATGGTTATTCTATTGTGACTATGTTGTGGTGGTTATGTTAGCATTTCATAATCTACTTATTGCATGTTAATCGGATTTAATTAAAATTGACAACTCACTTTTAAATATTAGGTGGCTAGTAATTGTTAAAACGTATTTCGACAGTGATGCTATGAACTGAACCAACTTGGCATTTTGTATTAATTTAATAAAGGAGTAGCTACCCGGTATTTAATTAGTCGGGGTGTCACAGAAAACAAACAAATAGTTTGCGACACACGAAGTAAACGACATATATATATATATATATATATATATATATATATATATATATATATATATATATATATAATACTACATTTTCAAGAGATGTTGTCCTTTGCAATTACTTCATGTTGATCTAGATTTTTACATATAGTGAAAATGTAATGTTTTTTGTGTATATTATGATTTACTAGGAGCATTGATATTAAAAAAAATTATGGTTCGTTAGATAGTACTAGCTAACAATTTAGGGTTATATTTTGATATACTGAATTTGCCGCTACTAATAATGAACTCAGTTAAATTATTTTGAAATTGAATTCGCGGTTTGTAACAGTGAATTCAGAATGCTTATAACTTAGAGGTTGTCCCCAACTCCATTAGGCACTTTAATTTTACCACAACTAAAGAATTTGCATCTACGTTTAGATATTTCTTCTCAACCTTAAGCCATTTTCACAATCTGCTAAACACGATATGTATAAGGGTGAATCATCAAGCAAGAAGACAATGAATTTAAAGAAATCACCACCTCTGAATAATGTTTTTAATGATAATCTGACCAATTGCCAAATAGAAGAATGTATCATTTTGATCATATTATACCTGGACCAGGAGGCTAGGTGCAAACGGAGCTGAGAGAGAAGGAGTTCGAAAAAGTAATAGGTCCCTCTACCCTACACAAAAGTTCATCCGAGAATGACTCATTGAGCCAATGCACGATGACGAATTCTCCAGAGAACCCTGGACAACGGCGCTGGATTACGGGTATGTGGAGTTTTAGCAAACAACCTTGGCTGAGATATGTGATCATCTTAACCTGAGTTGTAAGGTTTCCTTTGTAAGTATCTTTCCACGTGATTAGTACATTTGTTTAAGGTTCATCTATCATAAGTTAAAAATATATTAAAACATTTTGTAGTTATACTTAAGTCATTCCGTCCAAACTTGTTGTATGACCTAACCATTGAGTTGAAGGATCCAATGGGTTCCCTTAATAGCTCCATCCACCGCACGGTCTTGATTCCAGACTTCGAATAAACCACATCATTGTCGGTACATTTTAATTATCAAATATTCTTCTATATTCTTGCCTATATCTAAAGGTCGGTACATCTACATCACCCAAAAAATATGGTCAACATACTTGTACCAACGAAGTGTGTTGCTCGAGGAATTAATTTCTAAGATTGTCGTTGATGTAATTTTCAAGTTTACTTTGCATAATTTTGTAAGGTTTAACTTTATTAAATGAAGAAGAACAAGTTTATATAATGCATCATGCTTTAGAATTAGACTACCTTACTAATATATTGTTTTAGTAATGTATTATACGAAGATAGAAATGAAGTAAATAGAGTAATATTAAATTTAATTTAATATAACAACATGTCATAAGTTAAAAGAATGATACACTTATTGATAAACATAATTTAAAACATTATCCCAACAAGCTACTCGTCTTAGGTTTCTTGCAATCCAAGAACATCGGTTATCGAAAGAACATAGTATCTGGATGGATCAAGTGCTACACCAGGACTTCTCCATCTATCTATGTGCATCAGCAATTGAAGGAAACATATCGAAAAAGGGTTTACATTCTTACCACCTTTTGTAAATCCTAAGTTTTTCTCGCTTAAAACCACAAAGTATTTAGTTTTTGGAATGACGGAAACACAATCGTATTAAAGTGATTGTAAAAAAATATATTGGTAGTGTGGGAAAAATTGCATTTAGGTATTTAATATCCATTTCAACATGATTAATCAGTCATGTATACTTTGTAAATATTGTTAATGTTGAGGCCAAATTTACTGAAGAGTGAAACACAATGTTTCATGTAATACACCCCACATTGGTAATTTGAAAAGGAAACAGTGTCTCCCCGTAGGAAGAATAGTAATATTTAGTGATATGTATTATGTGTTGGATAATACAAACTATTTCACGTAGGGAGTGAATAAATTTTCTGACAAATGGGTGAAATAATTTTTATTGTACAATACAAGTTTTAGTGGTTTTTTACAGGACCACATAATCTACTCTCTAGGTCCAGTAGTAATATTGCAAGCCAAGACTAGTAGAGGATACATCACCTTCGTGACAACGATTTGTGTGTAATTCTATCATGTATTACACCCTACATGGGTTATCAGAAAAGGAATAAGAGTCATACCATGGGTAAAATAGTAATATTTGGTGATATGTACAATGTGTTGGATAATATAAATCATGTAATCTAGGTGGTGCAGAAATTTTCAAAGGAGTGGGTTAAATTGTTTTGACTAAAATACAAGTTTGAATATTTTTTACCAGACTGCACAAGCTACCCTCTAGGGTCATTAATAAATTTGCAATCTAATACTAGCTGAGGAAACACCATTTTTGTGACAACATGCCATGTGCATATATCTCGTGTAGTACACTCGATCATGAGTTATCTAAAAAGGAAACATTATCACCCCATGGAAGAATAATAACGTTTTGTGATACTTTGAGACACTTAATGAAGATTGGTAAACTAATTAGAAAAGCCAAAATGAAATGAAATCAAAATTAATAAACTAGCAATGCAGTACTATGGAAATGTGAGTACATGATATACAACAACATATGCCCCAAACCAATTAAAAATATAAGAAATAAAGAGAAGTCCACGTCGTACATAGGGAGTCTTCGCACACACTTCGGCCTTTGAGCATCATCCTTACCGTCTGATGTTTGACTAGTATTTTTTGACACTATCTCTGGCTGACAAACTGGTACTTTAATATCCCTACCCTTACCAATATCGCTCCGGGTGACCTTTAGTGCATTCTCTATGTACCTTGTCCTCTACTCGCTATAGAAAATGACACACCCTCAATTTTATCATGTGTTGTGGGGTGACTATGATCGGATGCATTCTTAACTTTTGGACTCATCTCGTGTAAAGTGGCCTTTACGTTCGAAGCAATAGGAGTTGAATTGTCCAAAGCATAATCCATTCTGACTGTCGACGGTGGGGGTCATGGATTGACAAGTACTTATGACCTACTAGATGCCTGAGTCTGATGAGGCGGGGTTAAAAATAAGGAATATAAAAATATTGAGACTTCTATGGCTCCATCTGCAGGTAACGTGCTGGAGATACAAAATGCATCGATGTACGAGGAAAATCCATAAAAAAATTCAGATGGTTCGGCTAAATAGATCACTATGGTAAGGTGTTACAAAGACTAGGAAGTAGACTTACTCAATGACTTATCTCCCTCGTAAGTTTTGGTACTCTTCTATCTTCAACCTTTCCTCCATAGTGAAACATAAGAGTCCACCCATACAGCTTACCACAATCCATGAGTCCATGCACATTTTGGTATCCACTAATGAAGCTCAACAACCGTCTATAGATTGGAATACAGAATTCATCGAATCTTCATCACAACCCCACAAACACGGAGTCCACTATGAGAAATGAGTTCTCAACACAATATGATGAGAACCAAACTTTGTGGCTAACACGGAATATCTTTAAATCGTATGAATACAAAATCTTTGATCTTTAAAAACAATGGGTGAAACTGAGGTTTTAAAACATTAGTAAACAAGCAGGGAATTTATTTTCGCCAAACGTTTTTGTAAAAATTGAGTCCAAAACGCCTTAAAAATGAAAAAAATGAATTTTGAGGTGACGAGCTCATTTGCATGAGATTATATAGTTCGTTCAAATGAGAAGGTGTTTTCGTTTTAATGAGAACAGAGTTCATTCGTACAAGAACTCTTTTTCACGTCAATGAACTTCCAACGAGCTTCTGACGAATTCTCTACTATTTAGCAGAGAGTCCTCATTTGATATTCGTTAGATGCTTATTCCAATGAGAACTCAACTTTGTCCAACTAAAAATGAATTTCGTTCTAATGAGGTCAGAGTTCATTCTAATGAACTGAAACAAAAAATATTGTTCTAAAAAAAATTACAAAAATAGTTCCAAAAGATTTTGCTCAAGAACAAGCACCCTTAAAAATATCCAAGGACCATATTCAAAAAACATTTATACCTTATGAAATCATCGATATATGTGAAGAAAAATTTTGCAAGAAAAACACAACACAATGTTTACCCGTTTTGAATCTTGGTCGCTACATCCTCATTTAACATGTCATAGGCTTATGAAATCGATAATACAAATCCTAACATATGACTTAGATGTTTTGTTCGGAATTAAACCAATCACAAATGGACTCAATTGAAACTTTTCCCTTACAAATCTCCCTATTTCCTTACTTTAGTACAAAACCACCATAAAAACTTTATGGGTCGTCAAGCGCACTAAAAAGACTCAATCCCAATGTAAAATCTGATACGACACAAATATTGCGTATTTCACCCGTTAACCTACACGTTATTTTCCCCCTCGGGTATCTTAATCCCTATACTTATGCTCGTTAACCAGACAACCTAGGATTTCTATGTTAACATGTTTTGCAGGGGTTAATTGAGCTTTTGTAGGTATTTGGATGCTTAGTATGAAGTTCGGATGCATTCCGGTCAAGTTCCGTACACAATCGCACGCGCAAGGGCATTTTAGTCTTTTGATAGATTGGGTACCTGGCCTGAAATCTCACGGAAGTTTTAGCCCTCCTCGCTAGCTTCGGGTGGCCGCAAATGGTGCGCGATTCCGATGCATAACGAAGAAGTTACGGCGATTCTTGTGGAGGAAAAACAAGGAAAGAAAAAGAGGAGAAGAAAAGAAGAAAAAAGGAATGGAGTGTGCTGCTGCAATCTGCCCTGCTTGATCGATCGATCGACACTTCTGGTCGATCGATCGACCATTTTGTTTTGCCTAATTTTTTGCCTAGGTCGATCGATCGACCAAAGTGGTCGATCGATCGATGCTCTGTTTTCTGCAGATATTTTCCTTTCTTTTCTTTCTTCTTTATTTTTATTCCAACTTACTATATAAGCCAATTTTGTTGTAATAAGAAGAAATTTAGTACATATACGATTTTAGGTTAGAATAGTTAGGGTTTTGAGGGTTTTGGATGGTTCTTCTTCATTTCTCTTTGGATTGACAATCCAATTGGTTTGTATGTTGACTTTTCATTACCCTCTCCATTAATATAGCTTGTTTTCCATTAATTCTTGCTTTCTAGATAATTTACATGCTTTCATAATTAGGTTTACATTCTTTATTTATTGCTTTTATAGTTTAATTAGTCTATTCATGCTCAACCCTTAGATAAATAGGGTCGGGATTGCGTTTCCACCATTTACGGGTTTGGACCTCGAAAATTAGGTTTTGTATAAAATTGCGTTTAATTGAAACCGCGCATATAAAAGTTGGATTGCTAAGCGTTTATCTTTCTTTTTTCACGCAACGTTAGAGTTTATAGCAACAATCCGAATTTAATCCGCGTGTGACCATTTTTAGTTAAATGTTTTATCTCGCAACTTTGGGTCAAATTCCTTCTTGTGTTATGTTTATGCTTAATTGTAAATGCTCGATTAAATTGCTTTCGAGCCGGAATCTTGATTAGTAGTTGTTTCGATCCGTTTGGTAGAATGCGATCCCGATCCTCGCTTTACTTTTGTGTAGCGTAACTTATTCTTTTCTTTTGTCACGACAACCACCCGTCACCTTTTCATTTATTTATTTTACACTTTTATTCCTGAAGTAATTAACACAATTAAAATCTAAAATTTAATCACTCCCTGTGGATTTCTTACGATACCCGACTTACTGCTGTACTTGCTTGTCAAGTGTAGTTGTAGTTTAGGTTTTATCTTTTGTATCGCGGAGGCGAAACACACAACGATTGTGTCCTTACACGAACACACTTTTACCGCTTGATCAAAATGGCGCCGTTGCCGGGGAGTGTGTTTTAGATTGTAATTGTTTTATTATTTCGTAGTATTTTTCCTTTGGTATTTGTATTCTTTGTTTTAACCTTTTTTGCAGGATTTGCATACTTTGAGCGCTAAGAAACTTTGATTCGTGGTTGCTCACTTTCTTGCTCGGATTCTCCATCTGCAAACAACGAGGTAACCATGTCCTACTATTATAGTTATCACGGTTATTCTAATGATTCTTACTTTGGGGATAGTTTTCAAGTTTTCCATTTTCAAGATTTTCTTGAAAATGAAAGACTTAAAAACATTTATCGCAATGAAAATCGTTATTGGGAGCTTGGGTTGGATTCATTATTCGAATCCAATGACGATTTTCATTTCATTACTTTCGAAGACGAGTTTCAACCAAATGAGGAGTTCGAGTCTCTTGAGCCGAGGAAGCCTACTTTGGAAGAGACTTTGCTTCTTTACTCCCAAGGTTTGGAAAGCCTAAATGATGCTGGAATGAGACTTGGTGCACTTTGCGATGAGATGAATTCTTATACACAAAACAACGAGGAGGTGGAAACTTGTGTTTCACCTAAATTTTTCAAAGAATTTCTCATCGAATGTGAATCTTTCTCCCCCGAAATTCAATCTCCTTCCGACGGTGAGATTGAGATTGAATTTGTTTCATCACCATATTTGTTTTTCGTGATCGAATCATTAGAATTATCGGTTGATTCCTATGAGTCGGTAGAAATTAAAACTTCTACACTTTTTACCGATGAGGACTCCTTACCGGACTTATTTTCGATGGATGTTATCCTCATGTGTGCACCATCTCCCATTCCATTTGAAAAACCTTTGGGAGATGAATCGATTTTTCTTGGACCTCTAGTGTACCTTTCCCCCTTGTTATCCAAATCCCCCATCGTCCGCCCAAAATTTCAAATTGGCGATGGTTCACTTTTTTCACCACCCACATGCCTTCTGTTGTTCAAACGGAATTCATATCTTTCGGGAGGCATGCTCAATTTGGAGGGTCCACCGTTGATCTTTCAAAGTCAAATCCCTTTTGGGTGGACCCTCAACTACTTAGACTTCTAGTGTATAGTTAGTTTGAAGCCTAAATACTAGGTTGTAAATAGTTAGCTTTTTAATTTTCTTTCTTTCCTTTTTTTTCTAGTCTAGCGTAAGTAGTTAACTTTTTGTTATTTGTTTTTGCTATGCTCGGTACTAACTTGTTTTGTAGATTCCTTTGGACTCGCGCTTATGGAGATCGCTCCAATTTTGGGTAATATCGTTCTTTTCCTCTCTTTGTGTTGTGTTCTTAATGCCCATTGAGGACAATGCAACATTTAAGTTAGGGGGTGTAGGATATTCTATCCATTTCATGTGTAGTCCATGGATTTGCTCACATTTAGTTACTGAGTATGCCTTTTTGTGAAAAAATTGAAAAATTTCAAAAATATTTTCTTTCTTTTTTCTCCTTTGTTGGGAATTTTGCCTTGTTTTCGATGACAAATTTCAATAATTGCCCGATCTAATAGACAACTCAATGATGCATGTTCTCGATTTTAAAATTTATTAGACTTTAGTCCTCAAATCATTGATATTGTGAATAACTTCATGAATTAAACTTTATCCCATGAGCATATGCACTTTCCTTGTCATATTGATTTGGTTTAAGATTTTTATAACTCGGTAATCTTTTGTTTCATTGTATATACTTACACCGAGTAAGCTTTGTACCTTTCGTCGTTTGTGAGTGTTATACACTATTCTTTTCTCATTGAAAACGTTGAATTCGTTGGTAATCTGACTATTCTTTCACTTGACCGTTCATTAATTGAGTTCATACTTGAAATGTATTACTTGAGCATGATTTTCAAAGTTTGTTTTGACTTGAGAATTGCGTAAACTTTGTGAAATGATCATAGGCCCTCTTTCTTATATCACCCATATTAGCCTTGACCTCACCTTATATGTCTCCCTAGTCAACCCCTTTGAGCCGAAATATAACATTTCTTTTCATAACCCCTTTCCCATAACCAACTCCAAATTGGAGTTTTAAGCCATACATACACCTTACATACCTTTGTTTAGAATGTTACTTGGGATTGAATGTTGTTGTTGTATTACGGTTGCAATTTTAGGCATATGAGAGTTTGATAAGCAAAGAAAAGAAAGTAGTGAAAAAAATGAAGAAAAACAGAAAGCAAAAAGCAAAAGAAAACATGAGAAAAAAAAAGAAGAAAAGAAAAAGAAAGAGAAGTTTGTATATGTTGTATATAGTTCAATAAGCTTTGATTACTCTCCCCGATGATATATCTAATGCCTTTTTGGAACTTATTTTTCAATTTTGATATTGCCCGCATTATTCCATTATCTCAAGTTTTCATCTCCGAACACTTCGAATCCGTACATATACCTTTCATTTCGTACCTTAACCCCAAACCTACATTACAACCCTATAAAGTCCTATGTGATCTTAGGGTGCATTTAATTTAAAATTCAGAATAGTTTTGATAATCTGTGAAAATGCATTTCGCCTCTTTTAGTGTGCGGTATCCTTTCATTGAGATTACAATTTTTCATTTTATATATAGCGTTCTTCATTTGTGACATGTGTGCGGCCTAGTTTCCATTTACATTTACTCTTTATGCCCGCATGTCCCGTGTATTACCTCCCATTCCGAGTGATTTCATTTGTTGAGCGTAATGCCCGTGAGGATTGAATATATGCTTGCTTTGATTAGTATCCGGTTTATTTAAGTTTTTGCCAAATCACACTTTGCATGTGTTCTCCCCCCCTCCCACTTTTAAAGTTTCAATTCTATGAGGTGCATTCAACCTGTTAATAACAACGGACTTTAGTTTGAATTCATTCAATATGCTAATAACGCGTTTGAAATCTATTTCGTTGTTGTTGAGTTTGTCGCATGTTGGGTTGGGCATATTTTGAGGAAACCATTTGATGTTTGTGGGTTTCATCCCTGAAAACCCTCACGAGAAGACACTCGTCAACTAGGGTAACCTAGGGGTTTAACGGCTTATTGCATACGCTAAATGCAATCGAATCGCCCGCGAAAGTGGCCTTTTGCTTTTATACCATATTTTTGTACTTCTCCTGCTTTTGGTTTGCTTGTAGTTCTTGTTGTTTCCTATTTCATTGCTAGGGACTAGCAATGTGTAAGTTAGGGGTTGTGATACGACGCAAATATTGCGTATTTCACCCGTTAACCTACGCGTTATTAGACCTCTCGGGTATCTTAATCCCTATACTTATGCTCGTTAACCATACAACCTCAGATTTCTATGTTAACATGTTTTGCAGGGGTTAATTGAGCTTTTGTAGGTATTTGGATGCTTAGTATGAAGTTCAGACGCATTCCGGTGAAGTTTCGTACACAATCGCACGCGCAAGGACATTTTAGTCTTTTAACAAATTAGGTACCTGGACCGACGTGTCATAGAAGTTGTATCCCTCCTCTCTAGCTTCGCGTGGCCGCAAACGGTGCGCGATTCCGATGCATAACGAAGAAGTTACGACGATTCTTGCGGAGGAAAAACAAGGAAAGCAAAAGAGGAGAAGAGAAGAAGAAAAGAGGAATGCAGTGTGCTGCTGCAATCTTCCCTGCTTGATCGATCGATCGAAACTTCTAGTCGATCGAGCGACCATTCTGTTTTGCCGAATTTTTTGCCTAGGTCGATCGATCGACCAAAGTGGTCGATCGATCGATGCTCTGTTTTCTGCAGAAATTTTCCTTTCTTTTCTTTCTTCTTTATTTTTATTCCAACTTACTATATAAGCCAATTTTGTTGTAATAAGAAGAAATTCAGTACATATACGATTTTAGGTTAGAATAGTTAGGGTTTTGAGGGTTTTGGATGGTTCTTCTTCATTTCTCTTTGGACTGACAATCTAATTGGTTTGTATGTTGACTTTTCATTACCCTCTCCATTAATATAGCTTGTTTTCCATTAATTCTTTCTTTCTAGATAATTTACATGCTTTCATAATTAGGTTTACATTCTTTATTTATTGCTTTTATAGTTTAATTAGTCTATTCATGCTTAACCCTTAGATAAATAGGGTCGGGATTGCGTTTCCGCCATTTACGGGTTTGGACCTCAAAAATTAAGTTTTGTGTAAAATTACGTTTAATTGAAACCGCGCATATCAAAGTTGGATTGCTAAGCGTTTATCTTTCTTTGTCATTCGAATTTAATCCGCGTGTGACCATTTTCAGTTAAATGTTTAATCTCGCAACTTTGGGTTAAATTCCTTCTTGTGTGATGTTTATGCTTAATTGTAAATGCTCGATTAAATTGCTCTCGAGCCGGAATCTTGATTAGTAGTTGTTTCGATCCGTTTGGTAGGATGCGATCCCGATCCTCGCTTTACTTTTGTGTAGCATAACTTATTCTTTTCTTTTGTCACGACAACCACCCATCACCTTTTCATTTATTTATTTTACACTTTTATTCCTGAAGTAATTTACACAATTAACATCTAAAATTTAATCACTCCCTGTGGATTTCTTACGATACCCGAGTTACCGCTGTACTTGCTTGTCAAGTGTAGTTGTAGTTTAGGTTTCATCTTTTGTATCGCGGCAGCGAAACACACAACGATTGTGTCCTTACACGAACACACTTTTACCGCTCGATCAAAATCCCACCCCGATAAATTAATTAAATAATATATTGATTATAATTGAGGATGTACTAATTAGAATTATAGAAGAATTAACGGAATAATTAAGAAATGGTTGATCAAACCACAAGGAGAAGTCGTTCGAACGACAAGTGGATGTCGCACAAAGGATCATTTGAACAAGGGGGATTTTGTCATTTGAATGACAATGGTTGTCATTCGAATTACCTCCTGACGAAGTCAATCCATCCATTTGCGATGTCATTATTTTTTACAATAGATCAAAATTTCTTTGCCATCTCTTGGATCCTGGCGGTTAGGATTAAGCAAATGAAGGTATTAGATGTGTTCGAGTTTTATTTTGTTGTGTATAAAAAAGGGACGTGGGGTGAGAACCGAACGCCATTTCCATTTCCTTCTAAGGAGAGCTCACAACTCTTTCCCCATTTCCTTTACTACCTCTGTCAATTTAGGGTTCTAAATAAATATATTCACACCATTAAATACTTAAGTTCACCATTGCTAATATAGAGCTACGAATTATACAAAAGTTATTATTGGGGGTTTTGAGTTGGGTGTTCATGGAGTGTGAAGAGGGTTCTAATAGGGATTTCTTGGAGGCAAATTTGGTGGAGCTGGACAATCCTTTTTAAGGCCGTCTTAAGAGGTGGGGAGTTGTCGTCTTCCTTGATCTTTCATGCATTTCGCTGTTTTGAGCTTCATTTGAGGTGGGAAAAGTCTACTCTTAGATTAAAGACTCTATTTTTAGTGTATTTGTAGTCTTGTTATTGTTAAGTACTAAGAGTATAATTTCTATGAATAAAATTAAAGGCTTTCTAGTCAAACAAACAATAGACATTTTTATGCGATCAAAATGTAAGAAAATAGTATTTGTATGCATTTCTAGAGGAAATAATGGACATTTTTATGAAATAAAAATGTAGGAAATGTGATTTTTGGTAAAATAAAGAATGGGTAAATATTTCAAGGATTGAAATATTAAAGTTTGAATTTTTGGAAAAAGAGGTATTTTTGGAAGTTTGATGTTGAGTATTCTATGGAATAAAAATGCTGAAAATGTCATTTTGTCTGAAATAAAGAGTGAGTAAATATTTAAAGGTTTTTAAATAGTAAAAGTGGGTGTTTATGAAAATGGGCATTTCTAGAATATTGTTGTTGAACATTATATGGAATAAAATGTTAGGAAATAATTATTTACTTGGTAAACATTTGGTGAAACATATGGGGAAACTATGTAGTAGGATTTTTGGGTTTAAAGTCCATCTTCTCATGCATATAAACTTGCAGTATTTTGACATAGAATTTATTAACAAGTTTAAAGAAGGTTTTGTTGGGTTTAAATAAGAAATAATAAAAGTTAGAATTTTAGTCTTCAAAGTATATGTAGTTGGGACTAAAAGATATAATGAAGATGAGTTTAAAAAACTAAATGTTAATTAAAAAGAAATGGCAATTTTCTCATAAAAGTAGTCAAGTGTGAATGTATTTCTTGAATGAAGAAGTAAAGAAATGTGCACTTAAGAAATGTTGATAAAAGTATTAATCAAGTGTTAATGGGTAAACATGGAATGGTTAGTGAGTGTAACTTACTAATATTGTAAATGATTAACACTTAATAAATAAGAATTAATGGTGTGAAAGTGTTTCCAATACTAATCCAAGTGTAAGTAGGTGTTAAAGGGTTAAAAGCGATAAAGAAGTTGGTATGAATGACTTAATAGTGTCTTGGTGAAACTAACACTTGTGAACATGGAGTAAAAGGTGATTTTAGAAACAAATAGTAAAATGGTAACTTTACTTAAAGTGGATTATTTTTATGAAATAAAAATATTGAAATGGTATTACACAAAGTGGTCCTAAATGAATATGATTTTTGAAAAAAAAATCAAGGTGAAAGTGTAAAGGACATGAAATGATAAATTTTCAATGTGTAGCATAAATTGGGGCGATAAAGTCCCGGGTTTTATCTTTGGTCGGGTAAAAAGATTAAATGGAATAACATTTGTAAAATATTAAACACATAAATGGAACTCGGATGACACCGAGAAAAAGCAAGAGCGGCCCAAATCCCTTTGGTGAAAAATCCCTAAACCATTGTCTAGAGCAGATGGTACAAATAGCCAGTGGTATGGAGCCCGTGAAAGTATGCGGTATATGAAGATTCTGAGAAAATAAAAAGAAAATGTGAAACATGTCAAGAAATTAATTGTGTTGTAAAATGTGTTAGTACAACCGAACTTGAATTAATGTAATACATGTTCCGGTAAAGGTAAAATGGACAAGTAAATCTGTAAATATATTAATGTCCATAAGATAAGGTAAAAAGAATAAAGTAAGTGGATAAATGGATAATTAAACAACCAAGTTATTAAACCCATATTTTGCATAAGCATGTATTGAAAGGGTTCTCTAATGACAAATAAGTTCTAACACAGTGAATGCGAGTGTTGAAATTGTATTTTTCATTAAAAATACTAAAGTATATGTGTGTTGATGTAAAAAACTAGATTTGACCTAATTCTTTAATCACAGATAAATATAAATAAGACAAAAGATTTTTAAAGTGGTTCAGCCTTAAAAGAATGGCCTACGTCCACTGTTTGTGTTATTGCTGACTGTTTGTAGAATTCTCGATAATGGGTTTACCAAGAAATTCCGAGTCCCCTGTTAATGAGGAGGTTACAATGTATTTATAGCCTTGAGGCGATACAAATGAAAGAAGAATACACAGCTGTCCAATAGGCGTATGCGTCTGTGTGATAATAATGAGCATTTAATGCGCAGTCATCCTCTTGATTATCCGAATATCAATGCTTTGTGCGAGATGCAGCTCAGACCGCCTAAGCTGCTCGGACCGCCTAAGTATCTCGGTATACATGAGTTGTTCGGTACAGTAGAGTTCCTCGGAGAACACTTGTTGCTCGGAGCGTTCTGAGTTAGTCTGGGAGATTGAGTTCCTCGGATTCAATGTGTTGTTCAAAAAATGTTTGCGAGTGCCATGTAGATTGACACGCGTCTCCACATAATCGGTCCACGTCAGCAGACTAAATTTGGTATCAACAGAAGCCCCCAATGTTTCATAATTTGATGTTGAAGAAAAGTATGGAACATTACGCTGCCTAAACTTTATGGATCTTAGATAAACGTTCATTGTTTATAACCCCTTTTTGAGTGCATAGTATCGGGCTTTTTAAAGTATTTTAAATTTCAATATCCGCTTCGTGTTTCGTGCCTTTTTCTTCTTTTTAGTCGCTGAATACGCAATCGTCCATCCTGGTAATCATTGCTTTTCTCCATTCTCGAGGGGAAGTATTTAAACTCTTCAGAAAATTCAATTATCTTTTACTTTTTCAAATCTGTATCTTTAGAACTTCTTCACTTCTTCTCTGTCTTGTGCGTTCGTTTCTTCCATTGTTCGTTGTCACCTGATTCATCTTTTGCCTATAAGATCCTCTTCCTTCTCTTTTATTTCTTTTGTTCATCATGGTTTACCTTGTTGAGTCGCTTGATAAGTTTCGTTCTGATTGGAAGAGCTTTCTGAACCTTCTGACTATTTTTGTTTAGCTGAGGGACATTGGTTCCCCAGTCTCTTTGTAGCTGAATGTGGATTTTATTTTCCTCCAAATCCCTTATGTTTGGAGTTCTGTCAGTTTTTTGATGTTGTTCCTGCAAAAATAGCACCAAACACTTGGAGAATAGTTAATGGAGTTCATAGGTTAAACCAAATTCATGGAACTCGTTTAGGAATTCCTGAAATTATGTTTTGCTATAGATGGGTTGTTAGTGATAACACATTTTATTTAAAAACTAGGTTTTTAAATAGGGCTTTAGTTGTCAATCTCCCAGATGCCAACAGGGATTACTTCGAGCATGGGGTTGTTATGAAAAATTGGCAACATGCTCCTTTACATGGAGATGATGTATATCAGGGTCCTAAGTGTCCCCCTTACGACAATGGGATATGTTGTTTTTATTTTATTTTTGAAATTATGTTTTCTTTATGTTTGATAAAATGCGTCATTGACGTTTTAATTTTTTTCTATTTGCAGTTGATAGCCAAAGAAAATCCCCTAAAGAAACTGATGTCAATTTGAGGCACTTGAAACTTATCTGGAGTTTGCATCAAACTGTTGCTGAAGAACACATTAGATCAACTTCTTATTTGTTGCAGTATAAGAGTTACACTTCATCCTTTACTGCTCGTCCAGTAGTAGGTGATATCGAACCATTACCAGCCTCTGAAGGTTCCTCTCCTGAATTAAATCTTCCCCTCAGTATCAGAATGAAGAGACGAAAATCTCCCTCATATTTTGACAAATCAGATTCTGCCTCTGTAGAGGCAAAGAGAAGTAAGCAAGACATCCCAGAGGAAGGGACAAGAAAAATTGATGCATCCCCTCCAGTAGCTGTTAAAAAGGTTGCCGAGAAGCCCCCAGTGGCTCCGAGCAAGGTTATTGCTATCTCTCCTCCCAGCGAGGTTATAGTTGTATCACCGACCAAGACATCATCCTTGTTTGAGAATGTTCCTTCTCTTACGAGGAGGTTGAAGAAAAATTCCTCGGATAAATTGGCCGAATCTATCTCTCAGCCTCTAACTGCAGGAAGTGGTGTTCCCACTTTTATTGCTCTGAGCTCTGCCATGAGCTCGGTGAAGTCTTGGATTATCCCCGAGATCCAAGGTATTGAAGATAGTCTTTCTCTGGATAGGGTTACCACCTTGGCAGCTCAACATATTGCCTCAGTAAGTATTACTAATATAAACTTACATTTTTCGATGTTATGTCCCTGCACTGACTTATAATTATTTTCTTTTTCCAGCTGGTAACCTGTTTCAATACTATTCTGAAAAAGGATGAGGCCATCAAGGCCTTGAGCTCCTCGGGAGGTGTAGAGGAAGCTTTTGTGGGTCTGACACAGTCCTTAAAAGATTCTCGTTAGAAATATGACGAAGATAAGGTTGCTTGGGAGAAGCAACTAAAATCCATCGAGCAAGAGAGAGAGAAAGTTGTGGAGGCCTCTCCGGAGTTGGAGAGGAAAATGAAAGAATTTGAGAAAAAGAATACTGAGCTTGAGGAAAAGCTCAAAAATACTGGAGAGCTTGAGACTAAGCTCAAAACTGTTGAAGAGGAACTTGGAAGACTTCATGAAGCTGATCGTCAGAAGCAGGAACTAAAAAGAAAAATGAAGGCTACCGAGGAGCTTCATATTGAGAGGATTTCCTCAGAGAAGACAAAGAGAAAATTGGCTGTTAAGAAGTCCTTCAACGCTGGCTGGGACAAGTGTTGGAACAAAGGCCTAGCTTCCATGTCCTCTCAGATGAAATTTGCTAGCCTCAAATTCTTCAGGGACGGATGGATAGTTTCTCTGTAGGAGTTAAAGGTCTCAGAGAGTTCTGAACTTTTTCAGTGCCATGTTCATAGTCCTCCTCCCTCTCCCGAAGAAGAAGAGGAGGACGAAGCTGCCTCGGAAGAGTCTTTGATGGTAGCTGGGGATCAGGGTTCTACTGTTGAACTTCGCTACGAGCAGCCCCAACCAACCAACATGTCTACCGATCAGCTTTCTTTGCCCTCCGAGCAACCTACCTCTTCGTCTAAGACTTCCGAGGAAATCTTAGGAAGTAAGGAGAAGGTTTATAGTTGTTCGGACCTCTCTCTTTTCTTTTTATTTTGTTGTTGAATGTAATTCTGAACCATGTACCTCTTTTTGTGATGTAATAAAATTTGAAGTTTTGGTTGTGCATCTTAAATCCCTTTTCTTGCTCTATTCTTATTATTGATCCATTTTACTCTTCTTGCTTTGTCTGCTTTCTTATTGATTCTTTTTATCTCTTCTTTTTCCTAGTTTATGGCTAGAATGGAGCTCTTGTCAGCCCACGATACTGAACTGATGAAAAAAATGTAATGAGTACTTCAAAGCTGGCCATACAGACTTGGATGAGTCATAAATTTTTAATAGCCTAGGATCAGATGCCTCTGAACGAGCAGTGGAATCTTACCAATATCTGAAATGCTTACTCGACCGAGCTATTTCTAATAATGTGGTTTATTACGAGATGATTGAAGATCTCCAGGGTACCATCGAAGAACTTTAGCAATAATACAAGGAATCTTCTGCCCTTTTGCATCAGGGGTATGAGAAAAAGTATCAGCAACTAAATGCTGACAAAGGATATGATAAGTTAGTCGCTGCTTATGATTTTAAGGAGAGGACTTTAAAGATCGAGGTTGAAGAGCATAGGCAGATCGCGAAACTGCTGGAGCAGGAAAACAATAACTTGCGAGGAGAGATATCCCAACTAAAATCTGCAGCATCTACCTCGGGAGCCTTGGTCCCTGTCAATGACGAAGGTTTCTCATTTCTGGAGGTTGAAAATGCCAATTTGAGAGACGAATTAGAAACTTTAAAGAGAATTGGACCCTCTACATCTGCTCGTGGACGAGCAAGAGTTTCTCAGGGACGAGCAAGAGCTGCTCGGGTTACTATTGAAGAGGAGAGAACTCAAGCATCTTTGGAAAATCAAGCAGTTCAGTTGGTTGCAAAGAATAAGGCTCTGGCAGAGATGTCTAAGAAGATTCTGGACCTTAATGAGCAACTTTCCACACAAGGATCCGCCTTGGAGAATAAATAAATTTTTGTGAAGAATCTCCACGAGCTGCTGGAAAGGTTGACTTACCAATTCCACAAACAACCTAGAGAGTTTTGGATGGCTGGCTATAATGAATCCCTCTACCATCTTGATGATTGAATCCAGCAAGCGAATAATGAGGGTTATAAACAGGGATGACTGAATGCACTCGGTGTATTAAAATTAGAGCAGGGCCATTATCTATAGTATTATCATAACCTTGGATTGGTCGAGTTTCCCGTGCCACCTTTTAAACTTGACATGAGTTGGATTCCTGCTCAGGCAATCCCTCAGTGCTTAATCTCCAAATATCTCGGTGACTACAGTCTTCATTCCAACGTTGATATTTCTCGCCCTGAGCATCTGCTTGATCAATGATGAATGTTCGAATGCTTCGAGATCTGAATTTCATAAATTCCCCTTATGCCTTAGACGATCCTCCTATTGGAGTAGAACCTGTTTTAAAGGCAGAAGGGAAGAAACCAATAGAATAGGATTTTATGTAATAATTTCTACTTTCCACAGCATATGTAATCCTTCTGGTTTTGAATGAAAAATTTTGGTAATACATTTCTCACGTCATTTGTAATTTTACTTAGTATGAATGAAAATTTGTCTTTTGTCATTTTATTTTCTTCTAAATAATTTATAGAATGTTTTTACTTGTTGGTCGGTAAATATATATATATGCTTGTGACATACTGATCTCATTACAGTGATTTATCAATCTTTAATTCTAAATAATAGAACAACTTGCACTTCATGGTATTGCCTAATTTAAACAACTGGAGTTGATTGAAATTGGCTTAACGACCAACTAGGGGGTTGAGATTTTTGTTTCCGACCAACCGAAGTTGGTGAACTTTTATTCCCCGACCAACTGCAGTAGGTGGATTTTATTTTACCGACCAACCGTAGTTGGTGGACCGACCAACCGTAGTTGGGGGGATTTATTTTACCGACCATCCGTAGTTGATGGACCGACTAACCATAGTTGGAGGGATTTATTTTATCGACCAACCATAGTTGATGGACCGACCAACTGTCGACCAACCGTAGTTGATGGACCGACCAACCGTAGTTGGAGGGATTTATTTTACCAACCAATCGTAGTTGATGGACCGACCAACCGTAGTTGGAGGGATTTATTTTACCGACCAATCGTAGTTGATGGACCGACCAACCTTAGTTGGGGCGATTTATTTTACCGACCAACCGTAGTTGATGGACTGACCAACAGTAGTTGGAGGGATTTATTTTACCGACCAATCGTAGTTGATGGACCGACCAACCGTAGTTGGAGGGATTTATTTTACCGACCAACCGTAGTTGGAGGGATTTATTTTATCGACCAACCGTAGTTAATGGACCGACCAACCGTAGTTGGAGGGATTTATTTTACCGACCAACCGTAGTTGGAGGGATTTATAGTGTGTAGCACTAATACTCCGAAAAAATTTCAACAAAAGGGGAGAATTGGGTAAAACATCCAAAGCTTTATTCATATCGAAGAAAACTGCATTACATAAGGATTGAACTACTGATAATATTTGCGCAGATGCTCTGCGTTCCATGCATTCTTAAACTCCTCTCCTTCTAATGTTTCAATCCTATATGTCCCTGGTCGAACAACTTCTGTCACTCTATAGGGTCCATGCCAGTTAGCGTCCAGTTTGTTGTGTCTTTGAATTACTTTCTTTAGCACATAGTCCCCTTTTTTCAAGTCACATTTCTTTACTTTCTTGTTGTAGAACAGAGACGTTCTTTGCTGGTATGCAGCATTCCTGATTGCTGCTTCTTCTCTAACTTCCTCGAGCATATCCAAGTCTAATATTCTCATTAAGTCACTGATAAGAGAATTGAAATTCAGCACTCTGTGTGTGGGGAGGACCAGCTCGGCAGTTATAACAGCTTCACTTCCAAATTCCAGCATGTATGAAGATTCTCCTGTTGCTGCTCGTGGTGTAGTACGATAACCCCACATCACAGAATGTAGCTCGTTAATCCAGTTTTCCTTCGCATCATCCAGTCATTTTTTTAAACCATTCAGTAGCGTTCTGTTCGTCACCTCAATTTGCCCATTGCTCTGAGGATGGCCTGGTGCAGAGTGGGTTTTCATTATGTTTGATTGATGACAATATGCAGCAAACTCCTCGTTATCAAATTGGGTTCCATGATCAGTAATGAATGCATGGGGAAGACCATATCTGTAAATAATATTCTTCTAAATAAATTGATACACCTTCTCATAAGTCATATCAATAAGAGGTTCAGCTTCCACCAGTTTAGTAAAATAATCCACAAGGACGACGAGGTATTTGAACCTTCCTCTTGTCGTCGGGAGTGGCCCGAACAAGTCTATTCCCCAGATGGCAAATGGCCAAGGGGATGTTATGGGTGTTAGTAATGCCTGAGGAGTTCTTCGAAGGGACGAGAAGAGCTGACATTTTTCCCATTTCTTGGCATACGCTATACAATCAGCCCTCATTGTCGGCCAATAATATCCCTGCGTCATTATTCTTTGCAAAAGCGTCTGACCTGCTACATGAGCTCCACAGGACCCTTCATGGACCTCTTCAACCAAATCTTTCACCTCAGAAGGGTGCACACATCTTTGCAGACCTGCTATAATTCCTCGTTTATATAGAATACCATTAGTCAATACATAACGAGCAGCTTTAAACTTCAGTTTATTGGTTACAAGTTTGTCGGTTGGTAATTTCCCTTCCTCAATATATGCCCTGATGGGATCCATCCAAGATGGTCCTAATTCAAGGGTAATAAAGTTCATCATCATATCTTCGTTTATGCTTCGACTAGCCAAGACTTCTATTGGGATTGTTCTTCGTAGCTCGGTGCGTATGGCTGAAACTAACCGAGCTAAGGCATCCTCTCTTGCATTCTCCAATCTTGGTACTCTAATTATCTGTACTGCGATCAGGCTTGATAAAACCTCCATTGCTTTTGCATGATACCTGATCATTAATTCTTCTTTGGCTGCATATACTCCCAGCATTTGATTTACGATGAATTCTGAGTCACTGAATACGATAACCTGCTCTGCCCCCATGGTTTTTGCCAGGTCATGTCCTGTAATCATAGCTTCATATTCAGCCTCATTATTAGAAGCCTTGAATTAGATGTGCAAAGCATACTCCACATCGACCTCATCCGGGTTGTTCAAAACAATCCCTGCCCCACATCCTGTAATGCAAGATGAGCCATCCACATATAGCTTCCATATAGGTACCTCGTCCTCAAATTTTTAATCGAACATAGTTCCTCAGTGGAATATTTGTTGTTTCCTTTTATCCTCCTCTAGTACTTCTTACTGCTCATCGAAAAACTCCTCCTGATCGTCAACTGACTTAAGTTGATCGGGTTTAAATTTGATGATCCTGTAACATCCACAGGTTGGTTGGTATTTAGCTTTTTCTCCTCGGAGGTGTCAGGATAAGTGAATTCTGCGATAAAATCTGCTACTGCTTGCCCTTTAAGTGACAACCTAGGCTCATAAATTATATCATATTCACTAAGTTCTACTACCCAGTAAATCAATCTCCCTGATTTTTCTGGTTTATGAAGAGCTTGCCTCAGTGGCATATCGGTATACACTACTATGGTATGAGATTGGAAGTGCGACCTCATTCTTCTACTTGCTTCAATCAACGCTAGTGCCAACTTTTCTAGTCTTGGATATCTGATCTCTACTCCTCGAAAGTCCTTTCTAGTGTAATAAATTAGTTTTTGCACTCTATCCTCCATTCTTATCAATGCCGAGCTAACTGCATTTTTTGAAACTGCCAGATACAAGTATAATCTTTCTCCCAACACTGACCTGGACAACAGTGGGGGTGCTCCCAAGTATTTCTTTAACTCTTGAAAGGCCTTCTCGCATTCATTATTCCATTCAAACATTTTTTGGAGTGTTTTGAAGAATGGGAGGCATCTATCAGTTGCTCGTGATACGAATCTATTAAGTGCAGCAACTCGCCCCGTGAGACGTTGCACTTCCTTCTTCGTCGTTGGAGATCGTAGTGCCAATAGAGCCTTGATCTTTTCTGGATTTTCTTCAATACCTCGTTGGTTGACAATATACCCGAGGAACATGCCTTCTCGTACTCCGAATATGCACTTGGTAGGGTTCAACTTCATTTGATATTTATCTAATTGATCAAAGGTTTGACCTAGATCAATTAGATGGCCAGCAGCTTTCTTGCTCTTTGTCAGCATATCATCAACATAAACCTCCATATCGTGACTGATTTTCTCTGCAAACACCTTGTTCATCAGCCTCTGATATGTTGCACCTGCATTTTTCAAACCAAAAGACATAACATTATAATAATAAGTTACCCTAGGGGTAATAAAAGAGGTACTCTCCCTATATTTAGGTTTCATTTTAATCTGGTTATAACCAGAATAAGCATCCATGAAGCTCAACAGCTCGTGTCCCGAGTTAGGGTCCACTAATTGATCAATTCGGTGCAAAGGAAAATGATCCTTTGGGCATGCCTTGTTGAGGTCGGTGAAGTCTACACACATCCTCCACTTGTTGTTCTTCTACTTCACCATCAACACATTAGCTAACCAGTCTGGATATTTGACATCTTCAATAAAGCAAGCTTTTTGGAGCTTCTTGACCTCCTCTTGTATAGCTTGGTTTTTCTCAGGGCTGAACACTCTTCTTTGCTGCTTCACAGGTTTGATTTCCTTGTTCACATTAAGTTCGTGACACAAGAAATTTGGGTCTATTCCTGGCATATCTTCGTGGCTCCATGAAAAAGTTTGTTTTCTTCTTTTTATGAAGTCTATCAATTTTTATTTTAGTGGGGTGTCCAACGATGAACCGATTTCAGTTGTTCGTTCCGGGTGTTCGTCGTCCATAATGACATTTTCAATAGCTTCCACCACCTGACCTTTTACGAGCTGTGACTCGTCTCTAGGATCTAACGTTTCAATTTTTGCATCTTCATCCACTTGATAGGTGGTAGTCTTTTTCCTAGATTCTTCCAGTTCTTCTTGCTCGGCAGATGAATAGTAGCATTCCCGAGCTACTTTTTGGTTACCCTTCACAATTCCTACTCCAAAGTTGGTTGGAAATTTTAGGCATTGATGTACAGTAGATGGTACTGCTTCGAACTTCTTCAATCCTACCCTTCCCATGATGATATTGTAAGCTGATTGAACATTCTTATCCATCACAAAAAAGCTCACTCTTTCTGTTCGACAAGCAGGCCATGTACCGATGAACATATCCAATTTGATGGTCCCAAGCGGGAAAACTTTCTCACCAGCGAAACCGAGGAGGGGCCTGCGATAAGGCTCCAGCTGAGATAACTTTAAATTTAAGCTATCAAAGCATGAGTAGAACATCATATCTGCCAAGCTGCCATTATCCACCAATACTTGCAAAATCATAACTTCATTCATCCTCATTTTGATCACCAATGGGTCATCATGAGGATATAGCACACCTGCGAGGTCATTCTTAGAAAAATCGATGACCAGTTTATCTTTGCTCACCTTCCTCGGGCGATCTTCTTCATCTAGATTTATCCATTGAATATATGAACAAGCTTGATCCTCATTGAGGTAAGCTTTCCTTTCTGCAGTAAGGTCTCCACCTCCTGCATCTCCACCAGTGATAACATTGCAATCAAATGACCCAAAACGGATAGAAAATACCTCACGTTCTGGATGTTTTGGTCTTTTGGGGAGATCGGGGTCATCTTGATCATCTTCTCGATCTTCTTCATGATTTCTCTTCTTATATTCTTTGGCTCGGCGAGGAGATCTAGACCTCTTCCTTGCTCGATCGCTGCTCCTTCCACTATTTCGGCGATCCACATACTTGTTCATGTTTCCCCGCCTGATGAGCTCTTCTATTTCATTCTGGAGAGCTATCCAGTTTTTGGTTGTATGACCATGATCCTTATGGAACTCGTAATATTTGGACTTATCCCTCTTGTTAGGACCTGTCTTCATTTTTCAGGCCATTTTAACTCCTCGCTGTTCTTTATCTCTTCCAAAACATGGTTTATGTCTACTTTCAAAGGAGTATAGTTTCCAAATTTCCTCATCTGTTCCAATGCTTGTTTGGCTCTTGACTTCTTGTTACCACCATTATTCTTCTGATCCTTCTTCTCAATCTTCTCGGCCTCAACTTTGGTCTCCTTAGTGTCCATGCTCTTCTTTGCAGCCATAGCTTCCTCGACATTCATGATTTTGGCTGCTTTTGCCATTAATTCTGACATGGTCCTCGGTGGATCTTTGGCTAGAGCATAGTACAATTTATTTGGTAGCAATCCACTCATCAGAGCAATGATTGCTGTCTTTTCCTCATAATCAATAACTTCGAGCTTCTCGTTATTGAAACGAGTAATGTAATCCCTGGTGCTCTCACCTGCTTTTTGTCTAACACTTAACAAGTGTGCTACTCGCTTAACTGGTTTTGCTCAAAAATAGAAGTTTCCAATAAAGAGCTCGGCCAGTTGAAAAAAAGTTGCAATCTTCCCCCGAGGAAGATTATTGTACCATATTTGAGCAGATCCAGTGAGAGTTCCTGAAAATGCCCTGCATCGCATCTCGACTGGAACAGCATAGATATCAGCAGCTGCCTGATATTTTTCTATATGGAGAACAGGATCAGTTTTTCCATCATATTTTGGTGTTACCACTGGGGCTTTGAACTTTTATGGTGTGAGAAAATCCACAATTGCTTGGATAAAAGGTGTCCCTTGGACAAAAGTTCTTTGTAGAGGATTTTTGGCCTTAGCCATTTCCCCTAGTCTATCCTCCAACCTCTGAATAGAGCCTTTCCATGCGTTATTTCCCTCCTCGGGCCTATTGGTCCGAGCAACTGATCATGTTAAATTTGCCTCTTGGGATCTTTCACAATGAGCAGCTGGTCAGGATTGGGCAGAACCTTCCTTTGAATCAGAGAATCGTTGAGAGTTCCTCGACACCATCCTAGGGGGACTTTTATTCTTCTTAGGACCCAAATGATCAAAGGGAGAGACTCTACTCAATCTTTCAAGAGCACTAGTCCTTTCTGGAGATAGAGTGACGTTTTATTCAGTATCTGTGGCTCGCACTGATGAAGTTCGGTCAGGTTGATAAGAAAAATCATTAGATCTATCAGTGCGATATGAATCGGCATGTCTAGATCGAGATTCCTCTGGGAGTAATGTTTGTCTAGTTCTTGAGGAAGGCAATTGGGTATTTCTCTAAATGCTTCGTTGTCCTGACTGGGCAGGTGCTCCACCCTGGATAGTTTGCATGAGTTGTCGCATAGTTTCTTGCATGGCGGTTTGGCCCTAAGCCAAATTAGCCATTATTCCAGCCAGATCTTGGACACTTGGAGGAGTGGATGGATTTGGGGGGATTCCAGCATTTCGATTACTGGATTCAGGATTATCAGCCATTGGTGATGAATTATTTTAGTGAAAAATGATAATTACAATCGCTTCCCACAGACGGCGCCAATCTGTTGATGTAAAAAACTAGATTTGACCTAATTCTTTAATCGCAGATAAAAATAAATAAGACAAAAGATTTTTAAAGTGATTCAGCCTTGAAAGAATGGCCTATGTCGACTGTTTATATTATTGTTGACTGTTGGCAGAATTCTCGATAATGGGTTTACCAAGAAATTCCGAGTCCCCTGCTAATGAGAAGGTTACAATGTATTTATAGCCTTGAGGCGATATAAATGAAAGAATAATACACAGCTATCCAATAGGCGTATGCGTCTGTGTGATAATAATGAGAATTTAATGCACAATCATCCTCTTAATTATCCGGATATGAATGCTTTGTACGAGATGCAGCTCGGACCGCCTAAGCTGCTCGAACCGCCTAAGTATCTCGGTATGCATGAGTTGTTCGGTACAGTAGAGTTCCTCGGAGAACACTTGTTGCTCGGAGCATTTTGAGTTGGTCGGAGAGATTGAGTTCCTCGGAGTCAATCTGTTGTTCAAAAAATGTTTGCGAGTGCCATGTAGATTGACACGTGTCTCCACATAATCGATCCACATTAGCAGACAAAATTTGGTATCAACAATGTGCATGAATAAAAAGGGGTAATTTCGAAAAGGAATGGGTTCAGATAAATCAAGTAGAATGGTTTCAAGTGTGTTAAATAAAGTGAGAGATGTTAGGTGTGAGTAAAGGAAGTTTTTACAAGATTAAAGTACATTAATTTGGACAAGTAAGTTTTTCACAAGTAAAGGTCTAATGCATTGGAATATGTATATATATATATATATATATATATACACACACACACACACACTTTCACATGCATGTGCTTATAGCGTGTGACTATCTTTTTGTTGTTCCTTTCTATACTGCTTTGTAAATTTTCACTGGGCATAGGCTCACACCCTCGTTTGTTATGGTTGGTTGGGAGCAATTTCGTATTTTGACGGTATTATACAGGTAATTATATTTTATTGATGTTTAGGTTAGTAGCTCTATTTACTTGGACTTTGGGGTGCTCCCCATGGGTCCCTCACATAGTTTATCTTGAAATTGGAATCGCATGCTAACAAGTGAAATGGTAACTAAAATAAAACTTCATTAGCAATATTATACAGGTTGTTCCATTGCACTTCACACCTAACACTCGGGTCATATCGGGTTGACCTATGAGTAACTTATGAATCCCTGTTGTGGCGTTACAAATGGTATCAGAGCTCTAGGTTCAAGGTTCCTTTCGGATGTGACATGGTGAGGTAGGTATTGGATCTTTTGACGTCGTTGTGGTTTGGGCTGGTCATATGAAAATTTAATGATAATTTAATTTGTGTCCTCAACGGTAAAGTCAAAGATTTTAGCATGACAAGTGAGTTAGTTCCAAGTGGCATATGATTAGAATGATGGTTATTAACCGCTTTCGCGTTTCTAATTAGAATGATAGTAATTTATGGGTGTCCATCCAATCCTATAGTGGTGATATCGTGGTTATTAGTGTGAGGTGCTTGTGTTAAATTTCGATTTCATAGAATCATGTGAGCTGTCGATAGAATGAAGTGGCACCCAATAGACAAGTTGCACGAATTGCATGTAACATATGGTCAACAGTATGGTCGCTGATTAGGGTGTGTCGACTAGGCACTAATGATTGGTGATTACAAAATACATATGACACTTATGTACGGTGCTTATGGGTAGTTGGCGCCAATGGTGTAATTAGACAAATTCGATCCTTGGTGTGATATCGCGATTGATGGTAATTCGGAGAAAACACAAACTTGTGTATAAATATAGTGCAAATGCCGCAAACCCTTGTGTGAAATGGTGTGAAATAACTTTGAGGGTGAGAGTATCCTTGTTAGTGGAAACAGGGAGTAGTGTTTTCTATAGCGTAGTGGTAAAGGTTTTGCATCTCATATATGGAGAACAGATAGCTGGATAACATTCCCAAGTATTGATTTTCGTGGTGAATAGGTATTAACCCCTTTGATTGAGAACTTGGACTGGGTGTACCTTGGTTATGATATTTTATTGGGGAGTGGGATCTCGTGAAACCTCTGTGATGAAGGCCTTAGTGTTTATAGGTAATACTTGACGCCCGTATTCTACCAAGATCTATACAGTCGCGTTAACTAATAAGTTGGCACTTGATATGGTATTAGCATAGTGAGACAATTTAAGTTGCCACAATTAAACTGTCATTGAGAATTGGGTGAGGCAAACCTTGAGGTTTATAGGCTACAAGAGACATACGATATCCTCCATGACCCGTAGTAGCACTATTTATAGTTTGAGCGTGATTTATTGTCACATCCATTTGGAAGAAAAGTGAGATTAGTATCTAAGTGTTGAAACTCATTTTAGCCACCGATGAAATCGCTAGGTGCGAGGAAATCCTAGTGTGTGAGTAGTTCATAGGCACGTTGAGGTGCCCATAGAACGAATCGGGTGTGGCATCATTAAGGATAAATATCGAATGTGGTGATGTCCTGATATATTGGGGATTAAGATGCACTATAGTTAGAAGCTCGTCAACTAGCATTTTGCAAGCACCAAGTGATATCGATGTGGGTATTAAAAAGTTTGTACAGTGCACCAATGATGACAAAAGTATAAATGATCAAACCTTATCGAGTTTTAAGACTTTACATGAAATATGTTTGGTCTTTTTAGGAAACCAATTAAGTCGAGTTAAAAGGAGCTTTATTATTCTAGCAACGATTTTGTTGAGGGACACGTAATGAGCTTAGGTTGTGAGTCGTGTAGTGTACGTATCAAGTATGGCTTTCCAATCGGCACAGATGGTGGGTGTAATCCCTGAGTTAGATAGGTAGTCGTGTCTTAATGGTAATAATACTCAGATGTCATGGAACGACTAGTACGTGTGTGGTACTACTCGATTTTGAGAACTACTAAGAAATCTATTTGATACTGAGAGTGATGACATCAAACGGAGATTTGAAAATAGCAGTTATGGGTGGGTCATCATTAAAACATAATTGTTATGTTAGGGTGTCGAAAGTGCATGCTAGAGTATCCGTAGCAATGTAATGATTAGTTATCATAACATATCTTCAACCTGGTACAGGTTATCAGATGTAACCCAGTGTGATAATAATCTCCCTTAGAGTACTAATTACGACTGGTGAGGTCATCAAAAAAATATCGTGTGGATATAAAGGATAAGGTGAATTGGTGGCAACCCTGTAATCAAAAGGGACACGGTTAGGTGAGTGCCTTTCTTGACTAAGTAATGAATATGAGAGTTTAGGACCTCAATCATGTTGTGTTAAACAGACAATAATCTAGGTGTAATAGGTTAGTGATGTCGTCACTAGTTCTAGGATAAGGTCGATGTAGACAAAGCAAGGTACCTGCCAATCAAAATGATGCATTCACACCAAGGGTGTGAAAGGTAGGGCATTGCTTCCAATGAGGGAAGTCGGGCATTGACTTCCTCAAGGACTACTAATTCGTGCATTGTTCTAGTGTTATAAGAATAAACGGTTGGGATTCGATTCGTCACAGCTAGTGACCCAGGTTAGGGTATATGGCCAGAAGTAGTACACGATGAGAGTCTTGTGAATGAGTGATATGACTTCTAGTATATGATATAGGTTCTCTTGCATAAGTTAGAATCGAATGCCTATGGGATAAATTCCTCGGGACGGTTGCTAGCCCCTCTAACTCAAGTGTACCCCTTCGATTTCGATAATTAGGAATGAGTACTCTCACCTATGTGGTGACTCAGATATGTTACATGCTATGGAAAGACGTAGGTGAGCCCAAAAGAGCGCGATGGACCTGGTTTAATCGATGCAACTCGATAACTGGGTGTGCTTATATGAGGTATTCTTGTTATTGCATAAAATTTTAAATACTGGTGGATATGCTTTTGACCACTATATTTGTTCATGGTATCAATCTTCCTTTAGACCAACGAACTCTAGACTGGCCTTCTCGGCTGCCAGTGGATAGGGTTATGATGAGTGAGATGATGGCTTGAGTAAATAGTATATGGTTGTAAATTGAGGAAAAACTTAACATATGATGTTACTTTGCCACGGTGAGTGGATTAGAGTGAGACTTTAATGAGTACTCAAGGATGAGATACCTAAGGTAGTGTTAGGTTCACCAGAGTGATAAAGCGAAAGGTGTGAGACGAGCGTACGATAGTGATTTGATGGGATTGTTCCTCCTTGGAGAAAGAGAATGACAATGCATGGTTAACAAAAATTCATATGAGTTATATAGTTAGGATAATCTGAGAATTTATGGGACACATGATGCATGGTCCTAAACTATAAATCTATTTTGGTGATGTATACAATGGATGGTTGTATCATAATTTACTTTGGGTGAGCATTAGGGCATGTTTCATGTTAAGCATTTAGGGACTTTAGTGAAAAGTAACTCGATAAATTATCTTGGAGGATTTTTAGGAATTACGATGGAAGTTGGTGGACACCATAAGTTTGAGGATTTATGGAACGGGAATTTCGGGGACAAAATTCCCTAACGAGGGAAGTTTGTAATATCCCACCCTATCAAATTAATTAAATTATATATTGATTATAATTGAGGAGGTACTAATTATAATTGGAGAAGAATTAAGCGAATAATTAAGCAAGGGTCATTCAAACGACAAGGAGAAGTCTTTTGAACGACAAGTGGGTGTGGTTCGAAGGATCATTCGAACGAGCGGGTTTTTGTCATTCAAACGAAGATGGTTGTCATTCGAATGACCTCCTAACAAAGTCAATCCTTCCATTTTCGATGTCGTTGTTCTTGGCCATAGATCAAAAAAAATTTGCGAGCTTTTGGAACTTGGTAGTTAGGACTAAGCAGATGAAGGTATTAGATGTGTTAGAGTTTTAATTTGTTGTGTATAAAAAAGGGGCGTGGGTTGAGATCCCACTGCCATTTCCATTTCATTCCAAGTAGAGCTCACAACCCTTTCCCCATTTCCTTTACTTCCTCTGCCACTTTAGGGTTCTAAGCAAATGCACTCATACCATTAAATACCTAAGTTCCCCATTGTCAATATAAAGCTACGAACTATACAGAAGTTGTTTGTTGGGGGGGGGGGGGGGGGGGTGAGTAAATATTCTTAGAATATGATAAACATGGGTGTTCATGGAGTGTGAAGAGGGTTCTAATGGTGCTTTCTTGGAGGAAGACTTGGTGGAGCTAGACAACCCCTCTAAAGGCCACCTTAGGAGGTGGGGGTTTGTCATTTTCTTTGATCTTTTATGCCTTCCACTGTTTTGAGCTTCATTTGAGATGGAAAAAATCTACACTTAGATTAAAGACTCTTTTTTTAGTGTATTTGTAGTCTTGTTATTGCTGAGTACTAAAGAGTAAACTTTGTATAAATAAAATTATAGACTTTCGAGTAAAACAAATAATCAACATTTTAATAGATAAAAATGTAAGACAATATTATTTGTGTGGATTTCTAGAAAAAGGAAATAATGGACATTTTTATGAAATAAAAATGTAGGAAATATGATTTTTGTTAAAATAAAGAATGGGTAAATATTTCAAACTTTGAAATATTAAAGTTTGCAATTTCTGAAAAATGCGGTATTTTTGGAAGTTTGATGTTGAGTATTCTATGGAATAAAAATGCTGAAAATGTCACATTTTGTTTTAAGTAAAGAGTGAGTAAATTTTTCAAGCTTTTGAAATAGTAAAAGTGGGTGTTTATGAAAATGAGCATTTCTAGAATATTGGTGTTGAACATTATATGGAGTAAAATGTTTGGACATAATATTTTACTTGGTAAACATTTGGTGAAAAGTATGCTTAAACCATGTAGTAGGATTTTTGGGTTTAAAGTCCATCTTCTCATGCATATAAACTTGCAGTATTTTGACAAAGAATGTATAAAGAAGTTTAAATATGATTTTGTTGGGTTTAAATAAGAAATAATGAAAGATAGAATTTTAGTTTTTAAAGTATGTGTAACTGGGACTAAGAGATATGATGTGAATAAGATTAAAAGACTACATGTTAAATAAAAAGAAATGGCTATTTTCTCATAAAAGTAGTCTTAAGTGTGAATGTATTTCTTGAATGAAGAAGTAAATAATTATGTACTTCGAAAATGTTGATAAAATGTATTATTTAAGTGTTAATGGGTACACATGGAATGGTTAGTGAGTTTAACGTACTAATGTTGTAAATGATTGACACTTATGGAACTAAATAATAATTAACGGTGTAAAAGTGTTTCAAATATTACTCCAAGTGTAAAAAGTTGTTAAAGGGTTAAAAACACTTAACAAGTTGCTATGAACGACTTAATAGTGTCTTGGTAAAACTAACACTCGTGAAAATGGAGTAAAGGTGATTTTGAAAACAAATGGGTAAAATGGTAACTTTACTTGAAGTGGAACATTTTTATGAAATAAAAATATTGGAAAGGGTATTACACAAAGTGGGCCTAAATGAATATGAATTTTGGAATAAAAATCAAGGTTAAAGGGTAAAGGACATGAAATGATAAATTTTCAAAGTCCCAAGTTTTGACTTTAGCCTGGTGAAAAGGATAAATGGAATAATGTGAACATTTATAAAATATTAAACACATAAAGGGAACTCGGATGACACTGGGATGAAGCAATAAGGGCCCGAAGCCCTTGGGTGAAAAGTCGTAAACCACTAGCCAGAGCATTTGGAGCGCATAATCGGCGATGTGGAGCTTGTGAAAATTTGCGGTATAGGAAGATTCTGAGAAAATATAAAGAAAATATGGAACATGTCAAGAAATGGGTTGTGTGGTAAAATGTGTTAATATAACTTAACTTAAAAGAATGTAATGAATCTTCCGGTAAAGGTTAAATGTACAAGTAAATGCATAGATCTATTAATGTCCATAAGATAATGTAAAAATAATAAAGTAAGTGGATAAATGAATAATTAAGTAACTAAGTTGTTAAACCTATATTTTGCCTAAGCATTCTCTAACGACAAATAAGTATTTTCTAACACTGTGAATGCGTGTGTTGAAATAGTTTCATTAAAAATAGTAAAGTATATTTGCATGAATAAAAAGGGGTAATTCTGGTAAAGGAATGGGTTCGGATAAATCAAGCAGAATGATTTCAAGTGTTGAACCGGGTGTGCTGAATAAAGTGAGAAATGCTAAGTGTGAGTAAAGGAAGTTTTTACAAGATTAAGGTACACTAATCTGGACAAATAAGTTTTTCACAAGTAAACGGCTAATGCTTTGGAATATATATATATATATTCTTTATCATGCATGATATTGTAGCATGTGAGTATCCTTTCTGTCGTTCGTTTCTATGTTGCTTTATAAATTTCCACTGGGTATTGGCTTACACCCTCGCTTGTTATGGCAGGTTAGGAGCGGTTTCGTATTTTGAGGGCATTATACAGGCAAGTATTTTTTATTTATGTTTACATTAATAGCTTTATTTACTTGGACTTTGGGGTGCTCCCCATGGGTCCCTCACGTAGTTTATCTTGAAACTGGAATCGCATGATAACAAGTGAATTAGTAACTAAAATAAAACTGGATTAGCAACATTATATAGTTTTCTCCACTGCACTTCACACCTAATGCTCGGGTCGAACAGGGTTGAGTAACCCATGTATCCGGGTCGGGGCGTTACACCCAACCCCAAAAGGAAAAAGTACAACTTGGTCCACCTGTAAACTTGAGTAGCTTTGCACGCTTGAAAATGTTTGTCGCATGTTGCGGACATTCACACTTAAACACGCCTTCAAATGGAAAGAGAATATAACGACTATAAAATCCACATAAAAATAAATTTCTAATAAGTCAAAAAAAATCTCAATCTTGGTAAGATATCTCACAGTAAAATAAAAATATTCTAATCATGAAAGAAAAGATGTCATTTGTCCCCCTTTATATTTAGGAATATACAAAGTAAGAATGCATAAACTATTTCTCCCCCATAAAAAAAAATCTCCCCTTAAATGTGTGAAGATATGATACCAATATGAGATAGAAGAAGGAATAAAATCATGCAACAGTGTAGAGTGCAACAAACACAACATGGTAACTAAATCACAAACAATCCAAACGATGATCAAATAATATCTATATCGACGCACAAAAGATACCAATACAAAAAGCAATGAAGTATGATACAAATTTGAGATGTGAAATTTCAATGCATATAATGTAATATAATAATATGATTATATAGCATGCCAAATAAAATCCAAAGATAAATCATATGGCATACAATGACTAATGATACCAAATATATACATATACAAAATATACCAATGAAATACCAGCACACACACACACACACACACACACACACAGATATATATATATATATATATATATGTTGATGTAAAAAACTAGATCACTCTAATTCTTCAATCACAGATAAATAAATAAGACAAAGATTTTTAAAGTGGTTCGGCTAGGAATAAAGCCTACGTCCACTGTTATGTTATTGCTGAGTGTTTGTGGAATTCTTGATTACAAGTTCTCTCAAGAAATTCCGGTCCCTTTGAATGGGATTGATACAAAGTATTTATATCCTCAAGGCTGTACATGAAAGGTCCAATACATTAAATGATATACATATGAATGGGTAATACATTTAATGCAGCGTGTGCGTCAAGAATCTAATGAATAGTTGAACAGTTGTCCGTCTGATAATTGATGACACGGCCGAGGTGCAGTTCGGACCGCCTTAGTTGCTCGTTGATCAAGAGTTCCTCGGAGTGCTTAGAGTATCTCGGGATGATGGAGTTCCTCGGATGGAGTTCCTCGGCATGATAGAGCTCCTCGGTGTATTCTCGTTGCTCGGTACCAACCATGGTTGTTCAGTAAATGATCTTCCTCGCTGTTATTGTGCCACGTAGATCGACACGTGTCTTCATACTATTCGTCCACATCAGCATATTAATTTTGGTATCAACAGAAGCCCCCAATGTTTCATATTTCGAACTTTGAGGAGTATGGGACATTCTTTCTCGGTATATGGTAATATTAAATGACCTTCCTGGGTTTTAGGAGCATTGTATTCAAATTTCCTTCTCATTTCGCAGTTTCCGCCTTTTTTACAAGCGCTTCGATCTTCGTGCAACTTTTGTCTTTTTAGCCGCCGGAAGTTCAGTAGTTTCTTTTTAGTAATCATTTCTTTCGCCGCTTCCCAATGCAAAGTATTTAAACTCCTTTGGTAACCATACCGTCGTCTACACTTTCCATTTTTCTGCATTCAAGTTTTCTATTCTCTTCCTCTCTCTTGTGTGTTCATCATTGTTTCCGTTCGTTGTCAACATATCTCCTTTCTTTCTGTAAGATCTTCTTCCTTTCTTCTGCATCTCTTTTATTCAATATGGTTTATATTGTTGAATCTGCTGAGAAATTTCGTTCTGACTTTTCCATTCCTTCTTGGGTAACTCTAGAGGTTCTTTCTGAGCCTTTAGATTACTTTCGATTGGCTGAGGGACATTGGTTCCCCAGTCTTTTCATTGCTGAATGTGGTTTTTCTTTTCCCCCAAACCCATTATGTCTTGAGTTTTGTCAATATTTTGATCTTGTTCCTGCAAAAATAGCCCCCAATTCATGGAGAATAATTAACGGGGTGCACAAGTTAAATCTAACTCATGGGACTCGTATAGGGATCCCAGAAATCATGTACTGCTATAAATGGGCCACTTTAGATAATGTTTATTATTTAAAAACTAGGTTTTTAAATAGAGCCCTTGTAGTTAACCTCCCTGATTCAAATAGAGATTATTTTGAGCATGGGTTGGTCATAAAAAATTGGCAACACGCGCCTTTATCTGGGAATGAAGTATACAACGGTCCCAGATGCCCCCCATACGGCAATGGGATAGGTTTATTTTTCATTTTATTTTACTTATGAAATTGCGTTTTCATCATGTTTGACAAAATGTATAACTGAAATTTATGTATTTATTTGCAGTTGATAGTAAAAGAAAAACTCCAAAAGAGTCGGAAGTGAATATCAAGCATTTAAAACTTATCTGGAATTTGCATAAGACGATTGCAGACGAGCATATTAGGTCTGCATCATATTTGCTGCAGTATAAGAGCTACACAACCTCTTATACTGCTCGCCCTGTTGAACCAGCCTCAACACCAGAAAGTTCATCTTCAGATTCTCATATTCCCCTATCTCAGAGAATGGGCAAGAAAAGAGCTCCTCCTGCTCTATTTGGTGAAATTTCTTCTGCTGTTGGAGCAAAGAAAGGCAAAATTGATGTCCCAGAGGGGACTAAAAAAATAGATGTTAGTTCCTCCAAAGTTGCCGAGAAGCCCCCAGTGGCCCCGAGCAAGAAAAGTGCTAGTGCTGATGTAATTACAATATCTCCGACCAAGACTTCTTCCTTGGTTGATGCTGCTGACCCTCCTTTGAAGAGATTGAGGAAATCATCTTCGGTTAATCTTGCTGGAACTGCATCTTCTCTACCCGCTGGTGGTAGTAGTGTTTCAAAAATCCTTCTTCCGAGTTCTTCAACGAGCTCAGTTATACCTGAGGTTCTCGGGGTTGATGAAAAGATTCCTAGGGATACACTGACATCCTTAGCTGCTCGCCATCTTTCTTCAGTAAATTTCTCATACCTTTGGTCTTTCTTTCTTTTTCTTGATTTCTTGCATTTGTATTGACTTTATTGTTTTTCTTATCTTTCAGCTGGTGAACTGTTTCAATACCATCGTGAAGAAAGATCAAGCTATTAAAGCTTCTAGTTCCTCGTCCGATGTTGACGATGCCCTCTTGGGTTTAGCCCAATCTGTGAAAGAATCTCGCCAGCAGTATGTCGAGGAGAAAGCTGCCTGGGAGAAAAAATTGGCTGCAGCTGAGGCTGATAAGATGAAGATGGCTGAGATCTCCAAGAATTTGGAGGAGAAGGTGAAAAGCTTAGAGGTCAATCAGCAAAAATGCGATGACCAACTGAAGAATGCAGAAAAAGAACTATCTATCTTGCGAGACATCAAAATCCAGAAAGAACAATTGGATGTCAAACTCTCCTCGGAGAAGTTGAAAAGAAAAGCTGCAGTTAGGAAACATTTCAGTGCTGGTTGGGAAAAAGGATGGGATAAAGGGATTGCTGCTATGACATCCCAAGTCCAATATGGGGAGTTGAAATACTTCCATGACGGTTGGGTAGCTGCTCTACAAGAGCTAAAAATCCAAGACAATTCTGAGCTATTCCAACGGCATCTCCCTGGTCCTCCTCCACCAATTGTGGAAGAAGAAGAAGATGAACCTGCTTCAGATGAATCTTCCATGGCTGTGGATGTCCCAATCTCTGCTTCTCAGCCCTCTGTCATTGAGGATATTTCTTCTATGCCTCCTCCTGCCGAGAAGATTTATGCCTATCAAGCTGTTGTTATCACCGAGCAACCGAGCTCCTCGTCCCAGCCTCCCGAGAAAGTCTTGGGAGACAAGGAAAAGGTGTGAAGTTGTTCGGTATCATTTCTATCTTTTATCATTTGTGATCGAACAATGTAATCCTTTTATGATCTAATAAAATACTTCTTTACTCATCGCTGTTATTGATGATTCTTTGTTGATTGTTGTCTTTTTCTTGTCTTTAGTTTGTTGCTAGAATGGAACTAATCTCTTCTCATGATACCGAGTTGATGCAGCAATGTCACCAATACTATAGGGCTGGTCATACAGACCTTAGTTCTTCTGAAATTGCTGACATTCTTGGTCATGATGCTTCAGAACAGGCGACTGAGGCCTATCGGTACTTGAAAAATTTACTCGACCGAGCTGTAGCTAACAATGTCGCTTATTATGACTTGATTGAAGAGCTGCATTGTTCCTTAGAGGATCTCCAAGGCCAGCACAATGAATCGATGGCTTCATTACACGAGGAATATGAAAATAGATATCAACAACTTTCCTCTGATACAGGTCATAAAAAGATCATTGCTGCATATGACATTAGGGAAAGGACCCTAAAAGGTGAAGTTGAAGCTTGCCGACAAATTGCCGAGATCCTGGAACAAGAAAATAATAGTCTGCAGAAAAGATTGGCTCAATATGAATCCGTTGCCTCCTCTTCCACTGCATTAGTACCAGTTACTGATGAAGGTTTTTCGTTTCTAGAGGTTGAAAACGCCAAACTAAGGCAAGAGTTGGATGACTTGAAAAAGTCTATTATTCCTGTGACTGCTCGGGGACGAGGAAGGAGTTCTCGGGGACGAGGAAGAATCGTCGAGGAGCAAAATTCTCTAGTTGCTTCTCGGAGCCGATCAAGAGTTCTTAGCCGTAGTGTTGAAGAATCTCGCACCCAATCTACTCTGGAAACTCAAGCATTCCAACTGAATGTTAAGGATCGTGCTCTGTCTGATTTGTCTAAGAAAAACTTATCTTTAGAGGATCAACTGGTTGCGATGAAGTCTGCTCTGAATAATAAAGATGCTCTTATCAAGAACTTTCTCGAGCAAGTAGATAGATTAACTTTCCAATTCCATAAACAGCCTCGGGAGTTCTGGAATGCAGGCTATAATGAAGCTCTTTATCATTTGGATGCTCGCATTGAAAATGCTAACAACGAAGGTTATAAGCAGGGATGGTTGAACGCCCTGGGTGTATTAAAATTGGAACAAGGTCATTATTTATGGGATTATCATACTCCTGGATTGCTAGACTTGCCTGTTCCTCCCTATAAATTGGATATGGCATGGATTCCTGCTCGTTCCATTCCTCGGAGTTTGATCTCTAAATATCTTGGTGATTATAACCTTCATTCTCAAGTTGAAGTATCTCGTCCTGAGCACCTGTTGGACACTCCTACAATAATGAATGTCAGAATGCTGAAGGACATGAACTTTATTAATTCTCCTCTTTGTCTAGAGGATCCTCCTGCTGGCGAGGAACCTGTCTCAAAAGATAAAGGAAAGAAACCAATAGAGTAGGAATCTTTAATGTAATAGTTAGCACATACATGTAACATGTAATACATTTTTATCTTAATGAAAGAATTTCATTTTCTGTTTTGCCAATAGCTATTTTTCTGTTTGCAAATTATATGGTTCATCAACCAACTTAGAATTTATAATAAGCATAAATTGTTCAAAATTGTTTCCAACCAACCAAGGTGGATAAATAATGTTTGTCGACCAACCACAGTTGATGGGTTTCTATCCCCAACCAGCCATACTTGGTTCAATTTCAAATATAAACATGCGTCCGACCAACTAAGGTCAACACTTTTGTTCTCGTCGACCAACTACAGTTAGTGGGTTTTTATCCCCGACCAACCATACTTGGCACAGTTTGGAATATTTTGTTCTTTAAAGAACTTTTTGTAATAATGTTACCTCCCGACCAACATAAGCTGTAATGCGAGAGTATATAAAATCTTACCAACCGTAGTTGATCATGCTGGTATACACCTCCTAATCAAAGGAGTAGTAGGGTTCTTTCGAACTTTTTGGCTCCTTGGAGCATGTCCTCCTAACCAAAGGAGGTTGGCTACTTATAGCACTTTTGCTCCGTAGAGCGCTCCGTAGAGCTTATCCTCCTAACCAAAGGAGGTTGGCTACTTATAGCACTTTTGCTCCGTAGAGCTTATCCTCCTAACCAAAGGAGGTTGGCTACTTATAGCACTTTTGCTCCGTAGAGCTTATCCTCCCGTAGAGCGCTCCGTAGAGCTTATCCTCCTAACCAAAGGAGGTTGGCTACTTATAGCACTTTTGCTCCGTAGAGCGCTCCGTAGAGCTTATCCTCCTAACCAAAGGAGGTTGGCTACTTATAGCACTTTTGCTCCGTAGAGCATGGCTCCGTAGAGCATGGCTCCGTAGAGTAGTCTGCAGTCTTCTTCTTGTTATCAAGCAGTGTAGTGTTCAACACTAATATTCCCCGAAAAACTTTCAACAGAAAGAAAATGGTGAACCATCCTCGTTTTATTCAGAATGAAGGAAATACTTTACATTTTACATTACTGATAATACTTTCACAGGTGTTCAGCATTCCATGCATTCTGAAATTCTTCTCCTTCTAGAGTTGCTATTCTGTAGGTTCCAGGTCGAACAACCTCTGTAACTCGGTAAGGTCCATGCCAGTTTGCTTCCAGCTTATTCTGTTTCTGAATGACTTTCTTCAGCACATAATCACCCTCCTTCAAATCGCATTTCTTCACCCTTTTGTTGTAGAACAGAGCTGTTCGTTGTTGATAAGCAGCATTCCTAATGGCTGCCTCTTCTCTTACTTCTTCGAGCATATCTAAATCCATTCTTCTCATCAAGTCACTGATCGGAGAGTTGAAATTCAGCACTCTATGCGTTGGGAGACCCAACTCGGCCGGTATCACCGCCTCACTTCCAAATGCTAGCATATATGGTGATTCTCCAGTTGCTGCTCGGGGAGTTGTTCGGTAGGCCCATAATACTGATTGGAGCTCATTAATCCAATTTGCTTTAGCTTCACTTAGCCTCTTTTTCAACCCATTTAGTAATGTTCTGTTCGTCACTTCAGTCTGTCCATTGCTTTGGGGATGGCCTGGTGCTGAATGAAACTTCAAAACGTTCGACTGATGACAATAGGCAGCAAATTCTTCATTATCAAATTGTGTTCCATGATCTGTGATGAAAGCATGAGGGAGACCATATCGACAAATGATATTCTTCCATACAAACTGGTATACCTTCTCGTACGTCATATTGATAAGAGGCTCAGCTTCCACCCACTTAGTAAAATAGTCCACTGCAACTACGAGATACTTGAATCTTCCTCGGGTGGTCGGCAGTGGTCCAACCAAATCAATTCCCCACATGGAAAATGGCCAAGGGGAAGTTATTGGTGTTAACAATGCTTGTGGAGTTCGTTGGATGGAGGAAAAACGTTGGCACTTGTCACATTTCTTGGCATAGGCTATACAATCAGCCCTCATTGTCGGCCAGTAATATCCCTGTGTCATCACTCTTTGTAAAAGTGTTCGACCTGCTACATGAGCTCCACAAGATCCTTCATGGATTTCTTCAATCAATTCTTTCACCTCGGTGGGATGTACACATCTCTGCAAACCTGCCATAATTCCTCGTCTATACAAAATACCATTAGTTAATACATACCGAGCAGCTTTATACTTCAGTTTCTTGGCAGCGAGTTTGTCCTCCGGCAATTCACCCTCTTCAACATATTTCCTGATTGGATCCATCCAAGATGGTCCTAAATCAAGGGTAATCACATTCGTTGTCAGATCTTCATCTATGCTCCGACCTTCTAATACTTCAATCGGTATGGTTCTTCGCATCTCGGTACGAGTAGCTGATGCTAGTCGGGCCAGTGCGTCTGCTTGTACATTCTCCATCCTCGGTATTCTCACCAATTGAATGGCATCAAATTCTGTCAACAATTTCATCACCTTTGCATGATATTTGATCATTAAGTCTCCTTTAACCGTATATATTCCCATCATCTGATTCACAATTAATTGAGAATCACTGAATACCATCACTTGTTGTGCTTCCATAGTTTTTGCTAGGCTAAGACCTGCTATCATGGCCTCATACTCCGCTTCATTATTAGAGGCTTTGAATTGGAATCGCAAAGCATATTCCATATCAATCTCGTCTGGAGTGATCAAAACAATTCCTGCTCCACAACCAGCTGTGCAGGATGATCCGTCTACATATAATCTCCATGTAGGTATTTCGTCTTCAAATTTCTTATCTGTCAGAGTTCCTCGATAAAATATCTGCTGTTTTCTTCCATCATCCCCCGGTATCTTTCGCTCCTCGTCAGTCATCTGCTCGTACCCTTTTAAAAACCGTGGTTGGTCTGAGTTTGAATATAATGATTTCTCTACATCCACAAGTCCTTTTACCAACCTTGGCTGGTTTGGACCTATTTCTGCTGATCCTGTATCGTCCACAGGTAGGTCAGCAAATGTTTCTGTTGATCCTGTATCGTCCACAGGTAGATCAGCAGATGTTTCTGTTGATCCTATATCGTCCACAGGTAGATCAGCAGGCACCTTTTGCTCCTCGGGGGTATCAAGGTATGTGAACTCTGCTATAAAATCTGCTACAGCTTGCCCCTTGAATGATGATCTGGGCTCATACACAATATCATATTCACCAAGTTCTACTGCCCAGTACATCAGTCTCCCTGATTTTTCTGGCTTATGGAGGGCTTGTCTCAATGGCATATCAGTATAAACGATGATGGTATGGGCTTGGAAATATGGCCTCATTCTTCTACTTGCTTCAATTAGCGCCAATGCCAATTTTTCTAGCTTTGGGTACCTGATTTCTGCACCTCGGAAAGCCTTACTTGTGTAATAAATTGGCTTCTGGACTCCATTCTCCAATCTGATCAACGCTGAACTGACTGCGTTCTCTGATACTGCCAAATACAAATACAACTTTTCTCCTGTTATTGGTCTGGACAACAGTGGAGGTGCTCCCAAGTATTTCTTCAAGTCTTGAAAAGCTTTTTCACATTCCTCATTCCATTCAAAGGTTTTTCGAAGTGTTTTGAAGAATGGTATGCATTTATCAGTTGCTCGAGATACAAATCTGTTGAGCGCTGCAACTCGTCCGGTAAGACTCTGCACTTCTTTCTTCGTCGTCGGAGATCGCAGCCCTAGAAGAGCTTTGATCTTATCTGGATTTGCCTCAATACCTCGCTGATTGACGATGTATCCGAGGAATATTCCTTCTCGTACTCCAAAGGTGCACTTCGTCGGGTTAAGCTTCATTTGGTATTTATCCAATTGATCAAAAGTTTGACTCAAGTCAACCAAATGATCAGCAGCTTTCTTGCTTTTAGTGAGCATGTCATCGACATAGACCTCCATGTTGCGGCTGATTTGTTCGGTAAAAACCTTGTTCATCAACCGCTGATATGTTGCACCTGCATTTTTTAAACCAAAAGGCATAACATTATAACAATAAGTTCCCCTAGGGGTAATAAAAGAAGTACTTTCCCTGTCTTCAGGTTTCATTTTGATCTGGTTGTAGCCAGAGTAAGCATCCATGAAGCTGAGTAGTTCGTGTCCCGAGGTAGCATCCACCAGTTGATCAATTCTGGGCAATGGAAAATGATCCTTGGGGCATGCCTTATTGAGATCGGTGAAATCGACACACATTCTCCATTTGTTGTTTTTCTTCTTTACCATCACCACATTAGCCAACCAATCTGGATATTTTACATCTTCAATGAATTGGGCTTTCTGGAGTTTCTCGACTTCCTCCTGTATGGCCTGGTTCTTCTCGGGACTAAACACCCTTCTTCTCTGCTTTACAGGTTTAATCTCCTTATTTACATTGAGTTCATGACATAAGAAGTTTGGATCTATTCCTGGCATGTCTTCATGACTCCAAGCAAAAGTATTTTTCCTATTCTTCAAGAAAGTTATCAACTCCTCTTTTATTGACATATCCAACGATGAACCTATCTGGGTTATTCGTTCAGGATGTTCGTCGTCCAGAATAACATTTTCTGTAGATTCTACCACTTGCCCTTTCACAAGTTGGGACTCATCTCTAGGATCAAGAGTTTCAATTTCTGTACATTCATCCACTTGATAAGTAGTAGTCTTTTTCATCGATCCTTCTAGTTCTTCTTGCTCGGCCGACGAATAATAGCATTCCCGAGCTACTTTTTGATCACCTTTTACCACTCCAACTCCAAAATTTATTGGGAATTTCAAACATTGATGTACTGTAGAAGGAACGGCTTCGAACTTCTTCAATCCAACTCTTCCCATGATGATGTTGTAGGCCGATTGCACATTCTTATCCATCACAAAGAATCGTATTCTTTCTGTTCGACAAACAGGCCAGGTTCCAATGAATATATCCAACTTGATCGTCCCAAGTGGAAAAACTTTCTCGCCAGCAAAACCCAGAAGGGGTCTGTGATAAGGTTCCAATTGAGATAATTTCAAATTCAGGCTATCAAAGCATGAATAGTACATGATGTCTGCCGAACTACCATTGTCTACCAACACCCTTGAAATGATCACGTCCTTCATTCTCATTTTGATCACCAAAGGATCATCATGAGGGTAAAGAACACCTGCCAGGTCGTTTTTTGAAAAACCAATCACTAGTTTCTCTTTATTTACCTTCCTCGGACGATCATCCTCGGCCAGGTTTATTCGCTGAATATATGAACAAGCTTGAGCCTCTCCGAGGTAAGCTTTTCTTTCTGCAGTAAGGTCTCCTCCTCCTGCATCTCCACCTGTAATAACGTTACAATGAAATGATCCAAAACGTATGGAAAATACCTCTCGTTCAGGTTTTCTTGGCTTCTTGGGAAGATCGGGGTCATCATCTGGATCCTCTTCATGGTCCCTCCTCTTTTTCTCCTCTGCACGACGAGGAGATCTAGATCTCTTTCTAATTCTGTCCTCATTTGTCCTCTCACCTCTGCGATCTACATACTTTGATAATTTTCCTCTTCGAATGAGTGTTTCAATCTCGTTCTGAAGGGCTATACAATTTTTGGTCATATGGCCATGATCTTTGTGAAACTCGCAATATTTGGTCTTATTCCTCATGTCTGGATCTGTTTTCAGTTTCTCTGGCCATTTGATTTCCTCGTTATTCCTGATCTCTTCTAAAACATGATTAATACCCATTTTCAACGGAGTATAATTATCATACTTTTTTAGGGCTTCCAACTTTATCCTGTTATTCCTGGAATGTCTGTCACCACCATTACCTTTCTGATCTTTCTTCTTAGAGTTGTCGACCTCCACTTTAACTTCTTTATCCATATTCTTCTTCGCAGTCATAGCCTCCTCGGCATTCATGATTTTGGCCGCCTTTGCCATCAATTCCGACATATTTTTAGGCGGATCTTTGGCCAGAGTATAGTATAGCTTGTTAGGCAGCAAACCACTCATCAAAGCAGTGATTGCTGTCTTTTCTTCATAATCTATGACTTCCAACTTCTCGTTATTGAAACGAGTTATGTAATCTCTAGTACTTTCTCCTGATTTTTGTCTAACACTTAGTAAGTGCGCTACTCGCTTTACTGGTTTTGCTCCAAAACAAAAATTGCCAATAAACAGCTCGGCTAACTGAACAAAAGTTGAAATCTTACCCCGAGGAAGATTATTGTACCATATCTGTGCAGATCCGGTAAGAGTTCCCGAGAATGCTCTACACCTCATCTCGTCGGGGACAGCATAGATATCTGCAGCAGCTTGGTACTGTTCTATATGAAGTACGGGATCTGTCTTTCCATCGTACTTGGGGGTCACTACAGGTGCTTTGAATTTCGACGGTGTAGGGAAATCCACAATGGCTTGCACAAAAGGTGTCCCTTGAACAAAAGTTCTCTGTAAGGGGTTCCTCGCCTTAGCCATTTCTCCCAGTCTATCCTCCAATCGTTGAATGGAACCTTTCCATGCTTCATTCCCTTCCTCGGGCCGCTTAGTCCGAGCAACTGATTGCTCTGACGTAGCTTCCTGAGATTTATCTCGACGAGTAATTGGTCGTGATTGTGCAGATCCTTCTCTCAAACCTGGTGGTGGTCGAAAACTTCCTGATGGAGCCCTAGGTGGACTCATGTTCCTCCTTGGTCCTAACCGACTGAAAGGAGACACCCTGCTTAATCTTTCTAAAGCGCTAGTTCTCTCCGGAGAAAGAGAGATATGTTGATCTGTATCCGTAGCCCGTATTGATGAAGTTCGCCCAGGTTGATAAGAAGAATCATTGGATTCCCCATTGCGATATGACCCAATACGTCTGGATCGTGATTGCCTATGATCAGTCCTTTGCCCTGAATGAGTAGGTACACCGCCTTGAAGAGTTTGAAGGAGTTGCCTCATAGATTCTTGCATGGCGGTTTGTCCCTGAGCCAGATTCGTCATAATTCCGGCCAGATCTGGAGATGCAGATGGATTTGGAAGATTTCCAGTATTTCCAGCATTTCGATTACTGGATTCTGGATTATCTGCCATTGGTGATAAATGATTTTTATGAAAAACGATAACAACAGTCGTTTCCCACAGACGGCACCAATCTGTTGATGTAAAAAACTAGATCACTCTAATTCTTCAATCACAGATAAATAAATAAGACAAAGATTTTTAAAGTGGTTCGGCTAGGAATAAAGCCTACGTCCACTGTTATGTTATTGCTGAGTGTTTGTGGAATTCTTGATTACAAGTTCTCTCAAGAAATTCCGGTCCCTTTGAATGGGATTGATACAAAGTATTTATAGCCTCAAGGCTGTACATGAAAGGTCCAATACATTAAATGATATACATATGAATGGGTAATACATTTAATGCAGCGTGTGCGTCAAGAATCTAATGAATAGTTGAACAGTTGTCCGTCTGATAATTGATGACACGGCCGAGGTGCAGTTCGGACCGCCTTAGTTGCTCGTTGATCAAGAGTTCCTTGGAGTGCTTAGAGTATCTCGGGATGATGGAGTTCCTCGGATGGAGTTCCTCGGCATGATAGAGCTCCTCGGTGTATTCTCGTTGCTCGGTACCAACCATGGTTGTTCAGTAAATGATCTTCCTCACTGTTATTGTGCCACGTAGATCGACACGTGTCTTCATACTATTCGTCCACATCAGCATATTAATTTTGGTATCAACAATATATATACATCTGTATAAACAACTACAAAAACTTGACATAAAATACATAAGCTTTACACACTATCATAGTATCGTTGTGTCTAAACATGTGGGATGAAATGAATGGGTGTGAATAAGATACAAATGAATTATACCATAAACACTCAAATATGTTCAAGGAGTTCTATTTGACTGTAAGACTTTATCAAACTAACATTCAGCCTCAAGTGATCAGATAAAGTGAAACAAACAAGCATAATACCCACAAGCCTAGAATATTAGTGATTGTACAAATCAATAGCATCATGACAAAATAAGTATAACTAGGATTCATTGTGCAACTCATTGATCTTCAACTATACACCCTCAATAGATAAACATATTAGACATTTTCTTTTACTCAATTCTTCTGAATCTATCACTTTTGAAAATCAAACAAACTAAACTTGTTGGACTTTAACAATTTTTCTATTTTTATTACCTGTAATCTTTTCATTGGGCGTTTGCCAATGGTGGCTTTCCAGTAAAGGAGATTTACTTGTTTTGTACCCCTTTCTCAAAAATCGTCATATTTTTCCAATAAAATATAACAATCTCACGGACAATGGTTCTTACATGAACAAATATCCCATAGTCACAAAATAAGTAGATGAAAAGATTGATAAGAGAACATCTTACAAAACTCAAATATGACATGTGAAGTTAAAATTCAAAGAGCGCGTGCATGTGTGTGTAGAGGTATATACAAAGTGAATCCATTAAGCAAATCAAAATAGAAATAACACCATACAAGCATAATTAAGAATAATCTAATTATTGACAATCAGAACCAGATGTTCTAGTCACATGGAAATCACAAAATGAATTGGATTCAAATACATCAGTATGCCACACAAAATGTGCAAAACTTATATACACAAAAATCAAATATATTTTAAAGTGTTTCTAAAAAATTTCAAAAACTGCCAATTTGGAAACAAAATTAACTCAAAACATAAGCAAAATCTTTTTGTATTTTTCAACATGACTCAATAAATAAAAAATCAAAATATAAATACTCAAAACAAACATATAACTAGTAAACATATATATCTTGAAGCACAAACTAGTGTATGTAAACATGTGAACACAATTAGCCATTAGATACATCATGGAAAATACCATTTGCAAGTAAACAAGGATCAACAAGTCTAACATGTAAAACCTTCAAATCCAATTTCCTAACCCATATAAGTGTAACATGACGCTCTCGAATTTTGGGAACCTTGGTGACTCTATTCTTAGATTTATTTTTAATATCATAGCAAAACCTCCTAAGATGACCTATCCTTCTGTAATTAATGAAAGTGTAAACACGGTGAGGAATGTTACCTGAGAGTTAATCTTTAATAACTTTCCTAATCGACTCTTTCAAACGCGTAGTCTTAGCATGGGTAGCGGAAGTCTTTTGATCATTGAAGACAATTCCACTTCTCATCTTTAATTTGTATGGTGATTAACATATTATCCAATTTGTTTGACCTAGATTCCAAATCAAATTTGACATGACTCGAATCTCTCAATCTCTCTTCAAACTCAGTTATTCTCAACTCAAGTAAGCATCTAGACTCCTTAACCTCTAGAAGCTCATTATTCATACCCTCCATCAAACCTCGAAGACTATCTCTCTCACCCTCAGCATACTCTAGCTTCTCTTAAAGAGTCCTCTTATATGCCCTAATATCCTCAATCAAGACACTATCATCATTTCCTATGGCATTCTCTTTCAACTTCGCTTCCACTTTAATGTTTTTGCATACAGCTCATAGAAAGCAACTTATAGTTCATTCTTCTCCTCCTTTTCATTACCCTCACTCTCATATACACTCATTCTACCATAACTCACTTTGGATTTACAAATGATGGACTTAAAATTATCATTTAAAGTCTTATAACAAGCCATGAACACAGTTTTGTTGCGCTCGATGGTAGAATTAGATCCATCTTTTGGATCACTATAACTAAGGGTGGCATTATACACCTTTGGTTTATTACCTTTCTTCCATAGTTTAGTGGGGCACTCGAATGCCCTCTGGCCATAACCCTGACAACCTTAACACCTAGCCAACTCATCTCACTTAAAATTCTCACTACGATTCTTAGGAAAGTGATCGGCCTTGTTATACATATTTTTCTCCAAATTTTTGCATCTTTGAATTATTTTTGAATCTTGATAAATTTCTTGAATTTTTTTGTATCAAGGCCATATCCTTGGACTCGATGTCAAACACATTATCCGAAACAGGTGTTTCTTCCTTCAGAGTTTCAAAGCAATGCCCTCATCTTTTTCTCTTCTTAGAGGAAAACATGTCAAGCTTACAAGTTTTTAAGTCATCTACACGCTCTTCAAGTTTTGTAAAATCTAAAGTACCTAAAGAATTTAAAACCTTCACTTTTGAATTAAAAATCTTTCAGGAAAGGGCCTTAACATTTTCTTGATTAATCAGTTGCTGGGTTTCTTCTCTCCTAAGTTAAAAGTTGAGTTAACTATGTCGGACAATCTAGTGTAAAACTCATTAAAGGTATCACTATCCAACATCTTAATCATTTCAAATTAAGTGGTGAGGCCTTGAAATTCGAAAACTGTCACAGTACTAAATTCTTAATGGGTGAGTTGGAATATGTCCTAAGCCTCTTTACACATCTCACAAGTTATAATATGGCAGAACTCCTTCGGGCTGACTGGACAAATTAGAGCCTTTAAGCCTCTTGAGTTATAATTTAGTAACGTATGCTCAGCCTCATTCCATGTTTTTATGGGTTTGGGTATCCTATTCTTTCCAACTAAAGTAGTAGGTGGAGTCCAACTATTTAAAATCGCTTGCCATACCCACTCATCTATAACCTTAAATGCTTACTTTATACTCATTTTCTATTATGTGTAGTTCGACCCATCAAACGTCGGGGGTTCTAATGCCATCAAATCCATCAAAATTCATGCGTAAAATACGGGATCAAGACATAAGAATTTAGAATAATTCGCTCTAATACCCATTTGGGAATGACCTTATACAGTGTGTTCTTAGGCGGGATGGTATTACAAACAAAAAATTTATTTATAAATTTTTTAATTTTAAATATCAAAACTTTAAACCTAATAAAACTTGTGCATAATTGTAAACCTTTGTTGTGAAAACTTGATTTATCAATTTTATCTTTCTAACCTAAAATATGCATCTAGGTAATAAGCTGATAAAATAAGTAAAACATCCACAACAAGCCGATGTACGAGGAAAATCCACCACGAGAAAAATATCAAATAGCCCAACTAAATAGATCATTATGGTAAGGTTTTACAAAGACTAGACAATAGAGTTACTCAATGACTCGTCTTCTTCGTAAGCCTTGACGATTTTATTTTCATCCTCTCATCCACAGTGTAATGCAGGAGTCCACCTATGCAAGCTGCCATAGCACACAAGTCAAAGCATATCTCGATATCCACCGATGAGGCACATCAACTGTATATCGTTTGGAACACGGAATTCACCGCAACACCATAAACACGGAGTCCACAATGCAAAACAAGTTCTTAACATAAGATGATGAGAAACAAACTTTGGTGCCAAACACGAAAGACGTTCAAAGCATATGAATATGAAAGATTAAATCTTTAAACATAAAGGTTGAAATTAATGTTTTGAAACTTTCGTAAACATGTAGGGAATTGAATTTTGCCTAAAGTTCTTGAGAAATCTTAGTCCAACACACCTTAAATAATCAAAATATGAATTTCAAGACAGTGAACTCGTTTGAAAGAGATTGCTTAGTTTTTTCGAACAAGAAGGCATTTTGTTCTAACAAGAACATAGTTAGTTTGAATGAGAACCCTTTTTTATTCTAATGAAATTTCAACGAGTTATCCATTGTTTGACAGAAAGTCCTCATTTGATGTTATTTGGATTCTCGTTCCAATGAGGTTCCAAAGCTCATTTGAACAAGAACTTAACTTTATTCCAACAAAAACTGAATTTTATTCTAACGAGGTCAGAGTTCATTCTAACAAACTGAAACCAAGAAATATTTCTCAAAACATTATAAATATAGTTCTGAATGATTCTGCTAAAATGCAAACACCCTTAAAAATATCCAAAGACAATATTCAAAATACATTCATACCTTATAAGATCCTCGATAAACGTAAAGACAAATTTGGCAAGAAAAACGTGATGCAGTGTATATCCACTTTGAAGCTTGGCCACTTTGTCCTCATCAAATATGTTAAGCCAAACCAATGGCTAAAATTGTTTGTCTCAAATTAAGACAATTACAAAAAAATTGACGAGACTAGGAATTTTCCCTTACAGATAGCATGCTTGGAACTAGTGGTGTTGGCACTGCCAAAAGATGACTCATATCTCATCATCATGTGTAGGGAGCCCAAAATATCATAGGCCGTCTCAGGTCGATGAGTGGTGTAGGTGGGAGGTGGGTTTACATACGTAACCATCTTCGAATTAACTCAGTGGTTCTCATCATATTGTGATTCCTGTCTGCCTCAGATACCACTATGTGGGTGTATATTATGTCCCACGCATGCCCTCACACAAGAAAATGATTACTAATCAATTACATGTGACAGAAAAACTTCCATTTCTCTACCAACCTCATGGGTTGCAATTAATCTTGTATTGCAGATCCCCATGAACTCCAACAGTGCATCTCTTGTGTCGTCGGGGTCTGACAATTCAGCGCCAACCTGCACGTATATATCAATTATTTATTTATTTATTTTTATTTTGTAGGATACCATGAGGTGTCCGGGCCGGATTGATCACACCACTAATTCTCATTCGCGGTTCGTGGCTTTCACTGACCAATCATGATTTTGACAATGCCAGGGATCGAACTGGGAACCAAACCCAATCCACCCCTAAGACTGTCTCAATGAGAGCCTTATACCACTGGACCAAGAGACTTGGTTCACGTATATATCAATCAACCGTTGAATCTGCAGCAACATAAGCTATTATACATTAACAAGAGCTTATCAAATTAATTGTAAAGTTAGTATGTACTACTAAGTAAATGATAATAAATGTACCAATAGCTTAATAATCCCGTTGAATGGGAGTCTAATGTGTGGGGGTCAACATGAATTCGGCTAAAGAATAAATGAGTAACGTGTTGATACCACAACATATAGGGTTCATCACCAAGTATATCACCAATAAAAGGCTCGCCCATGATGATAGTCTATCTTCTATTCTCCTCACTGGGGTCGCATGCAGTGGGAACATGATGTTGATTATCAAACTTTTGGAGGCAACGATCGGGTGGATGCCACTTTATGACCTCAAACTCAATGAGGGGCACCCTGGACCTCTACGTATCAGACCCGACACAGTAGTAGTTCGTTAAGTTTGGAAATACCTCCTTGAGAGCCATATCATAAGCAGTTAGGACATAGAATTGACATCAATTACCGATGGCAAATGGACGGTTATGAACAGGTCAAAAATGGATACGGATAAATTTGAGCGGGTTTAAAGCGGATCGGAAGGAATAATTTGGACGGTTTGGGTCGGTTCAAACCCGTGGCGGGTCGGGTTGACTCGCTTTTTTTTTGGTAGGCCCAGGTCATAAATTATTTTTATCAACACTGTTGAAATATCTATACATTTGTTAATTTGAAATATCAACACTACTGAAATATATATATAAAAATATACTAAAATATCAGTATATATATAAAAAATATACTGAAATATCAGTATATTATATATCAAAAATGCTATTGGAACATAATTTTTGATCGAAAGTGGAGATATCGAATTAGGTGGAGGATTTGTATTGGTTAGTTTGTGGGGTCCACGCCAGTGGAATAAGGAAACCGACCAATACCACGCTGCCACGTGTGTTTTCAGTCAAAATTTATGTCAAAAATACGGGTTCAATAGAAGAACTCTATTATATATATCAGTATATTATATATTAATAATGATCTTGTGCGGACTAGTCCGCATTTTAAGAATGCGGATCGAAACATGTCACCTAACGGTGCGCCTAGAAATTATTCCCTAAATTATACGCGCACTCTCTCTCTTTTTTGGGCTCACCGCTAGGTGACACATGTCCTGTCCGTATTCCTAAAATGCGGACTAGTCCGCACAAGAGCATGACTGTATTATATATATCAATATATATATACATACAGAGATATTTCAGAAATATACTGAAATATCAGTATATATATATATATATATATATGCTGTGTAGATTACGAATCAAACTGTTGTGTAGAAAGCCATACCTGCTGCTGTGTTGTATGGACGTGTTTCTTAAACTTAGCCGAATCCAATTGTAACGGAGAGAGAGAGAGAGAGAGAGAGAGAGAGAGAGAGTCGTAACAGTTGCCTTAGCCTAAACTAGAGAGAGAGATAAATGATTTAACCCAGCTTGGGTTAAACCATTTGGGACCAACATTAACTCGCTCAGACCCGATTTCATTTTTATTTTAAACCAGTCCAACCCATTAACAAGTTACATGGACCCCAAATTAGAATGTGGGCGGGTAATGGACGGTTTTGTCCACATTAAAACATTTTGTCGGGTTTATATATAAGGGAATATATAAATCACAATATATATACACTCACACTACTGCTCTTGTGCGGACCAATCCGCATTTTAAGAGTGTGAATCGGACATGTGTCACCTGGCGATGAGCCCGAAAAAGAGAGAGAGTGTGCCTATAATTTAGCAAATAATTTGTAGGTTCACCGTCAGGTGATACATATCCGATCCGCACTCCTAAAATACAGACTAGTCCGTAAAAGATCTTTATTATATATATATATATATATATATATATATATATATATATATATATATATATATATATATATATATGGAAGACTCACATACATCATGATGCATACATCATACAATACATCACACCTAGTTATATGATCTAAGTAACATTTTATCCAAAAAATTTATTTTTCTCTTGCAATTAACCTTCTAATCAACCGATATTCAAAAAATTAGGTCAAAATACATTTTGTAGCTATTCTTAAAAAATTCACAAAAAACTACTGGCACAAACCCTTATAATTAAGGTATTTTGAGCAGTATTTTGTGATTTTTTTAAAAATAGCTACAAATTGTATTTTGACCTAATTTTTTGAAAATGGGTTAATTGGAAGGTTAATTTCAAGACAAAAATAAAAAGTTTGAAAAATAAGTTTTTTAGAGCATACAACTAGGTGTGATATATGGGTGATGTATAGAGCATGATGTAGGTGAGTCTTCTCCTATATATATATATGAGTTGCCAATGAAATAAGTAGTAAGTTGTAGTATCACCCCGAGGACGCTACTAAAATGAGTCCAATTCAAAATCATTTAACAATGTCCAACTATTAAATAAATATTTGTGGAAGCATAATTGAATAAATAAATTCTTTATTCTCATTTATCTTGAAATATCCATTACAACTATTTTTAGAAAAAATGTACAATGCTTTTAAAATAAAGTGCATAGTTGTCTACTCATCCCTGTATTCTGAATCCGAATAATCCTCATAAATTATGAACTATTACTTGAATCAAATAATTTAATGAATATATAAAGTGAAGGGGGTAAGAGAGAAACTCAGTAGGCTCGTATAAATGCTTTAATTGAACTACACATACTCCTCCGTGCACATATATAGGAGTGTATGTATATGAAAACTCAGCTATCAACCCAAGATAAAATGTCATATCCTAGGATCTCACTTCATTCCACCACACGTCCTAAGGTCTCCCATATATCAAATTCCCACCGCACTTCCCTTAGTACGGTGTGAACTCTTGATCACCCTCATTTTAATTATCCTCCCAACATTCTATGGCCCTAAAACCAATTCAATGACAATCACAAGGCGCGACAGGGCACTCACCTCATCATCATATCATAATGGATTAATAACCCATAACAAAATGGTTTACTATCCCAAGGATCCATAACATGGATCATGAGATAAAAGAAAATAGCTCGAAAGCATAACCCGTCCAACGGGTGATTTCACTAAGGGATACCTTATCATTCTCCTAGGGATATAAACTGAACGGCTACGGAGCGGATACTATACTATTCATTATCCGTATCCGTTTATATATGCATTATCCATTTCTGCTTGGATAGGACAAACGACTATCCTTATCCATATCTTGGATTTTTGAGATTCGGATAACATCCAATCCATTTATATTGTTTTATATACATATATTATGTTTATCAAGCACTGATTTAAAATTTTTGCTAAATTTTTACAAAAATATATTTTTTTACTAAAATTCTAAACAAGTTTTTTAATTAAAAATGACTATAAAAAATAGATAATCAAATTATAGGATGCTTAAAAACAAGTTATAACATTTAAAGTGTATTAAGTGACCATTTATTGAAGTGATAACATTCAATATCAGGTAAATGAGAGTTTGAAAAAATATTTTTCAGAACACATAAAGGAAGAAAGATTGGGCTCAACTACATTACATTATTGTTTGCTAAGTGACTGTTACTTATGAGTCATTATTATAGTAACTTTAGACAACTAGATGATCATTGTAAAATAAAAACATATTGTATAAGATAGTATTAAGTACAAGAGATAAAATGATAAAATTTTCTTTATTGTGTTATATATTAAATAGTTAATGGTTTAAATTTTTTTTTAAAAAAAACATCCAAATAATTATATGAAAATATACAAATAAATATGTGTATTTATATATAACTAAAATAACATAAAATAGATAATTATGGATACAAAAATCCAAAACGAATATCCATATATACAGTTAGTATTCATGTCCATTTTTAGATATTTAAAAGGGGTATCCAAATCCACTTTTTTTGGATTTCTATTTGGATAAATATCCACAAAAAATGGATTCAATTAGAGGACATATTTAGATTTTCAAATATCCTTTTACACCCCTACAACCTCAAATAACAATGACAATATCAATCTCGCAATACAAGATATTTATTAAGATTTTCAAAAGAGGTGTTATCATTCTATCCATCTTCTACAACCAAACATATGAATAAAATCATCTAATTATAAGTTTTGACAAGTAATCAGCATAAAAATAAGATCACATAAACATGTGTGCAACAAGAATGATATTTGCGTATAACTATATAAAGATGGAAAATATAGTACGGAATATATGTATACAAGCAAGGGTTAAAATGTATAGTACACAAAATAACCATATAAGAACCAACCTTAATTCATAAAATGAACCAACAAATCTGTAAGAAATTCCAGCCCTATGTTCTGTTGGAAAAATATTCATAAGATATTCATAAAGCTTCAAAAATTATGAAACGAGTGCCCACGCCTTCCTAATTCAATTATCAAGGATCTAAAATAGAAGGGGAAGTCAGATTCACAGATATACCATGCCGAAAATAGTCTAAAAGTGACGGGCTTATTTCAGAAAACTTCACATCCTCTTTTCTCACTTCATCTTCTAATCTAACCCTTCAATTGGTAGAAATTTATTTCTCTTTCATATTCTTTGTGATTTATCTTCAGATACAACTTTATATATCCTATTATATCCTTTTATCAAGACCTAGGTATGGTAATGTAATATATTTATACTAAGAGATGACTAACTAGGGTTTTAAAATTTATGAATCCCATTTTTCTCATATGGTCCTACACTAAAGTATTAAAATGGGCACAAAATACATATATTTATCTACTAATAAATAGTCCAAAGGGTTTCATAACCCATGGGTATTTATTTTTATTATTTTGAGTGTATTTTTCTCACTAACAAGTCCCCAAATTAAGTTGGAACCAAAACTATCTAAATAAATCATGATAAATATCTCAATACACAACTTAAAAATAATATACGTAACTAAATATATTAATCCATATTATAATTTAAATAATAAAACTCAAGTAATATATCTTAAATCCAAGATAAAGTCCAAATAAATTTCAAACAAAGCGTAATTAATCCTCATAATAAAATTGATATCGAAAATACGGGGCATTATAGTACACGTGTTAACCACATCAAATCTAAATGGTATCGGAAGTAAGTGAGCATGTAAGGGTGATTCCCTCATAGATAACGGTGTCCACCTCCTACAAAACAAAAATATCTCAATATTACGTTGGTCATAAAGAAACTATGGAACAAAATTTAGATTTCTAAAAAATTAAATGGTTTAACTTATGTAATAAGTTACTTACATCCGACAGGTCCGTGAGGGAGACACTACACCAAATAGGCAAGTTGCCATGATCCTTGACCATGACAATAAGGAATTATCAGATCAATGACCGTGACAAACTAATGTGCAATAAAAAAAAGACTTGGAATAGTCCTTGACTGTGACAAGCCATTATTGTTAAGGTCTTTTTTGCTTGGTTTTTTTGCCTAAATCAAGTGTGACAAGAACCCTGTCACAATCAATGACTGTGACAATAGGTTTATAGTCATGATCTTATCATGGTCAAGAACTGTGACATATCCCTTAATAATGTCACAGATTTGTCAAGGTACTTGAGCATGACAAGATCTAAAAAATTGTTAGGCACTTATCACGGTCCTTAACCATGACATCCCTAAGACCAAAACAAAAATCGTTGGGCAATAGCTACTGCCTCACAAAAACCTACTTCATCCATAACAAAACAACAACATCCACGACATTAATCATACCAAATACATCAATCAAACCAATTGATCAGTTTCATTAATCAATCCAAATACAATAATTCAAAATTAATAAACCAATTAAATTACACTCCCATAAGTTTACATGATTATGAATCCTATAAGTAAAATGTCAATCAAATACCAGAGCTGAAAATGGATCTTGAAGGTGTGTTGGCCAAATGGTATATGACCCCGCCATGTCATCAGTATGTTGAACACAACCTTGCTCGTTCATCTATAAGACCTAGTCATATTTCCACAATAAAACCTTAATCACTCTAACTCAAGTCTCGTATGTCTATAGTGGGAGACCAAGCATTGAGGTGTCACTCAAATCTTTCTCTCCATTTGTAATATATTTACGTGTTTAAAGGATATAAACTCTCTCCCTATTTGTCTTAAATCTCAGTGGGATAATGGGGTTAGGGGTAAAGCATCTAAAGGTGATGATGAGTGTTCTACCATCGGTCGGGGGGGTGGGGGTGGGGGGGGGTGGGTGTTACATGAGTGATGGTGCGCACTCGGGGGGAAATTTTGTGTTAACGGAGGTGCAAGAGTGCTTATCTCTTAGTTCGTTGCTCCCCTATGGTTGGGTTATCGGCTCGATGGTCTCAATGATTTTCCCTATAAGTTGTTTAACACAATATCGAGTTTTTAGAGCACAACCATGGTTTATTCCATGCAAAGGGTTATAGGTTGTTTAGAGTTGCCATTTTGTTTTATATGAAAGTAAAAAAAATGTTCGAGTTAGCCCTTTTGGGCTAATCTTGAGTCAGGTTTATAAAGGGAGAAAAATCCTGAGCTAAAGCTCTAATACCAATTTAAAGTTGAAAAAATTTTGAGCTAAATATCTGAACTAATTTGAGAAGGTCCTTTTGTGTGTGCTTTAAGAAAATAAAATCATTTTCCAAATTTGTCCATTTATTACGCACTAAATATGAGAACAAATTTATTTAACCTAACTTTGTCTTCTTAACCCTTAAACATGCATCTAGATGATTCAAAGCATAAGTATACAAAGCATGCAGGGAAAAAACACCATTTCAGAGGGGGAAAAACCTTTCAGGTAAAAACCTTTTATTTCACTATTAAATGAAAATCGTAACTTACAACTACATAGAGAACTCTACAATGAATTTTTCGTAGAAAATCCACATAAACCGCAGCTTAGAACCAACAAAGATTCCCTCAAGAACCTCAAGAATCGCAGCTCCTCATTTAGCAGTGAACACCCACGAATATCCCCAATGACTGCAGTCGTCAACAATAGCTCCCGCAAGAACTACCAATCTAGCAATTAAGAAATCTTCTCTACAAGAAAAAAATCAGCAAATATGTGTTTTGGGTTCCAAAACGATTCACAAAAGTATATAGGATGTTTAGAGTGAATCTAAAACATGAATTTGCCCTAAAAAAGTGAAGACTAAAATTCTTCAGATTTGCATTTTCGTGTAGAAAATGTTTTGAATGAAAAGTCTCCTAAAATAGGTATTTATAGGTAAATAAAATTCTTTGAGGTGGTGCTATCATTAGAACGATATCCTTATGTCGTTCGAATGACATTAGATGTCTTTGAACGATCCAAATAATGACATTGAAATAAAAAAAATAGTATAGGGTCGTTGAAGTAAATAAGGAGCGACTTAAGAACCGTCAGGCGAAGTCGTTAGATGATGTCATTTGAACGACAAGGCTTTGTCGTTTGAAAGGTAGAAGAAAAAAGTAATGATTTTTTAATTCTCGCCTATAGGTCTTCCAAATATTATTTTAACTTAGAAAAATGCCTCATTTTGAATAAATAAAATAGTTTCAAAAAATATCCCAATACAAACGTAAAACATTTTTGAAACTTAAACACATTCCTTACCAAAGTCAATCTGGTATATATCCATTTTTTAAGATGCTTGATATTCGTATTCGTCGTCTTTGAACAAATGATCTTGAACTTCCTTCAACTGTTGTAACGGTATACGACATACATAATGTAAAATCAGAATGATAGAAAACATGTCCTTACAAGGTTTGGGTCTCCGCTTGTCCAAATATTCTTATTGTGGGGTTCAAGAACCGAGTTAGGAGTTTGGAAGGTATTAGTCACCCCAATAATTCTTTACGCTTCCTTAGATCTATGATTATTATTTCTCTGTAACACCTCGCGCAAAACAAAGGAGCTACTATGATTAAAACTAAACTAAATCCTCAACAAAATTCCACAATAGAGCATCAATATTCCACAAAATAAATGTAATGAATCCAAAATCTACACTTCCACAATAATTACAACTAAATTCCTCTAAAAAATACTAAGCTCTCTAAAAAAATTACACTGCTAAGTATACAAAAATAAAATCCTCCAAACTTCATGCTCTTAAATCCTTCAAAAATCCATAGTGTCCAAATCCATGCTAACCTTCCACTAAAAAAATATGGGGAGTACACAATATAACAAGCATCGATTCTCAAAACAATAACGATGAATAAAATGTAACAATACGAATCTGAATTCAAGTCCTATGCGACATCCGAGAATTATACCAATTTAATTTCTCAATAACACATCAATAGGTCACCTGACCTCACCTCACCTTACCTAATCTTCGTAATGCCTCATCCTAGCTATTGGACTTTTAGACTGTTGGCGGGTGACCTATACCCGTGTCATATAAAAATTTTATGACACCATGTCCGTTAACAATACAATATCTCAAACTGAATCAATATTTTAGATTCCAATAAACCTATTGATATCAACAATATGAGTACAAATAAATGAAGAACAAAACAACAAATCTCGAGAGATTGAAGGAGCATATTTCATAAACTCTGTACCTTAAAATCATCACAAGAAACTTATAAGATTCTGTCTCAAAATTTTGATTACACCACTGCATTCCTCTCGCTAAAATAATAAAAACTCGTTATAACCCAAACCCAAGAAAACGTCAAATAAGCCTCAAATCTTGAGTTTAAACTTGATAACTTTGGGGCTAGGGTTTGTGGGAGGAAGATGATGAAAATAAAATAGGTTTTATGCTTTTAGAGTTTGTAAAATTGTGGTTTAAAAGTCCTAATCCCGTATTTTATATATATATATATATATATATATATATATATATATATATATATATATATATAAAGTTAGAGGAATTTAAGTGGAATTAGAATCCTATTAAAACTAAAATAGTTCGTCCGTTAATCACGATCCAGATACGTGACAAACGTTTTTTTTCAATTCCGATTTTAACAAAAATTTCTTTTTCCATGACTAAATACCAAAGTATTTAAAATTACAAAAAAAAATTGATTCTAAAATTTTTATTTTACTCAAAATTACAAATTAATTTAATTTAAATATGATTAAAATTTATGGGGTGTTACACACTTCTCCACTAGCACAGGAATTTCGTGTTAAGGAAATTATAAGCATTGAAGTTAGAATAGTAATCTTGATGTGAGGATCCTTAGAGTTTATTTTGGAGACGATATTTATTTGGCGGATTGTAGGAATTAATTTTTTAGTATATTTAGTATCAATTTAGTGAGGTGATTTGATTTGAGGTTTAAAGTGTTGCGATGACTTTTGAAGATAGAATCGAATGGTGATTCGAGGGAGAGCGTGGAATGCCGTTATTTTCATAGATACTTATATATATATATATATATATATATATATATATATTATATTTTGATTGTGGGTTACGAACGTGTAGAATTGGGCGTATGGGCGCCCAATCGTGGCATTCTACGGGTAGGCATATGTCAGCCTTATTTTATTTTTGCGACTTTACGCTTTGTCGAATTTCGAGGACGAAATTTCTGTGCTAGTGGGGAAGTATGTAACACCCAATAAATTTAAATCATATTTAAAATTAAATTAATTTGGAATTTCGAGTAAAATAAAACTTTTAGAATTAATTATTTTATAATTAAATATGTTGGTATTTAGTTATGGAAAAATAATTTTTTGTTAAAATTGGAATTGAAAAAAAACATTTGTCACGGTTCTGGACCGTGACTAACGGGCGAACTGTTTTAGTTTTAATAGGATTATAATGCAACTTAAATTGCTTTAACTTTTTATATATATAAATAATACGAGATTAGAACTCTTAAACCAACTTATACAAACTCTAAAAGAAGAAGACCTATTTTATTTTCATCATCTTCCTCCTACAAACCCTAGCTCCAAAGTTATCAAGTTTAAACTCAAGATTTGAAGGCTTATTTGGTATTTTTTCGAGTTTGGGCTAGAACGAGTTTTTATGTTTTTCGCGAGAGAAGTGTAGTGGTGCGATTAGAATTTTCAGGAAGAATCTTATGAGTTTCTTGTGATGATTTTAAAGTACGGAGTTTACGCAATATACTCCTTCAATTTCTCGAGATTAGTTTTGTTGTTCCTCATTTACTTGTACTCATATTGTTGATATCATGACTTTTATTGGAATCTAAAATATTGGTTCGATTTGAGATATTGTATTTGTTAACGGACATGGTGTCATAAAATTTTTATATGACACGGAGAATGATCATCCACCAATAGTCCAATAGCCAGGATGAGGCTTTACGAAGCTTAGGTGAGGTCAGGTGACCTATTGATGTGTTACTAAGAAATTAAATTGGTATAATGCTCGGATGTGGCATTGGACTTGAATTCAGATTTGTATTGTTACATTTTATTCATCGTTATTGTTTTGAGCATCTATGTTTATCATATTGTGTACTCCCCGTATTTTTTTTAGTGGAAGGTTAGCGTGAATTCAGATGCTATGAATTTTTGGAGGATTTAAGAGCATGAAGTTTGGAGGATTTTATTTTTGTATAGCTTGGCAGTGTAATTTATTTGCAAAGCTTAGTATTTCTTTTAGTTGTAATTATTTTGGAAGTGTAAATTTTGGATTCATTATATATATTTTGTGGAATGTAGATGCTCTATACTAATTGTTGAGGATTTAGTTTAGTTTTAATCGTAGTAGCGCCTCGTGTTTTGCGCGGGGTGGGGCATGCTCTTAACATTATGTTATTACATCTTAATTTATTTTAGAACATGCTTAGAGATCTTCGTTAAGAATCCCTTGAAATGTAAATAGATTCTTAGGTATGAAAATGGTGCAAGTACGGGGTGTATATACATCACTTAAACTAGTGTGGATACACAAGGGATCTTGTGCGTGACTATGTATTTAGGTTAATGGGTGACCTTTGATATTCATGTAATTTTGCGAGAACGATAGGATTGGGTAATGGGTGGTCGTTAATGTTATGTGGGAGCGAGGAAGCTCAACTTGGGTAATAGGTGATCATTAAGGTTATGTGTGTGTGCACAAGAATTCAAGTCTTGAGATAGTTTGATATCTCATTCGAAGTTTGAGTAGATATAGAAAGAAAATATGAGAAATGGGCCCATTTAACTGGTAACATATATCGAGAGATGCATCGTCAAGGCTTGTGCTAAGTGTATATGTGTTTGAACATTTTTATAGAGTGCGCAAGTGGTTGCGGCTTTGACATATTCAAATAACTATTTGAGTGGGTAAAGGATAATGAATGACAGATAGGTGCATCTCCATTGGGAAAATATATCATGAGGCATATTATTGAGACATGTGCTCACAAGAAAGAGTCGGTGTGATGCCCATGTACTCATATAGCCATAAGATCAAAACCTATGCACTTCTGTTGTTCACGTGTTCAAAGTGATGTATGTGCAAGTGTAGTAATTGTCTTAAGAGAGGCTATAAGGACATGATTTATAAATCTTCGGGATATAATCTAGGAATTTTCCAAGTAGCCTAGATCACAATTAAGTATGTCTAATACCTCTAAATTCGGCACGTCTCCACGACCATCATTGACGGCCTCGATCCGAAATTCATGCATCCATCATCTTCATACGTGCATCATGTGTCAAGAAATGTATTCTTCAACAGTTCCCACTACTCCACAGTCTTATGGTAAAAATAATTTTAATTGGAGTGTTTAAATTATTAGCATAAATAAATTGGGAATATTGTTTTAAATTATTTTTCGTAGTCTGAAAGAGGATAATCTCGCAGAAACATTTTAAAGGAGTTTTTCTGTGACACGTCATTGATGTCATCCAAACGACATCGTATCTCGTTCGAACGAGATGCCATCTCGCTCGAACGACACCGTGTTTCGTTTGAACGACGCACTGCCTCAAATGCCTATTTAAGCCGTGTTCGTGTTACACATTTTTCTAAGTCTGCATATCTCCATTTCTGCAAAACAATCCCTATTTCCAGACTTCAAATTTTAAGGTTCCAATACCTTTTTTTATTCACAAATAATTCCCAATCCTTTATGTGAATCCTCTAAACCCCAAGGAAGATTATACTACTCATCTGGAGTACATTTGTAGAGAAGACGAAGCTTTTCCATTGCTGACCTTCTGGAGCTCTTGAGGGAACTCTATCTGACGACATCAAAACCGACATCTGAGGGTATTTCGTATGTCATTACTTGTATTTTCATTGTAATCCGTGTAAATCGTTCTTTACAAAATTATAGTGAAAATAAGATGGTTTTGCCCCTGTGGGGGATTTTTTCTCAATGTTGATTGTCTTGCATGCTTAAATTAATTCTTTATTCAATCACGTTTGTCTGCGAGTATTAAGACTTGTTGGGACTAAAATTGGAATTTAATTAAATAAGTTTGACATTGATTGCTGACGCACTCTCAAATTGGTATCAGAACCATTTACACAATCTTACCGTGTAATTTTTTTTACAAAATTTTTTCTTGATATCAATTTTGGTCTAAAATTGATTATTTTGAAAAAGGCACAATTTCAATGGATAACTCATATAATAAAGTTCCAACTTTTGACGGGTCAAATTATGCCTATTGGAAAGCACGCATGAAATCTCACCTAAAGGCTATTGATGAACGTGCCTGGGTTATGTGTGAAAGAGGATGGACGCCTCTCACTGTCACTGTAGAAAACGTAACTACCTTAAAATCTGTAACTACATTGACTGAGGATGAATTTAAATGGAGCACCTTTAACTCACGTGGGATTAGTTCCATCTCTGGAGTCGTCACACCTGACTAGTTCCGACGCATCATGGTATGGACCACGTCTAAAGAAGCATGGGATGTTCTGCAACTTACCCATGAAGGCACAAATGCAGTTAAAGAATCTAAATTGGAAAACTTAGCTACTCAATTTGAAACTATCTCCATGAATGAAAATGAGTGTTTCAATGAATTTTATGCACGCTTATCTAATATCGTGAACACTTGTTTTAATTTAGGCGATCACATTACTGATGCTATGGTAGTTAAGAAAATTTTGAGATCACTACCTAAGAGATTTATCCCCAAAGTCACTGTGTTAAATTCATTAGGTAATCTGAATACACCGAAATTAGAGGAGTTAGTTGGAGACCTACAGACCTATGAAATTGACATATTACCGAAAATGATAAAATAAAAAGATAAAGGGGTAGCTCTTAAAGCCCAGGCAAGAAAGTGTGAGGGGCCAAAGAGGGGTGATTCGTCTAAGAAAAGAAAGGAAGAGATGTCTGATTCTGATTTCGTCTTAGATAATTTGGTCATTTTTGCAAAAAAAATCAAAATTTTCTCAAATTAAAGAAAAATGGAAATTTTAAAGATAAAAAGAATTTTGAGAAAAATAAATCTGAAAAGAAATTTGAGAAAGATAAAAAGGATACCTCTAAGAAAGATAGTGAGAGATGTTTTGAGTGCGACAGTAGAGGTCATAGGGGATTTGAGTGTGCAACTGGGTTGAAACGTGAAGAACAATCCAAATTTCCATTAAACACTAACCTTAGTGACGATTGCAAGGTTGAGTCGGTGAACTCTAGAGATGAGTCAGCGTATGGATGTAACTTCACCGCATTCATGGCTAGTCAGGTGAGTAAAGATAGTGCTCCTCACGACGATGAGGATGGAAGCTCACAAGGCCACCTCGACAGTGATATGAATGTGAGTGAGGGGCAGGAAGATGCAAGTGAAAGAGAGGGTGACCTTCGACTCACCTACGCTAATTTATATGATGATACTTTCAAATCCAAAAAGCGTAACAAAGAATTTTCTCTTAGGATTGAATCTCTAGAGAAGGAATTAGGAGAGATGAGAGAAAGAGAGACCTCCATATCCACTACGTTAAGAGAGAGAAAGACTGCCTGTGTTGAGAGAGAGAAAGTTTTTGGAGAGAGAGAAAGTTTGTTTATGAAAGAAAAAGGGGACTTGACTAAGCAAGTGGCTGATCTAAAGAGTGAGATCCATTCCTCCATGGACACTCGAAAGAAACTGGATGCCCTTGTAGCCCAACTCACTCGGGACCCTGAGAGATCCCGGGATGTCAAGGTAAGAATTGAGGATCGATCTGGAAAGATGGGAAAGATGTTCCTCGCCCCTGCTTTGGGTTTAGGTGAGATGTCGGGAATAGGTTTTGATGGCGCTTACACGCCCCATACGATATTAGAACCGATTTTCGAGTTTATTACAAATCCTTATGGCCACCCACCTAGAATCCATAAGAGAGTTCGATCAAGAAAAGCAAACCGAAGTCGGCCTAAGTCAACATATTTATGTACTTACTGCAAAAGAAATGGCCACCTTCGTGAGTTTTGCTATAGTTTGGGTGGGACACGACGTACTATTGCTCCGCCGCATGCCACTACTGATTTTGAGAGTCTAAGAGAGCGAGTTGAGGTTCTAGTCCCCACATCTCAGAGTATAGTAGAAGAGTTCCAATGGATTTCTATGCCATCAGTGGACACTTTCAAAATCTCGACTAGAGTAAACAATAACAAGGGAAAACATAAGGTTACCACTTCTTGGGTACCTAAACATAATGCAAAAGCCCTTGTTGCTCTTAAAGCACATAATTTCCCACAGTGGTACTTTGATAGTGGGTGCTCCAGGCACATGATTGGGTACGTCTCTTTGTTTACCTCCCTCGAGGATCATAAGTAAGGTAAAGTCACTTTTGGAGATGGGAGAAAGTCTATCATAGTAGGATGAGGTACAGTAGAGTTACTAGGATTTCCTAAGCTAGAGAATGTGTTGTACGTCAAAGGATTGAAGGAAAATTTACTCAGCATTAGCCAGATGTGCGACGCTGACCTTGCAATAAAGTTTGACCGGAACAAATGCCACGTTTATGATCAAATAGATAAACTTTTATTACATGGGGTGAGGACTAAAGACAATTGTTATGGGATCATGCCTAAGTCCTCATTTATCTACAACATCACCACGATCACTTCTATGGATCTGTGGCACCAGCATCTAGGTCATGTGAACTTTTGAGAATTGGAAAAGTTTGCCAGAAAGGACCTAGTACATGGCTTACCATCACTTGGAAAGACAACTTTAGCAGTTTATGGACCCTGCCAGTTGGGAAAGCAAATTCGAAGCCCCTATCGGAAGTTGAATTCCATCACCACCTCGCATTCTTGAGTTGATACATATGGATCTTATGGGTCCTACTTGTACTGAGAGTTTAGGAGGTAAGAGGTACATACTCGTGATGGTAGATGATTTCTCACGCTACTCTATTATAGGTTTTCTGCTAGAGAAATCCGATGATGTGGACTTTCTTATGACTAAGTGTCGTGTCCTACAAAATCAACACAGTGTCACTGTCAACAAAATACGTAGTGATAATGGCACTGAGTTTAAAGAAGTAAATGTATATCTTTTCTTTGATAGCCTCGAAATCTAACACGAATTTTTGGTCGTTAGGACTCCTCAGGAAAATAGGATTGTTGAGAGGAAGAATTGGACGATTCAGGAGATGGCTAGATCTATGATTTTGGGTCATAATGTTGCAAGAAGATTTTGGGCAAAGGCTGTGTCTACCTCATGCCACACGGTGAATAGGGTATATCTTCGTCCACACACTCTTACGATGCCCTACGAATTATGGACTAGAAAAAATCCCAACCTTTCATATTTTCGTGTCTTTGGGAGCAAATTCTACATCCTACGGGATAGAGAGCAATTAGGTAAGTTCGACTCCAGGAGCAACGAGGGGATATTTTTAGGTTATTCATCGTCTAATAAAGCTTATCGGGTGTATAGCCTGAATAGGTTTAAGGTTATGGATTCAATAAACGTCACTGTGTAAGATGATGAACCACTGGTTTTATTGATTCTAACCTTTTGGGTAAAGGTGATGCACTTACTGATGATGCGTTATGCCTCCTATACCCAGAGTGGATCCCATTCCTACCTTAGGGGACACTCCTACTTAGGTTTGCAAGAGTCATGATCCTTCTAATATATTAGGAGATCCCAGCCTTGGGGTCAAGACTCGTGCTCAGCTAGAAAACATTGTTAGCCATGTTTGCTACACATCTAAAGTCGAGCCCAAGAACTATGATGAAGCACTCAAAGGTGAACACTGGATATCTGTTATGCAGGATGAGTTACTTCAGTTTAGAAAGATTGATGTCTAGGAATTAGTCCCCCGACCTAGTGAGACAAATATAATAGGTACCAAGTGGACCTTCAAGAATAAGGTGGATGAGACTGGTACCATTATTCGAAATAAGGCTAGGTTGGTTGCTCAAGGCTACACATATATTAAGAGTGTAGACTTTGACAAGACATTCTCTCCTGTTGCAAGCCTTGAGTTCGTTTGCTTACTAGTCGCCATCGCATGCCATCTGCACTTCAAGTTATATTATATGGATGTCAAGAGTGCCTTTCTGAATGGAATTCTATAAGAGGAGGTTGACGTGGAACAACCAAAAGGGTTTGAAGAACCTAAGCACCCAAATCACGTCTATTATCTGAGGAAAGCCTTGTATGGTTTGAAACAAGCACCCCGTGCTTGGTATGAAAGGCTTACTTACTATCTATTAGCCTGTAACTTCAAGAGAGGGGGAGTTGATATGACGTTAGTCGTCAGGAAAAATGACGGTGCTATTTTGGTTGCCCAGGTCTATGTGGATGACATAGTCTTTGGATCCACGTGCTCTCAGCATGCTCAGCACTTTGAGAAGGAGATGAAGACTGAGTTTGAGATGATCATGGTTGGTGAGATTATGTTCTTCCTTGGTCTCCAGGTTCGTTAGATAGAGGATGGGATGTTCATCTCCCAATCTAAGTATGTTAGAGCCCTCATGAACAAATTTGGTTTAGACTTCACTAAGAACGCACGTACACCGATGAGTACCTCAACTGAGCTTAACAAGGACACTATAGGCAAGGGCGTAGAGAAAACCTTGTATCGAAGTATGTTAGGTAGTGTTATCTACTTGACTACCAGTCATCTCGATATAGCCTTTAGAGTTTGAGTTTGTGCACGATATCAGGCGTCCCCGAAAGATTCACACTCACTTGCTCTTAAACATATTATCAAATATGTGAGTGGGACTCTCTCACTTGGCATTCGGTATTCCTTTGATACCAGTGACCGTTTATCCGCCTATTCGGATGTCGATTGGGATGGGGATGCAGGTGAATGCAGGATCACTTCTGGTGGGTGTTTCTTATTTGGTTCTGCTCTTGTCTCTTGGTTGAGCAAGAAGCAAAACTCCATCTCTTTGTCCACTGTAAAGGCTGAGTACATAGCCAACGAGAGTTTTTGCACGCAACTTCTGTGGATGAAGAAGATATTGTAGGATTATGGAATATCACAGGACACCATGACTATTTCCTGTGATAACACGAGCACGATACACATATTCCGTAATGCAGTCCAGCATTCGCGCACAAAACACATTAGGATATGCGAGCACTTTATCCATGAGCCTGTACGGGGAACATGTCGTACCTTAGATTTTTGTATCTACTAGCCTCCAGTTAGCCGATATCTTCACGAAGCCTTTAGATGCCCTTAGATTCGAGAGTCTTAGGAAATCTTTAGGAATTTTCACAGTTGACTGAGGGGTGGTCACCAGGTCTAGAGTAGGATACACTTTTCTTTGATCATATCATTTTATTTCTATCTCTAGATTATATCTTTTGTACATTTATTTGTTTGATTTTTTTTTCTATTAGAAAAAGGCAAAAAGATTTTTTTTACAATTTTTTGAGAAACTCAAAAATAATTTTGTATTTTGTTTACATCGTTTATGGATGAACATTTAAGATAACTATAGTCACAACTTCATTCCATTTTATACGTGACTGTTCGATAGTGATTTGAGATGCTACATCATTTCATCCATGTTCTTTACATTGATTAGAGTATTTGAGATGTGATTCGTGATATCTTCTACATGGTTGGCTCCTTATCTCCTTTATTGCACACATGCACTGTATTATTTGAGTATTGTACATGTCTATCACATATTGGCTTGAGTGTTTCCATCTCAATTTTGTCTATACAACGTATCAAATGCGATCAAACTAGATAAATAAAAGGTGTGCATGTGTTAAACCATTTGCCGTGAGTTTGTGTGAATTTTATAAACGGTGAAGGGATACAAAAGGTACATATTTATCCTTTGCGATTGATCCGCCGTTTAAATTCGACCTAAAAAATTGAGGAATTTTAATTATCCGGGGTCCAAAGAGGTTTAAAAGAGCCCGAAAATATTTAAAGGCAATAAAAAGAGCTATATGCTAATAATGGGCCATTAGGTTTATTCACCAATTCTCCAATGTTTGAGAATTTAGATCACCTCGAAAAGAAAATATAAATGAGGGAGTTTGGTTGGAGATTTAAAACGGCTTTGCATGTCCTTAAAAAGTCTTGAAAAAGCATGAAACCTTTTTGGATGTTATTGGTGTGGAAATCACTTTGAGCTTTGATTTGCTGATTTGATCGAGTCAATTTCTTTTAATTCCACAATTTTTACACCAAAGGATGATGTTAAGTTTATTCGTTAGAAATATCCAATATTCATTATGCACATATGTTATGGTTGTATGTATTTATTTTCCTATTAAATTTGCTCATATTCCTTCATTTCCGCTATCATGAACTTAGTTGTTTTGGTGTTCTTTCATGGTGTGATTTTATTTGCTTTAAATTTTTTTGATAAATTCAAAAAGAGAAAGTTTATTTCCATGTGACATTCTCCATTTGCATTGCATATGTTCTTCATATCTGTCTATTTGGGACATCATAAAAAGGGGAAGAACGAATTATGGGAGAGAATTGCCTCTTTGTTTATACATTGATTTGCTTGCTCATAATTGATATTTGTTTCTGCTCATCATTTTTTTCAAATTGTTGCGCGTCACGGGTCTTTGTTTCTTGTCTCATGTGTGTAGGCATTAAAATGGAGAATCATTCTTTGCACACCTTGATGATGACAAAGAAAGTTTGAAGAGTTGAAGATGAAGACTCACATTCAGTATTTCAGATTTTTGGGATAATAGGGATATTAGATTGTATGTTAGTTTGTTTATTTTGGGCAACATAATTGCGATATTTTTATATATGTACCGGCATAGACATAGGGGGAAATTTGTAAGGACATGATTTATAAATGTCCGGGGTAGAATCTAGGAATTTTCCAAGTAGCCTAGATCATAATTAAGTATGTCTGATACCGCAACATTCCGCATGTCTCCACGATCATCATCGACGGTCTCGATCTGAATTCATGCATCCATTATCTTTGTAAGTGCATCATGTGTCAAGAAACTTACTCTTCAACAGTTCCCATTACTCCATGGTCTTATGGTAAAAATAATTTTAATTGGAGTGTTTAAATTATTTGCATAAATAAATTGGGAAAATTGTTTTAAATTATTTTTCGTAGTCTGGAAGAGGGTAAACTTGCAGAAACGTTTTAAAGGAATTTTTCTGGACACGTCACTGATGCCGTTCGAACAACATCATATCTCATTCGAACGAGATTCCATATCGCTCGAACGACATCGTGTTTCATTCAAACGACGCATCGCCTCAAATGCCTATTTAAGCAGTGTTCATGTTACACGTTTTTCTAAGTCTGCATATCTCCATTTCTGCAAAACAGACCCCGTTTTGAGACTTCAAATTTTAAGGTTCCAATACCTTTTTTGATTCACAAATAATTATCAATCCTTTATGTTAATCCTCTAAACCCCAAGGAAGATTATACTACTCATCTTGAGTACATTTGTGGAGAAGACGAAGCTTTTCCATTGCTGACCTTCTGGAGCTCTTGAGGGAACTCTAGCCGACGACATCAAAACCGACACCTGAGGGTAATTCATATGTCATTACTTATATTTTCATTATAATTCGTGTAAACTGTTCTTTACAAAATTATAGTGAAAATAAGATGGTTTTGCCCCTATGGGGAATTTTTCCTCAACGTTGATTGTCTTGCATGCTTAGATTAATTCTTTATTCAATCACGTTTGTTTGCGAGCATTGAGGCTTGTTGGGACTAAAATTGGAATTTAATTAAATAGGTTTCACATTGATTGTTGGCACACTCTCAGAATCAAAAGTTATCTCTAGGACAGATGGCAGCTTCGGTGGAGGTTCAAAATGGGAGTGCGCCCGAAAGTTACTGGTAGTGGCATATTATATTATGATCATTGGGTGATCACTACCAGGAAAGTGTTGTCCTTCGGAATAAGTTGTATAAAAGATTAAATGTTTTAAGGTTAAGAAATCGAGTAAAACAATACTGTAACCCCACATATTTTGTAGAATATGGAAATTAATTATATTGGTGATTTAGGAATAATTTGAAGAAATTATTTAATTCGGATGATTTAAATTTAATTAATTCAGTTTAAGTTAATTTCACACGTGCCGTAATTTGAGGTAAAAATAATATGATTTTAAAAGTAACTTGAATGGTTATTTTGAGATCACGGTTGATTCCGAAAGGGTCGAAATAGTCAAAAAGTGTACCCAGGGGTATAGTTTGGGTCCCGAGACAATTTCAAGCCAGCCTAACACTATTTAAGGGATTTTCAATCATTCGGTAGTTTGCGGTTTAGAGAACTCCGAAAATGCTAAGTCTTATATCTGATATTTGAGAAAGGAACTAGGGTTAGCACTATCATAATAGAAGAGAGGCAAGAGGAGAGGAAGAAGAGAATAAATCCAAAGGTTCCTACACAGTTTTTCACCCCAAAATCAACGGAATCGAGATCGGAGCGAGGGGAGAACCACCGCACCATCTTATCAATGAATTTCAGACCTGCTATTGAGAAGCAAGTATTTAAATGGCAATTTATATTAATCATGTTATAAGTCCCATGTAGATTAGGGTTTGATTTAATGCTTTTGGAAGTTTATATGAATATGAGAGGGTTTAATTCATAAACTAAAGTAGGAATATATGTAGAGATGTTACTTAATGATGATAATATGAAATCATTGGGTTTGGGTTGGTTAATAAGAGAGAAATATGAGTTCTTGATTAATAAAGATGATGAACATTAGAAAACTAGGGTTTATGTTTATTAAAGGAGAATTTGATTCTTGGATTGAATCTTTAAAGTTATTTGTGTAAACTTTTCATCGAAAATTATCCCTATGTGAAGATAAAATGATATTTGAATATATTTGATGATTATTATTGAATCTTGATGCCTTCTTAGTTGAAGAACATGAATCTTGAATGACTTAGGGTTTAATTAATTAATACAAGATGTCAATCTGCCAGAATTTTTGATGTAACTTTAAATATATGTCATTTCAATTGGACTTAGAGTTAGAGTGATATCCGTACATTGCTGGAAATATCTATGTCTCAGCTTTCTAACGAGATTTGAATCAGGTCAATCGGAGTTCTATTGAGGGAGTAATCGATATTTTACTATAGGGTGTTTGATCTGCCAGCATAGTAATCTGCCAGAATTGTTAATGTAACTTTAAACGTATGCCATTTCAATCTTCCTTAGAATCAGAGTGCAATACATACATGTTTGGAAATCTCTATGTCTTAGCTTTCTAATGAGATTTTAATCAGGTCAATCGTAGTTCTTTAGAGGTAGTAATCAACATTTTATCACAGGGTGTTTAATCTGCCAGAAAATTTATAACTCGTTCGATTTACCATATTTTGTCAATTTCCCCTTTTGAAGCCCAGAACTTGTGGATATCTATCGGGGACATTTTTGTAACATATTTAGAATATAATGAGGGATATATTGTATGATAGTAGGCCTTGATAGGTTTGAGACTTATTCATGTATGTGAGAGTTAAGGCTAAGGCTAGTTGGGCTTAATTATTAATGGAATAATTCGAGAGAATGAAAATGGATCGTGGAGAGGATAAGGGAAATTATGAGGAAGACCAGTAGGACAATTGTGGATTGACTACTGAATTTACTTTGGGGGTAACAATAGGCCCTTCAGGTAGAGAATAATACTTGGGAATATACGATAGAGAGTATATATCAAATAAAATTGTACAGTGAGCATTCAAGAGAAAAATACTACGTACGAGTATTAATCATAGGTTGAGTGTATACTTATATGGATTGATTTTTATAGGTTGAGTGTATACATATACGGTTTTATTATTATAGTTCGTGTGTGTACCTATATATAATATACATATGGATAGGTTCCGTGTATGCCTAATATGTATTATTATGTGTATGACATACCTACGTTGCTTGCTATCAGGGGGGAGGTTCCGCGTCGTGGACGGTCTTATCATGATGTGCCCATTGGGGGGATTTTATACTTTCTACCCAGAACATAAGACCTTGGATATGTACTATCTGAGAGTATGATAGTTTCGACGGTTGAATGGGAGCGTAGGTATATGTGTGCGACCCATTTAGCTGGGGACTACGTTCGCCTCTAATATGTGTGATTTGTATTTTGGGTTCGAGTAGACATGTCGAGCCATTTGTCCTTGATATAGTGCGAGAGGTACTTGGACTGATAGCAGAGTACGCGAATGTGCATCACGGTGGCCAGACTATATATATATATATATATATATATATATATATATATATATGCTTGGATGCTTAGATGCTTTCTCCTACTTATGTGTGACAGTAGTGAGGCTAGATAGTGTGTATCTAAACAAAGATTTACTACTTATGTGGGATAATAGTGAGAGGATATAGTATGTATCTAAAGAACGATTAATCTACTAATGAGTAAATAGTAGGGAGATTAAATAGTATAAATCTAATTAATGATGAATCTACTATGGCGTAAATAGTAGGAAGATGGATCGTGAATATCTATAATAAAGTTTAAATAGAGAAACTTAAATTGTAAGGATTGAACCATAAAATATGTGAAATGGTAACGTTGGTTTAATAATAACAGAGGAGAGATGTTAGTTATTAAGGGTATTCGTTAGCTTGTTGTATGAGCGGTACGAGTAAGTTAAGGAGAATCTTAACTATGATTAAATGGTAGTTCAGGGTATTCGGTAACTAATTGCATGGGCGATACGGGTGAGCTAAACTGATTTGAGGCTTATTAGATACTTGAGACCTAGTTAGATTGGGTAGGTTGACTATATGGGACGTTAGATGTGCACTATAGATAAGAGGTGAGGAAACTCAAGGGAATGTCTGCAACCTAACATGTGTATCTAATAACTATTCACTTAAATTGATATTTAAATGCTTGCTAAATATTTTCAAATGATTTTTACTTAGGCTCTGACCCGTACTTGCAAAAACCTTTTTCCCAAAACCTTTTAGGTGTCCATCCATAGGGATGCCAAACATAATGATCTGTTCCAGGGATGCATAGCTGTAGCACTTATGGATACTTGCAGGATTTAGAAATTAGATGCTTCAGTTACTTCATTCCTAGTGTAGGATGTAGTTCAGTATTTCATTCGGGAGTGTTGGTCCTCAGGTCTTTCTTTATGGAAGTCAGACTATGTATTTGAATTTTATTTGTATTGGACTTTTATTTGGATTTGGGAACTGATGGTTTATTCGGTATTATTTTATATTCGTTACTTATCAGATGATTGTTCATCTTATTCATTTATTACGTGGATGGTTAGTTATTGTATTTGTTTCCACACATTGTTTTGTTTAATAAAAAGATAAAATTTGGCACCGACTTTTTTTTAATACTAGGTGGTTAGTAAATGTTTTAAAAAAAATCGACAGTGATGCTAAGAATGAACCAAATGGGAATCCTGTTTTAATTTAATAAAGGACTGATCATCCGGTATTTAATGAGGCGGGGTGTCACAAGTACATGTTGCTGTTAGAGTGGACCAAAATCCACCGAAAGAGATCTATGTATCCCCTATCAACATGGCTAAAATCTTAAAGATGTCGTCCTCGAGCTGGCTTGAGGTGATGGAGAAAGGGGGATAGGACTAAAGATGGACGCATCGCTAAGAAATAATACATTGAGAGATGTATTATGAGGCTTGGTGTTCACGAGTTGAGCACCGTATAGTGCCTACGTACCCAAGATGACTTCGGATCAAAATTGACATATTTTTAACAAATGAGACATATTTACGAGTGTAAGCGATGAGATACTCAGTATGAAATATACAACATTATGGTATTTAGTGAGCCCAGTGCTTAATATAACATTTCAATTTTATGGGATTGATATATTTATGCGTTAAAACTGCATTAATCAAAGGTCGATGTTTGACACATATTGATATGAAAACACATATTCAAGGATGTCGTTCGATTAAAGGATCCTCGAATTTTTTTTGTATTTTTGTATTTTCTATTATTTGTACATTGGCCTTCAAAAGTTTTTCCCTTGGGTTTTTTGGGGTTTTTATGTGTATTTTAGGTAAGGGGTATTTAATGAATAGGACAAAGTGGCCCAAACCCTATTGCAGATCGGGGTGTCCATATGATGGAGTAACAGTATCCTCACCGACCTTTTCCATATCCTTTCCTTTATCTTTCTCCTTCTCATTCCCCTAATTCTTTCTTCTGAATTCGAGAATTTATTTAACCCATTAGAATATATGATTCATAGTGTGTTGGTGATTATCCAACTGCACACCCGTATCCAATTTGTACGCGTCTACCTTAAAAAGGTATTTTGGACACAAGCAAGGCCATCAGCTTCAACTTTACTATCTGTGAGATGGCATCGAATGTGAGGACATTTATATCCTGGCCAATTAGTTATCCTAGTGCATCCGTACTCAGATATGCCTTCTCAGCATCACTTTGGTTAGTGTGTACCCCCTTCAGCCACTCCAGAAATAGTATAAAACAAGTCAATAACCTTTAAAATGAATATTGATAAATTATTAAAATTAACACATAATTTAAATTTTAACTTACTAGAGTCTCGTTGCCTTTCGAATTAGTAGTCACACCCCTCTTCAGTCGACCTTGTATATAGAAAATAAATCATTTGTGGCTTTCCCCTCTGTCCACTCCCGGACTCCTGCACAGATTAAACTATTCATTAAAATTTGATTTGAACCTCAAACAAAATATGACCTATTTAAACCATCTTACTTACCAGGGTATGCTCCACCTCTACGTAAGATCCCCGCCCGGAATAGTGAATGTCCAATTAAGATCCCTGCCTGAACTAGTGAACGTCCACTTTCTTCGTCTGATTAGTAGTCATCGACTCTCGGGTAGCCAAAAAGTTATCATACACCTCAAACTCTATAAAGTTTTTCTTTTGGTCAACACCACATATTCCTTATTTAGGATAGGTTCTCAAATTTTTGCCTAGATAGCGGTTCCATAGATTTTTCTTCCACTGATCTCGGATCATGACCAAGACATTATCCCGCTGTCCGGGGGGGGGGGGGGGAGGGGCATTGAGTTATTTATATCCAACAAACATGTAATATAAGAAAGTTATTAGATTAACATTCAACAAATATATAATGAAATATGAAATCAAAGTCATATATTTAATATAGATATTAATATTTTAATACCTCTACTTGCCCCCCCCCCCCCCCCCCCGACCCACATACACACACATTGGGCATCTTTAGCTCTTTGGGCACGTTCCTCCAGTTCTTGTACCCCCAATCAAATTATTTCTTTCGTTAGGTCCGACGAACTAATCATAAAATTTGTCTTATTCTGCACGATATTTTCAGTGGTGATGAAAGTAATGGGTTCTTATTTGACGAACCCTCGTCCCGTCGCATTGTCTCGAGGTATAATGACCACCTACACTTGAACCAAACATATTCTGGAAAACAAATAGGATCCATTAGCATATAGCATATAACATAAATCAAAAGTAAATACTCATTCATGATATAATGATTTAAAATAAGACATAACTAGATTTATATGAGTACTCTTGAAGGTTTTCTTTAAAATATAACCACATCAATTCATTCGGGGTTCTAGATTCATAATAAGGCAATAACATAACCCATAAATTATATGTTTTTATTTTCTTTGCCATCTTCATTCAAAATACCATAATTCTTCACATTTCTAACTAAACCAAAAAATTATATGTTTTAATCAAAATGAGCACATTTATAATAGTCAAACACATTATAATGAAGGTCAAATAAACATCAAAGTCAAATATTAACATGTTAATGAAGAATATACTTTTTGCACAAATTGTTTCCAACCACTATCAAGGCTATACATGTATAAACAACTAGTTTATCACAAATAAACACATTATAATGAACACCAACCAAATATCAAAATTAAATATTCTCATTTTAATGAATAATGGTTTGAATGTTCAATCCTGGTTTTGCACAACTTGTATCCAAGCAACATAAAGGCCATATATATACACAACTAGTTTACAAATCTTATTTAAAAACTAAACATACATACATACATACATACATACATACATACATACATACATACATACATACATACATACATACATACATACATACATACATACATACATATAGAGAGAGTGAGGAAGGCTCACCTACATTATGATATATACATCATACCATACATCACACATGTTTCTAGGTTCTAAGAAAACTTTTCTTCAAATTTTTTATCTTTCTCTCGAAATTAACCTTCTAATCAACCCATATTCAAAAAATTAGGTCAAAATATATTTTGTAGCTATAAATAAGGTATTTTAAATAGTTTTTGTGAATTTTTTAAACATAGTTACAAAATGTATTTTGACCTTATTTTTTGAACATGGGTTTATTGGAAGGTTAATTTCAAGAGAAAAAAAATAAAATTTGGGGGAAAATTTTAGGGCATGTTTGGTTTGCAACTATAATTATGTTTTCTGTGTTTAAATAAAATTCTGATAAAAATTTGTGTTTGGAAATCTATTTTTAAACACGGAATTATAATATTTCAGTGTTATAATCAAGTTTTTCAGAAAACAGCAAAACGGTGTTTTATAACTTCTGTTTTTTATTTTTCAACTCAAATTTATTCATTCTTAATATTTTTAATGTATTTATACCTTATTATATAATATACATACATAATTGTGGGTACCCGAAATAAAGATAATGGGCCTGGATGAGTAGCCCAATTTTGGCGGCCCAAAATCTAGACCCCTCATCTCTTATTTGATTATGATCCGGTCTCTTCCCATGTTCCCATTAAGGGAGGTTCTAGGGAGAGATGGAAGACGTGGCGGAATCCAACAACCCCACTTACCAAAATGTACATGTATATATTAAAACCTAAGTCCTGGGCAAAGGACAGGTTGTATTCTCTGTAACCACTCTCCAGAGTATATAGAAACTACACTGACTGCACCACCGTGGACGTAGGTACATCTTTGCCGATCCACGTACATCCTTTGTTGTGTGATTGTAATTTTATATTCCTTACTCTTGCTTGGTGATTGCCTTTCTCCTATCTATTTGTGTTGCATACTAATTGTCACCACAATTGGCGCCGTCTGTGGGAAGCGTTCATCTTCCTGAGAAAATCCAACACCAAGAAAGGAGTTTAAAATGTCTGGTCATAGTAGCAATGCTCCCCAGGCAGGGGATATTCAAGAACCACCTGTTCCTTGCAGAATTAGATCTGAAGTTCGACGTTCAGATCAGAGGGCTCGCTTAGAAAGGTCAGCCTCAGAAGAAAGCCAAGGACTAGCGAGGTCCATACAGATATCCAGACTGATTGATGCATACGAGGCAAGGCTGCTCGAGCAGAGGGAGTCTTCTCATAAATACGAGGCTGAGAATGCTCTCCTAAAAAGAAGACTAGAAAGACTCGAGAGAGAGCTTCATCATGACACCAGGAGACGTCCATACTGCACTTCTAGCCCTCAGGCGAGCAAGTCTCGCAGCTGAGGGAGGAGCCCTAGGTGAGGATCCCAGAAGGTGGAGGGAGATGAATCAGACGACGACCTACGCGAGCAGCGAAAAGCTCACCGTTACCAGAGCCCTACTCGCAGCAATGAGAACATACGAGATCTGGTCTGCAAGGAGATGGACCAACATCCTGCCCACAACGGTACCAGATCGACCCGAGAACTCACTAGGCGAGCTCTCAAAACCCAGATGAAGTCTCCTTTCACGAGGGAAATTGAAGAAGAAGAAGCCCCCAAGAAATTTTCCATTACAAGGTTCAAGATTTATGATGGTAAGACTGATCCAATTGATCACGTCAGGCAGTACCAGTAGTCCATGACCCTCTGGAACAACCAGGATTCACTAATGTGCCGAATTTTTCCCTCGAGCCTACATGACGTAGTGCAGAAGTGGTTCGAAAGGCTTCCCCACCGATCCATCATGAGTTTCAAATCCCTGGTCGAGCTCTTTACGGCCCGATTCATTACCAGTAGCTCCCATCCCAAAAGGATGGATGCTTTGCTGACGATGAAGAAAACGCCTTAAGAGACCCTCCAAGACTACGCAAAGAGGTACTGTGAGTTATTCAACGAGGTCGAGGATTGCTCGGAGCAAGTGGCAGTGGCCACTTTCAAAATTGGGTTACCCAACTCTTCCCTTCTGCACCAGTCACTGATGAAGAAGGAGGTTATGACTGTTGATGACCTAATGGCTCGCATCGAGAAGTATGCTAAGGTGGAAGATGTCACCCACCTCAGTACAGGGGAAAATGGTCGAGCTAAACTCATTGCCAAGGGTAGTGACAAAACTGAGAACCAGAAGAAGGGAGGGAAGAACGAGGGCAAAAATGGCTCCAAAAATGGAGGTAACAATGATGCATCGAAAGCATTTCAGGCGGTCAACACCATCTTCAAAGAACCAATATACAAAATTCTCACAAAAATCAAAGATGAGCCATTCATCAAGTGGCCCAGGAAGATGGGAGGAGATCCTTCGAAGAGGAACAATGCGTTGAGATACGCTTTTCACAAAGAGGGAGGACATAAGACTGAGCATTGCAAAGCTCTTAAGTCTCACCTCGAGGAGCTAGCCCAGTCCGATCATTTGAACGGGTTTGTGGAGAAAAAGGAAGAGAAAGTGGCTGCCAATAGAGAGGCGAGACCTGACAACGTGCTCAAAGATGACGCTGGATAAGAGTTCGCGGTAATTCACGGGGCATCTGATGCCAAGCAGATCCAAGGAAATTCAGCTCAAATGGAGATGAAGAAACTTACAGTGGTAATGCAAGTTTTCCAGATCGATCCAGCAAAGTCAAAGTCAGGAAAGCGTCGACGAGCAGATGACGTCAACTATAACATGCATATTGTTTTCACAGACGAAGATCTGGTGGGGGTGAGAACCCCGCATCACGATGCTCTTATCATTTCCCTCAGGATAGATAACTTTGATGTGGACAAGTTGCTCGTCGACCAAGGAAGCTCGTCCGAAGTAATGTATCTCGACCTGTTCAGAAAATTGAAGTTAAGCGTCGCCGACCTAAAGGAACTACTGTCCCATTAGTTGGCTTCGCTGAAAAAATAACTATGCCCCTGGGAAATATTATACTGCTAGTACGCGCGGTAAACATCTCCAAGATGATTGAGTTTTTGGTGGTGGACATCGACTCGCTATACCAAGCCATCCTCGGCAGGGGATGGCTCCACGCAATGAAAGAAGTCTCCTCGACCTACCATCAGAAACTCAAGTATGTAACTGAGCGAGGAGTAATGGAGATACACGGTGATCAAGCGATGGCAAGAAGGTGATTCATAGCATCCATCCGACCAAAGCCAGAGAAGAAGTCCGATCAACCCAACGAGAAAGTTGAAGAAGGCCTGACACCTTTTAAATAATAATTAAAGTACGGAAGACCTGGAGTAGAGGAGACCAGGCTCCTCCCCTCTGAGCGGGTCGTCGAGGACCTGGTAGAAGTTATGGCTGGAGATGGAGACAGTAATAGAGTCTTCTTGATTGGAGCATCTCTCACTAACCAGGAACAGAAGGAATTGATAACTCTGCTGAGACGCAACATAGATGTTTTCGCATGGGAACCATACGAGCTGCCTGGAATCGATCCTAGTATGGTCTGTCATCAGTTGCATGTCGACCCCACCTTCAAACCAATCACCCAGAAGGCACGACGAACCGCACTCGAGAAGGTAAAAGCGGTAGAAAAAGAAGTTGAAAAATTGTTGGAAGTAGGATCCATACGGGAAGTACAATTCCCCAAGTGGTTATCCAACCCAGTAGTGGTTCCAAAAAGTAACGGGAAGTGGAGAGTTTGCATCGACTTCATTGACCTCAACAGAGCGTGCCCTAAAGACAGTTTCCCCCTCCCAAAAATAGACCAACTAGTAGATGTCACTGTAGCTCACGAGCGAATGAGTTTTCTAGACACATACTCAGGGTATCATCAGATCCCCTTATATGCCCCCGACCAGGACAAAACAGCGTTCATCACGACAGTTGGATTATACTGCTACAAGGTCATGCCCTTTGGGCTCAAGAATGCAGGGGCAACCTATCAGCGGCTGGTCACCAAGATGTTCAAGGACCAGATGGAAACACCATGGAGGTCTACATCGATGACATGCTCGTTAAAAGCAAAAAGAAACAAAACCACCTCTCAGACCTGTCAAACACCTTCGAAATCCTCAGGAAATACCGAATGAAACTTAATGCGAGCAAGTGTTCTTTCGGTGTCCAGTCAAGAAAATTTCTCGGGTACTTGGTCAACAAGAGAGGCATAGATGCTAACCCAGACCAGATCGATGCAATTAACAGGGTACAACCTCGTCGAACAATCCAGGACGTACAGAAGCTCACTGGTATGCTTGCTACCTTAAATAGCTTTATCTCTAAATCCTCTGAGAAATGCAAGCCTTTCTTCCAGCTTCTAAAGGGGAACAAAATGGTAGAGTGGAGCCCATATTGATCGCAAGCATTGGTCGAGCTCAAAGCTTACTTAATCTATCCACCACTGCTCGTCATACTACGACAAACGGATTCTTTGTACCTGTACCTCTCCATTTCCAAACACACTGTTAGCTCTGCGTTAATATGCGAGGTTGCAGGAATCCAGCACCCTGTTTATTACGCGAGCAAGACCCTACTAGACACCGAGCAGAGGTACCTACCACTGGAGAAGCTCGCCTTTGCACTAGTAGTAGCTTCGAGGAAGCTTAAGCACTATTTTGAAGCCCACACTATTATCGTCCTAACATCGCACCCCCTTAAGGCAATCCTAAGGAAAGAGGATTTATCGGGCCGACTGTCTAAATGGTCAGTCGAGCTCAGGCGATTTGACATCCAATTTCAACTAAGGAACGCAATTAAGGGGCAGATCCTTACTGATTTCATAGCCGAATTCACGGGCGAGGAACCTTCCAACCAACCTCAGCCAACAAGGAAAAATGAGAACCAAACGATAAAGGAAACCTGGAAATTATTTGTTGATGGAGCCTCCAACTCGAAGGGGGCAGGGATAGGCATTGTCCTCGTTACTCCAGAGAGTATAATCCTTGAACAAGGAATCAGGATTAGATCTGCAGCCTCCAACAATGAAGCAGAATACGGCGCCCTAATAGCCGGCCTCTAGAAGGCACACACTTTGGGGGAAAGCATTTACAGGTGTTCGACGATTCTCAATTAGTCTCCAATCAGATAAGTGGAGACTACAATGCAAAAGATGAAAGAATGGCAGCTTACCTCGCCTTAGTGAAAAAACTAATGGCGAGCTTCGAAGAGATCAATGTCCAGCAGTTTTCCTGAGGGCAAATTAGCCATGCTGATGCCCTAGCAGCCCTGAGTTCGGTAGTCGACTCCGACCTAAAAAGGACCATCCTCATCGATTTCCTCACTCATCCGAGCATTAACCGTGGCAGCAATCCACCATACGTGGAACAAGTACTCCAGGTGGGATCAGCTCCCAGCTGGATGGACCCCTTAAGGGATTATTTGAAGGATGGCACGCTCCCGAATGACAAGAAGACTGCCCACATGATAAGAGTCAAAGCTACTCGCTTTCACTTATCACCAGAGGGCAACTTGTATAAGAAATAATTCTCCGGACCCTACCTCCAATGCGGTCACCCAGGGAATATCGAGCAAGAGCTATATGAGCTTCACGAAGGAGTCTGTGGAAGCCATATCAAAGGAAGGTCTCTAGCTTTCCGAGCAATGAAGGAGGGCTATTGGTGGCTATATATGCAAAGGGACTCTGCGATGTATGTCCACAAGTGCCTGAAATGCCAACTTCACGCTCCTATGGTCCACCAACCAACTAGCGACCTAAAATCACTGACCAACCCATGGCCATTCGCCCAATGGAGAATTGACATCGTGGGACCACTGCCCACCACCACCGGCAATCGCAAATATCTATTAGTTGTAACTGACTACTTCACCAAATGGATCAAGGCGAAACCCCTGGCGAACATCCGAGATGCAGATATGATAAGATTCATATGGAGAAATATAATCATTTGTTTTGGCATCTCCAGAACCATCATCACCAACAATGGAATGCAGTTCGAAAGCGGTTCTTTTCAGAGTTTCTGTAACGAACACGAAATCAGACACCACTTCATCTCGGTAGCCTACCCTCAGAGCAATGGCCAAGCTGAGGCTTCCAACAGAACTATGAGCGACGGATTAAAGAAGAGATTGGAGTGAGCCAAACGTGCATGGGTAAACAAATTACCACATATTCTATGGGCTTACCGAACCACTCCACGGCGAGCAACAGGAGAAACCCCATTTTCGCTGACATATGGTATGGAAGCAATCATCCCACTAGAAGCAGGTTTGCCGACAATGAGGTCCAACCTTGTCGACCAGGGCCATAATGATGCAGCATTGCTCGCTGAGCTCGACCTAGCCGATGAGCGCCGAGAGCTAGCCCTAGTGAAACTAGCGAGCTATCAGCAACAGATCGCAAGACATTACAACAAAAGGGTCAACCTAAGGACATTCCGAGTTGGGGACTACATCCTAAGGAAACTCCTGGGCAGCGCAGTAAAACCATCAGATGGCAAGCTAGGGCCAAACTGGGAAGGACCCTTCAGATAACAAGAGACGATCTACAGGGCGCCTATCACTTGGAAACGATGGAAGGCAGAGAAATACCACGATCATGGAACGCAGCCAATCTCAAGAGATTTTATTTTTAGATCTTTCTTTTATTCTTTTATTATGGAGCTAGAAGCTCATTTTTCTTATCATTTAATGAAAATTATTTAAACGGTTGCATTCTAATGAGTAACAACTATATGACCTTTATCGCACATCTTTTCCAAATGACAGGCACATTGATCATTATGCCATAGTAGGGGAGTGTCTCCTCAGGTCATCGTTATGAAACACGAAGGACCTCTTAGCATTGCCCCTGGCAATATATGAAGCCCTACAGGGGATCCTTAGGCAATATGGCCAAATTTATACTAGTCATCAAACCTTCTTTGGTAGAATAAAACCCTGATCGGATGAAGCATCCAACACCAGCTGTGTCCTCGCCAATTGCCACACTTAGGCCTAAGGGAGTGTGACGACACGACCTAAAAGGTAAAGCGGTGCACAATGGTATCTCAATATTATACTGGAGTGGGAGGACACTCACGTGATAATACAAACATAGAAGATCATAACGGAGCAAGAATATGAAAAATATACTACACTTGTTTAGTCGACAAATTCGCCCAAAACACAAAAAATTTATATTAATTAATCATATTTACAATAATAGTGATACATGTTTAGTCGGCGAGCTCGCCCAAAACATTTACACTACAAAAAATATACAAAGAAGCTACTAGCGAAACCTTAATGAGGATGAGTCATCTGAGCAAGGTAATCAGCCACTTGGGCCCTTCGACCGTCATCGGGATGAGGGGCTAACCCCTCCTCAACTCGTTAGCATCCGACTCCAGCAGCTGTCGAGGGATGGCTCAATGGGTATCCATTGATCATCTCTTCGAAAGGGATTGGGCATCCGAGTGGAAGGGGAGATTTCATGGCGATACCAGAGCATTGAATTACTTGGAACTTGCATCTCCCTCAATGCACTCAACCACCCCCTGATGAAGGCGAGCTCCTCAAACTCTGTCAGCCTAGTCGGAGCATCTTGCCAACCCTGATCGTAACCGTCATCCCATACCTGTTGAGGCCCTTTTTAAATAGGTGACGCGGTCGAGTAACATCCCTTTGAAGCCCAACAGCGATCACATATGCTCGCTGGACATCACCGTGAAGCTCTTCCATTTCCTTACCTCGGCTCCTGGTGCTCCTTCCAGCTCGTGGAAAGGATGGACCAGTAGAACCCCGCAGCACAGGAGGAACATCACTCGAGCCAGCCCTAGCTCGCGATGAAGATGAGCCTTGCAGTACTGCAGGAGCGGTGCTCGGCGCATGCTCCCTAAGATGCGAGACCTCTCTCCTTAAAGCTTCATTTTCCTACTAAAGCACTTCCCCGACCTGATTAATCTCAGAAGCCTCTAATAGCTTCGCTCTCAACGCATCAACATCCTCTTGGACTGAGGCACCAATGTCCTCCATTTCTTGAAGCCTGTCCTTCAGCTTGGCAACGAGCTCAGTTTTCTCTATAAAGCGCTTGTTCCTCAGTCACAGAGATTTGCAGATCCTTACAAAAGTGTGACGAACTTCAGAGCTTACATTGGGCCCCAACATCCTTCCCAATTGAGAAGTGGCGGGAATATAATCACCAATATCAATCCACTACAAGCAATAAAAGAGCAAAGGAGAGAAAAAGACAAATCAGTGCACTGAGAAAAAGAAACCTTTTCATTAATAAGGGTTAAAAGTACATCGAGCAGTGAAAAGAAAATTTACAAACAGAAAAAGAAAAAGTACAAAGTAATCTTAGAATATAACTAGTTAGCAACCTCAGGTTGCTCAGAGGTCGATGGCTGCTTCCCTTTATCAGCATCAGCAGGAGCACCGCCTTCAGCAGGGGTAACTTCTGTCGCCACAATGAGGGAAACGTCAGCAGGCAATGACTGAGAGACAGGCTTAACACCCTCATGAGTAGGGGCAGGGGCAGGGGCATCTTCATCCATAGTCGGCTTCAGACCCGGGTCATGCTCGTCGAACAGAGGAGAGTTGATATCAACACCAGCAGCTAAGAGGGCCTTGTTCCGACCCTTCTTAAAGTTCAAACGGCTGATGTAGCCTATCTGAACCTCAGCGTCTTCATATGTAGTCGTCCACCCAGAGTTGTATGAATCCTCCTTGATGGTGGTTGCCTGGGACTCATTCTCCTTTAACTGCTCGATCAGCACCTTGTTCTCCTCTGTGATAGCCAGCTTGCTCGAGCAAACCAGGTCGTAGGCTTGTCGCAGCCCTTTCATCTCTTTAACTGCTGCGTCCTTCTCCGGGTTGGCTGTAGCAAGAGCCAGGTCGGATGATATCCGGGTAGCATTAACGGATTTAAAACCAGCCTCGAGCTCTGTACCCTTCAACCTCAAGGCAGTATTTTCTTTTGCTAGCTCACTATTTTTCTTCACCAGCTCATTGCGAGAACGATAGAGCACGGCGAAGTCGGTCACAAACTGCAAGAAGAAGAAGACATTAGAAGAAGGAAATAATGAAATTCATTAAAACATTGGAGAAAATAAATAGTCTTACCAGGGCTAGCCTGTAGGGCCAGTTGATCAGACCCCAGTGCCCTTTGAAGATTAGCAGGAAGAACCGCTCTCTCGAGCAGCGCGGGGGACAACTGAGGAGAAATTACGATAGAAGCCCCCTCGGGCAGTGTAGACACCGGGACTAAGGCTTGCCCAGCCTTCGTCCTTGCCTCCATCTTCCTCATCTCTTCCTCATTATCCCTCTCCATTCTTCTCCTCTATCTTCTTTCTCTCCTCATCCTCCTCCTCCTCTCTCTCTCTCTCTCTCTCTCTCTCTCTCTCTCTCACTTGCTCTTCTTATTTCCTCTTCTTCTTCTTCTGCTCCTGAGCAGAAGGACGAGAACCAGTAGCCACAGCCCCAGAGCTAGACTTCTGCTTCTTCGACCTCTGGGCGAGGATCACGTGATCATCATCATCATCATCCCGAATTAGATTCTTCCTTGGAGGAACCATCTCCTCGCTTGAACTGATGGATGTGCTCGATGACTCTCAAACTTCAGGAACTTCCCCACGTTCAGAAGAACTGCTACTACTGGAGCTTCCTTCACTCAAATTGCCTACAGCACCACCTGCGATATCGCTTTCAGAGCTGCTCTCTTCCTCGTCCAATTGGATAGGATCCGCAGCAGTCTCTTCAGAAGTATCAAACTCAGGGATACTGTCCACCGGCCTCGCTATAAAACTGGAGCCAACGTTCTTGTATTCGAGCAGAAAAGCAGCAGACCAAGGATGCTTGTCGTCAGCTAAAGGCTCCTTGATATTCCAGGCCTTTACCAATTCGGAGATACGAACCTCGCTGAGAGAAGGTTCCAAATTCTTCGACCTCGCTGAAGAAAAAAATAGAGAAAAGTCAAAAAGATCACAAGTCAACAAAAATTAAAAGAGAAGAGCAAAGTCTACCTATGTATTCTTCCCCATAAAAGGGAACAGAGAACCTATCAGACCTCGACCCTTCAAACTGGGGAGAAAACTGCCAATTTCTAGCAAGGAAGCCCTCTTGACAATAGTCCTTATGGGAATCAGGTAGGTTTACTACCAATACCCTATCAGGACCTGACATTGAGGTAAAGGACACCAGAACTAGTCCTAGAAAAAGAATAGAAAAAGCAGACCTCAGCAAGCCCTAACTTGGTACCATATAATTAATTTATTCTATGGATGCCATTAATTATCTTCCACACATTGGGCGAGCATTGTGCAGGAACAATATTGAAATAGCCAAAGAAGTGCAAGAGCAGGTCGTTGGGAGGAAAAGTGAGTCCCACTTGGGAAAATAACAAAACATGGAGCCAATGGGCATCCTCTATCTCTCTAACGTTTCTAGGGGAAAGCGCAGAACTGAATATCTACCCAATCTGGGATGTTATAAAACTTCCTAAATTCAGAAACCGACCTATTCCCAATCTTCGCCATTGGAAAACCCTAGAAAACTACAAATTCAAAAAGAAAGTACGAAGAAAAGGCACAGGAGACTTACAAGATGGAAGTTCGACTCCAATGATGAAGAAGCATGAGATCGAATAACAGGGAAGCATTGAGAATGGAGACTGAGAGAAGAAAGTACGAAGCGCTAAATCTCATAGGGAATGGAAAAATGCTGAGAAAGTTGAAACGACGAACGAAAAATGAATGTTCTAGAAAACTTTTAAGTGTTGCTAATCGTAGTGCACAGACCACGAAGCAGGTGCCGCCAGAATCAATTGCCCAACTTTTGAAAAGTTGCGCGATATACGAAACAACCATTATGACTAATCATTTAAGTTTATTAAGCCCGAAACATGGCCCAACAAACTTAGGGGCAATTGTGGGTACCCGGAATAAAGATAATGGGCCTGGATGAGTAGCCTAATTCTGGCGGCCCAAAATCTAGACCCCCCATCTCTTATTTGATTATGATCCGGTCTCTTCCCACGTTCCCATTAAGGGAGGTTCTAGGGAGAGATGGAAGACGTGGGCGAATCCAACACCCCCACTTACCAAAATGTACATGTATATATTAAACCCTAAGTCCGGGGCAAAGGACATGTTGTATTCTCTGTAACCACTCTCCAGAGTATATAGAAATTACACTGACTGCACCACCGTGGACGTAGGCACATCTTTGCCGAACCACGTACATCCTTTGTTGTGTGATTGTCATTTTATATTCCTTACTCTTGCTTGGTAATTGCCTTTCTCCTATCTATTTGTGTTGCATAATAATTGTCACCACAATAATACATTAATGTATGTGCAATTCTTATAAATAAAAAATATATATGTACACGTACACAAAAGTAAGTATATTTATATTATTAAATTATATAATATACTAAGATCCATATGTTAAATAATAATATGAATAGATACATGATAGTTTTATACATGTATTATTAATGTATTGGATAATATAAAAAATACATACACTACATATGTATTAAAAACTATTATCAATTCATGTATGTATATAATTTTTTGTTAAGTATACATGCAATATCATTATATAGACACAAACACACACACACACAGATATATATATATATATATATATATATATATATATATATATATATATATATATATATGTGTGTGTGTGTGTGTGTGTGTGTGTGTGTGTGTGTGTGTGTGTAGTCAAACTCCCCAACATACCTTATTAAATATACATAAAAATACATGATATTAAATGTACATGCATATAATTTATTATGTATGTATGTATGTATGTATGTATGTATGTATGAAAGTTTTATGTATGTGTTTATATATATGAACATATATGTATAATATAAATATATATGTTTGCCAATTTTGTCAAATTTTCAAAAAACTGGATTTAAAAACAAGTTTACCAAACGCACACCAATAATTATAAACACAAAAAACTGAATTTTAAAACTGTATTTAAAAATAGTGTTTAAATTGAGTTTTCAGAATAGAGAACCAAACAGGACCTTAGAAACTACAACTAGAAGTGATATATGAATAATGTATAGAGCATGATGTAGGTGAGCGTTCTCCTATATATATATATATGTGTGTGTGTGTGTGTGTGTGTGTGTGTGTGTGTGTGTGTGTGTGTAAATCATATCTTATGAAGTGAGGAAAATGGAGATCTTCTACCTAAGAGAGAAAGATAGTCATGTTACAGAGAAAGAGAAGAAAAAGGAGAAAAAATATGACAAAACTATGACAAAACTTATCATGATAAGGGTTTTTATTTTGGGTTATAGTGTAGTGAGATTTGTCATGGACTATTATGGCCCTAATCGTGATAAGGATTTATTTTGGGTTATAGTGTAGTGAGATTTGTCATGGACTATTATGGCCCTAATCGTGATAAGGATTTTTATAACGATCTTGTCACAGTCAAAAACTATGACAAAACTTATCAGGAACTCCTCATGGTCAAGTACCATCAGTGGCGGAGCTCTATTGTAGCTGGGGGGAGGGGGAGGGGGGGTCAAGTACCCACCCGAGAATTTTCATTTTTTTAAAAAAAATATATAAGGGTATAATGGTTAAGTTTTAAAATTAAAGACAAAAAATTGTAATATTTTCTTAAAACAAATATTACACACTTCCACCCACTTGGCCAATTTGGTTACTTGGATTATTTTGTTGTTTAGGGTTTGAATCAATTTGTTATTATTTATTTTAGGCTATGGTTGTCGCTATTTATTTTAAGGGTTTGACATATTTCATGGTTTGAGTTAATTTAATTTCATTGTTTTTTGGGATTTTGCAACTTGAAGTGGTGAATTGCTAATTTGGACTAATTCCTTCTTATCCTAGTTTAATACTTCCTATTTCGTATGATTTATTTTAGGAGTTTGAATATTTTAGGGTTTTGTTATTAACGTACTATATGAATTTGTGCTATTGTATCCGAGGTTGTTTTATTTGAATTATAATTGTGTGCAAATACAAATTATTAATTGAATATTTATTAAAAATCTAAATAACCCTAGAAAAATTCGGCACGAGCGCTCCTGCCCTCGAACTCTCAAAAAGGGTTGATGATTTGTACACAGCAGTGCCCCACTAAAAAAAAATCTGACTCCGCGACTCGATACCGTGATAAAAAAAGGGGGGGGGGTGTTGGGGAAACGTCCTCATATTTCTCAAAGTATATAAAAATATGACACTCCATATAATTTTATAAATATAGTCTCTGTACTAAAAACACCATGAAAAATGGTGACGCTGGCGCGAACCAAAAAAATGAACTCCTAACTCTAAAAAGACCACATAAATAAATTATATTGTACCACAGGCACTAGATTTATAAACTTGAAAAGCATTGTTCTAAAAATCAAAATATAGGAAGGAACATGACCTTTACCTCAATTCTCTATAAAAATAAAAAAAATAAAAAAATCATGACAAAGCCTCTCGGAAATAGTGGTCCATTTATCTCTTTGGCATAAAAAAGTGTATCTCGACACAATTCGCGGTACAACAACGTGAGAGCAGCACCTCCCCTATTATAATCCTGGAAGAATCATTGCTAGCATAGATTCACGTATCAGCTAAATTTATTCGGTAGCAACGTAATTCCAATTATACACAAGATAATGGGAAGACCTTCAACAGATAATCCTAATAGGACCTCAATGTCATTCAGTGTGATGCCTCCCCCACGCGTGATTCTATGCGGACGCACAAAATTGAACACATTTTTTAGATATATTGACGTGTTGCATTTATCTTTACTTGTATTTGGGCTTCACATGGGTACCACTAGCCTGAACCCCAGACACGAGTCCATACAAATGTGAAACGTTAATATATCTCAAAAAATGTGTTCAATTTCCTGTGTACACCTAGAATTATCCCTCCCCCACCTATCTGGTGTGATGTACTAGAGCATATGTAGGCCATAAAATCCTGCATTCATAAGCAGTAATACCGTAAATTGTGCCCCTCCTCGAGTCTGTGAGTTGATTCACTGTGGAGACATGTTAATAAACATGTATCTCATCCTACCCAGATGGAATCTAATTTGTGGTGGTGTTGTCAGCGCAATAAAAAAGTGAAGATAGGACCAGACTGTATCCAAGTGCTAGTCTCTGGGTCTTCATACTCTCTGCAATATTAATGTAAATTAAATTAATCAAATCACAATAATAAATGCAAAAGTAGGAGATATGAATATAAATCAAATTAAAACATAAAATGATGTATATAAGAGTGCAATGCAGTGAAATATTAATATTCTACACTAAAAAAATATTCTTACTTTAAACAATGATGTCGCTATGCCAATAAGGTTCTCAAATGCAACGGATGTTGCATGATTGGTTGGAACACCAGACCTCGATAATTAACTATTAATTGGGTTTTACACTTTAAAACCCAATTAATAGTGTCAGACTCAACAACTCCAAACGCAACATGGTTATCTATCCTATAGTATATGGAATCGTCTTGCTGTTTTTTTTTTTCATGTTGTATATGAGCAACACCCATAATTATCTTTACATAAAAGAGCCCATTTCAACATGTATCGAGGGAATTTCACTGTTATGATCTAATGGTATGGTATCCTCCCTATCAGTCACGCATTGTGTCATCGGGAAATACTAACTACCTATTTGTTGGTATTCAGATGGACCTGATTCCATCCTACATTTATCCCCACGTGTTTTATATGCATCATCGTTCATTTGAAAGTCAGATTCATCTTCCTCGGGATCAACATTATACCATTTACCATTGCATTCAAGATGTGAGCAGTAAAATGCTCATTATTGGATGTTAATTCGTCCGAAAGGGATACGTGCAGTAATGTAATATTAGATGCATTAACCAACTCAGTTATCGATATATTAGCCTCGTGACGGAGTGTTATGTTGTCTTATTTTTCTGGCTAATTCTTGGAACATTAAGATCATAGGCCCATGTTCAATTAGATTGTTGGGGTAATATTTGATGTGTTTATGGGTGGGGGAATTGTAGCACGGTCACAATCTAGTGATGAACGATAACGGTCTTCATGGTGTGTCCTAAGAGCATCCACAGTGGTGGATGCTCTTGATTTGAAAAGTTAGAGAAGCAAAAGGAGCTTTACCTTTCGTCCAAGATAAGTACACGATGGGGGAGTATGGAGAAAATGATAATCAGTTCCTACGAACTTATGTTGTTCATAGGAATTAAAACAATTTTTCTTACGAACAACATTTGTTCGTAGGAAATGTTACGGACAAATGTTGTTCGTAAGAACCCAAATATATATATTTTTTGTGGTAAAAAATGGTTCCTACGAACTTCAGAAGTTTGTAGGAACCATTTACAAATTCTCCCCATGATTTGTATACTTGCAGAACTTATGCAAATTGCCTTACAGATTCTGTTGCTTAAACCTCACCAGTGGAGTGCATGCGATTTGTAAAGAGTTGTAAACTTACAAATTTTGTTGTATTTTAGTCCCACCATTATACATGTTCTAACAGTGAGGGCAAATTCTAGGTATATGTCAAAACTATTGATTCCGTTATTATTCAAAATGATCTTAACCATACTTTTCACAGGGTCTTCTTCATCTACAATCACTGCCATGTATTTCATTCCATCAACAATGATTAATACAGTCCAACGACAAGTGATCTTAATGTTTGACCAATAAAGGTATATGGTCATTGCACATTGTGCCTTTTTTAGTAGGTCATCATATGTGGATGTTATGATCAAGGTGATAGCCTTGCAGTCCTGATCATCGTAGCTTATTCCAACTGTTGGGTAAGTATAAATTTGACCTCCCCAAAAACACATGAATGTTGCATGTTTGCTTTCTATCTTCTAGATTAAACATTGTAGTAAATATTTTGAGGAAGTGTATACACTACTATTTACGATTACTAAATTATAAAATCTCAAAGGAAGATACTATAAGTGCCTTTGTTCATAAAATTATCAAATTCAGAGGGTAGAATGTTCATCTATTTATTATTAAATAATCCCTAAGTTGATTATAATATTATCGCAACTAGATAGTCCTACACCTTTAGAGGTTACATATTGTGGAGTACATTAAATCCGTAGACTGAAATGCAAAATTATAAAATAGTGTGGACTATTGGGAACACATTTTGGAAATTAATGATTGAACGCATTTATTCGATAACAAATGTGGTTTAAAGTGTTTTTTATTTATCCAATTTCTCTAAGAATAGAGGTTGATACAAATTTTCAAATGTTAACATTATAAAGCACGCTAAACTTCAGAAATTCAACAACTAAATGTATATGCTTTATCGGTATGAGGTATTGGGTGAATAAATTGGTTTAATTACAAATAATTGGATATCGATATGAAATCGAACTTTTTTTTTTTAAAAGAAAAATCTATTCGCACAATGAAACTAAACTAAATTAGAGATTTTTCTATTTTAGAGAGTGTAGATTTTGTATGGCAAGTATCCAAAAAGTATTCGCTTTTTAAAATAGTCTAATATGTATGACACGCCACGTATACAGTTATACATTTTAATTAAATTTGTACCTATTACCAACATCTATCTATACAATCATTAATAGTTTTAATCAACTCAGCCATTACATCTACATGAATACGTAAAATAGTTTGGGTCCAATACATAGACATTTAAAATAAGCCAAAAAAAACCATTCCTTAACAAACCGTTTGAACAAGCTCAATCTCCTAAAATTTGTCCACAATTCTATGTTTTACTCAAGTCAACAACTAAATATCATTTAAAATTCCTAAATAAACAAAATAGTCCAAATTCAAACCAAAAAACAATCCAATGAAATATTTTTTTCATACCTATTTTAAAATGTTTGATAAAAAAAAATACCTATTTTAAAATACTATAGCCAAAATAATGAGATATATTACAAAATTTTGACCCAACACAGATAAAAATAATAGAGAATTAAGGGAAAGGTCATGTTCCTTCCTATATTTAGATTTTTAGGACAATGGTTTTTAAGTTTATAAATTTAGTCCCTATGGTATAATAGCATTTATAAATCTAGTCCCCGTGGTACAATAGCATTTATTTTTTTGGTCCATGCCAGCGGCACTATTTTTCACCATCTTTCATAGAATTTTTTGTACAGGGACTAAATTTATAAAATTATATGGAGTGTCCTATTTTTATACACTTTGAGCACTACAAGGACATTTTCCCAAGACTCCCTAAAAATGAATGTTTTACAGTCACATTATCAATATAATACCTACACATCAATATATATATATATATATATACGGAGCCGATCAAATGCGGACAAGCTTAAGGACTCGTTCGTACAGACCAATTTTTTTTAAATACTAAAAATAATAATTTTGGGTTGATTTTATTATTTTGGTGTTTAAATATTTCAAGGTACCTACGAAAATAAAATCAGCTCAAAATGAATTTTTTTACTATATTAAAAAAATCGGTCAAAATATGACAGTTTTATAGTGCTTAAAAATTGACATATTTTGACCGATTCTTTTAAAATAGTAAAACAATTCATTTTGAGCTAATTTTTTCTTCAGGAGTACCTTGAAATGTTTAACGGCAAAAAAAAAAATCAACTTAAAATTATATTTTTAGTATTTTAAAAAAAAATGGTCCGTACCAAGTCCGCATGGACTTGGTCCGCACTTGAGAGAGAGATACACTCACACACACACACACACACATGAATATATAAATATTTTGGGAGCAATATATAAAAAAATTAACATAACCCAATAAAAATTGTAAAACATACGAAATGCATACACTTCATCATAGTGTTTCATTCCATTTTCAATACCATACAAAACAATTTAACATAAAAAAAGGTTTTACATATAAAAATGCATACATATATAAATACAAAATATTAACCGTGGAGGGTTGTTTGTATGGAGAATGAGGGTATCGAGAGGTGGTCCCAATCGTTGGAGTTGATATGGTGGCTAGAGGTGAGATGATTTTGGAAATCATTGATTGAGAGCTCCATTAATTTTTTTTTTTAAAGTTGGAAATGTCTTCTATGAGAAGACGGATAGGGTTGATGTCCAATGTATACGTGGTTACCAACCACTTATTTAGTTAAAATATTTTTAATGAATAAGTTGTTGGAATTCTAGCTAAAAACGTTGTTATCAACCGCGAATTCAGAAAGTGTAATATTTTTATAAATATGTTTGTAGGTGACTATCTTTAGTAAATATGTATCTAGAATGCATTTTATAAATTAAAAAAATCCTAAGTCATATTATATGAGACTAAATACTTAAAATTTAATTATATTTAACCCCAAATAATGGGTTGCCTTTATATTTTACCCACCCAAGTAAATGGGTGTATAAAAAAATGAAATAACCAACATTTCAAGCATTTTAACTCTCAATTATAAGATTACTTCAATCTCCCAAAACCCTTTCCACTCCTAACTCTTTTCCACTTAAATTCGAACTTGCATTGTGTAACATGAGAGGGACAAAAAATTATATCATTGTCTATTAATTGAACTCATATGTTTCATTATTTGAACTCATATATATGATCTGCATGTAATACAACGTACTTCTAAATACACTGTGGACGTGATTTGGTAATATGAGGAATTTCTATGAATAGTAATTTTGGAATTTATTAGTGAAATTAAATAAATTTAATATTATAAAGTGAATAGTAAACATTAGTTTTCAAGTGTCGGATTAATATTTACATGGATTATATTTCTCCTACAAGACTAAGTATATGAGTGAATTATTTTTATTACATATCCCAGTTGGGTAAAGCGACAAAGGAAAATATTTTAATTGAATAACACGCGTATTGAACGTGTTGGGTCTAATTAGTGAATTTTAGTTAATAAACTCGGATGGAGCTTTCGACTGCGCCGTTGGGTTCGGAATGGCCGAGATAGTCAAAATAAAGTATCCAGGGGTAGTTTAAGGTTCTGGAGATTTTTGAACTAGTGGGGACTCGTAATTGAGTACACGAGTCACTTTATAATTGAGTATATACTCAATTTCGGGTTTATTAAGAAGGCAGCCCTCATTTCTTCCCCAAAATCAGATCTAAGAGAGAGAAATAGAAGAGAGAAGGAAGAAAAGAGAAAGAAGAGAAGCGAAGAAGGAAGAAAAGGGATTTCCGGCCAAAACTTCGCGGGATTCGACTCCGGGTCGTCGAATTTAATCCACGAGGCAAGTGTTTAACTTGCTTTATGATTTAGTGTGTTTATTTCTCATATTATAGTTGGTGTAAAACTATAAAGATTTTTGGGTTAAAATTTGCGTAAATCAAATGGGTTTTTGGAAGATTAAACGGATAAAACTCGATTTATGCCCAATTGGAGAAACTTAAGAATTAATTAAAATTAATGGTTGGTTATGGGTTTTAAGATCATTAGAACCCTTTTTATGTGTGTATTTATGGTTGTTTGAGGTTGGATGATGATGAAAGAGGAGATAAAAAGCTTGGAGGTGCTTTAATCGAGGTTTGGATTTTTGGAGAAGAAGGTGAATAGTGACCAGCGTCACCTACGAACAGTTTCGACTAGGAAGAGAGCTGATTCGGCTCTTGGTCAAGACATAAAATTTGTAGATCTCTTCGATACGGTCGCGTGGGAGCCAACCGCGTATTTTTTTCGATTTGATATGATTTTTCTAAGAAAGCAGTTTCGAGGTTAAAATCATTAACTCGGAAATCAAACCGGAAATTAGAAAAATAAAGGCTAGAATTGTTTGGAGATAAATATTTGGAGTTCCTAAAAATAGTGTGGGGACTTCTAAATATATTTTTTTTGAGTAAGGCATGTACCTTGGGTTAGTTGAAAGTAAAATCCAAGACTTACCCAAATAGGGGTGTCGTGAGGAGTAATACTTAAAGAGGTATTTAGGTGGGTAATTTTATATAAGTAATTGTGCGCATAAAAAAGGTAGTTATATACCGAACTTGGTTAAGTAAAATCCTACGAGGTGACTTGGATGAAATTTAGGATACGTACTACAATTGAGAAATTTCCCTAAGAGTCTATGTACGACGATTATTGTAAGTGAGGAGATACCTAAGGAATTAAGAGAAGTAGTGCGTATGCTATTTAATTATTATGAATTGGTACTACACTTTAGGAATCTGTGCGGATGTACTACACTTTCTGCGTTGCTTTTGATTTGACATAGAGCCTTATGATTAGGATTGTTGATATACTCTTGTGAGATTTCATTCTACTGCTATTATGTAAAATTATCGTAAATCTTGTGCGCGCTCGTTCGGGATTCGTGTGCTGATCGACGAAGGGCGACCATGGAAGTCCATGGAGAGGGCAGCAGGAGGCGGGACTTAGTTAATGCTATAAGTTGATATTGGAAATGAGGACCGCGGTGAATGTTACTTTCCTTGTGGCATGGTCATGAATTGCTGCAACGACTACTAAAGTATAGTAGTTATAATTATCAAGTACTGCTATAGTAGAGAATGGTGCTAAACTTGAATTACCCAGTGAGATTTAATTGGGAAAAAGTTTGAAAGGTCTTTAATAAGGAAGTTGAGCTAGGCGGAAGTAGTGTAGTTTCATCCAAAGGAAGTAGAAGACTCAGAAGCTATTGTTTAGCTTTGGGTATGGAAATATCTATAAGTTAAAATTGGAGGAAAATTTTTTCAATCGTGAGAGCAATGTTGAAATGGTGGGGACGATAGTCACCATCTTTGGGGGAGCATGACGTATTGCTCATAAATTAATCTTACAGATAGGTTTTTCCCTTAATAAGAATGTGAAATTTGGTAAATTATATGTTAATCATGAAATAAAAATGGAGTTTTTATAGATGAAAAATTTTGGGTTTATGTTAATATAACTCATGCGAAAATTTAGGGATTTACTGGATTTTCTTGAAGAATTGGAAGGATTTAATCCCTAAACTATGCTAAGAAGTGTTCTAGGGTGACTTAGAGTAGTTTGGAAACCTAGTACTTGGGTTGAAATGAGTTTAGGTTGAATTTGAAGAGGAGAAATTTTGGAAAAATAAACCTTGAAGATGAAGTGTGCAACTGCAGAATTTTCATTAGAAGTCTTGCCCAGGTCGTTCGAAAGACATCGTTCGAACGAGACTTCTAACGAGGTTCTAGTGGCACTTGCAACGAGTTGGTAGTTCGTTCGAACCAATTCGTTCGAACGACACTCATTCGAACCAGATTCCCTGGGTCTTCTAACGAGATTCCAGAATGACTCTTAAGGCCCGATTTTTGTTTCTAACTTCTCGTAGGCTTATTTAAATGTGTAGTCTGCCATAAATTAAACTTGTGAGAATTGGTGATTTTAAGGATTCTTATAAGCAAAAGGACCCTTGGGACTCGAATAAGAATCTCGGATATAAGTGGGATGCAACCTAGTTGTAATAAGCTTAATATTTATTTATACTATTGGGAATTAAATCGAATTTTATATTCGGGAAATACGGGCTAGTGTTATGATAGATATACGCACGATTATCCGGATTATATTATAATATGTATATATATATATATATATATATATATACTGACATATTGAGACATATATATGTGATATGTTAATAAATATATATGTGTCTTATTAGTATACTTATATGATTTGGTTTTTACCGAGTCTGTGTGATGGTCCGACCACTGGTACCCAGGATGATGTGTAATTAATTCCCTGGAAGATGATAGCATTGAGAGACTGCATCCATTAAGTTATAGCTCTGAGGGATGATTATTATACTTATATAGTGTATGATATATAAGTATAGATATACTTGATGTGTATAGTATATTGTATATATATTTATATGGGATATGAAATATATATATACGGACATAATAAAGAATGGAATGCGAGATAAATTCTGGATGAGCTCACCTTTAGTCTATGGTTAGGGGGAACTTCGATATGTAGATGTTTGCTTACCATATTTTTTGGTGCATGAGGACCTTATCGGTGTAATTTAAAGTATGCATCATTTAATGTTGAGCTGTGGGATTTAGCTCATTGTTAGTAGCGCTAAGGACTTAGTGTTAATGCAACAAATGTTATAAAATGCAAGGATGTTGGTTTTGACGATAAGTCACATAGTGTAGAGGAAACACTATAGAGTGAGAGCCATTTGATGACTCTATAATTATATAGAGATATAAGTGCTACGAAGAAGCACTGAAATTATTCTCTCACCGCAAGTATGTGGGTGAGGTATGGTAAAGGAAATCGATTTTAGACTTACAATCAGGCTTTGAATAGAAGGAAAATTGAGAGGAAATACGTTTTGGGTGTGATGTTCATAATGCTTTTGCAGAGAGTAGGTGCCCTAATTAGTTGGACTTTCCATTTGGACAAGATGGAAGGATTTTGTGGTAAAAGTACATTAGTAGGTTAACGAATAGGATTTAGAACGTCCCGTTGGTGTCCCTTAGACCGTTATATCTCGATGACCGACGAAGCGAGGGAGTAGTGTATCGGTAAGGTTCCTTGTTTGGATTTCGCTTTGCGAGACGTCCCACGCACGAAACCGAGCAAATGTCGAAAGTCGAGAGAGGTCTTGTGCACTAGGGATATAGTTAGAATAGTACTCATATTACGTGTGTTAGAAACACCTTGATCTTATGACTACCACAAAGTAAGGTCAATAAGATTATTGGCACTAATATAGGAAGACTATTGTGAGTTAACCACAAGAAGATCGAAGGGATAGTCTTGAGAAGGATCGAATTTCCATGTTTCGAGAGAATTAAATTTTGAAATTATTCAGGTTAAGGGTACCCAGGTGTTAGTACCAGGCCGACGAAATGAGGCACATTATTTAGAAAGAGTGTTACGTATCAGACGTTTATAATAGTTGTGCTGATAGGCACGAGTTAAAAGGTGTATGAGAACCTTGGTAAGTTGATTTTATATACTGCCCGAAATAAAAGGGACGTGGTATATAAAGTTAGAGATTATGCTACAGGGCAGTTATAAATGGATTTGAAATGGATTGGATGGAACGTCGTAGGTAGTACTCAATGATCCAATTATATTTGTGTAATACGAGTTGGCGCACTTAGAATAAGTGAAAAGACTGACGGGAATAGTCGAGCGCTAATGTAGTTTCCTTTGTGATGGAAATTAGATATCCTGTCGTAAATGAGTGAATACTTGGAGTAACGAATCTTCGATGGGACCAATAAGTTTGAGCAATGGCTATAGGCTCGTTTTCTTTAGATGCACTTAAAGAAGCACTAGGTGCAATATGATGTTACAGTTAACCTTACGACCGAGGAAGCGTTGTAACATATAGAGGTTTAGTTAAGATTGTGATTAGGATAGTGCGTTAGAGCATACGCCTTGAGATATGTGGACTATGGTAAGAGACCATTGTATTAGGCTATATCTAAATTTGGTTAAGCTAGGACATAGTGTATATAGCGATCCTAGAGTAGTGGTGTAGGCTATACCTAAATTTCGAGGATGAAATTCTATTATAAGGGGGGAAGTATGTAATACCCCGTACTTTTAAAGATATTTAAATTACACTGTAGACGTTATTTGGTAATTTGAGGAATTTATATGAATAGTAATTTTGGAATTTATTAGTGAAATGAAATAAATTTAATATTATAAAATGAATAGTAAATAGTAGTTTTCAAGTGTCGGATTAATATTTACATGGATTGCATTTCTCTTACGAGACTAAGTATATGAGTGGATTATTTTTATTACATGTCGTAGTTGGGTAAAACAACACAGGAAAATATTTTAACTGGAAAACACGCGTATTGAATGTGTTGGGTCTAATTAGTGAATTTTAGTTAAGTAACTCGGATGGATATTTCGACTGTTCCGTTGGATTCGGAATGTCCGAGATAGTCAAAATAGAGTATCCGGGGGTAGTTTATGATTCTGGGAATTTTTGGACTAGTAGGGACTCGTAATTGAGTACACGAGTCATTTTACAATTGGGTATATACCCAATTTAAGATTTCTTAAGAAGGCAACCTTCATTTCTTCCCCAAAATCAGATCTAAGAGAGAGAGAGAGAAGAGAGAAGGAAGAGAAGATAAAGAAGAGAGAGAAGAGAGAAGGAAGAGAAGATAAAGAAGAGAAGAGAAGAAGGAAGGAAAGGGATTTTCGGTGAAAACTTCGTGGGATTCGACATGGGGTCGTCGGACTTAATCCACGAGGCAAGTGTTTAACTTGCTTTATGATTTAGTGTGTTTATTTCTCATATTATAGTTGGTGTAAAACTACAAAGATTTTTGGGTTGAAATTTGCGTAAATGAAATGGGTTTTTGGAAGATTAAACGGATAAAACTCGGTTTATGCCCAATTTGAGAAACTTAAGAATTAATTGAAATTAATGGTTGGTTATGGGTTCTAGGATGATTAGAACCCTTTTTATGTGTGTATTTATGGTTGTTTAAGGTTGGATGATGATGAGAGAGGAGATAAAAAGCTTGGAGGTTCTTTAACGGAGGTTTGGATTTTTGGAGAAGAAGGTGAATAGTGACCAGTGTCACTTACAAACTGTTTCGGCTAAGAAGAGAACCAATTCGGATCTTGGTCAAAACTTAAAAGTTGTATATCTTTTCGATACGGTCATGTGGTCACCAACCAAGTATTTTTTTTTTATTTTTTTTCGATTTGATATGATTTTTCTAAGAAAGCGGTTCCGAGGTTAAAATCATTAACTCGGAAGTCAAACTGGAAATTGGAAAAATAAAGTCTAGAATTATTTGGAGATAAATATTTGGGGTTCCTAAAAATAGTGTGGGGACTTGTAAACATATTTTTTTTGAGTAAGGCGTGTACCTTGGGTTAGTTGAAACTAAAATCCAAGACTTACCCAAATACGGGTGTTTGTGAGGAGTAATACTCAAAGAGGTATTTAGGTGGGTAATTTTATATAAGTAATTGTGCGCATAAAAAAGGTAGTTATATACCGACCTTGGTTAAGTAAAATCCTAGGAGATGACTAGGATGGAATTTAGGAGATGTATTACAATTGAGAAATTTCCCTAAGCGTCTATGGACGACGATTATTATAAGTGAGGAGATACCTAAGGAATTAAAAGAAGTAGTGCGTATGCTATTTAATTATTATGAATTGGTACATTCGGGAATTAATTGTACAAATCTTTATGAAGTGATTAATGAGTGATTTGAATATTAAAGAAGAGAGTACGTATTGGGGTAGTATTTTAAGTGTAAGAATGTTTATATTATTAAGAAAGGGAACACTTGAGGTTATTGTCTATTGCTATAGAGTTTGGAAATTATAGCCATAATATATTGGGAAGTGATTTAGATTGTATAGAAGATGTCGTTAAATTATATATAATATAAGACGAATAAATATAACGATGTTATTTGTATTATCATCATGTAGTGAGAAAAGCTTGGAAATAATATATTGAGGATTGGTTATAATCGATAAATGCTTAGGATATTCGAGATATAAATATACTACGTATGAAATTTATTATATGGGCTATGCGTATGCCCTGATATTAATATGTATATGGGTTAAATAAATACCTATGGCGAATTATGTATAGGAAAGATAAATACCTATCGTTATCATACGGTTGTGTAAATACCTCATTGATGTTATATTTATAGGTGGAATGTGTGCCTATATTATTGTTTATTATGTGTATGACATACCTACAATACTTGTTATCACGGGAGGACGACTTTCGAAAGAGGACAATCTTATCTTGCGTTGTCTTCGGGGGTGATTTAGATTTGGTACCTCAAGAACATAGGACAGTGAAAGGCTTATTAGTGAGTCGATAAGTCTGCTGGTCGTGGGAGCGTAGGTATGTGCGTGACCCATGGGTACATGAACTATGTTCGCCTTCAATATGTGTGATTTGTATTGATACGGTTCCTGAGTGATTCGGAACGCGTGATCCTTGTGTACATGATGTACTGGGATTAGATAGCAGAGTATGTGTACACCACAGCTTAGCCTAGGGGTGCCAGATATGAATATATGTACTAAGAATAAAATACATGTATACTTGTGATGTTCCACCGTTGCTTAGTAAATGAAAATGACTAAGCTACTTATATTATAGGTCAGTGGATTGATTATTATACTTGTTGCGTATAGTATATTGTTATATATGAGATGAGTTATCATATAATGTAACCTTATATAAAAGGGAAAAGAATGAATAAAGTGATATACTCCTTCCGGTAAATTTATATCCGGATGTTTATGAATTATGAATCGTAGGTTCTAATGAGAACTAAATATATATATATATATATATATATATATATATATATATATATATATATATAAGACGTTGTATGTGCTGAGGGACTAATGGATCCCGACGATTAACATTGTCACGTAGTAGTGTATCGGGGGTTCCTTTTTTGGATTTCGCTTCGCGAGACACCCCACGCACGAACGTAACATAATGTTGGGAATGGGGAGAAGTTTAGTCCTTCGTAGTCGTATTAATAAGGATTATTAGAAGATGGAAAATACATTAGCTAGGCAGGGTAGCTTAACTAGGTTGCTTAAAATATAGGCGATAGTATTAGAAGAGGGGTGAGGTGTATCTCATGAGAGTGCGATACCAGTTTAAATATGAGAAATATCATATTTTAAAAATATGGATTTTATGCACTTGCTAAAATGTTTTCAAAACTCGGGCTCTGACCTGTTTCTCTATTTTTTTCCCTTTCTTGCTATATATATATCTATAGGTGTCCAGACATAAGGACGCCTGGATGATGATTCCTTCGAGTCAGACGTTTGCTGCAGCAGCTATGGATGCAAGTAGGATTATTGTAGACGCTTCTATCATTGAGATCTAGATAGGAGGTATTGTAGACATATTCGGGCTGATGGCCCAACTGTACTCATTTATTCTTCTACGGCCTTTTTGTGCGGCATTCGATTTGGTTGTATTATTTTATACCGAGTGTTCGGTTACTTCATTTCATTTCAGTTATTACATAAAACTGTTGTGATTGTTTTATTTGAATGGTTTGGTTAAAAAGATTAGTTAATAAAAAATTTGGCGCCAGCCTAATAGGATATTAGTAATTAAATTGGTTTTCGATAGTGATGCTAAGAATGAACCATATGAGACTCCTGTTTTAATTTGATATAGGAGTGATCGCCCGGTATTTTATTAGGTGGGGTGTGACAGGTGGTATCAGAGCATCAGGTTCTAGTGTTCTTTAGGAATCTGTGCGGATGTACTACACTTTCTGCGTTGCTTTTGATTTGACATAGAGCCTTATGATTAGGATTGTTGATATACTCTTGTGAGATTTCATTATCCTGCTATTATGTAAAATTATCGTAAATCTTTTGAGCGCTCGTTCGGGATTTGTGTGCTGATCGACGAAGGGCGACCATGGAAGTCCATGGAGAGGGCAGCAGGAGGCGGGATTTAGTTAATGCTATAAGTTGATATTGGAAATGAGGACTGTGGTAAAGGTTACTTTCCTTGTGGCATGGTCATGAATTGCTGCAACGACTACTAAAGTATAGTAGTTATAATTATCAAGTACTGCTATAGTAGAGAATGGTGCTAAACTTGAATTACCCAGTGAGATTTAATTGGGAAAAAGTTTGAAAGGTCTTTAATAAGGACCGAACGTTGAAGTTGAGGCGGAAGTAGTGTAGTTTCATCCAAAGGAAGTAGAAGGCTCAGAAGCTCTTGCTTAGCGTTGGGTATGGAAATACCCATATGTTAAAATTGGAGGAAAATTTTTTCACTCGTGAGAGCAATGTTGAAATGGTGGGGACGATAGTCACCATATTTGGGGGAGCATGACGTATTGCTCATAAATTAATCTTACAGATAGATTTTTCCGTTAATAAGAATGTGAAATTTGGTAAATTATATGTTAATCACGAAATAAAAATGGAGTTTTTAGAGATGAAAAATTTTGGGTTTATGTTAATATAACTCGTGGGAAAATTTAGGGATTTACTGGATTTTCTTGAAGAATTGGAAGGATTTAATCCCTAAACTATGCTAAGAAGTGTTCCAGGGTGACTTAGAGTAGTTTGGAAACCTAGTACTTGGGTTGAAATGAGTTTAGTTTGAATTTGAAGAGGAGAAATTTTGGAAAAATAAACCTTGAAAATGAAGTGTGCAACTGCAGAATTTTTATTAGAAGTCCAGCCCAGGTCGTTCGAAAGACATCGTTCGAACGAGACTTCTAACGAGGTTCTAGTGGCACTTGCAACGAGTTGGTAGTTCGTTCGAACCAATTCGTTCGAACGACACTCATTCGAACAACCTCATTCGAACGAGATTCCCTGGGTCTTCTAACGAGATTCCAGAATGACTCTTAAGGCCCGATTTTTGTTTCTAACTTCTCGTAGGCTTGTTTAAATGTGTAGTCTGCCATAAATTAAACTTGTGAGAATTGGTGATTTTAAGGATTCTTATAAGCAAAAGGACCCTTGGGACTCGAATAAGAATCTCGGATATAAGTGGGATGCAAACTAGTTGTAATAAGCTTAATATTTATTTATACTATTGGGAATTAAATCGAATTTTATATTCGGGAAATACGGGCTAGTGTTATGATAGATATACGCACGATTATCCGGATTATATTATAATATGTATATATATATACTGACATATTGAGACATATATATGTGATATGTTAATAAATATATATGTGTCTGATTAGTATACTTATATGATTTGGTTTTTACCGAGTCGGTGTGATGGTCCGACCACTGGTACCCATGATGATGTGCAATTAATTCCCTGGAAGATGATAGCATTGAGAGACTGCATCCAATGAGTTATAGCTCTGAGGGATGATTATTATACTTATATAGTGTATGATATATAAGTATAGATATACTTGATGTGTATAGTATATTGTATATATATTTATATGAGATGTGAAATATATATATACGAACATAATAAAGAATGGAATGCGAGATAAATTCTAGATGAGCTCGCCTTTAGTATATGGTTAGGTGGAACTTTGATATGTAGATGTTTCCTTGCCATATTTTTTGGTGCATGAGGACCTTATCGGTGTAATTTAAAGTATGCATCATTTAATGTTGAGCTGTGGGATTTAGCTCATTGTTAGTAGCGCTAAGGACTTAGTGTTAATGCAACAAATGTTATAAAATGCAAGGATGCTGGTTTTGACGATAAGTCACATAGTGTAGAGGAAACACTATAGAGTGAGATCCATTTGATGACTCTATAATTATATAGATATAAGTGCTACGGAGAAGCACTGAAATTGTTCTCTCACCGCAAGTATGTGGGTGAGGTATGGAAAAGGAAATCGATTTTAGACTTACAGTCTGGCTTTGAATATAAGGGAAATTGAGAGGAAATACGTTTTGGGTGTGATGTTCATAATGCTTTTGCAGAGAGTAGGTGCCCTAATTAGTTGGACTTTCCATTTGGACAAGATGGAAGGATTTTGTGGTAAAAGTACATTTGTAGGTTAACGAATAGGATTTAGAACATCCCGTTGGTGTCCCTTAGACCGTTATATCTCGATGACCGACGAAGCGAGGGATTAGTGTATCGGTAAGGTTCCTTGTTTGGATTTCGCTTTGCGAGACGTCCCACGCACGAAACCGAGCAAATGTCGAAAGTCGAGAGAGGTCTTGGGCACTAGGGATATAGTTATAATAGTACTCATATTACGTGTGTTAGAAACACCTTGATCTTATGACTACCACGAAGTAAGGTCAATAAGATTATTGGCACTAATATAGGAAGACTATTGTGAGTTAACCACAAGAAGATCGAGGGGATAATCTTGAAAAGGATCGAATTTCCATGTTTCGAGAGAATTAAATTTTGAAATTATTCAGGTTAAGGGTACCCAGGTGTTAGTACCAGGCCAACGAAATGAGGCCCATTATTTAGAAAGAGTGTTACGTATCAGACGTTTATAATAGTTGTACTCATAGGCACAAGTTAAAAGGTGTATGGGAAGCTTGGTAAGTTGATTTTATATACTGCCCGAAATAAAAGGGACGTGGTATATAATGTTAGAGATTGTGCTACAGGGAAGTTGTAAATGGATTTGAAATGGATTGGATGGAACGTCGTAGGTAGTACGCAATGATCCAATTATATTTGTGTAATACGAGTTGGCACACTTAGGATAAGTGAAAAGACTGACGGGAATAGTCGAGCGCTAATGTAGTTTCCTTTTTGATGAAAATTAGATATCCTGTCGTAAATGAGTGAATACTTGGAGTAACGAATCTCCGATGGGACCAATAAGTTCGAGCAATGGCTATAGGCTCGTTTTCTTTATATGCACTTAAAGAAGCACTAGGTGCAATATGATGTTACAGTCAACCTTACGACCGAGGAAGCATTGTAACATATAGAGGTTTAGTTAAGCTTGTGATTAGGATAGTGCGTTAGAGCATACGCCTTGAGATATGTGGACTATGGTAAGAGACCATTGTATTAGGCTATATCTAAATTTGGTTAAGCTAGCACATAGTGTATATAACGATCCTAGAGTAGTGGTGTAGGCTATACCTAAATTTCGAGGATGAAATTCTATTATAAGGGGGGAAGTATGTAATACCCCGTACTTTTAAAGATATTTAAATTACACTATAGACGTTATTTGGTAATTTGAGGAATTTCTATGAATAGTAATTTTGGAATTTAAGAGTGAAATTAAATAAAATTAATATTATAAAATGAATAGTAAATATTAGTTTTCAAGTGTCGAATTAATATTTACATGGATTGTATTTCTCTTACGAGACTAAGTATATGAGTGGATTATTTTTATTACATGTCGCAGTTGGGTAAAACGACACAGGAAAATATTTTAATTGGAAAACACGCGTATTGAACGTGTTGGGTCTAATTAGTGAATTTTAGTTCAGTAACTCGAATGGAGATTTCGACTGTGCCGTTGGATTCGGAATGTTCGAGATAGTCAAAATAGAGTATCCGGGGGTAGTTTATGATTCTGGGAATTTTTGGACTAGTAGGGACTCCTAATTGAGTACACGAGTCATTTTACAATTGGGTATATACCCAATTTCGGATTTATTAAGAAGGCAGCCCTCATTTCTTCCCCAAAATCAGATCTAAGAGAGAGAAAGAGAAGAGATAAGGAAGAGAAGATAAAGAAGAGAAGAGAAGAAGGAAGAAAAGGGATTTTCGACGAAAACTTCGTGGGATTCGACACGGGGTCGTCGGATTTAATCCACGAGGCAAGTGTTTAACTTGCTTTATGATTTAGTATGTTTATTTCTCATATTATAGTTGGTGTAAAACTATAAAGATTTTTGGGTTGAAATTTGCGTAAATGAAATGGGTTTTTGGAAGATTAAACAGATAAAACTCGGTTTTTGCCCAATTTGAGAAACTTAAGAATTAATTGAAATTAATGGTTGGTTATGGGTTCTGGGATGATTAGAACCCTTTTTATATGTGTATTTATGGTTGTTTGAGGTTGGATGATGATGAGAGAGGAGATAAAAATCTTGGAGGTGCTTTAACGGAGGTTTGGATTTTTGGAGAAGAAGGTGAATAGTGACCAGTGTCACTTACAAACTGTTTCGGCTAGGAAGAGAACCAATTCGGATCTTGGTCAAAACAAAAAAGTTGTATATATTTTCGATACGGTCATGTGGTCGCCAACCAAGTATTTTTTTGATTTTTTTTCGATTTAATATGATTTTTCTAAGAAAGCGGTTCCGAGGTTAAAATCATTAACTCGGAAATCAAACCGAAAATTGGAAAAATAAAGGCTAGAATTATTTGGAGATAAATATTTGGGGTTCCTAAAAATAGTGTGGGGACTTCTAAACATATTTTTTTTAGTAAGGCGTGTACCTTGGGTTAGTCGAAAGTAAAATCCAAGACTTACCACAATAGGGGTGTTTGTGAGGAGTAATACTTAAAGAGGTAATTAGGTGGGTAATTTTATATAAGTAATTGTGCGCATAAAAAAGGTAGTTATATACCGACCTTGGTTAAGTAAAATCCTACGAGATGACTAGGATAAAATTTAGGAGATGTACTACAATTGAGAAATTTCCCTAAGCGTCTATGGACGACGATTATTATAAGTGAGGAGATACCTAAGGAATTAAAAGAAGTAGTGCGTATGCTATTTAATTGTTATGAATTGGTACATTCGGGAATTAATTGTACAAATCTTTATGAAGTGATTAATGAGATTTGAATATTAAAGAAGAGAGTATGTATTGGGGTAGTATTTTAAGTGTAAGAATGTTTATATTATTAAGAAAGGGAACACTTGAGGTTATTGGCTATTGCTATAGAGTTTGGAAATTATAGCCATAATATATTGGAAAGTGATTTAGATTGTATAGAAGATGTCATTAAATTATATATAATATAAGACGAATAAATATAACGATGTTATTGGTACTATCATCATGCGGTGAGAAAAGCTTGGAAATAATATATTGAGGATTGGTTATAATCGATAAATCCGTAGGATATTCGAGATATAAATATACTATGTATGGAATTTATTATATGGGCTATGCGTACATGAACTATGTTCGCCTCAAAAATGTGTGATTTGTACTGACACGGTTCCTGAGTTATTCGGAACGCGTGATCCCTGTGTACATGATGTACTGGGATTAGATAGCAGAGTATGTGTGCACCGCAGCTTAGCCTAGGGGTTCCAGATATGAATATATGTACTGAGAATAAAATACATGTATACTTGTGATGTTCCACCATTGCTTAGTAAATGAAAATGACTAAGCTACTTATATTATAGTTCGGTGGATTGATTATTTTACTTATTGCGTATAGTATATGTGACACCCCTCCTAATAAAATACCGGGTGATCAGTCCTATACCAAATTAAAACAGGAATCCCAATTGAATCATCCTTAGCATCACTGTCGAAAACTTTTTAAAACTTACTAACCACCAAGTTTTCCAAAAGTTGGTGCCAATTTTAACTTTTTAATTAACAAAACAGTACATGCGGAATTAAATATAAACCATTCACACAACTGAATGAAAATAAACTAAATCATTAATTACTCAACCTGCCGAATAAAACACCGGCCATCAAAGAAATAATCCAATACAAATATGCAACACCGGAATAAAATAAGTCTGAAACCTGAACTAAAAGTCTGGGCTACATGCCCTAAATAAAACTGAAACTGATACAAGAATCCTACTCTAGGAATGAATGAATGATGCGTCTAATCCAAACTCCTGCTAGCATCCACATATGCCGCAGCTTCTTGTCCCTAGAATGGAATATCAATCCTGGCGTCCCTGTGGCTGGACACCTGAAAGGTTTTGAAAATAGTTTTATAGCAAGGGTTAGAACCCAAAACATTTTGAAAATATTTAGCAAGTGAATTAACTGCAGTAATTTAAAATGCATGAATGCGTTTCATATTTAAGTAAGTGTCTCACTCCCTTGTGGACATTCTCACCCCTCCACTATTGTTCACACCTACCGGTTACCTTAACTCCACCTAGTTGTACTACCCCGTCCAACTAGTCCTAGTATAACCTTCCCTTGCCATACTACTCTAACCCGAGTATAATGATTCTTGAATTATAAGTTATCTCACAATTAACTTAATTAATTCCTTTTAAATAGTATCATATAACCGTTTCACAAGTTATATAAAGTAAATACATCACACATTGTATTATTACCCGCATATAATATTTACTACCATTATATACGCACCTTTACTACAACGTCCACACATATAACATACATGTATCCATCCCTTCGAGTATACCCTCGCCAGATGATTCCCTCTAAAATGCTATCTCACTAGGTGTGCTCACGAAACCTAGTTTACCCAAATTGGAATCGCTCACCAACTTGGCCCAAAATATAAACGTAGTGGAGGCGATCATATTCCTTTCCTGAAAATGAGACAAATCCCTCACCCGTATATACCGGACGCTATGACCTGGGGATATACTCGCCCTACTCCTCAAGCTAGGGGATTCACCCACAACGCGCAACCTCCCTTGATAGCATTAGGGCATAATAATTGAATAAATATCTATTCACTGATATTTAATATCACACACAATATATACACGTATATATATATATATATATATATATATATATATATATATATATATATATATATATATATACTATCACTACACCGTATATATATAATATAACCTCGGCTTTACCGTGTACTCCAAATCCCGTACACTGCCTATAATTTAACATCACACTCAATATATATATATATATATATCACGACACCGTATATATATATATATATATATTATAAATCCCGACTTTATCGTGTACTAATATCCCGTGCACTGCCTGAAATTTCCTGAGTCTGTGGCTAAACTCAACGTAATTAATTTTCTCACTTAATAATTTCTCGTCTTCCCGAGTCTATGGTCCGACTCTAATATATTTAACTCACACTTCAATTTATATAATACTTTCCCCGAGTCTATGGTCCGACTCCAATTAAATTAATTAACACCCTTATTAATTTAATACCTTCCCGAGTCTATCACCCGACTCTAATTAAATAAACTAACACACATCTTATTTTAACACCTCCCCGAGTCTACAATCCGACTCTAATTAAATTAATTACCACACCTATTAATTTAAGCCTACCGAGACTACAATACGACTCTAATTAAATTAATTATCACACCTATTAATTTAAGCCTACCCGAGTCTATAATCCGACTCTAATTAAATTAATTATCACACCTATTAATTTAATCCTACCCGAGTTTATAATCCGACTCTAATTAAATTAATTATCACACTTATTAATTTAATCCTACCCGAGTCTATAATCCGACTCTAACTAAATTAATTATTACACTTATTAATTTAATCCTCCCCGAGTCTATAATCAGACTCTAATTAAATTAATTATCACACTTATTAATTTAATCCTACCCTTGTCTATAATTCGACTCTAATTAAATTAATTATTATACTTATTAATTTAATCCTACCCGAGTCTAAAATCCGAATCTAAATTAATTATTCTTTCTCAATAATTAATTGAATACTTTGGTGTCACTTAACCAACATACCCGGACTCGCTCACTTGGTCCATTTTACCTCTCATAATTTCATTCCCACATTTTCGCCCACAATGTGTCACACATGCATCTCCATAAATTTTCCAATTTTATTTACTTATAATCACCAACATACCTGGACTCGATCACTTGGCCAGAAATTAAATATTTCCCGAGTCTATATCCCGATTCTAAATTAATTAGTTTATCTCCAAACTTAATTCATTACCTTGGTGTCGCTTAGCCAATATACCCAGACTCACTCACTTAATCCGTATCTCCCTATTTTAGAATGACATTCATCAAATTCATCCATAAAGTGTTCCACATAAATTTCCCCTAGTCCCAATTACTTTTCCCCATAATTACTAGGAATATGTGTTTCATAATTTTCTATCACAAATTAATGTATGGGAATTAATTTCCCCCTTATATCACAAACTGGCCGAACTGCCCAGCTTTTCCCATCGTCGATCGATCGATGCCCCCCGATCGATCGATCGACCCCTTCGTGGCAGATCTTCTTCCCCACTAATTTTCACCATTGAAGAACTTCAAGGTTTTTTACCCATATCTAAACCTCTAATTACATCATCCCACCACAAAAATATGGTTATTACATATCCAACACATCATAGGGACCTTAAGATAATCAATTTCTCCACTTGTATCTACTTTTCGAAATGGATCTTTCTCCATAGAATTTTTTTTATCTATTTTATAAATCTCAAATTTCAGATTCAATTTCCACCCCTTTTCGTTCGGTATTTCTCATTCAAATCATACAAAGATACTCAGAGATCTATCACCCATCTAAATCTTACTTTGAATCTCATTCAAGCGTTCCGTAAATAAAAACCTCATTTTTATACCCGTTTATCCCCAAAACGAATTTTAGTATACACATCACTAAAATATGAATTGGATATCACAATTTAGGAGTAAAAACAGTTAACCACTTGCCTGGAATTACTCGTAGGGTCTGATCCGTTGTTGATGTCCCTTAACTTGGCTCCAATAACCTCCGATTTGCTCTTGATTTGATTTTCCCCAAATCCACTCTCAATCCCTAGGTTTAGAGTTATGTTGGCTGCCATTCCTTATTCTCCCAATTAGGTTAAAAACCCTTCTTCACGTTTTTAGCCTAATGGGCTTAATTAAAATAGCCCAAATCACCCCGTGTGGGCCCGACTATGCCCAAAAATGTCCCGAGACCCAATTACCACCCCCGGGTACTCTTTTCTGACTATCTCGACCCCTCCGGAAACAACCGCGCACTCAGAATTGGCATCTGAATTAATTTATTAAAAACATCCTTATCTCACACCCAATTTAGTCTATACCGACTCCCGGCTGGGATAAGTGCATACCCCGTCATTAATACCCGAAATGACGTAATTAAATTATTACTATTCACTTAGTAAATAAATTTACCTAAACATTAACCATTCACTCCCCGATTAATATTTAAATATATATATATTTCCATAATTAATTCAATTAGAATTACAATACACAAGTAATTTAAAATTCCCGAATTAATTAAATATTAAATGCACAAAAATACGGTGTGTTAAATACTCCCCCCCTTACAAAGAAATTTCGTCCTCGAAATTAAGATGGGTGTAATGTTCCAAGCTTCGCATATTACTCTCTAGTCATGTGCCTCTAAGCCCATTATATCTATCCCATCCGCTTCTAACCATACGTTTCACAAGTATGTATTTAGATTATCCAGGGTGCCCATACACCCTATACCCGTGCTTAACCGCACAAAATTTGCCTTAATTAACCCGGGTGCCCATACACCCTATCCCCGCACTCTACCGCACGAAAGTTACCCGACTATGCTAGTCGTAACCCGTAATATAACTTCGAATCCCGTAGTCATATCACATATATAAATATATATATATATATATATATATATATATATACATATATATCTACTGCACGGGTACCCAACCCATGTGCTAACGTCCAAACATCTCCCCATAAATACTTGTCTCTTAACACAAAAGTATATTCGCTTAACTTTATGCTACTAAAGACAACATAAAATACCGCGCCCTTACTATCACTAGTCCTTGCGCCAAATAAATCCCGAGCTATCTCTTTTTGCTCGAAAATAAATCTAACCACCCTGATTCACTTCAGTAAACATCCCCACTTACCGGGATAAATTGTGAGAACACAAAACCTCACTATGTACTATCGCACCACGCAATACAACATATATATCTACATATATATAGGTTATTCGCCCTCTCCGGTGATACCTATTACCAACCATACCCTGGTGTCCCAAACACCAAAATTTTACACCACTATTCACCATAGTTAAATTTCATCGTTATCCAGCCGATATTTTGAAAATATTATTATCCCTACTCCCATAATTCTCTAAAGTAGTAATTCCTCGCATAATTCAAACCTTTACTCAGTGTACACCTTCACTCTCCCGTGAAGAACACCAAGGAAACTCCGCTACCCTACGGAAAGTTTATCTACATACTATGGCTTCTACAGCCAACGCACCCACTAAGTTCGACTGACCCGCGAACTCTAGTGAAACACAAGTCTTATATTGTGACATCCTCATTGTCACTCAAAAATATACCTCATGCCCCTAGGGTAAAAATAGTTACCTCTATATTTCAACTGCAACGGCTGATTCTCGAGTTCCGGAGCATCTTCTCCTTGCCCGAATGCGCCCATGACTTGTTGTAGTGGCTGCACATCCAGGACCTCGTCCTATAGTTGACCCCTGCCTATTAAGACAATTTCTCTTCAAGTGTCTCGCTTTCCCCACAAACGAAACATCTTCTCATACATTCACCCTGCCACTGGTCCCTTCCATGCCGACCTTGTTGAAATTCCTGGCCATCCTGCCGATAGTCTCCAGTTCTAAATCGTTTGGCATGATTTCCCTGCCGAAAATCCTGCCCCTGACCTCCCCCAGTCTGCTGTTGGAATATCCTACTGGTATTATTCCCTCATGCCTTATCCAACTAGCTAGTCCCCACTCCCCTCTCTCTTCTTTTCACGTGGAAGCGATGTCCCTAACAGTGCCGGAGTGATGCGTTAACGACATCAATATAAGCTACTAATGCGTATTTACCAATTCAATGTTGTCTGATTATCCAGACTAACTCGTCCACAAACCTTTACTTTCTTTCTCTTTTCCCTGCTTACCTTATCCGGTACAAAGTTTTGCCAACGAGTGAATTCTTCCTCGTAATCGGCCACTTAACGGTCCCCTTGAGTCATCTCACAAAATTTTCTCCTCGTTTAGATCTCAACCGCTGGAGGAAAAAACTTGCGGTCGAACCGCACCCAAAACTCTGTAATAGCTAGTGTGCCCCTTTCCTCACTGTGGTGATCGACTCCCACCACTGTAGCTCTGCTCCCACTAAACTAAAAGTAGTTAGCATTTGCTTCCGCACCTCATCGTAATCTCCCATGTGTAGGTGATGCTGGATCTCCCTCTTCCTTGACACACTAGCACTACATCTGAACCCCTTCGCAATTGTGGTGGGTTCCCACTAAAAATAACCTTTATCTCTTGCTTCCACTCCGACGACTCCACGTGAGTCTGATCATTCGGCGCCACTAACACTTGTGGCTGACCCCATGGAAAGTACCCTGCCGTTGCAACCATCGTCGCTTCAACTGCCTGTGCCACTATTTCAGTTACCTATGCTGCCAAAATCATCTATGGTCGTTATTGCGATAACTCTTGCTCCTAACGAGCCTCCCTCGTCTCATCTCCCTCTACTGCCCTAGTTGCTCTCTCTCTCTCTCTCCTGGGCGTCATCTGGAATGAGAATTGAGTTTGTATGAGTTCACTCTCAAATATGAATTTCGCAGAAGAACGTATATGCACATACGTATGAGAATACAACAATCCTATGATATGGCTCTATATCAAAGATTGCCAAGCTAAAACGTGAAAAGCCGCACAGATCCTAAGGACACTAGAACCTGATGCTCTGATACCGTCTGTGACACCCTGCCTAATAAAATACTGGGAGATCAGTCCTATACCAAATTAAAACAGGAATCCCAGTTGAATCATCCTTAGCATCACTGTCGAAAACTTTTTAAAACTCACTAACCACCTAGTATTCCAAAAGTTGGTGCCAATTTTAACTTTTTAATTAACAAAACAGTACATGCGGAATTAAATATAAACCATTAACACAACTGAATGAAAATAAACTAAATCATTAATTACTCAACCTGCCGAATAAAACACCGGCCATCAAAGAAATAATCCAATACAAATATGCAACACCGGAATAAAATAATTCTGAAACCTGAACTGAAAGTCTGGGCGACATGCCCTAAATAAAACTGAAACTGATACAAGATTCCTACTCTAGGAATGAATGAATGATGCGTCTAATCCAAACACCTGCTAGCATCCACATATGCCGCAACTCTGTGTCCCTGGAATGGAATATCAATCCTGGCGTCCCCGTGGCTGGACACCTAAAAGCTTTTGAAAATAGTTTTATAGCAAGGGTTAGAACCCAAAACATTTTGAAAATATTTAGCAAGTGAATTAACTGCAGTAATTTAAAATGCATGAATCCGCTTCATATTTAAGTTAGTGTCGCACTCCCTTGTGGACATTCTCACCCCTCCACTATTGTGCACACCTACCGGTTACCTTAACTCCACCTAGTTGTACTACCCTGTCCAACTAGTCCTGGTATAACCTTCCCTTTCCATACTACTCTAACCCGAGTATAATGATTCTTGAATTATAAGTTATCTCACAATTAACTTAATTAATTCCTTTTAAATAGTATCATATAACCGTGTCACAAGTTATATAAAGTAAATACATCATACATTGTATTATTACCCGCATATAATATTTACTACCATTATATACGCACCTTTACAACAACGTCCACACATATAACATACATATATCCATCCCTTCGAGTATACCCTCGCCGGATGATTCCCTCTAAAATGCTATCTCACTAGGTGTGCTCACGAAACCTAGTTTACCCAAATTGGAATCGCTCACCAACTTGTTCCAAAATATAAACGTAGTGGAGGCAGTCATATTCCTTTCCTGAAAATGAGATAAATACCTCACCTGTATATACCGGACGCTATGACCTGGGGATATACTCGCCCTACTCCTCAAGCTAGGGGATTCACCCACAACGCGCAACCTCCCTTGATAGCGAATAAATATCTAGTCACTGATATTTAATATCACACACAATATATACACGTATATATATATATATATACTATCACTACACGTATATATATAATATAACCCCGGCTTTACCGTGTACTCCAAATCCCGTACACTTCCTATAATTTAACATCATATATATATATATATATACTATCACTACACCGTATATATATATGTATTATAAATCCCGGCTTTACCGTGTACTAATATCCCGTGCACTGCCTGAAATTTCCTGAGTCTGTGGCCCAACTCAACATAATTAATTTTCTCACTTAATAATTTCTCGTCTTCCCGAGTCTATGGTCCCACTCTAATATATTTTACTCACATTTCAATTTATATAATACTTTCCCCGAGTCTATGGTCCGACTCCAATTAAATTAATTAACACCCTTATTAATTTAATACCTTCCCGAGTCTATCACCCGACTCTAATTAAATTAACTAACACACATCTTATTTTAACACCTCCCCAAGTCTACAATCCGACTATAATTAAATTAATTATCACACCTATTAATTTAAGCCTACCGAGACTACAATACGACTCTAATTAAATTAATTATCACACCTATTAATTTAAGCCTACCCGAGTCTATAATCCGACTCTAATTAAATTAATTATCACACCTATTAATTTAATCCTACCCGAGTCTATAATCCGACTCTAATTAAATTAATTATCACACTTATTAATTTAATCCTACCCGAGTCTATAATCCGACTCTAACTAAATTAATTATTACACTTATTAATTTAATCCTCCCCGAGTCTATAATCGGACTCTAATTAAATTAATTATCACACTTATTAATTTAATCCTACCCGAGTCTATAATTCGACTCTAATTAAATTAATTATTACACTTATTAATTTAATCCTACCCGAGTCTAAAATCCGAATCTAAATTAATTATTCTTTCTCAATAATTAATTGAATACTTTGGTTTCACTTAACCAACATACCCGGACTCGCTCACTTGGTCCATTTTACCTCTCATAATTTCATTCCCACATTTTCGCCCACAATGTGTCACACATGCATCTCCATAAATTTTCCAATTTTATTTACCTATAATCACCAACATACCTGGACTCGATCACTTGGCCCGAAATTAAATATTTCCCGAGTCTATATCCCGACTCTAAATTAATTATTTTATCTCCAAACTTAATTCACTACCTTGGCGTCGCTTAGCCAATATACCCAGACTCACTCACTTAATCCGTATCTCCCTATTTTAGAATAACATTCATCAAATTCATCCATATAGTGTTCCACATAAATTTCTCCTAGTCCCAATTACTTTTCCCCATAATTACTAGGAATAGGTGTTTCATAATTTTCTATCACAAATTAATGTATGGGAATTAATTTCCCCCTTATATCACAAACTGGCCGAACTGCCCAGCTTTTCCCATCGTCAATCGATCGATGCCCCCCGATCGATCGATCGACCCCTTCGTGGCAGATCTTCTTCCCCACTAATTTCCACCATTGACGAACTTCAAGGTTTTTGACACATATCTAAACCTCTAGTTACATCATCCCACCACAAAAATATGGTTATTACATATCCAACACATCATAGGGACCTTAAGATAATCAATTTCTCCACTTGTATCTACTTTTTGAAATGGGTCTTTCTCCATAGAATTTTTTTTATCTATTTTACAAATCTCAAATTTCAGATTCAATTTCCACCCCTTTTCGTTCTGGATTTCTCATTATAATCATACATACATACTCAGAGATCTATCACCTATCTCATTCAAGTGTTCCATAAATAAAAACCCCATTTTTGTACCTGTTTATCCCCAAAATGAATTTTAGTATACACATCACTAAAATATGAATTGGATATCATAATTTAGGAGTAAAAACAGTTAACCACTTGCCTGAAATTACTCGTAGGGTCTGATCCGTTATTGATGTCCCTTAACTTGGCTCCAATAACCTCCAATTTGCTCTTGATTTACTTTTTCCCAAATCCCCTCTCAAACCCTAGGTTTAGAGTTATGTTGGCTGCCATTCCTTAATCTCCCAATTAGGTTAAAACCCTTCATCCCATTTTTAGCCTAATGGGCTTAAGAGAGGACTCCCAGCTAGACGTAATAGGGTTGATGAGTATGAGTTTGGTCCTCCACCGCAGCAGGGGACTATTAGCGCCGCTGAAGTGGCAAATATTATGGCCCAAGCTGTCAACGCCGCGATGACTGCCGTGGCTCAACAAATGCCACAAGCCCAAGTTAGAGGACAAGAAGCACAAGTTCCCACGGGACCTTCTCAGTGGGAACGGGTGAGGGAATCTTTCCTTAAGGGACATCCCCCGGAGTTTGAGGGAGGTTCGGATGTTATCAAGGCGAACCAATGGAAGAGAGATATGCAGCGCCATCTTAGGATGGTAGAATGTAATGAGGTGAGGAAGCAGATTCTCGTTACTTTCAAGCTGGTAGGATCGGCTTTACATTGGTGGGAGTCCATGACGACACCCGAGCAGAGGGATACTATGTCCATTACAAATTTTTGGGCCTTGTTTGATGGGAAGTATTTTCCTCCCGCAGTTCAGGGGGAAATGCAGAGGAAGCTGCAGGATTTGGTTCAAGGGGAGAGGTCAGTTGCTGAGTATGAGGAAGAGTTTACCCGGTTGGCCAGTTTTGTACCGGATGAGGTAACTCCAGAGTCGAAGAGAATCTCCAAGTTTGTGGGAGGTTTACATTGGCGGATAAAGCAACATTTGTTGGGAAATCCATCTTTGGTGACTTTCGGTGATGTGATGAATGCCGCTTTGCTTCATTGTCATGAGCACAAATTGTTTCTGCTAAACAAGAAGAAGGTTGTTACTGTGGGTCAAGCAGCGAGGCAGGGAGGTGTTGGGAGTGGAGGGGGAACATCTTCCTCGTCCCAATCCTCGGGGAACAAGCAAGTTGAGAGGGATCCTCAGCAGGGGGATTCGTTCAAGCGGAAACGTTTCGGTGGGTTTAATGCTGGTGGTAACAATAATAACAGGCAAGGACAAGGTGGTCAACAACCACAGGGAGGTCGAGGTGGTAATGGTGGTAGGGGCCAACTGGGCCGAGGTACGGGGCAACTCCGGAATAACCAAGGCAGGAATCAGGATAACATGACTAATAAATGTTTTCAGTGTGGGGAACTGGGCCACTATAAGAGGGCATGTCCTCAGTTGGTTGGAGGGCATCTTCCTAGGGCCCCACAGCAGCCGTATGTACAGTTTCCGCCTCAAGCGCCTAATCCGGTTCCTCCTCCTCAACAAGGGCAATTGCAGTACGGGAGGGTTTATCATATTCAGGAGGCTTTGCTTCCTCCAGCTCCTCCGGCACCACCAGCGATCGAGGGTAAGTTTCTCATTCAGGGGCACTTGGGTCGAATTCTATTTGATACGGGTGCTACACACTCCTTTATTTCTAGAAGTTTTGCTCAGACTACAGGTTTGATAAAATCTGCTGAAAGTACTTTCACTAGCGTCGAATCCTCCATGGGCGATGGCTCATTGATTTTCTTCGTATGTAAAAACGTAGGAATTAACCTTGGTGACTTGTGCTTTGAGGCTGACTTGCTCGTCCTTGATTTGGTCGGGTACGATGTAATTTTGGGTATGGATTGGCTAGTGAGGTACCGTGCTATTGTGAATTGTTACGGGAAGAGTATAGTTTTTGCGGTTCCGGGACAAGAGATGTTCCTGGTAGTTATGCCTTGTATGGAAGGGAGCACGAGCGCTTATCTATATTGTATTGCGGAAGATGCATCTAGAGATGTCATGGTTCCCCTAAATTCTCTTCCGATTGTTAGAGATTTTGAAGATGTTTTTCGGGAGATACCGGGACTACCTCCAAGTCGGGAGATAGAGTTTGTGATTGACTTAATGCCGGGCACTCGACCGATCGCCAAAGCTCCTTACCGAATGGCTCCTGTGGAGATGAGGGAGCTGAGGGATCAGATTCAGAAGTTACTGGAGCAGGGCTTTATAAGGCGTAGTACCTCGCCGTGGGGCGCTCCAGTATTGTTTGTAAAGAAGAGAGACGGTTCTCTCCGGTTATGCGTGGACTATAGAGAGTTGAATAAAGTCACCATCCGGAATAAATACCCTTTACCTCGCATCGATGACTTATTTGATCAGCTTAGGGGAGCTTCCTACTTCTCAAAGATTGACTTGAGGACGGGGTATCACCAATTGAGGATACGAGAGCAAGATGTATCCAAGACGGCATTTTTGACTCGTTACGGCTCTTATGAGTTCTTGGTTATGCCCTTCGGGCTAACCAATGCCCCTGCAGTGTTTATGGACCTTATGAATAGGGTGTTTCGGGATTTCCTTGACCAGTTTGTCATTGTCTTTATCGATGACATCCTAGTCTATTCTCAGACAGAGTCGGATCACGCTACTCATTTGCGGTTGGTCCTGCAGAGATTGAGGGATCATCAACTGTATGCGAAGTTTGAGAAGTGTCGCTTATGGTTGAAGGAAGTTCAATTTTTGGGGCATGTGGTTTCGTCCCAAGGCGTGTCGGTGGATCCGAGTAAGGTGATCGCGGTGAAGGAGTGGGGTCAGCCCACGACGCCCACGGAAGTTCGTAGTTTTCTGGGATTGGCGGGATATTACCGTCGGTTCATTAAGGGCTTTTCTAAGATTGCTAGACCATTGACAAATTTGACCCGGAAAGGAGTGAGGTTTGTTTGGGACAATTCATGTCAAGCGGCTTTCGATGAGCTCAAGGATAGACTGACTTCAGCTCCAGTCCTGGCATTGCCAAGGCCGGGATTGGAGTATCTCGTCTTCACCGATGCATCTCTTCTGGGGTTAGGAGGTGTTCTTCAACAAGAGAGGCAACCTATTGCATACGCTTCTCGTAAGTTGAAGCCTCACGAGAGGAATTATCCGGTACATGACTTGGAATTCGCCGCCGTTGTATTTGCCTTGAAGATATGGAGGCATTACCTCTTGGGGGAAAAGTTTAGTCTCTTCACCGACCACAAATCGTTGTAGTACTTATTCTCCCAAAAGGATTTGAACATGCGCCAGCGCCGTTGGTTGGAGTTCGTGAAAGACTACCAATTTGATATTCATTATCACCCCGGGAAGGCGAATGTGGTAGCAGATGCTTTGAGTAGAAAGCCGGATGGAGACTTAGCTGAGGTGTGGAAAGCTAAGTGTAAGGAACTCAGCCTGGAGGATGCTGGGGTGAGAGCATTCCTTTCTGTGATGACGGTTACTCCCACGATCATAGCAAAGATTGTGGAAGCTCAAAAGAGAGATGAGGCTTGTCAAGACCATACACTCCAGTTGTTGTCTGAGGGAGCGGAGTCGTACTCCATTGGTTCTGAGGGTGGACTACGCTTTCATGGGAGACTTGTGGTTCCCGGCGATGGGGATTTGATACGTGCAGTTATGGCGGAATCCCACGGGTCCAAGTTTACGGTGCATCCAGGCGGAGACAAGATGTACCAAGATATGCGCCGTTTGTATTGGTGGGCGGGCATGAAGAGGGATATCTCCGAGTTTGTGTCTAAATGCACTACTTGTCAATTGGTTAAGATTGACCACCAGCGACCGACAGGTTTGTTGCAACCGCTTGAGATTCCCGTATGGAAATGGGAGAGCATTTCGATGGACTTTGTTACGGGCTTGCCTAGGTCGCAAAAGGGTCATGACTCAATTTGGGTGATTGTCGACCGTTTGAATAAGTCGGCACACTTCTTGCCCGTGCGCACTGATTATGATACAGCTCGTTATGCCCAGTTGTTCGTTGAGGAGATCATTAGACTCCACGGGGTACCTTTGAATATTATCTCCGACCGAGATAAAATATTTGTGTCCCACTTTTGGCAGAGTTTCCAGGGAGCTATGGGGACTGAGTTGAAGTTAAGCTCTTCCTATCATCCTCAAACAGACGGTCAGACCGAAAGGGTAAACCAGATGTTGGAGGATATGCTTCATATGTGTATACTCGACTTCAAAGGCAGTTGGGAACAATATCTTCCATTGGTTGAGTTTGCTTACAACAACTCATACCAATTTACCATAGGAATGGCACCCTATGAAGCTCTGTACGGCAGACCTTGTAGATCGCCCGCTTGTTGGTTGGAAGTGGGTGATAATAAGTTCCTTGGACCTGAAATGATCCAGGACACTTCTTCGAAGATTGAGCTTATTCGAAATCGCATACGAATAGCCCAGGATCGTCAAAAGAGTTATGCCGATGCGGGTAGGAGACAGATGGAATTGGAGGTTGGTGACCAAGTGTTGGTGCGAGTGTCCCCGATGAAGGGCACCAAACGTTTTGGGAAGAAAGGAAAGCTGGCCACCCTTTATTTCGGATAGCGGGTTGTCACAACTTTATAAGAACATGCATCCATAGGAATATAAGCAAATTAGTTCTACTTAACACACTCCTAACCATTTCCATAACGGTATGGTTAAGCCTTTCAGCTACACCATTCTTCGAGGGTGATTTTGATATTTTATATAGTGAACAAATACCCAAATGTGTAAGTAGTTTATCACAAGGGTTAGGGAATTAGCCTGACTTATTATACATTCCATAAAATTCGAAACGTTTATCTGATCTAATAATTTGCACCTTTTTTCCAATTGTCTTTCAATCTCAGTAATATAAATTTCAATTTCATTAACAGATTGAGATTTATCATGCAATAAGTATAATTTACAATATATTACAAAGGCACCAATAAAGGTACTGGAATATTTTTCTCCACCAAGAGATGGAACATCGAAAGGTCCACATATGTTTGTATATAAAATTTCAAAATTTTATATGCTGCTTGTGGTTCCCTTCTTTGGGTGTTTGGTTTGTTTTCCTTTAATACATCCCATAAACACACGATAATCATTCGAATTCAGGTTAGGGATAATTACCTCTTTAATAAGCCTGCCAATTCTTCCCCTGGATATGTGCCCCATCCTTATATGGCATAAGTAAGAAAATTTCGTATTTAATGAGACACATTATGTTCCAACATTAGGATGCGGGGAAAAACGAGATTCAAAAAAAATTCTTTTCAAGATTCATTTGATGTAAACCATTCACCAAATATCCAAAACTAATGGGATAAAAAAATTTAAATAACTAAAACCATTAAGTCTCAAATAAAATATAAAGCCCTTAAGCACAAGTTTTCACAAGGAAATTAAATTTCTAAAAACTGTAGGAACATAAAGAGTTTCCTCTAAATATAAATAAAAACCCGACTTTAAAACTAATCTAAGAACTTTAATGGCTTTGACTTTATCTTTTTCTCGGTTCCCCGTGTAAAGAAAAGCTTCATTTTATTTTGTTTTTTTGGTTGAGTGACACATAGAAACTTGAACCATAATCAATCCACCAAGTGTTATAAGGAATTTAAATTATATTTTATTCAAAATGTACTAAAGTACAAGGCTTACCTTTCTATTTGCACCAAGCTTTAGATTTATGGCAATCTTTTTAATAGTGCCCCCTTTTTTTACATTGGTGACACTTATCTCTCTTTTCCTTCTTAGAAAAGGTGGGCGAGTTCTTCTTCATTGGAAGGGTTCAGTCCATGCTTAATTATCTTTCTAGATTTCTTTATGTGATCAATGTGGTCGATCATTAGTATGTGCGATAGGTTACATGCCTCTTCTCTTATTTTAGCTGGGGAGTACGCTAGTGGCGAAGAAAGGCGATGTTATCCACCTCTGGATCCTTCCTTATCTTTGGGATTTCTCACATATAAGTTCATATGATTGTGAAAGAGCAGACGCCCCCAATTTTTAAATTCAAATATAATGAAATGGTTCAAATTTTAATTTTCCAAAAGTTATTTAAAATTTTCTTTTCTTAAAGAGAACAACCCAACTTATGAAAAAAATGAAACTAAACTAAAAGTAAAATTAAAACTATACACACAATTTTCATTTCGACTTAAACACACATTAATCCAATTCAAGTTAAACTTGCATGTTATCTAGATAAAGTAATTTTGCACTTGAATTAAATTGAACATACCCAAACATTAAATTTGCACCAAATTAAATAGATTGTGATTTTGAACTAATTTTATCTTTTAGTCCTAAGCATGCATCTAGGTGATATAGCAAGATAAAATTAAACAATATCACACGACGCGCCGATGTACGAGGAAACCCAAATGGGAAAAACCTCGGACGGCCCTAGCCACAAATTCACTAAGTATGGTAGTTTTTACAAAGACTCGACACAAGAGGGCTTACACAAACTGACTTGAGTCCGTCCAAGCCTTGACGCGCTCCTTCGATCTTCAACCTCCTCCTAATGAATAATTGTGGACTCCTCCACAGTCTCGGACTCCATCGATGGGGCTATGGTCACCGTCAATCCGCACACGAAGCCTTTCTTCGAGTGAGAACACCGCAATAAACTTTTCTCCTTTTTGGAGTAGAGAAGAACCCAAACTCTCTTCTTGTTGGTGTAGAGAAAACCATGTACCAAAACTCTCCAACCAATGATATATCAATAGGTACTTGGAGTAAATTAAACAAATGGGTGTGTATGTGTTTTTTTGGTGAATTTAATCCATAAAAATCAAACACAAAACATGGAACTTTTTCTTAAAAGTTTTGCTCTCAAAAGACTCTTAGAATGTGAAAAAGTTGTCTTCAAAAAGTTAGTTCCCGCACTTAAGAAGTATGTCAAAAAGGAAGTGGAGTAAAGTAGTGAAAAAGTGGAAAAAAACTGGCTTAAAACTGTTCCCGCTGTTTTTTCGTTAGAAATCTCGTTCGAACGAGACTTCTAACGAAGAGACAGAAAGGAAAAAAAAAATCTCGTTCGAACGACTTCTCGTCTATCTAACGAGATCTTTGGCCATGGTTCTAGATAATTTCGATACGAACACGTGGCCGCCAGTTTCGTGTTATTCTGATTTTTTTTGGATTTGATATGATTTTTCTACTGAAAGGTGTCCGAGAACAAAATATTTAGAACTCTGAATTCAAAAAAAGTTTAACAAAAAATTACTAACACCCAAAATAAATTTCTAAAATACACCCAATAAATAATGTTCCAAGCTCCTATATATATATTAAAATGCATTCATACCTTAGGAGCAATGGAACCATGTTGATGACGTAGAAACGAGGCACAACACACACGGCATTTGATGAATCTTTAATTTTTTGGCCGCTACGTCTTCAACAAACATGTCATAGGCTTGAATGGATAAACTTGAACTCTATCGTATGACTCAAATGTTTTTGTCCGGAATTGAGCCAAAACTACAAAGGACTCAATTGGAAATTTGTGTCCTTACAGATTGGGTGATCCTAACATTGGCGTCTCTATACTCGTCCCTAGATATGTCAGTCGTTGTTATCAATCAACCTTTATGGGGGGGCACCATATCTCTTGGAGGTACTTTTATTATTTTAATTTTTATTTTCGCATCCTTCTTTTCGTGATAGACTTTTGAATGTTTTTAAAAAAAATCTTTATTATTTTTTAGTTATAGTTTAGATCCACTACCTAACTTATTTCATTGACGTAAGATAAGGCCGATGCATGGCCTGGGATGAGGAGATGACGGAAGGAGAATAGGTCCTTAAAGAACCTGTCATCCCTTAGAGATGTGAAATTTATCTTGAACTCTCCAACGAGCGACCGGGCTATCCTATATTTTTTTTCCATTTTTGGATTTTCTATCTTTTTTATTTTTATTTTTATTTTCTATTAGATTGCATGTTAACGACTTAATTTATTTGAACATTTATCGTTCTACCCTTGGAGTCATCCATCGGGAGATATTAGGGTTACTAACTTCTATGCTCAAATATGGCGAATATTTTCGCATGAGATTGGGTATGGATAGTTCCCGGGGGAATGGGTGGTGTGGAAGATTATAGAGGGAGATGTTGTCGAACCTCCAGTGAACATTTCGTTTCATAAGAGATATGCATCACATATAGTAGGGGAAGAGAATTGGTGCATTGGCAGAGGAGGCTACTCCATCTATACTGACACGATGGTGGCACACAATTATCTAGATTTATTGACCAATTGGATGATGACGGTAAAAAAAACTTAAGAGGAAATTTGATTAACAAGGTTAATCAAATGTGTATTGGTAAACTGCGAGTTATTTGAAAAAACCCTTAATTAAAAAAATGGAGCTGAATATATGACACAAGATGTGTAAACTAAAAGTTTAACTAATTTTATTTATGAAACTTCTTTATTTAGCCTTTAAGAAAACTACAAACCAATCAGCCAAAGATTACTACCATAGAAATAAGTAAAGCAACAAGAAATCACAATATAAGGATTTAACATGGTAAACCCTCACCAGAGGACACATCCACGAGGGCCTATATTCCCCAAGACAAAAAACAAATCAATAATAATCAAGAAACAGTTAAAATACAACAAATATCATAATAATGGAAAAATAAAAAATACTTAACTGAGATACCCTCTCAAATGCAGGTAAAATGCCTCTGAATGTTTATACACAATTCCTAGTTGAAAGTCTCAATAAACACCTCCAAATATCAACGGATTATAGTTAATGTGGTGCAATATGTAGTTACGTGAAACACGCAATTAAAATACATACACACAAAAGGTTTCTACAAAGTTCTTTTTGAAACAGTAACGAATCTCAACTGCAAGTACTTAGTTTCGAAGATCTTACGATCAAATCTTAGATTTTTACAAATAAACTTTCGATCTATGTTTAATAGACTATATCTAAAAAAAATATTTTTAGATTTTAAAACTTTTTTGGAAAAAAAAATATTTTCCTATTAAACAATTATTCACAAAATATACACAAGAATAGAACCAAAATGTTTAAGAAAAACTCAGATTTGATCTAAACTTGTGAAATTGAAACAAAAAGGTTACAAAATGTATTAAAACTTAGTTTTTTTAAATGTTTGGTTTTGTAAAATAGAAGTTTAAAACAGAAAACATAAATAACCTAGAAAAGATTTATTCACTAAACTATGTTTAATGATCAAATCTTAGTTTCATTTTCTTGAAACAAGAACTTAAAAACTAGATCTAAGATTTGAAAAACAAAAAGAAAAATAAGAAAATTGTTGTTTTCTTCTCCCACAAAAACTCTAGAACTCTTTCTGGTTTTTTCTCTCTTAACTCTCTATTTTTTTTTTATCTTTTCTCTCTCTCTCTCTCTCTCTCTCTCTCCCTCTCCCTCCCCCTCTTTCTCTATCCTACCTAACTGACCAAAAATCTTCTATTCAAATGAGGTAATGGTTTCTATAGGAGATATTTGTAGCGAGTTATAACCCGATGAATTAGTCGATCAAGATCAGATTGGTTTAGGCGATTTAAATTTAATTTCTGATATAAAAGCATCTCGATTAAACCAAATCGGTCAACCAAGTAATCAAGTAAAAACCCTGGTCTTCAATCTATGTTAAAAAAACCTTACTAATACTAGCCTTTGAAAAAAACGATCCAACGGTTGAGATATGAACGGTCAATTAAGACACATAGGAAACATAATTTAAGGGCACGTTATTTCTCCAAACACAACCTTAAATAAAATTATGTTTAAAAATGCAACTTTAAATTAATTACAAATGTTTAATAATTTAATTAAAATAATATACTCCCATTTTAAATTCTCAAAAAAATTCTAAAATTAATTTCACACACTTTTTTACCAGAAATCATTTTTCATACAATATTAGCATTAAAAGGCAAGGATTTAAAAATTGATTAATTCCTAAATTAATTTCAATTAAATCAATTTCAACTATAAAAAAATGTTTTAATGATTTTGAATTATTTTAATGCATGCTTGTATGTGGTGCAATACCTTTTCCACTATTCTTTATTAGCATCGTTACATATAAGAATCTTGATGAAAATAGTAGTCCCTTGAAGCGCAATCTTAAAAGGGAATGAGAGGGATCTCTTCTAAAAATTTTGTTTTGGTGCAATATCCAAACTAGTTGAATAATAGATAGTCTAAACTCTGCAAATCCTAACGATTCTTCAATCTAACATGTTTCAATCTCCTCTCTGGACATTTGTGTAATACCCCGTATTTTTAATGACTTTTAAAATGGGATTAATTAGAATTAATTATGATATAATTGGAAATTAATACGGATTTAAATATTACTCGAGAATAAAGTACTATGTGATTTATGTTGAATATTACTTAGTGATTAAAGTAATATATATGATTCTTAATTTACAATTGATTATGACTTTATAAACTTGTCGCGAATTATGTGTACGGCAATTATGGGAATTAAGTCGGGACGCGCATTTTAGTCGTGACGGGATTATAATTAAATGAAATAAAAGTGAATTATTATTATGAAATCCGAATGGTCGTTTTGAGTGTGCCAAAGTATCCGGAAGGGTTCAAATAGTCGAAAAAGTCTACTTGGGTATTTGATTTGAGTCTCAGGGCACTTTGGAACCGAAAGGACACCCCAGAGGGGTATTTCGATCATTTTGCAAGGGAGATGAATAGTAACTACAGAAATCTGAGTTTATTTTATAAGTAAAGGGATTAGAGAGTTTAGTTTCATTCACCAAAAATAATAGGAGAAGGTTTAAGGGAGATTGAGAGACTTTCTATGGGAGATGAAGAGACTTTTCTAGGAAACACTACACCAAAATGACCAAATTATCACCTTTCAGTCGGCCACCCTTGTCAAGGTCATTGACCGTGACAACAGAGACACGTTTTGTGTCACAGTCATTGACCTTGACATGATCGTGACAAATAATTATCACCGTCAATGACCGTGACAAGTCTTTAAATAATTGTCACGGTCAAGGACCTTGACACGACCGTGATAACTTCTGCAGCAAAAACCCTTTCCCCTTCTCCCCCCCCCCCCCCCCCCCCGCCGTTTCCCTCCTTTTTCCAACTCTCTCTCTCTCTCTCTCTCTCTCTCTCTCTCTCTCTCTCTCTCTCTCTCTCTCTTCCATTTATATATATGTTTGTGTGTGTATATATATATGTGTGTGTGTATATATGTGCGTGTGTATGTGTGCGTGTGTGGGGGGTGGGGCAGGGTGGGGGTAGGGGTGGGGCAGGGGCTGTTGTGTGTGTGTGGTGGGTGGGGGTGGGGCAGGGTGGGGGGCTATTTTTTGTGTGTGTGTGTATGTGGTGGGTGGGGAGGGGGGGCAGGATGGTGGTAGGGGTGGGGAAGGGGGGGGTGCTGTTGTGTGTGTGTGTATATGTGTGGTGGGTGGGGAGGGGGAGGGGGTGGGGCAGGCTGGGGGGTTGTTGTGTGTGTGTGTGGTGGGTGGGGGTGGGGTTAAGGCAAGGTACCATTGTAATTCTCTTAATATCGTGTTTTCATGATTCTATGAGATAATATATATTGTTTAAAGGTTGACTCATTGTAGATAAAAACATTCACATAGTAAGATTAAATTGAATCCATCCATAGATTTTATAATTACATCCACTAAAATATAATTAATAAATGAAACAGTTTTAGATGAAAGTAAATTAATAATTAGTGCCCATTTCATATGAAAGTAGGATTGCCCCTCAGTGTAAATTAGTAAATTAATAATTGTATACGTTAATTGTTAGTTTAATTGATGAAATGAATTAATTGAGTAGATGAATTAAAAGGAGTACGGGATACACATTTGTTGTTCACATTGCTGTTGGATTATTTTGTTTAGTAAATATTTGGTTGGTTAGTTTTAAAAGTGGCATGACCACTGGATTATTGTCCATATGGGGGTGGGATTTTTCAACTTTTTTTGAAAATTAATTTGTATATCGAACAATATATATATAGTATGATAATTAAATGAAACATACTTGAAATTAAATATAGTGCGCATAGATACTAGCCTTCTAGTTCTTATGCGTACGCATTCAATAGCCCTTAGACCCGTTCCAGAGTCATTACCCCTGTAATGAGATCTCTTGAATTGTCCCGTTTGGACAGTTTAAGACTGTATAATTTATGTATAATACTCTTAGTGGCTTAAAGTTGTTACTTTTGGAGGAAGTTCTGCAGTCGTATCTTAATGTTCTCTGGGTACATACTAGATTGACAAGTGTGACTGTTATTTCAATTGATCAATTAAAATAACACTCACACATGCCAATCTACGTCGTGTACTTGGAGAACTACGGGGATATGCTGTCGAATGTTTTTCAAATCGTAACAATGTGCATGAGCTGTTAAGTATATTACAGAAAAATGCGGTCTTGAATGGGATAGGACCACTCACCCTATGTGACGAGGCACTTCTTTGTGGTCCAGTTAGATATTGGTGGATGTATCCGTTTGAAAGATTGATGAAAGTTTTTAAAGATTACGTCAAGAATACGCGATACATTGCAGGATCAATTGCAGAGGAATACATCACCGTGGAGTCATCAATATATACTTGGGAATATATGCCTGACTCGACCAGCATTGATGACACTGATGAGTTCGTCTATGATGGTGGTCATGTGATGGGAAAACGAGTGAAATTAACGAGTTTGCAATATGAACAAGTAGCTCGTTATCTATTTGACACACATGAAGATGTCGAAGAAGGGAAAAAGTAAGTTTCGATTATTATAATGTTTAACATTATTTTAGATTATTTTATACATGATTAATTTTGTAATATGCGGAAAATATGAAGCCTGTGAGAACAATAAAAGACAAAAAATAATGGTACAATCAGACAGCGAATTTAGGCTGTGGTTGACACAAGAGGTAATTATAATGAAAATAGTTGTTATATAACGTTACATTACACTCAAATTTTACCACTAATATAATTAATTTATCTATATTCTCAGCTCCTAAAGACGGGTGATACGACATCAAGGCTTGCTCGTCTAGCCACTGGACCCTTGTTCGGGCATAAGAGTACAAAAAATATCGATTGAACGGTTACATTTTCGGCGTTAAAGTGTATGAGGAAAGTACAAATGTACAGAACTAAAGAATTTCATACAAGGCTCTTACTTTCTTTCGAGCGAGCGCAAAAGATAAAAACCTCGTTGAAGCTGAAATGACTTACTATGGTGTAATCCGAAATATATTTGAATTGGATTATATAAGCTTCAAAGAGGTTGTATTTTACTGTGACTGGGTAAGAGTTGAGGATAAAAATGCTTGTAATGTTGATCCTGTCACCAATTTGATCATGGTTGACTTGTCGAAGTTGAAGAGCAATGACCACGTGAGCGATGAGCCATTTTTTTGTGCATTTCAAAAGGTTAAGCAAGTGTTTTATTCAGAGTATATCAACAACGAGCCGTGGTCAATTGTCCAACACGCTCCAAGGCGTCTAAATAGTAGTGTGGATGACTTGGTTGCTCCTACCGAGTATCAATCCATTTTTTATGATATCCCGAATTTGAAATAATTTTTTAATTTGTAATAAATATTTTAATTTGTACCGAAACATCCATTTTTAATGCTTTTAATTGATTTGCACTTTATCATTTTCACTCTTGTGTAGTGTGCGTGTGTGGAGAGGAGATTAATACATAAATATTCCAACTACATCTAAGTTTTGTTTATACTAATCCATGAATATACGCTTCTTACCTTTAATAGGTGATTAGTACATAGTTATTTGGGGTGTTCTATTTGTGGAGAGGAGACTGGATCTCTTCGTGTATCTGAACACTAAGAAATGCCTAATCCTATGGAGTTATGCTCTGCAAATTCCTGCCAACCGTTATGTAGCCAAACATCACCAGTTGAAGTTGTCAATTCCACTTTCCATACCCCACCACTTGGAACCTCTAGCAAAACATGGGAGACCATTGGAAGGTGGAATTGACAACTTCAACTGCTGATTTTTGGCTACACAACGGTTGGAAGGAATTTGCAGAGCATAACTCCATAGGATTATGGCATTTCTTAGTGTTCAGATATGATGGGAATTATATTTGACACGATTGCCAGGGGTACATTAGTTGGAAGGAGGTGCCATATGAGCTCAAGTTAGCTGTTTGGGTGACACTACAGGTAATGTATTTATATTTATATGTTAATTTCGATTTCAATTTCAATTTATATTTATATTTATATTTATATTTATATTTATATTTATATTTATATTTATATTTATATTTATATTTATATTTATATTTATATTTATATTTATATTTATATTTATATTTATATTTATATTTACATTTATCTATATTTGCGGGGCGGATACTAATTTTACTTTATTTCATTTCAGGGGATAGGGAGTGGCCCTGAGGGTAGGCCACATATGCTCGATACTTATGTGGCTCTTCGGATGAGAAGGGAAGGATAAGGAGGTGTCCCCGAGCGTCGCGGTACAAAATCTCTTTTCCAGCTAAATAGTTTGTAGATTTGAGGTAATTGATGGTGATGTTGTTTCTTCTTAAATAGTTTCTATTTTGAATGTATATTTGCATCATCTCTAGTTTATTTGTATATATGATGTTTGAACAGGTACAACGTTGATATAACAGGTACAAATATACTGCTGGACAGTGGCAGTGGCCATACTGCCCAGTAGATTATTTTTCAATTCTGCCTAAAATTGTCACGGTCAATTACCGTGATAATTTTTTTAAAAGGGGCCAAGGCTTTGTCACGGTTATTAACCGTGACTAAACGTGTCACGGTCCGGGACAGTGACACGACCAATTTGGAAATCCAAAGAGGCCAAAAACGAGTGGAATCAGAAGAGCCAATTTGGAATGTTTAGATCTTCTTTTTGAGCGCATTCGGATGAGATTTAAGAAAAACTCAAAACACATACTTGACTCAATTTTTTCGTGTAGAATCCCAATCTGAAGTCGGATCAGCAATTCGAATAATTTTTGGATCTTATTTTTCTGGGTTTTTAAAATAGGCCTATTTGAAGTTATGTCATGTTGGGGCTAGAACGTGATTTGATTATTTTCGCCAGAGGAACGTGATGGTGCGATCAGATTTTGAGGCTGAATTTATATGGCAATTCATGCAATGATTTTGAGGTATGGGGTTTTACACAATATGCTCCTTTAAATCTCTCGATAGTTATTCCGTTGATTTCATGTCTAATTGAACTCATATTTGAATTGTTAAATTCTTTGAAATCTGGAAAAATAATTGTTGAATTATTTTGGTTCATGTGGTATCATTATGTTGTTGTTGAGCACGTTGTCATGACATTTTAATATGGCACGGAGGTTGGACATGCACCAAAATTCCTGCTTCCTGGGCTATGTCTTGATAAAGCATATGCGGATGGGGTGGGGCTTGGTGACCTGGTTAATGTGTTGTTGAGAAATTATATTGATAAAATTCTATTGAGATTTGCATTTGATTTGAATATTCGTACTCGTGTTGTTACGCTTTATTCATCGCTAACATATATTTGTTGAGCATCTTTCCTGTCGTATTGTGTACTTCCCCATATTTTCTTTTAGTGGCAGGTTAGCATGGATTTGGGCGCTATGGATTATTGGAGATTGATTTTATCTTGGATATTTTGGGAAGAATTTTTAATACATTTGAGAAGACTTGTATTTATTTATTTTGATGTATAGAGCATTGGGATTTATTTTATTTCGAGTTAGATGTTATATTTAATTCGAGAGATTTTTTGTATTTATTTGAAGAGATTTGAGATTAGTGGTTTCCTCTCTTGTTGTTGTGGGATTTAGATGCTCTATACCTTGTGATTGTGGATTAGTTTAATTTTATCGATGAGTGGCGCTCCGTTCGCTCTCCCCGGGAGGATGGGGTGTTACATTAGGTTGTTTAGAAAATTCTGAAAAGATGCATAATAAAAGATGAATTATGGTGATGTTAATTGAATCTTTGAAAGGAGAATGATGTAGGTTTCATTTTCTTGTGAGTATAGAATTTAAACCACGAAATTTGGGAATTATTGGTGAAGAAAATCTTAGTTTATATGATGTTCTTGGAGAAATATTAAAATATGAGTTTTCTGAAAATTATGGGAAATTACATGTTTTGGAGCTGAACTAGTTAGATGTTAATTCATTTATGGAAAATAGAAATATGTAGGATTAATCTCATGTGGTTGGTAGGTATTAATCCACGAAATAAGAATCATAGGTTAGAGAAATTCTAAGAATTATTGGAGTGTTCTTGAAATATCATATGTTTAGTTTTCTCGAAAAATATGAGATAGATATATGCTTTTAATCCAAACTCTTGATGATTCTAGGTTGTTTAGATCAGTAGGAATTATTTGTATATGTTGCTATATCATGTGGATGGATTATAAGAAATTTGGGACGTTAAAATGGAGGTTTGATTGGTTAAAAGATGTGAAACCCGTAGGATAAAAGTTGTAGAAATCTGGGTTGATATCCGGGTGATTGATCGATCGACCCATGAAGATCGATCGATCGACTGATCGATCGATCGACCCCTGCCCTTCGATCGACTGATCGATCGATCGACCCCTGCCCTTCGATCGATCGACCTCCCTAGAAAAGATGAACTTGTTCCTTTTTAATTCTTGATAAAATCGCAAACCTTTTAGAAATCTTTAGTGATTATTATTTGAATATAATACGACTTAGAAAAGAGCAGTAGGATATGCTTAAGACCCAAAAAATATTATTTTGGGATTTTGAATGAGGGGAAATTAACGAGTGATTAATTAAACGAGTTATTTTGGAGCATTATATTATTTGAGATTTAAATTGGATAAATGATAATTTAAGGTTAGGACCAGTAGTAAGAGACTCATATTACCGGTATAACCTTAGGTATAATTAGGATTAACCTTAAGAGGTGGAATAAAGGGTTAATAGTGAATTAGGAATTATCGGGGAATAAACCTAATTAAAGTGAATTTAATTCGTAGAAATTCGAGAGTCTTGTTGACATGGATTTGAAGGACATGATGTTTACCTACTGAATTTATTGGAGGAATAAATGATCACCATCGTGCGGGTAGATAATTTTGGAAATATATACTTTGAGAATTATAGTCTTAATCGAAAATATACGTAGGATATTTGGGATATAATTATACTACGTTTGGAATTTATTATATGGGTTGTGCGTATGCCTTATGGTTATATACAAGTATGATGAATGCCTATTATGATTATTATATATATAGGTGAGATGATTGCCTATTATTATCATATGGTTGTGTGAGAATACCTTATTGATGTTATATTTATATAGGTGGAATGTATACCTATATTATAGTTTGTTATGTGTATGACATACCTACGCTGCTTGCTATATGGGTGGAGATTTCGCGTTGTGGACGGTCTTATCCTCGTGCGCCCAATTGGGACGGATTTTAGATTCATACCCCGAGCATAGGACCTTGGACACGTGCTATCGGTGTATTTGATAGTTTCGACGGTTGAATGGGAGAAGAGGTATCTGCATGACCCATTTGGCTGGGGAGTATGCTCGCCTCCAATATATTTGTGTTGTGCTATGATTCTTGAGAGAGGCCGAATCAATAATCCTCTATACATTGACATTATGTATCATGACATGATAGCAGAGTATGCATGCACCGCAACTGTGATAGGGGAGGTGCCGTATTAGTATATATATAATTAGTGTGATAATATATATATAAATTGTGATGTAATCTACTATGTGACATTGTAGATATAGAGATGTAATCTTCTGTGTGATATTATAGATTAAAAATATAAACTTTGATTTAATCTACTCTGTAATGTTGTAGATAGATGTTTATAATGAAATTTGAATTTAATTAAGTGAACACTTAATTCCAAGGTTGTAACAAGACTAGTTCATATTAAAGATGAAATGAATATGAATAATTATATTACGTATAGTATGGGACATATGGATTTATGATATGGGTTAGAATTATGTTGTGTAAACTAGTTAGGAGGGAACCTTAACTATGAAGATAATAAGATACGATAGGTTTGAACTCTAGATGAGAGGTGAGAATTCTCAAGAGAGAGCCCGAGAAACTAACATGTACAAAATAAATGCTTAATTGTAATTGTTAAGCACTTGCTATTTTTAAATTTTTTTACAATCGGGCTCTGACACATTTCCTTGCATATTCTCTTCTCTACTATATCTTGTACATCATGCAGCCAGCAACAGGGATGCCTAACATAGATTATGGATGTTCCGATGGATTATGACTACTAGCAGAGATGCGAATTTTGTTTAGACGTTTCCTTTCTGTTGATTCACTCATCTGTAGCGTCTACTTCATTTAGGGCATGTCGCCCAGGATTCTAGAGGATGTAATTATTTATGTAAGCATTGTGCATATCAGTTTTATTTAATGTAAATGTTATAATTTCACCGGAGAGTTATTCCAATCACATTTATTCTTGTTATAGTTAATTCAGTTGTGATGTGTTGTTGCACATTATTATTCTATGTCGTGGAATGGTTCTAATTAAATTAAAAAGGAAAAAAGTTTTTAACACCAGCTTAATTGAGTATTAGGTGTCAGGAAAATATTTTTCGACAGTGATGCTAAGAATGAACCAACTATATATTATGATTTAATTGGGTATAGGACTGATCACCCGGTATTTAATTAGGTGGGGTGTTACAATTTGTGGAAAAATTTCATCGCATACATACATATTTCATGGAATACTTTTGGACAAAAATAAAATCTATTCCTATCAAAAACTAATCTACCCCACCTAGAACGAAAATTAGAAGAATGTATGAAATACAACCCAACTAATAGCATTTGATTTTGGACTCAGAGAAAATAAAATATGCACAAATCTGCACGAAACATATATGCTTACGTCAAGTGAGTGCTGTATAAAGTTTAATATATGCAATTATATGGATGTACTCTACTCCCCCATTTTGGCTCAAATAGACAAGGATGTAAAGTAATGAGCATACAAAACATGTCTAAATAGGTGCTTATCATATATTATCAAGTTATGAGAGGTGCCTTTTATTGTTCACAAACATCCATACCCCATAACCTCACATAGCAATTTAATAACATGATAAAGACAGACGTGTGTGTTAATTAATCTCTGTTCTTAAAGGCCCGCCTAGGCTTGAGGCTTGAGAGAAACGTATCGCCTACGCCTTGTTACGCCTTATTCTTGGTAAAAGGCTTAAGGCACACTTTTTTTTAAAAGCAACGGATTAGTTGACAAATATTGGTTATGGAGCATGAATATGAGAAAGATGGCTACCAAACATATGGATATATTTTCAAAATTCAAGGTATGTACTATTTTATTATATTACTATCCTTGGAATAATTAAAATAATAAAAAAAAGAAAAAATGCCTTTTTATGCCTAGGCTCCTAAGGCTTGACCTCTACGCCTCAACCACGCCTCGAACCTTTTAGAACCTTGTAATTAATCAAGCATAACCATCCTTATTGCTATTATTATACTTTCAAAATGAATATTATCTAGAGGCTTAGTTAAACAGTGAGCAAGTTGCTTTTCAGTACCAACATACTCAACTAGAAGTTCTTTGGATTCTACTAAGTCTCTAATTAAATGATAATGTACTTTTATGTGTTTGGTTCAATAATGCTGAAGAGGATTCTTAATTATGTTTATAGCACTCTCGTTATTATACAATAAAGTAGCTTGAGTTTCTATAATGAAATAATCACTTGCATCTTTTCGATCCACATTAATTAGGCACAACAACTTCTAGCTGCAATATATTCTACCTCAACAGTAAACAAGGAAATACAATTTTGTTTTTGGTATCCCCAATCAACCAAGTTATTTCCAAGAAAATAACAAGCACCATAGGTAATTTTACTATCATCAGAACAACCTGCCCAACCGACACCATTGTACCCTAAAATGCTATTGGTTGTGACTTTCGTGTATCACAATCATAACTCTAAAGTCCCTTTAACATATTTTAAAATTCTCTTAACTCTTTTAAGGTGACTCTCTTTAGGACCAGACTAATAATTGGCACTCACACACACACTGAAAACATGAGATCGAATCAAGAACTAGTTAAATATAATAAACTACCTATCATGCTTCTATATAATGTAGGATCCATCATTTACTACCTTCATCTTTTATTAATTTTTTGGTTGTGCTTATAGGTGTACGTGCTATTTTGGCATCATTTAAATCAAACTTCTTTATTAAGTCTTTAGTGTACTTGGCTTGACATATAAACAGGCCATCATAAAACTGTTTTACTTGAATTCCAAAGAAATATTGCAACTCCCTTATAAGAGACATATAGAACTCCCTACTCATAAAATTTGAAAATATTTTAACTTCTTGAGGGGAAGTTGATCCAAAAATTATTTCATCTACATATACTTGTGCAATCAAAACATCATTTTAATTTTTCGAAAAAATATTGTATGGTAATTGTCAGTGTGATCGAACCCTTTTTTGAGTAAAAATTTCCCAAGATGATCGTACCATGCCCTGGAAGCTTAATTTAAATCATATAATTCCTTTTTGAGTCTAAAGACATGTTCAGTGTATTTTAGGTCAAAAAAAAGTTTTTCTGGTCCATATAAACTTCCGCGGATAAAATACCATTCAGATATCGTAATTAACATCGATTTAAATAAGTTTAAACTATAAATGACAAGCAACGTCCAAGAGAAAATGGACAAATTCTATCCGTGTAATCAGGGCGAATGTTTCATCTACATATATTCTTTCCATCTTGTTGTATCCATTACACCAAAAATGCCAATTTGGCACACTTGAACATGGAAAATCTGGCATGGTTATAAACAGTGCCAAAATATGGCACGGGATATCCCTGAGAAACCAACCTAGCTTTATTTTGTAATTATGACCTTTGTTTTATCGATTTTGCTTTTGAGAATCCATTTTATATCGATAACTTTAGTATTAGATAGCCTAGGAATGAGATACCAAACATCATACATTTTAAATTGAGCTATCTCTTCTTGCATAACATCTATCCAAAAGGCATCTTGCAAACCTTCATTAACTTTTCTTATGTTCCACAAGTGAAAAAAACAGGAAAAAATTACAAAATTACGAAGTTGTGATCTCGTTATAACCGGATGTAATAATTCACCAATAATATTAGTGATAAGATGATCATTATAAATCCAGTTAGGCACGGCGGGGGTTTTAATCTGTAAAGTATCAATTTCACTTGGTAAGTCAATGTTTTTAAAATTTTATGACTTATTATTAGAAATTGGTAATCTACTAATAGAATGGCTGAAGTGTCGTCTACAATTACAGTAATTGACTCCATTATAGACTTTGTCTTTGAACTGCAAACCCTATAGGCATTTCTAGTATCATCAACCTTTATCGCCTTAGGATTTGAATTTTGAAAGATTTTCTCTATCACAACAAATGTAACAAATGCTCCCAAAGGTTCTAAAGTATTTAACGTTAGGATTTGTATCCTACCAAAGTCCATATGGAGTCATTTTAGTACATTTACGGAGGTATAATCTATTTATAGTATGGTAAACTGTTTGAATTGCTTCAACCCAAATATATTTAGGAAGACTTTTAGTTGGAATTAATACCCTCGCCATTTCTTGAAACGTTCTATTTTTACGTTCATCTATTCCATTATATGGGGAGGTCTTAGGAGCACTAAAATCATGTAAATACCTATTTCCAGAGCAGTTTTCAACAACATCGATGTCTTAAAATTCTCCTCCCCTAATATTTCTTCTACGTAATACTTGGGTATCCTTTGCATTTTCAATTTTTAAAAGTAATTTTAGAAACTCTTTGAAAGTATCTGATTTTATTTCGTGAAAGCTACCCATGTGAAACATGGGAAGTCATCTACAATGACTAATATGTAACTATTACCATAAAAATTTAATAGTACGAGAAGGAAGCACTAAGTTCATGTGGATGAGGTCGAGGTGTTCTAAAGTTAAAACATCATGTACTTTCTTAATAGGCACTTTTTTTATTTTCCCACTTGAGAAGGTCCACAAACAACATTAGGACACTTTTTAATTTTAGGCAAATCCTTAACAATCTATTGGGTGCTTAGTTTTCTCAAGTTTTAAAAATTTGTATGACCTATGCTATTATTCCAAAGGTCAGTATCATTAGCTCTAGTCAAAATACAAGAACTAGGAACAGGGGGAACAATACAACAGTTCTCCTTATTTCTATTTTCTACTATGATGTAATTACAAGTATTGTCAAAAACTTTACACCCATTTTTAGGGAATTAACAGAGTAATTTTCATCATAGAAATGACTAATAATCAACAGATTATTTTTCAGCCCTTTAACTAAGAGAACATCATCCATCAGAGGAAACCCTTCCTCAGAGAGTGTTCCTTTAACTATAATTTCGGATGAAACTCCATCTCTAAACATGACTTCCCCACTAAGGTAATTAATCACATTTTTCAACTTACTTATGTCTCCTGTCATATGCCTAAAACACCCTAAATCTAAATACCAGCCTGTTGATTTGCTCACTGCTTTCAGTGCAGAAATATCAATATTGCATCTCAACTGTAGTAATAAATCATCTTTCTTAACCCAAATATGCCTAGTTTTAAAAGTCTTTTTTCCTTTTGAGTGATAGCAAGGTTGAGGGGTTATACGCGGTACTTTTTTCTTAGTTCGAGATTTATTCTTGTCTTTGCCTCCAAAATGATTTTGATTTTAATTAGGGAAAGCATAATTATTGTGCTTCACGTGAGAGTAATTAAAATTTTGATAAACAGGCGTAGTAATGCTTTTTTGGAAACAATTGTCTAAGTTGTGTCCATAGACAGCACAGCTGGAACAATATCTAGCTAAAATATGTTAACCTTATTATCTATTCCTTGACAAATAGGTTTAAACTGAGTCTACTTTCTATAATTTATAGGAACAAGCCCATCATTTTCTTTGGACCTAACAGGCAGACATACATACTTAGGTTTTGTTTCATCCTTTTGCTGGGGAATAAACTAATTCTTTATAACTTAAGAGACTGAAACATATTTAAAAGAACTTTCTTTGACAAAGGTAGAATTTTTTTTCAAAAGTAGTCTCTTTTGTTTTAAAAGAATTTTTGTTTTCGGTAAATCCAAGTCCACTTTTGTCATTATCTTGTCTCATCATACTCAACATAATTTCTTATTATTTTGTTGAGTTTTCAACATCTTGCCACTTTTTAAAAACTTTTGAACATTTTGACTTGGATTACTCCAATTCTACCACAATGGCCTTAAATGTTTGTTCTAAAATATAAAATCTTTAAGAAAGTTCTACTATTTTTTTTATTTAAATTCTATAATCTTAGTCTCATGAGCTAATCCTTGACTTATGCATTCTTCGGCATTTAGCTTAACAGTATTAGCTAGAGTTTCAACTTGATCAGAAAGTTATTTTCACCAATTTTTTAGACTTAGCAAATTTATTTAACATTATAGCATATAGGTCTTAAAATTTTGGAAATATAGTATTGAATCGCTCTCACTAAGTTAAGTGTGTGTTATGACCCCTAAGATTCATTTTAATAAATGGAATGTGCACAAACACACACACACAGACACATTCAATTCTTTAGCATTAGATTCACCTTGACTCACACACTCGTGAGTATTTATCTCAGAAATATCATGATCATGAGATATACAGGCAATTGTATTTTCAATACAAGCATTTGTAAGGACAAATTTCCAACTGAGTCCATTGTATGGTTTTCACTTTTTCCCGGAACAAAACACGTTTGAGTCATAGGTCGATTTTTATTTGTCATGATCCCCCACAGACTATGACGTGTTGAAGTTTATTGAAGATGTTGCGACAAATATTTAAGGATTTAATTATGTTGAAGGTTTAATTGGTGCAAGTTTATTCGTTTTCAATTTTAATTGCATTCCGAGATCACTCAGGTACGAATGCATAATCTTAATGGGACTCAAAATTTATTTTAAAATGTTTAAGGATGTTATTTTATTTAGAAAATGTTTTATAAGTGTTTGAAAAGGTCTACACTTCGTTTTAATCTGATAAGAACGGATTTAAGTTGGATTTAAGTTGAACTCTTTCTTCAGAGTTGGTTTAAATATAAACTCTATTTCGCTGGTCACTCAAACGACTGGACCACTCGTTCGAGCGGTAGGTCAATGTCGCTTGAATGACGAGTTGCCTCAAGGAAAATATTTATAGGCTTGTTTCCTTCTGATTTCGTTGGTGTGCAGTCCAGAAAAATAATTTTCATAACAGTACGTTTCTGCACAAAAGTTTTCTAAGGTTTTCCAAAGTAAACACATCTTTAGAGTTTCAAAGATTGGCATTATCACTTATATATGCTATAGTGATGTTTGTGGCACCAAGAAGGTTTGTTCTATATAGAAATTTAATGGGTTTTTCTTTAAATAAGCGAAAGAGTTCGTGTTCAACATCGCAGACATTACAAGCCATATCGGTGGACACCGAGACATATGTGGACATGTGTGTTGTGGACAGGTATCGTGGCAGAAGGAATTTTCTGCGGGGGCACTGTGAGAGGAGTGGTTAAATATTAAAAGAGCATCAAGTTTCGTGGGGATCGAGTCATTGAGTAAGACTCGTGTTTGTTCATTGTAAATCCACATTCATAGTGATTATCTAGCTTGGGTCGTCTAAGGTTTTTTCCCGTTATGGTTTCTTCGTACATCCTTCCTTGTGAGTATTCTTTTTTTTTTTTACTTTTTTTTACTTGCTTTAATCACTAGATGGATGTTTAGGATTAATAAAGATACAATTTGGTAAAGTTAAAACTTGTTCACAACTTAGTACGAATTAAAATTAGAAAAAGATTTTTCATAAAAAGAGAAATTTGTTTTGTCATCCTTAAAACACGTTCTGCTTAAGAAATAAAAAGGGGTCCATAAATTGGTATCAGAGCTAGAAATATATTTTTATTGTGTTTGATCCCTTGTGTTTTTTAAGATGAATTTTGGTGGTTTTGAAAGTTTTCGTACTCTTATTTTTTATGGCACAGATTATGCTTATTGAAAAATGTGAATGAGAAGTACTTTAAAATCCATTGATGAGCGTGTGTGGTTAGCAGTTGAAAAGGGTTAGTCACCACCTGTCACACGAGAGGATATGGTCACTAGTTTGAAACCCGTTGAGTCATATACTGAGACTAAATATAGTCTTGAACTTTACAACTCTAAACGTCTGGATGTAATTTCCTCACATGTCACGCCTGAAGAGTATAATATAATCATGACTTGTGACACATTAAAAGAGGCTTGGGATACACTTGCAATTACTCACGAGGGCACTAGCACGGTTAGGGAGTCTAAACTACAAAACCTCACTACACAGTTTGAGATGATTAAGATGTTAGATAGTGAGTCATTTGATGAGTTTTACGCTAGGTTGTCTAATATTGTCAACTCGTCGTTTAACTTACGAGAGAAAATTCCCGACAATCGTGTGATAAAAAAATTGAGATCTTTGTCGAGAAGGTTTGATGCAAAAGTGACTGTTTTAAACTCCTTAGGAATGCTTGATTCGAAGAAACTTGAAGAGATTGTAGGTGACTTACAAACCTATTAACTCGATATGTTTACCTCCAAGCAAGTGCTAAAGAAAGAAAAGGGCATTGCTTTGAAATCTCGGAAAGAGGAGACTAGAGTTTCAGATGAAGATTTCGATTCCGATTTTGAGGATGTCGCCTTGTTGGCTAAAAAGTTCAAAAAAAATCTAAAGTTTCAAAAGAAATTGAAAGATGCCAAAAAGTTTGAGAAATTAAAAAATAACAAGGTTGAGTCCATCCCTAAGGATAAGAGTGAGAACTTTAATAAGGTTGAGTCGGATAGGTGTTTTGGGTGTGAGGGGTATGGTCATAAGTTTGTCGATTGTCCTGCTAGACTTAATAAAGAGGGTAAGAAATCGATAGCTTATAGTGCCTCCTTAAGTGATAGTGAACTGGAAGAGGGAGAGAGTTCCCACAAATGGGAGCAAGTTTATTTCTTTCTTTTCATGTCATGTGAGCGATGAATACATCTTTCCATGAAGATTCTCGTGTGGATAACACTTCCGAGGCCATTGAATCCCAAGTGAGTGAGGGTGAAGTGAGTGAGGATGAGGAGATAGATGTGAAAGAGTTGCAAGTTGCATTTAATGAGTTGTATGCCGAGGCGGTGAAGGTGAAAAGGCAAACTCTAAATTGCAAGATAGATTGAATGAGTGTTCCATAGAAAATAATTATACTTTGATTAAGGATCTTTTGTCACATGAGAAGATGCTTAGGGAGAAGCTAGAATGTGTGGGGAAAGAGAGAGATAACCTTCGTGGTTTGATGGAGGCATTGAAAAAGAATATTCTAGAGTTTGAGGAGTCTAGGCTTGTGCTTGAGTGTGACACACCGCCTAATTAAATACCTGGCGATCAATCCTTTATTAAATTAAAATCAAGGTGAAAAGTTGGTTCATTCTTAGCATCACTGTCGCAAAATAAAATTTCTCAATTTAAACACCCTAAATAATTAAGCTAAGTGTCAAAACAATTTAAAACTTTATTTCCATTTTTATTATATTCCAATTTGAAAACCTTTTAAATAACCAACAGTTTAAGAATCACATAAGTGCTCTGGATAGCAATCAACACAAAATAATTAATCCATCTAGATTAACCAAACCAAATTTAAACTACAAATGAAATCATCCTGACAAGAGTTAATACTCAAAGACTACTGAATACTGAAAATAAATGAAGGTACATCTCTGACAAATCTATACTGAATGGAAAATGGGCGACGCATGCCCTAACTATGAGGAATTACAACAAGAACCGAATCAATGAAGAGGTCGTCTACAACAAATACCTGAAACTTCCACATAAGCTACAGCACGTCCAATCCAAAGAACCTATGCATGACGCCCCTGTGGCTGGGCACCTGTAATATATACATATATATATATATATATAAGAGAGAAGAGATAACAGAAAACGGGTCAGAGCCCAAATGTAAAACAGTTTTAAAAATAGTTTAGCAAGTATTTAAAATGCTTACCTGCTAATGCAACAACGCTGCTAGTATGCGACACTCTCTTGAGAATTCTCACCTCTCATCTAGTGTGCACGTCTACTGTACTACTAAACCTCAAAATTTTATCTCATTTATTCTCCATGAAGTTTTATCTCAAGAATTAACAGGGTGATAATATTTAGTTTGAAAAATTTAATCTCTTCAAGATTTCTTACACTATTTAGAAAATCGGCACCGTTATGAAGTTCCCGAACCCATTAAGAAAGTTGCAACATTTATTCATTACTTAACTACTTATATGCACAGTAGAAAGTTCCCATATAGATATACGTATATATATAAGTTACACATATAATACATATACTAACGGCACCCCACATAAAATCTATGGTGCAAAGTTTTCATATATAAGTAGATATATATATACCAATCACTCATATAAAACATATATATATATATATATATATATACTGTCTGCACCCCACATACAATCTATGGTGCTGGCATACTCTGCTATCAAGTCCCTATATCACACGTATTTAGGAAAATGCTAGTTCGGAATCACTCTCGAACTGCATTAACATAAAAGACAAATAAATGGAGGCGAAGCATAGTTCCAAGTCACTGATAGGTCAGAACATACCCTCACGTCTCTTAGGACCGTCTGACTATCAATTAGATAGCCTGTACCAAGGAATCCTATGTTCTAGGGTACGAGTCAATATCCCCCATAAAGGTCCCATCGAGATAAGACCGTCCCGGTACGGAAACCCCCGTGATAGCAAGTAGCCCGAGTATGATTTTTATACAGATATATAATATATGCACAATCACACAGTCATATATATATATATATATATATATATATATATATATACACACATCCACATTGCTAAATTAGGTGCGCTCACTACCAATAATTATAATTATCCGTTATCACACATTTTACTAGATTATTTCGTATCACGGACTCGTTATTTGTATTCTCATTTATTATTCACTTCATACTCACTTCTCCTCTCTCGAAGTATTTTAAGTATAATTTCAGTAGGCATTCACTCCCTTACGTTCCGGTTTAACTCCCCTACGAGTCCCGATCTTTTTATTAAATATACGCATGATTTCTTATACACATGAATCATTCCTAGTTAACCCAAAATCTCATCCTACACTAAAATATTTCTCAACGGGGTCTACCTAGGCCCTACTAGTCATCTCTATATTTCATTATACTCCAACAACAACAATCAAGGGTTCCCATAAATCTTAATCGGATTAAACTAATGAATGAGAAATAAGCAATTTTCCAGGTGGGGTTGATCGATCAAAGAAAAGGGGTCAATCAATCGATCAGTCGATCGATCGATGCTCTTGGCTCGATCGATCGATCAAGCAGTTCTTGCCTAAAAATTGCAAATTAAACCTACGGGTTTCATCTTCCAATTTCTCCAAAAATGTCATTAATAAGTCTAAAATTCTCAAATAACGATACTACAAGTTCTATATACATATATACAAGATTTCCTACGTGAAACATGTATAAAAACATCAACGATATCGAATTAATGGGGTAAAATTGACATAATCTTCAAGAACCCTAATTTTGGAAGAATTATCCATTCCTCTAATTATCTCCCATATTTCTTGTTTCTAAACTCATAGTAATTCATGAGTAATCCTCTATATGTGATTGGTATATCCAGAATATATTGAATCTCTCTAAACATGCGATTTAAAGTCTCCAAATTAACAATTTCTTTAATAAAACATGATATTGGCAATCCTAAACTAACATGGGTGAGGCATTAACCAAAAGTAAAGCAAGATAGATACTTGCCTGAAATTCAAGGTTCTGATTTCGTGGATGAAATGGTGTGGTTGCATTCCTCGTCGCGCGATCTACGTTTTGGTGGTGGTGGCGGTGCAAACGGTTGAGTCTTTGGCCTTGAATTTCTTGAAAAGCTTGCCAACTTCTTCTATAATGGTCGTCCTTTGATTATGTGTTTGTTAACCATAGAAGACAACTCCTAAAGGCCTGATATATCCTTAGGAAATTCGTGGGTTTAATTCCCCAAAAATATAAAATGTCTAAAATACCCTCCCGAGGTGTCAATTAGGCCTAAAAATGCCCCGAGACCCAAACTAAACCCCCGGGCACACCTTTCTGACTATCTCGGCCCTTCCGGACACTTTGGCGCACTCAAAATGACCATACGAGCAACTTATAATTTATTCACTTTATATAATAATAATTTAGTCCTGACACGACACAAGCGCGTCCCGACTTAAATTTCCATAATTGCCATTTTATTCACTTGTCAATTCTACATATTACTATACTCAATAAGTAATATCTAACTAATTGACAAACTTTCAATAATTACTAACTCTCGTCACGCTAGTAAATATTTAAAATAACTTTCAGGATTAAAATTAAATTAATTTATCTCAATTTAATTTAATAAATCCCTAAATTTAAAAGCTATAAAAATACGGGGTATTACATACTTCCCCCCTAATAACGGAATTTCGTTCCAAAATTTGAAAAATAAGGCCTATCTGGTAAAACACATTTTGGATACCTTAACAGTACGCAACATATCCACATAGTAAGGCGCTCAATCATTATAGCCCCCGCCTCACAGCAAGCTTGTTTAACACTCTTCATTCAAGATACTTCACATTGTGCTCCTATCCGACAACATTTGCATAAGACACGCATATACACTATTAATTTCCATTATTTCAATATCATTGGGAGGTCGCACCTCACTATATGACAACTACTCGGATTTATCTAAACACAAAACTCCCATTCTGAGAGAAACCATATGAACATCTGACCACTCTTGTTCACCTAAAACAGTTGTGGAATTCTACCATAGTCATCGGATTATTCTCGACCGATCCAAAATTCTGATTATCCGCTCACCTCTAAACATACGCAGAGGGAGAATAGTTAAGGTTTTTCCACACCAAAACTTCAATAAGCACCTCGTTCACGACAAACAGGTACGAGTGCTTCCACGGAACTCTACTATTAGGTAATGTCCTCCCCCAATTACCGTACTACTCTACTCGTTAACTATAACTGTTGTGGAAATGAAATGATCACCAAGATTCTAAAATCACCTTCACGCGGCTCCACTACCTCTTAATCACCGTCCGCCTGCTCCTCGGCTATGGGTGATACCTCCTACTGAAAACGAAACTTTATCTCCGCTATTTCCTAAAATCCCATATTGAAGGTGGGATTCATAAATTTCATCCTGATTCAGAAAATAATACCGTGTAGGATCACGTACCGGTGCGATCCCTTCCTTTCAAAGGAAGACTAGGGCACACTAGTTAATATTGTAAATCACCCCAAAGGAATGTCAATCACTTCCTTCTTGGGCAACTTAATCCACATGTTCGGATGAACCCTTGATCTTACCTTGAAAATGGCAACCTATCCAAGGACTTTACCGACTTTACCTCCCTCTTCCGTTACAGGAATTGTTGATAACCACAAAATTCTCTGGTTGATCCCCTTATTCCAACCGATCTTTACCTATGAGTGGTGCATGCAGAGACTACTCACTATGTCCCGCTCAACATCGACTTTCCTTGATATGTCTCACATTAAGTGACACTTAATACTCCCCTTCCTTCCTTGGTGTATATCGAAAGTTTCAACCCGTGCAATTTTCTCCACGATGCGCACTTCGGGATCTTTTATACTATTCTAACATTATCACTCTTTGTATGCACAACTCGCTCTCAACATTTGACTAATTACAACTCCGTCTCGAGCGTTCTCCACATAGTTAAATTCTACCCTTCTCAAGGAATACCCCTTTGTAAACGGCTTCCTACAGCCTTCCAACCAGATTCGGTGTGCTACTCTGATTGCACACGTATATATGGATTTTTTTTCCCACGGTGCTTAATCCACTCTACCACTTTTACTCTGTTATGTTAGTCCCACAAACATATATTCCACACGTTTATTCCCACGTCCCTTCAACTCGGATGATTTTTAACATCAACTAATCAGGATGTCTACACACCCTATAAACCGTGCATACTAGCGTAAGCATCACATACGCTTCACACCTAATAACCAATTTTTTATTTTCCTAGTGCTCACAACGTGATTGCAACACTTGGGTACTCTCACTCACCCTAGAAATCGAAATTCTAAATCCTCCTTATGATCATTCCACCCCTCAACTCGTGGTGGTAAAACAAAACTTTCAATGCTTTCTTACCACGCAACCGACTCCGCTGGCCTTAAATCATAATTCAACTACCAACTTACAGATATAATTATTTTCTCCTATTATGACCGAGGTACTGAACTCATGGACTAATGACCAAACATCTCCCTATCTCCAACCTTACGCTAAGTTTCATGCGTGGGATGTCTCACAAAGCGAAATCCAAACAAGGAACCCTCCCGATACACTACTACCTAGCATTGTCGGTTATCAAAATCCGTTAGGCCCTCCGTCCATAGCATGTACCCTTATTTTTCCCGTTTCTTGGCAGAACATTACATCTCCTCCCAAAATTACACTTAATAAAGAAAATTTCGCCAATTGTACTATCGTACAGTGTTGGTGGTGATTGCATTCCATAAACCTCGAATACATACAATCGAGATTCTTGAAATCCCTTTCCCCAATCAGAGGGGTATAAATATTAACTCCCACATCTCCAAAGGATAGATATAACAATGCACTCTTTCTATCACCAAGTCCTCAGCGCTAAACATAATATTGAGTTAAATCTTTTCGCTCAACCGTAAACTCGATGCATACTGAATCATAATAACAAAGTCCCTACACACCAGTATCGAATATCTCGAGCTCACTATCCCCTCCGAAGTCTCTAGGATATATAATATATAAGTGCGAGTCCAACCCTCTTGCAGGTGAGGCCTCGTCAGAACAAAACATGTTGCACTAATGCAACCACTCCGATAGCCTTGTAATAACTGCCTACTATCGTACTGACTATTTATATAAAGTTGTAATCAATACCATATTATACTCGTATATCACATCACTAAAACGAGTAACCTCAATAAAGTATATAACACTATTAATATACTCATTCAACCTCCGCGGATAGCACTAAGGAAAATCCCACTACACTAGGGAAAAATATTCACATAATATTATCGTTTGCAGTTATACGCATTAAACTCGTCTTACATGCTAATATAGAAATGAACAAAATATAATGACTCGCTCGTGTCACATAAAACACGCCTCATCCTCTGAGGATAAAACTTATGATTCTACCTTGCAAATCGTCTTGATTGCACAAATGGTTTCCGTACGTAACACGCCTGTCCAACCAACACAAAACTACTTTAATTTTTATCTTTTACTAGGAACTATACTCTTATGCCTTTACTCACTTTGGGAAAACATCAACGTGTGCAATTTCACTCTTCATAAAATACCTCTACACATAATCCACTAATCACCTGTCATACCAACCATATTAGGATTGTCCTTCTCTCGGACTTTGGTAGGCTCAATTCATATTGGCTATCCCCCGTGGTTCTCTTAGCCTTGTTGGCCCTAAAGAACATGCTACTGGCTACAATAGCCCTTACTGAATTTGTCGTCGCTTTGGTAAGAATTCAGCTATTGGAATCATTTAAATGGGTCCCCTGACGTGTATCCCCACCCCCTTGTGGGGCTACACTACCATTGTTGCATCCAGTCTAATTCTTGACTAACTACTTCGATTCTTTTAGCATCCCACACAAAGAAGCATTAACATCTCTATTGTTAAAGCACGACATTGATAACTTCTTAATCGACCGTCGAGTAGAATTCTCTTTTTGGTGTTATTAACTATTTTTATGAGTCGATCTCCCACTTGGATTCCTCTCCTCCATTTGTATCTACATCCTCTGATACAAGATTCGATAATGGATTTGATTCATATTCACAAATGGACCTCTGTCAGGTCCTCATGTGATGAGTTTAGAACAATGTTCACTTCTTATCCTGAACATCTGATGAAGGAACATGCAGTCAAACTGTACCTAAGATTCTTCTACAGGCCTAGCATTTAACTTCTAAAAATGGTGGGTGACTCCCACCATTGTAACTTTGTTCTATCAAGCCAAGAAAAATTTTCTCCAAACTTTCACTTTCAGTTAGCCACACTCCGTCCTATGTCTACACCTTTGGATACTTTACCTCCTTTGGCTAACACACACAATTCCCGCATTTCTTGAATTCCCACTAACAGTTCTCTACAACATTTCATCTGAATTTTTTTTTCTCCTTCATACCACATTGAGTGAGTCTACTTTCGTACCTCCTTTGACCATAGCAACATTTGGGAATCATGGGTCGCACCCTAATCGCCTTTACATTCCTGGCTTCTCGTGCCATAATGGGGGTGACCTCGACTACGGTCATCATCCTCGAATATACTTTACAATCTTAACTAAGTCCTGCCTCCTGATGTCCACTTAACAGACCTCGTCTAACATCCATCATCGCTCGGCACACGCACACGTCCGAACGCAATTAGAATTCACTAAGATACATACGTTATAGCAGGGGAACGGAATCTCATCATAGAAATCAACAATCCTAAACATAGGGCTCTATATCAAACAAAGTAACGCTAGAAGCATAATAAGTCGCACAGATCCTAAAGGACACTAGAACCTGATGCTCTGATACCACCTGTGACACCCCGCCTAATTAAATACCGGGCGATCAATCCTATATTAAATTAAAATCAAGGTGACAGTTAGTTCATTCTTAGCATCACTGTCGCAAAATAAAATTTCTCAATTTAAACACCTTAAATAATTAAGCTAAGTGTCAAAAAATTTAAAACTTTATTTTCATTTTTATTAAATTCCAATTTCAAAACCTTTTAAATAACCAACAGTTTAAGAATCACATAAGTGCTCCGGATAGCAATCAACACAAAAAAATTAATCCATCTAGATTAACCAAACCAAATTTAAACTACAAATGAAATCATCCTGACAAGAGTTAATACTCAAAGAGTACCAAATACTGAAAATAAATGAACGTACATCTCTGACAAATATATACTGAATGGAAAATGGGCGACACATGCCCTAACTATGAGGAATTATAACAAGAACCGAATCAATGAAGAGGTCGTCTACAACAAATACCTGAAACTCCCACATAAGCTACAGCACGTCCAATCCAAAGAACCTATGCATGACGCCCCTGTGGCTGGGCACCTGTAATATATACATATATATATATATATATATATATATATATATATACACAAGAGAGAAGAGATAACAGAAAACGGGTCAGAGCCCGATAGTAAAACAGTTTTAAAAATAGTTTAGCAAGTATTTAAAATGCTTACCTGCTAATGCAACAACCATGCTAGTATGCGACACTCTCTTGAGAATTCTCACCTCTAATCTAGTGTGCACGTCTACTGTACTAATAAACCTCAAAAGTTTATCTCACTTATTCTCCATGAAGTTGTATCTCAAGAATTAACACGGTGATAATATTTAGTTTGAGAAATTTAATCTCTTCAAGATTTCTTACACTATTTAGAAAATCGGTACCGTTATGAAGTTCCCGAACCCATTAAGAAAGTTGCAACATTTATTCATTACTTAACTACTTATACGCACAGTAGAAAGTTCCCATATAGATATATGTATATATATTAGTTACACATATAATACATATACTAACGTCACCCCACATAAAATCTATGGTGCAAAGTTTCCATATATAAGTAGATATATATATATATACCAATCACTCATATAATATATGTATATATATACTATCTGCACCCCACATACAATCTATGGTGCTGGCATACTCTGCTATCAAGCCCCTATATCACACATATTTAGGAAAATGATAGTTCGGAATCACTCTCGAACTGCATTAACATAAAACACAAACAAATGGAGGCGAAGCATAGTTCCAAGTCACTAAGAGGTCAGCACATACCCTCGCGTCTCTTAGGACCATCTGACTATCAATCAGATAGCCTGTACCATGGAATCCTATGTTCTAGGGTACGAGTCAATATCCCCCATAAAGGTCCCATCGAGATAAGACCGTCCCGGCGCGAAAACCCCCGTGATAGCAAGTAGCCCGAGTATGATTTTTATACAGATATATAATGTATGCACAATCACACAGTCATATATATATATATATATATATATATATATACACATCCACATTATTAAATTAGGTGCGCTCACGACCCATAATTATAATTATCCGTTATTACACATTTTACTCGATTATTTCGTATCACGGACTCGTTATTTGTATTCTCATTTATTATTCACTTCATACTCACTTCTCCTCTCTCGAAGTATTCTAAGTATAATTTCAGTAGGCATTCAATCCCTTACGTTCCAGTCTAACTCCCTTACGAGTCCCGATATACGCATGATTTCTTATACACGTGAATCATTCCTCGTTAACCAAAAATCTCATCCTACACTAAAATGTTACTCAATGGGGTCTACCTAGGCCCTGTTAGTCATCTTTATATTCCATTATACTCCAACAACAATAATCAAGGGTTCCCATACATCTTAATCGGATTAAACTAACGAATGAGAAATAAGCAATTTTCCAGGTGGGGTCGATCGATCGAAGAAAAGGGGTCGATCGATCGATCGATACCCTTGGCTCGATCGATCGATCAAGCAGTTCTTGCCCAAAAATTACAAATTAAACCTACGGGTTTCATCTTCCACTTTCTCCAAAAATGTCATTAACAAGTCTAAAATTCTCAAATAACGATACTACAAGTTCTATATACATATATACAAGATTTCCTACGTGAAACATGTATAAAACATCAACGATATCGAATTAATGGGGTAAAATTGACATAATCTTCAAGAACCCTAATTTTGGAAGAATTATCAATTCCTCTAATTATCTCCCAGATTTCTTGTTTCTAAACTCATAGTAATTCGTGAGTAATCCTCTACATGTGATTGGTATATCCAGAATATATTGAATCTCTCTAAACATGCGATTTAAAGTCTCCAAATTAACAATTTCTTTCATAAAACATGATCTTGGCAATCCTAAACTAACATGGGTGAGGCATTAACCAAAAATAAAGCAAGATAGATACTTGTCTGAAATTCAAGGTTCTAATTTCGTTGATAAAATGGTGTGGTTGCGTTCCTCGTCGCGCGATCTATGTTTTGGTGGTGGTGGCGGTGCAAACGGTTGAGTCTTTGGCCTTGAATTTCTTGAAAAGCTTGCCAACTTCTTCTATAATGGACGTCCTTTGATTTTCTGTTTGTTAATCTTAGAAGGCAACTCCTAAAGGCTAATATATCCTTAGGAAATTCGTGGGTTTAATTCCCCAAAATTATAAAATGTCTAAAATACCCTCCCGGGATGTCAATTAGGCCTAAAAATGCCCCGAGACCCAAACTAAACCCCCGGGCACACTTTTCTGACTATCTTGACCCTTCCGGATACTTTGGCACACTCAAAAAGACCGTACGAGCAACTTATAATTTATTCACTTTATATAATAATAATTTAGTCCTGACACGACACAGGCGCGTCCCGACTTAAATTTCCATAATTGCCATTTTATTCACTCGTGACAATTTTTAACAAAAATCAATTCTACATATTACTTTACTCAATAAGTAATATCTAACGAATTAACAAACTTTCAATAATTACTAACTCTCGTCACGCTAGTAAATATTTAAAACAACTTTCAGGATTAAAATTAAATTAATTTATCTCAATTTAATTTAATAAATCCCTAAATTTAAAAGCCATAAAAATACGGGGTATTACATTGAGTCTAGAATTAGTGAGTTAGAGGAGAGATTGAGAAACTCAAGTGAGGTTAAGTTTGGCTCGGAATCTAGGTCAGAAAAGTTAGATAGGATATTAGGCACCGTCCAAGTCAAAAGTGGTAGCTGTGGTATAGGCTACGACGATAGTGTTCCCATTCCCAAAGCCAATATCAACCGTGTGAGAGAGTCAACTAGGAACGTGAGGAGAGGTCAATATTTTGGTTATCATTCCCTCCGTATTTACACTTATTCCCATTGCGGTAAGACAGGTCACCTTAGACGTTTTTGCTATTACCTTAGGAACATTTTGTATTATATTTTTTTATTTATTGACTCTTATTTGAAAAATACAAAAAGATTTTATATTTGAGAAAACTTTTGAGAAAATACAAAAATATTTTTGGTTTATTATTTTTTTGAAAAAATACAAAAAGATTTTGCATTTTTTTAGTCAAAATATGTTGAAAAACCAAAAAGATTTTCTGTTTGTTTTTATTTTTGAGTTTACATGTTTCATGTTGCATATTGGTGTGCTTGGACCCCCTTCCTTTCATTACCCATGTGGCTAGGACATTTGGTCATAATTATTGATGCTTAGAATGATCTTAACCATTGTATTATGGGGTTGTTTCGAAGTTAATATGCATTTTGATTCAACTTTATATATATATATATATATATATGTCATCTTTGCACACACGCACGAGTTTATATGGATGTTTGACATCTCTTGCATATTTGAGTTTGGTGAGACGTTATTATCTCAATTTTTTCATCTATGCAAAAATAGACATAAGGAGGAAGTGTGCATGTAAGAACCGTTTATCGTGAGAATTGTAATTAAAAAAATAATGAGTGTTCACGAAAAAACGCTGCGAAAGTGCAAAATTGACTCGTCGTGAAAGCCACCGTTTAAAAGATCCCAAAAGGAAATCAAGGCAATAAAAATAATCTTATGCCAAAATATGGGCCAATTAGTTTATGTTCATTCAAAAGAAGATATATGATATATATTTGAGGGAATTTGGATGGATAATAATTTAAACGGGCTTGCACCATGAATCCTAACGTTGAAAAATCATGTCATGACTCTTTTGTTTATAAAATCGTCAATATTCTAGATTTGCGTGCATGTTTGATTGTTTAGTTCATTAAGCTCACACTTTAATTGTCACGTTTAACTAAAATAAAGTTTGATGATATATAGCTATCAATTAGAGCTTTTTGATCATTTTGATGTGTTGGAATTGTGATTCATTTGTTGTAGTTCATGCCCATACATTCCATGTTCATGTTTGAGTACATCGATACTATGTTAGCATGTAACTCACATTTGGATGTTGTGTGTTTTCTTAGTTTAGCTACTGTTTTGGTACTGTTTTACAGTTTTGAACCCCATCCAATTAGGTTTTTGTCGACATTTTTTCATTGGGCAACACTGTTTAACCTTCTGAACTGGAACTGAGAATTTTGATTGATCGTTCGAGTGAGATCCTTCTGTCGCGCGAAGTTAGTCGTTCGAGCAACGTCGTTGAATCATTCGAGAGACGCATCTGATCTCATTCAAGCGACGTCTGGATTTGGTGTAATTCTATTTCAGTGCCCTGCTTCATGTGGTTATAGTTGTTGGTACCGCTCTTTGCTTATGGACTGTTTTGTTTATACAGTTTCATATTGATCACATCTTTTACTGCATTTCGATTCGTTTAGTCACAAATGCTTAGATTGTTGATTCCTATTATGTGATTATTATTTGCGAGCTACGAATTTGATATGCTTGATCATTATTAGATGGTTATTACTTTGATATCTAGTTACACTTCATTAATTATCTCTTTCTAGATAGGTTTATCTTTTCACCGAATTGTCTATTTGAGACAAAAAGGGGGATAGATGTTTGTGATGTGGGGGGACATTTGTGTGTGATGAGCTTGGTATTCTGATATAAATATAGTTTACATATCGATATCATGTTTTTCTCACATAACTAATGATTTGGATTTTATTTTTACATATTGGTTTATATCATTTGTTCCTCCATACTTCATTGGGTATTTCTCTATTTCATATGTGTAGGTATGCTCAAGTGATTCAAGATTTGAAGACTACATCGCATTGATACATTCAGAGACAATTTATGCTTGCCGAACCATATTTTACTAGTCTTGCCCTGTAATTTTTTTTTTTTTTTGGGGGGGGGTTATGGGATGGCCTTTAGGCATTATACAACTTAAAGGCCCGACTTAGGCATTTCACTATTGGTTTTGTCTCGAAATAGTCAAAGGAGGAGATTTATAAGGATAAAATTTCCAATTGAGTCCATTGTATAGTTTTGACTTATTCCCGAAATAAAACACGTTTGAGTCATACGTCGATTTTTATTTATCACGATCCCTCACAGACTATGACGTGTTGAAGTTTATTGAAGACGTTGCGTAAAATATTCAAGCATTTAATTATTCCAAAAGTTTAATTCGTGCAAGTTTATTCATCTTCAAGTTTAATTGCATTCTGAGATCACTCAGGTATGAATGCGTAATTTTAATGGGACTCGAAATTTATTTTAAAATTTTTAAGGATGTTACTTTATTTAGAAATTTTTTTATAAGTGTTTGAAAAGGTTTACACTTCATTTTAATCTGATAAGTATGGATTAGAGTTGGATTTAAGATGAACTCTTTCTTCAGAGTTGCTTTAAAAATAAACTTTATTTCGTTCATCTCTCAAATGACTTGACCATTCGTACGAGCGAGATGCTCTATCGTTCAAAGGACATATCTATCTCATTCGAGCGATAGGTCAATGTGTCTTGAACGACGTGTCACCTCAATGAAAGTATTTATAGGCGTGTTTCTTCATATTTCATGGGTGTGCAATCCAAAAAAATAGTTTTCGTAACAATACGTTTTTGCACAAAAGTTTTCTAAGGTTTTTCAAAGTGAACACATCGTTAGAGTTTCAAAGATCCGAGTTATCATTAATTTATGCTATAATGACCTTTATGGCGCCAAGAAGGTTTGTTATACATTGAAATTTGTCGGGTTTTGCGGTGAAGAAGCAAAGGAGTTCATATTCAACATTATAGACTTTACAAGCCATATCGGTGGACACCGAGACATACGTGGACGCGTGTGTTGTGGACATGTATCGTGGAAGAAGGAATTTCTGCGTTGGCACTATGAGAGGGGTGGTTGAAGATCATAAGAGCGTCAAGTTTCATGGGGATCAAGTCGTTGAGTAAGACTTATGTTTCTTCATTGTAAATTCACATTCATACTGATTGTCCAACTTGGGTCGGCCAAGGTTTTTCCCGCTGTGGTTTCCTCATACATCATGTGTTGTGAGTAGTCCTTTATTTACTTTATTTTACTTTCTTTAATCACTAGATGTATGTTTAGGATTAATTAAGATAAAATTTGGTTAAGTTAAAATTTGTTCACAACTTGGTGCGAATTAAAATTGGAAAAAAAAATTCATAAAAAGAGAAATTTGTTTTGTCATCCTTAAAATACTTTCCGCGTAAGAAATAAAAAGGGACCCGCAGCATTACTAATAGAAGTACCAATAACATCATTATCAACAATAGCACTAGCACTAATTAAAAGTTCATCATTGTCACAACCCGCCTAAAATAATAACGGGTGGCCATCCCTATACTATATTAAATCAGGAGTTTCAGATGGTCCAATCTCAACATCAACTGTCGTTACTATATAATATAGGACTAACTACCCGATATCATATAAGCGGGATGCAAAAATTTAAATAAAAATGCAACAGACTACAACCAACACTATAACACTACTACTAAAGAAAAGAAAGATGCATGAAAGAACTAAGATAAATGAAATGGTAGAAATAAACTGAACTAAATAAATACAACCGAATGTACTACACAAAGTAGACCCGAATAAGCTGTCGGGTCACAGCCAATACAATAACTGAAATGGAATAAATATAAACATGTATATAAATATCCCTTGGCTACAAACCCGATATGTAACATGAATCCTACCTAGAACTTTAAAGAAGTAGGAAGCGGCTACATGAAACATCCCGCAACAGTCCGCACCTGTCACGGCTCCCAAGACTCTGGATAGAAAGTCATCCGGCATCCATGCGGTAGGATACCTGTGGTAATATATATATATATACAAGGAGGAGAGAAAAGTAAACGGGTCAGAGCCCCGAATGTATAAAATATTTAGCAAGTGTGTTAACCGTGCATAATAAATACCGGTGCATTTTATCTCATAATTAAACTGGAACCGCACTCTCGTGGAACCCCAACTCACCTCTCATCTAAAGGCGCGCACCTACTCGCGTCCTCAAATTTTAGTTAAGTTACCTCCAATAATAAGGACAACCTAACTTATCATAGGCCTAGCCTATACCCACGAGATCTACCTTCCTATCATACCCCAAGAATCCACCCCCTTTTTTATAAACACAATTAAGTATTTATTTCCAATCATTATGTGCCTTATTAGGCTTAGTGGATTCCGGTTTATACTGTAACCAAATTACAATTTAATAGATTACCCAATATGCAACTGGGTTGAAACATATATTTTAAGTTTCTAATTAAGCATGAACAAACATTATTGACACAACTACCCTCCAATTTCAACGTTGCGCTGCGTTTCGTGCGTGGGGTGTCTCGCAAAGCGAAATCCAAACAAGGAACCACCCCGTTACACTACTCCATGTCAACGTCGATCCTGGAGATCCATTATGCCACACATAAATATCGACAGAACTTTGCTCTACTCTCAACAATGTACTACATTTCGTGCGTGGGGAGTCTCGCAAAGCGAAATCCAAACAAGGAACCGCCCCGTTACACTACTCTTTGACAATGTCGATCATAGAGATCCATAATGCCGTGCATACCATAACTGGCAGAACTTTTCTCCAATTTCAACACTGCACTGCGTTTCATGCGTGGGGTGTCTCGCAAAGCGAAATCCAAACAAGAAACCACCCCGTTACACTACTCCATGTCAACGTCGATCCTGGAGATCCATAATGCCATGTATATATATAATACTACTACTACTACTAAAATTTTAAACTACAATATGAAAACAACTAAAAATCTCCAATAATATCCTTGGGATGATGTAACCGAAGTATTCCTTAAATGCGATACATCAACCCCCAAATAATCTGGTACACCATAATCATCCAAGATGTACCCCATAGAAATACCATATCCTTTCATCTAGGATATATAAATATATATAGGTATTTTATTCTCACCATATATATATATACATACCATCATCCATACCCATGACCAAGTGTACATACCATATGATGTACAATGGCCATGCAAATCAAATACCCGGCTATATATAGCGCCGATAAAACTGCATCAATGCTATCATCTTCCCAGAGTCCGGCTCACGTAACAACTGGGTACCACCTGGTGGGGATCAACGACACCCACCTCGTGGTAACACACACACACGACGTCCCGGGAAGCGGTCATAGTTCCAACCGGCAATGAGACGAAACATACCCACCACGTCTCACCCCAAAATATATATATCTATAGTATAATAACACAAGGGACGACTATGACCTAGGGAATATCCACACCCTGCACTATATGCCAGGATGCTCACCCTCTGCGCGAAAACTTCCCAATGATAGCATGAGCTGGGTATGCTTAACCACAAAAGTATATATATCGCTCACATACGCAATATACATACATCCATATGATCCCATCATATGATCCAATATAGTAAACCATCATATACGGTTTAAATATCCATACCATGTATGTCCACAACATAAGGATATCCATATATTCATATTCATACATAGATATATGTACATATATTCACACATCGCTATATCAATATATATACAAACTAATTCTCGTTCATATGTATAAGATATATAAACCCGGCTATAAGTATACATAATCCTCAATATACAAGCCGTCACCACAATATCCATTAAATGTACCTCGATATGTGAATACAATCCCTCACTCGAAACATATTCAATCATTTTCCTATGATGAATAGTCTCCCAAAACCATATGTATATATCTATGCATATACATATTCAACATTAGGGTTATCACCCTAGAGTTTGTGTAGGAATCCATCACTACACACTTCATCCATAACCAAAAGTACATAATTACCTTTAGTACTATTTAACCATAGGCACACACATGACTTAATAGTCTAAAACCTCAATTTATTCCAACCTCATTTCAAGTATTGGAACCTCAATGGTCATAACCCCATAATTACGTGTAAACTATCCTAACTAGAATTTATGCTACCGCTTATTCTAGTCGATAGTACGATCCCAAGCCATTCCCAAAGTCACCTATGGTTCGAATAAATCTCGGTAACCCTTACTCCTATTGAGTTATCAATTGTTCCTTAGACTAAACATTTCTATCTAAGGATATGAGACCCCTCACTCTTAAAGAGTATGCAACCACTCTCTTCCATTTGGCAAGTTATATCATAACTATATCCTATCCTTATAAGGATTTGACATAAATGTCGGCCTAGAAATTTCACAACATACATGGATATTTCTTATCCAATGTTTCCAAGAAGTTCCCACTATCAGATACTAAGTGAGAGACCCCTTAATCAACAAACCCAACCAAAGAGGGCTAGAAATCATCTTAGGAACCCCATAAAACAACCCATTAAGGAAGCCCCTAAGAATAAACTCCAAAAGAAAAGGGGGAGAAGAAATCCAAGTTTTAGGCTAAAAACAGGGGACCGGTCGACCCGTACCAGACCCCCGGTCGACCGCGGGTCCATAATTTGCCTACGAAGAAATGCAGTAGGCTTTTCCCTTAAGGCGCGGTCGACCGGTCCCCAGACCGCGGTCGACCGGCCATACCAGATAAGCTGGCCGATTTCTCTTTCTCAGCAAACCCACGAAATTAATACCCAAAAACTTTCATTCTAATCCCCAAACTTTCATCAAATCATAATTTTAAGCCCATTAATCAACCCAAAGTTGATCCCAACCATTTCTAATCCATTAAATCCATATTTAAACATTGATTTCAAGATTAAACCTAAAAATCTAGGTTTTGATGTTAATACCCAAAAATCCATTTCTTTACCCCACAAATTATGAAATGAAATACACAAATAGCTATTTAGCAAGATTAAACACTTGCCTCATATTTGTAGAGGTTGGATCATCCTCGATGTCGCGGTTGGGCCGAAAATCCCCAAGCTTTCCTTCCTCTCTCTCTTCCTTTCTTCTTCTTTCCTTCTCTTTCTCTCTCTAGGGCTTTTTCTCTCTTTCTCTCAAATGAGAATGGCTTAATCCGTAAGCCGCATAAACCTTTAAAACAAAATCCCAATTTTAAATGTTAATACACACTTTAAATGACTCGTTTGCTCCAATTCAAGTCAAAATAAAACATTCCGGAGCCGAAATAAGACCCAATGACAGTCATTTTGACTATCTCGACCCTCCCGGGATCGATGGTACCCTCAGAATCATCATCCGGAATACTTTAAAATATTCTCTATTTTTGGGCCTCAATTCCCAAATTTTGAAATTCTCCAATTTAATTAAATTTTATTTTCCCAAAATTTAATTTCTCAGTCTCCAAAAATCGAGGGTTGTTACACACTTCCCCCCTTACAAAAATTTCATCCGCGAAATTTAAGACATGCCTAGGACCTCAATATCATCTAGTGCTCACATCAATCCTTAGGATCACTATACCGATCCTTCCTGGTTCTCATGTCGAACCATACAGTTTAAAAGCAACTACTACCCAGGGCGCCGTATTCGAGTTTCCACTCGTAAAATTATGATCAGGCTCCATTAGCCACGAAACATAACATAACCCTTAGCAATATGATCAATAACGACATACTAAATATATAGAAGTTTAAAATTTCCTAATGGTAGAACTTTCCTCAATTCCTGACACTAGCCACCTTCGTGCGGGGGAGGTCTCGCAAGCGAAATCCAAACAAGGAACCCTCCCAATACACTACTGTGTAGCTAGGTCGAGGATTGAGATTAGTTGAACCAGGGTTAAGGTTTCATAAAAAGTAGGATTTCCATATTTTAGATATCGCCCGAGGGCCTGTACAATAATACTATATAAATATTTTCCGAGTCTTTCGACACGCCAAACAAACACCTTATGTTTAGGACACAAGGCCTCAACAAATACAATACTCTAGCCAATACCTAGTTCTCAAAACTAGCGCAACTATGAGCTAAACTATCCGCTCCTCATAAATCTACCAAACTCTGAACCTCTCAGTTATGAAAAGGTGTATCATATCCAAAGATGCCATATAAAGGCCACACTTGCTCACTTCCTCCTCTAGGAAAATTCCATGCACCCGAGCGGAATAGCGGCTAGCTACCCATCACACCTCACACGCGACATTCCCAATATCGCACAAAGCGTAACTTAAACCCAAAGAAAGGTATTCTACCTTACATTTCCGTAACTTAATGGTTTCCCCTTGTCCTAGAATCTCAACTCAGGGTCCTCAACTTCTTCCAGGACAATCATTATCCCTAAGCCTATTTCTCCACAAGAGAAACATCTTCCTCAGAATCCTTCCTAACCATTTTTAAGGGCAAGGCGCGATTGCAACTGCCGAAAACTCCCTCCGTCCTACACAACGACACTGAGTCTCCAAAGGCATTCTCCCTCATCTTAGAAGGCGATACTCCTGACATTGGGATAACTACACCAACCTCACCTCGGTAAGAGTCACCAACATTAGGTTTCCTAACTAAGGTTAACAGATTCTCAATCTAAACCTCCCAAGGACAACACTACATGCATCTCCTCGGACTTTCCTTACTAAGACCAAGATCCATTCGAGTAAATTTCATTTCTTACTCAACTGCCGATAAATCACTTCAAACCACCGCTAGAAATCTCCTCAATAATTCCTCCGAAACCAGGGAAAACAGATACCCCCGATTAAAGCGTACCCAAAATATACTATTGGTATTGTACTTCTAATCTTATCCCTTCCTAGATGACAAAATCTAGGCGACGTCTGAAACGAAACAAGAGCAACTGTTATCAGAACGCCAATCAAGTGAATATACTTCACAGAAGAAAACAACGCAGGGAACACAACAGTCCTATTTATAGAGCTTTATGTCAAGAACGTTAACGGAAGAATCCAGAAACTCGCACAGATCCTAAGGACTCTAGAACCTAATGCTCTGATACCATCTGTCACAACCCGCCTAAAATAATAACGGGTGGCCAGCCCTATACTATATTAAATCAGGAGTTTCAGATGGTCCAGTCTCAACATCAACTGTCGTTACTATATAATATAGGACTAACTACCCGATATCATATAAGCGGGATGTAAAAATTTAAATAAAAACGCAACAGACAACAACCAACACTATAACACTACTACTAAAGAAAAGAAAGATGCATGAAAGAACTAAGATAAATGAAATGCTAGAAATAAACTGAACTAAATAAATACAACCGAATGTACTACACAAAGTAGACCCGAATAAGATGTCGGGTCACAGCCAATACAATAACTGAAATGGAATAAATATAAACATGTATATAAATATCCCTTGGGTACAAACCCGATATGTAACATGAATCCTACCTAGAACTTTAAAGAAGTAGGAAGCGGCTACATGAAACATCCCGCAACAGTCTGCACCTGTCACGGCTCCCAAGACTCTGGATAGAAAGTCATCCGGCATTCATGCGGTAGGATACCTGTGGTAATATATATATATACAAGGAGGAGAGAAAAGTAAACGGGTCAGAGCCCCGAATGTATAAAATATTTAGCAAGTGTGTTAACCGTGCATAATAAATACCGGTGCATTTTATCTCATAATTAAAGTGGAACCGCACTCTCGTGGAACCCCAACTCACCTCTCATCTAAAGGCGCGCACCTACTCGCATCCTCAAATTTTAGTTAAGTTACCTCCAATAATAAGGACAACCTAACTTATCATAGGCCTAGCCTATACCCACGAGATCTACCTTCCTATCATACCCCAAGAATCCACCCCCTTTTTTATAAACACAATTAAGTATTTATTTCCAATCATTATGTGCCTTATTAGGCTTAGTGGATTCCGGTTTGTACTGTAACCAAATTACAATTTAATAGATTACCCAATATGCAACTGGGTTGAAACATATATTTTAAGTTTCTAATTAAGCATGAACAAACATTATTGACACAACTTCCCTCCAATTTCAACGTTGCGCTGCGTTTCGTGCGTGGGGTGTCTCGCAAAGCGAAATCCAAACAAGGAACCACCCCGTTACACTACTCCATGTCAACGTCGATCCTGGAGATCCATTATGCCACACATAAATATCGACAGAACTTCTCTCTACTCTCAACAATGTACTACATTTCGTGCGTGGGGAGTCTCGCAAAGCGAAATCCAAACAAGGAACTGCCCCGTTACACTACTCTTTGACAATGTCGATCATAGAGATCCATAATGCCGTGCATACCATAACTGGCAGAACTTTTCTCCAATTTCAACACTGCACTGCGTTTCATGCGTGGGGTTTCTCGCAAAGCGAAATCCAAACAAGAAACCACCCCGTTACACTACTCCATGTCAACGTCGATCCTGGAGATCCATAATGCCATGTATATATATAATACTACTACTACTACTAAAATTTTAAACTACAATATGAAAACAACTAAAAATCTCCAATAATATCCTTGGGATGATGTAACCGAAGTATTCCTTAAATGCGATACATCAACCCCCAAATAATCTGGTACACCATAATCATCCAAGATGTACCCCATAGAAATACCATATCCTTTCATCTAGGATATATAAATATATATAGGTATTTTATTCTCACCATATATATATATACATACCATCATCCATACCCATGACCAAGTGTACATACCATATGATGTACAATGGCCATGCAAATCAAATACCCGGCTATATATAGCGCCGATAAAACTGCATCAATGCTATCATCTTCCCAGAGTCCGGCTCACGTAACAACTGGGTACCACCTGGTGGGGATCAACGACACCCACCTCGTGGTAACACACACACACGACGTCCCGGGAAGCGGTCATAGTTCCAACCGGCAATGAGACGAAACATACCCACCACGTCTCACCCCAAAATATATATATCTATAGTATAATAACACAAGGGACGACTATGACCTAGGGAATATCCACACCCTGCACTATATGCCAGGATGCTCACCCTCTGCGCGAAAACTTCCCAATGATAGCATGAGCTGGGTATGCTTAACCACAAAAGTATATATATCGCTCACATACGCAATATACATACATCCATATGATCCCATCATATGATCCAATATAGTAAACCATCATATACGGTTTAAATATCCATACCATGTATGTCCACAACATAAGGATATCCATATATTCATATTCATACATAGATATATGTACATATATTCACACATCGCTATATCAATATATATACAAACTAATTCTCGTTCATATGTATAAGATATATAAACCCGGCTATAAGTATACATAATCCTCAATATACAAGTCGTCACCACAATATCCATTAAATGTACCTCGATATGTGAATACAATCCCTCACTCGAAACATATTCAATCATTTTCCTATGATGAATAGTCTCCCAAAACCATATGTATATATCTATGCATATACATATTCAACATTAGGGTTATCACCCTAGAGTTTGTGTAGGAATCCATCACTACACACTTCATCCATAACCAAAAGTACATAATTACCTTTAGTACTATTTAACCATAGGCACACACATGACTTAATAGTCTAAAACCTCAATTTATTCCAACCTCATTTCAAGTATTGGAACCTCAATGGTCATAACCCCATAATTACGTGTAAACTATCCTAACTAGAATTTATGCTACCGCTTATTCTAGTCGATAGTACGATCCCAAGCCATTCCCAAAGTCACCTATGGTTCGAATAAATCTCGGTAACCCTTACTCCTATTGAGTTATCAATTGTTCCTTAGACTAAACATTTCTATCTAAGGATATGAGACCCCTCACTCTTAAAGAGTATGCAACCACTCTCTTCCATTTGGCAAGTTATATCATAACTATATCCTATCCTTATAAGGATTTGACATAAATGTCGGCCTAGAAATTTCACAACATACATGGATATTTCTTATCCAATGTTTCCAAGAAGTTCCCACTATCAGATACTAAGTGAGAGACCCCTTAATCAACAAACCCAACCAAAGAGGGCTAGAAATCATCTTAGGAACCCCATAAAACAACCCATTAAGGAAGCCCCTAAGAATAAACTCCAAAAGAAAAGGGGGAGAAGAAATCCAAGTTTTAGGCTAAAAACAGGGGACCGGTCGACCCGTACCAGACCCCCGGTCGACCGCGGGTCCATAATTTGCCTACGAAGAAATGCAGTAGGCTTTTCCCTTAAGGCGCGGTCGACCGGTCCCCAGACCGCGGTCGACCGGCCATACCAGATAAGCTGGCCGATTTCTCTTTCTCAGCAAACCCACGAAATTAATACCCAAAAACTTTCATTCTAATCCCCAAACTTTCATCAAATCATAATTTTAAGCCCATTAATCAACCCAAAGTTGATCCCAACCATTTCTAATCCATTAAATCCATATTTAAACATTGATTTCAAGATTAAACCTAAAAATCTAGGTTTTGATGTTAATACCCAAAAATCCATTTCTTTACCCCACAAATTATGAAATGAAATACACAAATAGCTATTTAGCAAGATTAAACACTTGCCTCATATTTGTAGAGGTTGGATCATCCTCGATGTCGCGGTTGGGCCGAAAATCCCCAAGCTTTCCTTCCTCTCTCTCTTCCTTTCTTCTTCTTTCCTTCTCTTTCTCTCTCTAGGGCTTTTTCTCTCTTTCTCTCAAATGAGAATGGCTTAATCCGTAAGCCGCATAAACCTTTAAAACAAAATCCCAATTTTAAATGTTAATACACACTTTAAATGACTCGTTTGCTCCAATTCAAGTCAAAATAAAACATTCCGGAGCCGAAATAAGACCCAATGACAGTCATTTTGACTATCTCGACCCTCCCGGGATCGATGGTACCCTCAGAATCATCATCCGGAATACTTTAAAATATTCTCTATTTTTGGGCCTCAATTCCCAAATTTTGAAATTCTCCAATTTAATTAAATTTTATTTTCCCAAAATTTAATTTCTCAGTCTCCAAAAATCGAGGGTTGTTACACACTTCCCCCCTTACAAAAATTTCATCCGCGAAATTTAAGACATGCCTAGGACCTCAATATCATCTAGTGCTCACATCAATCCTTAGGATCACTATACCGATCCTTCCTGGTTCTCATGTCGAACCATACAGTTTAAAAGCAACTACTACCCAGGGCGCCGTATTCGAGTTTCCACTCGTAAAATTATGATCAGGCTCCATTAGCCACGAAACATAACATAACCCTTAGCAATATGATCAATAACGACATACTAAATATATAGAAGTTTAAAATTTCCTAATGGTAGAACTTTCCTCAATTCCTGACACTAGCCACCTTCGTGCGGGGGAGGTCTCGCAAGCGAAATCCAAACAAGGAACCCTCCCAATACACTACTGTGTAGCTAGGTCGAGGATTGAGATTAGTTGAACCAGGGTTAAGGTTTCATAAAAAGTAGGATTTCCATATTTTAGATATCGCCCGAGGGCCTGTACAATAATACTATATAAATATTTTCCGAGTCTTTCGACACGCCAAACAAACACCTTATGTTTAGGACACAAGGCCTCAACAAATACAATACTCTAGCCAATACCTAGTTCTCAAAACTAGCGCAACTATGAGCTAAACTATCCGCTCCTCATAAATCTACCAAACTCTGAACCTCTCAGTTATGAAAAGGTGTATCATATCCAAAGATGCCATATAAAGGCCACACTTGCTCACTTCCTCCTCTAGGAAAATTCCATGCACCCGAGCGAAATAGCGGCTAGCTACCCATCACACCTCACACGCGACATTCCCAATATCGCACAAAGCGTAACTTAAACCCAAAGAAAGGTATTCTACCTTACATTTCCGTAACTTAATGGTTTCCCCTTGTCCTAGAATCTCAACTCAGGGTCCTCAACTTCTTCCAGGACAATCATTATCCCTAAGCCTATTTCTCCACAAGAGAAACATCTTCCTCAGAATCCTTCCTAACCATTTTTAAGGGCAAGGCGCGATTGCAACTGCCGAAAACTCCCTCCGTCCTACACAACGACACTGAGTCTCCAAAGGCATTCTCCCTCATCTTAGAAGGCGATACTCCTGACATTGGGATAACTACACCAACCTCACCTCGGTAAGAGTCACCAACATTAGGTTTCCTAACTAAGGTTAACAGATTCTCAATCTAAACCTCCCAAGGACAACACTACATGCATCTCCTCGGACTTTCCTTACTAAGACCAAGATCCATTCGAGTAAATTTCATTTCTTACTCAACTGCCGATAAATCACTTCAAACCACCGCTAGAAATCTCCTCAATAATTCCTCCGAAACCAGGGAAAACAGATACCCCCGATTAAAGCGTACCCAAAATATACTATTGGTATTGTACTTCTAATCTTATCCCTTCCTAGATGACAAAATCTAGGCGACGTCTGAAACGAAACAAGAGCAACTGTTATCAGAACGCCAATCAAGTGAATATACTTCACAGAAGAAAACAACGCAGGGAACACAACAGTCCTATTTATAGAGCTTTATGTCAAGAACGTTAACGGAAGAATCCAGAAACTCGCACAGATCCTAAGGACTCTAGAACCTAATGCTCTGATACCATCTGTCACAACCCGCCTAAAATAATAACGGGTGGCCAGCCCTATACTATATTAAATCAGGAGTTTCAGATGGTCCAGTCTCAACATCAACTGTCGTTACTATATAATATAGGACTAACTACCCGATATCATATAAGCGGGATGTAAAAATTTAAATAAAAACGCAACAGACAACAACCAACACTATAACACTACTACTAAAGAAAAGAAAGATGCATGAAAGAACTAAGATAAATGAAATGCTAGAAATAAACTGAACTAAATAAATACAACCGAATGTACTACACAAAGTAGACCCGAATAAGATGTCGGGTCACAGCCAATACAATAACTGAAATGGAATAAATATAAACATGTATATAAATATCCCTTGGGTACAAACCCGATATGTAACATGAATCCTACCTAGAACTTTAAAGAAGTAGGAAGCGGCTACATGAAACATCCCGCAACAGTCTGCACCTGTCACGGCTCCCAAGACTCTGGATAGAAAGTCATCCGGCATTCATGCGGTAGGATACCTGTGGTAATATATATATATACAAGGAGGAGAGAAAAGTAAACGGGTCAGAGCCCCGAATGTATAAAATATTTAGCAAGTGTGTTAACCGTGCATAATAAATACCGGTGCATTTTATCTCATAATTAAAGTGGAACCGCACTCTCGTGGAACCCCAACTCACCTCTCATCTAAAGGCGCGCACCTACTCGCATCCTCAAATTTTAGTTAAGTTACCTCCAATAATAAGGACAACCTAACTTATCATAGGCCTAGCCTATACCCACGAGATCTACCTTCCTATCATACCCCAAGAATCCACCCCCTTTTTTATAAACACAATTAAGTATTTATTTCCAATCATTATGTGCCTTATTAGGCTTAGTGGATTCCGGTTTGTACTGTAACCAAATTACAATTTAATAGATTACCCAATATGCAACTGGGTTGAAACATATATTTTAAGTTTCTAATTAAGCATGAACAAACATTATTGACACAACTTCCCTCCAATTTCAACGTTGCGCTGCGTTTCGTGCGTGGGGTGTCTCGCAAAGCGAAATCCAAACAAGGAACCACCCCGTTACACTACTCCATGTCAACGTCGATCCTGGAGATCCATTATGCCACACATAAATATCGACAGAACTTCTCTCTACTCTCAACAATGTACTACATTTCGTGCGTGGGGAGTCTCGCAAAGCGAAATCCAAACAAGGAACCGCCCCGTTACACTACTCTTTGACAATGTCGATCATAGAGATCCATAATGCCGTGCATACCATAACTGGCATAACTTTTCTCCAATTTCAACACTGCACTGCGTTTCATGCGTGGGGTGTCTCGCAAAGCGAAATCCAAACAAGGAACCACCCCGTTACATTACTCCATGTCAACGTCGATCTTGGAGATCCATAATGCCATGTATATATATAATACTACTACTACTACTAAAATTTTAAACTACAATATGAAAACAACTAAAAATCTCCAATAATATCCTTGGGATGATGTAACCGAAGTATTCCATAAATGCGATACATCAACCCCCAAATAATTTGGTACACCATAATCATCCAAGATGTACCCCATAGAAATACCATATCCTTTCATCTAGGATATATAAATATATATATAGGTATTTTATTCTCACCATATATATATATACATACCATCATCCATACCCATGACCAAGTGTACATACCATATGATGTACAATGGCCATGCAAATCAAATACCCGGCTATATATAGCGCCGATAAAACTGCATCAATGCTATCATCTTCCCAGAGTCCGGCTCACGTAACAACTGGGGACCACCTGGTGGGGATCAACGACACCCACCTCGTGGTAACACACACACACGACGTCCCGGGAAGCGGTCATAGTTCCAACCGGCAATGAGACGAAAAATACCCACCACGTCTCACCCCAAAATATATATATCTATAGTATAATAACACAAGGGACGACTATGACCTGGGGAATATCCACACCCTGCACTATATGCCAGGATGCTCACCCTCTGCGCGGAAACTTCCCAATGATAGCATGAGCGGGGTATGCTTAACCACAAAAGTATATATATCGCTCACATACGCAATATACATACATCCATATGATCCCATCATATGATCCAATATAGTAAACCATCATATACGGTTTAAATATCCATACCATGTATGTCCACAACATAAGGATATCCATATATTCATATTCATATATAGATATATGTACATATATTCACACATCGCTATATCAATATATATACAAACTAATTCTCGTTCATATGTATAAGATATATAAACCCGGCTATAAGTATACATAATCCTCAATATACAAGCTGTCACCACAATATCCATTAAATGTACCTCGATATGTGAATACAATCCCTCACTCGAAACATATTCAATCATTTTCCTATGATGAATAGTGTCCCAAAACCATATGTATATATCTATGCATATACATATTCAACATTAGGGTTATCACCCAAGAGTTTGTGTAGGAATCCATCACTACACACTTCATCCATAACCAAAAGTACATAATTACCTTTAGTACTATTTAACCATAGGCACACACATGACTTAATAGTCTAAAACCTCAATTTATTCCAACCTCATTTCAAGTATTGGAACCTCAATGGTCATAACCCCATAATTACGTGTAAACTATCCTAACTAGAATTTATGCTACCGCTTATTCTAGTCGATAGTACGATCCCAAGCCATTCCCAAAGTCACCTATGGTTCGAATAAATCTCGGTAACCCTTACTCCTATTGAGTTATCAATTGTTCCTTAGACTAAACATTTCTATCTAAGGATATGAGACCCCTCACTCTTAAAGAGTATGCAACCACTCTCTTCCATTTGGCAAGTTATATCATAACTATATCCTATCCTTATAAGGATTTGACATAAATGTCGGCCTAGAAATTTCACAACATACATGGATATTTCTTATCCAATGTTTCCAAGAAGTTCCCACTATCAGATACTAAGTGAGAGACCCCTAATCAACAAACCCAACCAAAGAGGGCTAGAAATCATCTTAGGAAACTCATAAAACAGCCCATTAAGGAAGCCCCTAAGAATAAACTCCAAAAGAAAAGGGGGAGAAGAAATCCAAGTTTTAGTCTAAAAACAGGGGACCGGTCGACCGGTACCAGACCCCCGGTCGACCGCGGGTCCATAATTTGCCTACGAAGAAATGCAGTAGGCTTTTCCCTTAAGGCGCGGTCGACCGGCCATACCAGATAAGCTGGCCGATTTCCCTTTCTCAGCAAACCCATGAAATTAATACCCAAAAACTTTCATTATAATCCCCAAACTTTCATCAAATCATAATTTTAAGCCCATTAATCAACCCAAATTTGATCCCAACCATTTCTAATCCATTAAATCCATATTTAAACATTGATTTCAAGATTAAACCTAAAAATCTAGGTTTTGATGTTAATACCCAAAAATCCATTTCTTTACCCCACAAATTATGAAATGAAATACACAAATAGCTATTTAGCAAGATTAAACACTTGCCTCAGATTTGTAGAGGTTGGATCGTCCTCGATGTCGCGGTTGGGCCGGAAATCCCCAAGCTTTCCTTCCTCTCTCTCTTTCTTTCTTCTTCTTTCCTTCTCTTTCTCTCTCTAGGGCTTTTTCTCTCTTTCTCTCAAATGAGAATGGCTTAATCCGTAAGCCACATAAACCTTTAAAACAAAATCCCAATTTTAAATGTTAATACACACTTTAAATGACTCGTTTGCTCCAATTCAAGTCAAAATAACTTAAAAACATTCCGGAGCCGAAATAAGACCCAATGACAGTCATTTTGACTATCTCGAGCCTCCCGGGATCGATGGTACCCTCAGAATCATCATCCGAAATACTTTAAAATATTCTCTATTTTTGGGTCTCAATTACCAAATTTTGAAATTCTCCAATTTAATTAAATTTTATTTTCCCAAAATTTAATTTCTCAGTCTCCAAAAATCGAGGGTTGTTACAATCATACACAGGCATAGATTCATCATTAGCAAGTAAAGTATCACTATCATATCCAATAACTCTAGCATAAAAGGTCATACAAGATTCATCTATGTTCGATGGTTCGGACTCATCATCATCATAATCACTTGAGTCTTCCAAAGTTTTGGTAATGTGAGCCTTAGGTGTGATTGGATGTTTACTATAACACCTATTGGCATAATGTCCCATTTTTCCATTATAGGTTTGTTGTTATTTGAGTATGTGGGTATGTTATTATTTGACTGTATAAGTCTCTGAGATATATTGTTATGTGATGTAGACAGTTGAAGTCATGATGCCCAAGTTTTCCTTTTCGATCAACAAAAGTGTTTTTATATTTCAAATTTTTCTTAATCTATTTTCTTATTAGGGAAATTTAAGTATTAAGAGTTTCAAGATATGTGTCTTGGTCTCAGTCACTATCTAGGTTAGGCATAAATAATTTAGGAATGCTCATCTTATAAGTGAATCATATTGTTGGCTCAATGTCCCTTCTATTAGTAATGGACAGTTGTTTATCAATTTCCATTTCTATTGTTCTTAGTTTACTACAAAGAAGTTTAGTAGTTAAGAATGGGTCATCACTCTCGTCAATGTATTACCTCAAACTTAGAAAGGAGAGATCTAAAGATTTTCATAACTATATATCTAATAGGGTAATCATATCAGTCAGTCTCAAATAAAAATCATCAAAAGTTTATAAATCAGACTTCACAATAGTGTTATAATGTTGGACTAACATTTGAGTCTTAACAGCCTTGACAAGATGATCACCTTCACAAGCAGTGATCATTGTGTCCCAAGCTTCTTTCATAGTGGTATAATGTGAAATACATTTTAGTTCATATTCACTGACAGCCATAAAGATGCAGTTACGCGCTTTGTTATTATAGTAAGGTATAAGTTTTTAATCTTTAGTATATTCACTCAGTGATTTACTTATTCTCAACAGTGATTTCCTTAGCTAATGAGTTAGAAAGGGGTTTATAAACAATTTGAATGGCATCCTAAACTTCATCACCCAACTTTCCTTGAATGAAAGCTATCACCCTAACTTTCTCATAAGGAAAATTTTCTCCATCAAAGACAGGGGGTCTAGAAAGGTTTTCCAGTTTTTTTTCAAAACATTTTTTTAATCCACCTTTTTGAAAGATTTTTCGTAACTTCTGGATCTCGAAAAAATATTAAGTACAAAGCTTTGATACCAATTGAAAAAATACTTAAGCATAAATATGATTAACAAGGTTAATCAAATGTGTTTTTATAAACTACAAGATATTTGAATAAACCCTTAATCACAAAAATGGAGTTGAATAAATGATACAAGATGTGTAACCTAAAAGTATAACTCATTTATTTATAAAACAACAAACTAACTAGCAATAGATTACTACCATGGAAATAAGTAAAGCAATAAGAAATCACAACACAAGGATTTAACATGGTAAAACCTCCCAGAGGAAACATCCATGAGGACTTATACACCCCTAGAATAAAAATAAATCACTAATAATCAAGAAACAGTTAAATATACAAAAATTATTAGAATAATGAAAAAATAGAAAAAAACTAATTGAGATACCCTCTCAAACGCAAGTAAAACACCTCTGAATGTTGATGCAATAGTTCCCAGTTGAATGGATCAGCCAACACCACCAAATATCAATGAATTATAGTGAATGTGGAGAAATGTGTAGTGACGTGAAATTCACACTTAAAATACACACACATAAAAAGTGTTTACACGGTTGTTTTTGAAACAGTAACAGATCTCAATATGCAAGTACTTAAAATCAAAGATCTTAGGATTAAATCTTGAATTTTCATAAACAAATTGTAGATCTATGTTTTAATAGACTAAATCTATAAAAAAATTACTTTTAGCCTTTAAAACTTTTAGAAAAATAAAATATTTTCCTCTTAAATAATTATTCCCAAGATATACACAAGAATAGAACTAAAATGTTTAAGAAAATCTCATATCTAATCTAAAGTTGTCAAACATAAATAAAAAGGTTTTAAGAGATATAAAAACCTAGTGTTTCAAGCATGTGGTTTTGTAAAACGAAAGTTTAAAACGATAAACCAAAATAATCTCATAAAGATTTATTCTTGAAACTATGTTCTAGGTTCAAATCTTAGTTTTATTTGCTTAAAATAAGACCTTAGAAACCAAAACTAAGATTTAAAAAACAAAAATGAAAATCCCAAAACCCTTTGTTTTCTTCTCTCACAAAAACTCTAGAACTCTCTCTCGTTTTTGGATATTTCTTTTTCTCTCTCCCATTCTCTCTCTCTCTCTCTTTATCTAATCTACCCAACTGAAAAAAAAAGCTCAAATTCAAATGAAGCAATGGTTTATATAGAAGAGATTGGTAGCAGATTATAACTGAATAAATTGGAACGTCAAGATTAGATTGTTTTAGGTGGTTTAATTCTAACGATCGAAATAAAAACATCTCAAGTAAGGTAAACTGGTCAACCAGGTAATCAAGTAAAAACCTTGGTCTTCCCTCCATGTTAAAAAATCCTAACCAATACTAGCCTATGATAAAAACTGAACCAATGGTTGAGATATGCATGGTCAGTTAAGACACATAGAAAACACAACTTAAAGGCACATTATTGCTCCAAACGCAACCTTAAATAGAATATGTTTAAAAATATAGTTTTAAATGAATTATAAATGTTTAATAATTCAATTAAAAATACTATAAAATCATCTTAAATTCTGGAAAAAAATTAAAATTATTTTCACACTTTTACTCCAGAATTCATTTTTCTCACAATATTAGCATTAATAGGTAAGGATTTAAAAATTGATTAATTCCTAAATTAATTTTAATTCAATCCATTTAAATCAATTTTAATTCTAAAAATTGTTTTAATGATTTCGAATAATTTAATGCATGCAAGTGTGTAGTGTTACGTCTTTTCCACTATTCTTTGTTCACCTCATTACATACAATAATTTTTATACAAGTGTGTAGTATGGGTTTCCTTCATAATACATGAAAACAGGAGGAGGAAAGTAGTCGAGATTCTCCACTGGCTATATTCAATTTTTATTTGTTTGGTACCAATAATTTTCATTTGAAATGTAGCTACAGGTTATATTCAATTACTATTACTCATATTTTTTTGTGGAAGATTCTAATGAACATGTAATTTGTACAAGAGTGATGCTATGGGTACCAAACAAATTCCCCAAATAGCATTAATGAGTTGTGCTCTGACGGGATCCATACCACAAGCTATAACACTTGACGCTACTTGGGGGAGGATTTGGGGAAGTTATTTGGGAGACACATCATTTCCCTTTGTACAAAAGATATGCATCACAATGGTGTCTTTTAACCTTATTAGTGTACATAAATAACTATCGAATTAACTGTCCTTTTGACCTTTTTATGTTGTCTTCTATCATATGTTTTTTTATTCATGTGGAAATTCAATACTAATGATGCTAGAATGATATGGTATAATTGAACAATGTGTGAGGCTTCAAAGTATCAGCTTTAATTTTCTGCTATTGACGTTTTAACTAAACCGAAGGCAAAGACTGAGTTGTATGCAACTCCTACCAATAAAAGTATGAGTTTTGTTGTAATCATCCGACATGGATGGAAATTATCGTTCCTTTTTCAAAAATCATCAGATTACTTTTACACAACATAAATTACTCAGAGTAATTTGATTAACTTTGGCCTACTTACTCTATCATAGACAACCTGTTGGTGAAGATCAATCATGTATCCATTTTTGTTTTAACTACATCAATCCTCTCAGGCAATTTGTAATGATTTGAAAGATATATATATATATACACACACACAGAGTACTACTCTTATGCGGACCAGTCCAGATTTTAAGAATGCGAGTCCATATTTTAAGAGTGCGGACCGGACATGTGTCTCCTGGTGGTGAGCCCAGAAATAAGAGAGAGTGCCTATAATTTAGCCGATAATTTCTCTCATTTTTGGGTCACCGTCATGTGACATATGTCCGGTCCGCACTCTTAAAATGTCAGTCCGCATTTTAAGAGTACGGACCGGATGTGTGTCACCTAGCAGTGAGCCTAGAAATTATCGGCTAAATTATAGGCACTCTCTCTCTCTTTTTTGGCCTCACCGTCAGGTGACACATGTCCGGTCCGCACTCTTAAAATACGAACGGGTATGCATATTATAATATCTCACGTGTAGCTATAAAATAGCTCTTATTGACTCAATTAAACTTCCATGTATATATGTTATTCAAACTAATTTGAATACTCCTTCTATTATGGAACTATAGTTCCACCCTTGTGTATAAATGGCACTCAATGTACATAAAACGATGTGTAGAAAAATATTCAAACAGTTCCTTTCCATACCTGTTATTCTACCCTCTTATTTCCAATTTCTATTGTAGTTCTGTTATGGTATCAGAGCCATGGCAAATTCCTCAGCTACCTCAAATTTAAACATCTCTCAAAACTCTCCACTCATCCCTCTTAACACCCTCCAAAATGCTCAACATGTCATTTCCATCAAATTAAACAATGAGAACTACTTATACTGGCAAACCCAAATGACACCTTATTTAAGGGGGCAAAGATTCATGAAATTTATTGACGGAACATATCCGTGTCCGCCTTCAATAATCAACATTACAGGTACTTCTGAACCACAGTGCAATCCTGAGTACCAACTCTGGATTGATCAAGATCAATTACTCCTTAGTACCTTAATTTCTTCAATAATCCTTGAGGTTATGCACATTACAACTATGACTATTATCGTAAACCTCAAGCAAAATGTCAGATTTTCTACAGCCCTACTCACACTGCAGCTACGTGTGCCCAACGATACGCACAAACCTCTCAACCAGCAGCTTACTTCTCTACCTACCACCAACCCTCATTACTTCCTACACCCTCACAACCGCAACACCAACAATGGTTTCCAGACACTGGTGCTACCCATCACGTCACTCCAGACATTACGAATCTTAGTCAGACCGATACGTATCTTGGCCCGGATCAGCTTCATGTTGGAAATGGTAAAGGACTTCATATTTCTCATACGGGTTCCTCAATTTTACACACCCCTCGTACTTCTTTTCATCTCTCGAATATCTTACATGTTCCATCTATTTCCAAATCATTACTTTCAGTCCAACAATTCACTAAAGATAATAATGTTTATTTCGAATTCCACCCCTCTTATTTTTGTGTTAAGGATCAAACCACTCATCGTACACTTCATTCCGGAACGAGTAATGGTGGACTCTATTCATTCTCTCCAGACTTGCACACTTCTTCAACTCCGCCTTCTATTGCCATTGCTACAAAAACCAACTCTAAAGGTTGGCATCGTCGTCTTGGGCATCCGCACCAACATGTTCTTAGTCGAATAATTCGATCAAATAAGTTACTGTGTAGTTCAACCTATTCTAGTCCATTTGGTAATGCATGTCCGATCGGAAAATCATCCCTGCTCACATTAAAGCCTACTCAGACTTGTACTCAAAATGTATTAGAATTAATTTTTGGTGATGTTTGGGGTCCTGCACCAATTATGTCTTCATAGGCACATCGATATTTTTTTATTTTTATTGACCATTACACGAAATTTATTTGGTTTTATCCCATGAAACTATTTTCTATTTTTATTCAATGGCAAAAATTAGTCGAACGTCAGTTTAATACCAAAATTAAATCAGGTCAAACTGACTGGGGTGGTGAATATCGTAAATAGAATTCTTTTTTCACAAATGGTGGCATTTTTCATTGCCTTGCATGTCCACATACTCATGAACAAAATGGTACCGTCGAAAGACGAAATCGTCACATTGTTGAAACAGGATTAACATTACTTGCCCAATCTTTTGTACCGCAAAATTTATGGCATTTCACTTTTGACACTGCCATTTATTTAATAAATAGAATGCCTTTTACAGTTTCATGTAATAAAACTATGTTTACCCTTATATTCAAAAGATCTCCCGACTATGCTTTTTTTTTTAAATTTGGATGTCTTTGCTTCCCATTTCTTCGACCGTACAACAATCACAAAATATCATTCCGATCGACACCTTGTGTTTTTCTCGGATATAGTCCCTCTCACTCTGGTTATCGATGCATGGCTATTCAAACTCAGCCATTATATATTGCTCGACATGTTCGATTTAATGAAACAACATTTCCTTTCAAAAATTTAAATAATTTTACCTCTATTTTTGGTCCCCCACCAAACTCTCAAAAGTTTTGGATTTCAGTACCCAATTTGGCAGCCCCTGCCAATACCTTCCAACCACTTAGTTACTCTCCATCTTCCAATAATTTTAATTCATCCACATCTCTCATTCCTTCTGGACAAACACTTCACCCATCTAATTCTTTCCAGCCACCATCATTAAACCAACCTAGTAGCTTTAATCCTACTATTCCACCCAGTAGCATTTTTGTCCAAGATTCAACGGTCCCATTTGGGAGGGGACATGCGTAGGATGAATCACCAATTTTATATCCCATAGCCATTTCTCCTACCTCATCTCCGCCACCATCCGCACTCTTGTCCACAGTACCATCCCATACAGAACCAACCTGCTTCACCAGTGCCAAGAAGTCTGCTGTTTGGCGCCATGCGATGCAAGAGGAATCCAATGCTTTGATTCGTAATGGGACGTGGTCTCTTGTCCCATCAAACTCTGGGATGAATATAATTGGATGTAAATGGGTATATCGTACTAAGTACAAAGCAGATGGGACATTAGAGCGGTACAAAGCACGCCTCGTTGCTAAAGGTTTTCATCAACAACTGGGCATCGATTAGAGCAGTACTATATATATATATTCTACTGATTTTATCGTTTGTAGGCTCTAATAAAAAAATCTCGCTCCATTAGAGACGATAAAATCACTCTCTAAATTTGGGCCTAGCCTTTTGAATGTTGTATTGTTGGAACAGTGGATGGGGAAGGTATTTTATCTTTCTTTTTGTTGGGAATGCTTTATTGCATATAATATGGACGTCTTATTTACCACAGTTTGATTGTTTCTTTTTACAGATAATCCAAAGTATGCTAATGAATGGTATTGAGATATGCGTCTAATGATCGTTTATGTACACTAAAAACTTGAAAAATTAAAGTGCCATTTTTATATAGATGTTTTGTTAATACTGATGTCTCACTTATTGCTCATTCAGTTGGTTGATGACAGAAATCCTCACATTATTATGTTATTTTGATTAATATTTGTAGCCTATGTTTAAAAAGTAGTCGTACCTTGGTTAACTATTGGTGATCTAAAACTCTATTCTTTATCCTTTCGAAAATTGGACTTGTTTAGGTTTTGATTTTGGCTAATACTTTTCTTTATCTGTTCAATGTTTGATTCAATTACTTCAAAGGGGGAGTGTATATTATAACAAGAAATTACATTTTAATCTCCTATAAAAATCAGTGTGCCTCTTTGAATAAGAACATGAAATAACTCATAGTGACTAGTGGAATGTTCAATCTTTTGGCTTGAAGACGATCAAGATTGATTTATAAATACTATGGTTCATCTTTCTTTTTATTTTTCAAATATTTATCATATGGTTTGCTGATTGAAACTTTCTAAAATCTTGAAAATTTATGAACCTATGTAATTGCATGGGTCTTTTTATAAAGCCACTTCATCAGAATTGGGAAAATTAACAAAATACCAAAAGGTGGTCCTTAAGAAAATAATAACAAAGTGGGAAAGATTATGTGATTTTTACACATCAAACTAAATGGGATGGGGAGTATGAAATTTCCAACGTGCTACGTAATGTTGCTGCTGATGTTGAAATGGTAAATTAGCAAAGAAAGATGCAATATATCTCCCACTCTAATTTCATCCATATCTTCTTAACCAGGAGGATGGAAAGTTGATGAAGACACTAGGGAATCTCTTAACCATTCAGCTATTACAATCGATCAACTATACTTGTATTCAATCAATCCCATTAAGAACTTTGGGAGTGTACATATAGAAGTCTGTGTGCTTGATCTCTTACTTTGACTAATTTGATATAAGAAAGTCCAATATGAATGATATTTGGTTGTTCCCTTCCATATTAATTACTATATCCAGCATTTTAAATATTATATTCGAAATTCATTAGGGAGATTTCAGATGTTAGGAGATCCAATCCCTCACTTGATTCACAAAAAGAAGGTTAAGGCTAATTCAGTTGAGTCTTTACTTGCTTAGTTAGCAAACATGAGCTCATTCTTGATATTTTATTGGTTTAATTACCTTAATTATTATGTAATTCTATTGTTAACTGGGTGGTAGAACGTCTTTCAAGGTAAACTCATGACTAGGCTAATTTTCAAATTACTTTAACATATAATAATTTTGAATTTTTTTTATATCTCTGAATTTATGTCTCTTGTTGCATGGTTCCTATCCCATCTACAAATAACCATAGAGAATAGGATGTGTGAATAAGAGTTTTAGGTGGTGAATTAAATTTCTTATGTGTCGTGTTCGTTTTCAAAAATCAACAATCATTACTCTTTTTTTGTAGGATTGCCTTAATGCATAGTCAAATATTAGAGAATTTATGGCCTTGAGAGGTTAAGAAACATCCTTACACATGAATTAACGTAAGCCAAAATGTACAGTTTAATTAATGGTCATAAGTATATAATTATTATAGCATTAAAAACAATTATATCAAAACAAACACACTTAGATATCTATATGCAACTCTTACTCTATGGATATATTTAAAATATTTAATACTTCCAAAAATTAGTTGTTAAAATATATATGGATTGTGAATGAAAAGTGTGGAGTGCATAGGACTATTGACATTTCACCATCTTGCATTTCCAATATGATTACATAATTCCTAATCCTTTATTAGCCTACTTATTGTTTGACAATGATGATAACATATTCGTGTTCATTGCTTTGACAAGGTTGATAAAAATGTTGGTTAGGTAACTTTTCATTTGGCATGGGTCCCTTGTAGATCATCGTCAGCCATGCACGGTGACTACGGCGAGTCGTATTATATAAGGGACTTGTCCAATAGCAGGGTTATGTACTTGTGCACTTTCCTGTCCATGAATGTCGGAACACATGTCCACAATCGTCCTTTGATGGTGGGTGAGGTTATTATATTGGTTGATATAATATACGAGGGTTGTGGAGATGAGTCTATGTATTTTGACCATGGGAAAGGGATTTTGTTAAAAAAATGATATTACTGTTTTATTTCATGGTCAATTCATTTATTGGTTGAACAATGCTTTCTTTTTAAACAAATTTGTAACATTTTAATTATACGGGGCATCTGTTTGGTTTTATTCCATATTTACTGAATGATTGAGTCGAATGAATTTGCTTGGGTTGAATTAATCTGCTTAAATTATAAACTGAGAGATCTTGTGTCCAATATGACCTTCGTTTTAACCTATTTATATAGGTAACTTGAATTTTGAAGACTACTTGATGACTTTTTGAAACTACAAAGAGTGGATGGGAGAGAGTCATCGAGTATCTGATAATCATGTAAAGGGAGTTTGGGAATGTATTAACTATGTTGATAGAAATCTTAACAGTGATAAGATTTCATATCTGTGTAACCATTGTATAACGAAAATTTAAGTCATCAAAAGACGTTGAATTGCATTTACTAATGTGCGGTATTATGAAAGACTATAAGATATGAACATTCCATGTGGAAAGAATGTCTCATATGTTTTGAAATAATTATTGGTACATGGCCGCGTGACGAATCCCCGCCGAATATAAGTGGTGAAAGATTTTTCAGCACATCGTCCTTTGATCTAGCTAATTAATGATGCTTACGGAGTCCAATACAATCAAAAGCGCTAGCCTATGAATACAAATAATATGCATATATGACCAAGTCAATGAACAAGTTGATGCAGAATTACCCAAAGATCAAGAATACATACTATTGAAAGCCTATGCGGATAGACGTTTGTATAAAAATTGAAAAGAATATCACTTGGTATTATATGCAATGATTGGTTTGCATAATTTAAAGAGTCAATTTGGTTTGTCGGGCAATAGCATAACTGAAATTCTTAAGTCGACTAAATACATTCTACCGAAAGAGAACACGTTACCACATAGTTATCTAAACATGAAAAAGAGATTGAAGAGTTTGGGTTTGAAGTAGAAATCTATTTATGCATGCAAGTATGATGACAAATTGCACTGTAATGAACAGGAACTAAATGAATGTCTTATATGCAAGGAGACAAGATATATGTTTTATGAGAGTGGAAAAGACGGTATAACAAAATTTTGCAAGTGTTTGTAAGTTTCATCGAATGTATTAAATTAATTTCCCTTCGGACAATGGTTGAAAATATTTTTAACTGTACAGTGGATAGAAAAGGCCATGATATGGCACGCTCGAGCTTAAATCGGTGGTAATATCTTCCATCATCTGTTTAATTCACTCATATGGCAGCTTTCAAATGTACAACACCATGAATTTTTAAAAGAACCACTCAATGTCTGTCTTACATTATCAACCAAACGGGTTAACCCTTTTGGTAATTTAAACACTAATTAGAGTTATTGGCCAATTCTCATGACATCTTTAAGTTTATATCCAATAGTGTGTATGGAAAATGAGTTCACATTATTGACATTATTAATACCCGGGTGTATCCCGGTGATGATATTGATATTTTCTTAGCCCAATTATACAAGCATCACTCTTTCCTTTCTTTGATTAACTGGTCATATCCCGATGACACTTGACTTTCACAGGGGTAAAGAGTTCACACTTAAAGCAATGGTTATGTGGGTGATCTACGACTTTTTAACCTATAGAACCTTATCCATTTGCAATATTATGGATGTCCCATTTATGGGGAGGAAACTAAATCCACTTGGCTACATCATAGTGGGAAAATGAGTTGCGTCAGTCATTGTAGATATCTATCGAGCAGTCACCCTTTTAGGAATAACAAATCTAACTTTTTACATGTCAGATAAGAGCATAGGGCGGAACCTACTCGGCTTTCCACTTATCAAATAAAGGAGAAGTGGAAGGTTGCGACTTCGAGGAATAAGGTTGTAGGAAAACACCCGCTGTTTGAGGCCAAAATCATAAATCTAGGGAAGATGGGAAAGGTCTTAGTAAACTGAAGGCATGGTCCAAACAGTCATTCTTATTTGACTTTTCGTATTAGAAAGAGCATTGCGTAAGACATGTAATTGATGTGATACACATGGAGAAATTTTTTTTGGAACATCTAGTAGGTACGTGTCTGGGTTGATCTCATTCAAAAGATGAAGAAACGGTGTGTCATGATCTAAAAGGAATGAAAATAAAATAAAATTTGTGGTTAAAAATTAATCCTACAAATGGAAGAAATTCGATTCCCATGGGTATTTCACTTTGAAAACTAGTGATAAAAATATCATCCTAGACATGTTGTTTAACTTAAAGACTTCGAATGGTTACTCCGGTAATATACGAAGGGTTATAATCTATTAAACAAATGACCTGAAATAGTGCAAGTCTCAATGGGCACGTCATCATCCAATTAATCCCTTTATTGTTTAGCCATTGCTTCTATGAGCACAAATATCTCCATTGAGGAATGATGAATATTAGTTTGTGCTTCACCTTACTTTGTGAAAAAGTGATAAACAAGACACACATTAAGGCTATGGACCCATCAGGTATCATTAGATGTATCTGTGACTATCCCGATGGGGGCAGGGGGATTCCCCCTCCCTCTCTCTCCGATATGCGCACAGAATCGTGAACTTTCTCGGGGCACTCGGTCATCGTCAATATGGGGTAATATGTAGAGATAGATTCTCCATATTATTTTGCCCAAAATAGGCAAAAAGAAATCTTTTCACCTCAAGAGAACGGCATCAAGGACAATAATGATGCTTGAGAAACCAAATAGTTTTAGAATGGAAAGGTGTTAGGCACCCATTCTGCCCTTTCAGTCTCTCGTGGGCATGTGTTAATCTTCTCCTGTTAGAATCTGTAGAGTGTGTTCTTATGTTCATATTATAGATGGAGAATGGAATCGTTCAATTCCCATCATGGACAAGGACGGAGTGAATTCATCCATAGTAGCGTTCCCATAAATAATAATTTAAAATATAATTTAAGTGTTAGCCGAATCACAAGTCATTACGGTAGGACGAATGTATACATCGGGCAAGACACAAGCTCTCAAGAATATGACATTCATTAAGAATATAATAAAAATAATATGACAAATGAGCATGAGGGAGAACTCTAATCTTAGGATTTACCCAAGATACCTACGTAGCCCAAGGGGCATCAAAGTCCACGTAGTTCGACAATAACATAGGGTGGGATTTAACCCATAAATCCAAGAAGGGGATATCTATTATATATGTGTGTGTGTGTGTAGAGAAAAACGGGCTTCAAGTGTGAGAATGTGTAATGAGAGTACCTCTTTTAGAATTTATAGATAAACCCTATTTTTCTTGTTTTCGATCTTTTTATAAAAATAAAGTATGTGCAAATACTACTAATAAAAGTTTAAGATTAAGGTATGTGATGCAATGAAGTAAAGCCCTAAAGTGGAAATGAAACAATTAATACTAAAATAGGAGAATTTATAAAAAAGGATGGAGAATTGGACCTCCTTATGAAGACTTGAAGAGGATCTTGAGTGTGGATACACTGATCTTGCAATGAGATGAAGGTGGTATGAGGCGATGGGAGGAAATTTACTAAATGTAATATGAAAATAATGGAATGAAGGTGAGAAATGGGTTTTTAGGAAGGGAATAGATCTAAATTCGAGAGAATGTTCTCTAAATTGTTGAGAAGGATATTCAGGGGTGACTTTCAAAGTGAGGTCATGGCCCCTATTTATAGGTCCAAGGGAGTGCCAATCGATAGGATCCTAGACCTTCCGATCGGCATAGCCCCTCAGGCACGCTATTGATAGGTAAGGTCCTAAGGGTTCCATTCAACAGTCTGGGATAGGTTTTTTAGAAAAATAGTCATAAAATGGGAACCCTAGGTCAGAATAATGCATAGGGAAGGCCGTTAGAAAGGGTATTCAGAGCCCTTTAAGAATTTATTGGTCCTCACCCAAGTTTGGAAGTTGATCGAGGTCAAACGAAGCTCTGAATTATCGTTGATCATTATACAGGAAGTTCACAGAGTAAAACGGATCATTCGTCTGAACTGTAAGGCCGATACGTGTAAGGGAAAGATCGTAGAAAGGGTATTCAGTACCCTTCGAGATTTTATTCAGCTTCGATTCGAAGAGTTGACCAAGGTCAAATGGGTACTAGAAGTGCCCGGTTACCCTTTGGAGTAAAATGGGTCGTTCATCCGTACCGTAAGACTGATTCGCACATGGGTCAGACCGTTGGAAAGGGTATGAGAGACCTTTGAAGATTCATTTAGTTTCATTTAAGAGGGGGAGTTAACTGAGTTTAAACAGGGCCCAAGAGAGCTCGATGGCCTCCAGATGAGTTTTTAGGGTAAAACGGATCGTTCATCTGCTTTAGTTTGGCCGATTCGCATATGGGGTAGATCGTTGGAAAGGAGATTCAGAGCCCTTCGAAGATTCATTGAGATTTTTCTCAAATAAAAGTTGAACAAAGTTAAACGGGGCCCGAGAGTGCCGATGGCCTTTAGATCGATACTCGGATTATAATCTAGGGTTTGTGGTGAATGAGTGGGTGTTAGGGACCAAAGAAGATGCTTAGAGGGTCCTAGGATGGGGTGTCTACAGAGAACCCCTCAATGGTGAGCTTGGAACAAGTGAAGGCCATCGAATGATAGACACCACATCGACTTTGGGAAAGAGGATTTTAAGTCAATTTTGTGGACCTAGAGGATGTGGTTGACCGATTTAGAGGGTTTAGGTCAGTTCTGAGGACCTCGGGAGATGAAGATGACATATTCAACGGGTAAGGATCGATTCTAAGGACCTAAGGAAATAAGGATGATTGGTTCTACAGATCAAAGTTAATTCTAAGAACCTAGGAAGATGAGAATGACAAATTCTACGGGTTGAAGATGTGTTAAGATTGGTTCTAAGGGGCTAGGGTGACCAATTCAGCGGGTCGGACAGATTCGGTGGGGTGAGGTTGATTCTGAGGGGGTCTTGGCATTGACCATGTTGTATACTTGATCTTTACCTGAAGAGAGAGACCCAAGAAGGATAAAAAAATATTCATTAATGTAAGGACAAAAATTTCCAATTGAGTCCCTGTATTGTTTTGACTTAATTCCATGACCAAAACTATGTTTGTAATATGTCATAGGGAGAATTTTATTTTGTCACGATCCCACTTGGTCTATGATGTATTAAAGAAATTGAAGACGTTGCGGCAAAGCTTCAAAGAATTAAATCATGCCGAAGTTTAATTAGTGCAAGTTTAATCGTCTTCAAAGTTAAATTCATTCCGAGATCACTCAGGTATGAATGCGTATAATTAATGGTGCTCGGAATTATTTTATAAAAGATAAGGATGTAATTTTAATAGAGAAAAATGTTTTTAAATGTGTTAAAAGTGTTTTAAAGGTTTACACTTCGTTTTATGATGATAAGCTCGTAAAAGAGTTTGACATTTTTGGATCTCTCTTTAGAAGAGACGTTTTAAACAAAAAGTCAAAAAGTCAAACTTTCACGCTGTTGTTCAAATGACATCCAATCTCATTCGAACGAGATGGGATGTCGCTCGAACGAGTTCCTCAAGTCGTTCAAACGACACGTTTTTTGAGGCGGCGTTTAAATCCTATTTAAACAGTGTTTTCATCATAGTTTTGTAAGTGTGCATTCTGGAAAATAGTATTCGACCAGAAACTTGTTTTGCACATGTTTTCTAAGGTTTATAAAGCATAAACACATCCTTAGAGTTTGCAAAGATTCGAGTTATCGTTCTTATATGTTTAAGTGATCTTGTTGCACCAAAGTTGTTTGTTTTACACATTGAACATCAAAGGGTTTTGCGGTGAAGAAAAGAGAAGGACTTCTTGTTCGACATCGTAGATGAATCAAAGCCATTCGGTGGACACCGAGACATACGTGGACGCGCATGTTGTGGACAGGTATCGTGGAAGATGAAATTTCTGTGTGGGCACTATTGAAGAACGGTTGAAGATCAGAAGGAGCGTCAAGACCCGTGGGGATCGAGTCTTAGTGTAAGGTTAATCTGTCTTTGTAAAACTATTGTTCATAGTGATTGTCTGGCTTGGGGCGTCTAAGGTTGTTTTCTCGTTTTGGGTTTTTTCCTCGTACATCCGGCGTTGTGAGTATTCTTTACTTTAGTTTACTTTCTTTAATCACTAAATGCATGTTTAGGATTAATCAAGATAAAATTGGTTTAAAGTAAGAGTTAGGTTTTTCACAACTTGGTTTGATGCACTTTTAAAAGTTGGATCTTTTTGGGAGAAAAATTGGTTTTATTTAAAACACACATATCGGGCCACTCACACTTTCAAATTGGTATCAGAGCTGGAAAATATTTTTTATTTGTTTTGTGATCCCGTGTGTTTTCAAAGATGAATTCTGGATATAATGAATTTTCTCGAACTCCTGTTTTTTATGGCACTAATTACACTTATTGGAAAATGAGAATGAGTTGTGCTTTAAAATCTATTGATGAGCGTGTTTGACTTTCAGTTGAGAAAAGTTGGACACCCCCTGTCACTATTGTAGGTGAGGTCACTAGTTTAAAGCCTGTTGAGTCATGGATCGAAACTGAACAAAGATTTGCATAATATAATTCTAAGGGTCTGCATGTTATTGATTCACATGTCACACAGGAAGAATATAATAGAATTATGACTTGTGAAACATCAAAAGAGGCTTGGGATAGTTTGTCACTCACTCACGAGGGTACTAGCACGGTTAGGGTGTCAAAACTTCAAAATCTCACTACACAATTTGAGACCATTAGGATGTTAGAGAGTGAGACCTTTGATGAGTTTTATGCTAGGTTGTCCAATATTATCAACTCGTCGTTTAACCTAGGTGAGAAAATTCCCTACAACCGTGTCATTAAGAAAATCCTTAGGTCGTTGCCTAGTAGGTTTGATGCGAAAGTGACCATATTAAACTCCTTGGGTAGGTTAGAGTCGACGAAATTAGAAGAGATTGTAGGTGACTTACAAACCTATGAAATCGACATGATTACCTCCAAGTAAGTGCCCAAGAAAGAAAAGGGTATTGCTTTGAAAACCCGGAAGGAGGAAATTACAGTTTCGAATTCCGATTCCGATTCCGATTTTGAGGATGTTGCTTTGTTGGCAAAGAAATTTAAAAAATTTATTAAGTTTCAAAAGCAATCAAAAGATGCCAAGAAATTTGAAAAATTCAAGAACAATAAAGTAGATCCCGCCTCTAAGGATAAGTTTAAGAAGCCTAAGAGAGATGAGTCGGATAAGTGTTTTGGGTGTGAAGGGTACGGTCACAAAGTTAAGGAGTGTCCCACTATACTTAAGAAATAGGGCAAGCAACCCATTGTCTATAATGCCACCTTAAATGATAGTGATCCGAAAGAGGGAGAGAGTTCCCCCATTGATCGTAACTTTGTTGCATTTATGGAATGTCATGTGAGCGACGATAATTATCATGTGCATGACACTTCTGAGGAAGTTTTGAGTGTATCCCATGTTAGTAAGGGTGAAGAGAGTGACGAGAAGGAGGTAGATGTGAAAGAATTGCAAAATGCGTTTAATGAGTTGTATGCTGAAACGGTGAAGGTGAAAAAGGCTAACTCAAAATTACAATCTAAGTTGAATGAGCGTGCCATAGAAAATAATGATAGTTTGATTGACGATCTTAGGGCACGAGAGAAGAAGTTTAGGGAGAAACTAGAGTTTGTGGAAAAAGAGGGAGATAATCTCCGTGGTTTGATGGAGTCCTTGAAAAAGGATATTTTAGAGTTTGAAGAGTCTAGGCGTTTGCTCAAGTCTAGTATTCATGAGTTGGAGGAGAGATTGAGAGACTCATCTAAAGTCAAGTCTGATTTGGAGGCTAGGTCGGAGAAGTTAGATAAGATCCTAGGAACCGTCCAAATTAAGGGAGATAGGGGAGGTATAGGTTTTGATGAGAGAGTTGTTCCCATTCCCCCCGCACGTGTGAGAAACACTAGGATGGTTAGAAAAGGTCCCCATATAGGTAATCATTCCCACCACCTCTGCACTTGCACGTTTTGTGGTAGGAAAGGTCACCTTTGGCGTTATTGTTACAACTTTAGACATACTCCTAGGAAGTTTAGGAATAAAGTTTCCCCGGCTCCCATAACCCCCATGCCCCGTTTTACACCTACTTGGGTTAGGAAATCGGATTTAGTGGCTTTAGGAATTAAACTTCATGATTCTCGTTTGGGTACACTTGACTCTTCCCATGCAAAATCTAAAGGATGATAGTGTTACCATGTTTATCATATGCTAGTTTGCTTCATGATATATTCATTTCTAGTATTATGACATGTGTATCATTTTTGTATTATAGTTTTCATTTATTTGAGTCATATTTGAAAAATACAAAAAGATTTTGTTTTTGAGAAAACTTTTGAAAATCCAAAAAGATTTTTCTTTTATTTGAGTCAAAATATGAAAAGCCAAAAAGATTTTTTATTTTTGTTTTGGAGTTTACATGTTTGATATGGCATATTGGTGTGCTTGGACCCCCCATCGTTTCATATACATGTGGCTAGGACATTTGGTCATTATTATCAATGCTTAGAATGATCTTAACCATTGTTTATATGGGGTTGTTTCGAAGTTGATATGCATTTTGATTCGACTTTGTATATATGCCAACACGCACACATGCACAAGTTTATATGGATGTTTGACTTCTCTTGCATATTTGAATTTGGTGAGGCGTTCTTATCTCAATCTTGTCATCTATGCGTAAGTAAACTTAAGGAGAAATGTGCACGTAATAACCGTTTACCGTGAGGATTTAAAAATGGTAAAAATAATGAGTGATTCACGGGAAAGGGCGAGAGTTAAAAATTAACTCGTCGTGAAAGCCACCGTTTAAAAGAGCCCAAAAGAAAATGCAATATGCTAAGAAAAGGGCCAACAAGATTTTCTCTAAGTTGAGAATGCTAGAAACCTCAAAAGAACTTGAAAATATATGATATTATTGAGGGAGTTTGGATGGATTAAAAAAAAATTTAACGGGTTTGCACAACTAATCCTAATGTTGAAACATTTAAATTTGACGCTATTGTTTGTAGAATTGTCAAAATTCTAGATTTGTCTGCATGTAGTAAGTTTAGTTCATTAAGCTCACTCTTTAATTGTCATATGGCTATGATAAAGTTTGATGATTAATCGCTATCAATTAGAGCTTCTTGATCGTTTCGATGTGTTGGAATTGTGACTCATTTGTTGTAGTTTCACGCTCATTCATTCCATGTCCATGTTAGAGCACATCGGTACTATGTTTGCATGTAACTCACATTTTTAGTTTTTATGAGTTTTTGTATTTTGTGCGAAAAGCCTATTGTTTTGCATCTGTTAGGCCCTTCCTGGAAGTATTTTTGTGGAAATTTTTTCACTGGGCAATACTTTATATTATTTCTGGGAATCTGAAAAATTTTGGCAGGTCACGCGAAGTCGTTCAAACGATAACTCATCTCGCGCGAACGACATATGTACTTCGTTCGAGCGACTTCCTTATCTTGTTTGAGCGAAGTCCCTGGCTCGTTCGAACGACGGGCTGAAAAATGTCTTCTGATTGGTTTGCAGTCCACTGGTTTAATTTGATATATTTTTGGTACTGCGGGAAGCATTTCTGAACTGTTGGGTTTAAATGCAGGTTCTTTTATGTTCTAAATTGGTATTTTGCATATGAGTCCGTTTATCACACCTGATTAATTTGCGATATTCTTTGTGTGATTCCTTGGTTTACTAGCTACTGATTTATCATTGCTTGATCATATTTAGCTGGTTGTTTCATGATTATCTAGCGGTTTTCAATTCTCAAATTGGTATCAACTTAATTCAAATTGGTTTCATATTCTCATGCTAGATATTTCATATTGGTTTATCTTTTCACCGGATTTTCTATTCGAGACAAAAAGGGGGAGAGATGTATGTGATGTAGGGGGAGATTTGTTAAGCGCTACTAGTGATTTCTGGATTTATATTTTGTTTTATTATATTTGTTTCAAATTGATATCAAATAATTGCTCACATGTTTCAAATGATTTGTTCTTATTATAAATATAAATTGGTATCATTTGTTCCTTCATACTTCACTGGATATCTGTTTGTCTGTTTCATGTGTGTAGGTATGCTTCACCGATTTGAGATTTCAAGTCTACAGCACATTCAGACAGTTCATGCTTGCCAGTGCTACATATTCTAGTCCGTGTCCTGTATTTTTTATTTTGGGTTTATGGGATGGGATTTAGGCGTCATACGGCTTGACGGCCCGGTTAGGCATCTCACTGGTTTAGTTTTGTCCCGGAATATTCAAAGGGGGAGATTTGTAAGGACATAAATTTCCAATTGAGTCCCTGTATTGTTTTGACTTAATTCCGTGAACAAAACTATGTTTGTAATATGTCATATGGAGAATTTTATTTTGTCACGATCCCACTTGGTCTATGACGTATTGAAGAAATTGAAGACATCGCGACAAAGCTTCAAAGAATTAAATCATGCTGAAGTTTAATTGGTGGAAGTTTAATCGTCTTCAAAATTAAATTCATTCCGAGATCACTCAGGTATGAATGCGTATAATTAATGGTGCTTGGAATTATTTTATAAAAGATAAGGATGTAATTTTTATAAAGAAAAATATTTTTAAATGTTTTAAAAGTGTTTTAAAGGTTTACACTACGTTTTAAGATGATAAGCTCGTAAAAGAGTTTAACATTTTTGGATCTCTCTTTGGAAGAGACGTTTTAAACAAAAAGTCAAACTTTCGCGATGTCGTTCAAACGACATCCAATCTCGTTTGAACGAGATGGGATGTCGCTCGAATGAGTTCCTCAAGTCGTTCGAACGACATGTTTTTCGAGGCGGCGTTTAAATCCTATTTAAACAGTGTTTTCATCATAGTTTCGTAAGTGTGCATTCTAGAAAATAGTATTCGACCAGAAACTTGTTTTGCACATGTTTTCTAAGGTTTACAAAGCATAAACACATCCTTAGAGTTTGCAAAGATCCGAGTTATCGTTCTTATATGTTTAAGTGATCTTGCTGCACTAAAGTTGTTTGTTCTACACATTGAACATCAAAGGGTTTTGCGGTGAAGAAAAGAGAAGGACTTCTTGTTCGACATCGTAGACGAATCAAAGCCATTCGGTGGACACCGAGACATACGTGGACGCGTGTGTTGTGGACAGGTATCGTGGAAGACAAAATTTCTGCATGGGCACTATTGAAGAACGGTTGAAGATCAGAAGGAGCGTCAAGACCCGTGGGGATCGAGTCTTAGTGTAAGGTTAATCTGTCTTTGTAAAACTATTGTTCATAGTGATTGTCTGGCTTGAGCCATCCGAGATTGTTTTCCCGTTTTGGATTTTTTCCGCGTACATCCGGCGTTGTGAGTATTCTTTACTTTACTTTACTTGCTTTAATCACTAGATGCATGTTTAGGATTAATCAAGATAAAATTGGTTTAAAGTAAGAATTGGGTTTTTCACAACTTGGTTTGATGCACTTTTAAAAGTTGGATCTTTTTTGGAGAAAAATTGGTTTTGTTTAAAACACACATACCGGGCCACTCACACTTTTAATTAATTATTTGATTATCTTGATTTAGTGGCTTATTTTATATGCACTTTAATTTGCTATTGAGGTTTTATTTGGAGGAAAAGTAGGGAAAAATATGTTTTTTAGAATTTTTTAAAATATAGGGAGGCCATGGAGGCTTAGGTAAAGAGAATTTCTCTTTGAAGGGATTTATTTAGTGTAAAAGTAGGAGAAATGTGATTTTTGGAAATTGATTTTGGGGAAAAAAGAGGAAAAGGGTTTTTTTCTAAAAAGAGGGGTTATCGATGAGCATTCCCTTTGAGTAGCCTATCGGCATGTGGGTCAAGTTAAATTGCTCTTAAGCTTTGATTGCATTTTTCGGCATAGTTGTGTACTTTTATAGGGTTTAGAATTAAACAGGTTTCCAGAGTTTTGTTTTTTGCCAAGGATTTTGAGTATAAAAGTGTAATACCCCGTAATTTTATTGATTTTTATTTAATGAATTAATTGAATTATATTTAATGGATTAATTGAATTGTATGAGAATTATTAATTGGAAATTAATCCAGATTTAAATACTAGCGAGATGTGAGTTGGTATTTTATTATGATGATGATATTATATATTACTGAGTATATATGGTAATATATGACTATTGAAAGTATCGAAATTGTCAAGAGTTATAAAAATGACAATTTGGGAAATTAAGTTGGGATGCGCGTGTCAGTCGCGTCAGAAATCAATTTAATTAGATTTAAAGAGTAAATTATAATTTTATCAACTGTATGGTTATTATGAGTGCGCCAACGTGTCCGGAAGGGTCGAGATAGTCAGAAAACACTAGTCGGGGGTTTAGTTTGGGTCTCGGGGCATTTTTAGGCCAAACCGACAACCCAGAAGGGTATTTTGGTAATTTTAAAAATTAAGGAATTAAGACCCACGAATTTTAGAGTTTATTTATATATTATTAGAGAATCCATTAGGGCCATTATCATCCAAAAACAAGATAGTGGGCTACGTGAGTTAGAGAGAAGTTGCAAAAGGGTTTCCAAACCAAAACCATTACCCACCACCACCATTTTGGATGGAAATTGTGACCGGAAAGAAGAGAGAATCAACCCTTGAACACCAACAACGAATCAGAACATCAAACTTAAGGCAAGTGATTTGATTTCATTAGTTTCAATGAATATTTTCTTTATGTTTAGTGTAGAAATTAATAATTGTCTTGAAAGATTTGATGAAAACCCAATGAATTTGATGTACAACCCTAAACCTTGGTTAGGAATTACATGTAGAATTGTTCTGGACGAATTTAGTACCCAAAACATAACTTTTGATGATTTAAAAACGGATTAAAGAGGAGAATTATCATTGTTCTTGAAGAACATAGAAAACTAGGGTTTTTATTGAAGCTTTGATCCATATGAGGCCAATGATTGATGATTAAAAGGTTTTGGAACGTTAACAATGATGTATTTTGGTTGTATGATGATCCTATAACATTAGATTATAATTTCATACCTTGTAATGAAGTTTTGGGAAGAATTTTGGACTAAAAGAACGAAGTAGTCCGTAGCCCATCTGGTACGATCGATCAAAATTCATAGGTCGATCGATCGACCACCATCGATCGATCGACATTCAAGGTCGATCGATCGAACTTCCCAGAATTGGTTACATTTTTCCCTTTTTTGAATTTTAATAATTTCGACCCTAGATAATTATTGTTGGGAACTTTGTGAACACTCTTAGACTTGAGGAAGACCAGTAGGTATGTTTGCAAGATCGAAGTATAATTAGGATTCAATTTTGGGAATTATACGAAACCTAATAAAGCTCGTCGAGTGAGATACTATTAGAGTTGAGATTAAATGATTAAATTTTGTATAGTGGATAATATAAGGTTAGTGGCAGAAATGAGGACCTTAAGAATAGTGGATTTAAATGTGGGAATAATAAGAGACTTGGTAACCTTTATGGGTTAGGTTTTAAATACTTGGAATTACGACGTGAGATGTGTCGGCGGTCTATATTGTATATTTTTCGAAGACTTAAAAATGTACAAATTGGAATAACGCTAAAGGGATGTAGAATATACCTCTATTAATATTATAAGATATCTAAGATGTGTGAATGCTTAGTATATGGACTTATATGTGTATAACATACCTACCATACTTGCTATCACGGGAGGTCGGCTTTCGAACAGGGCCATCTAATCTTTGTGTGCCTACGGGGGGGATTTAGATTGGTACCTTAAGGACATGGGGTTGTGAATGACTTATTTGTGAGTTAATAAGTCAGCTGACTATGGGAGCGTATGTATGTGCGTGACCCATGGATATGTGAACTATGTTCGCCTCCAATATGTTTGATTTTTCTTATTAAAGCGGTTCTTGAGACATTCGAATACGTAGTCCTTATGTACGTGATGTACCAATTTTTGATAGCAGAGTATGTGTGCACCACAGCTTAGATTAGGGGTGCCCCAAGTATATTATTATGTTGAAATTTATATATTGGTGATGATAACAGACTCCTTGTTAATGTGGGTGAATGTTCTTATTAATGTGTGTTAATAGTTGCGACACTTTGAGTAAAGTTAAAATTGAGAATTTCCTATATGATTTAAAATAAATTAATCTGAGAAATGAAAAGGTAGATTCACATAAATTAGATTGGAATGTCTTGAACGAACCCCTATATTATCATGTGAGGACGGGTTGCAGTATAGACTAGTTAGTTAGCGGCATAACTAGGATGGATTATGTTTATACGTTAAGCGTGCAGATTAGTTGAGAGGTAAGAAACTCATGTGAGAGAATGGAACTAGCATGTACTTTATATTCATTGTTTAATGCAATTAAACACTTGCTATATTTTTAAACTGTTTTCACATCGGGCTCTGACTCGTTTTCTTTTAAATATATTTTCTTGAAAAACCTTTTAGGTGCCCATCCACAGGGACGCCAAGCTTAGGAGTTCCATTTCAGTGACGTGTTGTAGCTGTTGTGGAAGTTACAGGATCTTGATGATAGACGCCTCCACATTATATATTGATTCCATTTCATACTTATTCACTTATTAGGTTATGTTGCCCCTTTTCTTTTAGAGACAGTTTTATCATACTCAGTTTCATTACAGTTTTGAAGTTAATTCATTTATTATTCAGACGTTGTATTTGGTTTTATCCATTATTTGGGATTATTCAGAGGAGTGTTACTCCAGACTCATTTTATTATTCCATTATTGTCTTAATGTGACTGTGATGTGATGGTAGTATCATTTAGCTAATAAATTTATTTGGTTGCATGTTAATCTAATTTAATAAAATTTGACAACTCACTTTTAAATATTAGGTGGCTAGAAATTGTTTAAATAAATGTTTTTCGACAGTGATGTTATGAACTGAACCAACTTGACATTTTTTATTAATTTGAATAAAGGAGTAGCTACCCGGTATTTAATTAGTCGGGGTGTCACAAAAAGTAGGAGGTATGGGATGTGCTTTCTCCACTAATACCCACATTTCTCTTCTTGCTTCTCCTTTCTTATTCCCAAATGGATTTACCCATGTATAAATAATTTTCCTCTTACCTTGATGGTTTGGAGTTTATGTGCCTATACAATATGGACTATGATGCTTTCAACCTGTGCCTAATTTCTTTGTGGTGTAATCGAGCCATAGATTAGATTTTTTTAGCAGCAAGGGTACAGTTCTAGTACCTTCAGGACCATATCTTTTTTTCTAGCCGGACGAGATCTGTCCTACCTTTGAAGAATTCTCAGTAATGTTGGGGGTCAGCCTTAATGTGGTGGCAACTATACCCAATTTTTCCCGTTCTCCCCACGCATTTCTGGCGAAGTTACTCCATATTTCTCCTTCGATGGCTCGACCATTGGTTACTATAGGGATTATTTACATTCAGGAGGTTATACATTACTTGTTCTCGATAAGCTTTGAGGACATTAGATTAGATGGAATTATTGCCTTGCGACTTAGTACAAGACTTTTATTGGTGATAGGGGACTTAATGGTGGATCCCTAAGTGGATACGATGACGGCATAGATGTCTCACTGCCATAATCCCATGGAAGTGGTGTTAGCTGAGGCCCTGAACGGTCTGGATGATTAGAAAAAGGGGTTTTATCTTTGTAAGGGGGAGCCCCATAATGTTGTTCATGTGGCTTGCTAAGAGGTTTCGTCTGTCGGCCCCTCCTGAGTATCCCTTAGTGGGTGTGCCTAATTTCTTTGTCCAGCCTTTCTTTAATTTTTTTCCCATCTATAGAAAATTGTGTCAATTGATTTACAGATCAGGGAGCATGGTGTCTTCGTTGGTCGGCGCCATGGTGGGGAGACTTGTAGCCTATTTTTCAGATTAGAGAATATTGGTATGTGCGGTTAGTCGGCCTTCATCAGACTTCCTTTTATTTCCCCTAGAGGATTCTTTGCCAAGTTGGGTGGAAATTAATTGTGACCCCTCACTTAACAAACTTCTTCGCAGTGGAGGACCAGAATGAATCATTGCGGATGATGCTAGGCTTCTTGTGGCATCAACTTCATCCGTCTACCCATCCTTCACACCCTTTAGGAGGCGTTGGCATGTATCGGGGACTAATTAAAGTGGTTATGGAAATGAATAGTGTAGAAGATCATGGAGGAAGAGATCGTTCAAAGGTGGTTCATTGACTTCGATAATATGGAGGAAGGTGTAGGAGTTTTATCTAGGCTTGTTAGGGTGTACCTCTCCTTGGAGCCTATACAGAGTGTTAACCAAAAGTTAGAGGCTTGGGTACCTTTGGGGACTAGAAATGATGACGAAATGGGGCCTTAGGGCAATAAAGGCAATGTTTGTGAAGCTTGGGTGATTTTTATGAAGCTGGGGTAATTTTGGGTGAAGGTAGGGTAATTTGTGGTCGATAGTGAGAAGATTTATGTCTTTAAATACTGTAATCATCGACTACTTATATGACCTCAGCTTCAAAATGGAGTCCATTATTTGATATTAACTCGTGAGGAACTTCGTATCGGTATATGATGTTCTTTCTGATGAACTTGGCCACTTGTTTAGAATTTATTATTGCGTATGACTTGGCTTGGACCCATTTGGTGAAGTAATCAATTGCGACCAGGATGAATTCATGATTGTTTGAAGCTTTGGGAGTAACCTTCCCTATGCCCAATGCCCTAGGTGGAGAAGGGCCAGCGAGAAGTTATGTTGTATAGTTCATGAGTAGGCAAGTGTTGGAGACTAGTAAACTGTTGGCATTTGAGGCATTTCGAACATAGGAAGTGCAATCTTGAAATGGGGTGGTCCAATAGTATCCTTGACGGATGACCTTCTTAGCAAGCATATGACCGTTCATATGCGGCCAAACTTCCCCACTAAGGATCTTCTGTATTATTTCTTCGACATCATCTCTTGCTATGCAGCTATGCAGTGCAATTGGGTTCCATCAAAGTTTCTCTTAAAAAATTCTCGGTCACAGATGATATACTAAGCAGTCTATTTTTAAAAGGGCGCACGGCACTTCTTATCTACGTCTTGGGGATACCGACCATGTTTAAGTAGGCGCTAGATGTCATAATACGATAACCCGGCCGTATCAAAATCTTCCTCGGTGATAAGATCAATGTGGTAGCGGTGGGTTTAACTCGTTTTAAGCACTCGCTGATTTTTAAACTGTTTTCAACTCGGGATCAGACCCATTTTCTGCAGATCTCTTTTATTGTGAACTTACTTTAGGTGCCGAGCCACAGGGACACTAAGCATAGGAGATCCATTCACTCGACGAGTTGTAACTACTATGGAAGTTACAGGACCTTGGTAGTAGACACTTCTATGTCCATCATTTCTTCCTTTTGAGTTACTTTATCAATTAGGGCATGTTGCCCCATTTCTATTCAGATGTTCAGATATTTTGGATTCTGTTATTTACTTCTTTCAGTTGTGGATGTATTTCTGTTGGATTATTGTATTTGGGACATAGACTGAAAGTGTTTACTCCTGTTCCATTTATTATTGCAGTTATTTCTTAATCATATTTGATTGATGTGAATGGTGAATGTTTAATTATTCGTAACCTAGTTTTATATAAATTAAAAGATAAAATTTTGGCATTAACCTTATTAAATATTAGGTGGTTAGTATTTAATAATAAAGTTTTCGACAGTGATGCATAATTTGAACCAACTGGATATTCTGATTTAATTTAATAAATGACTGATCACTCGGTATTTAATTAGGTGGGGGGTCAGAGGTGGTATCAGAGCATCTGGTTCTAGAGTTCTTAGGATCTGTGCGGCGTATTATGCTTTTCGTGTATCCTTCTTTGATATAGAGCCCTTATATTAGGAATGTTGTATTCATCCTTATGCGTTGGAAATTCGTACTTCTGCGATTTATTTGTTTGAATGTTGAACTCATTGATTCCATTTCAACTTTCAGATGGCACGTCAAGAAGAACAAGCTAACACTGTTGGGGGAGTCAATGAGCAAGGCCAGCTGATACCTCAGGTACCCCCGAAGAGAGTATCAATCGTCGAAATAGCATGCATTTTAGCACAGGCAGTTACCACTACAGTCTTACAGTACTAAGATCGCAGTATGCAGCTTATAGGAGGCAAAAGAACAAAAGAAGATAGTGAATCTGATATGACTAGAGTTAACAATTATGGGAAGACACCAATACCGCAATAACAAGTTCCTCAGGATCGTAAAGACCGCGAAGGTAATATAATTTTCTTGACGAGCCAAAAGCATCGGGGCTAATAAAGCCAAGGACATAATAATGTCACAAAAAGGTGTTTCAATTATGGAAGAGACGAACATAAACGTCAAACTTAGCAGGAATAAGCTGGAGAGAAACTTCGACCTGACCAGCAAGAACAGCAAGGCCAAAGAAGGCAAAGACTTTCAGGATTTTGCTATAAGTGTGTACAACAGGGTCATAAGTGGAGGGAATGTCCCCAACCTAATATTGTTTTTCATCAAGATGCTTAGTAGGGCCAACAGGTCTAAGGAAGAGATGGAACTGAGCAACAGGGCCAAAATTGACAGAATCGTAATGTGACACAGTTTGTTGGTAGGTGCTTCAATTGTCGCAGGATAGGTCATAGAAGGAAGGATTGTCCAGATAAGGGCAAGACACCCCGGCAGCAGGGGCACAGGGGAGGACACTTTTCAGGGAGGTGCTTTACTTGCGGTAACACGGGCCACAAATATCAGGATTATCCTCAAAGGGGTCGATCCCCGCAACGTCAAGGCGCTCGTCAGGAGCCCCAGCGATCGATATTTTCGGTCGCCCTCCCTGCACCACCCCCGGTACCAACTTTACCAGCCATTCCAGTAGTTTCAGTTCAGTAGGGACAGCTACAGTATGGGCGTGTCTACAATGTTCATGATCCCATGGTTCATCAGTCCCCGCCCGTAATCGAGGGTATATTTTCTATTCAGGGGAGTATGGGGTGGATATTATTTGACACAGGGGCTTCACATAGTTTCATTTCCACTAGTTTTGCATGCACCACAGGTTTATTAGACACGGCAGATAGCACCGTTACTATTGTAGACTCACCATTGGGCTATGGGTCTTTGATATTCTTTATATGTCGGGGAGTAGGCATAGAGATTGGGAGATTGCTTTTACTGACCGATATGCTTTTCTTAGAGATGCACGAGTATGACGCTATTATTGGTATGGATTGGCTAGTTACATATAGCGCTATGATTGATTGTTATAGCCATAGTATTGTGCTTGCCATACCGGGTCAGGAGATGTTTTTGGTGGCGATGCCTCATCTTGAGGGAGGTTCATCGACCCATTTATACTATATAGAGGAGGAGACCTCTATGGGAGTGGTGACACCGCTTGATTCGATTTCGATTGTTCGTGAGTTCGCTAATATATTTTAGGACATACTGGGATTACCCCCCAGCAGGGAGATAGATTTTGTGATAGATTTGGGGCCAGGCACTCGGCCAATAGCCCGTGAACCTTACCGTAAGTCTCTGGCAGAGATGAGGGAGCTACGAGATCAAATCGAGCAGTTATTGGGTCAAGGTTTCATTCATAGGAGTACCTCGCCTTGGGGTGCTCCCGTGTTGTTCGTAAAGAAGAGAGATGGGTCGCTACTATTATGTGTTGACTACCGAGAGTTGAATATGCTCACGATATGGAATAAATATACGTTGCCCCGAATCGATGACCTATTCGACCAGTTGAGGGGAGCTTCTTATTTTTCAAATATAGACTTGAGGTCGGGGTACCATCATCTACGTATTAAGGAGGAGGATGTCCCTAAGACTGCTTTTCGGATGAGGTATGGATCTTAGGAGTTCAGGGTTATGCCATTTGGGTTAACCAAGGCATCGAACGTCTTCATGGACTTGATTAAAAGGGTGTTCAGATAGTTCTTAGATCAGTTTGTCATTGTCTCATTGATGACATTATGATTTATTCCCATACTGAGGAGGAGCATGTCAAGAATCTGATAATGGTTTTACAAACACTACGTGAGCACTAGTTATATGCGAAATATGAGAAATGTGGATTCTGGATGAGAGAGGTTTAGTTCTTAGGTCACATCATTTCTACGAAAGGGATATCAGTAGTTCCTGGGAAGGTGTCAGCGTTGAGGGAGTGGGGACAGCCTATGACGCCGACTAAGATACGTAGTTTCTTGGGGAGGGGAGGATACTACGGGCAGTTTATTCGGGGATTCTCAAAGATATCAAGTCCGTTGACAAACTTGACTCGTAAGGGGGTGCGATTTATATGGGATGATGCCTACTAGTTGGATTTTAATGAGATGAAGAACAAGCTGACTTCAACACTAGTTCTAGCACTACCCAAGTCGGGGTGGAATACCTAGTTTACACTTATATGTCCTTACTAGGACTTGGGGGTATGCTTCAGCAGGAGAATAAGGCGATTACTTATGCTTCCCGTAAGCTTAAGCCTCACGAGAGGATTTACCCCACTCACGACTTAGAGCTAGCACCAGTCGTGTTTGCATTGCGGATATGGAGGCATTATCTCTTGGGGAGAATTTTTTCCTGTTCATGGATGACAAGTCACTACAGTATCTGTTCACACAGCCAGTAGAAGTGGCTTGAATTTGTTAAGGACAAACAGTTCGACATCCATTACCACCTAAGGAAGACTAACGTGGAAGCAGACGCATTAAGTTGTAGGCCAGCAGGTGAGGTGGTCGAGGTGTGGAAGGCAAAATGGAAAGAACTCGGACATCAAGATGTATTTGCCCGATCATTCATGTCAGTGATGATGGTTACACACGAGATAGTTACCAGGGTGATAAAGGCTCAGGCAGTGGATTCCTTCTGTCAGGATCGGATTATCCATCTTCTATCCGAGGGAGCGAAGTCCTTCTCCGTGAGCTCGGATGGGGGTTTACGCTTTAATGGCAAACTAGTAGTTCCAGAGGGGGAGGAGTTATGACATGTGGTAATGGCAGAGTCACACGGTTCATGGTTTGTGATACATCCCGGAGGGGATAAGATGTACATGGATATTAGGTGACAATATTGTTGGAGTGGAATGAAGAAGGACATCGTCGAGTTTATTTCAAAGTGTGCCACTTGTCAGCTGGTGAAGACAGACCATCAGAGACCGGGAGGATTACTACAGCCATTAGAAATCCCTATGTGGAAATGGGAGAGCATTTCCATGGATTCCATCACAAGGCTGCCTACATCACATAGGGGTCACGATTGTATATGGGTGATTGTGGATTGGTTGACCACAGTAGCTCATTTTCTGCCAGTTCGAACCGACTATACTACGGGGCAGTATGCTCAGATTTTCATTGCCAAGGTCGTGAGACTCCACGGGGTGCCCCTTGATATCGTGTCCACCGAGATAAGATTTTTGTATCCAAATTTTGGGAGAGTTTCCAGCAGGCCGTGGGTACGAAGTTACGATTGAGTTCAGCCTATCACTCACAGACAAATGGTAAGACAGAGCGAACAAATCAGATGTTGGAGGATATGTTGCGGATGTGTATTCTTAACTTTGGAGGGGGATGGGAGCAGTACCTTCCACTAGTAGAGTTTGCCTATAATAACTCCTACCAATTTACTATTGGCATGGCTCCATTTTAGGCGTTATATGATAGACCTTGTCGTTCCCCAGTATGTTAGCTTGAGGTGGGGGACAACAAGATACTTCGTCCAGAAGTAATTCAGGACATTTCGGTTAAGATTGAGTTGATACGGAGTCTCATTCGGGTTGCTCAGGATAGGCAAAAGAGTTACGTCGATGCCAAGAGGTTCTTTAAGGAGTTCAGTGTAGGGGATCAGGTGTTGTTGCGAGTATCTCCTATGAAGGGGGTAATGCAGTTAGGGAAGAAAGGAAAGTTAGTGCCGAGATATGTTGGTCCATTCCCTATTATTGAGCGAAGTGGGCCAGTAGCTTACAGACTTGGGTTACTTGAGCACCTGCATAGGATTCATGATGTGTTCCATATTTCCTCGCTAAGGAGATATCTTCGTGATGACTTGGCCCACACCCATATTACCTTAGAGGAGATTGATCTACAGCCCGATAGTTCCTACGAGGAGGGACCAATTGCTATTCTAGATTGTAGTGAGAGGAAACTGAGGTCAAAGATAGTGTCGTTAGTACGAGTGCAGTGGCGGCATCATAATGTAGAGGAGTCTACCTGGGAGCGTGAGGATGACATGCGGGACAAATATCCAGAGTTATTCCTACTAGATATACCTTTATTCTGTTCTTTTTTTAATTTCGGGATGAAATTCCGTTGTTAGGGGGGAGTATGTAATACCCTGTATTTTTTAGGGATTTTATTTTAATTATGAAATTAGGGTTAATTAATTTAAATGGAGAAAAAGTATTTATAATTAATCCGGATTTAATTGTAATAGTATTTATTTATGATGATTATGTTGAATATTACTTAGCGAGTAAAGTAATATATGATTACGAAAATATTATTAGGGCCAGTAGTGAAAAACATACGACAGTAGCAATACACTTAGTAGGGATGCACGTGTGAGTCATGTCGGTATTACTTTATTGGGTTAAAAAGATAACTTAGTTTTAAGTAAGTCGTATGGCCGTTTTGAGTGTGCCAGTGTGTCCGGAAGGGTCGAGATAGTCAGAAAACTCTACTCGGGTGTTTTATTTGGATTCCGGAGCAAGTTAGGCCAAACCGACACCCCAGAGGGGTATTTTGGTCGTTTGAGATTTTGGGGAATTAAAATGGAAGAAAATAGAAAATTAAAAGGGAAGTGTACGTGGGTAATAGGTTATCTGTCAGTTTCCAAACCTAAGTAAGAGACTGAGAGAACCAAAGAAGGAGAAGAAGAACTTTATAGGAGCCCTGGGATAAAGACTCAAGCTCTCACACTAAAAATCACCCCAACGCATAGATAGTGAAGAGAGGATCACCCGTATACTATTTTCATCCAGCGAATTAGAAGTTCACAAAAAGGCAAGTGTTTATCTTGCTTGATTTTAGAGCATATAATGTCCATGTTAGATTAATTGATGTTTTAATCATGATATTATGAATTTGGGATTGAAATTGGGTATTAATATTTAATTGGGAGTATAGGTTTGCATGTAGTTGAATAACCATATTATGGGCATGATAAATCTGGATTTTATATGTTGATTTCACAAAACTGAATCAGGTTATAAATTGTTATTAATGAAGGTTATATGAATTTAGGGTTTTTACAAACTTGAGGAATTTATCTTAATTCCTATTATAATTCTAAGGATTTGATGTTAAAAATGGGGTAAAGAGTGCCTAATACTGTAGGGAGATGATTTAGAACCTTTAACTTGGTGTTGATATAAATTAGCATAGGTGTTGAACGATGGAAAAAGGGTGAAATTCAAAGTTTGGAAGGTAGAAGACGATCTCGAAATTCTCGTTCGAAAACTTGCCCAGGTGGTTCAAACGACCTCGTTTGAACGAACTCGTTCGAAAGAGAATTTACAGGTTCTAACGAGATTTCAGAAAATCTAATTTTTGCTCGGACGAGTTAAAATCCTTCTAGGTTAATTCAAGTCAAAGAATAGGAGCTACGCTATTCAGGAGTAGCTTTGTTTAATGATCTAGTAGTGAGATAAATTGTGTAAGTACTAAGAGAATGTGTTGGAGTGAGATAGCCTTAAAGAATGTATACGATGGAGATATTTCATACGTTTAAAGTATTGTGAGTTGTAGTAACGAAAATACTACATATGAATTCGAGGACTTGGGTTGTGTGAATACCTAATAAATGTAATATGTTTTGTGTATACTTATTGATTGAACTTTTATGTGTATAACATACCTACACTGCTTACTATCGAGTGGAGGTTATGCGTTGTGGACGATCATTCCTTGAGGAGCCTTCGGATGGGATATTGATTTGTACCACTAGAGCATTGAACCTAGGTACGATCTATCAGTGAGAATGATAGTGGCGACGGTCGTATGGGTGCGTAGGTATGTACATAGCCCAGTAGCTTGGAACTATGTTCGCCTCCAATATGTGTGTTTGTTTTGATGGTTCGCGGGAGATTGAACCTATAGTCCTTTATGTAATGAGCGATGCACTAGGACATGATAGCAGAGTATGCATGCGCCGCAGTTGTGTCTCGGGGTGCAGTATTGTACATATATATAATAGAGTATATGAATATATATATACTTGAGATACTATCTACTTTGTAAATTAAGTAGACATGAATAATAATGAGATCTGAAATGAATTAAGTTGGTGAAAACTTTATCTATATTAAATTGAAAAGGCGCTTATCTATTTTAAAGGGAAATTGATTATAGGTATTATGTATATTGCGAGGGAAATAAATGAGAACGATATTGGGATATGATTAGATGTTAGATGGGAAAGAACTTGTTAGCATGGGAATAAAAATTATTAGGGTTGGATGGAATGTTAGGAGTTCACATTAGATGAGAGGTGAGCATATCAAGTGAGCACGATGATATAACATGAATAATATATGTGCTATTAACTCATTTTAAGAACTTGTTGATTTTTAAACTATTTTCAACTCGGGCTCTAGCCCGTTTTTTACAAATTTCTTTTCTTGTCAAATTATTTTAGGTGCCCAGTCTCAGGGACACCAAGCATAGGAGATCCATTCACTCGACGAGTTGTAGCTGCTGTGGAAGTTACATGACCTTGGTAATAGACGCCTCTATGTCCATCATTTCTTCCTTTTGAGCTACTTTATCAGTTAGGGCATGTATCCCCATTTCTATTCAGATATTCAGAGATTATGGATTTAGTTATTTACTTCTTTCAATTGTGGATTTGTTTTTGTTGGATTATTGTATTTGGGACTTAGACTGGAAGTGTTTTCTCCAGTTCCATTTATTATTGGCTTTTTTCCTATCATATGAGATTGATGTGAATGGTAAATGTTTAATTATGCGTAACCTAGTTTTAAATAAATTAAAAGCAATTTTTTTGAAATAAACCTTTTTAAATATTAGGTGGTTAGTATTTAATAATAAAGTTTTCGACAATGATTCTTGATCTGAACCAACTGGATACTCTGATTTAATTTAGTAAATGACTGATCACCCGAAATTTAATTAGGCGGGGTGTCACAAGGGTCTGCTTCGATTCCCTTCTCACTGGCCATAAATTCTAAGAGTTTTCCTTTTGTGATGCCAAAAACACACTTCTGTGGCCTCAACTGCCTGTTCTGAAACATCTCGTCCAAGGATGTCTACAATCTGGGATTTGTCCAAGTCAGTATGACCAGCCTTAAAATATTCATTGCATTGCCTGAGCAGAGTTGTGTCATGAGCAGAAAGCAATTCCATTCTGGCCATAAACTAATAAAGAGGAGAAGGCAAGAGTTAATAAGAAAGCAAACAGAGCATCAACAACATAGAGGAACAAAAAAGGTGATTTTTATTACATCATAGAGAAGAGTACAATGTTCGGAGTACAGATGATAAAAGAAAATAAAATAAATACCGAACAACTTCACACCTTTTCCTTGTCTCCCAAGACTTTCTCGGGAGGCTGGGATGAGGAGCTCGGTTGCTCGGTGGGAACAATAAGTTGGTCAGCTGGAGCTGGAAGTTGTTCAGTTGGAGCAGGCAGAGATGAAAGCTCCTCGTTGACTAGCTGAATAGGTTGTGGGGCAAGGATTTGATCACCCACTACCATTGAGGACTCTTCGGAGGCAGCTTCGTCCTCTTCTTCATCTTCAATATTTGGAGGGGGACCAGGAAGATGCTGTTGAAATAGCTCAGAGCCCTCGTCAACCTTCAACTCTTGCAAGGCAACAACCCAACCATCTCAGAAGTACTTGAGACTCCCATACTCCACCTGGGACATCATTGCAGCTACCCCCTTATTCCAACCTTTGTCCCAGCGAGTGTTGAAGGACTTCTTCACAGCCATTTTTCTTTTTACCTTCTCCGAAGAGAGCTTCTCGGATAGAAGTTCCTCGGTGGCCTTCAGTTTACCCTCCACCTCCTCCTTCTGGCGATTTACTTCTCGCAGAAGGATCAGTTCTTCCTTTGCCATTTTTAGCTTGTTCTCAAGCTCACCAAAGTTCTTGAGCTTCTCATCAAGCTTTTTATTCTCCCCCTCTAAATCCTTCACTTTATTCTCCAACCCCTTGGAGACCTCAGCAAGCTGCACCTTCTCTGCCTCAACCAAAGCCAATTTCTTCTCCCAATCAACTTTATCCTCGTCATACTTTTGACGGGATTCCTTCAAAGATTGGATCAAACCCAGTAAAGCATCCTCTACACCGGACGAGGAGCTAGAAGCCTTAATTGCTTCATCTTTCTTCACGATTGTATTAAAGCAACTCACCAACTGGAAAAAGAAGATAACGACAAGTTAGTACAGAGATATATGTAATAAGGGAAGAAAAGAAAATTCAGAACAAGAAGAAACTTACTGAAGAAATGTGGCGAGTAGCCAAAGATGTAAGCATATCCCGAGGAAGATTCTCTTCAATTCCTTGGACCTCGGTAATGATCCAAGTCTTTACCGATCTCATTGCAGAGCTCGGGGGAATAATGGTTGGAACACCAGCACCACTAACTGGGAGCTGGGGACGGTTTCAGCCAAATTGACCGAGGAGGATTTCTTCAGTCTCCTCGGTGGCACTGCAGCAGCTTCAACCAAGGAAGAACTCTTGGTCGGGGATATGATGATTACTTCCTTAGGAGCATCACTCTTGCTTGAAGCTGCTGGGGGCTTCTCGGCAACCTTCTTAGGTGCAGCAGAAGGAACAGCATCAATCTTCTTTGTCCCCTCTGGGACATTAGGCTAATTTCTTTTTGCCTCTCCAGCAGAGGCATCTTTCTCGAAGATAGCAGGAACTTTTCTTCTACACATTTTCTGACTCAAGGGAATATGAGATTCTGGAGAAGAGTCTTCAAGAGCAGGAGCTGGTTCAGTAGTGCTGATCACAGGGCGTGCAGTGAAAGAGGATGTATAACTCTTATATTGCAACAAATATGAAGCAGACCTAATGTGCTCGTCTGCCACTTTTCGATGCAAGCCCCAGATAAGTTTCAAATGCTTGATATTAACTTCTGCTTCTTTTGGAGTCTTTCTCTTGCTATCAACTACAAATAAATATACATTGTAATATCAGTCACACATTTTTTCAAACATAATGAAAGCATAATTTCAGAAATAAAATAAAATGAAACCTATACCATTGCCATATGGAGGGCATCTGAAACCTTGGTATACTTTGTCTCCAACCAAAGGGGCATGTTGCCAGTTTTTAATAACTACCCCATGTTCAAAATAATCCCTATTGGCATCAGGGAGGTTGACTACTAAAGCCCTATTCAAAAATCTGGTTTTTAAATAAAAAATATTATCTAGAACGGCCAATCTATAACAATACATAATCTCAGGAACTCCTATACGAGTTCCATGTGTTTGATTTAACCTATGCACCCCATTAACTATTCTCCATGTGTTGGGGGCTATTTTTACAGGAACTACATCAAAATATTGACAGAATTCTAAGCACAAAGGGTTTGGTGGAAAAGAAAATCCACACTCAGCAATAAAGAGGCTGGGGAACCAATGTCCCTCAGTCAAATGAAAATAATCTGAAGGCTCAGAAAGATCCTCCAGAGTTACCCAAGAAGGGATAGAAAAATCAGAACGGAACTTCTCAAGAGATTCAATAACATAAACCATGGTGAATAAAAGAAATGAAGAAGAAGGAAGAAGATCTTATAGAAAAAGGGAGATCTGTTGACAACGAACGGAGGAAGAGATGAACGCACAAGAGAGAGAGAAACAATGGAAAACTCGAAAGCAGAAATTGGAAAAGGTAGAAGACGATGGGATTGTCTATGAAGCTTAAATACTTTGCCTCGGGAAACGGTGAAAGAAATGATTACAAAAAAGAAACTATTACGCTACCGGCGGCTAAAAGGACAAAAAGTGCGCGAAGATCGAAGCATTTATAAAAATTCAAAAAGGCGGATTCTGCGAATTTGGAAGGAAAATTAAATACGGAGAAAATGCTCCTAAAAACCAGGAAGGTCATTTAATATTGCCATATACCGAGAAATAATGTTCCATACTCCTCAAATTTCGAACTATGAAACATTGGGGGATTCTGTTGATACCAAAATTAATATGCTGACGTGGATGAATCACAAGAAGACACGTGTCAATCTACATGGCACATTTCTACAGTTACTTTAGCAACGAGGAACTTTACTCATCGATCAAGTCAGATACTCCGAGCAACAGGTGTACTCCGAGGAACTACATCGCTCCGAGGAACTCCACTGCTCCGAGAAACTCCTGAACGACGAGCAACTAAGGCGGTCTGAGCTGCATCTCGGCCATAGCATTAATTGCCAGATAATCAACAGTTTAACGATTCATTAAATGATCATCATACAGACGTATACGCTTAAAGGGCTTTGATTATTTACCCTTTCACATGTACAGCCTAAGGGTTATAAATACATTGTATCACCCTCATTCAAGGGGACCGGAATTTCTTGATAGATCCACATATCGAGAGTTCCAAAACATTTGGCAATAACAGAAACAGTGGACGTAGGCCATTCTTATAAGGCTGAACCACTTTAAAAATTCTTTGTCTCCTTTAAATTTATTTGTGATTAAATAATTAGAAGCAATCTAATTTTTTACATCAACATGGGCCAAAAGAGGCCGCATTGCAAAATTTTAGCGGTCGTCATTTTCGTCGAAGAGTGGCCTCCACAAGCTTTCGAATGACAAAATTGGATGACTTTCGGGATCTCGTCATCCGGTACACATCGTTGGATGATTTGGTCGGTGTAATATTTAAACATGAAAGGGTCATCATAGAAAAACATGCGCGACCAAGTAATAAACCTCTTCTTATCTTGCGGTGTCCAATCGGGAGGGATGGCTCCCGTGACAAGATAGTTCACTATATTCGCAAACCAGGGCAAAGGAGAGGTGGTAAAGAGTTGCTCATCCGGAAAGTATTCGCCTATGGGTATTGGATCACTAGGCACGTCGGACAAAAGCCGTGATAAGTGGTCGGCAATGACATTTTCTACTCCTTTCTTATCTTTAATGGAGAGATTAAACTCTTGTAAGAGTAGGATCCACCTTATGAGGCGCGGCTTTGCGTCTTTCTTTGCAAGTAGGTATTTCAATGTCGTGTGGTCGGTGAAACAAGTGATGGGAGAACCGATAAGGTAGGACCAAAATTTATCAAGGGCGAAGACTACTGCTAGCAACTCTTTCTCTGTAGTGGAGTAATTGAGTTGTGGTCCGGTAAGAGTCCGGCTAGCATAGTAGATGACATGAGCCTGTTTGTCTTTTCTTTGGCCCAAAACAGCCACTATCGCATAGTCTCTAGCATCACACATAAGTTCGAATGGTAAAGACCAATCTGCAACTTACATAATGGGAGCGGACACAAGCATGGTTTTCAGTTTTTCAAAGGCGCTATGGCATGCTTCCGTCCACTCAAATGGGGTATCCTTCATGAGTAGGTTGCTTAAGGGCCTAGCGATGGCGCTAAAGTCCTTAATGAACCGTCGATGAACCCCGCGTGGCCCAAGAAGGAGCGCACGTTTTTGAGCGATTTTGGTGGGGGTAGATCGGCTATGACATCTATCTTAGCTCTATCAACTTCTATCCCCTGGATGAAACTATGTGGCCAAGAACTATTCCCTCAGTGACCATAAAATGGCATTTCTCCCAATTTAGCACTAAGTTCTTTTCCACACACCGAGCAAGTATTTTTTCCAGCTTTGCTAAACAAAGCTCGAAGGAGGTGCCAAAAACGCTGAAATCACCCATGAACACTTCGAGTCCTCTCTCGACCATGTCGCTAAATAAGCTCAACAAGCACCTTTGAAAGGTCGTGGGTGCACTACAGAAGCCGAATGGCATACGTTTGTAGGCAAACGTACCAAAAGGGCAAGTGAAGGTCATTTTCTCCTGGTCAAGTACATCCACCTCAATTTGGTTATATCCGTAATAACCATCAAAGAAGCAATAGTAAGGGTGGCCCGCTACTCTCTCAAGCATATGATCAATAAATGGTAAGGGGAAATGGTCTTTCCTTGTTCCCGCATTGAGTTTCCGGTAATCAATGCAAACGTGCCACCCGGTGGTGGTGCATTGGGGAACTAGCTCGCCCTTAGCATTCTCAATCACTATCAGGCCCGACTTCTTTGGGAAAACATGAATAGGGCTCACCCACTTGCTATCCAAGAATGGGTAGATAATCTCGACATCCAATAACTTGATAATTTCAGTTCTCACCACTTCTTTCATATTGGGATTTAGCCTTCTTTGCATTTCTCTCGAGGGCTTGACATCCTCTTCGAGATGGATCTTGTGGGTGAAAATCAAAGGACTTATCCCCTTCAAATCAGCAATACACCAACCGAAAGCATCTTGGTGCTTCCTCAGAATTTTTAACAGTTTACCCTCCTGCTCTTCGTTTAAGCTAGAGGAGACAACAACAGGAAATGTCTTGTCCTCTCCTAGGTATGCATATTTAATATGGGAGGGTAGTTTCTTCAACTCGAGGGCTGGAAATTTATCGCTGGAGGGAACCATGCGTGTCTCCCTTGGTGGTAACTCTTCGAATCGAGAAATCCAATTCACGTCTCTCGCGACCTCGTCTGACGCTCTCTCATCAAGTAACTCTATCAACTCCTTAACTTCCCTCTCGAATTCGGTGTACGTCCCCTCACTCTTGTGGCTCGATACCAAACAGGACTCGAAGGCATCTCCGCAATAACTTTCCTCAAAATACTCCTCTACGATCTCGTCGATTAGGCTCACCGTGTGAAGATCATCTTCTTCCCCCATTAGTTGGGCTATATGGAAGGTGTTAGTCTCTAAGGTCATGTTTCCAAAAGTGAGTTACATCTGCCCATTCCGATTGTTGATTATAGCGTTATCCGTAGCTAAAAATGGGCGCCCAAGAATGATGGGAACATGATTGCTCGAAGTGAAGGAAGGATCCGTGTCCCAAATGACAAAGTCTACCGGGAAGCAGAAAGTGTCAACTTGGACGATCACGTCCTCAACTATACCTCTTGGGATATTCACGGTTTGATCCGCTAATTGGAGAGTGATCCTTGTAGGCTTAAGGTCACCCAGATCAAGTTGCCTATAGATGGCGTAAGGGAGGATATTGACACTTGCTCCCAAGTCAAGTAAGGCTTTTTCAATTTTATTTTCTCTAATGATGCAGGAAATGGTGGGTGCACCGGGATCTTTGAATTTAGGCGGGAGATCATTAAGTAGGATGGAGCTCACGTTCTGTGCTGGAAAGACATTTTTCTTTACCTTCATCCTCCTCTTTACCGTCAACAAGTCTTTGATGAATTTTGCATAAGCTGGAATTTGCTTAATAGCGTCGAGGAAAGTAAATTTATCTTTACTTGCTTTAGAACGTCTAGCACTTCATCACGGGGGTTTCCTTTGTGGGAAAGAATCAACCTTTGAGGAAACAGTGTTGCGGTGGGTGGTTTCACTACTACCTCGGGCTCACTAGTGTCTTCTTTATCACTCTCTTTCAAGGGGACATCTTCGGCCTATTTCGTGCCGGGTGAAATCTCCTTGTCTTTGGTTGTGTTGTGTGGGGGAGGTGATAAATCAACGACTCTCCCACTACGAAGAGTGGTCACATCTTGACATTTCTCCTAATGTTCGGTAGAGGTGGAGCTAACACTAGTTTGATCTTGGTGAGGTCTTTGGCCCTGGGAAGGAAACTTGCCTTTCTCTTGGACACTCAACGATGATTGTATCTTTGAAATATTTTCATTTATGCCGTTGATCAGGCGATCATATCTAGCATTGGCTGCACTCTGGTTATTGATAAATTGGTTCATCGTATCCTCGAGAGTTCTCCGCGGTGGAGTGATATACGTTCCTTAATGTGGTGGGGTTTGCACATGGCCTTGCATGTGTGGATCTTGCTGAAAGTGCGGTGGTGGAGGAAGGGCAACATGTGAATTAGGATTCATTACAGCATGTTGTTGCCCTTAGCTAAAACCAGGTTAGTTTTTCCATGAAGGGTTGTAGTATTCCCATGCGGTGCACCGAAATTACCCTTGAATCCTCCTATACCACTGACTTGCTCTTGAAGCATTACCTTGTAGGCGGGTATAGTCGGGCATTCCTCAATTAAATGACCCGCCTCACAAATCAGACACACCTTCTCGACGGGGTTTGGGATGGATCCAGTTGGTCCTCTTCCATATACCTCACGTAGGTCTCGCAGTCCTTTCTCAAGTACATATAATTGACTGTCTGTCATATAATTCCTTTCGACATGAAATAGGTCGGACGCCGATGGAGTGGTGGTCACTTGGCAATTTCGATTTTGAGCATTAAGGTCAGATATATCCCAAGATTGGGTAGTCTCGGCTACATACCTTAGGTGCAGCTCAACATCGTGGGCGTCTAAGTCGACAAACAGACCACTACCCATGGTTTCAACGAGTTGCTTGGAATTAAAGTTTAGCCCGTTATAGAGGAAGGAAATGATTTGCAGTGTATCAAATCCATGATGGGGGCATAAAGTAATTAACTCATTGAAATGTACGTAGCATCGATGAAACGGCTCATTTTCTAATTGTCGGAAAGCTTGAATTTGAGCCTTGATAGAGATTGTTCGATGAGTGGGAAAGAATTTCTTGAGAAATTTAGATTGCAGCTCATTCCAGGATGCAATTTAGCTTGGAGGTAATGACCAGAGCCAGGTCTTAGCCTTATTTTTTAACGAGAATGGGAAGAGTTTTAGGCGGATCACCTCTTGTGTGCAAGTTTGATCGTTGAGAGTTTCACACACATCCTCAAATCCCCTGATGTGAAGATATAGCTTTTCAGATTCCATCCCATGGAATTGGGTGAGCATCTGGATCATCCCATTTTTAAACCGAAATTACCCTGCATTATACGGGAGTATAATGCATCCCGGAGTGACAGTGCGCTCGGGATATAAGATTTCTCTGAACGGGTGGTACGAGGCTTCTTCCTCATCAGCGGCTACACTACCGTGTTGTGATATATATCTCTCTCTTGATGACTCGGTATCCTCACTTGGTATAGTCGGGGTGTGCTCTGAAGTGTGTCCTAAGAGGGAAAACGGAGGGTTATTTGTGATTGAATGTGACGGTGTTGGAGGTGGAACCCAAAACTGTGGATCGTTGGGAGTGTGAGGGCTATCAGGGTTGTACTCTCCTATCGTGTTTTCGTGAACGTGGATTGGAGTATTATGGGGAGTTGGAGTGAGTTCAGAATTTTGCATTAACGGGCTTATGAGAGATGATGATGAATATTTTTGTGTTTTTTTAAAAAAAAATTATGTTTTTGGATTTTTGGAGATTTTTGGTCAAAGTTTGAGATTGACTTGATCTAATCCTAAGTCTACCTAGTTCTCGAAAATGGCGCCAAAAAACTTGATGCGACTCAGAAAGTGTCTCTAATGTGTGTTCTCTCTAGGTTCAAGTGCAAGCCTGTCGCGTTAGTAATAAACTCGGTAAGTCGGGATCGTATCCACAGGGAAATAGGACAACAGAGTTGTAACGAGATTGGACAGACGAAGGAATCCAAACTCTGACTCTAAAAAGAAAGGAAAAGACGAATTGTTTTGAGATTTGGCTACAACTAAATGAAATTTTGAAATAATTAACTGGTGAACTAATGAATGAATGGAATGCAACTATTCTAAATTACATAAATTACTAATGATGATGAATGATTTAAAACTTGAACTATATGATGAATAAAATAGGACGGGAATACAATCCCTCAACCCTAGTGTATTGATGGTATAAAACTAATCATAAATTTAAATAATTAATTAGACCCATAATTTAGTACTCCCAAGCATTACGTATACGAGGTTCAAGCCCGCACCATACTTAATCAGAGGACGAGTAAATCGGTATTGTGATAGTTACACTCGAATTGCATTTTGAAGCATCCCAGTTACCCTGAAGCAAAATAGATCCAAAGATCTACAATTGCCATGTTTCTATGCAATACTGTCATAATAAACCATTAAATTTAGAGGATTAATTTTATACACATGCAACTACCACATCAGGTTGAGGTCAAGCATCCCGACCAATAAAAACCTAGCCTAACATGCTGAAATTAATGGAAACGAATTTTGAATTGCAGGAAATCATGATTAAACTAAGGGAGAATTGAAGAAATATGTAGAAGAAATATTAGGCAGAGGAAATTAATCAACTAACTCACCAAAGCACTAAAAGCATCAACTAAATTTACTTGTAATCACAGAAATCTGAACAATCTTCAATCTTGGAACTAAAATTGAAATTAATCTTCAAACTAGGGTTTTTACTAAAAAGGGAAAAACTAGACAAATTCTTCCGGTTTACAATGATAATAAATCGGGTTTAAATACCCTACAAGACTCCAAGAGTTATAGCTTAACCAGGACTCACCATTGGAGGAAGAGTAAGAAAATAAAACTTCGACATTCGGACCGGTTCGGGCCTCCTTCGATTCGGTCTGGCTTGAATCCAGATCGGTTCGTTTATTTCTTGGCAGGATTGATCCAGTACGGATCGGTTCGTTTATTTTATCTCATCTTCGATCCGTCTTCGGTCCGGGGTTCACTGGAAGTTTGCATTATGGATCGGTCCGATCCGGATCGGTCCGAATTTCCTTTGACTTTTTCTTCAATCTTTGACTACTTATAACTTTCACACCGGGACTCCGATTGAGGTTCCGTTTCTTCCTATGTGCTCGTGAGCTTGATATCTTCAACTCTACTTTAGATGCCTCATCCGAATTCCGAGTAAAAATTATAACTTTTCCCTTTTGACTTTCCTTATTTTCTTTTTCGATTCTTTCAATTTCTTTCTTTCTTTATTGGCACCGAATACCTGTAAAATTAGTACGAAATACCAGAAACTCGAGATACTCATTAGAATAAGTCAATAGCAAGATTATGGGATAAAATCAAATTGATTACGTTGTTCGAGGTGCTAAAAGTACCAAAATTAAAGGGATAAATTTGGAAGAATTTATGCCTAATCAGTCTCCATTGCCTCTTTTGCGTTCATAATTTCCCTGCTTTGGCCAGTAGTTCGGTTATGGTCTTGGGAGATTCCTTGCATAATGCCCAGAACAGCTTTTATGGTCGTAATCCGCTCATCAGAGCTATTATTGCAGTCGGTTCATTTCAATCCACCACTTCTAACTTCTCGATGTTAAATCGGGTGATATAAGCGCGGGTGCTCTCGTCTGTCCTCTGGTAAACGCCAAGCAGATGGGCAATTTGTTTCCCCGGCTTCGCACCAAAATAGAAATTTTGATAAACAAGTCGACCAACTACAAAAAAAAATTATTTAACCCCTATACAGATTATTGTACCAGACTTGGGCGGAGTCGGTTATGGTTCAAGAGAATGATCTTCACCCCATTTCATCTGGGATGGAGTAAATGTCGATAGAGACTTGGTATTGCTCAACATGAAAAATGAGATCTGTCTCCCCATCGTACTTTGGTGTGATGACCGGTGGCTTGAATTTAGCTGGCATAGGATACGCTATAATAGACGGGACAAAGGGGGATCCTTTTGTGAAATCACTTTGTAGAGGTTTCTTTGACTTGGCCATCTCTCCCAGACGGTCCTCTAGGCATTGGATGAATCCTTTCCATAGTTAGTTATTGCCTTCATTTATCTTTTTGGCTCATCCTCAGCTTTCGGTCGAGCTCTCTTTCATGGAAGTCTTCTCGGCTTCAACCGATGCTCTAGAAGATCGGTGAGATCCTCTGGTGATGGACCTACCTGACTTATTCCACTGAAAGTAGTGGCTTGAGGTTGCCCCTGCTTTCCAGCGGTTGTAGCACGGACCCAGTCAATTAAAAGTTGAGCCCGTGCTTAGCCTTTCGAGCACACCCTAGGGCTCCCCTCTGACTGGTCATTCAAATGGACGGAGGAGGTGACCCGTGGATGATAGGTCCAGTCTCACTATGACCCGGTCCTTCGAGAAGAATTAATGTTTTCATGAGATCCCAAGTGTATCCTCCTGGGATTCTCCATTGCTTGCCCGTGGTAATCCTAATTTCGCCCCTTATGAGGCGTCGGGGGAAGTCGCCCCTCGTCGCTCCTTGATGCCTCGGGCCCAAGGGTTACAACACCCAGATTAGGCCGCACTGGTATTGCCTGGAGGTGTATGTTAACTTCCTGACACTTTCCTCTATTGTCTCTTACCCTTTAGCCAGGCCCATCAGTATACTATATAGATCGCCCGCCCCAATGGGTGTGAACGGTGTCTAAACTTCCGCCATGCGACTGTTTTGTGGGTTATCTGCCATTATGGATTGTCTCTGCTTAGGTAATTAAGAGAATTGATTTAGGTAGGGATCATGATGACTTGTTATGAGATTCCCACAGATTGGCGCCAATTTGTTGATGTCCAAAAATAAAGACAACAAATGATAAATTAATTAATAAAGAGAGGATTAGTGATAATAGAGAATGAGGATGAGAGACAACTAAAAACACGATGATTTTTATGTGGTTCGGCCCTTCAAGGAAGCCTATGTCCAAAGTGTTGGGGGTTTATTATTGCACTTATAGAAGAAGTTACAATATTTAGGGTTGCTGGTATAACTCGTTGCTTTTAGAAAATACCAGCGAAGAGGTCCATTTTCTATCAGGGGTTCATGCCCTATTTATAGGTGATTATGGATATTTACAGGAGGACAGGTGGATTGCCCTTATAAATTGACAGTTACACCTGAAGATACATGTTTGTCATAATATCAAACTAAAGCTCTTGGGATCATGGGTTGGCTTTATGGATAAGTGTGTGGACAATCAAGTTGCAACAGACACATTGTTATATTCCCACGTGATTGATTAGGAATATTGAATATGTAGGCACTCATAGGAGCACGTGATTCATCCATCCTTATTTAAACAAATGTGACAGCTGTCAAGCAAGTTGGTCGAGCAAATTAACACTGAGATGACCTCATTTTGGAGTTGAGCCGAACACATCTATTAATTCCTTTTCCACTTGTATCTTATTCGACTTTCGGACTATTTGGGTATAACAGCTATGTTTACACCGTGAATAATTATTTATAGCAAGCATGTCGCTATAAACATTGTTTATGAATGGATACCTAGTGAAGGGCATTAGCGGGGTTTGGGGTTAAGTAGCAGTTGTATGTCCTAGTTAGACCAGTAGTTTAATTAGGATAATAAAATAAACACGTTAGATGCACCTTGTAGTTGAGAGGTGAGGCTTTATCTCATGTGAGTGAGACCGGTTAATCTTGAAATTAATACACAATTATTTTAATCGATTTAAAATAATTATCTACATACAAAATATTTTTTACTCTACGGGCTTTGACCTGCAGGCTTTTGTTTTTTCTTGTTACACCTCAGGTGTGCAACAGCAGCAGCCAAGACCACAGGGGTAAATCCATTATTTCCCTTATAGTAGTTGGGGATGATACATCGCTGTTTAGACGCCTCATCTTATTCTATCTAGTTAGGATAATTTCAGTTTAGTTAAGTTTTGGGCGTGTTACCCGTATACGGATAGGCATCTATATTTTCGTCAAAGATTCTATTTCAACACTCAGATATTTATTCAATTTTATATAGGGGATGTTATTATTTTGGTGACAGCAGGTTTATTCGGTTCACATTTATTGTTTATCTACACATGAGGATTATTCAGTTCTCAGTGTTGTATGGTTTCATTTGTATGGTTTGATTCGTATTATTTATATTGTATTGCTTTGCGACAGTGATGCTAAGAATGAGCCATACTGATATTCCTGCTTTATTTTAGTAGAGGATTGGTCACCCAATGTTAATATAGGCAAGTTATCACAAAATGTAATTGGAAAATGCGAAAATGAATATTCAAAACCTAAAAAGATGAATCTCATTGATATAACTCAAAGTTGCTTAGTTCCTTTATAATTAATTCTTTTGAGTCTAGTTTATTCCCATCTAAATCCCTATAATTAATCAATTAATTAAACAACGATTAATTATTATCCAATTATTTCTAAACTTATCCAAAACTTCAAATGAATTCCAATATTCTTCCAATTAATTATCGTCAATAATCTTAATAAAATCCATCGATTCACTAGAAGCTCCTTATTGAATTTGCCCCACTCACTTCTGATTAATCATAACAATTTGTCAAATGTCCTTTATTGACTCCAAGTTCAATTATCGTCGTGAAATCAATAAATTTAATAATCCATGTTAATCATTCAATAAAGCTATCCAAAATTTTAAATTTTGAGGATGGTTCCTTTAATGAGTCATATCTCACCCCACCTCATGCCCAACTTAGTTGAACAAAGATCAGGTCGGGTGGTAAGTTAACACTATAAGTGTGAATCTAAAGATAATGGTAAAGGAAAATTATGATAAATTGGTGATACAATGGTTAATGAGTGCATCACTAATGTGCAATTTGAAAATCAATATCTTTTAAAGTTTAAAGACCATAAAGATATAAAAAGAAGTGATCGAGATTTGAGAAGATGAACAAATTAAAAGAAAAAATACCAACTTGAAGGATCAAATAAAAGATTAAGATGCAAGAGAAGGACAAGTATGAAGACAAAAGATCAACTAAGAAAGTGGTTAAGTGAGAAACAAAGACAAATACAAAAGATCAATTATTAATTGATCAAGACAAGACTCTAGAGAGGAATAAAGACAAGGACAAAAAATGGACTATAAAATTATCAAAGACTGATTAAACAAAGCCTCAAGACGAAGCATGTCACCATAGCATAGAAAAGTCCTTTAAATAAGCACAATCAAATCAAAGATGTAAGCTCAAAACAAGAAGACTTGAAATTTCTCCATAAAGACATAAATAAATCATGAAGACAATCTCTATCATCCTCGTGTCAAGAAAGAAGACTTGAAGTAAGAAGGATTATGTAATGCCTTGAGACGGGTTTGGGTCACCATTAGGTCAACCCGCACCAAGTCAAGGAGTTAGGGGGGGGGGGGGGGGGAAGTCCAGTTTTATTACTTAAGAAAAACCCTTTCAATTGCACCATTTATTAAAGATTAATTTGTTGTTTTTAAGTTAGAAAAGGGGGAGGACACTTTAAGTAATTAGGTCAATTTATAAGATTTATTTATAAAAAATCGATTTAATCTACATTACTAATAAACTAAAAAATAATTCATTTCCATACTTGTATTACAAATCATGGACAATGTAATGCCTCGACTCGAATTTATGGGTTACCGTGGTCAACCTGGTCCGACCCGAGCATTAGGTGTAAAGTGCATAGAAACAACCTATATATTTTTTCTAGTACGGTTTTATTCAATTAACATTTCACTTGTTTAGCATGCAATTTCCATTTAAATCAATCTATATGAGGGACTCGTGGAAAGCGTCCTCATAATCCAAGCATACAAAGCTATTAACGTAAAATAAAAAGAATACTTACCTGTGCAATGCTCTCAAAATACGGAACAGCAACCAACGTGTCGTAACAAAGATGAGATAATGAGCCGAATGCCCAGTAAAAAATTACAATAATGCAATATATAATCAAACATAAAAAAGAAGACATTAACACGTTATCTCTACGTGCACAAGAAACTACCATACATGTATACATCTACATATATATACTTGTTTCCATGAAACTGTCTTTAATTCTAAAAACATTATTTATACCGATTAATTCACCTTAATCTTATAAGGAATTCCATTCTTCTGAACTTTACACTTATTCCATGATTTAACACACCCGGTTAAATACTTTAAACAAATACACTTTATTTAAGGAAAGTTATTTCTTTCATCGAAATTACCCACTCTATTCATACCAATCCACATTAATATTTTCACTGAAAATCACCCTTCCAACACACGCAATTACCGTGTTAGAAAATACTTGTTTTTACCTTAAAAATATTTTTTAAACACACCCCTGTATTAATTATGGGTTATATCTCTTTAGGTTGCTTAACCACCCATTTAATCATTTCACTTTACCATTCAATTACCTTATGGACATTAATCAATTTTCACATTACTTTTCCATCTTACCTTTTCCATAACATTTATTAATTCATTTAATTTAGGTTGTATTTTTGTATATTCATCACATAACCCATTTCTTGACATGTTCCATTTTCATTATCTTTTTCTTGGAATTTTTCAATATTCATTATACTCTGGCCAATGATTTTGGGTATTTCGCCCCAGGCTCCGAGCACTCCTTAATTATCCCTATATTATACGAGTCCTTATTAATATGTTTTAACATTTTACAAATGTCCACATTACTTCACTATTCCTTTTCCCGACCAAAGCAAAAAATCGGGGTTTCACTCCAACCTATGTTGCACTTTAAAATAATCATTTCATGTCCTTTACACCCTTATATTGATTTTTATTCCAAAATCAAGTTCATTTAGGACCATTTTGTGTAACACCTAAATGTTTCATAATTGTAAAATTACCATTTTACCCATTTGTTTTCAAACTTGTCCTTTCCTCCATTTTCACAAGTGTTATTTTTCAAAACACCCTTAAATTACTTACACTAACTTATTAAGTGTTTTTAATTCATTAACACTTCTTTAATATTTTGGAATAACATTCCTTTCAAGTTTGAAAACTATTTATTTCCTTACTTTCTTTTCCAACTAATCATTGAACATATATGACTACTTTATAAGAAAAATAGCATTTTCTTTATTAATTCATGTAGTATTAAAGCCATATACTTATCACCTTGTTAACACCCTTTTCACACATTTTTAAGGGTTTAAATTTCTATTTTTTTATTTCATGTTTAAACCCAGTAAAACCCTCAAAGTTGTTTATGTGTTTATCCTCAATATACTACAAGTTTATATGCATGAGAAGATGGATTTAAAGTCCAAAAATCCTATCAAATGGGTCTAACGTGTGATTTACTCTAGAAATTTCATAATACTTGTAAAAATATATTTTTCAAAACTAAAGGACAGTTTTATTCTTCATAACTTCAACAAATGTCCAATTTTATAATATCTTCATTTTGCAAGAAACTTTAAAACATAATTCACCAAAAATATTTTTAGCAAGACAATTATCACTTTAAAACATTTTATTCCATAAAATGTTTTATACTAAACTTCTAAAATACACCATTTTTTCAACATCCTTGAATCATAATATTTTGCTAAACCTTTGAAACCGTTTATACGAAAGCCTTACGAAACTATCTTCTTACTCATGTATACATCCTACTCTAATAATTCTAGTTACAAGACTAGTACTATGTATAATAGAGTCTTAAATTAAGAGTAGAGTTCTTACACCTCAAATGGAGCCCTAAAAATTATAGAATGAAGAAGAAGGTGATGGCAACCCCCCACCTCCTAAGGTGGTATCAATGAGGTTGCCTAGCTCCACGAATCTTGCCTCCATAAAAGTTCCAAGTAAAACCCCCCTCAAACTCTATACGTCTTCCATCTTCATCTTGTCCACAAAAAAAAACACCGCCTCCAAAATTCGTAGCTTTGCTAGAACTTCCCCTATTAGAGAAGGGTGAGGGATGACTTTAGTACTTCTAATATACTAGCACTTTGAATTACCTTAAGACATGTTGACCCGACTTTCACCTCCGATGAAGGAAGGGGCTTCCTATCAAACACTTCCTCGATAAAGCAACATGACACCAATTCGATCTACAAACTAGGACAGAAGGCTCGCTCCGAATTAGACCATGACCAGGTATTTTGGATTTTTCTCTAAGCTTTTTCGTTTGACAAGCGGATCAGCTCGACTACCGTCGGTGCTGACTTGGATCTCAGGTGACGGAATAAGGCGGCCAGAAGAATGGTGAAAATGGGTGTATTGAGATAAACCCAAAAAAAACTTATAAAACCCACCCCAACTCTAAAATACCATTTTTATCTAATATGGGTTCACCAGAACTCAACACGTCATCGATCCAATAGCCCAAAACATGATAGCACACAACGGCCCTCGATTTAAAAATTTCTGGGCAACCTCGTTCGAACGAAAATGAAACCTCGTTCAAACGAGAAAGGTGCTTCCTTTAAACGACCATCAAATGACCTATTAACGAATTCAGACAGTGGCATCTCATTTAATATCTACTTCAAATAATCAGGAAATTTCGTTCGAACCAATCTCACTCATTTGAACAAGCTTAAAGTCGTTCGAACCACTATTTCTTAGTTTCTCCAATTTTCACCCTAAAACTTCCACAATTACCATCAAGACTCCAAGAATAGTCAATTACATACATAAACCCAATTATCATGATCCAATTCCCAAGGGTTTCCATATTACCACAATTTACACGAAGAAAATAATAAAATATTGGGCACGAGTATTATATTCTTCCCTCCTTCAGAAATTTTGTCCCCGAAATTATCGATATGCCAATTCCTCAAGTTCATGGATCTACCAACCCTCATTCGAAGTCATGAAAATCCTCTAAGATAAAATCATCAAAGACCTCAATAGCTATGATCACATCACACGCTCATACATAGGGGTCATCGTCAAAAATTCAACATGCATAATGCTCTAAGCTTACCATTACGCTAACCATCAACGTCACACCACTATCTGGAGTCTTTATTCACTTGATAATCCCATGCAGACAAATCCTAGAACTACCTTTTCTAATACCCAAAGGATACCGAAGCCTATACCGAGCAACCCTCTCTAGTGAATAAAACTCACCCAAGTATTAACCACATTACAACCAATAACCGAATTCATCACCAAGAACCATTTTCAATCTTAGGAATGCATCCTCCGTCCCCACGAAATTTGGGTCATCCTAACTACATAACTTCACCCAAACTTGATAATGACCTTACATTGCTAATTACAGACTCGAGGAGTAATATACAGACCAAATCATCATTGTGCACTTGGCTAACACCTTCTGTTGCGTCACTTTGATGACCCTAGTACAGCTCTAGGCGTCTAAATTTGGAGCACTTAGTTGAGTATCACACCAATCCACTCAATGTGGAAAAGTAACACCGTGTGATAAGTTTCCTCGAAAACTAACACTATACAACGTCATCAAGTCACCATCCCACTCTTTATAAACAGAGCCCCTGACTGCCAATGCAGCTAATCGTAAGGTCACTAATCCTAAGGAAATTAAATGTTATGAGCAAATCGTATGGCCAAAAGTGTATCCATTCATACACTGAACTTTGTGCAATAGCATGGATACCTTACAGAGGGGTGTACCTGGTTACCTAGTTGCATTGACCATGCCAAGTCCACCCGCACTCTACTAGGCCCAACCACGCCATACCATTACATGGTACAAATCCGAGCTACCACAATCATGAGAATACCAATCCTCTATTATCAAAACCGAAAGGGACACACACACAAGAATCATAGGATCAAATAACCATTTCAAGAAAATCCTATTCGTATGCATTAGACAATGGTTTATGAAAGGTAAACCTACGCAACATGCTTGAAGTCTTACAACTTCTCCCAAACGTTCTCACTGGTACTGACCTAGCCACATCCTGGCTCGAATCACCAACCGTCATGAATCGAATCTCAAACACCAGACTTCCCTCCTTAGGAGTAAGGTTATATCCCTTACATCCTTGACACACATGAAACACTTCGGTTAGTGAATGCATAACGCCCTTGTCTACACTGACCTTGTCCAAATGTGTCATGGCTAACCTAACACATATAGGTCACTGTGTACCTTATCGTATCATGATCGCAACCCTAAAGTCTCCTTAGGAAATACCCCGTTTAAACATGACGTTCACCTTCTAACTATGTGAGATTGTCACTAAGTTGGGTTCTACATAAACTGAACTTATGTGGTGTCCATACCAGTCGCCATTGGTAGTAAGTACCACACCGGGCTACATCTTCTAAGTCATAATGGCTTGGCAAGATGTGCCAAGAACTTATCCCTTCTCTTCTAGGGCTATTCTAACTTATATTATCGACACATGCCAATACTCTAATCATGCTTCGTTATTTCCCTTTTTAGAGTGCCATTTTCAAGTCTCTATATGGCATCATCAATCTAAGTCCCAAATGCATTTTCTAGTACTCCTCAAATTCAAGTGTAACACCACCTACACTAGTCATTCCATGACACCCGAGAATCACACCCAATCATAACACAAGCTTCCAATTTCTCTTAGAAGGTTACACCACCCATCTCTACCAATTCGGATGACAGTACCCAGCACGTACACTATTCGACTCCCTTTAGACCTTGACCAATAACCTGAGGTCATTACCTGACCCTCACTATGATAATGACCAGGGCACTAGTATTTCTTCATACCGGAGTTAACTGGTTTTCTAAGGACACCAAATATACTCCATATAAAAGTCCTCAAAATCTGACAAGATTTCATCATCCATAACTCTCTCATCGTAGGTATTCTCTACAAACTTCTCAATACCTGCATAGAGATTATTAGGTGCTTGCAAATATACTAGTTTTACGAGCCTCTATATATGGCGCACCTTAACCTTTGAACACCTTAAGACATTGCAACTAGTCGATTTTTATTCCCAATGACGCTACACACAATTAATCCTATGGACACTCCAAGATGCCCTTAAGTCATACTCACACTGGGATTGCCTCGCATATAGCCATCACTTGGGCCATTAAAATGGGACTTAACACTTAGATAATAATCTTATCTCTCTTCCAAACGGTAGTGACCATAAGCTAAGTACCAAATCATAAACTAACACTACTAAGGATTCTGACAGGATAAAAGACATCATATATAACTTATAAACCTCTAGGTTTATATCATCAACATCACTAGAGATCTTATCCTCTAAAATTGCCTTAGATCTCTTAAAACCTTGACAGGGGTGACTATTTAGATTTCGCTCGCAAGTCCCCTTAACAATCATTGTTGAACATGTAATATATTTATCGTAATTTGCACGCAGCACTCATCATACCTTGCAAGGTACAACTTTCAATCAACAACCACCAAGACACTTACTAGAAACCATAGTATCTAACCGACTCTGACCGAGTACACATCTCCAAGTGTTGACCAACACGATTCCTCACGTTTATCGAATCATCAATTATCTTACTGTGACACCCCGCCTAATTAAATACCGGGCGATCACTCCTTTATTAAATTAAATCAAGGTAAACAGTTGGTTCATTCTCAGCATCACTGTCGATAAAAAAAAATTCCAATTTAACACCCTAACTAATTAAGCTAAGTGTCAAAAAAACATTTTTCACACAAACTTTCCAAATTTCAATTAAAGAAAAAGATTTATTTATTTAAAAACAACATTTCTACAAGTAAGAATTACACCACAATAAACCGAAATATAATACATTCGTCAATCGAATGTCAACATGTGAAAACTAATGGTTTTCGGACGTAACACGTAACACGTCTTGACAATCGCCTTGACTGCACAAATGGTTTTCGGACGTAACACGTCTGCCCAAACCAAAACAAATTATTTTAAAGCGTTGCCTTTTTATTAGGCACTGTATACATGTCCCTTTTTCTCCTTTTGGAACATAATAACCTGAGCGATCTTACTCCGCACATAATACCTCAACACATAATCCACTTACCACCTGTCCTTCTAACCAGGTTAGGATTGTCCTTCTCTCGGACGCTAGTAGACTCGATTCCTGTTAGCCATCCCGGTTGTTCCCTTAGCCTTTTTTTTTTTTTAGGCCATAAAGATCATGTTACTATCTATAATAGTACTCACAGAATTTACCATCACTTGGTAAGAATTTAACTATCTGAAGCATTTAAATGGTTTTCCTGATGTGTATCCACATCCTTTTGTGGTGCCATACCACCACTGTTGTATTCGGTCTTATTCTCGACTAAATTCTTCGATTCCTTTAACTTTCCCCACAAAGAAGCGTTATCATCTATTTTGACAAAATATGACATTGTCAACCTCTGAATCGGTCGTCCATCAGAATTTCCTCCTCGAGTATTATCAACTATTATTACAAGTTGGCCTCCCACTTGGAGTCGTTTCCCCCACTTGTATCTACATCTTCCGATACAAAATTCGCTAACGGTTAAGATTCATATTCACGGATGGACCCTTGACATGCCCTTCCTCGATGGGTTCAGAACCACATTTGCTTCTAATCCTGAACAGTTAAGGAAGGAACATACGGTCAGCACTGTACCTAAAGTTCTCCTATAGGTATAGCATTCTATTTCTAAAATTGGTGGTTGGCTCCAACCATTATAATTTCGTCCCGAAAGCAAAGAAAATTTTCTCTAAATTTTCACTTTCGGTTTGCCACGCTCCGTCTTATATTTAAGCCTTTGGATACTTTACCTCCTTTGGTAAACACATACAATTTTCGCGTTTCTAAAATTTCCCACTGGCAGTCTCTACACGTTTTTGTAATACGTTGGGTAAGTTTACCCTCGCACCTCATTTGGCTATAACAGCATTTGAAAATCATTGTTGCACCTTAGTCTCCTTTCTAGTCGTGGCTTCTCGTGCCATAATGGAGGTGACCTCGACTACGGTCATTATCCTCGGATATATCTCATAATTCTCAACTGGCCCTGCCTCCTGACGTACGTTTAACGGTCCTCTTCTGAAACCGTCATCGCTCGGCATACGCACACATCCGAACGAAATTAGAATTCACTAGTGTATACACTTTATAGCAGGAGAACGAAATCTCGTCAAAGAAATCGACAATCCTAAACATAGGGCTCTATAACAACCAAAGCAACGCTGAAAGCATAATAAGCCGTACAGATCCTAAGGACACTAGAACCTGATGCTCTGATACCACCTGTGACACCCCGCCTAATTAAATACCGGGCGATCACTCCTTTATTAAATTAAATCAAGGTAAACAACTGGTTCATTCTCAGCATCACTGTCGATAAAAATAAATTTTCCAATTTAACACCCTAAATAATTAAGCTAAGTGTCAAAAAAACATTTTTCATACAAACTTTACAAATTTTAATTAAAGAAAAAGATTTATTTATTTAAAAACAACATTTCTACAAGTAAGAATTACACCACAATAAACCGAAATATAATACATTCGTCAATCGAATGTCAACATGTGAAAACTAAAATCATACATCCAAACTGAATAAATCCCATAGTAACAATACTGGAAATAACTGAAATACAAATGTCCCAATAACAACGGGATAATGGAAAGAGCTACACATGCTCAACTGGTGAAAGTACTAAGAGTGGATCCGAATGAACGAAGTCGTCTAATCAAGAGACCTGCAACTCCCACCTAAGCTGCAGCGCGTTCCTTCCAAAAGATCCTAAGCAAGACGCCCCTGTGGCTGGGTACCTGTAATACATACATATATATACAAGACAGAGAGAGAAAGAGAAACGGGTCAGAGCCCGAAAGTGTGTTTGATTTAAAATACGTTTAGCAAGTATTTAAATTGATACAGGCCAATGCAACAACATATTAGTACGTCACTCTCTTGAGAAAATACTCACCTCTCTTCTAATGTGCACACCTATCGCACTAACCTTCCCAACGGTTTGTCTTATCATTTAACGTACTAGTCTTTCTAAAAGATTCAACTTATCTTAGATTACTCGTAAGATTCACACTTCAGCAATTTGATGATTTGAAAAGAATATTTCAATTAGTAACCAAAGTCCTCATTTTGCTTTATAAATCAAATAAAGTTTCCCAGTGACATATTATACTTTCTCAAAATAAGTATTTATAATTTAAGTCATCAACCATGTCCTACATATCAAGTCACAGTAGGCAGTTCCAGATTTCAAAATTTCATATATATATATTAACTACTCGTATAATATATACTATAACAGCACCCCAACTAAATTATGGTGCGGGCATACTCTACTATCCAAACCCCATATCACTCACATTAAGGGGAATACAAATTCGGAATCACTCTCGAATTGTATTAACACATACTCAAACAATATTGAGACGAAGTATAGATTCCAAGTCTCGTAGGACCGTCTGAACTATCACTGCGATAGCCTGTACCAAGGATATCTATACACAAACAAGATGAGGCGAAGAATAGATTCCAAGTCTCTAAGAGGATGGCACATGCCTGCGTCTCTTAGGACCGTCTGAACTATCCAATCACTAGCCTGTACCAAGGATATCTATCTTCTAGGGTACAGTCAATATCCCCCATAAAGGTCACATCGAGATAAGACTGTCCCAGCGTGGAAACCTCAGGGATAGCAAGTAGCGTGGGCATGATTTTCACAAGTATATAATATATGTACACACAATCATATAAATATACCACTTCATCATATTAATATAGGTTCTTCTTGTCACCCATAATTATACCTTTTATCCTTAATTTCACATTTATAGAATTACGTATAAGGTTCCATTCCTAACCTTAACTCGAAGGGTTTTCTCACTTATTACCTAACACTCGTGGGCTATATCCTCACAAATCTTAAATTCAGTATGTGACTTTATTAGGTTCCAACGTAACTCTCTTACGCACCTCACCCTTTAAATTTATCAATTCACCAACCTAAAGTAAATATCCCATAAATACCATTTTCGTTGAAGATTAAAGGTCCCAACATTTATTCATATACCCTACTGGTCCTCAATGTCTCCCAAATCATTTTATTTAGAATGCCCAAAAAATTATTTCACGAAAAACTTAATTTAACTAATTAGACAAGGGAATGAGAGTCTGCCAGGAGGGGTCGATCGATCGAAGCTTGGGGGTCGATCGATCGAACCTTCGATCGATCGAAGCTCTAGGCTCGATCAATCGATCAAGCAGGTCTGGGCAAAATTCTGCAGAATGCAGTTACGGGTTTCATCATCAATATTACACAAAATCGATATTTCCAAGTTCCAATCGTCCCAGAATTCTACTACTAACATCATAACAATATACTAGATGATTCTAACGTAAGGCATGTTCATAAACATCATTTAAACATGGATTTTCAACCTAAAATTATGTCCAATTATCAAGAACCCTAGAATTTTTCTTAAACAGATTTCTAATGAATCTTTCTCCAGAATTTCTTTCTTATGATCACCAAATTTCGTGGTTTATTACCTCTACATGGCAAGGGTTTCCACAATTAACATATACATCAATACTACATGGTTTCTCCTATCAAAAATGGGGTTTTCTTCCATAGTTTTCATCACAATTCATTCCTAAGCTAACATGAAGATGGCATCAACGAAAATAGTAAGTTTAAACACTTGCCTGGGATTTTGGTATGCAGATACACGGCTGATTTTGGTATGACTGCGTTCCTCGTCTCGTGATCTACGCGGTGGTGGTGGTGACGGTGCAATCCGGTGGCTTTTTGGCCTTGAAATGCCTTGGAGCTCTCTCCTCTCTTCTCCAATGGCCGTCACTTGATTTGTGAATGTTCTAACCCTAAGAGGCTAACCTAATGGCTGATATAGGTTGGCTGAAATTCGTGGGTTTAATTACCCAATTATGTAAAATGACTAAAATGCCCTCCCGGGGTACTAATTAGGCCTAAAAACGCCCCGAGACCCAAACTAAACCCCCGGGTACACTTTTCTGACTATCTCGACCCTTCCGAATGCGTTGGCGCACTCAAAACGACCACACGAACAAATTATAAAATATTCACTTTTTATATAACAAAATTAGTCCCGACGTGACACGGGCACATCCCGACTTAAATTTCCGAAATAGTCATTCAATACACTTATGACATTCAATATAACCAATATAATATATTACTATGCTCATTAGTAATATTCAGCAAGTTTCCCATAATTACTAACTCTCGTCACGTTAATAATTATAACATAATTAATTTCTGGATTTTTATTAAATAAAATCATTCTCGTCAAATTTAATAAATCCCCAAATTAATATAGCATAAAAATACGGGGTATTACATACTTCCCCCCTAATAACGGAATTTCATCCCGAAATTCAGAAAATAAGGCAAACCTGGTAAAAACAACTCTGGATATCTCTCGACAGTACGCAAACTAACTACATAGTACGACGCTCAATCACTATAGCCTCTTCCTCACAGCAACTTTGTTTTACATTCTCATTAGTGATACTTCACATTGTGATCCCACCCGAAAATATTCGCATAAGTCACGCCTATACGTTATAAATTCCATTATCTTACTATCATTAGGAGGTCGCACCTCACTACATGACAACTACTGGTTTTTATTCACACTCAATTCCCATTTTGAGAGATTATACGAACATTTGACCACTCTTGACTGCCTAAAACAGTCGTGGAATTCCCCCATAGTTATCGGATATTTTCTCGACCGATCCAAAATTCTGATATCTACTCTCCTCTTACGGAAGGAGGATAGTCGAGGTTCTTCCATAACAAGACCTTAATAAGTACCTCGTACGCGACAAACAGGTACGAGCGCTTCTACAGAGCATTCTGAAATCATCGTACCAAGATTCCAAAATTTCCTTCACGTGGCTCCACTAATCTTTAATCACCATGCGCTTATTCCCTGGATAAGGGTGATACATCCTACTCGAATTGAAATTTCATCTACGCTGGTTCCTGAAATCTTATATCAGAGGTGGGATTCACAAATCTCATCCTGATTTAGAAATTCATACTGCGCCGGACCATGCACTGACGTGATTCTCCCTTCCAAAGGAAGTCTGGGGCACACTAGTTAATATTGTAAGCCAACCCAAAGGAATATCAATCACTTCCTTCTCAGCGACTTAATTCACATGTTCGGGATAAACCCTTAATCTTATTTTGAGGATGGCAACCCATCCAAGAACTTTACCGACTTTACCAACCTCTTCCAATTTCAGGAATTTTCGATAAACACAAAATTATTTGGTTGATTCTCCTCTTTCAACCAAACCTTACCTATGGACAGTGCATGTAGAGACTACTCACTACGTCTCACTAAACATCGATTCTTCCCTTGAAATGTCTCACATTAAGTGACACGTAATACTCCCCTTCCTTCCTTGTAGTATGCCGAAAGTTCCACTCGTGCTCTTATCTCCACGAAGCGCACTTATGGATCTCTTATACTATACTAACATCATTACTCTTTATATGTGTGAGTCGCTCTCACACTTGACTAATAACAACTCCGCTCCGGGTGTGCTTCATATTAATTAAGTTCTACCCTACTCCAGGAATACCAATTCTTGAATGGCTTCCCACAGTCTTCCAATCAAGTTAGAGTGTGCTATTCTAATTGCATACTTATGTATGGATTATCGCCCCTCATGTGACGTTTAATCCACTCTATCGCTTCCACTTCGTTATACTAGTCCCACAAACATATATTTCACACGTCCATTACCACATCCATTCGACTCGGACTATTTTAACTGTAGCTAACCCAGATGCCCATATTTTTGCAACACTCCGACCGCCCTGGGAGAGCGAACGGTGTGCTACTCATTTGTAGGACTAACTAAATTCAGCGGAATAGAAGGGATAGGGCATTCAAATTCCATGACAATAAAAGAGGAATAATAATTCTCAACCTTCCTCAGATAAGTACAACAATTTTCCCAAATAGGTACAACAACCAAAATAAATCACTAACGCTCTATTCATCAAAATAATTACAGGTCATCTCTTTTGTATAATATAAAGTTCTTTCCAGATAATCCATGCTAAAAATCATTCCAACTCTTTATTCACCTTGTGTTCTATACGCGGTTATGACATATGGGTACTCTCAATCACCCTAGAAATCAAAATTCTTAAATTCTCCTCATCATCGTTCCACCCCTTAACTTGTGGGGATAACTTTCAATGCTTTCCTACCACCACATCCGGCTTCAATGACCTTAAAAAAAAATTCAACTTCCAACTTACATACATAATTACTTGATCCTATTTCGACCAGGGTACCGAACTTATGGAATAGTGACCAAACGTCTCCCTATTTCCAACCTTACGCTAAGTTTCATGCGTGGGATGTCTCGCAAAGCGAAATCCAAACAAGGAACCCTCCCGATACACTACTACCTAGCATTGTCGATTATCGAAATACGTTAGGTCCTCCGTCCACAGTATATACCCCTTTATTCCGTCCCTTGACAGAAAATTTCAATTTTTATTGTAATTATGCTTAACAAATAACGTTTCACCAATTTCATTATCGTATTGGTTGATGGAAATTTCATTCTATAAACCTCGGATACATACTATCGGAATTTTCGAAATTCCCTTCCCTAATAATAGGGGTATAACTAATAACTCCCACATCTCTAAAGGATAAATATAACAACGCACTTTTTCTATCACTAAGTCCGGAGTGTTACTCATAATACTGAGTCAAATCTTTTCGCTCAAGGGTAAATCCCGATACATACAGAATTATACTGACAAGGTCTACACATACTTTGGCATCGAATATCTCGAGCCCGCTATCTCCTCCGAAGAATCTAGGATAGATAATATATGTGCAAGTCCAACCTTCTTACAGGTAAGGCCTTGCCCAAAACAAACATAAAACATGTTGCACCAATGCAACTACTCCGATAGCCTTGCAATAAATGTCCGCTATCATACTACCCATTTATATAACATTTTAACAAAAATAATATTATACTCGTGTATCGCATCTCTACAACGAGTAACCTCAATAAAGTATAAAACACTGCTAAGATACTCACTCATCCTCCGCGGATAGCACTAAAGAAAAATCCCGCTATACTAAGAAAAATATTCACATAATGGTAACATTTATAATGATATGCATTAAACTCGCCTCACATGCTAATCTAGCAATGAACAAAATATGGTGACTCGCTCGTGTCACCTAAACACGCCGCATCCCCTAAGGATACAACTTATACTTCCATCCTGGCAATCGCCTTGACTGCACAAATGGTTTTCGGACGTAACACGTCTGCCCAAACCAAAACAAATTATTTTAAAGCGTTGCCTTTTTATTAGGCACTGTATACATGTCCCTTTTTTCTCCTTTTGGAACATAATAACCTGAGCGATCTTACTCCGCACATAATACCTCAACACATAATCCACTTACCACCTGTCCTTCTAACCAGGTTAGGATTGTCCTTCTCTCGGACTCTAGTAGACTCGATTCCTGTTAGCCATCCCGGTTGTTCCCTTAGCCTTTTTTTTTTTTTAGGCCATAAAGATCATGTTACTATCTATAATAGTACTCACAGAATTTACCATCACTTGGTAAGAATTTAACTATCTGAAGCATTTAAATGGTTTTCCTGATGTGTATCCACATCCTTTTGTGGTGCCATACCACCACTGTTGTATTCGGTCTTATTCTCGACTAAATTCTTCGATTCCTTTAACTTTCCCCACAAAGAAGCGTTATCATCTATTTTGACAAAATATGACATTGTCAACCTCTGAATCGGTCGTCCATCAGAATTTCCTCCTCGAGTATTATCAACTATTATTACAAGTTGGCCTCCCACTTGGAGTCGTTTCCCCCACTTGTATCTACATCTTCCGATACAAAATTCGCTAATGGTTAAGATTCATATTCACGGATGGACCCTTGACATGCCCTTCCTCGATGGGTTCAGAACCACATTTGCTTCTAATCCTGAACAGTTAAGGAAGGAACATACGGTCAGCACTGTACCTAAAGTTCTCCTATAGGTATAGCATTCTATTTCTAAAATTGGTGGTTGGCTCCAACCATTATAATTTCGTCCCGAAAGCAAAGAAAATTTTCTCTAAATTTTCACTTTCGGTTTGCCACGCTCCGTCTTATATTTAAGCCTTTGGATACTTTACCTCCTTTGGTAAACACATACAATTTTCGCGTTTCTAAAATTTCCCACTGGCAGTCTCTACACGTTTTTGTAATACGTTGGGTAAGTTTACCCTCGCACCTCATTTGGCTATAACAGCATTTGAAAATCATTGTTTCACCTTAGTCTCCTTTCTAGTCGTGGCTTCTCGTGCCATAATGGAGGTGACCTCGACTACGGTCATTATCCTCGGATATATCTCATAATTCTCAACTGAGCCCTGCCTCCTGACGTACGCTTAACGGTCCTCTTCTGAAACCGTCATCGCTCGGCATACGCACACATCCGAACGAAATTAGAATTCACTAGTGTATACACTTTATAGCAGGAGAACGAAATCTCGTCAAAGAAATCGACAATCCTAAACATAGGGCTCTATAACAACCAAAGCAATGCTGAAAGCATAATAAGCCGTACAGATCCTAAGGACACTAGAACCTGATGCTCTGATACCACCTGTGACACCCCGCCTAATTAAATACCGGGCGATCACTCCTTTATTAAATTAAATCAAGGTAAACAGTTGGTTCATTCTCAGCATCACTGTCGATAAAAATAAATTTTCCAATTTAACACCCTAAATAATTAAGCTAAGTGTCAAAAAAACATTTTTCATACAAACTTTCCAAATTTTAATTAAAGAAAAAGATTTATTTATTTAAAAACAACATTTCTACAAGTAAGAATTACACCACAATAAACCGAAATATAATACATTCGTCAATCGAATGTCAACATGTGAAAACTAAAATCATACATCCAAACTGAATAAATCCCATAGTAACAATACTGGAAATAACTGAAATACAAATGTCCCAATAACAACGGGATAATGGAAAGAGCTACACATGCTCAACTGGTGAAAGTACTAAGAGTGGATCCGAATGAACGAAGTCGTCTAATCAAGAGACCTGCAACTCCCACCTAAGCTGCAGCGCGTTCCTTCCAAAAGATCCTAAGCAAGACGCCCCTGTGGCTGGGTACCTGTAATACATACATATATATACAAGACAGAGAGAGAAAGAGAAACGGGTCAGAGCCCGAAAGTGTGTTTGATTTAAAATACGTTTAGCAAGTATTTAAATTGATACAGGCCAATGCAACAACATATTAGTACGTCACTCTCTTGAGAAAATACTCACCTCTCTTCTAATGTGCACACCTATCGCACTAACCTTCCCAACGGTTTGTCTTATCATTTAACGTACTAGTCTTTCTAAAAGATTCAACTTATCTTAGATTACTCGTAAGATTCACACTTCAGCAATTTGATGATTTGAAAAGAATATTTCAATTAGTAACCAAAGTCCTCATTTTGCTTTATAAATCAAATAAAGTTTCCCAGTGACATATTATACTTTCTCAAAATAAGTATTTACAATTTAAGTCATCAACCATGTCCTACATATCAAGTCACAGTAGGCAGTTCCAGATTTCAAAATTTCATATATATATATTAACTACTCGTATAATATATACTATAACAGCACCCCAACTAAATTATGGTGCGGGCATACTCTACTATCCAAACCCCATATCACTCACATTAAGGGGAATACAAATTCGGAATCACTCTCGAATTGTATTAACACATACTCAAACAATATTGAGACGAAGTATAGATTCCAAGTCTCGTAGGACCGTCTGAACTATCACTGCGATAGCCTGTACCAAGGATATCTATACACAAACAAGATGAGGCGAAGAATAGATTCCAAGTCTCTAAGAGGATGGCACATGCATGCGTCTCTTAGGACCGTCTGAACTATCCAATCACTAGCCTGTACCAAGGATATCTATCTTCTAGGGTACAGTCAATATCCCCCATAAAGGTCACATCGAGATAAGACTGTCCCAGCGTGGAAACCTCAGGAATAGCAAGTAGCGTGGGCATGATTTTCACAAGTATATAATATATGTACACACAATCATATAAATATACTACTTCATCATATTAATATAGGTTCTTCTTGTCACCCATAATTATACCTTTTATCCTTAATTTCACATTTATAGAATTACGTATAAGGTTCCATTCCTAACCTTAACTCGAAGGGTTTTCTCACTTATTACCTAACACTCGTGGGCTATATCCTCACAAATCTTAAATTCAGTATGTGACTTTATTAGGTTCCAACGTAACTCTCTTACGCACCTCACCCTTTAAATTTATCCATTCACCAACCTAAAGTAAATATCCCATAAATACCATTTTCGTTGAAGATTAAAGGTCCCAACATTTATTCATATACCCTACTGGTCCTCAATGTCTCCCAAATCATTTTATTTAGAATGCCCAAAAAATTATTTCACGAAAAACTTAATTTAACTAATTAGACAAGGGAATGAGAGTCTGCCAGGAGGGGTCGATCGATCGAAGCTTGGGGCTCGATCGATCGAACCTTCGATCGATCGAAGCTCTAGGCTCGATCGATCGATCAAGCAGGTCTGGGCAAAATTCTGCAGAATGCAGTTACGGGTTTCATCATCAATATTACACAAAATCGATATTTCCAAGTTCCAATCGTCCCAGAATTCTACTACTAACATCATAACAATATACTAGATGATTCTAACGTAAGGCATGTTCATAAACATCATTTAAACATGGATTTTCAACCTAAAATTATGTCCAATTATCAAGAACCCTAGAATTTTTCTTAAACAGATTTCTAATGAATCTTTCTCCAGAATTTCTTTCTTATGATCACCAAATTTCGTGGTTTATTACCTCTACATGGCAAGGGTTTCCACAATTAACATATACATCAATACTACATGGTTTCTCCTATCAAAAATGGGGTTTTCTTCCATAGTTTTCATCACAATTCATTCCTAAGCTAACATGAAGATGGCATCAACGAAAATAGCAAGTTTAAACACTTGCCTGGGATTTTGGTATGCAGATACACGGCTGATTTTGGTATGACTGCGTTCCTCGTCTCGTGATCTACGCGGTGGTGGTGGTGGCGGTGCAATCCGGTGGCTTTTTGGCCTTGAATTGCCTTGGAGCTCTCTCCTCTCTTCTCCAATGGCCGTCACTTGATTTGTGAATGTTCTAACCCTAAGAGGCTAACCTAATGGCTGATATAGGTTGGCTGAAATTCGTGGGTTTAATTACCCAATTATGTAAAATGACTAAAATGCCCTCCCGGGGTACTAATTAGGCCTAAAAACGCCCCGAGACCCAAACTAAACCCCCGGGTACACTTTTCTGACTATCTCGACCCTTCTGAATGCGTTGGCGCACTCAAAACGACCACACGAACAACTTATAAAATATTCACTTTTTATATAACAAAATTAGTCCCGACGTGACACGGGCACGTCCCGACTTAAATTTCCGAAATAGTCATTCAATACACTTATGACATTCAATATAACCAATATAATATATTACTATGCTCATTAGTAATATTCAGCAGGTTTCCCATAATTACTAACTCTCGTCACGTTAATAATTATAACATAATTAATTTCCGGATTTTTATTAAATAAAATCATTCTCGTTAAATTTAATAAATCCCCAAATTAATATAGCATAAAAATACGGGGTATTACATACTTCCCCCCTAATAACGGAATTTCGTCCCGAAATTCGGAAAATAAGGCAAACCTGGCAAAAACAACTCTGGATATCTCTCGACAGTACGCAAACTAACTACATAGTACGACGCTCAATCACTATAGCCTCTTCCTTACAGCAACTTTGTTTTACATTCTCATTAGCGATACTTCACATTGTGATCCCACCCGAAAATATTCGCATAAGTCACGCCTATACGTTATAAATTCCATTATCTTACTATCATTAGGAGGTCGCACCTCACTACATGACAACTACTGGTTTTTATTCACACTCAATTCCCATTTTGAGAGATTATACGAACATTTGACCACTCTTGACTGCCTAAAACAGTAGTGGAATTCCCCCATAGTTATCGGATATTTTCTCGACCGATCCAAAATTCTGATATCTACTATCCTCTTACGGAAGGAGGATAGTCGAGGTTCTTCCATAACAAGACCTTAATAAGTACCTCGTACGCGACAAACAGGTATGAGCGCTTCTACAGAGCATTCTGAAATCATCGTACCAAGATTCCAAAATTTCCTTCACGTGGCTCCACTAACCTTTAATCACCATGCGCTTATTCCCTGGCTAAGGGTGATACATCCTACTCGAATTGAAATTTCATCTACGCTGGTTCCTGAAATCTTATATCAGAGGTGGGATTCACAAATCTCATCCTGATTTAGAAATTCATATTGCGCTGGACCATGCACTGACGCGATTCTCCCTTCCAAAGGAAGTCTGGGGCATCCTAGTTAATATTGTAAGCCAACCCAAAGGAATATCAATCACTTCCTTCTCGGCGACTTAATTCACATGTTCGGGATAAACCCTTAATCTTGTTTTGAGGATGGCAACCCGTCCAAGGACTTTACCAACCTCTTCAAATTTCAAGAATTTTCGATAAACACAAATTTATTTGGTTGATTCTCCTCTTTCAACCAAACCTTACCTAGGGACAGTGCATGTAGAGACTACTCACTACGTCTCGCTAAACATCGATTCTTCCCTTGAAATGTCTCACATTAAGTGACCCGTAATACTCCCCTTCCTTCCTTGTAGTATGCCGAAAGTTCCACCCGTGCTCTTCTCTCCACGAAGCGCACTTATGGATCTCTTATACTATACTAAAATCATGAATCTTTATATGTGTGAGTCGCTCTCACACTTGACTAATAACAACTCCGCTCCGGGTGTGCTTCATAATAATTAAGTTCTACCCTATTCCAGGAATACCAATTCTTGAATGGCTTCCCACAGTCTTCCAATCAAGTTAGAGTGTGCTATTCTAATTGCATACTTATGTATGGATTATCGCCCCTCATGTGACGTTTAATCCACTCTATCGCTTCCACTTCGTTATAATAGTCCCACAAACATATATTTAACACGTCCATTACCACATCCATTCGACTCGGACTATTTTAACTGTAGCTAACCCAGATGCCCATATTTTTGCAACACTCCGACCGCCCTGGGAGAGCGAACGGCGTGCTACTCATTTGTAGGACTAACTAAATTCAACGGAATAGAAGGGATAGGGCATTCAAATTCCATGACAATAAAAGAGGAATAATAATTCTCAACCTTCCTCAGATAAGTACAACAATTTTCCCAAATAGGTACAACAACCAAAATAAATCACTAACGCTCTATTCATCAAAATAATTACAGGTCATCTCTTTTGTATAATATAAAGTTCTTTCCAGATAATCCATGCTAAAAATCATTCCAACTCTTTATTCACCTTGTGTTCTATACGCGGTTATGACATATGGGTACTCTCAATCACCCTAGAAATCAAAATTCTTAAATTCTCCTCATCATCGTTCCACCCCTTAACTTGTGGGGATAACTTTCAATGCTTTCCTACCACCACATCCGGCTTCAATGACCTTAAAACAAAATTCAACTTCCAACTTACATACATAATTACTTGATCCTATTTCGACCAGGGTACCGAACTTATGGAATAGTGACCAAACGTCTCCCTATTTCCAACCTTACGCTAAGTTTCATGCGTGGGATGTCTCGCAAAGCGAAATCCAAACAAGGAACCCTCCCGATACACTACTACCTAGCATTGTCGGTTATCGAAATACGTTAGGTCCTCCGTCCACAGTATATACCCCTTTATTCCGTCCCTTGACAGAAAATTTCAATTTTTATTGTAATTATGCTTAACAAATAACGTTTCACCAATTTCATTATCGTATTGGTTGATGGAAATTTCATTCTATAAACCTCGGATACATACTATCGGAATTTTCGAAATTCCCTTCCCTAATAATAGGGGTATAACTAATAACTCCCACATCTCTAAAGGATAAATATAACAACGCACTTTTTCTATCACTAAGTCCGGAGTGTTACTCATAATACTGAGTCAAATCTTTTCGCTCAAGGGTAAATCCCGATACATACGGAATTATACTGACAAGGTCTACACATACTTTGGCATCGAATATCTCGAGCCCTCTATATCCTCCAAAGTATCTAGGATAGATAATATAAGTGCAAGTCCAACCTTCCTACAGGTAAGGCCTTGCCCAAAACAAACATAAAACATGTTGCACCAATGCAACTACTCCGATAGCCTTGCAATAAATGTCCACTATCATACTACCCATTTATATAACATTTTAACAAAAATAATATTATACTCGTATATCGCATCTCTACAACGAGTAACCTCAATAAAGTATAAAACACTGCTAATATACTCACTCATCCTCCGCGGATAGCACTAAAGAAAAATCCCGCTATACTAAGAAAAATATTCACATAATGGTAACATTTATAATGATATGCATTAAACTCGCCTCACATGCTAATCTAGCAATGAACAAAATATGGTGACTCGCTCGTGTCACCTAAACACGCCGCATCCCCTAAGGATACAACTTATACTTCCATCCTGGCAATCGCCTTGACTGCACAAATGGTTTTCGGACGTAACACGTCTGCCCTAATCAAAACAAATTATTTGAAATCGTTGCCTTTTTATTAGGCACTGTATACATGTCCCTTTTTTCTCCTTTTGGAACATAATAACCTGAGCGATCTTACTCCACACAAAATACCTCAACTCATAATCCACTTACCACCTGTCCTTCTAACCAGGTTAGGATTGTCCTTCTCTCGGACTCTAGTAGACTCGATTCCTGTTAGCCATCCCGGTTGTTCCCTTAGAATTTTTTTTTTTTTTTTTTTTTTTTAGGCCATAAAGATCATGTTACTATCTATAATAGTACTCACTGAATTTACCATCACTTGGTAAGAATTTAACTATCTGAAGCATTTAAATGGTTTTCCTGATGTGTATCCACATCCTTTTGTGGTGCCATACCACCACTGTTGTATTCGGTCTTATTCTCGACTAAATTCTTCGATTCCTTTAACTTTCCCCACAAAGAAGCGTTATCATCTATTTTGACAAAATATGACATTGTCAACCTCTGAATCGGTCGTCCATCAGAATTTCCTCCTCGAGTATTATCAACTATTATTACAAGTTGGCCTCCCACTTGGAGTCGTTTCCCCCACTTGTATCTACATCTTCCGATACAAAATTCGCTAACGGTTAAGATTCATATTCACGGATGGACCCTTGACATGCCCTTCCTCGATGGGTTCAAAACCACATTTGCTTCTAATCCTGAACAGTTAAGGAAGGAACATACGGTCAGCACTGTACCTAAAGTTCTCCTATAGGTATAGCATTCTATTTCTAAAATTGGTGGTTGGCTCCAACCATTATAATTTCGTCCCGAAAGCCAAGAAAATTTTCTCTAAATTTTCACTTTCGGTTTGCCACGCTCCGTCTTATATTTAAGCCTTTGGATACTTTACCTCCTTTGGTAAACACATACAATTTTCGCGTTTCTAAAATTTCCACTGGCAGTCTCTACACGTTTTTGTAATACGTTGGGTAAGTTTACCCTCGCACCTCATTTGGCTATAACAGCATTTGAAAATCATTGTTGCACCTTAGTCTCCTTTTTAGTCGTGGCTTCTCGTGCCATAATGGAGGTGACCTCGACTACGGTCATTATCCTCGGATATATCTCATAATTCTCAACTGAGCCCTGCCTCCTGACGTACGCTTAACGGTCCTGTTCTGAAACCGTCATCGCTCGGCATACGCACACATCCGAACGAAATTAGAATTCACTAGTGTATACACTTTATAGCAGGAGAACGAAATCTCGTCAAAGAAATCGACAATCCTAAACATAGGGCTCTATAACAACCAAAGCAACGCTGAAAGCATAATAAGCCGTACAGATCCTAAGGACACTAAAACCTGATGCTCTGATACCACCTGTGACACCCCGCATAATTAAATACCGGGCGATCACTCCTTTTTTAAATTAAATCAAGGTAAACAGTTGGTTCATTCTCAGCATCACTGTCGATAAAAATAAATTTTCCAATTTAACACCCTAAATAATTAAGCTAAGTGTCAAAAAAACAATTTTCATACAAACTTTCCAAATTTTAATTAAAGAAAAAGATTTATTTATTTAAAAACAACATTTCTACAAGTAAGAATTACACCACAATAAACCGAAATATAATACATTCGTCAATCGAATGTCAACATGTGAAAACTGAAATCATACATCCAAACTGAATAAATCCCATAGTAACAATACTGGAAATAACTGAAATACAAATGTCCCAATAACAACGGGATAATGGAAAGAGCTACACATGCTCAACTGGTGAAAGTACTAAGAGTGGATCCGACTGAACGAAGTCGTCTAATCAAGAGACCTGCAACTCCCACCTATGCTGCAGCGCGTTCCTTCCAAAAGATCCTAAGCAAGACGCCCCTGTGGCTGGGCACCTGTAATACATACATATATATACAAGAGAGAGAGAGAAAGAGAAACGGGTCAGAGCCCGGAAGTGTGTTTGATTTAAAATACGTTTAGCAAGTATTTAAATTGATACAGGCCAATGCAACAACATATTAGTACGTCACTCTCTTGAGAAAATACTCACCTCTCTTCTAATGTGCACACCAATCGCACTAACCTTCCCAACGGTTTGTCTTATCATTTAACGTACTAGTCTTTTTAAAAGATTCAACTTATCTTAGATTACTCTTAAGATTCACACTTCAGCAATTTGATGATTTGAAAAGAATATTTCAATTAGTAACCAAAGTCCTCATTTTGCTTTATAAATCAAATAAAGTTTCCCAGTGACATATTATACTTTCTCAAAATAAGTATTTACAATTTAAGTCATCAACCATGTCCTACATATCAAGTCACAGTAGGCAGTTCCAGATTTCAAAATTTCATATATATATATTAACTACTCGTATAATATATACTATAACAGCACCCCAACTAAATTATGGTGCGGGCATACTCTACTATCCAAACCCCATATCACTCACATTAAGGGGAATACAAATTCGGAATCACTCTCGAATTGTATTAACACATATTCAAACAATATTGAGACGAAGTATAGATTCCAAGTCTCGTAGGACCGTCTGAACTATCACTGCGATAGCCTGTACCAAGGATATCTATACACAAACAAGATGAGGCGAAGAATAGATTCCAAGTCTCTAAGAGGATGGCACATGCCTGCGTCTCTTAGGACCGTCTGAACTATCCAATCACTAGCCTGTACCAAGGATATCTATCTTCTAGGGTACAGTCAATATCCCCCATAAAGGTCACATCGAGATAAGACTGTCCCAGCGCGGAAACCTCAGGGATAGCAAGTAGCGTGGGCATGATTTTCACAAGTATATAATATATGTACACACAATCATATAAATATACCACTTCATCATATTAATATAGGTTCTTCTCGTCACCCATAATTATACCTTTTATCCTTAATTTCACATTTATAGAATTACGTATAAGGTTCCATTCCTAACCTTAACTCGAAGGGTTTTCTCACTTATTACCTAACACTCGTGGGCTATATCCTCACAAATCTTAAATTCAGTATGTGACTTTATTAGGTTCCAACGTAACTCTCTTACGCACCTCACCCTTTAAATTTATCAATTCACCAACCTAAAGTAAATATCCCATAAATACCATTTTCGTTGAAGATTAAAGGTCCCAACATTTATTCATATACCCTACTGGTCCTCAATGTCTCCCAAATCATTTTATTTAGAATGCCCAAAAAATTATTTCACGAAAAACTTAATTTAACTAATTAGACAAGGGAATGAGAGTCTGCCAGGAGGGGTCGATCGATCGAAGCTTGGGGCTCGATCGATCGAACCTTCGATCGATCGAAGCTCTAGGCTCGATCGATCGATCAAGCAGGTCTGGGCAAAATTCTGCAGAATGCAGTTACGGGTTTCATCATCAATATTACACAAAATCGATATTTCCAAGTTCCAATCGTCCCAGAATTCTACTACTAACATCATAACAATATACTAGATGATTCTAACGTAAGGCATGTTCATAAACATCATTTAAACATGGATTTTCAACCTTAAATTATGTCCAATTATCAAGAACCCTAGAATTTTTCTTAAACAGATTTCTAATGAATATTTCTCCAGAATTTCTTTCTTATGATCACCAAATTTCATGGTTTATTACCTCTACATGGCAAGGGTTTCCAGAATTAACATATACATCAATACTACATGGTTTCTCCTATCAAAAATGGGGTTTTCTTCCATAGTTTTCATCACAATTCATTCCTAAGCTAACATAAAGATTGCATCAACGAAAATAGCAAGTTTAAACACTTGCCTGGGATTTTGGTATGCAGATACACGGCTGATTTTGGTATGACTGCGTTCCTCGTCTCGTGATCTACGCGGTGGTGGTGGTGGCGGTGCAATCCGGTGGCTTTTTGGCCTTGAATTGCCTTGGAGCTCTCTCCTCTCTTCTCCAATGGCCGTCACTTGATTTGTGAATGTTCTAACCCTAAGAGGCTAACCTAATGGCTGATATAGGTTGGCTGAAATTCGTGGCTTTAATTACCCAATTATGTAAAATGACTAAAATGCCCTCCCGGGGTACTAATTAGGCCTAAAAATGCCCCGAGACCCAAACTAAACCCCCGGGTACACTTTTCTGACTATCTCGACCCTTCCGGACGCGTTGGCGCTCTCAAAACGACCACACGAACAACTTATAAAATATTCACTTTTTATATAACAAAATTAGTCCCGACGTGACACGGGCACGTCCCGACTTAAATTTCCGAAATAGTCATTCAATACACTTATGACATTCAATATAACCAATATAATATATTACTATGCTCATTAGTAATATTCAGTAAGTTTCCCATAATTACTAACTCTCGTCACGTTAATAATTATAACATAATTAATTTCCGTATTTTTATTAAATAAAATCATTCTCGTTAAATTTAATAAATCCCCAAATTAATATAGCATAAAAATACGGGGTATTACAACAACATGATACTACCCCAAGGATCTAAATCGCCTAATTACATCATCACCGTTATCTATCCGACAATACCGCACCATGGAACTTAATGCATTCTTATCACAACCACTATTCACTAGACTTGGCACTATAGTCACCTAACCTCAACAGTTGGCTTTACAAAATTCATGTTTCTAATTCAATGGACGCCATCTACCATTTTTAGCATCTTAATTGGCCTCTCACATCATTAAGGGTTGACACACCACCACCTCACACTTAAAACCACGGTGTCACCATTATTGATTCGCACAGACAATCGCAAATCACTAACGTGTCTAATCATAAGTGCAGATGCAATTAACGACAAATAACTTGGTCGCATGCTACTTAGAAATGAATTACCCATCATGCACACCCCTTTGACTTTTATGTTGAGGATACGAACTGAAACTGTCACCAATCTAGCGTGACCGGTCCATAATCAACTCCGACGCCGAAAGATCTAATATCGACCTCACCACGTCACTCCCGAAAGGAACCTTGAACTAAGAGCTCTGATACCATTTATAACTCGCTGGCCTGGATTTATGGTTTACCTGTGGTCAACCCGATCCGACTCGAGCATTAGGTGTGAAGTGCAATGAAACAAGCTATATATTGTTGTTAGTCCAGTTTTATTTAATTAATGTTTCACTTGTTTAGCATGCAATTTCCATTTAAATCAATCTACGTAAGGGACTCGTTGGAAGTGTCTCCGGAATCCAGGCATACAGAGGTACTAACATAAAATAAAAAGATTACTTATCTGTGCAACGCTCTCAAAATACGAAATCGCACGCAACCTGTCGTAACAAAGACGAGGGAATGAGCCAAATGCCCAGTGGAAAATTACAACAATGCAATATAGTTTCGAATGGTAGAAAGAAGACTCTAACACGATCTCTCTACGTGAACATGCAACAACCATATATATATATATATATATAGAGAGAGAGAGAGAGGGGGGTTCACAAGTGAACCAAAATAATGAACTTTTTAATGAACCTAATAAGATATTAAAAAATAATCCTTAATTCCTTGTCGTAATTGGTTCGCGTTAGTGGCAATGGACACGCGTGAAACACACGGGTTTTTAACACACGCACACACCCCTAACAAAACCTTATCACCACCACCCCGATTTCCCATACACACCTCGATTCTCATTACCATAAACCACCCCTGCTACCACCCGCCACATACCTACTGCCTATTTCCCCCGTGAGCATCTTCCCTACCCATCCTCAACATCTCTCACAATCCCTCCCCCCATCCCCCACATACCTGCTATACCCACCCCTTATCCCCACGCAAAAACCCACCGGCCACAACGCCTCCACTACCTCCCATACTACCGCTGGACGCAACCCCCCCCCCCCCAACACCTGCCATGTGCGGCCCAACTTAAACCACCCGATTCCAGCCTATAACCCAAACCTGCTACTTCACAATCCCAAACTCGATTCCAACCCGAACCTAATACTTGCCATAGCAATCATGTAGTGGTTGTATACCTGACAAAATATTTTTATAGTTCAGCACCATGTAATGGATGAGGGGGTTTAAAATAACCCGTGTCACACGCGTGTGTGTTGCCGCTGGCGCGGACCAATTACAACAATGAATTAAGGGTTACTTTTTAAAGTCTTTTAGGTTCATTATTTTGGTTCACTTGTCTTATTAGGTTCATTATATATATACATATATATAGCGAGAGGATCACAAGTGAACCTAAAATGCGGAATTTTTAATTAACCTTAACAAAAATACCTAACAACCCATTAATTTTAATTCATATGTTGTAATTGGTCCGCGCCAGCGGCAACAGACATGCGTGTCGATTAAATATTTTTTTTATAACCCCCCCTCCCCCCCCCCCCCCCCCCCCACACCCGCAACCCCACCCATCCCCCATCATGGTAGCCCTTACCCCTGAGTAAACACTCCAACAACTTAATTTTTTCAACTAGTGGTCCGCCATAGTGGGGGTGGGGTCGGGGGGTACGGGGGTCTCGGGTCACATGCGTGTCCGTTACCGTTGGCGCGGACCAATCACACTATAGAAATTAAAATTAATGGGTTGTTAGGTGTGTTTTGTTAATGTCAATTATAAAGTCCATTTTTTTAGGTCCACTTGTGATACTCTCCCTATATATATATATATATATATATATATATATACTTGTCGGCATAAAACCATTTTTATTTCAAAAACTTCATTTATTCCGATTAATTCACCTTAATATTATAAAGAATTCCATTCTTCTTAACTTAACATTTATTCCATGACTTAACACACCCAATTAAATACTTTAAAAAAATACACTTTTTTTAAGATAAATCATTTCTTTCATCGAAATTACCCACTTTAATCGTACCAATCCACGCTAGTATTTTCATTAAAAATCATCATTTCAACACACGCAATTACCATGTTATAAAATACTTAGTTTTTACTTGAAAACCTTTCTTAAATACACACTTGTATTAATTATGGTTTAAAACTCTATAGGTTGCTTAACCATCCATTTAATCACTTCACTTTACCATTCCTTTACCTTATGGACATTAATCAATTTTCACAATACTTGTAAATTTTACCCTTTTTCGGAACATTTATTAATTCATTCAAGTTAAGTTGTATTTTCATATATTTACCACACAACCCATTTCTTGACATGTTCCATTTCATGATTTTTTTTTTCCTCAGAATCTTCCAATATCCGCATATTTTAATGGGCTCCACACAATCGGCCATACTACCATATGCTCAGGCCAGTGATTTTGGGTCTTTCACCCTAGGGCTCCGGGTCCTCCTTAATTATTTCAGTGTCATTCGAGTCCTTATTAATGCGTTTTAACATTTTTCAAATGTCAACATTATTCCGCTTTTCCTTTTTCCGGTCGAAGCCAAAACCCGAGGTTTCACCCAACTTGTGTTACACTTTAAAATAATCATTTCATGTCCTTTACACCTACTTTGATTTTTATTTTAAAATCAAGTTCATTTAGGAACATTTTTCATAATACCTAAATGTTCCACTTTATATAAAATTACCATTTTACCAATTTGTTTCCAAACTTGTCATTTCCTCCATTTTTACTAGTGTTATTTTCCAAAAAAAAACTTAAGTTACCCATACTAACTTATTAAGTGCTTTTAATTCATTAACACTTCTTTAATATTTTGGAATAACATTCCTTTCAAGTTGGAAACATTTTCATTTCACCTCTTTCTTTTCGAAGAAAAATTGAACATATAAGACCACTTTACAAGAAAAATACCATTTTCTTTATCAATTTATGTAGTCTTAAAATCATACACTTATAACCTTCTCAACACCCTTTTCACACCCTTTAAGGGCTAAAATTTTTAATTTCTTTATTCCATATTTAAACCCAATAAAACCCTCATTTTACTTATTTATGTGTTTAACCTCAAATACTACAAGTTTATATGCACGAGAAGATGGATTTTAAGTCCAAAAATCCTATCAAATAGGTCTAACCTATGATTTACTCTAGAAATTTCATAGTACTTGCAAAAATACATTTCTCAAAACTAAAGGGCATTTTCATTCTTCAAAACTTCAACAAATATCCAAATTTTATAAAATCTTCATTTTGCAAGAAACTTTAAAACATGGTTCATCAAAAATATTTTTAGGAAGACAAATATTATTTTCAAACATTTTATTCCATAAAATGTTCATACCAAACTTCTCAAATACACCATTTGTTCAACATCCTTGAATCATGATATTTTTCACAACCTTTGAATCCCATTACACCCAAGCCTTAAGAAATTATCTTCTTACTCGTGTATACATCCTACTTTAACAATTATAGTTACAAGACTACTAATATACAAAATTGAGTGTTAAACTAAGAGTAGAGTTTTTTTACCTCAAATGGAGCTCCAAAAAAAGTAGAATGAAGAAGAAGGTGATGGAAACCCCTCACCTCCTAAGGTGGCCTTAAAGAGGTTGCCTAGCTCCACAAATCTTGCTTCCATAAAAGTTCCAAGACAAACCCCCTGAAAACTCCATAAATCTTCCATCTTCAACTTCTCCAAAACCCCCCATCAGCACCTCCAAAATGTGTAACTTTACTCAAACACGGTGGAAATGGGTGTATTGGGCTTAAATGTGGTGGAATACTAGTAGAATATAGTGGCATATAGTGTGAGAAAAAGTGGAAAAATCTCCTAAGAGCTAGAAAGAGCGGGAGAAAATCTAAAAATGGTGGGGAAGACCCACCCCCCACTCTCTCTCTTCTTAAAACTCAAATAAACCCATAAATACCAAAAAAAAACCTTATAAAACCCACCACAACTCTAAAATCCCATTTTTTGTCCAATATAGCTTCACCAGAACTCGACACGTTATCAATCCAACAACCCAAAACATGACGGCATACAAGGATACCCGATTCAAATATTTATGGGCAACCTCGTTCGAACAAAAATGGCATTACAGTCCAAAGCTTGAAGATAATGGACAAAGCTTGGAAATGGTGTATAATGATGTTTCAAAGTGGTGACAAGGTGTGGGTAAGATGGGAAAACTTTGGGAAGAAGATGAACCCTTAAAATTTAGATAGAAAGGGAGAGAGGGAGAGGGAAATGCTGGTGAAAATGGTGGGGATGAAGATCCACTCTCTCTCTTCTTATAACCTCACAAAGATCCACAAAATGAATTAAAAACTCATTCCCCACATGTTATAAACGTTTCTATTCATCAAATGCTCTAAAATGTCGACACATCATTAATCCAAGGTTCCAAAATGAGACAACACATAACGGCAACTCAAAATATTCAAATTCAGGTGCGATAGTTCAAACGACTTTCGGTCTCGTTCGAACGGAAACTCTCTTTGTTCGAATGACACTTCCAACGCAGTTCTAACGAGGTGAATTATAACGGTTAAAATGGATGTGCGAAGCTCCTCGTTAGAGCAAAAAAGGGGCCCTTATTCGAACAACATGTGCCTTCATTCGAACCAACCCTTCTAATAATATTTTAAAGAGCATGAGGGATTAATAAGACTCGAGTCGTCAAAAGTCCGTTCGAACCTTGTTCGAACGACTTCTGTTTTTATTGAAATGAACTTCAAGTTGTGAAAACCTCGATTCGATAAGCAAGAGGGTTACGATAACGATCAATTATCATTATTCATTCGTAATTAAAACTTTACAAATAAATAGATAAAATCGAGGGCACGAGTATTACATTCACCCCACCTTAGGAGTTTTCGTCCCCGAAATAAGAATAACCAACTAGGGGAAGAGATCCGAGTGCTTTTCCCCCATCTCAGACATGCGTTCCAAGGCAGTACCTTCAACAGCTTGAAATTCCTAAAGAACTTTTACCAAGGGGATGACCTTGTTGCGTAGGACTCGGTCCTCGCGCTCCTGAAAAGATATCGGATGCGTGGAAAACTTGACATCTTCCTCTTCTAGATGAGATTCCAGTCGACGACATGTCGAGGATCGTGAAGAGACTTATTCAATAAAAAGACATGGAATACATTATGCACTTGAGACAATTGTGGAGGCAACACCAAGCGGTACGACCCATACCCAATCCGCTCCAATATCTCAAAAGGGCCAATGTACTGCGGGGCCATCTTCCCCTTCTGACTGAATCATTGACTACCAACCTTGATCTAACCTTCAGCATCACATGTGTAAGGACACAAATTTCCAATTGAGTCCTTTGTAGTTTTGGATCAACTCCGGACAAAACCGTTTGAGTCATAGAATAGAGTATATTGATCATCCTTCAAGCCTATAACGTGTTTATTGAAGACGTAGCGGCCAAGAGTATAAAGCTTCATTATATTACCGAGTTTAAGTGCCTCGTTTCTACGTCATAAACGGTGGTTCCATGCTCTCAAGGTATGAATGCATTACATATATATATAGGAGTTTGGAACAGTTTATATTGGGTGTAGGTTTAATTAAAACTGTTGTTTATTTTCCGAAAGATTTAATTAAAACTTTAAATAAAGTTTATAAAGTGTCTGGGCTAAAAATGAAAATTTCCAACTTTCTGGAAGTTCGTTCGAACGAGTTTTTCATTCGAACCAAATGTCGTTCGAACGAGTTTTCCAACGAGTTCCCAATTTTGCCTCTGTAACTTCGGTCGAAATGTCGTTCGAACGAGATGGATGTTCGAACAAGATTTCTAACGAGTTCATTTTTAAAGACATTGGAACTTCGTTAGAATGTCATAAGAAGGCCGTTCAAACGATACTTCATTCGAACGACAAATCTCATTCGAACGAGATTTGGCAGGAATAGATAAATGGCAGTTTTTGACAGTTTTCACCCACTTTCCCATTATCTTTCCCCACTAACTTTTGATTAATTATCTAAGTGCGGGAATCAACTTTGAAAAGTAAACTTTGACATACACATCTATCTCCAAGAGAGAGTTTGAGAGCAAACAAGAAAAAGAAAAGTTCATGGTTTTTTAGTGTTCATCTTTCAAAGAAAAACTCATTTGACACTCTTGTGTACACCCAATTGTTTGTTTAATCCAAGTTTCATATATATATACTTTGCTTGGAGTGTTTGGCACCGGTTTTTCATCTCTACCGTTTTGAAGAGACGTTTGGGTTTGCTTCTAAATCCCACAAAAAATAAGATGTTTGCTTTGATTTACCCACTTGGAGAAAGGCTCCTTGTTCGGGTGACGGTGACCATATAAAGTCCGATCGGTGGATTTCGAGACTGCGGTGGAGCTCCGTAGTTATTCGCTAGGCAGCGGTTGATACAAGAAGACGCGTCGGGGTTTGAGAGGGATCGAGTCAAGTGTTGTAAGTCATCTTGCTTGTATTTGTAAATTCCGTACTTAGTGGATTTGAGGCTAGGGCCGTCTGAGGTTTTTTCCCGTTGTGGGTTTTTCCTCGTACATTGTGGCATAGTGATTCATTTTTTGTTTTATCTTTCGCAAAATTCACCTAGAACGCATGTTTAGGTAATTCGAGATAAAATTTGGTTTTAATCACTACATGTTTAATTTGGTGTGTAATTAGATATTGGGTAATGTTTAGTTAATTTAATTCAAGTCATTTAACTTAATTTGATAAAATTGGTTTGGCCTAATTTTGTAATATTGAAAATATGACTTAGGCAAATTTCTAAGACTTGGTTAAATTAAATTGGTTTAAGTGAAATTTAAATTAGTGTGTGTGTTTTAATCTAATTTCACTTTGTTTAAATTTAATTTGAGAAAAATTAAATTTTGTACGTTTTAATCGAACCATCAACTCACGCTTTCGCATGTAATTAAAAATGAATTTATTTGTTTTCAAAAATTAGGGGCGTTTCAAATTGGTATCAGAGCCAAAGCGATAAATTATTTCGTTAAGATCCTTTAAATAATTTTTGGCTAAAATGGAATTTTTCCCATTCTCAAAATTTCCTATTTCCGATGGTTCTAATTACGCGTACTGGAAAGCGCGTGTAAAATCGGCACTTAAATCTATCGACGAGAGGGTTTGGTTATCTGTAGTTAACGGGTGGTCTCCACCAACTCATTTAGTAGATAATGAACGTGTTCCCAACCTGGCCGATAGATGGAGTGAGAATGAGTTTAAACTTTCAAATTTTAATTTTCGTGGTTTAAATGCCTTGTTTAGCGCTGTCACACCGGATGAATTCCGTCGCATTATGACGTGTGAGACGCTAAAGAAGAGTGGGATATTTTGCAACTCATTCATGAAGGTACTAGTGTCGTTAAAGCTTCGAAACTCCAAAACCTCACCACTCAATTTGAATCCATCAAAATGAACGATAAAGAAACTTTTGATGAATTTGATGCTAGACTTTCCGATGTTGTTAATTCATCTTTTAACTTGGGAGAGAAAATACCCGACAACCGAGTTGTAAAGAAAATTTTAAGGTCCTTACCCAATAGATTTATTTCAAAAGTGATCGTTTTAAATTCTTTACCAACTTTAGCCTCTACGACATTAGAAGAGCTCGTAGGTGATTACAAACCTATGAACTGGACATGTTTCCCTCTAAAACTGAAAAGAAAATTTAAAAGGGCATTGCTTTAAAAGCCCGGAAAGAGGAAAAACAAGTAGTAGAGAGCGAGAGTGATAGTGACTCGGAAGACATGGCTATGTTTGCTAGAAAATTTTGAAAATTTCTTAAATTGAACAAAGATAAATTTAAAAATAATTTTAAGAAATTTGATAAATCTAGGCATGACAAAGTCAAGAAGATCCCTAAAACTATTAATGAAAATTTAAATAGGAACGAGTCAAATAAGTGTTTTGGTTGTGAGGGCTATGGCCATAGGGCTTCTGAGTGCCCCACTAAACTAAGGAGAGAGGGTAAGCGACCCATTTCATATAATGCGACCCTTAGTGACAGTGATAAGGAAGAGGGACCCGATTCCCCCACTAAGCCTAATTTTGTGGCTTTTATGGCTAGTCATGTGAGCACCGATAATGAATCTTCTCATGAAGATATTCAAACACATGACACTTCCGAGGTCAAAGTTTAGGATTCCCTTATTTTTTATGGTAGTGAGAGTGAAGAAGAAAGAGAGAATGAAAATGAAGAGGTTGATGTGAGTGAACTTCAAAATGCTTTTCAAGAACTATTTGAAGAATCTATTAAATTGAAAAGAGCTAATTTGAAGTTAGAAGCTCATTTAAGAGAGCGTGTCAAGGTCGTTGATGATAGTGAGTTAGTAGAAGACCTTAGGACACGAGAGATATCTATTTTAGAGAAGCTAGAATATGTAGAAAGCGAGAGAGATAGCCTTAGAGGTTTGATGGAATCCTTAAAAAAGGAGCTTCTCGAGTTTGAAGAGAGAAATGGTTTGTTATAGTCTAGAATTTTACAATTAAAATAACAATTAAAAAACTCTAGTAATGTCAAATTTGATTTGGAGTGTCGTTCAGAAAAATTAGATAAAATATTAGGAACAGCCCAAATTAAAAATGAAACTTGTGGTTTAGGCTTCGATACTTGTAGTGAAACAACTCATAAAGCCAAAACCAATGTTTTAGGAGAATCCACTAGGAAGGATTTTAGAGATCACTCCTTAGGTAAATCTTTTCGCCGTGAGTTTAGGTGGTCACATTGTGATCGAAAAGGTCATCTTAGGAAATTTTGTTTCGATCTTAAAAGAGGTCCTTGAAAATCCCAACGTAAGGCAACCAAGGTAGCCAAGATTCCTACACCCCGATATAGTCATTCGTCATTAGTTTGGGTTAGGAGATCCGACTTGGTAACTTTACAAGATAGTGTATTTGATTCTCATTTACTTTCACATGCTTCCTCCCTTGTAAAATCTAAAGGTTGAATGTGTTAGTTTTATTTGCATACTTTAGCTTTTGTACTTCATGCTATATTCACATGCTAAATGTATGCTTGTTTAATCATTTTCTAGGCTATGCTCCATGCTTAATCACATGCTAGAATTATGATTTTTGTTTATCTTTTGTATTATATTTCCTTCATTTTGTTTGCATTAAATGAAAAATACAAAAAGATTTTTGGTTTATCATTTGCATTTTATCTTTTTAGAAATTTAAGATTAATGAAAAATACAAATGATTTTTGTTTGTCTTTTGAGTATATATTTTTATTTTTCGGTTAAAAATTTCAAAAACTCAAAAAGATTTTTTTTATGTGTGTGTATTTTAATTTGACACACTCTATGTGGCATACACTTGTGTTAGAATCCCATCTTTTACGCTCTCATGTGTCTAGAACTTTTGGTTTAGATTGTCAATTCTTATTATGTTCTTTATCATGCTTACATGGAGTAGTTGGATTTTGTATTGCTTAAATGGATTCTATTTTTATGTGCCTCTATTCACACATGCACGAGCTCTTTTGAAATTTAACTTCATATGTATATTTGAGCTTTGTGAGGTGTTCTCCTATCAATCTAGTCATCTACATATTTGTGACCTAGGAGGACTAGTGCATGTCGAAATCCGTTGCACGTGAGATTTGTGAGATATAAAAATTGATATACATAAATGTGCACAGGGAAGGTCTCCGAAAGGATTTATTATCCTTTGCGATTGTAAGCCACCGTTTGAAATGGACCTAAAAGAAATACGTGGTCCAAAGGCCTAAAAGAAAATATGGCATTAAAAAGTAAAATTGCCAAGGCCTATGTTTTATTGATATATTCATTCAAAAGAATAATATATATGCTTATTGAGGGAGATTGGATGGTATTTCAACGGTTTGCACAATGTCTGTTTATCCTAGTTGTACTTTCAATGTCATGACTCTTTTGGTTTGTAGAATCATCAACATTCTAGGCTTGTATGCATTGTGTATGTTTGTTCATTGAGTTTAATCTATATTGTCACATGAGGTTATATTCAAATGTGATGAAGTTTGCAGTCAATTGAGAACTCCGTGAACATGTTTTAAGTGATTGGGTCTAAATTTAATTGTTGCTAGTTCACACCCCAACACTTTTGTTTCCATATGACACATTTTTGCCATACGAGTGAGAAAAACTTATCTTATTTTGTGTCATTTGTGTGTTTATATCTATATATGTGTACTTGAGTCTATTAGGTATATATTATGTATACATATATTTGATATTTTTGTTTAGTTTTTGCCTTACTCTCTAGTCCATATATGCTTTAATTCATAATTGGTATCCATCTTGTTGCATTCTTTGTTGATATCACATGCTTAATACTTATGTATCATATTGGTATCTATTCCTTGCATCTTAGTTGGTATCCATTATTATTTGTTGGATTAGTTATGATTTTTTTGCCCATGTGCTTTAATGTTCTCATCACTTTATGCGCAATTGCATGATTTTAGCTTGTTATCCCATTCTATTTATCCCTTGCTTAGTTTAGAGGGTGTATATGCTTTAATTGGGAAAGATAAGTTAATGTTTTGATTCTTTAGCCTTTGTCTATTCCTGAACAAAAAGGGGGAGAATGATAGGGGGAGAAATAGTATATAATCCTATTGTAATCGTATCTTAGTTTGGGGGAGATTTAACTTAGGGGAGTCGCTATCTTCTTACGTTGATCATAGTTGATAAAGGGAAGAATTAATTTCGGGGGAGAAATTATTTAACTTCATTTAATATTTTGATATTCCCTATGCGTTTATGTGCTTGCTTAAGTGTGCAGGAATTCTATTCTAAGTGGCAACTTTCACCGGCAAACATTTTGATCCTTTGGGTTGTTTGAGTCAAGCATTGTATTTATATTTTGGGTGGGACTTTGTGTCAGTCTAGTAGATCTTGACGGCCCTTTAGGATTTTTGTTGGTTTTTGTCCCAGAATAGCCAAAGGGGGAGATTTGTAAGGACACAAATTTCTAATTGAGTCCTTTGTAGTTTTGGCTCAATTCCGGACAAAAATGTTTGAGTCATAGGATAGAGTATATTGATCATCCTTCAAGCCTATGACGTGTTTGTTGAAGACGTAGCAGCCAAGAGTATAAAGCTTCATCATATTGCCGAGTTTAAGTGCCTCGTTTCTACGTCATCAACAGTAGTTCCATGCTCCCAATGTATGAATGCATTACATATATATATAGGAGTTTGGAACAGTTTATATTGGGTGTAGGTTTAATTAAAACTGTTGTTCTTTTCATAAAGATTTAATTAAAACTTTAAATAAAGTTTATAAAGTGTCTGGGCTAAAAATGAAAATTTTCAACTTTCTGGAAGTTCGTTCGATATGTCGTTCGAACGAGTTTTTCGTTCGAACCAAATATCGTTCGAACGAGTTTACCAACGAGTTCCCAATTGGTGAGATGCTTCTCACCCACCTCAGAACCAACAAACTGGAGAGCGACATAGCCTCCCCTAAAGCGCCTCATAATGAGGCATCCCTATACTTTCCTGATAATTGTAGTTGTAGGACAACTCTGCCAGATGCATATTTTCTGCCCAACTACCCTGAAAGTTGAGTGCACAAGCTCTCAGCATATCCTCCAAAATCTGGATGTTTCACTATGACTATCCGTCAGTCTCATGATGATATGTTGTACTCATATTCAGCTCTATACCCAACTCCAGTTGAAATTTCTTCCAAAACCGAGATACAAATTGGGGATCCTTGTCTGAGACGATCAAGAGTGGGACACCATAAGTTCTGACTATTTCTCGGACACACAACCTCGCCAACATAGCCACGTTGTCCCTGACCTTGATCAGTAAGAAGTGTGCAGACTTCGTGAGTCGATCCACTATAATCCATATTGCATCATGACCATGCTCAGACCGTAGTAACGTCGTGTAGAAATCCATCGTGATATGCTCCCACTTCCACTATGCCACGAGCAGCGGTTGCAATAGCCCTGCTGACAAGTGTAGCACTTGGCTACATACGACACCACATCCCTCTCCATGACGAACCAACAGAAGTCTCTACACAGTCCTTATACATCTTGGTGGCACCGGGATGTATACTGAAATTCGAGTGATGGGCCTCAACCATCACCTTGTTTTGAAGTTCATCGATAATAGGGACAATCAACCAACCCTTATGTCACACCCCACCGTCCTTATCCACGATAAGAGTGTCAAACACTTCCCCATTTTGAATACGGTCACAATACTAAACAAACTCAGGATCACGGGATTGGGAATCTAGGACTTTTTGCTGGATAAGTGGCCTAGCCACCCCCACCCTGAAGGTACGCCCTATCATAGCCTCGTCGTACGTGCAAATCAAACTTCTGCAACTCACCGAACATTTTCACCCGATGGCACCTCATCACTGCGAGGGTGAGACTAGACTTTCAGCTAAGAGCTTCGGCCACCACATTATCCTTGCTGGGATGATATGCTAATGAGAAGTCGTAGTCCTCCATCAATTCCATCCATCACCTCTGATGGAGATTGAGATCACGCTGCATAAAGATGTACTGTAGGCTCTGATGATCGAAAAAACCTCAAACTGTTCCCCATACAGATAATACCCCTCTAGTTCTTAAGTGCGAATACCACATCAGTTAGTTCCAAATCATGGGTGGGGTAGTTCCTCTCATGACCCATCAACCGTCGAAATGCATAAGCTACTACCTACCCATTCTCCATCAACACCGCACTAAGCCCTGGCCCCGACGCATCATAATACACGGTGTAACCCTTGCCACGCTTTGGGAGGACAAGGCCGACTCACAGTCTTTTGACCATTCTAAGTGTAAATCCTTCCGAGTCAACATTATGAGGGGCAAAGAGACCCTCGAGAAATCGTGTACGATCCTGCGGTAGTAACCGGCCAAACCCAAGAAACTTTGTACTTCAGCAACTTTCCTCAGTATGTTCTATCCCAGAACAGCCTCCACTTTGGAAGGATAGACTTAAATACCCTCACCCGAAACCACATGTCCAAGGAACTTGACCTCCTCCATCCAAAACTCACACTTACTGAACACGGATTACAACTAATTCTCTCATAGCCCTCGCAACATTGTGGTGAGGTGATCCTCGTGGTCTATGTCCGATGGCGAATAGACTATTATGTCATCCACGAATACCACCACAAACCAGTCTAGATAGTGACGGTAAATGTGATTCATCAGATCCATGAATGTTTTCGAGGCATTAGTCAAACCGAAGGGCATCACTAGGAACTCCTATTGCCCATACCAAGTCTGAAATGCCTTCTTAGGGATGTCCTCTCTAACGTGCAACTGATGGTACCCAGATCGAAGATTAATCTTTGAAAGCCTGCCCGCCCCGCGCAACTGATCGAACAAATCGTCAATACAAGGCATAGGTACTTACTCTTCACCGTCAGCCTATTCAACTGACTGTAGTCGATGAAAATCCAAATAGAAATGTCCTTTTTCTTTGCAAAGAGGATTGGGTCTCCCCACGGGGACACACTAGGGAGAATGAAGCCCTTGTTGGTCAACTCCTCCAACTAACCCTTAGCACCTACAATTCCAATGGGGTCATTCTGTGAGGCGGGATAAAGATGGGCGAGATGCCCCGATGCACCTTTATGGAAAAATCCACCTCCCAATGTGGGTATAATTCAGGGATATCATTCGAAAACACATTGGGAAACTCCCGCACCGCTGAGTAGTCTAACACCATACCATCCGTATCATTTTGAGCCACCATACTGCTAAGCCAGCTAAAGTACCATTTTTGGTCACACACGATAGAAAACTTACAAGGATAATCAATGCATTGCTCTCTACTGAAGCGATGGTGAGACCCTTCTGGAAGTTATACTAAAACACCGTGTCGATGGCATCCAATGATAGCTTCGAAAAATGACAGCCAATCCATACCAAGGATCACCTCGAATCCATCCACTTCCATAAGGATCAAATCATACTCCTGAAAAAAATCTCCAACCAAGATCACACATCTACGGCAGACCCTATCGAGAAATATACGACCACCAATCGGAAGCCCTATGAAGATAGGAGGATAGAACCGATCTACCTTTAATCCCAAACTAAATGCCAAGGAATTCGAAATGAAAGAATGCGACGCGCCAGAATTAAATAGTGCCTTAACCTATGTACTATACAAAAGAATCATACCTTCCATCACCGATGGATTGCTAGAAGATGCAGCAAACTGAGTCATCGCATAAGCTCACCCAGGGTTGAACCTGTTATCCTGGCTACCGAGCACCTAACCTGGCTCGCGATCAATTTTCCCATGGCTTGGAGGTGAATCGTCCACACTATACCTCGCGGGCTGCTGATAGCCCTAGGAGAACAGTTGTTGCTGCTCTTTAGTAGGGCCTGTGTAATTGGAACTCCAGCTCGACACAAAATTGACAGTCTGTTGACTGCCTGAAGCTCAATATGGGAAATCTCTCTTAAAGTTTTGGGGGACTCTGATCACTGGTACACTGGGTCTGATTAAGAACCAACCCCCATGGTGTACTGTAGCTTTGCAAAGAAGCCTCGAGCCCCGCCCCAAGACTTCTTGTGACCGCTGCCTTGGGAATCACTGGGCTCCCTCTTCTTTTCTTTGATGGCCTTGCGATCTTGAGCATCAAGCTCCAACCGAATCGCCTTATTCACTGCCTTCCTGAGGTTTGGCAGATCCATACCTGCTAGGATCTGCCAAATGCCCGGGTTGAGTCCCTTAACAAGCAGCCTCATCTTTTGATTCCCATCTCTCTGAATAGCATCAACATACTTGCACAAGCTTTTAAACTTCATTAGGTACTCATTCACCGAAGTCTTCCCCTGTATCAGATGAAGGAACTCATCCTTCTTGGCATCCTTAAATTCATGGGAAAAGTACCTATTAAGGAAGGCAACTCTAAAGCTACCCCAGTCAATAATATCAGTAGTACTAGCGGAATAGGCGCTCAATCAGTGTTGTGCTTGCTCCGTGAGCTGGAATGTGGCGATCTTGACTTTGTGCCCAATTGGCACATTAAGGATCTCCATTACCCTAGTGACTTCATCGAGCCACTCTTCTGTAGCATCGGGGCCAGCTACCCCCATTAAGGTGGGTGGGTAAAGCCTTCGGAAGTCCTTAAGGATGGAGGCGGAGGTAATACTCTTAACTGTCCCACTGCAATTAGCCCGCTGCGTGAGGGTGTCGACAAGCTGGTGCACGGCTTTCGCCCTGCGTCTAAGCTCGCTAATGACTGACCCGCTAGCTATATCGCGCCGTGGAGGCATCTACACAAGAATGGAGAGTTCAATACACAATGATACGAATAGAAAGCAGTAGCGAAAGTAGTTTACTAAAACACTAACTTAAGCATTAACTAAGCGGAGACGTATAAGGAAAGCGTACTACGAGAGCATAACACTCCATCACACCCAAGGATCCTATTGCTCTGATACCATTTGTAACGTCTCGCCCGGGTTTAGGTAACCGTTGGGTCAACCCGCACCGAGTCAAGGAATTAAAGGGGGAGGGTGGAAGTCCAATTTTATTACTTAAGAAAAAAACGTGTAATTGCACCATTTATTAAAGAATTAATTTACCATTTTTAAGTTGGAAAAAAAGTTAGCCACTTTAAGTAATTAGGTCAATTTATAAGATTTATTTATAAAAATTTGATTTAATCTACATACTAATCAACTAAGAAATAAATCATTTCCATCCCTGTAATATTACAAACCATGGCCAAAGGCCCGAATGAAAGTGTTAAAAATCCTGAATTACCAATATTTTAAGGGATAATTTAAATAAAATTAAAGATCACTTACGACATTGATTCCCCTATGGAGCCTTACTCCCATCCAACATCCCTACTCGAGGTACCAGGGGTGGGGGTCGGGGTTTTAACATAAAAGGCAGGGGTGAGCTAATGCTCAGCAGGGTGAAAAATACTAAGTTATACGTATTCTATCCAAATACTAGACATATAATATGTATTTTAATCATTTCTGAAAACATTTAACAATCTAGCTAGTATTAATCCAACTACTATGTAATGCACCTAAGCGATGAGCTCATACTCACACTTAACCGTTTCATAACACCCTTTACCGGGTCTAGAGACTATTAATCATATTTTATTCAATTTTTATTATCCATTCATAATTACAACTTTACAAGGAAAGAAATAAAATCGAGGGCAAGGGTATTACAAATTCATTGCTTGAAGCCTATCCCATCCAAGCTCAAGTTAAAGATTAAAAAATACTTGAATTCGTTGAAAAATAACAGATTTAAGTATAATATTAAAATTGTCCTTAAATACATTTTGAATTTATTAAGTAGCTTTAGGAATAGCCTCTAGTGGGGGGGCATTTTCCCACTTCTGATTTCTAATAAAATGCGGATCTCACTTTCCTAAAAAAAATAATAAAATAAAAAGTAGCTTTAGGAATGCATATCATGCACATTTGTATAAAAGATAAAAAATGGTCATTTCACTCACACTTATATTTATCATGCCCAATTTAAAAAGAATGTGTTTTTAACACAAAAAAATAATAGTATCCTGTAACACCCGGGAAAAATGAATCACCGAAGTGCCACTAAAAAGTAAAAACAAGTCTAATTTAAAACATTTTTCAAAACAATTTATCAATGCGCAACGGCTAAATAAACATTTGCAAAAGCATAAATGAATAAATAAACTCTTTATCCTAATTAAATCTCAAAAGTTCATTTACAATTTGTTTTCCAATAAAATGTATATGTTTTAAAATAAAGTATAGAGTTATCTACTCATCCTTGTAACCCAAATTCGATCGCACTGCAACAATCAACATAAATCATTGCTCGGATCAAAACATGTCATGCGTATATAAACAATAGGGTTGAACAGGAAATAGTAGGCTCGTATAAATGCTCCAAGTGAACTACACATACTCGTCCCAACAATAAATATAACATCCTGGGATCTCACGTATCACTACATATATTCCAAGTCCCCCATATATCAAATCCTCATCACACTTTCCTTGGTATGGCGTGGTCTCTCGATCACCTCTCTTGTCAATTATCATATTAACACTCCATGGTCCATGGCATGGTACATGAGATAAAAGACAAGATATTATCTCTCAAAAGCACACCCCGTATAGGGGTGGTTTGACTAATGGATGTCTTAACATCATCCACCAACAATAGTATCCATCTTGCAATATAACATCTATATCAATATTCCACAAATTAGGTGTTTATTATCTACACAATTCTATAGTCAAACACTTGTGTAATATCATCTAATTACGATTATCCCATCTACTCGACCTGAAAACAATATCACATCATCATGCATTCAACAAGAATAATATATACAAGTATGACATATAAAATGCAACACGTGGCATGGAATATATGTATACAAACAACGGTGAACATGAATATCACACCAAAATAATAACGGGAGAACGAAACCTACCTAAAACGAATACAATCCACGTCAAATAATGATCTAAAATTATGTCATGAATCGTCTTCAAAAACCGATCTCGAATTCGTATCTACACAAAAAGCCGAGCAACTTTCATGTTTGGTCCATCTCCAAACTCCAAGCAGAAGGTTGTAATACCCCGTAATTTTGTGAAATTTTATTTTAATTATGGGATTTGAATTAATTAATTTAACGGAAGAAAATTTAAATTATAATTAATCCGGATCTAATTGTAATAATTACTAGCGTGACGAGAGTTAGTACTTATCGAAAATAATTACGTGGAATATTACTTAGCGGGTATATGAATATGAGAATATTATTTTGGCCGGGAGTGAAATATACGACAGTTACAATACACTCAGTTGGGACGCGCGTGTGAATCGTGTCAGTATTACTTTAGTGAGCTAAAAAAGATGATTTATTTTTAGCAACTCGTATAGCCATTTTGAGCGCGCCAGTGTGTCCGAAAGGATCGAAATAGTCAGAAAACACTACTCGAATGTTTTATTTGGAGTCCGGGGTATTTTAGCCTAAGACGACACCCCGGAGGGATATTTTGGTCTTTTGATATTTTTGGAAAATTAAATGGACGAAAATAGGAATTAAAAAGAAAAAAAGAACGTGGGCATTAGGTTATCTGACAGTTTCTAACCCACGAGAGATATAGAGATAGAAGAAGAAGAAAAAAAAAAAAAAAAAAGAAGACATAGAGAATTGGGCTAAGGATTCAAGCTTTCCATTGGAAAATCATACCACTGCATAGATCGCGAGGAGAGGATCACCCCATACCAATTTCGTTCATCAATTTAGAGGTTCACAAAAAGTCAAGTGTTTATTTTGCAGTGTTTTTGAGCATATATGATTCATGTTAACCTTAATTGATGAGATATACATAATACTATGAATTTGGAACTGATTTGTCAACAAAATTGTGAAATTGGGAGATAGGTTTGCATGTAGAAGATTAACCTTGTTATAGTAATGATAAATCTGAGAATTCTAGGTTAAAATCATGAAATATAATCGGGAGTATGAATGATTGTTAAAGGTGGGTTCATTGTTAAAGGACTTTTAAATATTTAGGAGGTTGTTTAGATTTCCTTTGATTATTTATAGAATTGTCTTTTAAATTGTGTTAGAAAGTATCCCATTATCAGTAGGAATAGTTTAAAATCATTTATTGGGAGTTTGGATGAGTTTGAGACGGATTTGGATGAGAAAAAGATTGGAAAAATGAATTTAGAAAGAACATGGTTGATCTCGAAATTCTCGTTCGAAGACCTGCCCAGGTCGAACGATCGACCTCGTTCGAATGAGAATTCCAACGAGACTTCTATCGAAATTCTTCAGTTTGTTCGAACGACCTCGTTCAAACGAGAATCCTATAACTTCTAACGAGATTCTAGAATGCCTATTTTTGGGCCAGGCAAGTTATAAGCCTCCTAGGTTGGTCCAAGTGAGAGAAATTCATCTATGCTATTACCGAATGATTTAAACTCCTAGACAGTAATGAGTGAGGGAGCGATTACTCAAGGGGATATAGCGGGGTAATAGAGCCTTAGAGAAAAGATATATGTTAGAGAGATAAGTCAAAGTGTGCGATAAAGTGAATAGTAGTAATGATGATACTATCTATAATATCAGGAACTTAGGTTACGTGAATACCTAATCATTATAATAAGTTGTGTGCATACTTATTGATTGAACTATTATGTGTATAACATACCTACGCTGCTTCCTATTGAGCGGAGGTTGCGCGTTGTGGACAATCATGCCTTGAGGAGACTTCAGGTGGGATATTGATTGGTACCACTAAGAGCATAGAACCTAGGTACGGACTATCTATGAGAACGATAGTGATGAAGGTCGTATGGGTGCGTAGGTATGTGCGTAGCCCATCGGCTTGAGTCTATGTTCGCCTCCAATATATGTGTTATGTTTCTGAGGGTTCATGAGAGGCTGAACCTTTAGTCCTTTATGCAAATGAGCAATACAAGAGGACAGGATAGCAGAGTATGCAGGCACCGCAGCTGTGTCTCGAGGTGCAATATTGTATATATATATATGTACGAGCTAGAGTGAATATATGTATACACTTGTGTTGATATCTACTGTGTGTATTTAGTAGGTACAATTTATGATAAAATCCGAAATGAATTAAGTAGCGGCCACTTAATTGGATTAAAACTGAAAACGCTTATTTATGCTAAAGTGGGATTGATTATATGTAGTGTACTTTGCGAGGGAAATAATCGGGGTCAATATTGGACTACGATGGGTTTAGGGGAATAGAACGAGTGGGGTTTGGATATTCTCTAGGCGTGCACATTAGATGAGAGATGAGCATCCCCAAGTGAGTTCGATAATTTAACATGATAAATATATGTGCTAATAAACCATTTTAAGCACTTGCTGATTTTCAAACTATTTTCAACACGGGCTGGGCTCTGACCCGTTTTCTGCAAATCTCTTTTCTTGTCAAATTATTTTTGGTGCTCAGCCACAGGGACACCAAACTTAGGAGTTCCATTCATTTGACGAGATGTAGTTGCTGTGGAGGCGACAGGACTTTGGTTGTAGACGCCTCTGAGTCTATCGTTCCGCACTTTTAAGTTATTTGCATCAGTTGGACATGTCGTCCCTTCTTATTTATACATTCAGAGATTTGAGATTTAATTCATTTCTCTTCCCAATTGTTGTGCTTATTTAGTTGGATTACTGTATTGAATTTTAACTGGATATGTTTACTCTAGCTTCTTTATTTTATGTCAGTTATTTCAGTTCGTATGAGATTGAATTGAATGGTGAATGATTGGTTATTTAGTTTAATTGCTTTATATTAATTGATAAGATAAAATTTTGACATCAACCTTTTTAAATATTAGGTGGTTAGTATTTTAAAACAAGTTTCGTCAGTGATTCATAATCTGAACCAACCGGATATTCTGATTTAATAAATAAAGGACTGATCACCCGGTATTTAATTAGGCGGGGTGTTACATGTGGTATCAGAGCATCGGGTTCTAAAGTCCTTAGGATCTGTACGGCTTATTATGTTTTCAGCGTAGCTATCTTTGATGTAGAGCCCTATATTTAGGACTGTTGTATTCGGTATTTACGTTTTTACGTCTTCAGCTATTTGAGATCTTTACTGTGGACTTATAAAGCTTCTCTCTCATTTGAGATGCCTCCCACACGTGCACAGCGAGCCAATAGGGGTGCCCAGCCCGAGCCCCAGCCAACTCCGGCCTAGGGAATGATGAACGCTGCAGAAGTTGCTGCCATTGTAGCACAGGCAGTTAACGTCGCATTAGTCGTGGTACAGCAAGCTCTGCCACCGGCACCAGTAGTGGCTCCAGCACCTGTCCACGCTCTCCCTTCTGCATGGGATCGCGTCAGCGATGCCTTTCAAAGGCACACCCTCCCGAGTTCTCGGGGAATTCAGATGTGGTAAAGGCGAGCCAATGGAGGAAAGATATACAGAGGCATCTGAGGATGTATGAGTGCACCGAGGTGCAAAAGCATATTCTGGCTACATGTAAGTTGGTAGGAGCAGCGCTACAGTGGTGGGAGTCCATCACCACAGCAGAAGAGAGAGACAGCCTGACTATCAGAGATTTCTAGGTGCTGTTTGACCGCAAATACTTCCCTTCCGTCGTGCAGACCGAGATGAGGCGAAAGCTACTAAACCTCAAGCAGGAAGGAAAGACATTTGCTGAGTATGAAAAGGAGTTCATAGACCTTCTGAATCTAGTTCCCGGCGAGATACCGACAGAGGAGAAGAAGATTTGGAGATTCATGGATGGTTTGACTTGGAAGATTGGCCAGCACTTGTTAGGGAATATTTCATTGGCCACTTACTCTGATGTGGTTAATGATGCCCTACTACATTGTCAGGACCACCGCTTCCACCAGAAGGGAAGCAAATGAGTTGGGGAGTCCAGCCAGCAAGGCCAGACAGGAGGTATTAGCACCGGTAGGACACCCTCAGCTCAGGGACAGGTCCGTCAAGGTGAACAGGGCTTTCAGCAGGGAGATCCTGCTAAGCAATTCCGTTCTGGAGACTTCAGACAGGGGCAGGGAGGTTTTAGGCAGGGTCAGTCGGGTCAGTAAGGCCAATAGCGATTTCAGTAGGGCCAAGGGAGGGGAGGTAACGGCCATCAGGGCCGAGGGCAATAGGGACAGAGGGGAGGACACTTTCCAGGGAGGTGTTTTACTTGTGGCAATACTGGCCACAAGCGTCAGGACTGTCCACAGAGGGGTAGAGCCCAGCAGCAGCAGGGCGCTCGTCAGGATCCCCAACGACCGTTATTTCCAATCGCCCTCCCAGCACCACCCCAGGTTCCAACCTTGCCAGCTATTCCAGCAGCTCTGGTGCAGCAGGGGCAATTGCAGTACGGGCGAGTTTACAACGTCCATCAGGCCCAGTTCATCAGGCGCCAGCCACTGTTGAGGGTACGTTTTATATCCATGGTACTATGGGGCGCATTTTGTTTGACACAGGGGCATCACACTGCTTCATAGCTACTAGTTTTACACGGACCATAAGGTTGTTAGACACAGCAGAGAGTACAGTGAGTTGCGTAGACTCACCGCTAGGGAATGGGTCGTTAATCTTCTTTAAATCTGAAACAGAATAAACTCAAATAAATGCAATTAAAATCCAGAAAATGCAAAATTAATTATCATAAGACAATATCGTTACATATCTAGCTTTCTTCAAACTAAATATGCCATTCATAAGTGATTTATATACTTTGCGTTTGTAAATTCTAATTACTAGCCAAAAATTAAGTAAAACATTATCTATTTCTTGAAGAATTTCTACATTAGCATATCAAGGTATGAAAAATATTCATTTCTTTTTGGAAAGATATCATTAAATTGAGTTTTTTCGTAACATTTTCGAATTATTAGTTTTTTACATTAACTTAATCGGTTTATTATTCGTGTTTGTGGATCATTTTAGTTTCAGGTTTGTGTCAAGAAATGACTAATCCTATAACTTTATGTCGTGTTTAAGTTGTGTTCATGGGCGGACCCAAAGGTGGGCGTTCGCCCACCCTATTTTCCGGACAAAAATTCGAGATATATACTAAAAAAATGGATATTTGCGTAAGTTTTCATTTGAAGGACATTGGGTTTTATGTTATTTTAAAAAGCTTAGGTGCGAAGCTTTAAATAACATATCTTATAATCAGATACCTGTCTCATAAAAAAAAACTACCTTATTTTTTTATTTCTTCCTTTTCTTCCCTCTCTCTTCCCTGCCAGTCCAAGTCGGCGTTGCCCTTTCTTTATACAACCCAAGCTGTCGGCAACCCCCCTTCCCTTCCCTCCCTTCGACGATAACCGCCCAACCAGACCCTCCCTCTCTCTCCTTAACAGGGCAACACCTCTTTTACTTAGCAATACAGATAATTTTAAACTTTTAATGACATAATTTTATTTATAGTTTAATATTTATTTTTATTTTTTATTATTTTCAGTTCAATTTTTTCTAGGTAATGTTTATTGTTTAATTAGGTTAAACTTTGAAAGTTCGAGAATGTAAAATGTTAAATTAGTTTAATTTTTTAGTTCAATGTCCAATTATGAAATGTTAGGTTAGTTTAATTTTCAATGTTTAAATGATTGAATGACTAAATGTTTATTGTAATTTTTGGAAAAATTGTTAGATTAGTTTAAAGTGTTGGAGTTAAATTATTGTGATTTAATTGTTTAGTTTATCCTATTTTTTAATATTTAATTGCTGTAATTTTGGGTTTATGAAATTTTATCGCTAAAATATAACTTGAATGAATAATTGTTATAATACAACTTGAATATGTATTTGTCATCCAATTAATATATGTTTTAGGGCTAGAAAATTACAAAAAAAAACTATAAATAACCCTTAAAAAATTGCATCCTGACCTCTCAACCCCGAACTCCCGTCACTGCTCGAAACTTTCGCACTCCTTGACTAAAAATCATCCTGAGTCTGTTGTTGGTTCTGTTATCACTTAAATTGTGTTAAAAATTACAACTCCAACGAAAATATCACACTAAATTAATATTTTTTTCACTTTTTTTTAACATCTCATAAACAAATTTGTATTTTATATTTTTTTCCCCACTTTTCACACGTAGTGCTCGAGTGCGATTCAGTGGCTTAGTTAAGCAAGTTGCCAATACCAACCTATCAATTCAAATAATAACGACAAGGAGATGGAAATCTAAGACATCACATGACATTATCTCAACATAAATACAAACAAAGGTACAACATTGGAAGGACAGCCTTAATGTTACGTGACTCCACTACCTTATGATAATTTTTAAGCCATGAAAAAATTGCAAAGATTTTGCATGAGTATCATATGAGTCTTGCAACAGCAATCCGATTCTTGGACATAATTTTACAATTCAAATACGTATTCACGTGTCATTAGTACATTTTGAGTGGGAACACCTTGAGTTGTGTCCTACTCAAAATACACCAATAACACACAGACATGTGTTCGGATCGCCAAATTATGTCCCAAAATCATGTCTCCCAAGTATTTCCCGTATAATATTGTTTGATCTTGCATGTGTAATTCAATGCTTTTATTTAAGTTTATAGTTTTGACCCCCTACTTTTAGTTTAACTTTGAGCTTGAATAAATGTCCAACATGCATGTTTCGTGTTTTTCTCTTGTTTAAAACCATACATGGGTGAATGAGAAATGAGCTATAAATTAACTCAATTGAAACATGTTTTACATAATAAAGTTAGTAAAAAAGAGTAAGAATTAAAAGAAAAGATCTTTCGGGGTCGAATATAAATGAGATTTTGTTAGTTTTTACCATATATGTTGCATTGAATTTTTCTGCCCATTTTGATAATTACCAACGGTTGGACAATCATTACCACCGTTGGGGCCTTTGATAACCGCCATGTATAGTGTATCAATGGGTTGAAAGTGAGATACAAAATTTTCGATTTGAATGGGCAATTTTAAATTTTTTTTACAATTCTAATTCGAAGGACTTCACAACATTTCGTATCGTCCATTTAAATCCATGAGCCTGTCTCCACAAAACAGATACGGTTTATTTAGATTAATTTGTAAGGACATTTTGTCCAACATACTTATATATGTCATTAGCCGTAACATCGTTGAAGAAATTCAAGTTCATATCGTCATCAACGGAATCCGAGTATCGAATCAAGAAAGAAGAATTCAGAAATCCAGAATACCGGACCGGTCCGCCCCTAAATAAAAAGAACCGGTCCGCCTAGCCTCGGACCGATCCGCCTGGAATTTAAAAGAACCGATCCGCCAGCAGACCGATCCGCCTAGCCTCGGACCGGTCCGCCCTGGATAACCACGAACAGATCGTGTGCAGATTTTTAGGGCAAAAGAATTCTTATTTATACCACGATCGAGGAGTTGGTTTTCTTAAGACTTATACACGATTTTCTAAGTTCCATAACTCTTAAGTCTTCACGGTATTTGAGTCCATTGATTCATACCCTTGATTCACACAAATTCCATACATTTGTGAGTCACTTTTGGTAACCCTAGAACACCATTGATGTTCAACCCTTTGTGAAGTGGACCGCTTCTTCCTCTTCATTGCAGCCCTACTGGACAGGGATTGTTCCAGCCGCCAGCCCTACTGGAAAGGGTTTCTTCCAGCCGTGACTACAAAATCCGATACCCGAGGGTAATTCTTAGTCAACCTGTATTTCATTGTAATCCGATTGTAAACCGTCTTTTACAAATTATAGTGATATACAAATGGTTTTGCCCCTGTGGGGGATTTTTCCTTAAACTTTGTGTGTTGAATATCTTGTGCATGATTTCATATTGTTTCAATCACACCTAGTTGCATGCTTAGGGTTAATTTGGGTTGAAAATGGTATTTATTATATTATTTCTTAATTGAATGCAAGCGCCAACTCTTTCAAATTGGTATCAGAGCAGGTTACGCCAATCTATTGCGTATTTCTTACTTCCGCAAAATTTTTCTAAAGATATCAATTTCTGAAATAAATTGATTTTTGAAAAGAGCGTGTTCAAATGGAGAAATCATACAATAAAATGCCTATTTTTGAAAATTTTCACGACCATGCTGAAAAATTAAAAAGTTTGAATTTGAAACTTTGCAAAAGAATTAAAGTTTTGGAAAAAGAAAATTCTCTCTTTAAAAGTAAGATTGAATATTTGCAAGAGTTTCAAACTCAAAGTGATATTTGTCGTGAGCACTTTGGTAATTTGTGTACTGATTTTGATTCTTTAAAAATTGCCAAAAAGAAGAGTGATGGGAGAGTCCTTGTTTTAGAGAAGGAACTAGAGGACTTAAAAAATTCTAGGGTTCCCGTTTGTGCCGTCGAGGATAAAAAATTAATCGATGATTTTACGGCACGTGAAAAGACTCTTAGGGATAAGTTTGTTTTAATTGAGGGTGAGCGCGATAAACTGTTAAGTTTCATTGAAAATTTAAAAAAGAAATCCCTGTCTTTGGAAGAGTCTAATTCTTTGCTTGAGTCAAAAATTTTGAAGTTAAAAAATGATTTGACAGACTCAAGTAGGTTTGATAGTGATGGTAGTGGCTCACCGTGTTCTCATGATTCTAATGCTAAAGCCAAAACCATTATTTGTTTTAGAGGGTCAACTAATTCCAAGGATGTTAGAAAAGATCACACTTTAGGTAACATTCCTCCCGTTTACACATGTTCACATTGTGGTAGGAAAGGTCACCGTAGGCGTTTTTGTTTTGATCTTGAAAAAAGTCCTAGGAAGTTTATGTCTAGTGTCCCCATGGTTTCCAAATCCCCTACACGACGTTTCACATCTATTTGGGTTAGGAAATCACTTTTAGAGGCACTAGATTTTAGACAAGTTGATTCCCAGTTGCTTGCACATGATTCTTCACTTGCCATATCATATAGATGATTGTGTTTGCATGTTTGTCATACACTAGTTGTGGTTTCATGATTTATACTTGTTTGCTAGTGTTATGACATGTGTACTTTTTGTATATATTTTTGTTTTGAAAAAAAAAAAAATTTGAAACATACAAAAAGATTTTATTTTGATAAAATTTTTGAAAAATTCAAAAAGAGATTTGCCTTTTATGGATGAGCATTTAAGATAGCCAAGTCACAACTTCATTCCATATATTCATGTGACTGTTTGATAGAGATTTGAGAGGCTACATCATTTCATCCATGTGCTTAACATTGATTGGAGTCCTTGAGATGTAATTAGTGATATTTCCTACATGTTTGACTCCTATATCCTTTATTGCACACATGCACGGCCATATTTGATTGTTGTACTTGTCAATCTCATGTTGGCTTGAGTGTTTCCATCTCAATCCTGTCTATACAATGTATAAAATGCGATAAAACTTGACAAGATTGGATTGCATGTAAAAACCGTTTTGGTGAGACTGTGTGTATATTTTCATAACGGGGAGGGGCTGCGAAAGTTGATTCTTATCCTTTGCGCAAAAGCCACCGTTAAAAAGGACCCAAAAAATGGAGGAATTTTAATATCCGAGGTCCTAAGAGGTTAAAAGAGCCCGAAAAAATTGAAAAGGCAATAAAAAGCAATACATGCCAAATATGGGCCATTTAGGTTTTCACCATCAATTCTCCAAAGTTTGAGAATTTAGTATACCTCTATTAAAAATATAAATCTGAGGGAGCTTGGTTGAAGATTGAAAAACGGGTTTGCACTTCCTTGAAAGTCCTGAAAAAGCATGAAAATCATTTTGGACGTTATTGGTGTAGAAATCACTTTGAGCTTTGATTTGATGATTTGATTGAGTCAATATCTTATACTGTCACTCTCTTACACCAAAGGAAGCATTTGAGTTCATTCGTTAGGAATATCCAATATTCATCGTGCACATATGTCATGTTTGTATGCTTTGATTTTCCTATCGAATTATGATCACACCCATTCATTACGCTATCACCGACTTGGTTGTTTTATGTTCATTCATGGTGTGATTTTATGCCTTGTGTCACCCCAGTACTTGATTGCTTGATTTATTTCTCTCATTTGTCTATTTGAGGACATCATAAAAAAGGGGAGAATGATGAATTATCTGATTATGGGGGAGTTTTGAAATTCTGAGAATTGGTATATATGCTTATGTTTATCTCATTTCAACCTCGATACGTCACTTGGTATTTGCTTTATCTCATGTGTGTAGGTACAATTTTTGATAATCCCATGATGCACACCCTGATGAGAAAAGCGTTGAGATTTCTGATCTGAAGATTTGCAGAACAAACGATGCAGCCTCTATCATTTGTACCTCTTTCAGTTTTGGGTTCATGGAAGGGTAGATTTGTATAGGCATTTTTTATTCTATATAATTCGGATTTTTTATGTATGTTCCGGCATAGACATAGGGGGAGATTTGTAAGGACATTTTGTCCAACATACTTATATATGTCATTAGCCGTAACATCGTTGAAGAAATTCAAGTTCATATCGTCATCAACGGAATCCGAGTATCGAATCAAGAAAGAAGAATTCAGAAGTCCAGAATACCGGACCGGTCCGCCCCTAAATAAAAAGAACCGGTCCGCCTAGCCTCGGACCGATCCGCCTGGAATTTAAAAGAACCGATCCGCCAGCAGACCGATCCGCCTAGCCTCAGACCGGTCCGCCTTGCATGAGTCCAGAGAGCCCCGGATCGAATGAGAACCGAATCTGCTTCAAATAAAACGAACCGATCCGCCATCGGACCGATCCGCCTAAGGCCCGGACCGGTCCGCCCTGGATAACCACGAACAGATCGTGTGCAGATTTTTAGGGCAAAAGAATTCTTATTTATACCACGATCGAGGAGTTGGTTTTCTTAAGACTTATACACGATTTTCTGAGTTCCATAACTCTTAAGTCTTCACGGTATTTGAGTCCATTGATTCATACCCTTGATTCACACAAATTCCATACATTTGTGAGTCACTTTTGGTAACCCTAGAACACCATTGATGTTCAACCCTTTGTGAAGTGGACCGCTTCTTCCTCTTCATTGCAGCCCTACTGGACAGGGATTGTTCCAGCCGCCAGCCCTACTGGAAAGGGTTTCTTCCAGCCGTGACTACAGAATCCGATACCCGAGGGTAATTCTTAGTCAACCTGTATTTCATTGTAATCCGATTGTAAACCGTCTTTTACAAATTATAATGATATACAAATGGTTTTGCCCCTGTGGGGGATTTTTCCTTAAACTTTGTGTGTTGAATATCTTGTGCATGATTTCATATTGTTTCAATCACACCTAGTTGCATGCTTAGGGTTAATTTGGGTTGAAAATGGTATTTATTATATTATTTCTTAATTGAACGCAAGCGCCAACTCTTTCATAGTTGTTTCTTACTTTTTAGTACTACTAGTAGTACTTGAAAAAATGATTGTACAATCACCCGAAAATTGGTTTTCTTTTTGTTTGACAACCCTAAACCTCTACACGAATAAGCCCTCTGAACTCCTTCATGCGAGCTAAACAGGAGGGACACTGTGCCAGAGTCACCCTCACACACGAACCGTTTACTATCAAGTATCCGTTGAAGAGTTTCGAACCTGAGATCAACAGTTATTGTCCAAGTCTATCAAGTTCGCTCCTCCTTACCAGGGTGGATACCCACGAATTGTGAGCAACAAAATTTATCTTGAAACTAGATAATATATCAATTATTATTATTTCTTCACAAATTGTTGTAAGATATTTTGATCGATTATTTACTGCTATTGTTTTCATTTAAATACGCCTAGGTTTATATCATTAATATAACAAATAATCAGCTTTATATTTATTAAATATCTTACATATTTTCTTGTATATTCTTCAATGGATTACAAGAATGGAAAAATCTATTTATACATGAAATTCGTACAGAATCGTATGTACAGAGTGATGTGTCGTGCATTGATCCGTGTTTTGAGTGGCCCTAAGACACGAATCAAAACAGACATGACACGTCAGTTTGTCCATACGATTATGTACGAATCCTATATACAAATAGAAGTACTATTAGAATAATGCTGAAATTATAAATCCTTCACAGACCCCCAAAAATAAACTCAAAAAATTGATTCCATAAAAATTTATTGGTCGATGCCTACCTGATAGTACCGACTACTTACTGGGAGTCAGTTGTTTAACAAATTAATCAAGTCACTATTGTTAGATCATTTGTGAACTCTCTCACTTATTTGGTGGGTAAAAATAGTCAATAGTGCTTGATTGAGCCATAAATGTTCACATTTTTATCAATAACTCACATCACATACCAGTTACAACCAAAAAAAAAAAAGGTTAGGAAACATACCTAAATTGGTTTTCAATTGGGTTAATTACACTTTACCCCATTTTTCACTTTATCACGAGAACTTTCATTTTATGCACTTAACCACTAAACTTACTATACACTTCATAATACACCCTATCCCCTAATAGTGTTAAATATTTGGATGGAAAAAGATTAATTGTCATGCACATGAGGGTATTTTTGTTCATTCCAAAATAAAGGAGCACTTTAAACTTTTTATACTGCACAAATTACCAAAAAACAATTAAAAAATCTGAAAATACTAAAAATAATATTAAAAAATAAAAATTTGCAAATCACAACAAAAAAAAAATGAAGACAATTGAAAATTAAAAAAAAAATATATATATATATATATATATATATACAGTCCTGCTCTTGTGCGAACTAGTCCGCATTTTAAGAATGCGGACCGGACATGTGTTACCTGGCGGTGAGCCCAGAAGAGAGAGAGTATGCCTATAATTTAGGCGATAATTTCTAGGGGCACCGTTAGGTGACACATCTCCGGTCCGCATTCTTAAAATGCGGACTAGTCCGCACATGAGCATTATTATATATATATATATATATATATATATATATATATATATATATATATATATATATATATATATATATATTTAAAATTCTAACATTTAATGAAAATTAATTTTAAAAATATGAAAAATCCGGGAAAATATGGAAAATACTTTAAAAATCTAGAAATGACTCAAACTTATTAATAATTCAAAAATTTACAGAAAATAATTTAAAATTTGGAAAAAATATAAAATACTTCTTAAAAATCAGGAAAAAAATGAAAATACTTTAAAAAATTTGCAAATGAAGAAAAAATATATCTAAAAACTAAGTAGGATTATATTATACAAACTCTAAAAAAAATACGGAAAAATTATTAAAATAAAGCTTTTCAAAATCTGGAAATCTTGGGCAAAAAAATTAATTCTTTAAATAATAGTTTTAAAAATTTCAAACAACAAAAAATAAGACATAAGAAGCTGAAATTAAAAAAAATGCTGGAAATAAAAGAAATGCTGGAAATAAAAAAAATAAAAATCAATAGGAAACCAAGAGAAAAAAAATCAATTCAAAATAAAACAATAGCAGAAAATTAAAACACAACAAAAAAAATCAAAAAAACTAACCCCCTCACCTCACCTTCCCCCGAAGATCTCGCCTACCCACCCAAAAAATAAAAAACTAAAACGACCCCTCCCACCGGCGCCCCCCACCCCACCCGCCCCAGGAAAAACCCACCTCCTACCCCAGCCCATCCGTACGCCACGCCACCTTAAATCGTCAAAAAAATACTAAGAAACAGTTCACCGCAGGCGACCCGTTTCAACCAAACACCACCATAAATTTCATTCAAGCATTGCATTCCAGCCCCTCAATTCTCAACAAGCAAGGAAATGGGTTTTTAGATCTCAGACCTTCAAACCTTAAATTAAAAATCTGGAACTCAAAACCTTCAAAACCAATTTGAAACCTCAAAAAAATATGGATCGATTTCTTGTGTTCTTTCTTTGTAAGCACATGAGCAGTTGAATAACTCTATAATCAAAATCTACATAATACTTCGTGTGCTTATTTATAAGGGTACCAATTTTAAGACTGATATCATTGACACAAAACGACAGAAATTCAACTTTAAAATTGACACCATATGTCGTGTTATATCAGGTTTTCCTTGCACGAAATTGTATCGTGTTCGTGTTTAAATTATGACTCGGATTTTTCTAATAGCATATCTTAAATCGTGTTCGTGTTCGTGTCAAACTTATGACTCTGAGTAGACTAGCGAAATGTATGCCTGATGTAAGACAAAAACGCTTTTAGAAACAACACTGCAAATACTTTGTTTTTAACATCTCTACTACCAATGTAAAGAACATGTCGGATAGACGTACAAAATTTCTAAAAACGACCTAAAACAAATAACTCTCTCTCTCTCTCACATACACACACACACATGCACGAACATGCACATGAACACGGAATGCAAACCAAGATGCACAAATGATCTTGCATCCAGCACTGGGTTACTAAAAAATGTACAAAATTAGAGTTGAACGGATATAACGTCACCATACTAATGCCTTCTTTAGTAAAATTAGTGCTTCCAACCTTTTGAGTAACCATCCTCCACGTACGGCTCGAGAAATCCAATGAACTGTGCCAGCACACTACTATGTTATAAAAACTAAAAGTTCTGGCCCAAAAACTGTGTGCATGCGTGTGCGTGCGTGTGTGTGTGTGTGTGTGTGTGTGTGTATGTGTGTGTGAGAGAGAGAGAGAGAGAGAGAGAGAGAGAGAGATTTTCAATTAGAGTATTTAGGTTTCCGACCCTAATGTAAAGATACTTTAGTGAAAAGTTCATGTTTTTAAATTTAATCAAAAGAAGGGACTGCAAGCTAAAGTTTTTAAAACATGGATTTTTTCACTAAGTTGACAAATTCATAGGGAATACTGTTATCTCTATTTTGAATTGGCTGCACCAATGTAAATATTTGTTTTTATAGGATTGATCCTTATAAACAATGTTAGGATCATATAATGCCTCTATAACTTTTGTATCTTCCACTAGTGACTTTAATGCTTCTTCGTTAATTTCTAGTTACACTCGTGCATGTGACTTTCTAAAAAATAACAAAGGAGATCTTTTATATGGGTTTTTAATTTTTATTTAATTGTAGTTTTCTTCATTTTTTTTTCTTTTTTTCTTGTTTGTTTGATGTGTTTTTTTGATGATTTCATTTACAATTAAGAATGATTTTCTTTACAATTAAGTCTAACCGGACATTATCAGAAGAGGTACTCAAGTCAATTAAAAATTAGTGACGATATTAACAAATTTGAATTTGAATTTGAATAATAACAAATTTTCACTTTTTATGAATTTTAATTTGAATAGTAACAAATTTTCACTTTCCCCTTCTCATTGATAATTGATCGATTAAAATGGGGGGCTAGGCCCTTATTTATACAAATGAAAAGTGCAATCCTTGTTAGACAAGGATTTTCATAAAACGAACAAAGATAAAACTAGAAAACTATTAATTATCACCTAATCTAATTGGTTGTCATGTCCCTTGTCAAAGATATAACAGAAGTAACAAAATAAACAGAAGTTTAATGTTGCTCTCTCTCCTCCGGCTGGCCAGCCCCAAGGGTGCTCAGGATTCTGTCTAGGGCTCACATCATTCCTCCCTGCTTCAAAAGAGTTCGCCTCAAACTCAAAGAGGTTCGTTGGCGGTGTTGGGATCACACGAAAGAATGTGGGGGAAGAGGGCTTCGGCTTACATCTCTTTGGCATCACAATCGGGCAGAAGTTCTTCGCTATCGACGAGCAAGGTGACACATGTAGGGCAATACCTTGTGGCATCAGAGGCATTCCATGGCGTCCTGATTGGAGCTCGGGGGCGGGCAGGACCACTTTGGGCGTACTCATAAGCGACCTAGACCGTGGGAACCTCCTTGGTGAGCAAATCTTAGAGGATCCGTGATTGGGAGAGGTACACGCATGCATCATGACCAAACCTCTGACAATGGTGAACAGTGTTGTTCTGCCAGGTGGGAAATACCAGGTTGGCTGTCAGGCTTGTGGCCACCATTTATTGTGATTGAGGTGAACAAGGGTCGGGGGTTGAATCTAGCCAAGGACCTTGCGTGAATGGTTGCGCCCTATGTCGGTCGGAACACTGGGGACAAGGGCCACCAATTGGTCATCACAGCGTACGCGGGGGATTTTGATTGGAACTTTTTCCCTCCAAGAGGACGACATCGGAGGTAGGCTTGGCACAGGGGCAATATTGACGCCATGGAAACATCGCGTGCGGAAGGGCCTTGCGGATCGGTCGTTGCTGTCCGGCTACGGTTTGGGGCTGGTTGTCTGCAGCTGGCTGATGCGGTTGGCTAGACCCACGTGGACGGGTGCGTTCAGAGCTGGTGGCGGGTAGGGCAAGGTTGATGCATATAAGAGGGTCCGTGAGTCGCATGGTTCAAAGTATCGCACGAGTCAACTCAAGATGTTCCAATAACGTGAGACATGTCATAAACAGAATGAATTTATCCTGAATCCTAGAGATATAACTCGACTCGTCTGATAATCATGCACTCGGATGAGTCTTTACAGAGTCATAATGAGTTAGTTCGAGTTAACAGGGTCAAAGCTAAAAGATAGTCATGAATATCAACAAAAGGGCCTACCTTTAGATCTCGTATGGAACCATGATTGTATGTTTAAAAGAAAAACTCGCACATGAACAAGTATCTTGAGCTTCATCTGTGTCCATTGACGATTTTACCATCGATTCTCTGCCTCTATTTCCATTTCAAAGAAGCAATGACACTGATGGTTTACTCCTTCAAGGTTTGCATCGGCGATAAGGGCTTATTCAACTATGCAAACAGGCACGGCTTTTATTTTTTGATTTATTTTAGCAAGGTTGTATTGTCTCATCTTGTTTTAGACACTCACTTCACTTCCCTTATTTATGTGGTGCTGAAAACGTGTAGTTACATTTAAAGTTGTTCCAATAAAAGGCGATATATTAAGACTACACATTTTCAGCAACTCAAATCATTGTGTTAAAACAAAAATAGATTAGATAACATAATAAGGTAATAAAAAGTATCAATGATTATTAAATTAATAATAATTATCATTTTTAGTAATTCAAAATATATTCAAAAATGTATCTAATATATTATAACTTGCACTTTTTCGTAAATTCTTATTTAATTGTTATTTATTTAAATGAGTTTGTGTTTATAACTTCTAAAGCGTCCATTATTTTATAATTTTCCTCTGAACAAAATATATTGGTTCAGAGCATGGAAGTGAATTTGTGTTTAATAAGGTTGCTTTGCTTACTTATTGTTGAACTATTATGGGATATTGCAGCTAACTACTGCACCATGTATTAATATGATCAACTAGACAATGTCGCGCATGTTAAATGATGATTTTGTACCGCCTAATTTATCGAAATTATTATTTTTCTAGAATTTTTTTAATAATTGTTTCAAATAAAAATTTTGGCTCTCTAAATAGTTTATAGTTGCGTATAACCTGAAACAGAGACCCAAACCGAGTTGAAATTGAGCCCAATATCACAACGTTGAACCATGGTAGGTCGATGGGGGCTGCATTATAGAGTAAGGGTAATATGGTAGGGGTTTGGGGTAGATGGATCCGGTGAAAACGAGTCCAGCATGGGTTTGGGGGGAAGAGGGGTGGAGGAACAACAGGTAGTTGTCATAACGGATTATGATGAAGGCCGGAGCAAGGCCAAAGTCCTGGTGGTGGGCCACGAAGGCAGAGGGAAGCAAGAGCCGTGCGGTCGAGAACTGGACGACGCAGAAAACTTAGGTAGGTTGGTGACTCGCGGCATCACCACCACCATAGGGTTGCAGACGGCGGCCAATGGGTAGGAGTCGCCACTGGTGGTGGTAGCTAATGGGGGGGGCTCCGGAGCTCGGGATGACGGGATTAAGGGTCCTGACCAACACCTTAATCTAGGTTGAGAGTCGGTTAATCAATTCCTCCACACGGTCGGACTTCTTTGGCAGCATTGTCGACGTATCACTAATGTACACACAATATAAGCTATGCACTCTTAGCTTGTCATTGATATTTGATTGATTACACTGAGGGGGCTAGGCCTTTTTTTATACTAATTTAGGGAGCATTCTTGTTAGGCAAGGATTACCATAAAAGAAATAAAGATAAAACTAGGAAACTAATAATTATCACCTAATCTAATTGGGAGATGTATCCCTTACTAAAGATAAGTACTAAAAATAACAAAATGGATTAAAAATAATAATGTGTTTCTATTTCCACTAGCTAGCTAGAACCAAAGAGCGTGTTGGACTCAGTCACATCAGATTCACATATATGTTCATAAACTGATTCAATTTTTTCCAAAAAAAAAAAAGAAAAAGAAAAACACCCAAAATTCTTTCATATTTTCATTTAATTTTTGTTCAAGCAATTTAAAAGTGTGTTCCCTAACAAAAATCTTAAATCATCTTCTCAATGGACAAACATACTACATTTTTTGAAAGTTTAAGTCACGTGTAGAGAGAGATGTTTAAAACGCATTTCCCGTATACATTTAGAACCATATTAACACTTTAGCGGCAATTTATCATACAGTACCTTAGTTCCATCTTCAGACCATCGGGCACCATAACCATTGGAAACCCGAATCTCAAAGACAACCCCATGTGCTGGAACAACATGCATATTCAGCCAGCAACTATGAGCTATTAAGCGGCTAACGACATCCACTGCAAACATATTTTTATCTGTATCTGAAGAGCAAAATAATGATCAATCATGAACATCGTAGAATTGATTAGCCTAAACATCATGCTCGTCATCATCTAATGTGTGCAAATTACTTGAGATGATATTTTCATTTTTGGGTCCAACAGGTATGCATATCTGCACTTTTGGGTTCAACTTTTCGAGTCAGTCCAGAAGTTTCCATTTTACGAGTTTGGGGTCCAAAAGTGTCATAAATACTCGAAAAAACGTAAAAAAATGGATTCTCAAAAAATCATAATAAAATGGTTTTATGACGCTTTTGGGCTTGCAAAGCAAATATAAAAGTTTGAACCACAAACTGTATATGTGCATAATTACTAGACCCCAAAATGTAAATAAACTATTGATTGACTCATTAACCCAACAACTCAAACCAATGGGCCAAATCATAATGCATGTGGATTGCTCATCATGGAGCTTATTGTTTATTTTTCTTTTCATTTATTTTCTCATTTTTCTCTGTTCCTTTCCTTCCCACCCACCCCACACCCCTTTTTTTTGTGTGTGTTGGGGGGGATGGGTTTTTTAAATGAGTCCTATCTTAACAAGAATTCATTATATATGTACCATTGTGATGTATACGAGAGGCCACATGAGCACCAACGGATGAAGAGTCATGTAGGTTAACGAAGAGGCACGGCTAGGGCAGTTAAACGAACCAAGATACTTGAGCTCAGCTTGTAATAGTCGAACCAAGCTTGAACATATTTTCCAACTCGTTACTTTATTGAGCTCGCTTCGATCGCCAATAACCGTAATAAAACAATATAAAAATATCAAGCTACTCTAGCTTAGCTCGTATTCGTTTGGATGAGAGCTTGTTCAAGCCCAACTCGTAAAATAAATGAACCAAGCTCGCACACATTTTTAAAATCTTCAAGCTTTTCAAATCAAACCTTAGTATCCTACTCTTCAACTTAGCTCGACTCATCCACACGAAAAGACACAACCTTTCATAAAGTGGTATGACGAAGAGACATGACTGCTCACCAGAGGCAGAGGCACATGGAGGAGAGGGAGGTCAAGTGCCCCACCCCAAATCTGGAGAAAACAGTTGCATATGCGATGAAAATACTATATTTACTTGTTGATGGAGGCTTAAAAATTATTTTTTGATTTCTGATTTCCAAATTATGTATGTTTGTTTTTGATGAATTTATTTTCTGAAATATTGATTTTTTTATTTGGAGGCCAAGCTTTGAGTCTTAAAAGCCTAGGCGGGCCTTACGCGTAAAAGGCGTGAAAAGAAGTGAAAAGGCGTTTAGGCCTTCTTAATATATTTTAATATTTTTTAACCATAACAAGGCTATTAAAATACTAAAAAATTATATATCATAAAAATATGTCGGAATATATGCAAATTAAAATACTATTTGATTATTTTGGATGAGATAATGGTCCGATTTGTAAAAAAAATCTTTAAAAGGCGATATCGTTTCACTAAAGCATTGTTATTTTAAGAAAAAAGTGAGCCTTAAGGGTTTTACCAAGAATAAGGGGTAAAAAGCTTAAGACATGGCGTTTCTCGCAAGCCTCGTGCCAAGGCAGGCTTTTTAGAACAGTGATATATATATACAGTCAGGTTCTCCAACATACCTCCTAGCAACATACCCATGAACATAACCTTTTTTTTAAATAGTAAAAAAAAAAAAATTTGAGATGATATTTTTTATATGGGTTCACGATATTTCAGTGTGCCCCTATAAAAAAAATCAATTGAAAATAATGTTTTTGTTATTTTTAAAAAATAGGTAAAAAAACTGACAGCTTTTACCCTTTAAAACTGTCAGTTTTTTTACCTATTTTTTAAAAATAGCAAAACACATTATTTTGAGCTGAATATTTTTACAGGGTCACATTGAAATATCATGAATCCATATAAAATGTGTCAACTCAAAATTATTTTTTTTACTATTTTAAAAAAATAGGTATTTTCATAGGTATGTTAAGTGAGGTATGTTGGAGAGCCTCATATATATATATATATAAAATAAGGAGTAGAATTTTGTTACTATTCCATAAGAGGATAAGCTAATTAGAGGTGGAGATTAAGCCAACAAGGCAAAAAATGAAGGGTTGCAATTTTTTTATTCCATTTTACTCTTTCGCCCCTTTATTTTTGGTTTCCCCCTCTTTTGCCTCCCTTTCAATTAGTTTCCCTCTCTTACTTTAATTCAAAACAAGGGCTAAATTAGTAACTAACCAAAAAATCCCCAAACATTCACCAAAAGCATCTTGTCGTTCTATCTCTCCTCCTTCTTCTACTAGGGTACGATTTGGGGATTTCATTTCTCATCTTCCTTTCTCTTTCCTTATGGCCGAGGACTACGAAGGACTACGAAGCTAAAGTAAGGTACGGTTTTTCATTTTCCATCTTCCTTTACACGATTGATTTACATGATAAATTTTTTGGTATGCGTTTGTGATAAAATGCAAGGGATGAAGTTTTTCGTATGCGTTTTTATTTACACGATGTTCTCATTTGGCCAATTTGTTTTTATCATATTTATAGTATTTTCATGTGTTTGGAGTTTATTTCAAGGAGCCGCATCTAAGTTTGTTACATAATAACCATTTATGTACAGAGTTTGGGTTTGGGGTTCTAAATGGGTTTTTGTTCAATCATTCTGTACAAAGTTTATTTTTTCAAGTATATTTTAAGTGTGATATATTTTATTTTAGCTTGCAATTTCTATACTGAGTTCATAGTGGCAATTGCAATTTTAGTTCTGATATATTTTATTTTAGGTTTGAGAAATATTCTGTAGAGTTATGCTGATGTAGTTGCAAGAAATATCTGTGTGGTTTAACCTTCAGTTTAAGTTTCAAATGCATTTAAACTTCGATTTAAGTTTCACATCAAAAGAGAAATTACAAACTAGGTTTGAAATAGAAGAAACGAATAAGAAAATAGGGCTTATTTAGGCATTTAATCTTCGATTTTAGTTTCTGATTTTATTTTCAAATTACGTCTTATTTATTGAGGTTAGTTTTCTTTGATTTGTTTATTGTACACATTTGAACTCTGTTTTCACTGTGTCTATCTTTTGAAATCTGTTTTTGCAGATTTGAAGTTCCTACGTTGCAAATGGTGGTTGGGATTAAATCGCGATTTGAGCGAGTATGTGAGATCTTTTGTTTATATTTTTGTGTGGTTCCAAAATAGGATTTTTGAATCATTTTTTTTAAATCAATTTCCAGATCAAAGTGGAGATTCAAATCTATGCATATGTTATATCGTTTGTATTTTCCATGTTCGCCTCCAAATTATTTGAGCATATGCCCCATTTGATCAGGTAATTTTTCTTGGCTCAACATCACTATACGTTATTCAGTTTTTTTATGTAAACAAAAGTCATAGATTCAGTGTGATGCATTCAATTATTGTCAAACGAAGCTATTTGTTTCTATGAGGATACCTCTTTCTCTCTCTAATTACCCTTTTTTGGAGTTCACTCTATAAAGTTGTTTTTGGTGTGTGTTATTTCCATTTGTTTGTTTAACTTTGCTAACTTTGTTTTTCATGTGTGTTTATAGGTATACACGCTATGTGGACGCCTGTTTGAAACACTACTTGTTTTATAGGTACATTATCTGATTACTAAAGTACTCATATAATAAAAAATTTCAGTATTCACAGCTTGATTTTGTTTTATGGGTTGGAGAACCGGATTACTGGGATCATGTTTCAAGTTTCATGAAATTAAGTAGCATGATTTTGTTTGCTTCTAAATTCATTGCTCAGCATTTTAGAATCTATAAGTTCGCTTCATACATTTTCAAAAAAGGGTTTGGGCTCAATATGATGTACTTAATGCTAACTCAATATGATGTAGTCTAAAATATATTGGTTGGAGATGCTTAGGACCCGAATTAATGACAAGTAATACTTCATAACTTTGCTTTTCTAAAATATGTCAATGAAAGAATATTTGGATTATCCCAAGAGCTTTGTTTTTGTATCCCATTTACTACATGTAGTCTCTGTCGAAGCCCCAATTGTTGTTCTACATGATTCGTATAGGTAATTTTATAACCTTCATTTTCATTTATGTTGAAACTTTATGTTAATTGCGCGTTTACATTTCAAAACATTTGCATAATGAAGCATATTATGGTTTTTCCCGTTCGTAATTCATAATCTCTACAACTCTCCTCTGCCCAAGCCCCAGATTGTTCTTTATAATAGTTATATCCAAAATAATTTTCATATTATCATTTTGTGGAATTTTTATTCTATTTGAACAATTTAAATTCAAAATTGCTACATATTCACTCATAGTACGTTTTTTACCTTTTCGTACTTCATTATCTCTTAAGTATTGTTCGAAGGATCAAACAGTCGTTGCAAGCTTCATAATTCGGGCATGATTGCATCCATTACATGATTTGCCTTATTTTTATCTCTTTAGATGCATATGATCGGCTTCTTCACTTTGCTTTTCTAATATAGGTCAATGAAAGAATATTTGGATTCTCCCAATTACTTTGTTTATGCATCCCGTTAGTACATTTACTACACAGCTCTCCTTCTCTACATGTACTCTCTGTCGAAGCTGCAATTGGTCTTCTACATGATTCGTACTGGTAATTTTATAACCATTATTTTCATTTATGTTAAAACTTTATGTTACTTGGGCGTTTAACTTTCAAAACATCTACATATTCAACATATAAAGTTTTTTCCTGTTCGTAATTCATAATCTCTAAAAGTCTCCTCTACTCGAGCCAGGGGACTTCATGTGCCTACAACATAGTACAATTTGAATTTTATGATTGTTAACTTTTGGGGATTTTTTGTTATATTTTATTGATTTAAATTAATAGGTTTGGGAGGTGATGCTCAATCAACAACCGATGAGATAAGAGCATAACTTGGTTAGATGGGGATGCGACAACATGGTAAACATGCTTTGTCTTTTATCTTCTCTTTCATTCGAATATTGGTAGTTTCCTGTTGTTCTCGCTCTCTTTTTTCCATATCTTCCTCATAAGGGTTTTTGGCTAGCTTATGGTCCTCATAACTGATGGTACGCTGATGATCACCTTGGAAACAGTCCAATATTTTTGGAGCAACCTTTGCAATATCTCGACTTGACTATTTCACCTACTGATTTTTTGCCACACATGATAAGTGCCAAATTATCAGCTGCACCCCTTTTTTCATTCAAGTCAGTTTGATTGGCGTCACTATAAATTTCCTGATTTTTTGGGATTCCACTCTGATTTTGGAAAGCACGCTTTTTCTTAGGTTCACCGGCCACCCGAATTCCGGTACCTGAAATAATTTGAGGCACTGCCATTGCATGCAGACCTGCTGTATCATACGCATACCTGCAGGAGCCTGCTGCAACAGAACCATTAATAGAAGAAGTTTTAGGAGACCTTGCAACCTATAGACATGTTTGATCACTATTCGGTTTATCAAAAATGTGCACACGATTCGAACTAGAAGGTGGTACAACAGTGTCTGTTGATGTGACCTGAGTTGTCACATCTACGGTCTACCACAGTTTGGTTCGGTTTGGTGAGTGTATACAGGTTACTAAAACACTTTGATCTATCGTTTGCTAGGAATCAATTAGCATTCCTTCATAAATTAGTGTTCTTTCTAGAAATTTGATCTAATTTTTATTCTTATAATGACTGATTTCTGAAACAAAGCTAGAGAAAAGTTTATAGAGATTTTGTTGTAATGCAGCAGATACCGCTACAGAAACCACCACCCTTGCCACCAACTCTGTGGAGGAGGTTGTGAAGAAGAACAAGGTTGAGGGAAATACAGATATTCACAAGAACTGAATCCAAGGATCCAATACCAAGAAGCCCCTGTTCTTCTACATCAATCTTGCTAAGAGGTACATTAAGCAACATGATGACGTCGAGCTTTCTGCCTTGGGAAAGGCTATTTCAACTGTTGTAATCATTGCTGCAATTCTGGAAAAAAATGGACTGGCTACTGAGAAGAAGGTTTTGACATCTACTGTTGGCTCTAAGGATGAGGCCAAAGGTCAATTGATTCAGAAGGCTAAGATTGAATTGTGTTGGTGAGGACTGAGAATACTCCTTCCACATCGCCCAACAAGAAAGGAGTGTTAAAGTCTCTTTTTATTATTAGATCACTTAATTCATGGGAATTTCAGTAAGCTCTATATTCTGATTTTAAATTAAGTAATTCTATTTTAAGATCAATAATGATCTGTTTTAAAATGACGAGAACACAGTTAACCATCTTATTTATAACCTTGAAGAAATACTAAGATAGTATTATAAAGATGTGTGCATATATACATATTAAGTAGTTCTATCTGATTGATATTTATCTCGATGTTCCAAAGAATTTATAAAAAAATGGAGATGGTTTATTTATGTGTTGGTTTTGTTATTAGGTTTTTTATTTGGATTAACTGTTTTATTTATCCAGATTTAGTTTTAGCTCCAGGTATAGATTATTTTTTGTATTTTATTTCATTTCTCTACATTTTTTGTATGCAGGTTCAATTACATATCTTTGCCCAATGATTTTGGTGGTTCACACTTTACAGTGAAGATTGCTGACATTTTATGGGTATGTTTTAGTGTAAAAGTATATTTGGTTGTTTTTGGTAATTTTAAGGGCTTCATAATTGACATTTCTTGATTGCACTTCAAGTGTTTGGCAAAATGTGGAAGAAAGGTTATTTTTTTATTTTAGCGAGTGTTGAAATGTTGTTATAGTTAATGTTTGATTGCATTCGAGATTAATTTTTAGGATTTCTGAGAGAATGTCATTATGTTCATCCACTTTAATATAAGCTGAACCTTCAAGTTGCTATTATTTTATTCTTTTATTGTTTCTCTATAAATCTTTCTTTTTGTTAATTTCTATTTTTTATTTGATTACGTTTGTAATCTCTTTAGATGGATATTACCTCGCTTTACGAAGAAACAAATATTGCTTGGAGATGATCATGTCCAGTGACCGACAAGTAATACTTCTTCACTTTTCTTCTCTAATTATATGTCAATGAAAGAATAATTGGATTCTCTTGACTAATTACTTTGTTTAGTCATTCAACTGTGTTTACCATATTTATATTTTTTTATTTGTTGTATTCCATTCAACGATGTCATAGTATATATTGATTACTTGACATTACTTACTAATTACTTACTTCTATTTTGTATTTGTTTTGAACTTGGCTAATCTACGCTTGACTTAGTACAGGTTTTTGTGGTGATGTTTATTTTTAACTTGGTGGCAAGTTCGTTGAAGTTTAAATTGGTGGTGAGTTCGTTGACTTAGTACATGACTTGCACATTGTCTTTCTAATTTCCCATGTGGCTAATTATTGTACAAAGTGGGAGACCAACTTTGCTACATCAGTAACACTTTCCATATCTTCTTTATATACATAACTAATGACCATACAGTTAGACATGCTGAAATATAAAGTAAAGCAACATCAGAAGTATTTTACTCTTACTGGAACAATGCACGAGCATGTTATAAATGAGTTGAATTAGGTGATAGTCATAGTTATAATGCTGAAATTTATGTTTTACAGTAGTAATTTGACTATTAAAGGATTATGTTTGTACATTTCATGGGTGGTTTATTTTCTTGATAGTTCTATATAAATGAATGACACAAGTATAATTCTCAATTTCCATACCCAAGTTCTTTTGATTTTGGAAAAAAATGTTTGCATTAGGTGTTTGGACATGTATGGAAAACAACTTAGTATTCACAATTAGTTTTTGGGACTTGGTTAGCACCGAGACTGTTAGAAGTAGAACATTATGCCGTCTCAAATATTTCTCAAGATAGATAACCTCTCGGTTAATATTACTTCTCGAGAGATGATTTATTATCATTATCGAGTATTAGGATTGTCTTCAATGCGATGACCTATTTAAAGGAATGACAAACCCGTTAAGGACTTAGTTTTATTGCTGTTTGAGACTATTATTGCTGTTTGAGACTACGGTGATCACTGTTGCGGTGGTATTGTTGTTTTTGTTGAAATCACTGGAGGTGAAGTTTCCATCGATGATCACCGCAATTTTTTTTCTTAGAGGTAAACATTTTAAAATTCAATTTCCCCTTTTTTTTATGTGTGCACTAATCTTATCAGTACATTAGTTTGATTTACCAATTTGTAAATATGTTATTTGTTTCTTTAGATTTACGAATTTCTTAGGAGTTGTAGATTTTTTCTTTTTATTATCAATCATGTTTCGACTTATGAATTCTCCCATTTCTCACTCACAAGTACTCATTTTGCAAAATACTCGCACTCAGCAGGTACTCTTTACTTTTTGGAGTTGTTTTGCATTTATGTTTTTTTACCTTATCTTTCTTTGCTTAGTTGTGGATCATTACTCATACTTTTGAGGACTTTTACTTCTCCCCATATTCTACACTTTACCATATATATATTAATAAACTTCTGTTTTTATCAAAAAAAGAAACTTTCTATACTAGCTTGCATAAAATCCCATGTATTAGTAACTTGAGTTGGACACTGTTCTCCCTAACTGAATATATTGACTTCAATTTTACTAAAAAATTTGGTACCCGGTCTTTGACCTCATTTATCTCTTATGTGAATTTTGTTTCCCGTATGAACTTCACAGCACTACAGAGAAGCAGATACTTCAAGTACGGAGAGTTAGAGATGGCTTGGGTGGGAAACAGAGAAAGAGATTTCCAGTGTAAGTTCCTTTTTTGAAACAAATGATAGCCAACTTTACTTTAGCTAGGTGTAGCAGTTTTCAGATAATACAATAGCAGTTTTCAGGTAGCTTTTAGTGTTTCTTTTTTGTTACCATTATTTCAATTAATACAATAGGCTATTAGAGGTGTATGAGATGAAGGCACAGAGAAGGTATTCGTACATCAATGATGAGGACTTCAAGTATGAGAGGAGGATTGCTGATGTTTCTATGATGGCGAGTGTTGAGAAGTTACAGGCTTATGCTTATATTTGGAGCGACAGTACTGATCCAAACGTATATGGGGAATGGCATTTTGAGGAATGGAAACAACTACAAATGAAAGATTTCGTGGAGATGACCCCGGGTTTTGTGGAAGAATTGGACTCAAAGCCAAGGGTTGCAACCTATGAATCCTTCTATTAGCAGAATGATCATAAATCTCCCATGCCCCGCTTTTATTTTTCACATTTGATTTGATGTTGATATTATGTAGATGTAAATCAATTCTAGACGCGATAGCGACAAAGTGGTTTCTGCAATAAAGAGTAAAGGGACCTGTTTCATCCTTTATCCATAATAAATGTAAATAAATTCTATCTCATAATTATTCACAATTATTTGTGTTATAAAAAAAACTTTTTAACTTGAATTATAGACAACTTACATTGGGGAATGAAATTTTTGCGCCGTTTACCAATTATGTACTTTGAAAATGTTCGCCTTTTTATGATTATGTACTTTGGAACTTTTCGCCGTGCCTCCGCTAGTGTTCATTTATATCGTTTTTGTAATAAAATGGCATGCAGATTATGTATTAATATGGTTTAACGATAAAGCTTGTTGGCATGCAAATTTCATTGTTAATATCATAACTATATTTACATAAAATGAGAGCAATGGGTATCCAGATTGAATCGTGTTCATAAGGCACTAACCGCTTCCACAAAATGTACCCCAGTAACTACTGCTGCTCCTATTGAGATGCTTCGCCAAGGCCCTGGCTCCATCAGTCAACTTAGAACCTTTAACCTCAAGCCAAGAAAGAGAACATATATAGTCAAGAAATCAAGAAGGACCGTCCCTAAGAGTCTGGGCGCTTGAGACCAACTCCTAAAATGAAGCCCCATAAATATTATAATAATGAAAAGATAAAATTCATTAAAAAAAATTTAACCATTTTATGTCACTTTTGGAAAAAGCATCATATTAAGTTGGCACAGGAAAGTCTTCACGACAGTTCATCAAAAACTGAAATAAGAACCAATTCTTTTATGATGGTTATATATGGTTTCTTATATCGCTTTTAAGATAAGCATCAAATTATATTGGTAATCGGGTCTCTGTAACAGTTTATTAAAATCTCTATGGCGGTTAACCTGTTATTTATGTTGGTTTTGTAAAAACCGCCATCCCCTAAAAAAGGTCAAAATTTGGGGACCCAAAGCAGCCACCTCTTTCACCTCACCTTAGGGTCGACCCTATAGAAAACTATCACTACATTCCATGTAAAAAGCATACAACTTCACAAAACATGGAAGCTGTTAGCTATGAAGAATTTTTTGAAAGAAACCTCTCTTATAATTGAGGGAATCAAAGATATTATCGCTCATACATTTGGATTATGCGGCAACAAAAATGATGCGAGTAACGTTGATCTTGGCGGAGGTAGTGCCTCTGGAACTGTTCCCACAGTGTGTGCTAGACCCAGAATCCTCTGAATACCACTGTAACTTAAGCCCTGAGTAAAATTTAGATACGCGAATTAAGACTGATCTTTATTGACAAAATTACAAAACATATTGTGCATGCTTATATAGAAAATAGATTTATTATCCCACACACACATGTATATATACTCTTTAATATAATCATGTGTAAATGATAACAAATCTCAGCTCACACTTCCAATTCTTGGGTCCACCATGTAAACCTAGGTGGGTGGTACGTATGGCATCGTATATTGTTTTTCCCTAATCAAATTCTGAGTATCATATTTGCTGAAAGAATTTTGATTTACAATTGCAAGCTTTCCAACATTTCCATTGTTTTAATAGCTTTGACAAACTATTCTATCAGTAAAGCAAATTTCGACGATATGATATGAACTCTGATACATGTTCCAAATACACAACTGAAGGTTCCAAATACACAACCCCCTTTTTTGGTTGCGTATGAGTGGGTTAATCAAACACTCCTGGATGGTGACAAACATTTTATTAATTTTCATTTAAAAATTTCTTACTGGTTCAACAGATATTGAAATTGGATGGATTCTTACAAATTGTGATTCAATACTAGCCATGACTACAAATGTCAAAATTTACAATCTCCAAAATCTGGTTCATGTTAAAGACAACTTATTGTGTCAATCAACATTGGCTGCCTCTATAAGCAATTAATTAGATTTCAAACTCCGTTTCATTTTAACAGACTTTATTAATAATGCACACGCCACGCGCACCCCCAAAAAAGAACCCTCAACAGAGAAATTGGACAATATGTCCCGTATTATGTGACCAAATTGTAGATGATTCTAAGTATCCATGCTCATCACACGCACCACATTCATAACATATCAGAAACATAAAACCATATACAGAGTCTGAAAGGTAAAATCAAGGCATTAATGCATACAAATAATAGCATTCAACCTACAACACATGGTATTTGGCTTCAACAGAATTATAAATTAAAGCAGTACCAACGCAGCATGGATACTAAAAGAGATTTAGAGATAAGATCCTAACGAACTATAAATTTAAAATGCACCAGAGATTGTAAATCATACTACTCATAATTTCTTTTAAGAGATCATGAATTTAATGCACATACAAATTGTAACAGTGTAAGCATACTTACTGAAAGTATGGTGGCCAAGGAACTATAAAGCTGAGAAACTTGTTTTGTAACACAAATTGCAACGACCCCATTTGACCTTTCCTTTTCTTCTGAGTAAAACTTCCTGTAGATCTGCACACCTGAAATAGTTCTACGCCAATTACTTGTGCACTATCAATTCAAAATCATTATTCTCGTGGTAATCAATAGTTTTATATAATGCTTCTCACACATGACATCATAAATAAAGTATGAGGTTAACATAGCATATACCAGCATTAGAATAGAGATACAGTTTTTGACCTCTCAATTTTAAAAACAAGAACAAAACTGCAGTTAGAAAAAGTGATTTTTTCCAAAACAATATATATGTAGCATATACATATGTAACGAGATTATAAATATGAGAGGTTAATATTCATTCCCATGCACGTTATTCATAGTATTTAGATTGTGAACTGTATGGCAAACCGAAAAGCCTAAGAATCGTTCATAATGAGAAGTACTGCGCGCATAATAAAGAAATGTTTACTAAGAATATTGTATTAATGAGTTGTGTGGCAAGATGAAGGAGTTGGCTTAGCTTAGGTCAGTTAGTGTTCAAATTCTATCTGACCTTCTAGAGGAAAATAGTTTCAATAGTTTTACGGCTCATATTCCCAACGCGACAAAGGTATACATTTTTTTTCATATATAAATCGCATAGAGGTGGTGTTAAATCATCAAATTCATCAACTGTCACTTTGTCAAGAATGGATCGACAATAATTTTCTAAGGTACTAGAAATGGTTTTCCGTGTTCATGTACTCATATATACTGAATTTGGAAAGTGTTTCCACATGGGAAATCATTCATTAGGGGACCAAATGCGAGGAAAAGCATTGTAATTTTCCAATATATTTTTGTTTTGTTTCCTTGTGTTTTTACTCTCCTCACACTTCACAGTCTTAACCCTCTTAATTAATACATATAAAATATTCAGTACAAATTAATTTATAATGCCCCCGCCTAAAATATGATAGGGTCCATTTGATAGCATGGGATGGTAAATTTGTCATGGAAACTTTTGCCTCACCCCCCACCCCCACACCCCACACCCTAGCAAATTTTTCCATGGGAAATTATCAAAATGTGCATTGATGTGTAGAACTTTAGTGTTAGTTGCAAATTTTTGCCATGGCAAATGAAGCCTATCAAACGTGTCAAAAAGAAGGCAAATCCTTTAGATTCTATATTTGCCATGCTATCAAATGGGCTCTTACTTGCTTTAAGTTGGGGTGCTAAAAGAACTCGAGGATGGCCAGGAAAAGCGTTTTGAAGAAGTGAGAGAAGACATGATTGCAAAGCCTCTAACTTGTTTAGAATCACTACGACTACAAAAAAATAATCAGATATCGTTTATCAAGATATGAGGCAGCTACCTTCTTCAACTGTTTCTACTCCAGGAAGAACATCTGTAAGATTCTCTGTTTCTAACATTTCACGAAACGAAGCATAGCGGTGGACATCCTGCAATATAATGAGGTTCAGTTTATGCAAGTGGTTTTCAGTATTAGATGAACAGCATGAAACATGTTGTCACCTGAACTCGAAGCACCAAACATTTGTTGAAGAGAATCAAAGCTCCTGCTTCAATTCTGATACCCAACATGAGACACATGTCAGAGAGAGAGAGGTTACTCAATTAGTCCCATTCGTATAGTTATTAAGTTTGGACACTGGAAGCACAAGTTTTATATACACATGTGACACGGATATTTATGTATTTTGGAAAAGCCTACGTCCACTGTGGTGTTACGATGCTCTGATTCATATATGTTGCGAGCCAGGAGGCTATTAGAAGAAAGGGGAGGTGAAGATTCTTCACCATTTGGGGGGTTCAAAGAGTTTGGTATGGATGATATAAAAAACAACAATAAATACTCTCCTCTTTTCTTTGTTTGATGCAGGAGCATAGGGACATGAGCAACCTTTTTATTATTCTTTCTTATTTGTCCTTTTTTTTTAAGCCTTTTTATCTTTAGTATAAATAGCCTAAAAAGGCTCCTCTTGTAAGATTTGATTTTTGATAATGAGAACCTAGAGAGAGAAATTGAGAGATTTCATAACTTCCTTCTTTTAGTTGTTATTGTTGTCGTCATTGTATAGATTAAATTTTCACGCTTCCGCATCTTTTCTTTACATCAAATTGGTATCAGAGGCTCGTTTGCTCTTGGTATCAGAGCCTCGTCATTGTGTAGCCTCGTTTACTCACATGAATGAATTACAACACTCCTAAACACCTCCATGAAACCCTAACCCTAGAACCACAAGAAACCCTAATTTTCCAAATTCCCATATAACGTCACCAACACCTGTGGCCACCACGAGGACCCCTGAAGACAACCTAACCATGACCGGACGTAAAACCACTGGCGACAACATCACCGAAAACAGTCAGAGTCCTAAAGTATAGCCGGAATCACCAAAAAAGGGTCTGCCAACTGCCACCCAAGCCACCAAACCCTCTCCAACCAACCCAACGGCGGAGACACCACCAGAATCCCGTCGGAACCCCAAGACACCGAGGGAATAGCCAAAACAGGGTCGGCTAGCCCTTGCGGCAGCCGCCCTAGCCGCCAACCCATTTCCGACGCAACCGCCAATCCCTAAACCCCTATTCCGACCAAGACTCCTTATCCAAATACAAGTCCGTTTCCGATTACCCCTATTCCCCGAGAAACCCTACATTCTAATTCTATCCACAATTCAAATTCAAACCCTATACCTACTACACCTAATTTGAAGAAAAAGTGATAAACCAAACTAATAAATTTCATTATCTAGATTCAATGTTACAAAGTAATGGAGATATTGATGAGGATATTACGAGTAGAATATCAACTGGTTGGATGAAATGGAGACAAGCGAGTGGAGTGTTATGCGATAAGAGGATAAATTAATAAATTAAAAGGAAAATTTTATAGAATAGTTGTTAGGCCAGCGATCTTGTATGGAGCGGAGTGTTGGACGTTAAAGAAGAAACATGAACAAAGTCTCCATGTTAGTGAGATGAGGATGCTCCAGTGGATGATAGGAATTACTAGAAAAGACAAAATTAAAAACCAATATATGAGAGAAAAGTTAGGAGTAGCTCTCATTAACGATAAATTAAGAGAAAGTAGACTCAGGTGGTACGGGCATGTGTTGCGTAGACCAGTAAATGTCCCTATAACAAGAGGATGATTGTTGGAAACAGAGGGTAAAAGAAAAAGAGGTCGCCCTAAGCTATCGTGGGATGAAATTATTACGAGAGACCTTAAGGAATTAATCTTGAATGATAATAATGCATATAATAGATTAGAATGGAATGGAAAAGGAGAATCCATGTAGCCGACCCCATATGATAAGATTAAGGCAAGGATGATGATGAATCTTCCCCCATCACTCAAATTTCTTACCACAAACTCGTAAGCCCTAAACCAATAATCATGGAATCATACCTTAAATCCAACCCTATTTACAAAGGGAGTTCTTTATTAGGCATCCTTCCTTTCCCATCCCATGTCCCATTATCTACCTCTCAATCTATTTATCGGCGACGGGATTCATTTTGCCATACCCAGGCGGAGCTCACGGGAGTTTCAACCGCCTATGTGCATACTTTGATGATATCAACTTCGGTGGATCCACAATCACCCCCACCTAGTGATGATACATGGATCCGCATGAGTATTTTTTTTACTCGTTGTACCGCCAAGAGGAGGCTATATACGGTGATTCTTGACGGAGGAGCTAACGACAATTTGGTGGCACAAGAGATGGTGGATAGATTGAAACTACCCACGGAGTCGTTGACCACCCCGTGTTGTATTGGGTGGTTGGGTAGTGGAGTCACACTTTCCCCTAGCCAACAGTGCCGAGTAGCTTTTTCCATTGGGGATTATCATGACGAGATTTTGTGTATCGTGGTTGATATGAGAGTGTGCCACCTTCTATTGGGGAGACTATGGCAGTTTGATCATCGCAGCATGCATGATGATCGAGCTAACATTTATTCATTCATGCATGAGGGGAGGGATTTTCTTCTCCGTCGAGACCGTTCCTGATGTCGCGACCTTCCGCTTTAGTAATCTCACACGAGGAGCTAGCCCAGAGACCGCGGAGACAAGGTTATGTTATGCTCTTATCAATCCCATTACCACCCCGGAGACAATCTTTCCCCCGCACGTCCAAAGCTTGTTGAACTCTTATTCCAACGTGTTACTCCTCCAGACGATCTTCCTCCTCTTCGGGATATACAACACGCCATTGATTTTGTCCTCGGGGCGCGGCTCGCCAACTTACCCCATTATCGTATGTCGCCTACAGAGCACGCGAAGTTACAGAGGCAGGTCACCGAGCTATGTAACAAAGAATACATTCGGGAGAGTATGTCCCCTTGTGCGGTACCAGCTCTTTTAGCGCCAAAGAATGATGGGAGTTAGCAGATGGGTGTTGATAGCCGAGCTATTAACAAGATTACAGTGAAGTACAGGTTTCCTATCCCTCGGTTAGAAGATATGCTGGACCAACTCCATGACACTAGGTTTTTCTCCTTGAAGAGCGAAAGACTGCCTTCAAGACGAAGGATGAGTTATATGAGTGGACGGTGATGCATTTTGGCCTATCCAATTCCCCGTCTACCTTTATAAGGGTGATGACTCAGATTTTACACCCTTTCATGGGCAAGTTTGCGGTTGTATATTTTGATGATATCCTGATCTATAGCCGATCAGAGAAGGAGCACCTAGATCATGTGGCTTAGGTATTGGCTACGTGTCAAGCGTTTCTTCCTCACATTGAATAAGTGCGCCTTCATGGTACCTTCGATAACATTCTTCGAAAATGCGGTTTCAGGCGAGGGCGTCAGGGTGAATGACGCTAAGACTCAGGCGATAGTGGATTGGCCCTCACCCACGTCAGTATCCCAGATCCGCAACTTTCATGGCCTGGCGGGGTTTTATCGACGCTTTATAGTCGGATTTAGCATTGTCATGACGCCTATTACGAATTTGATGAATACCACGTCGAGTGCTGAATTTCGGTGGACTGTGGAGGCGAATCGGGCCTTCAAACGCGTCAAGGAGTTGATGACAATGGCGCCCATCTTAGCGTTACCTGACTTTGACCAGTTATTTGAGTTGTCTTGCGATACTTGCAAGACGAGGGTGGATGTTGTTTTGAGCCAGAATGGGAAGCCGATTGTCTTCTTTAGTTTTATGCGGTGGTAAAAGCGGTGAATTTCTGGTCATTCTACCTCCTCCACAAGGAGTTTATCATCAAGTCGGATCATGAGGCTCTACGCTTTTTACATAGTCAGTGGCGTGTTAGAGACAGACATGCTAAGTGGACAGCCTACCTCCAACGATATACTTTCAATTTGCTGTACAAGCCAGGAAAGGAGAATCAGGTGGCTGATGCCCTTAGCAGGAGGGCGCATGCCTTAGTGGCTCTTTGGAATCAAGTTTTTGGGTTCGATGAGGTTCGTGATCTTTACCCAACCGATGTGGAGTTTGGATCGATTTTTGCAGCTTGCCAGCAGGGCAATGGCACGTCGGGCGAGTATTTGCTACAGGATGGGTTTCTACGCGGGGGACGACCTTATGTATTCCATCTTTTTCTCTGCGGGAGAAGATTATCTCGGAGATCCACGAAGGGGGATTATCGGGCCATTTGGGATTGGTGCGTACCCACGCGATGCTGAGGGACCGATTTTATTGACCGACGATAAGGAGGGATGTCAATGCCTTCATTCGGCCTTGCTACACTTGCCACACACCCCATTACCGATTCCCGAGACCGTAGCTGGATGTCTCGATGGACTTTATCGTGGGGCTTCCCCGAACATCTAGTGGTCATGATTCCATCTTTGTCGTGGTGGACAAGCTCTCTAAGATGTCACACTTCAACCCTTGCACTCGCACAACTGATGCGTCCCATGTGGCTTCATTATATTTCCACGAGATTGTCCGTCTCTACGGGTTTTCCGTAGCATCACCTCCGTCAGAGACGTACGATTTACAGGGCATTTCTGGCGTACGCTATGGCAGCTTTTACGGAAGGAGTTACAGTTCTCGACAATTTTACACCCCCAAACGGATGGCCAGACCGAGGTGGCCAATCAGAGTGTGATTGATCTATTGCGATACATATCTTCTGAGCACCCCCGACGATGGGACGTCGTGATAGCCCAAGCCGAGTTCGCCTTCAACAATGTCGTTAGCGGTTCTACCAGCCTCTCTCCTTTACAGATTGTATTAGGACAGTCACCTACTATGCCTATAGACCTTGCATAGCTTCCTCCGATGGTACCTACTTGTCCCTCAGCTGAGGAGTTTGCTGCTCACCTGACTTCCATCCAGGCCGATGTTCGTACTCGCTTAGAAACTACTTATGCCTCTTATAAAGAGGCCACCAATGAGCACCGCCGCTCTGTCTCCTTTCACCCGGGTGATTTTGTCATGGTGTATCTCCAGAAAGCGCGGAGGCAGGGTAAGGGCAACAAGCTTCTTATGCTCAGATTTGGACCATTTCCTATTGTCCGACCTTGTGGGCAGAATGCCTATGAGGTTGACCTCCCCGATGAGTCTCGCATGGACCGCATGTTCAACGTAACGGATCTATCTCCTTTCCGAGGCACACACGCTCCGCCGATTCCCATTCCACCCACCACAACCCACCCAGTTCGCTCTCACGTTGATTGCGTTGAGGGAATTCTAGACTCCGCGCCTACATCCTCATCTTTCGGGTGATTATACCCGTTACTTGGTTCGTTGGGTCCGTCGACCCAAGGCCGAAGACTCATGGATTACCGAGGCCACCTTGCAACACATCAACCCTGATTTCTATCGCCAATATACAGACTATATGGAGTCTTCTCAAGGGAGGGGGAGTGATGCAGGAGCATAGGAATATGAGCGTCCTTTTTATTATTCTTTTTTATTTGTCTTTTTTTTCAGTCTTTTTATCTTTAGTATAAATAGCCTAAAGAGGCTCCTCTTGCAAGACTTCTGATTTTTGATAATGAGAACCTAGAGAGAGAAATTGAGAGCTTTCATAATTTCTTCTTTTAGTTGTTGTTGTTGTCGTTATTGTGTAGATTAAATTTACACGCTTCCGCATATTTTCTTTACATCATTGCTTCTCTATCTAACTGCCTCTAAGGAGCCCTCTCTTTTGGGTTTTCTAGTCCTATCTCCTTAATGTTGGTGGTTGGGGGGCATGACTACTGGAACCCAATTTAAAGAGAGTGTTAAGATTATACCCTTCCTACATATGGAAATCACAAGTACAGAGATCTAGAAAGATACTTGACTTAGACTCACCTCGCCTATTTCATTCCATTAAAAGATTATTGACCGTTAGCCTTTTGTTAATATTTTATCTTTTTGACAATTTTCTTGTTATTAGAAATTTGGAAAACATAATTTTACAATTTTAAATTCGATTTAATGTACATGATTTTAACTTTCAATTGTGGGTTCATCAGCAGTGGCGGACCTAGGATTTCCGGTCAGGGGGTGCGATAAATTTTTACAAAGTTGGGGGGTTCGGTGGCGGGAGCCCCCAAGGTGATTTATTTTAGGGTCATTTTTACTTTTTGTTTTTTGTAAATTTTTAACCCTAAGAATGTTAATATTTATATTCACCCATTTTTTGTTCCCACTTTGTTTGCTGACTTTTTTGAAAATACCTCAACAAAATATTACCCTAAATTTTCTAATAACAATAAAAAAATTCAACATAATTGCCCTAAATTTGAAAATATATTCCAAATTAACTTTCGACAATTGAAATTAGCAAAAAATGAGAAAACTAATATAATCACGAAATAGGCAACAATCCAATAACAAATAATCAATACTTTTATTTTTTAAATACTAATAAACCAATACCCAACAAATCTTTATTTTTAAAAAATTAAACAAATATAGCCTATAAACACAACAATTAAAAGTAAACTAACAAAAAATTGGGCATTTAAACATTGTGCATTTATTAATTAACAATTAAAATTGAGCATTTAAACTAATTTAATATTTAACCATGAACTTAAAATTAACAATATCATTGAAACGTTATAAAAAAATTAAACCTTCTCCGATGCTCTGCTGCTAGACTGCTTGGAAATTGAAGATAAGAATGCTCAGATGCCCTGCTCTGCGCGCTGCTTGCTTGGAGTTGGAAGTTGGGTTTGAACATAGGGGCCGCTGCTCCTGTTGGTTTCCGGGTGCGATGGAGAGCAGGCGGAGAGCAGCGGAGAGGAGTGGAGATGCGCTGCTCTTGCTGCTGGATTGTGCGGCGGAGAGGAGAGGATGAGGGAAGGGAGGGGAAGGTGAGGGTGAGGGTGAGGGTGAGGGTGAGGGAGGAAGGAGGGAGAGAGCGGCTGAATGAGGTGTGAGGAGATTTTAGTTTAGGTTAAAATGTTAAAAAAAACGTGTGTTTGTGTTTTGTGTAGTAGAAACGCGTGTCTAGTAAAGAATGAATTATTTGTATTTGTGCCCCAAAAACTAAATACCTTATAATATGAAACATTACACAAAGGTCCAAAAAAATAAATAACGCAGCCTATACCCGGGAAAAAATTCCGAAAAATCGGGGGGAGCGGTCGCCCACCTTCGGGACCACCTAGATCCACCCCTGTTCATCAGTCAAAACGTGGCAGTTAAGGAACACGTGTGATACAATCCTGACCATGGTTCAAAGTCGCGGTATCGGTTTATGACTCGAACGCTCAATTTTTTACTCAGTACCGGTATCAGTCTCGATCTCGGACGATATGCAACTATACACTATTTAGGGAACTCAAAAAAATTTGAAAAAAATACAGAAAAGTTCAGAAAATAAGAATAATAATATGGCTCAATTAGACAAGTACAATATAATCATTTAGTATGCATAACATTGTCTAATTGTTAATACTAAATCATCATTTAGTATGCATAACATTGTCTAAATCAATATATTTTTAGTAATATATTCTTCGTGAATGTAATTATAGTACCTATTACTAATTAAGGATACATATAAATTAAATAATCATACACTCTAAGGATAGATAAAAAATGATAAATTTTAATACAGATTAAGTAAATACAAAGAGAAGGTTAAATGGGAGATAATCCTTTAGTAACACTACAAGAAAAGAATTGAGAGATTCAACCAAAAAAATCCGATTTGCGACCACGAAACATCATATACCCAACTCCGAATTGAAAGTGATTGCTCCAATCATGACATGGATACAAAATCGAGGCTCAATTGAGTGAGTTAGAAGTCCAAATAGATACCGATGCTTAGTGACTTGTACCGTCTCGGTCAATATATCACCGATATGGTGCGATACTATTGCCGACATGGGCCGATTCTTTCGCAATATCATGGATATGAGCCCATACTGCCGAGAAATCACCGATATGGGTCGATTCACACCAATAATCGAAAACTCAACTCGTAACTCAAAATCGGATCGGTGGGTATTGAGAACTAGTCAACTCAGCCGTATCGACGCGGTATCGTCCTAGACTTTGAACCATGATCCTAACACAAAACGACACATTTCTAACAGATTCAACCTTAACACGTCATTAGGGCTAAACAAAATTCAACATCTATCTAATAATGTTGAATTCACGTTACCCGAACTCAACTTCAACTGATCAACTATCGTGTCTACCTTGGGTAGGTTGGAAAGTTTGCATAAAATTCTAAGCCCCAACAAAAATTTACTTTATAGCCAAAAGGTACAACATATTAGTTGATTCCCACACAAGTTCTCTTCACAACATAGCCAAAATAATATATAGGGTTGTTGACTATGATGGATCTGGTCCTTGCATTGACCAACAGAATATATGTAACCTTTTAGAGACATCCATTTTGGTTTAAGAGGAGTTGGTTCTTTTGGGGTTCCAGGTCATTCTCCCAAATTTTAGTTCAGTTTAGGTTTGATATGGAACCAAAACAGACTGCAACTTAGCAATTACTTGGTACTGCATTTGGTGGGCATAACCAATGAAAAGAAACTACAAAGAACAAAAAGAAACAAAATATATGTAAAGGTATTCCAAAGGACATATTACATTTGATGTATACAAATCACAAAAAATCTGTGTTGATCGTTATAGAGACATCCATTTTGGTTTTAGAGGAGTTGGTTCTATTGGGCTTGCTGGTCATTCTCCGAAATTTAAGTTTAGGTTAGGTTTGATATGAAACCAAACAGACTGCAACTTAACGATTACTTGGCACTGCATTTGGTGGGCATAACCAACAAAAAGAAACTATAAATATGGAGTACCAAAAAGAACAATATATATTTAAAAGTGTTCCAAAGAAGGGCATATCACACTTGATGTATACAAATCACAAAAAATAAGCCATACCGGTTGTAGTTCCCAACAGCACACCTTCCTTCAATTGTCTTTTGTCCATCTGCAAATAATGGCATATTACAAGAATTAATAAGCCATTGATCCAATAGAAATGAATATTTCAAAAACCGAGAACAGAATACAATTATGACTTCAAGAGATAATCATCACAATGGCAGATGTTAATACTTTTCATAGGAAACAATAACTTATTCGATAATACATATAAATTTCTGGGGGTGGATGGAACAGGAGTCCTTCACCTCTAAGCTGGGAAAAGTAAGGCTCCTGAACGTGAAGTTCAAAGTCTATAGTCTTCAGAATCTGATATAATAATGCAGACAACATTTCAATAATATTAAGAACTTGTGTAACAGTTGAGATAAAAGGACGTAAACCAGCAAATGAGCAAATTCATTTTTAACTTACTTTTACTAACTCAGATCCTTTCTCCAGAATTAATTTATTCCACTCATCTTCTTTTTGCTTCAAGGAATCGTCTTCACAGATCAGTGTTGTACTGTTAGACGTACTGCACAACGCTCCAGAAGATATGGACTGGCATAAAGTTGATGCTAGGTGCTTGTATAAAGGATATGGCGGAACACCTTCAGAAAGAACTGGGACAAAAGGCACGAAAACATGATTTAATTTCACACATGGGAGCGTTTTTATCAAAAGCAAAGAACGTTTATTCAGAAAAAGAGAGAGAGAAAGGTAAAAGGGAGAAGTGGAGCAGTAGTCCAACTACTAACGGAGAATGTATTGAGTTTGCTAGAAAGAAAAAGAGCAGAAGGTTTCAGTGCTGGTTAGTAAGGTAAGGAGAGGAACGAGGGAGAGGAATTCTTCATCTCTTCTATTTACGTATTTAGCATTTTATCAATTAAATCACCATCACCCGCTCCTCATTAGAGAAATATTATTAGTATTACCATTATTATTAATAATAAACTCCCTAAATGTATAAATATTCCTTAACTTCAATAAACTTTAGCTTTAGATCCCAACAGAATTGCATTAACTTTTGGATTAAAAAAAATAGAACAATTCAACCCTTAAGAAGAAAAAAGAGAAAAAAAAGAGGAAGAAATAAAAACTAACGGTGTGTTTGATTTAGATTACATCTGTCCCATGGAAAATACTTGTTTTTACTCACTCTTCACTTTTGAAGCACTTGATTGCAACTCTATTCTATGGGAACAATATACTTAAATTGTGAGACATGCATCTTTACATCATTTTCCATGGAAAACACTCTTACCAACCCCCAAAGAACTGATTTAGGGAAAATGGAGTCTCACCAACGCAAGAATCTGCTTTCCACGTTGTTTCCAACTTCTTATATAAATGAATTGTTTTACAATCTTTTCCCAACTTCATAATCAAACATACCCTACACTTATTTGAAGACTCGAGTGACAAATGACTTATGCGAACAGTTGCTCTGAAAATTGGTCACACAAAAAACTACTGAGAATTATCAACCCAATACTTAGATTGGTGTTCCTGAGATCTTTCATGCATTGCTCAGGTCTTTCTCCTTTATCAACCTATTTTTTCAACCATTTGTATGACACTTAAGCATATAAGATTGGGTAAAGTGCAAGTATACCCTTGAACTATTAATTTAGCCAAAAAAAAAAAATACATGGATTATTCTTTTAGCGATAAATAAAGGGGGGCCTGTAACGTTTTCATAGTTTAGGGGTATTTGCAATCAGGAACAATCGTTTAAGGGGGTTTTCGCATTTCATCCCATTGATATGTAGATAGCAACATAACTTGTACAGAATTGTATAGTAGATATTTATATGTGTGCCGTGCATACATTAAAACTGATGAAGATACATCAAGTCTACAAAACATGCACACGAACAGAAAAAATCATAAATTACAAGTTAAACCCTCATTTTCTCTAATTTTGAACTCAAACTTTATAGCAAAAATTAGGAATGTGCTTGATTGAAAATATTATCCATGGAAAATATGGAAGATTCCTAATTTTCCCAACTTTTGGTGTGTTTGATTGCCAAAATTTCCATGAAAGTTTTTGCCATGCTGGCCTAAAGTACATCCTGATAACGCACATTAAACATTTTCCATGGAAAGAATTTCTTTTGGGGGAGATGAGAAGGCTTTTCCTTAGAATCTTTTTTCACCCACTCCAATCAAACATACCCAAGTAAAACAATAAAGGGTGTCATATTTAAAATTTAGACTTCCATAATTATTTTTTTAACTTTGGTACTTTTGTCATTGAATGTGAATTTTCGCCACTAGATACACCAGAGTCAATATAAAAAAGGTGCATTTTGGGGTTCGACAGTTATGCATAATTTTATTTGGGGTACAAAGTTCTACATATTTGCATTTGGGGGTCCATTTTTACTTTGTGCGATGCTTTTGAGCGAAAAAAAAGTGCGGGGAAAAAATATTGAAAAGCGTTGCAAAAAATGCAAATAACCCAACTAAAAATTACAGACAAAAAAATACTTTTGGCGATGAAAAAGGTACAAAAGTCTGAAAAACAATTATGCTGCTACAAAAGTATATATACAACCCAAGTAATAAATAAATAAATAAGCTACAATAAAATTGGGACACAGTGTAATTTCAAGGATTTTTTTACCTACCCTTCTGATAACAGCACATCCAAATATACCCCCTCGAAATTCATACTTTAAACTTACGCCTGGGAACAAATGAACTTCACTTTAAACAATCATAGAATACAAAATCATTTCCCAAATTTCTGTCCAAATAGGACTATGTCTAATTTTGGAACTTCTAGTTGCAAGTCTAAGGGGTTGTTTATTTTTTACTCCTAAGTCTGATTTCAACCCTTCAAACTTAAGAGTTACTATATAATGAAGAGGTTAACGGCTACATTTGCCTCTGAATCTAAATATTAAATGTGACTAAGGTTGCGTTTGTTTTTTCATTATCTGAATCTGAAAAATAGACTCCCTCCGTCCCAAATTAATAGTCTTGATTTCCATTTTTGGTCATCCCAAATTAATAGTCTCGCTTTTCCATTTTGAAGGTAATCAATAAACCAAATTCCACGATAGCGATGACCATTGAGTGAGTGAAACCTTAAAAATCGTTGTTTTCAAACAGGGACTATTAATTTGGGATGGAAGTAATATTTGTTTTATATGTCTAAATAAACTTCGCATCTCCAATCCTAATAGAGATTTTTGTATGTGCAAATGTGATGTGGCAAACTAATTTCAAACCTTTAACTATTTTATTCTCCAACCTTGAATGTCAACATTATGTGTGTAAAAACAAATAGCCAATAATGTAGTCTTGAGAGTAAAATTTGGAGAACATAGTTAGTGGGGAAAGTGGGATAACTGGAGAGAGAGAACCAGAACCGAATAATCCAACGTGGTTGTGTATTTTGCCTGTGCAAAATACACATAAATTTTACACATTCTAACAACATAAGGTTGGAGGGCACTTTTTTTTACACATTGTGTATAATCAGTTATCATATTATGTTAATTTACCGCATGAGATGCTCTCAATGGATGTATTTAGTCATATTCGAATTGTCCAAGTCGTTAAATTCTTAATCTTTTTTGGGGAAAAAAAATTAGAGAGAGAGAGAGCGGTTCCTATACATACAACTCTATGCATACCACTCGCGGAACATTTTTTTTAAAATAGTAAAAAAAAAAAATTGAACTGATTTTTTTATGGTATTTAAACATTTCAAGGGACCCCTAAAAAATAAATCAAATCAAAATGAATTTTTTTGCTATTTTAAAAAAATTGGTGAAAATTTGCTCAAAAGGTAACAAATTTTTACTATTTTTTTTTAAATAGCAAACAAATTCTTTTTGAGCTGATTTTTTTCAGGTATCCCTAAAATGTTTAAATACCATTAAAAAAATCAGCAAAAAAATATAATTTTTACTATTTAAAAAAAATGGTCCGCACATGGACGTATGGGGTATGTATAGGATCTTCTCTCTCTCTCTCTCTCTCTCTCTCTCTATCTATATATATATATATATATATATATATATATATATATAGAGAGAGAGAGAGAGAGAGAAACAAACCACTCTTAAATACATCCATTTAGAGGTCAACAATTGTATTACTCATATTCAAACTTTAGATGGGGTAAATCAAAATTAATTTAGTTTCAATGGTCCTAGTCAAAGTTTTGGTACTTGAATTTCAAAGCATATATCATTTGTTTTTTTGGCTGCAGTCTGAAATCTGAACATAAAAAGTATGTTTGATTTTAATGATTGAATGAACCTCTGAATAAACGTATTTAGTCATACACGTTAGCCTCTTAATTTTTTTAAAAACAAAACTCGTAAGTATGAATAGTCAAGATTCAGACTTAAAACTCAGGGGTTGTTTGCTTTCACCTTTGTTTGAATCTCAACCATTCAGACTTAATAGGTACTAAATAATATTTATTTTTTTAAATGATTAAAAAAAATAATCTGCACAGGGAGTATGTATAGGATCTCTCTCTCTCTCTCTCTCTCTCTCTCTCTCTCTCTATCTATCTATCTATCTATCTATCTCTATATATACACACACACACACACATATATATACATATATATATATGTATAGGTCAACAAACCACTAATAAATACATCCATTTAAAGGTCAACAAGCGTATTTTTCAAATTCAAACTTTAGATGAGGTAAGTCAAAATTAATTTAGTTTCAATGGTCCTGGTCAAAGTTTTGGTACTTGAATTTCAAAATGTACATGCGTTTGTTTTGTGCCTGAAGTTTGAATCTGTAGTATGTTTGTTTTTAATGATTGAATGAACTTGTGAATGAAGTTATTTAGTCAGATTCAGAGATAATGTTCCCTCTTAACCCTTCAAAGTCAATTATAGACGTTAGCCACTTAATTTTTTTAAAGAGTAATTCTAGGCTGACTCGCGAATTCGAAACCTCTACATGAACTTATTTAGTCAGATTCAGAGCTAATGCTCCCTCTTAACCCTTCAAAGTCAATTATAGACGTTAGTAATTAATTTTTTTAAAGAGTAATTCTAGGCCGACTCACAAATTCAAATCACTTTGTGCAACTCACTAACGTAAATTGTCCGCATTGATTTGTTTTGGAGGTCCACACATTGGGTCCACTAAATAGGACCCCAAAAATTAACCAATACAAGCACGACACGTAAGTGAGTCACACAAAATTAATCGGATTTGTGAGTCGCACAAAATGAGTCGAATTCGTGTATAGGCCTAGAATTACTGGCGTTTTTTAAAACAAACCTCTTAAGTATGAATACTTCGGACGTGAGCGAGGTTGCGTTTATTTTTTCATCTGAAGTTTGAAATCTGAATCGGAAAAATATATTTGTTTTTACCTCCGAATGTACCTCTTAATGAATGTATTTAGACTGGTTCGGATTTCAGATTTAGACTTCAGATGTAACTGTACCTCTTAATCACTTATAGTCAAATATAGCCGTTACCCTCTTAATTATTTAAAAAACAAACACTATTTGTTCCTTCTTAAGTCCGAATGTGATGTGTATTAGAGACATGTGGCGCGTGGTTGTGCTCCCGGGAGAAGACTATCTTTTTTTTCTATTTTTAGTTTAGGGTAGTATTGTCATTTTCTTTTATTTTTAGTGCTTAATTAGTTTCCAAGTATGTTTGAGGCTAATTAGTCAATGTTAGCTTTTAGTTGCCCTTTTTAGTCTTTTTGAGTCTTAGCTTAGTTAGCAAGCTAATCTCTGTTATAAATAGGCCCTTGACCTTCATTTGTAATTAGATTTGAATATTGAAAATCGGAATATAGAGAGAGAAACTCTTTTTTTAGTTTTATTTGGTGTATTTAGTTGGTGTGTAGTGTAATAGTAACGCTTCCGCATTCTTGATTCACATCAATTGGTATCAGAGTTGCGTTTGTTCTTGGTGTTGAGCTGCGTTTGTTCTTGGTGTTCGTCGTGGTGCGTGAAGTGGGTAGCAAGTTGAGATTCCAACTCGGGCAACCCGTCAATCAGGTGGATTGATAAATGTCCAAATGGGAATGGGGTGGATGGAAACCCAAAATTCCATCACCGCTAAAAGGGGGGATACCAACCCTTTTGGCCTCCTCCACCCCCACCCTCCACCATTATCTTCCTCCCCCTCCATCTCCTAATGCCACACAACCACCATCATGTCTACATGAATCTCCGTCTTCAATTTTTACCCTAACCCTCATACTAACCCTCAAGAACCCAAGAAATCCTAACCCTAGCTGCCCAAACCCTACCCCACTGGCCTAAAACAGCCGCCGACCACACCCCTCTACCCCCGACCGCCCCCCTTTTTCCCTACAAACAGCCCCCGAAAAGAACCCCCAACCTCCGATCTACCCAAAACCACCTCCGACTAGCCTTTCCCTACCCCATACCCCCTGTTCCGACCCATTTTTCTACCCTAACCAGCCCTGCTTCCCTGCTACACCCGCAATCTATATTTACCTACAAAATCAAACCCTAACCTCTTTCATTTTACTCCAAAACAGCCTCACCCCAAATTTAACCCTATTTTTACCTTTTTCCACTCATTAATGTCCAACCACAATCAAATTCAACAAAAATGGGCTTCCTACTTCGAATCAATCCCCCACCCCCTATTTGACCTCAAATCCGGTCAAAATTGGTCTTAGGGCTTATTTGTGACGCAACATATGACTTCCATGAAAAAATGCGTCCCACGTGGGGATTCATTTTTTCGACTATTTGCCATTTTTGGGTTCGGCTTTCCGGAATGTCGTCGTCTTCAGTCCGCTTGTTTCGCCATCGTACTCGCAAAGATGCGTTTGCCGGAGTTACCGTCCGGTCAGATTCAAGGGTCCATCACACCAAGTAGCAACCATGTGCTTGTGGTGTTGAGAAGGCGGATATGGTCGTCAGTTTTTGGTTGCTCGGATTTCGTAGAGGGCCATCGTTGGGATTTGGATTTTTTGATCCATTATTAATGAAGTTCATATACATGGGACTAATTCCAGGGGGCTGCCCCTTTTGGATAATTTCGATTGATGTCCGAAGCTTTTCTTGGTTCATATCATATGGCATTGTTGAGTCACCCTACACGCTCGAGGACGAGCTTTTTCGAAGACGGGGAGAATGATGTGTATTAAAGACACTTGGCACATGGTTGTGCTCTCGGGAGAAGACTATCTTTTTTTTATATTTTTAGTTTAGGGTAGTATTGTCATTTTCTTTTATTTTTAGTGCTTAATTAGTTTCCAAGTATGTTTTGGGCTAATTAGTCAATGTTAGCTTTTAGTTGCCCTTTTTAGTCTTTTTTAGTCTTAGCTTGGTTGGCAAGCCAAACTCTGTTATAAACAGACCATTGACCTTCATTTGTAATTAGACTTGAATATTGAAAATCGGAATATAGAGAGAGAAACTCTTTTTTTAGTTTTATTTGATGCATCATTTAGTGGTGTGTAGTGTAATAGTAACGCTTCCGCATTCTTGCTTCACATCAGAATAATTCAGGTAAAATCAAACACCACTAGAGATGGGTATAAAAATGGGACAAGTAGAGTAAGGATCCGGTTCACAACCCAATTCCAAGTCTTGAAAATGAAATTGGAATGCTAATTTTAATTCCAGGCCAATTTCAAGCCTTGGAACTGGGTCCCAAACAGGCCTAAATATTACACTTAAATTATGTAAATGTAGAGAGAATGGGGTTTATGAATATGGATAAATAGTATAGTAGTACCATTATTTGGATTGGTATTTGGATAGGGGTGGGCAGAATCGTCGTTTTTGAGGAGATTGGAACAGTAGTGCTTTGACAAGCCAATATCCAGAGTTAGGGTTTGGTCGATTGAGGAAGATAGGGTGAATTTGAGCAGCTCTTCTATGCAGTCCTGTAGCTGGACCGGAGATACTCCAGGCGATGGGGGTGGGTTTGCGTTTGTATTCTCCATTATGGCATCTAAATTTAAATTCGCTGGAAACGGATGAATATTTGACTAGATTGAGTTTTAGACCATATCCGAACCAAACGTTAATCGGTTCTATGTCATTATGAGAAATTGACAATGACTAGATTTTTTTATTTTATTTTTTTGTGTATCATGCGGCGTGGTGTTGGTGTGCGCTTTAAGCGCACCTCGATTAATTTACATTCACGGTTCGTGGCTTTCGCTAGTCAAACATTAGTTTAATACCGTTAGGGATCGAACTAGGGACAAAACTCAAACTACCACCGAAACTATATCAGTGACACCCTTATACCACTGGACGAAGAAGCGTGATTGACAATGACTAGATATTGTAGTGATACATATACATAAATAATTTATTTTGTGAAAATGGAGAGAGAGTAGGGGTGGCAATTTTAGAAACGACACGGAACGATCCGAAATTGACACGATATGTCGTATTCGTGTCATGTTTTTAAGATACGTAGTCGTGTCATGTCGTTTTCGTGTTTGAATTTTGAGTCGTATCGTATTATCGTGTTTTTTACGCGTGAAATTTAAGAAATTCCGGTATTCGTGTTGTGTCGTGCGGTGTTGTCTTTTATTCGGGTCGTATTCGTATCAACTAAAAAAAACACGAATTTGTATCATATCGTGATCGTGTCCAAAAAAATCTTGTCATGTCGGCACGAAACACGACCCGTTGATCCGAATTGTCACCCCTAAAAAAAGAGAGAGAGATTTGGATTTAATTATTATAAAACGAAAGACTCACAGTAATTTCAGTTTCATGTGTCATGCCATTCTTATTTCCTTTTAAACTCTTCATCAATTCCTTTGTCTTTTATTATTCTCTACACTAATTCTCTTTCTCCCTCCCTCGTCGAGTTAATTGGTGATCTCACAATTCTTATCATTTATGTCACTAGATTTAATATCAGACTTTTGGTATTTCTTTGAACGGTATATTTTCACTGTCTCTTCATTTCCATTCGTTAAGATTCTTGAACGATTTGTGTTATAACTTTTTTTTATTATTGCTTAGTATAAATTGGTGGTTGGGATTCAGACATTACCCATTGCAGCGTGAGCGGAGACCGCACTAGACGATTGGGATGTGATAGGTGAAGGAGATGGTGATTTACTTTCGACAAGTGTTCTTAGTAGTGGAGGTAGACATGACTGTTGGGGAGCTTGAATATCAAAAGTGTAATAGATCACTTGCTCATAAGATTCAAGAATATGCTCCCATTTTTCTTTTGGCTCGTTTTTTTATCAAGACTAAAGAAACCCATTATGTTATACAAACAAGTAAATGACCATATACCAAATTATGAATCCTCATGTTCTCTACAACCCTATATGACTGCACTCATTTTAATGCACAAACAGTAACATGCACAAACCCAAACTTCCACTATTCTGATTTGTAAATGGAGCAGATTATTGATGAGGAATGTCAAAAAGTTCATGGCTAATAAGAGTAATAATGACAACTTCATTCTTAAATATAAAGTCTTTGAGACAAATTTCTTTTTCAAAGTCCGTCCCTTCCAGATCGTCATCAAGTATTGGGTTTATGAGCTATGATTTTTGTCCATGAAGTCATTTTCTTCTGTGAAGGAGGTGTTAGAATCTCCACTCATTATTTTCAAGAGGAAAAGGTGAAGCGAAAGAACTCATTTAGTTTTAAGTTTCTCCGCAGCTGAAATGAAATGGTGAGAAACTCAAATATGTAAGAAATTAATCTTTTTAATTTATTTATTTATATCATAATGTTGCAAATTGACCTCCTTATCTTCTTTATTTTTTTGGTAAAAGCATAATTTATTAAGTTGTAAATGGTATACTGTAATTTTTAATTCCTTGTATTGGATACTTCATCTAATTGAATAACAATATTAGATGCATCATCTGACTTCTATACATGTATTGAATTCATCTTTTAAGTATACATGGTTTGAACAAGATTATATATAACTTGTTAATATATTGATGTAGAAAAAACTGTGAGGAAATGAATCTTGAGAATATATTGGTATTGGAAGTGATTTTCTATAACGGATGGCTTTCAATTTCAGTTGATATTTTTTCGTGCATCGCGCGAGTTGCATGCTAGTATTAAACAGTATCACATCACCTTCACATGCATTATAGAGTATTACATTGGAGAGCTTTATTTTAACTCATAGTGTATTAATCCTACGTGACACTTTATTTTCTCCCACTCCAAATTAGCATTTGTGGTGACACATAATATGTCATGTGTTTAACCGTATTAAGCATAAACATCTTTATCACTTGAACAAACACTTTATATTAGGCATATGAGAAAAATATCATCCTACGATGTAAGGGTCCATATGGTTTATATTTCTACAAACTATTTTATGTGTTTAAAGCACAAAACTGGTAGAACATGTATTTGGCAACCTTTTTCTAAAACTTAATTTTAAAATTAATTTTCAAAAATTTGTGTTTAAAACACCATTTTTCTGAAAAAAAGATTGAGTTGTTTTCAAACTTGTTTCAGATTTTCGTTTTCATTTTTCATCATCAAGCACAAACCATTACATGCCCCAAGCCACCATCACTACCTACCATCGGCACCACGTGCCCCACCCCGTATATTTATGTGTGTGTGTGAGTGAGAGAGAGAGATATATAGAGAGAGAATTAAATTTTTTTAAATTGATTTTAAACCAAGTTTACCAAATGCTTACTAATGTTTAAAATTTTCACAAATCTGGTTTATAAAACTATACTCAAAAACAGTTTTTAAAATCAGTTTTCAGAAACATAAACCAAACGGGCTTTAAATTTTAGGGTATAGTCTTAATTAAATTCCACCTTCTTCTCTTTCATAAACTCACCATCTTCATCTTCTCACCCTATCCCTACGAAAGTGTCAATATTTAAATATGTCGGATTGTCAAGGTCAATGACCGTGACAATTCTGAGGGTGATAACTTTTGTTATCACGGACTTGTCACGATCCTGTCACGGTCTTTGACCTTGACAAGATTTGTTATGGTCAGGGACCGTGACAAACTCGTGACAACTTTTAAAAATTACCACGGTCAATGACCGTGACAAATCTGGGGAGAATTTAAAAAAAAACTGTTGGGCAGTTTGACCACTACCACTACCCAGCAGTATATATTTACCTGTTACAGCAAAATTGTACATGATCAAACAGCATATATCCAAATAACATAGAAAGAATGCACCAAATCATTGCATATATAATTCAATATCCAAACCAAAATGTGACAAATCAAAACAATACAAATATAATCCAAGTGTCAAAATAAAATAGATACAAATAATGTCATGTGGTAGGTTTACGGAGGAAGTAAGGCAACACGATATACTCATTGAGACACCCCTGAATATGCATCACGCCATATTGTTCGCGCAATCACAATGAGGAGTTCTCCTTCCCGATTATGACATGCGTGACGAGCACCTTGGCCTCGATATCTTGAAGCGCATGTTCATGAACCGACATACCCTGGACGGTATTCGGGTCCCTCAACCCTCTCCCTATCCGCGGGCCATCAAATATGTCGAGTATAAACACACTCGGTCAACCACAATGAGAACATATCTTGGACCGTCACCTCCAACCTTGATAGCTTCGCGTCATGCGAGTCTACCTGACGAGCCAATCCGGTGTTACTCGTCTCAAATCCAATGATCATAAATTTGGCCACTCGCGAGCTCACCACCTTGTCCTCCCCTTGCAATTAGTGCCAAGCACTTGGTTGAGTGCGTCCGTGAACAAAGATGCCTTGTCGGCATCAGACTACGACTCGTGCACTTCCTTAAGCTTTACCTGAAACGACCAAAAGCACACGATTAGGTAAATAAGTAAATAAAAAAATTATAACGTAATTAACAAAAAGTAAACTCTCGGATTACTTACAATCGTGGCCACGACACTTGAGGACACCCCATTATCCTTCCCCTTCTTCGTTCGAATTGCCACATAGGCATCGAGTCTGTGTGGCCTACCCCCAGGACCACTCCCCGTCCCCTGAAATAAAATAATGCAAAATTAGTACCGAACCCGCAAAGTAAAATGATGCAGAATAACATATTTCTATAATTATAGAAAAATAAAAATTTACCATCATCCTATGCTCCACCTTGGCATAAGGCGTCCGGCTGGAGTAGTACACGTCCGTCTTTTTCCCCCGATTTTCCCTCCCCGATTGGCGAGATGCCAATTATCGCTCCTCGATCTCATTGTCAATAAACTTTTTCCATTGTGCCAATGAGATCGGCTCCTTCGGCGGGACGGACTCACGCATTCTGATAATGGAGTCTCGGGTCTTTCTAAAGTATCGGGCCAGCAAAATTTTCTTCCATGTCTTGTGTTGCTCCCTCAACTGCTCCAAGACAGAATCGCGGAGTTCTGGGGCCAGGCTGAATTATTATTGTAAAACGAATACAATGTTAGTTGCGAATAAATATAAATATAAATTGAAATTGAAATATAAATATAAACATTATATGTAGTGCCGCCCAAATAGCTAACTTGAGCTCATTTGGCACCTCCCTCCAACTAGTGTACCCCGGACCGATAATCGTCTTTACTAGCTCGAGGGATCTAGCTAATATCCCCATCTTGTTCTCGACGGTCATTCCCAATTTGCCCCATTTGGGGAGCCTAGGGGTTGAGGAGCCCTCGTCACCTCCTCTACCGTCGAGCCCAGAAGACATCATCATTATCATCATCATCATCCTGGCCTTAATCCCTAAAGGAGACATTTTATGTAAAAAAATGTTGTTATTAGTACAAATTCAAAATGAATTATAAGAAGACATGCAAACATTAAGTCTAAATAGTACATGCGCTAATGTAATCAAGTACAAATGAATAAAAAGCATTAATCCGAAAATTGGAATACTTATTACTGTTTAACACACACACACACACATATACAAAGGAAAGAGAGAAAGATAAAAAGAGTTAAAATGATCAAGTACAAATGAATTAAAAGCATTAAACCGATGTCTGGTAATAATAAAACAATAGTACATGCGCTAAATTGGAATACTTATTACAAATTGAAAAATTATTTCCAATTCGAGTTATCATAAAAAATGGATTGATATTCAATAGGAGCAGCCAAGTGATCCACACTACTGTTTAGACGCTTTGGCACATGTAGGACGATTGACCACGGCTCGTTGTTGAAATAACACTCACACTTGTCAATCTAGTATGTACTCAGAGAACATTAGGATACGACTGCAAAATTTCCACCAAAAGTAACAACTTTAAGCCGCTAAGAATATTATTATACAAAAATTATGCAGTCCCAAACTGTCAAAACGGGACAATTCGAAAGATTTTATTACAGGGGTAATTAATGACTCTTGAACAGGACTAAGGGCTATTGAATGCGTACGCATAAGAACTAGAAGGCTAGTATCTATGCACACTATGTGCAATTGTAGGTATGTTTCATTTAATTATGATAAGTCTGTGGTTGTGACACAAAATAATTTTAGAAAAAGTCGAAAACTCCCCCTCCCCCCATTCTGACAATAATCCAGTGGTCGTACCACTTCCAAAATTAACAAACTCAACAAATTAAGACAATATAATTATTTACGAATTTATTAGTGTGAATTAAATTATGTATTTTAAAAAAAAATTAACAACCAACTTCCATAATCAACCACATTCATCCAATATAATCCAACAGTAACAACAAACCAACAAATGTGTATCCCGTACTCCATCTAATTCATCTACTAAATTAATTCAACAATAACAATTTCAAACCTAAATAAAAATAAAGAAATAATATTTATAATATCCAGTCAACATTAACAATTAATTTCAAGTCCTAAACTAAACATTAATTTCAAATCATAAATCAACATTAACAATTAATTTTAAGTCCTAAACTAAACACCAATTAATTTCAACATAAGTGACCGGGCGGAAAAAGTGTGTTCGTGTGAGGACACAGTCGTCGTGTGTTTCGCCGTCGCGATACAAAAGAACCTAAGCTACTACCACACTTGCGAGGCAAGCACAACGGTAAGTCGGGTGTCGAAAATCCACAGGGAGTGATTAAATTTTAGACGTTAATTGTTTAAATTACTTCAGGAATAAAAATGGTGTAAAAGAAATAAATGAAAAGGTGATGGGGTGGTTATGGTGACAAAATAAAAAGAGAAGTTAAAGCTAAATTAAAGTAAAGCGAGGATCGGGATCGCATTCTACCAAACGGATCGAAACAACTACTAATTAGAATTAAGGCTCGAAAGCAATTTAATCGAGCATATCCAATTAAGCATAAACATCACGCAAGAAGGAATTTAACCCAAAGTTGCGAGATAAAACATTTAACTGAAAAATGGTCACACACGGATTAAATTCGGATTGTCGCTATAAACACTAAAGTTGCATGACAAATAAAGTTAAACGCATAACAATCCAACTTTAATACACGCGGTTTCAATTAAACGCAATTTTACACCAAAACCTAATTTTCGGAGCTCGGGGCCCGAAAATGGCGGAAACGCAATCCCGACCCTATTTATCTAAGGATGCATAATGAATTAACTAAATTACAACTAAGAAAGCAATAAATAAACACAATAAACTAATTATGAAAGCATGAAAATTATCTAGAAAGCAAGAATTAATGGAAAACAAGCTATATTAATAGAGAGGGAAGATGAATAGTCAATCTTACAAACCAATTAGATGTCAAACCAAGAGAGGAAGAAGAAGAACCATCCAAAATCCCAAAACCCTAACTAAACTAAGCTAAAATCGTATATGGGCTGGTCCTTTTAATTACAAACCAAAATTTGGCTTATATAGTAAGTTGGATTAAAAGAAAAGAAGAAAGAAAAGAAAAGAAAATATCTGCAGAAAAACAGAGGATCGATCGATCGACCCCTATGGTCGATCGATCGACCAAGGGAAAATTTCGACAATCCTGAAAGGTCGATCGATCGACCATAAGCGTCGATCGATCGATCAAACAGGGCAGAATGCAGCAGCAACCTACTGCATCTTTTCTTCCTCTTCTCCTTCTCCTATTTTGCTTCCTTGCTTTTCCTCCGCTGAAATCGCCGTAACTTCTTCGTTATGAATCGGAATCGCGCACCGTTCGCGGCCACGCGAAGCTAGCGAGGAGGGCTACAACTTCCGTGAGATGTCGGGCCAAGTACCTAAGCTGTGAAAAGACTAAAATGCCCTTGAACGTGCGATTGCGTACGTAACTTCACCGGAATGAATCCGAACTTCATACTAAGCATCCAAATACCTACAAAAGCTCAATTAACCCCTGCAAAACATGTTAACATAGAAATTCGAGGTTGTCTGGTTAACGAGCATAAATATAGGGATTAAGATACCCGAGGGGGCTAATAACGCGTAGGTTAACGGGTGAAATACGCAATATTTGCGTCGTATCACACCCCCTAACTTACACATTGCTAGTCCCTAGCAATGAAATAGGAAACAACAAGAACTACAAGAGAACCAAAAGCAGGAGAAGTACAAAAGTATGGTATAAAAGCAATAAAAAGATAAGGCCACTTTCGCGGGCGATTCGATTGCATTTAGCGTATGCAATAAGCCGTTAAACCCCTAGGTTACCCTAGTGGACGAGTGTCGTCTCGTGAGGGTTTTCAGGGATGAAACCCACAAACATCATATGGTTTCCTCAAAATATGCCCAACCCAACATGCGACAAACTCAACAACAACGAAAAAGATTTCAAACGTGTTATTAGCATATTGAACGAATTCAAGCTAAAGTCCGTTGTTATTAACAGGTTGAATGCACCTCATAGAATTGAAACTTTAAAAGTGAGAGGGGGGAGAGCAAATGCATAATGTGATTTGGTAAAAACTTATATAAACCGGATAAACATCAAAGCAAGCATACATTCAATCCTCACGGGCATTACGCTCATCAAGCGAATTCACTCAAAACAGGGAGGTAACACACGGGACATGCGGGCTAAAGAGTAAATATAAATGGAAACTAGGTCGTGCACATGTCGCAAATGAAGAACGCTATATATAAACTGAAAAATTGTAATCTCAATGAAAGATACCACTCATCAAAAGAGGCGAAATGCATTTTCACAGATTATCAAAACTATTATGACTTTTAAATTAAATTCACCCTAAGATCACATAGGACTTTAATAGGGTTGTAATGCAGGATAGGCTAAGGTACGAAATGAAGGAATGTATGTACGGATTCAAAGTGTTCGGGATGAAAACTCGGGATAATGGAAAAAAGCGGGCAATATCAAAAATGGAAAGTAACTTCCAAACAAGCATTAGATATAACAACTGGAGAGTAATCAAAGCTTATTGAACACTATACACAATATATACAACTTTCTCTTTCTTTTCTTTTCTTCTTTTTCTCATGTTTTCTTTTCTTTTCTTTTTGTTTTTGCTTTCTCTTTTTCTTCACTTTTTCACATCACTTTTCTTTACTTTTCAAACTCTCATATGCTTAAATTGCAACCGACATCATAACAACATCATTCAATCCCAAGTAACATTCCAAACAAAGGTATGTAAGGTGTATGTATGGCTTAAAACTCCAATTTGGAGTTGGTTATGGGAATTTGGGTTATGAAAAGAAAGGCTATATTTAGGCTCAAAGGGGTTGACTAGGGAAACATATATGGTGAGGTCAAGGCTAATATGGGTGATATAACAAAGATTGCCTATGATCATTTCACAAAGTTTACGCAATTCTCAAGTCAAAACAATATATGAAAATCATGCTCAAGTAACACATTTCAAGCATGAACTCAATTAATGAACGGTCAAATGAAAGATTAGTGAGATTACCAACGAATTCAACGTTTTCAAAGAGAAAAGAATAGTGTATAACACTCACAAACGACGATAGGTACGAAGCTTACTCGGTGTAAGTATATACAATGCAACAAAAGATTACCGAGTTATAAAAATCTTAAACCAAATCAATATAACAAGGAAAGTGCATATGCTCATGGGATAAAGTTTAATTCATGAAGTTATTCACAATATCAATGATTTGAGGACTAAAGTCCAATAACTTCTAAAATCGAGAACATGCATCATTGAGTTGTCTATTGGATCGGGCAATTATTTAAATTTATCACTGGAAACAAGGCAAAATGCCCAACAAAGGAGAAAAAAGAAAGAAAATATTTTTGAAAATTTTCAAACTTTTCACAAAAAGGCATACTTAGTAACTAAATGTGAGCAAATCCATGGACTACACATGAAATGGATAGAATATCCTACACCCCTAACTTAAATGTTGCATTGTCCTCAATGCGCATTAAGAACACAACACAAAGAGAGGAAAGAACGATATTACCCAAAATTGGAGCGATCTCCATAAGCGCGAGTCCAAAGGAATCTACAAAACAAGTTAGTACCGAGCATAGCAAAAACAAATAACAAAAAGTTAACTAATTACACTAGACTAAATTAAAAGGAAAGAAAAATAGGAAAGAAAGAAAATTAAAAAGCTAACTATTTACAACCTACTATTTAGGCTTCACACTAACTATACACTAGAAGTCTAAATAGTTGAGGGTCCACCCAAAAAGGGATTTGACTTTGAAAGATCAATGGTGGACCCTCCAAAGCGAACATGCCTCCCGAAAAATAATAATTCCTTTTGAAAAACGGAAGGCATGTGGGTGGTGAAAAAAGTGAACCATCGCCAATTTGAAATTTGGTGCAGACGATGGGGGATTTGGATAATAAGGGGGAAAGGTACACTTGAGGTCCAAGAAAAGTTGACTCATCTCCCAAAGATTTTTCAAATGGAATGGGAGATGGTGCACACGTGGGGATAACATCCATAAAAAACAAGTCCGGCAAGGAGTCCTCATCGGCAAAAAGTGTATAAGTTTTAAAAGTTTCTACCGACTCATAGGAATCAACCGGTAATTCTAATGGTTCAGTGATGGAAAACGTAAATGGTAATGAAATAAATTCAATCTCAATCGACTTATCGTCAGAAGGAGATTGAATTTCGAGGGAGAAAGATTCACACTCGATGAGAAATTCTTTGAAAAATTGAGGTGAAACACAAGTTTCCACCTCCTCGTTGTTTTGTGCATAAGAATTCATCTCATCGCAAAGTGCACCAAGTCTCATTCCAGCATCATTTAGGCTTTCCAAACCTTGGGAGTAAAGAAGGAAAGTTTCTTCCAAAGTAGGCTTCCTCGTCTCAAGAGCCTCGGACTCCTCATTTGGTTGAAACTCGTCTTCGAAAGTAATGAAATAAGAATCGTCATTGGATTCGAATAATGAATCCAACTCAAGCTCCCAATAACGATTTTCATTCCGATAAATGTTTTCAAGTCTTTCATTTTCAAGAAAATCTTGAAAATAGAAAACTTGAAAACTATCCCCAAAGTAAGAATCATTAGAATGACCGTAATAACTATAATAGTAAGACATGATTACCTCGTTGTTTGTAGATGGAGAATCCGAGCAAGAAAGTGAGCAACCACGAATCAAAGTTTTTTAGCGCTCAAAGTATGCAAATCCTGCAAAAAAGGTTAAAACAAAGAATACAAATACAAAAGGAAAAATACTACGAAATAATAAAACAATTACTATCTAAAACAATTACTCCCCGGCAACGGCGCCATTTTGTGACCGGGAGGAAAAAGTGTGTTCATGTGAGGACACAGTCGTCGTGTGTTTCGCCGCCGCGATACAAAAGAACCTAAGCTACTACCACACTTGCGAGGCAAGCACAGCGGTAAGTCGGGTGTCGAAAATCCACAGGGAGTGATTAAATTTTAGACGTTAATTGTTTAAATTACTTCAGGAATAAAAATGGTGTAAAAGAAATAAATGAAAAGGTGATGGGGTGGTTATGGTGACAAAATAAAAAGAGAAGTTAAAGCTAAATTAAAGTAAAGCGAGGATCGGGATCGCATTCTACCAAACGGATCAAAACAACTACTAATTAGAATTAAGGCTCGAAAGCAATTTAATCGAGCATATCCAATTAAGCATAAACATCACGCAAGAAGGAATTTAACCCAAAGTTGCGAGATAAAACATTTAATTGAAAAATGGTCACACGCGGATTAAATTCGGATTGTCGCTATAAACACTAAAGTTGCATGACAAATAAAGTTAAACGCATAACAATCCAACTTTAATACACGCGGTTTCAATTAAACGCAATTTTACACCAAAACCTAATTTTCGGAGCTCGGGGCCCGAAAATGGCGGAAACACAATCCCGACCCTATTTATCTAAGGATGCATAATGAATTGACTAAATTACAACTAAGAAAGCAATAAATAAACACAATAAACTAATTATGAAAGCATGAAAACTATCTAGAAAGCAAGAATTAATGGAAAACAAGCTATATTAATAGAGAGGGAAGATGAGTAGTCAATCTTACAAACCAATTAGATGTCAAACCAAGAGAGGAAGAAGAAGAACCATCCAAAATCCCAAAACCCTAACTAAACTAAGCTAAAATCATATATGGGCTGGTCCTTTTAATTACAAACCAAAATTTGGCTTATATAGTAAGTTGGATTAAAAGAAAAGAAGAAAGAAAAGAAAAGAAAATATCTGCAGAAAAACAGAGGATCAATCGATCGACCCCAATGGTCGATCGATCGACCAAGGGAAAATTTCGACAATCCTGAAAGGTCGATCGATCGACCATAAGCGTCGATCGATCGATCAAACAGGGCAGAATGCAGCAGCGGCCTACTGCATCTTTTCTCCCTCTTCTCCTTCTCCTCTTTTGCTTCCTTGCTTTTCCTCCGCTGAAATCGCCGTAACTTCTTCGTTATGAATCAGAATCGTGCACCATTCGCGGCCACGCGAAGCTAGAGAGGAGGGCTACAACTTTCGTGAGATGTCGGGCCAGGTACCTAAGCTGTGAAAAGACTAAAATGCCCTTGAACGTGCGATTGCGTACGGAACTTCACCGGAATGAATCTGAACTTCATACTAAGCATCCAAATACCTACAAAAGCTCAATTAACCCCTGCAAAACATGTTAACATAGAAATCCGAGGTTGTCTGGTTAACGAGCATAAATATAGGGATTAAGATACCCGAGGGGGCTAATAACGCGTAGGTTAACGGGTGAAATACGCAATATTTGTGTCGTATCAATAAGCATTTACACACATGCATACACACCCCACACCCCCTGCTCCGCCACCCCTCCCCACCACCACCACCCTGCCCCACAACACACACACACACACACACACACACACACCCAACCCCCCAACCCCCACCTCACACACAAATGCCCCACCCCCTGCCCCACTACACACGCAAACCCACCCCACGCACACACAAACCCACCACCCCCTGCCCCCTCCCTCCCATCACACACACACCCCTGTACACGCACACACACACACGAACACATATACACACATATATACAAATGAAAGAGAAATAAGAAAAAATACCTTAAATCGTAGAGAGAGAGAGAAAGATAGTGGGAGGAATAGAAAACGGCGGGAAAAAATAAAAGGGAAAAGGTTTTTTACTCATAAACTTGTCACGGACATGTCACGGTCCTTGACCGTGACAAGTTTATAAGGTTGTCACGGTCATTAATCATGACAAGACCGTGATAACTGTTCTTATCACGGACTTGTCACGGTCAATGATCGTGACACGCCTTTGTCATAGTCTTGTCACGGTCATTTACCGTAACAAGGGTAGTCGGCTCAAAAGTGACAATTTGATCTTTTTGGTGTAGTATGAAAAACCTGAATCCATTTATTTTCCCCATTAATGACTTCTTTAATGTGAATTTAATGAGATTTGTCTATGTCACTCCCGTAACTCCTTTAACTAGCCTTTTACCAATTTTATTCCCCTTATACCCATCTCTTCATATTTGACGAGGAGTACAAATGACTATAAACTGTAGGTTTATTTTGTGTAAGGACAAATTTCCAATCGAGTCAATTTGTATTATTGGCTTAATTCCGGACAAAACGATTTGAGTCATAGGATAGAGTGTAATTATATCCATCCAAGCCTATGACAAGTAAAAGTTGAAGACGTATCGGGCTATTTCAAAGTGAAGATATCTTGTCAGGTTTCAATGTGCCAAGTTTTGCGTCCTCGACGGTTCATTATTTTCCAAGGCTCCATAAGGTATGAATGCTTTATATATATTTGTAGGAACTTGGAAAATATATTGGGTGTAACTCGTAAAATATTTTTAAGTATTTTTTTAATTTCAGAAAATCATGTTAGAAATAGTTTGGGGCTTAAAATGAAAATATGAAAAAAATTTGAATTTCTGAATTTTCGTTCAAAGTGTCGTTCGAACAAGAATTAGAATGACTTTGCCAAATATTCCATGTTCTAGCGTTAGTAGTTTCGTTATAACGACCTCGTTCGAATGAGTTTTTCTAATGAAAATTTGGTTTGTTTTCTCTTCCGAAATCTCATTCGAATATAGTCGTTCGAACGACATCGAAAGTCGTTCGAGCGAGAACAATTTTTTTGGCAGTTTTTCCACTTTGCCCCACTACTCTTTGCAAGACTTAATTAAGTGCGGGAACCAACTTTTTTATTCTAACTTTTTCAAATTCTACAACCTCTAAGACAGAGTTTTGAGAGTATAATTCCTCCATGAAAAAGTTTAAGTTTTAAGTGTTTGTTTTTCAAGAAAATCATTCTTAAACAATTTTGTTTACACCCATATTAGTTTAAATCTAAGTTTCTTCATATGTATATATTTGCTTGGAGTGTTTGGAACCATTGGTTCATCTCTGCCACAAAAAGGAGAAGCTTGGGTTTTATTCTCTACACACAAAGGAGAGTAATTATTTGTTGCGGTGTTCCCACTCGAAGAAAGGCATCGCGTGAGGGTGACGGTGACCAGAGCCCCATCGATGGATTCCGAGACCGTGGAGGAGTCCATGGTTATCTATTAGGGGGGGTATTTGCAAGAAGGGGGCGTCAAGGCTTGGATGGAGTCAAGTTGTTGGTGTAAGTTTACTGTCTTGTAATTGTAATTCCATACTTAGTGGATTTGTTAGGCCAGGGCCGTCCGAGATTTTTTCCATTTGGGTTTTCCTCGTACATAGCCGTGTAGCGTGATTGGTTTAATTTTATCATGCATAAATCACTTAGAACGCATGCTTAGGTTTAATCAAGATAAAATTGATTTAATTATCACACTGGGGTTAATTTGGTGATAATTAATATTTGGGTTACTTTAATTTAATTTAATTTAATTTAATTCAAGTCCTTCATTTTAATTTGATAAAACTTGGTTTGGCTTAAATAGTAAAATGAATTAATCTTGTTAGGCAAATTTATAGGACTTGGGTTGAATTAATTTGTTTAAGTGGAAATTTATTTAGTGCTTAATTTAATGTCACTTTAGTTTAGTTTAATTTTAATTTGAAAGAAATTAAAATTTGATGTTTGTTTTTCGAATTGAAATTTATATTAAAATTTTAATTGGGAATTTAGTTGAACCATCTCATTTAATTGTAAGAATTTTAAATTTGTGGGTTCCAACGTTCTCAGTTTGTAAATTACGGTGGGTATGGTTTATGTCTAATATTGTATTTTACTTGAGTTTGCAAAGATAGATACATAGTCTCCTTTCATACGAAACAAATTCAGAGAATATATGTAGGGTTTAAATTTGATTTTTTATATTTTACGAAAATCAGAGGTTTTAACCATTGACGTTTTGTATTCACTCTATAATTATAAGTTAATTGGTTCATATAGTTTCATATTTTATGGTTTTGCACACAACACACTGTGTCTTTAAGAATGTGATTTGTAGTAAAAATTATTGAAATTTGTGGTAAATTAAAATTTGAATTGCATTTGATAATTATGTTTTGGTTGAAATGTTTTCATTAAAAAGGCATTAAGCTTTATCAATCAATATACAAAAGGCTAGGAAACCAAATCGAGTACATCAGTAAGCCAGGAGGAAGAGCCCTCAATTTAGTCACCAAGTAAAACAATCTGCAATTCTATTACATCCATGAGGGAAATAGACAAATGACACATGCATAGAAGTACATTGTACATTTTCAGATTGATATGTACTAATAACACCTCATAAAAAGCATACATGCAATGCAATATGGAGATATTGTTATTATCTAGATCATCGTAATAATATTGTGGTGTTTATTTGGCATAAGTGTGGCGGATTTAGTATTTTAATATTAGCTTTGTTGTCAAATAGAATTAACTTTAAATATGAGGGATTTCAATAATATATGTTGTTTTATAACGTTTGGAAAAAAAAATTATTGTATCAGGATACCTAGAAAAGGAAGATTGTGCCTAAAGTTTTTTTTTATGTATATAACCCAAGAGGGTTGTTACACATTTATTTGTTATTCAGATGTTTTCATACTATTTATGTGATGTTGAGTTGTTGTTAAATGTGAAATTATGTGTCAATATGTATATTAGTTCATAATACAAGTGTATTCTCGAAGCCCCTCCCCCCCACCCCCACCCCACCCCACCACACACACAATCTTTGTGACTTTTCGTCTTGATTTTTAATTATGCATACAAATATCTATGAAGACAAGTAGGCGAGTTCTCATTTATTTTCTTTACAAAGTATAAGTATAGGGAATTTCATATTAGGAGGATTGAAATTTATGTACTACATGTGAAAAATGGTTGAGTCGTTTTAATAAACACCTTGGGTACAAACACATGGAAATTATTGTGGTGTTTGTGTTTGTTTGGATGAAGTGCCAATTTATTGTAGGGCCAATCAATGTATAGTCCCCAATACAAATACATAGTTTATAAAAAAGATATTAATTTTTAGTTTAACCCATTTAATCCCTTAAAAAAACTCATTTACCAATATTCTCTTATTTTTAAAGGTCCGCGTTAGCGGCACCCCACTCCCACCCCCACCCATCCCACTATCGGAGCTCCGGGAGTCCTCATCAGATATCCGGTAAGCCTCGTCGGAACTCTGGTGGAGGTTACGGAGCTCATGCAGTGGGGGGGGGGGGGTTGGTGTGGGGGGGGGGAGAGGTGAGTAAATGGTTTTGTGTGTGTCATTGCACTACACCAAATCTGCCCATTTGTCAAGGTCATTGACCTTGATAAATTCATCTTGTCAAGGTCAATGACCGTGACATTTCGAGGCGAGACAACTTTTTTTGTCACGGTCGTGTCACGGTCATTGACCTTGACACAAAACTCGCGTTTTGTGTCACGGTCGTGTCAAGGTCAATGACCGTGACACGTTTGTCACGGTCAATGACCGTGACAAAGCCGTGACCCTCACAAAAAAAATTGTCGCGGTCATTGACCGTGACAAGGCCGTGACAAAATTGTCACGGACGTGTCACGGTCAATGACCGTGACAATGCTGGGCAGAATTAAAAAAAAACTGTTGGGCAGTATGGCCACTGCCACTGCCCAGCAGTATATTTGTACCTGTTATAGCAACGTTGTACCTGTTCCACACATCATATATCCGAACAAACTAAAGATAATGCAAATATATATTCAAATAAGAAACTATTTAAAAAGAAACAACATCACCATCATTTTATCTCAAATCTACAAACTATTTGCATGGAAAAGAGATTTTGTACCGCGACGCTCGGGAACACCTCCTTATCCTTCCCTTCTCGTCCGAATAGCGACATAAGTATAGAGCATATGTGGCCTACCCTTAGGGCCACTCCCTGTCCCCTGAATTGAAATAAAGTAAAATTAGTATCCGCCCCTCAAATATAGATAAATATAAATTGTAATTGAAATCGAAATCGAAATTGACATATAAATATAAATACATTACCTGTAGTGTCACTCAAACAGCTAACTTGAGCTCATATGGCACCTCCTTCCAACTAATGTACCCCGGGCAATCGTGTCAATTATAATTCTCTTCATATCTAAACACTAAGAAATACCATAATCCTATGGAGGTATGCGTTGCAAATTCCTTCCAACCGTTGTGTAGCCAAAAATCAGCAGTTGAAGTTGTCAACTCCACCTTTGAATGGGGTATGGAAAGTGTTGGGGTATGGAAAGTGAATTGACAACTTCAACCGGTGATGTTTGGCTACATAACGGTTGGGAGGAATTTGATTTGCAGAGTATCGCTCCATAGGATTATGGCATTTCTTAGTGTTCGGATAGACGAAGAGATTCAGTCTCCTCTCCACAAATAGGACACCCCAAATAACTATGTACTAATCACCTATTAAAGGTAAGAAGCGTATATTCATGGATTAGTATAAACAAAACTTAGATGTAGTTGGAATATTTATGTATTAATCTCCTCTCCACACACGCACACTACACAAGAGTGAAAATGATAAAGTGCAAATCAAGTAAAAGCATTAAAAATGGATGTTTCGGTACAAATTGAAATAATTATTACAAATTGAAAATTGTTTCAAATTCGGGTTATCATCAAAAATGGATTGATATTCGGTAGGAGCAGCCAAGTCATCCACACTACTATTTAGACGCCTTGGCGCGTGTTGGACAATTGACCATGGCTCGTTGTTGATATACTTCGAGTAAAACACTTGCTTAACCTTTTGAAATGCACAAACAAACGGCTCATCGCTCACGTGGTCGTTGCTCTTCAACTTGGACAAGTCAACCATGATCAAATTGGTGACAGGATCAACTTTAGAAGCATTTTTATCCTCAACTCTTACCCATTCACAGTAAAATACAACCTCTTTGAAGCTTATATAATCCAATTCAAATATATTTTGAATTACACCATAGTAAGTCATTTCAGCTTCAACGAGGTTTTTATCTTTTGCGCTTGCTCGAAAGAAAGTAAGATCCTTGTATGAAATACCCGAGTTCTGTACATTTGTACTTTCCTCGTACACTTTAGCGCCGAAAATGTAACCGTTCAATCGATATTTTTTGTACTCTTGTGCCACGAACAAGGGTCCAGTGGCTAGACGAGCAAGCCTTGATGTCGCATCACCCATCTTTAGGAGCTGAGAATATAGATAAATTAATTATATTAGTGGTAAAATATGAGTGTAATGTAACGTTATATAACGACTGTTTTCATTGTAATTACCTCTTGTGTCAACCATAGCCTAAATTCGCTGTCTGATTGTACCACTGTTTTTCGTCTTTTATTGTTCTCACAGGCTTCATATTTACTGCATATTACAAAATTAATCATGTATAAAATAATCTAAAATAATGTTAAACATTATAATATTCGAAACTTACTTTTTCCATTCTTCGACATCTTCATGTGTGTCAAATAGATAACGAGCTACTTGTTCATGTTGCAAACTCGTTAATTTCACTCGTTTTCCCATCACATTACCACCATCATCGAGGAATTCATCAGTGTCATCAACGCTGGTAGAGTCAGTCATATATTCCCGAGTATATATTGATGACTCCACGGTGATGTATTCCTCTGCAATTGATCCTGCAATATATCGCGTATTCTTGACGTAATCTTTAAAAACTTTCATCAATCTTTCAAACGGATACATCCACCGATATCTAACTGGACCACAAAGAAGTGCCTCGTCGCATAGGTGTACCAACAAGTGAACACTTATGTCAAAGAATGCTGGGGGAAAGTACTTCTCCAATACACAAATCGCTTCGTTCACAGCCAATTTTGCGGCCACTATGTGTTCTCGATTCACTACCTTCTCACACAAGAGGGAGAAGGTAATACTAATTTGCATAATAGCCCTACGCAAATCCTTGTGCTTGGAGAAACAGTGCTTAAACAATAGAGGAACCAATTGCATGATCACATGCCAATCGTGGGACTTACACTTATGTAAATCATGAGTAGCATAATTCACAATCCTTTGCAAGTTGGACGAAAAAGTAGATGGGCCCTTCAAATTATATATTGTGTCTAGAAGCACCTTTCTTTCCTCACTCGTCAAAGTAAACGCACCAGGGGGAATTATTGTCCTTCCCCTACTATCTTCTTTCAACCATAGTTGTGGTTTAAGTTTTAACGTTTTAAGGTCTTTTCGTGCATTTTCTCCATCCTTCGAATGACTCCCCCCAAGGCAAGTACCCACAATATGTTCAGCGAAGTTCTTCTCTGCATGCATCACATCCAATACATGGCGCACCGGGTTTTTCTTCCAATAAGGCAAGTCAAATAAAATTGACCTCCGAGACCATGCCTTTCTTATCTCAGTTTCATTCCCAGTTGGGGTCTTCTTATGCTTGACATTCTTAAATTTGGGATTCTTACCTGGCATATTTGGGCCACATTTAGAAGATTTACTTTCAATTTCTGAACCCGAAAGTTGTCTCGGCGGTAGCCTATGTTCAACTCCGCCCAATAAAAAATTGGAAGCTTTCTCAAATCTGAAACTATGAGCTGGGGGTAAAAACCTCCTGTGGCAATGGTATACATTTTTTAAGCTGGAGGATAGATGAAGAGATTCAGTCTCCTCTCCACAAATAGGACACCCCAAATAACCATGTACTACACATCCGGATAATGTCCCATAAGCTGGAAAATCATGAATTGCCCACATCAACATAGCTTTCAGCGTAAACTCTTCTTTTCTAAAAGAGTCAAATGATTGCACACCATCTTCCCACAACTCATTTAATTCTTCTACCAAAGGAGCCAGGTAGATATCAATGTCTTCACTTGGTGCCTTTGGCCCAGGTATCAATAAAGCCATCATCGAAAATTCAGGTCTCATACACTGTGAAGGAGGGAGGTTGAGTGGGGCTAGGATCACTGGCCATACACTCTGATTGGTGCTTAGATTTCCAAATGGATTGAAACCATCTGTTGATATAGCCAAATGAATGTTGCGTTGTTCTCGAGCAAAATCGAGATACTCATAATTCATCCTCCGCCAGGCAGTAGAATCAATAGGATGACGCATGATATTACCCCCTACTTCTGCCCTAGCATGCCAAGTCATTGCCTCTGCAATCCATGGTACTGTGAAAAATTGCTTTAATCTAGGCCCAACGGGAAAATATTTCAATACTTTTTGAGGCACTTTTGAGCTTGTGCCTTCCTTACTAGTAGATTGGACATATCTAGGTTCATCGCATACCGGACAACGATCGAGATTTTCATACTCCTTTCGGTATAGTATGCAGTCATACACACAAGCATGAATCGATTTATACTTCATTCCCAAACCTTTCAAACTGTTCTTCATAACAGGATAGCTATTTGGAAGTGTATTCACCTTGGGTAATAAGCCCTTCACCCATTCCAGAATTCCCGTCACGCTATTGCCAGACAAACCGTACTGCGTCTTCAAACTGTGCAAACCAACCATGGCATGTAAAGTTGTTTGATCTTTCTCACAGCCAGAGTATAACGGTTGGGTCGCCTTAAATTTTAAACTTTGGTAGTCATCGTCAAGTTTTATCGTGTTATCTTCACGAGCACTTGAATCTTCTACATCATCAGTAACCTCATTCTCCTCAGCTTCATAAACTCCGTACGCATCATCAACTAAATCCTCTAACATATTATGATCTACGTCGTCCCCTTCTTCATCTATTCTACTTGTTGAAGGATGTTGTGAAGGTTGGTCAGGGACAAAAGGAACTTTCAATTCACCGTGAAAACTCCAAAATCGATAACTATCTTGCATACCCGATCTTAACAAATGTAGTTCAACTGTTTTCCACTCAAACACCTTACCATTCTTACACCTAGCACACGGACACGAAAACTCTTCACCATTACGACATCTCTTTGCATATTTCACAAATTCGTTAGCACCTCTTCGAAACACATCCCCCATTCTATTAGTCTCACCCATCCACTCTTTGTATTTCGGATATCCCATCACAGCTACCACAACTAAACACCTATTAAAGGTAAACAAAACTTAGATTTATAGTATGTTTTTTTTAATTATCCCATCATTTAATTATCCTATTAAAGGGTATGTGGTCCTATCCCATTCAAGAATGCATTTTTCTGTAATATACTTAACAGCTCATGCACATTGTTACGATTTGAAAAAAATTCGACAGCATATCCCCTTAGTTCTCCAAGTACACGACGTAGATTGGCAGGTGTGAGTGTTATTTCAATTGGTCAATTAAAATAACAGTCACACTTGTCAATCTAGTATGTACCCAGAGAACATTAAGATACGACTGCAGAACTTCCTCCAAAATTAACAACTTTAAGCCAATAAGAATATTATACAAAAATTATACAGTCTCAAACTGTCCAAACGGGACAATTCGAGAGATCTCATTACAGGGGTAATGACTCTCGAACGGGTCTAAGGGTTATTGAATGCGTACGCATAAGAACTAGAATGCTAGTATCTATGCGCACTATATTTAATTTCAAGTATGTTTCATATAATGGGTTAATTCAAATACACAAATAAATTCATGGGATAATTCAAATACAAAAATAAATTCATGGGATAATTCAAATACAAAAATAAATTCATGTATTGACCACATACACACACACACACACACACTATCTAAGTTGTTCTATAGGTACAAAAACAATTATTATCCAATTATTACCCGACTATTATCAATTATTTATTTTGAATGTAAATAATATTCAAAACTCCACCCACCCCCGCCCCCACCCCCACCCCCTCAGATTAATTCAAGACATAAGACCCTAAAGGGAATCCAAATTATTTCTTGGACGTGAATTCCTCCAAATTATGATCTCATACCTATTCACACAATGATGGGGGAGGGGGTGGTGGAGGGGGGCAGGGGGTGGGGTGGGGTGGGGTGTGTGTGTGTCCGTAGGTGCGTAGGTGTGCGTGTGTGTGTGGCGTAGGTGTGCGTGTGTGCGTAGGTGTGCCCACCCCACCCCACCCCCTCCCCCCCTCCACTACCCCCTCCCCCACCCTGCCCCATCCCGCCCCACCCCCACCACACACCACCACACACACCACACACACACACACACACACACCCCACCCCACCCCACCCCCTCCCCCTGACCTCCTCCACCACCCCCTCCCCCACCACACACCACCACACACACACACACACACCACTCTACCCCACCCCCTGCCCCCTCCACCACCCCCTCCCCCCCTCCCCCAAAACACACCACCACACACACACACACACTGCACCCCACCCCACCCCACCCCCTGCCCCCTCCCCCACCCTGTCCCACCCCGCCCCACCCCCTGCCCCCCTCCACCACCCCCTCCCCCACCCTGTCCCATCCCGCCCCACCCCCCACACACATACACACACACATATATATATACACATACACACATAAATATACAAACAAATATATATATAAATGGAAGAGAGAGAGAGAGAGAGAAATTGGACCTGAGAGAGAGAGAGAGAGAGAGCAGCGTCGAGTCGAGAGAGAGAGAGAGAGAGAGAGAGGGAGGGAACGGTGGGAGGGAAAAAAGAAGGGGGAAAGTGATTTTGCTGGAAAAGTTGTCACGGTCGTGTCAAGGTCTTTGACCGTGACACTAATTGTCACGGTCATTGACCGTGACAAGCCCGTGACAATTAAACTTGTCACGGGCTTGTCACGGTCAATGACCGTGACAATTAGTTGTCACGGTCGTGTCAAGGTCAATGATCGTGACATAAAACGCGTGTTTTTTTGTCACGGTCAATGACCTTGACAAGGTTGGCCGGCTGAAAGGTGACAATGACCGTGACATAGAACGCATGCTTAGGTTTAATCAAGATAAAATTGATTTAATTATCACACTGGGGTTAATTTGGTGATAATTAATATTTGAGTTACTTTAATTTAATTTAATTTAATTTAATTCAAGTCCTTCATTTTAATTTGATAAAACTTGGTTTGGCTTAAATAGTAAAATGAATTAATCTTGTTAGGCAAATTTATAGGACTTGGGTTGAATTAATTTGTTTAAGTGGAAATTTATTTAGTGCTTAATTTAATGTCACTTTAGTTTAGTTTAATTTTAATTTGAAAGAAATTAAAATTTGATGTTTGTTTTTCGAATTGAAATTTATATTAAAATTTTAATTGGGAATTTAGTTGAACCATCTCATTTAATTGTAAGAATTTTAAATTTGTGGGTTCCAACGTTCTCAGTTTGTAAATTACGGTGGGTATGGTTTATGTCTAATATTGTATTTTACTTGAGTTTGCAAAGGTAGATACATAGTCTCCTTTCATACGAAACAAATTCAGAGAATATATGTAGGGTTTAAATTTGATTTTTTATATTTTTACGAAAATCAGAGGTTTTAACCATTGACGTTTTGTATTCACTCTATAATTATAAGTTAATTGGTTCATATAGTTTCATATTTTATGGTTTTGCACACAACACACTGTGTCTTTAAGAATGTGATTTGTAGTAAAAATTATTGAAATTTGTGGTAAATTAAAATTTGAATTGCATTTGATAATTATGTTTTGGTTGAAATGTTTTCATTAAAAAGGCATTAAGCTTTATCAATCAATATACAAAAGGCTAGGAAACCAAATCGAGTACATCAGTACGCCAGGAGGAAGAGCCCTCAATTTAGTCACCAAGTAAAACAATCTGCAATTCTATTACATCCATGAGGGAAATAGACAAATGACACATGCATAGAAGTACATTGTACATTTTCAGATTGATATGTACTAATAACACCTCATAAAAAGCATACATGCAATGCAATATGGAGATATTGTTATTATCTAGATCATCGTAATAATATTGTGGTGTTTATTTGGCATAAGTGTGGCGGATTTAGTATTTTAATATTAGCTTTGTTGTCAAATAGAATTAACTTTAAATATGAGGGATTTCAATAATATATGTTGTTTTATAACGTTTGGAAAAAAAAATTATTGTATCAGGATACCTAGAAAAGGAAGATTGTGCCTAAAGTTTTTTTTTTATGTATATAACCCAAGAGGGTTGTTACACATTTATTTGTTATTCAGATGTTTTCATACTATTTATGTGATGTTGAGTTGTTGTTAAATGTGAAATTATGTGTCAATATGTATATTAGTTCATAATACAAGTGTATTCTCGAAGCCCCTCCCCCCCACCCCCACCCCACCCCACCCCACCACACACACAATCGTTGTGACTTTTCGTCTTGATTTTTAATTATGCATACAAATATCTATGAAGACAAGTAGGCGAGTTCTCATTTATTTTCTTTACAAAGTATAAGTATAGGGAATTTCATATTAGGAGGATTGAAATTTATGTACTACATGTGAAAAATGGTTGAGTCGTTTTAATAAACACCTTGGGTACAAACACATGGAAATTATTGTGGTGTTTGTGTTTGTTTGGATGAAGTGCCAATTTATTGTAGGGCCAATCAATGTATAGTCCCCAATACAAATACATAGTTTATAAAACAGATATTAATTTTTAGTTTAACCCATTTAGTCCCTTAAAAAACTCATTTACCAATATTCTCTTATTTTTAAAGGTCCGCGTTAGCGGCACCCCACTCCCACCCCCACCCATCCCACTATCGGAGCTCCGGGAGTCCTCGTCAGATATCCGGTAAGCCTCGTCGGAACTCTGGTGGAGGTTACGGAGCTCATGCAGTGGGGGGGGGGGGAGAGGTGAGTAAATGGTTTTGTGTGTGTCATTGTTTCAGTGTTTTTATGTGGTGAGAGACTTTTTGGAACAAAATAAAAAGGCGTGAACTAAACGTTTATTATAAAATGTTCGAGGGACTATTCGTCGATTGACCATTTATCGTATGCACTCATTCTTTGGGTAAACTAGATTAATTTATGCACTTGAGTAATATATTTTGCGAATCAGTTGAAGTTTTATAAGTTCTCAATATCTTTTAAGTTTGTAATGTTGTGAGCGAAATCATAAAAAATGTTTTTTTATATTTATTTCCCTTTTTAAACATGAAAAGTATACTTTAGGAAATGTTTGGTTTAAATGTTTTGCAACATTTTTTATTTTAAAAAAATATTTTGATACTTAATTCACTTTTAAATGTTAAAAGTATTTTTTAAATTGTTTTATTTAAACTTGTTTACTTAATTGGTTCGTTTTCTTTTAAAAAAATGTATATACTCTTATTTCCTTTTTTCATAATGAAAACTATACTTTAAAAATAATGTTTATGCAATTTTTCAGGATATTGGAAAACCACTTAAACAAGTTTTCCACAAATTTTAAGCGATTCCAAATTTACATGTTGGCTCCGATTTTTCTATGACTTATGGGCTTTTAGGTGAATCACATTTTAATCTGTTAATTTTTTATAAATAAATTTTTTTACCTTAAAAATGAGAATTCTATTTTGATCTCAAGACTTTTTTATAAATATTATTTGGCCCTTAACTTTCTTTAAATTACACTTGGACTCTGAACTACATTACATGATAAATTGGACTTTGTGTAAGTATATTTGACCCCCAAATTTTCAATAAATTGCATTTTGAAAATAATAAATTATTTTTACCAAATGAACGATTTTTTTTATTTTCTAATTATTTTAAGAAAAATGAAAAAAAAATATAAAACATAAAGCAAATTTTCAGAGTGAGACATAGCATACGAGTTATTTATTTTTAGTTCTTAAGTCTGAATCTTAAACATCCAACCTTAAGATGTACTAAATAATGTTTGTTTAAAGAAATAAGAGGATAACATGTATAATTACCTCTTTATGTTTAAGAAGTAAAATTACCTCTGAATTTGAACATTAAATTTGACTAAATATATAAATTTAGAGGTTCATTCAAACACAAAAACACATGTATTCTTTTCGGTTCAGATTTCATATTCACACGCCAATGCCCCAGCCGTGTTCATGGATTTGATGAACAGGGTATTCAGAGAGTTCCTGGATCAATTTATCATTGTCTTCATAGATGACATTCTGGTTTACTTCCAGACCGAGGAAGAGCATGTCGAGCACTTGAGCCAGGTTTTGCAGTCAGTGTGTCAGCATAAGTTGTACGCAAAATACGAGAAATGTGGATTTTGGCTAAAGGAGGTCCAGTTTTGGGGGCACATTATTTCTGACAGAGGGATTTCCGTAGATTCGGGAAAAGTGTCAGCGGTGAGGGAGTGGGGACAGCCCATGACACTGATCAAGATATGTAGTTTCTTAGGCCTAGTGGGATACTACAAGAGGTTTATTCGGGGATTCTCAAAGATAGCGGATCCATTAACACATTTGACTCGCAAAAGGGTGTCATTTATCTGGAGCGATGCCTGTCAATTAACCTTTAATGAGTTGAAGGACAAGCTGACCTCAGCACCGGTGTTAGAATTACCCAGGCCGGGAGTGGAGTATCTAGTCTACACTGATGCGTCCTTATTAGGACTTGAGGGTGTACTTCAGCAGGAGAATCGGAAAACAACTTGAGGGTGTACTTCACGAGAGGAATTACCCCACCTCCGACTTGGAGTTAGCAGCAGTTATGTTTGCACTTCGGATTTGGAGACATTATCTCTTGGGGGAGAAATTTCGCTTGTTCACAAATCATAAGTCATTACAATACCTCTTCACACAGAAGGAGTCGAATATGCGTCAGCGTCGGTGGCTTGAGTTTGTGAAGGATTATCATTTTGATATCCAATACCATCCCGGGAAGGATAACGTGGTAGCAGACGCGTTGAGCCGTAGGCCGGTAGGGGGAGGTGGGCGAAGTGTGGAAAGAGAAATGGAAGAAGTCGGGACACCAGGATGCGGTGGCTCGATCATTCATGTCTGTGATGACAATTATGACCCAGATTATTATGAGAGTAGTACAGGCTCAGGCAACCGATCCGTTCTGCCAGAATCAGATATTGCATCTTCTAGCAGAGGGGGACGAGTCTTTTACCGTGGGTTCAAATAGGGGTTTGCGTTTCAATGGAAGGTTGGTTGTTCCTTAGGGAGAAGACTTGCGGCACGAGGTGATGACAGAGTCGCACGGTTCACGATTTGCGGTACATCCCGGTGTGGATAAGATGTACCAGGATATGCGGAGCTAACACTAGTGGAACGGGATGAAGAAGGATATTGTCGAGTTCATCTCGAAATGTGCCACTTGTCAGTTGGTAAAGGTGGACCATCAGAGACCGGCAGGACTTCTACAGCCATTAGAGGTTCCTATGTGGAAATGGGAGAGCATTTCCATGGACTTTATTACGGGATTACCTACATCACAGAGGGGTCAAAATTCTATATGGGTGATCATGGATCGGTTGACCAAGGTATCCCACTTTCTGCCAGCCTGGACGGATTACACCACGGGATAATACGCCCATATATTTATAACAAAGATAGTGAGACTTCACGGAGTGCCTCTCAACATCGTGTCTGATAGAGATAAAGTGTTTGTGTCTCAATTGTGGGAGAGTTTTCAGGAGGCGATGGGTACGGAGTTGCGGTTGAACACAACCTATTACCCGCAGATGGATGGACAGACCGAGCGGACAAATCAGATATTAGAGAACACGTTGCGTATGTGCATCATTGATTTTGGCGGAGGCTGGGAGCAGTATCTTCCGCTGGTGGAGTTTGCCTATAACAACTCCTACTAGTTTACTATCGACATGGCTCCATTCGAGGCACTATACGGTAGACCTTGTCGTTCCCCAGCATGTTGGTTAGAGGTGGGGGATAACAAGTTACTTGGTCCGAAGGTGATTCAGGATACTTCGATGAGGATAGAGTTGATACGGAGCTGTATTCGAGTTGCTGAGGATCGACAAAAGAGCTACGTTGACGCCAAGCGATATTTCCAGGAGTTCAATGTAGAGGACCGGGTGTTACTTCGGGTGTCTCTTATGAAGGGAGTTATGCGTTTTAGGAACAAGGGAAAGTTGGGGCCTAGGTATGTAGGGCTATTCCCTATTATCGAGAGGATTGGGCCAGTTGCTTATAGACTTGGGGTTACCGGAGCACTTGCATAGGGTCCATGACGTGTTCCATATCTCTTCGTTGAGGAGATATCTTCGAGATGATTTGGTCCATACTCACATCGTGTTGGAAGAGATCGACTTACAGCCTGATAGCTCCTACGAGGAGGGCTCGGTTGTTATCCTAGACCGTAGCGAGAGGAAGTTGAGATCGAAGATAGTACCACTACACTGCACCAAAAATAGCAATCTGGCACGGTTTAAAATTGTGCCAGATTAAATCTGGCACGATTTTGAACTGTGCCAGAATCAGGTGTTCCAAAATGGCCAGTTTTTTATGGCACGATTTAAAAGTGTGCCAGTTTTGACCAAACATGAACACTTCTGGCACACTTTATAACAGTGCCAGAATTTTATATTTCTAGCACGCTTTTGGTACACTTTACAACGGTGCGAGATTGAGTACATTTTGGTACACTTTTGGCACAGTTCAAAACTGTGCCAAAAATTGATACACTTTTGGAATGGTTTTGAACTGTGCCAAATTTTTTGATCAAATAAAAAATTATTTATAAATAATATTATCCAAAAAAAATCAACAGCATTTCCACTATTTTTTGTACCTGTTTTAGAATAAAAAAAATTCAATAATAATATAAAACCAGCATGGAAAAAATAGTACAACAACAATACAAATAGTCCGCAACAACACTGATACACATACAATAAGCACAATAAAAATTAATGGCTCAAATTTCATTAATATAAAATTCATGTCAATACATATGAAATTCATCTCTATACATGCACAACAATCGAACTTCTAATGAGTTCCAACCTATAAAACAAACAAACAAACAAACAAAAAAGAGTAATTAGTTCTTATAATTTGACAAGATTGAAGGCCAACAACCTATATGATCATTTCGAAGAGATTCTTGCTTGCCAACATCTTGTTCGTGGAAACTCCATTACTTTCGTTGATGAATTGATCGTAGTCGGTCAAAGTAACACAGTAAACGACAAGGTCGATATCTTTGAACATTTCTAACTACATGCAATAATCTCTAAGGTTACTTGAGTAAACTCTAATAAGCTGGTACCTGCAGATGCAAAGCAAGAACTGGTATTAGCATTAAAATTATATGTATAGTCATAATGACTTGAGCCTGAAAAAGACTAAAATATGCATAAAATGTTGGTAAAATAAAGAAAGTAGCAGTTAAGCATTTTATAGAACTAATTCCAAAGTTTCATGTTGAGATAAATGTGAATTGCATACCATTTGTAAACAGTTTGCAAAATTTGGGCAAAGTTCCCTTTGTTTATAGGACTATCCACCCTGTTTAGCAACTAAAAACTACTCAAACCACAACAATAGTAATATTATTTACTGAACCATATATAAATAATTAGGGTGTAGATATGCAACAATCGTGCCCATTAGTCAGAGGCATACATTACACTGAGCAGATAGTTTCTCAGTAGACATACATTAGTGTCCATTAGTCACATGCCTTAATGATTTCTCAGATAACTTTTGAAGAAAGTCCGAATTTTTTTGATATAAAGTCGGATAAAATTTGATAAGGTGAAACAATCCGTAAACATATATAGAAATCAGGAGCAAAAAAACTTTGACTTGATATGCGCGTATAAATCTAGTGGCTACATCATATGGATATCACAAACATCTTACAATACCTAGTAGCCCGTTGCATGTCATAACTTTCTCTCAAAAACTTGCCATAGGGTGATGTGAAAAAATAAAAACAAACATCGATTAATGATAAAAAAAAATGCACAACATCCACCAGCAAAATAATGTAAGAAAAGTAACTTCAACGGTTAATTTATTTGATCGAAGAAAATTAAATGCACAATTACCTTGAATGAAAAAATCTCCCCCATCTTATGGTGGTCTGGCGTAACAGGATCCCAAATGCGACGTGACCTAAATAAGAGTCAATTTCATGGGTAATATATATATATATATATATATATATATATATATATATATATATCGTCACAATAAAATTAACATTAAATAGTTATATGTTGTTATGTGCACAATGTTCGAACCCGAACCCAAATAATAGTCCTATTGGTATTTTTAAATTAGTTAAGGTCAATAACTCACTTCATCATGGCCTAACTTAAACTAAAAAGGATCTAGAGCCGAATTCTTACCGATGTATCAATTATCTTCATATTAAATGAAAATAACCCACGTAAAACTTGATAAAAGTGCCAATATCCATCCTAATAACTGACACTACACAAAACTCGAAACTACCTTTAGAACTTCCATATCAAAACTCCACAATACAAATGCATAGTTTAAATGTGGTTGTAATATGGAGGTTTTAAGTGTAAAAAACACAAAACTTATTACTAAAATAAGGGTCTACATTGTTTAAAAATAGTACGATTCAACAAATGTACCAATAGGGAATGGATAATTGTATTGTTAGTGCTGAAGAAGAACGTAAATAAGAACATGTATTAAATGCCTATAATGTACAGAGCACTCAACACATCATAATAAAAATAACAAAGTATATGCATGTATAAAAAAGTCATCTCACGCCTTGAAATCACGGATCTTACGAACTGTTCAAAACATAATCACCTCAAAATTCAGAGCAACTAAAATTAATAAAAATATTCGACTGAAAAAAAAGATATAGATCGACATACGATAACTGGCTTTTCAGTCATGCCTGTGACTAGAGCATAGTGATTCCATACACATACATACACACAAACATAAATGGATGCATCTTTTTTAAAACGATCAAAACAAAAGTGATTCCACACTACTTTTTTAATCAAACCCAGAAACCCTAAACCCTGTATATTTATATAAGACTATACAGTAAACCAACATGATATCATTATAGAATTAAGCCATCAGATTCAAGATTTCACGTCAAGACATCACAAAATTAAAAGAATTTTCTTTTCTAGGAATTCGATAAATGGAAGGTGGTGATCAACATTCGTAGAAAAAATTAATAGTAAAAAAGAAAAAGAAAAAAAGTGATTGAGAATATGGATGTATTGAAAATCCTAATTGTTGTTTTATCTCCTGGTAGAGGGGTGTAGCTGCCAGTGCTACTCCACAGAAAATGTAACGATGAGAGAGAGAGACCAAAAACCTACACTTATATAAAACCCACTGAACCCACTTCCTAAAATAAGGATTCACAGATTCAGATTAAGGGATGGGCGTGGAAGAGGGCTATGGAGGAAGCGTATGAGGTGGGTTATGGTGGAGGCAAGCGAGAGATTGGCATGAAAGAAGGGAGAAGGGAGGGGGAGCGGGAGGTTTTTGTGGATCGGGACTGGAAAAGGTGGGAAAAAGTTATGGGAACCTGAAAGAAGGAAAAATAAAATCTATGATTACAATTTTTTTAGGGTATTTATATTTTAGTTAAGTGTGTTCAATTTTGTTTGGCACTGTTTTAAAGTGTGCCAGATTGTCATTAAATCGTGCCAGAATTTGGCACAGTTTTAAACTGTGCCAGATTTTTAATATCACGGTGTGCCAAATTGTTGTTTTTGGTGTAGTGCTAGTTTGTGTTCAGTGGCGGCACCATAATATTGAGGACTCTACCTCGGAGCGCGAGGATGACATGCGTGAATGTTATCCAGAGTTATTCTTGCCAGGTATATTTTCATTTCCGAATTTCGAGACGAAATTATGTTATTAGGGGGGAAGTATGTAATACCCCGTGTTTTTACGCATATTTATTTTATTATGAAATTATGGAAATTTGGATTAATTAATTTAATAAATTTGGATTAATTAATTTAAAGTAAAAAAAATAATTTATAATTAATCTGATTCTAAGGGTAATAATTACTAGCATGACAAGAGTTGGTAGTTATCGAAAATAATTATGTCGAATTATAATTATGTTGAACATTACGTAGTGAGTAACATAATATTGTTTCGAAAATAAGAATATGACCGGGGACGAGATACGCGACAGTTAAGAGATAATTAGTTGAGACGCGTGTATGAGTCGCGTCACTATTATAAATTTGGGGGTTAAAAAGGTAAATTACTTTTATATAACTCGAATGACTATTTTGAGTGCGACAGCGTGTCCGGAAGGGTTGAAATAGTAAAAAAAAACACTAATCGGATATTATATTTGGAGTCCGAAGAATTTTAGACCAAAATGACACTCGAGAGGGGTATTTTAGTCTTTTAAGATTTTTGAGTAATTAAATGGACAAAAATAGGATTAAAATAGGAACATAGAGGGTTAGTGGTCTGTCAGTTGTAACCTACGTGATAAATAGAGAGAAAGAGAGGGAGAACCAAAGAGGAAGGAGACCCATTGGAGAACAAAGCCAAAAGTGGGAGATTTCTCACAGATAGTTACACCGAAGTGTAGATCGCGATGAGAGGATCAACCACATATCAAATTCAATCAGAGAATCCGAAATTCATCCTAAGGCAAGTGTTTATCTTGCACCTCTTTTAGCAAATATTGTTCCTGTTGATTTAAATTAGATGATATAAACTTATTGCAATGAAAACTTAGGTTTAATTAGACTAATTTAAAAAGAAACCTTATGAATTGGAGGATCTTCCCATCTTAGACCTGTTAAATTTGATAATTATATGTTGAAATCACGAAATTAATTGGGAGTTTTAAAGGTTTAAAAATTATGGGATCACATTTAAGAGATTTATTAGGAATTGAAGAAACTGCTGAATTCTATTTGAGTATATAAGGATTTGACCTTTAATTTGTATTAGAAAGTATCTTAGGGTAATTTGGAATAGTTTAAGAACATTAATGTAATACCCCGTATTTTCTGTGATATTTATTTTTGGGATTAATTGAATTAAATGTGTAGTAATTGAAAATTAATCCGGATAAAATATTAACGAGATGTGAGTTAATATTTGATTATAATGTATATATATGGCAATATATGAATATTGGAAATATTGAATTTGTCGCGAGATTGAAATACGGTAATTTGGAAAATTTTGTTGGGACGCGCGTGACAGTCGCGTCAGGAATATAATTATTTGAATTAAAAAGTGAATTTTATTTTTATCACCCGTATGGTCATTTTGAGTGCGCCAACGCGTTCGAAAGGGTCGAAATAGTCAGAAAACACTAGACGGGGGTTAAGTTTGGGTCCCGGGGCATTATTGGGTCATACCGGTAACTTATAGGGGCGTTTTGGTAATTTCGAAAATTGGGTAATTAAAACCCACGAAAATTAGAGTTAATATCTGACTTAGTATTAACCCACTAATCCATATTCCAACCCCAATTTAGGTAGTGGGCTACGGGAGAAGTTAGAAACCATAAAGATTGGCAAAAACCAACCCCACCTCCATTAACACCTTGAGAAGAACCTTGAGAAGAACTTGTAGAGAGAGAGAGGAAGAGAAGAATTCGGTAGAGAGAGAGAGAGAGGACAGATTCAACCTTCAAAATTCAACATCAAATTCAGAGAAAGATTAAGGCAAGTGGTTTAGTTACAATTGATTCAATGCTATGCTTTTCCATGTTTAGGAATTTTCGAAATTGATCTTGGAAGATGATATAGACCCATGAATTGGAAGTTAAAAACTATGAATTATGTTAGGGACTGCATGTAGTAATAATCTGGACGAATTATGAATTCAAAACTATGACCCTTGATGATTTAAAAACGGATTTAAGAAGAGGTTTATGAATGTTCTTGAAAGAGTTAGAAAACTAGGGTTCTTGATAAAGATTGATCCATATATAGCCCTTGGTTGATGAATTATTGGTTTTAGAACGTTATTAATGTTGTAGGATGGTTGTATGATGATACTATAACGTTATATTAGAGATTCATGCATTAAAAGTATGTTTTGGGATGGTTTGAAAACTGCAAAACGAAGCAGTCCGCAGCCATACCTGGTGTGTTCGATCGATCGACACCCCAGTCGATCGATCGACCACCATCGATCGATCGAAGGTATAGGTCGATCGATCGACCTTCCCAGAATGAGTAAAGTTTTCCCTATTTTAAATTTTAATGGTGGTAACCCTTGGAAAATATTATTGGAGACCTTATGAATACCCTTAAACTTAAGGAAGACCAGTAGGCATGATTATGAAATTTGGACCTTAATTAGAATTCAATTTGAGGAATTATTCTAAATTAATGAAATTCGATAAGTGAGATAATATTTGGGTTAATAGTGTAAATTTGAATAATTTGAAGAAATGAGGTTTGGGGCAGAAGTAAAGACCTTAGGAATAAAGTTGTTATATGTGGGAATAATAGGAACTTAATAGTCTATTTGAGATAGGTTTTGAGTATAAGAAACTACGACGTGAGACGTGTCGACAGTTTTAATATTATATTATCGAAAGACTTAATATATATATAAATTTGGAATAATGGTATAAAGATATAGAGTATACCTTTATTAATATTGAGATATCTGAGATGTGTGAATGCTTAGCATATAAATTTTATGTGTATGACATACCTACCATACTTGCTATCACGGGAGGTTTACGTTCGCTTAGGGCCTTCTTATCCTTGTGTTGCCCGGATTTAGATTGGTTACCTCGATGAACATAGGTCAGAGAAGGACTTATTGGGTTGTTAATAAGTTTGCTGATCGTGGGAGCGTAGGTATGTACGTGACCCATGTGATGTGACTGTGTTCGCCTCCATTATTTGTGATGTTGTTATCTGAACGATTCCTGAGAGATTCGGAATGCGTGATCCTTATGTACATGATGTACCGGGATGGATAGCAGAGTATGTGTGCACCGCAGCTTAGCCTTTGGGTGCTTGTATTGTATATTTATGATGTGAATAATATACGGTTAAATGAAAAGGAAATTGCTATGTTAAATTGTGAGTATAGTAATTGTAATATTATGAAAAGATAAAAGGGGACTGATATCAATAAATGGTTTTGTTAATAATTGGGAATCCGAGAATTAAAGTAGAACTCTCTATTTAATTGTTAAGGTTGGAATTAAAACGTGAACCGAGTAGAAGTATTAGAAACTCTTTTGAACTAGATAGTTATGAGAAAACACATGAATGGGTACAGGAACGTTAGGAGTGCACAGTTAGACGAGAGGTGAGTATTTCATGTGAGAGCACGTCCTAACATGTATTTTGCATTTATTGTTTTAAATGTTATTAAAGCACTTGCTGTTTTTAAAATACTCTCCACTTTCGGGCTCTGACCCGTTTGCTTTCAAATCTATTTTTTGTAAAAACCTTTTAGGTGCCCAGCCATAAGGACACCATGCATAGTATTTCCATTCAGGTGACGAGCTGTAGCTGTTGTGGAAGTTACAGGGCTTTGACAGTAGACGCCTCTTTTCTAGTCTTGATTCCATATTCAGTTCCATCATTGTAGGGCATGTCGCCCATTTCTATTAGAGACATTTTATATTTCAGTTGTTCAGACTTTGGTTTGTATTTATTCAGGTTACACTATTTTATTCATTTCAGTTGTGGGATTGTGGGGAGGAGTATTTCCTCCAGACTTATTATTAATTGTTGGTTATTCCATTACGACTTTATGGTGTATGGTGATGTTATCTTACATTTCTTTTATCGCATGTTAATCTGATTTAATTTAAAATTTGACATCTTACTTTTTAAATACTAGGTGGTTAGTAATCATTAAATGTTTTCGACAGTGATGCTATTAACTGAACCAACTTTACATTTTGAATTAATTTAATAAAGGAGTAGCTACCCGGTATTTAATTAGTCGGGGTGTTACAGGTGGTATCAGAGCATCAGGTTCTAGTGTCCTTTAGGATCTGTACGGCTTGTTATGTTTCCGCTGAGCATTCTTTGATGTAGAGCCCTATGCTTAGGATTGTTGATATCTTTGGTGAGATTTCGTTCTCCTGCTTTAATACATATGGTAGTGAATCTTATTTGCGATCGGGTGTATTCGTGTGCCGAACAATGCAGTACGTCAGGCGAAGACAGTTGGGTGAACAGCAGGAGGCAAACATATATTGAGGATAATTAATTTATTTAAAGAAGGATGACCGTAGTTGAAGTCACCGATACTATGGCACGGAAGTCCTGGATGATATAGAAGGCTAAGACGCGACCTGAGACTTTTGGGTACGTCTATAGTAGGAATGGGGTCAAATTAGACACATCCAACAAGGTTGGAATGGGAGAGAAAGAATTAAAAGTAACATTGAAGAGAACCAGCAGTAGCAATACTCGAAAGGAGAAGACGGCATGTGCTAGCCAAACGAACGCAAAGTATCCAAAGGCTTGGACTTGTGTCGGAGTATGGCTAATCGAGAGTGAAAATTTGAGGAAAATTTTCTTATCTCGTGAGAGCGGAGTTTCTATGGGGAGAAACAATCACCACACTTATAAGTGGAATGTGACGTCAAGAGAAGGCGTACACGAATGGTTTGACCATAAGTTCCTTGATCAAATGTTTAGGGTGAGAACCGAATGTCGTTCTGAACTCACACGAGAGGTCCGGTTAGAGGTCACTTTGTGAGGGGAAATAATTTTTTTTTTTTTGTGAACCCTACACCAGGTGAAGTAGGTGAAACGGAAAAGTGGATATTAAAGGGAGAATTTACATAGGAGAATTGCTAGTCCTTCTGGCAGAACTCTACTTGGACGGTTAAAGCAAATGGTATTGTCGCATAGTGTTAATTGGGAGGTAAACATCCCCGGGTGGGGAGACACAAGAATCGAGAACTTTTTATAAAGTAAGACTGGGGAAAACTGGTGTTAGAGAAGCACCACAATGGGAAGACCCAATGGAGAAACCATTAAAATAATTCGATAGCGGAATTACTACCGAGCAATGGTAATTTCAGTAAGAGAGGTGGAAAATTAGTAGCGTGATCCTTAGGGCCGTCAACACTAAGGGAACAACAGAGATAGTCGTCTGAGTCGAGACTACCAACGTCCGAGAGAATGGACCACCTTAACATGATTTGTGAGACAAAAGATAAGTGGAGTATGTGTAGAGGTATTTCTGTGGGGAGTGAAACCCATGCGTTATAAAAAATTTCCCGATACAAGAGTAGGGATCAAGGTATTGTGTCTGGCGAGGGCAACATTTATTGAAAAATTCGGTTTGGGACAGATATGTGTGGTACGTCCAGGAACCATTTAAGCAGCCGGGACGATTGATAAGATAGAAGTATGAGTTACATCCTCAGATGATAATGCATGTTATTTGTGGCATGAATGAGTTGCTACATTGGTCAAAATTGTTATTTTCACTCGAGAGTCGAATTTAGTGAGTATATCAGTAAATTTATTATATATAAGAACATTTTTCCCTGATAGTGTGGGGGTTACTTTTATTGTCATCCGCGGAGGATGAATGGGTATATTAATAGCGGTTTATACTTTATTGAAATTACTCATTTTAGTGCTGTATTATACGAGTATGAGATGATATTATTTATGGTTTTATATATATGATTATACCGATAGTGTGCTGGTATTGCAAGTTTATTGAGATTACCACCTTGGGGTAGCATGTTTTATTCTGGCGAGGCTCCATCTGTGAGAGGGCCGGACTCGCAATTGTACTTTTGTATATAGGTATATATACATATATATGAATATGTTGTGATTTCAAAATGGTATAATGGTCTCGGATATTTAATCCCATTATGCGTAGGGATTTCATTATTATGAGTCGTATGTAATTGATTTACTAGTCAACAAAGAGTTAATTGGTTTTTATAATTAACGATAGAGAGGTAGTAACAAAAAGAGTGCATTGTTTTATTCCCCGTTAGAGATTTGGGAGTTTATACTCATAGTTGTGTGTCTGGGGACGGGATTTTGAGAACCCCGATTTTAGTTACGTGGTGTATATGGAATGTGATTACCATCAGTGTCAAGAGAAAGTGTCATTCGAAACGAGTTCCTTGTTTAAGTGTCATTGCGACAGAATGTAACTTTGTTGAGAAACGAGAGTGTAGGGGTACATATTATGGACATGGCTTAACGGATTCCGATGACCAACAATGTTAGGTAGTAGTGTATCGGAGGGGTTCCTTGTTTGGATTTCGCTTTGCGAGACACCCCACGCATGAAACTTAGCGTAAGATTGGTAGTAAGGAGAAGTGTGGCCCTTCATTCATGAATTGGCTACCTCTATCGATATGAGAGTACATAGTTATAACGGGAAGTTACAAGGAGTAAATTATGTTGTAAGGCCATTAGAGCCAGTTGTTAGTAAATTACGATATAAGTATTAATAATGTTGGTTTTGTCACGGCATGTTGAAGGACGCATTGAGGATAAGGAGGATTTAGGATTTCTAATTCAGAAGCGATTGAGAACGCCCAAGTGGTATAGCACCGTTGTATTTACAGTGACAATAAAGAGTTTGAGATTTGTATGAAGCGTATATTATGTTTAAAAACCGTATGGTTGGGTTATAAGGGGGCATAGACATCTTGATTTGCTAAAGTGTAAATCAAAGGAAGAGGGAACATGGACGACCGAGATTATTACTTATGAGGTTAAACGTCATAAGAAAAGGTGTAAGTGAATATCATGTGTAGTCAGTGTAGCACGTTCAAATTTGGAGAAAAGGCAGTAGCAAGCCATTTAATAAAGGGATATCTCTTGAAAAGGCGAATAAATTATTATGAGAAATTTGGAGTAGAGTTCCGATCAATCGAATGTTGAGGGTGACTCAAGAGTAAATAAGAATGAGGATGTCAATCAGGTATAAAGTCCAGATATGCACAAAGTAGTAAAAAGGGTAAAGGTCCAAATTTTTGGTATTCGCCGGGAGAATAAGATCATTAAGTATCTTTGAACGGGGAAAATTTTATGTGAATATCGACATTGAAAGAGGGATAGTAAGTAGTAGACCAGTTGGGGTTAGATGACCCACCAAATAATTTTGTATCAAGACGACGATTCCAAGAATGGGAGGGCCAAGTGGAAAAAGTGAGAAATGGTTATGTGGTACATGTTGTCCAGAAGGAGAGAAATGGTTATATACTTGGGGTGATTTACACTATTAGATAGTGAACACGCCGGTACGTGGTTCGACGTAGTACTATTTAGAACTGGGATGAAATCCCCGATATCCACATTCAAGTGGGGTGACAATAAGTAGTGAAAAATAACGATTCAAACTGAGGGTTGTATCACCTAAAACCCGAGGTGCAGGCGCAAGGTGACTAACGATTGATGGATTGTATGAAAGAAATTTTGGATTCATTGCGATATTTTCAATTCCAAATCGGGTATAACTAGTGAGGTACATTGTAGACATGAGGAGCAGATATTACCAAATGGTAGCGTTGGGGGAAAAGCACCCGTATATATTCATGGTGGACAAGGTACTTATAAAGGTTTGTGTAACACCAACAGGCTGAAGTGGTTTCCCTTGTGTAAAGGTCACAACGTCGGGAATAGAGATTCAAAGAGTGGGCAAGAGTAGTCAGATGTGTTATTGATTCCTTCCAGAATGGGTGTTTCATGTTTTGATAAACGCGGGAGTTAATGCGTGGTGAGGTGCGGACTCATAATGATATTGAGACAATATGGCCAATGATGTATAAGGTATTTTACTCGAATGTTGTTTAATAAGAGTACAACGCGAAGTGCATTTATCGAAGATTATTCTGATAAGGTATCAAGTATGTTAAACAAACTCATTGTGAAGCGAGGGTTTTAGTAAATTGGACTTTTCTTTATTATTGTTTTGAATACGGGAGGATACCTATTTTTTTTCCAGGTGTGCCTTACTTTTCCAAATTTCGGGACGAAATTCTGTTATTAGGGGGGAAGTATGTAATACCCCGTATTTTCTGTGATATTTATTTTTGGGATTAATTGAATTAAATGTGTAGTAATTGAAAATTAATCCGGATAAAATATTAACGAGATGTGAGTTAATATTTGATTATAATGTATATATATGGCAATATATGAATATTGGAAATATTGAATTTGTCGCGAGATTGAAATACGACAATTTGGGAAATTTTGTTGGAACGCGCGTGACAGTCGCGTCAATATAATTATTTGAATTAAAAAGTGAATTTTATTTTTATCACCCGTATGGTCATTTTGAGTGCGCCAACGCGTTCGGAAGGGTCGAAATAGTCAGAAAACACTAGCCAGGGGTTAAGTTTGGGTCCCGGGGCATTATTGGGCCATACCGGTAACTTATAGGGGCGTTTTGGTAATTTCGGAAATTGGGTAATTAAAACCCACGAAAATTAGAGTTAATATCTGACTTAGTATTAACCCACTAAGCCATATTCCAACCCCAATTTAGGTAGTGGGCTACGAGAGAAGTTAGAAACCATAAAGATTGGCAAAAACCAACCCCACCTCCATTAACACCTTGAGAAGAACCTTGAGAAGAACTTGTAGAGAGAGAGAGAGGAAGAGAAGAATTCTGCAGAGAGAGAGAGAGGACAGATTCAACCTTCAAAATTCAACATCAAATTCAGAGAAAGATTAAGGCAAGTGGTTTAATTACAATTGATTCAATGCTATGCTTTTCCATGTTTAGGAATTTTCGAAATTGATCTTGGAAGATGATATAGACCCATGAATTGGAAGTTAAAAACTATGAATTATGTTAGGGACTGCATGTAGTAACAATCTGGACGAATTATGAATTCAAAACTATGACCCTTGATGATTTAAAAACGGATTTAAGAAGAGGTTTATGAATGTTCTTGAAAGAGTTAGAAAACTAGGGTTCTTGATAAAGATTGATCCATATATAGCCCTTGGTTGATGAATTATTGGTTTTAGAACGTTATTAATGTTGTAGGATGGTTGTATGATGATACTATAACGTTATATTAGAGATTCATGCATTAAAAGTATGTTTTGGGATGGTTTGAAAACTGCAAAACGAAGCAGTCCGCAGCCATACCTGGTGTGTTCGATCGATCGACACCCCAGTCGATCGATCGACCACCATCGATCGATCGAAGGTATAGGTCGATCGATCGACCTTCCCAGAATGAGTAAAGTTTTCCCTATTTTAAATTTTAATGGTGGTAACCCTTGGAAAATATTATTGGAGACCTTATGAATACCCTTAAACTTAAGGAAGACCAGTAGGCATGATTATGAAATTTGGACCTTAATTAGAATTCAATTTGAGGAATTATTCTAAATTAATGAAATTCGATAAGTGAGATAATATTTGGGTTAATAGTGTAAATTTGAATAATTTGAAGAAATGAGGTTTGGGGCAGAAGTAAAGACCTTAGGAATAAAGTTGTTATATGTGGGAATAATAGGAACTTAATAGTCTATTTGAGATAGGTTTTGAGTATAAGAAACTACGACGTGAGACGTGTCGACAGTTTAAATATTATATTATCGAAAGACTTAATATATATATAAATTTGGAATAATGGTATAAAGATGTAGAGTATACCTTTATTAATATTGAGATATCTGAGATGTGTGAATGCTTAGCATATAAATTTTATGTGTATGACATACCTACCATACTTGCTATCACGGGAGGTTTACGTTCGCTTAAGGCCTTCTTATCCTTGTGTTGCCCGGATTTAGATTGGTTACCTCGATGAACATAGGTCAGAGAAGGACTTATTGGGTTGTTAATAAGTTTGCTGATCGTGGGAGCGTAGGTATGTACGTGACCCATGTGATGTGACTGTGTTCGCCTCCATTATTTGTGATGTTGTTATCTGAACGATTCCTGAGAGATTCGGAATGCGTGATCCTTATGTACATGATGTACCGGGATGGATAGCAGAGTATGTGTGCACCGCAGCTTAGCCTTTGGGTGCTTGTATTGTATATTTATGATGTGAATAATATACGGTTAAATGAAAAGGAAATTGCTATGTTAAATTGTGAGTATAGTAATTGTAATATTATGAAAAGATAAAAGGGGACTGATATCAATAAATGGTTTTGTTAATAATTGGGAATCCGAGAATTAAAGTAGAACTCTCTATTTAATTGTTAAGGTTGGAATTAAAACGTGAACCGAGTAGAAGTATTAGAAACTCTTTTGAACTAGATAGTTATGAGAAAACACATGAATGGGTACAGGAACGTTAGGAGTGCACAGTTAGACGAGAGGTGAGTATTTCATGTGAGAGCACGTCCTAACATGTATTTTGCATTTATTGTTTTAAATGTTATTAAAGCACTTGCTGTTTTTAAAATACTCTCCACTTTCGGGCTCTGACCCGTTTGCTTTCAAATCTATTTTTTGTAAAAATCTTTTAGGTGCCCAGCCACAAGGACACCATGCATAGTATTTCCATTCAGGTGACGAGCTGTAGCTGTTGTGGAAGTTACAGGGCTTTGACAGTAGACGCCTCTTTTCTAGTCTTGATTCCATATTCAGTTCCATCATTGTAGGGCATGTCGCCCATTTCTATTAGAGACATTTTATATTTCAGTTGTTCAGACTTTGGTTTGTATTTATTCAGGTTACACTATTTTATTCATTTCAGTTGTGGGATTGTGGGGAGGAGTATTTCCTCCAGACTTATTATTAATTGTTGGTTATTCCATTACGACTTTATGGTGTATGGTGATGTTATCTTACATTTCTTTTATCGCATGTTAATCTGATTTAATTTAAAATTTGACATCTTACTTTTTAAATACTAGGTGGTTAGTAATCATTAAATGTTTTCGACAGTGATGCTATTAACTGAACCAACTTGACATTTTGAATTAATTTAATAAAGGAGTAGCTACCCGGTATTTAATTAGTCGGGGTGTTACAATTAAATTAAAGTTGTGTTGAGTTTTGGATTGATATTGAATATTGAAAGTTGGAAAAATTGAATTTGGAGAAGAACAGGGGTCTGCCCGGATTTCTCGTTTGAAGTCTGCCCAGGTCGTTCGAACGACCTCGTTCGAATGAGACTTCCAACGAGAATTCCAACGACACTTCTAATGAAATAATGGAGTTCATTTGAAGTGAGAACTTCGTTCGAACGAGATTCCCTTGATTTCTAACGAGATTCCAGAATGGATTTTTAGGGTCCGATTGAGTTAAAAAGCGTCCTAGGGTTATCCAAGTGAGAGTAACGACCTACATGAGTAATGGGTAACTTAAGTTATGAATTATTAGTGTGTTGGGATTGTAATAGTTCTCGGGATATAGAAAGTTTATAGAACCTAGGAGGGAATGTAGGTTCGAGAGATGAAATATATGATCGAATCACGATGAGTGGTAGAATTAATACTACTACTTATGTACTATAGAAATCAGGTTGTGTGAACGCCTATTGAGTTATATAAGGTGCGTGCATTCTTATTACTTGAGATATTATATGTATGACATACCTAGCTACTGGCTAGTGAACGGAGGTTAGCATGTTGTGGACGAGCATATCTTGTGTGTCTTCGGAGGATTTTGAGTCGTATCACTAGAGCATGGAACCTAGGTACGGGCTATCTCTGAGAACGATAGTGGTGACGGTCGTATGGGTGCGTAGGTATGTGCGTAGCCCATCGACTCGGGACTATGTTAGCTTCCAATATGTGTATATGCTTTATTGGTTCTTGAGAGATTGAACATGTTGTCCTTTATGCGTGAGCGTTGCAATGGGACTAGATAGCCGAGTATGCCTAGCACCAGGGGTTTCTTAATTATATATATATATATATACCCAATAAGTATATACTATAATAAAGCGGCCAATAATATCAATATATTGTCTTCGGGTAATTTAGATATTTTATTCGATATAGTGGCTATACTACGTACAGTCAGTCACAGTATCATGACTAGTATGGGTAGTTAGGTTTGTTAGGCGTGCACATTAGATGAAAGGTGAGCATCTCAAGTGAGTACGCTAAGTTAACATGAATAATATTTGTGTTAATTAACCAATTTAAGCGCTTGCTATATTTAAATTATTTTCTACTCGGGCTCTGACCTGTTTTTCTGCAAAACTCGTTTCTTGTTCCTTTATTTTAGGTGCTCAGCCACAGGGACACCAAACTTAGGAGATCCCATTCAGCTACTGAGTTTTAGCTGTTGTGGAAGCTACAGGACATTGCTAGTAGACGTTTCATAGTCTATTCTTCTTTATCTATCAGTTATTTACTTCAGTTGGACATGTCGTCCCTTCCTATTTTATATTCAAAGATTTATATGTTTTATTCTGTTAGTAGATTTTTAATTTATGGTTTTGGATTATTGTATGGGATTTTGACTGGAAGTGTTTACTCCAGTTCTTTATTTTAATTCAACTGGTTCTTTCCTTATGTTTTTGGGATGAATAGTATTAGTTAATTATTTCCTTACATGATGATGGTTAATAACAAGATAAAATTTCGATATCAACCTTTTTAAATATTAAGTGGTTAGTTTTCATTAAATAAAATTGATGATTTTCGACAGTGATGCATTATCTGAACCAACTGGATATTCTGGATTTAATTAATAAATGACTGATTACCAGGTATTTAATTAGGCGGGGTGTCACACTTAACCCCCACTTTATAACAATATATGACATAACTCCCAGTTTCATAATCTCTTAGATATAACCCCCAATTTTTTAACACTGTTAGAGATCTATTAAAAAATATGTGTTTCATAATTAGACTTAACCCCCAACTCAAATTTATGACAAAATCCCCTCATTTCACCTTCTTCCCCAAATCAAACCCTAACTTCTCATCCAACACTAAACCCACCACCACCTCCACCTCCATCACAGTCACTGCGCCTCGTTTCTTAAAACTACCGCAATGCTCACCTCCTCCCCTATCACAACGACCCAAAAATCCACTACCTTCATTCCACAAAGATTAATAGAGTTAGAAAATACAGACTGCTGTACTAGGAAAGAATAGTTGACGATCCGCTATGGTTATTACTGAGAGCAAACTCCAAATCAAGACATCATGTGCAATTTCTGTAAATTGTTCCATTCATTTTCAAGAATCCTTCATAATTTACTCTATACTCAACTCGTACTCAAATCATTGTGGTTCATTATAAATTCAACTGTGAATGATTGATGAACAAACGTCAACCCATTGACACAAACTAATTCATCACGCTGGATTATATAATTTCCTCCCCAACTTGATCATGAAAGAAACTTTCCAACTAATGACATCCAATAAACTCCGACTGCCCATTAGGTGATTGGGGTCGGTAGTGGGTGGTGTTGATAGCGGTGGCGTCTTTTTTTTAGTTGGTTGCCAAATCAATTAGTTTGGTTTGAATCAACGGAGGAGGTGGTGGTGGTGGGTTTAATACTCGATGATAAATTATAATTTTGATTTGGGGAAAAAAATATGAAATGAGAGGATTTTGGTGAAAAAAAATCGAGTTGGGAGTTAAGGTTGCGTTTGTTTTTTCATCTGAAATCTGAATCTAAAAATATGTTTATTTTTATGTCTGAATGTACCTCTTAATCAATATATTCAAACGGATTGATATTAGAGTAGTTTGGTAAAAAATTTGAGTTATGAGTTAAGTTTGCGTTTGTTTTTTCATCTAAATCTAAAGTCTGAATCTGAAGACTGAAATCTGAATCTAAAAAATATGTTTGTTTTTATGTCTGAATGTACTTCTAAATCAATGTATTCAAACTGATTCAGATTTCAAATTCAGACTTCAGAAATAATTCGACATTTTATTCATTAAGAGGCAAATATAGCCTTTACTCTCTTAATTATTTAAAAAAATAAACACTATTTGTTCTCTCTTAAGTCTGAATGGTTTAAATTCAGACTCAAGAGGTAAAATCAAAACCACCTAAATCTAATTATGAAACACGAACTTTTTAAGTAATTTTTATCTGTGTTAAAATTCGAAAGATATATCTAAGTGAAATACAATATAATAAATTCGGGGTTAGACCTGACAAAATGACGCACGACACGATAACACGACACGAACCGATTCGAATTTATAAGTTAATGTGTGGACCCTTAATGGGTTCGGATCATATTAGTGCCAACCCGATAAGATATGATAGTTAATGGGTCGGGGTACTATTGAGCCCCTTCACCCGTTAATACCCGATAAGACCTGACCTGTTATGAGCCATTAATTTAAGTACATAAAATATACTCTTGAAACTTATAACTAATTTACGTAGCATAATGTTAATTTAATCATAATGAATTTTACTAATTGAGAGATTTAATAATATGAATAAATTAATGGCTCTACTTGGGTTAAAAAATGAGATAACATGTCGATTTGTTTACGATTCATAATAATTTATTATTTTAATGAGTATTAATGAGTAAACACGACATGACACGTTAATATAACGGATTGAGTTTGAATATGATTTATTTATATAATAAAAATTCACCCGTTTAGACACGCGCCAAATAAAAGCCGAACACGACTCAACACGATGCATTTACCAGCTACTCGGGGCTAACTAAAAAACAAAATTTCTATATTTTCATTTGCCTGTACTAAACATCAAGAGAGAACGAAGAAGAAAAAAATGATTCGAACAAGGTTGCTCTGGTTCACATTAGGTTTTGCGTCTGCCTCAGCTACAATGACCCACTTCGTCTTCAAAGATCTTTGGATCGATCGCCAATCCCTCTCTTCCCAAGTACTTTTTCAAAATTTCCCACAATACCCATTTCAATATTTTCCATAAAAATTCTCACATATTTGTATATTTTACAGTTGAAGGACAAATTTGATGCCCTAGAAACAAGAATCTCCAATCTTGAACAACCCATTTCTACCAACGCCACCATCACCCACCAGGTGATCTATTTGCACTATTAAGTTGATTTGCTTACTTTTTGGTTGTAAGAAGGAACATATTCAAAAATTTAAAGTTAATTTATAAAAACTTAAACTCAAGGTTATGTTCCACCTTATATTTGGATGTATAAATGTTACCAATTAGGAATTAGTTGGAACAGATTTGACATATAGAGAACGGCTGGAGTGTGGAATCCCAATGCGGGATTCCGTGTGGGATTTTTTTTTAAAATAAAAAAAATGTTTTTATTTATATTTTTTTTGTATGGGTTCTAAACATATCAGTGTACCTTGTAAAAAAAATCAGCCAAAATGATATAATTTTGGTTGATTTGCACTGAAATGATTAGAACCCATAAAAAAAATATTAAAAAAAATAAATAAAAAAATCCCACACGGGAGTTCCGCATTTGGGCTCCCGCACAGGAGCCCCTCTCTTGACACATAATCGAGCAAAGTGAGGGAAGTATATATTGATAATATTTTTCATGCTTTACAATTGATTACAACAGCCTTTATACGGTTGAGAGAGATCAAAATCAGTTACAAAAATAGCTAACTAATGTAACATAATTGAAACTAAGCTAACAGGATTGGTTGGTTACAACTAACTGACTATTTGAATACAACTGTCACGCAACTAACCGTGACAATTACCCTCCCCTCAACAATGAATCCTTGTCCTCAAGGATCAAATTGAGGAAAACGACTGTGAATGAGATCACAATTCTCCCATGTGGCATCTTCATGTGGCATCTTCTGGGATTGTATTGGACCAATGAATCAAGACTTGCACAATGGGTTTGTTACCCCGCTTGATGAGTCTGCTGTCCTTGATAGCGATTGGTTCCACCTGTAATTGGCCATTTGATCCAAGCAAAGGTAAGTGAGGAGAAGGAATGGAACTGTGGCCTAGTTTCTTCTTGAGCCGGGAGACATGAAAAAAAGGATGAATTTTGCTGCCTACTGCACCAATTCGTTCTACAATCACAAATGGCCCATAATATCTAGCTGCCAGCTTCATGTTACCTCCGCAAGCAATAGAAATTTGTCTATAAGTTTGCAACCCGAGGTAGACCAAATCACCAACTGAAAATTGCCTTTCTCATCTGTTTTTGTCTGCATAATGCTTTGCTCTTTCTTGTGATTAAAAATTGAGTCATCAACATCTTCTCCCTCATTAGGTCTTCTACTGCTATGACAGTAGTGTCAATATCAGTAGGAATAGCCCACCGTGGTCGTGGAAAACCATACAAAGCTTGAAAAGGAGTTGTTTTCAAACTGGAATGAAAAGAAGTGTTGTACCAATATTCTGCCAAACTGAGCCATTTATGCCATTTGGTAGGTCTTTGACTAGACATACACTGTAGATAAGTTTCTAAACACCGATTAACCCTTTCAGTTTGGCCATCTGATTGAGGGTGATAGGTAGTGCTCATATGTAATTGTGTTCCCAACAGCTTGAGCTTGAACAATTCTGATCAAAAGTTGCTTGTAAAAATCTTATCTCTGTCAGAGACAATAGACTGAGGTACACCATGTAGCTTATAAATATGGTCTAAGAACAATTTAGCAATTTCACTAGCTGTGGAAGGGTGTTTGAGTCCGATGAAGTGGCTGTATTTTGAGAACCGGTCTACCACGACCACAATCACATCTTTGTGCTCAGATGCTGGTAGTCCTTCAATAAAATCCATTGAGATGTGTGTCCAAGGTTGGTATGGAATGGGTAATGGTTGTAGCAGGCCTGGTGGATAAACATGTTCAAGTTTGTGGGTTTGGCAAACATCACAACTGGTGACATAGGTTTTAATATTGCTCTTCATTGCTGCCAGAAAAAATATTGATGTGCTCTCTTATAAGTGGCTTCCAAGCCTGAGTGACCTCCAATTGGTGATTGATGTACTGCTGATATGATTTTATCTCTAAGTGCCTCAGCTGAGCCTATGTATAATCTGTTACCTCTCCTTATGACTCCTTGATGTAATGAAAATTCAGGGGAGGAATTGGGGTCAATCATCAATTTAGGAATTAAATTTGCAGCAAAAGCATCACCCTTATAGCTACTCTCTATCCCTTGCATCCACACAGGTTGCACAACTGACAAAGCTTGTAATGAAGATAACTAGGAATCCCTTCTTGATAGTGCATCTGCTGCAGTGTTGTCTTCCCCTCTTTTATACTTAATCTCATAATCTAGGCCAAGCATTTTTAACCACTTCTGTTGCAGAAAGGACGAGATTCTTTGCTCTTTAAAATACCCGAGGCTTTGGTGATATGTAAGAATTACAAAGTGGTTCCCCATTAAGTAATCATTCCATTTTGCTACAGCCATAATGACTGCCAACATTTCCTTTTCATAAATTAATAGACCAAGGTTCTTTGGTCCTAATGCCTTGCTGAGAAAAGCAATGGGTCTGCCCTGTTGACTCAGAATGTCTCCAATCCCTCTAGAGCAAGCATCAGTCTCCACAGTAAACGAAAGTTCAAAATTCGGAAGAGCTAACACAGGTGCAGTGGTCACAGCTGTTTTGAGTTCTGAAAATGCAGCAACAGTGGTCTGATCTCACTTGAACTGGTCCTTCTTTAATAGGTCAGTAAGTGGTCTTGCAATATTGCCATAGCCTTTGATAAACCTTCTATAAAAGCCAGTATGGCCTAAGAATCCTCTAATTGCTTTGACAGAGTTTAGAACAGGCCAGTGTAGCATATCCTCAATCTTTTTAGGGTCTGTGGACACCCCAAGTGCAGAAATAATATGGCCAAGATACTCAATGTTATCTTGTCCAAAGGAACATTTGGATTTCCTAGCAAACAATTGATGATCTCTCAGCACCTGAAGGACTTGTTGTAAATGAGATGCATGTGTCTCTAAAGAAGAACTAAAAATCACAATGTCATCAAAGAATACTAGCACAAATTTTCTCAGAAATTTCTTGAATACATCATTCATTAGACTTTGAAAGGCTGCAGGGGTATTTGTTAGTCCAAATGGCATGACCTGAAACTCAAAGTGCCCATGGTGAGTTCAGAATGCTGTTTTGTGGATGTCCTCCTCACTCACTCTGATCTGGTGATAGCCAAATATGAGATCTAATTTAGAAAAACAAGTTTCGCCCAATGTTTAAAAAGGGGAAAGGCGATGCGAGGCGTTTTTAGTCGTGGAGAGGCAAGGCGTAAGCCTCGAGGGTTTGAGGCGTAAGCCTCACCGAAAAGAAAAAAAAAGAGCAAAATAATATTAAAATAATACTAATAAAACCATAAAAATAAAATAGTAAAGAAATATAAAATAAAACTACAAAAAAAAACATCCTTGAGGACTTTCTCACATAGTTTGACATTTTTTGTTCCCTTGAGATAACTTTAAAAAAAAAAAGTAATTTGAGAAAATCAATTTTAACATATTGGTTATTTTACAATATGACGATAAATTAATCAGTGCAAAATTATATTGGCAAAATCATTTTTTTAGCTTCAGTCACATATTGGTTATTTTATAATATGACAGTAAATTAATCAATTCAACTTAACAAGCAAATTTATTAAAAAACATTGATTTTCAAGCTAAGATTAAAAAAACAACAATTTTATTTAAAAAGTAATAGAACATATCAACCTAAGTTTATTAAAAAAAACAACAACCTTTAAAATATATTAGTTTCTTAATATATATTCAGTTTAGTTAAAGATAACATATTAATCTAAGTTGAAAACCAAAAAACAGAAAACTTTTAAAAAAAAGTCATATAGAAGTTAATTTAGTACATTTATTTCAAACAAAATCAAATTGACAAAATCAGTTTTTAAAGTTTCATTAACATATTGGTTATTTTTACAATAGTAAATAGTACAAGTTAAGTGCAGTTTAAAAAAAAAAAAAAGAACATGAGTTTTTTTTTTTTTTTTCTCGCCTCAGCAAAAAGGCACGAGGCGCATTGAGGCGTAAGCCTCAAATTCAACCCTGGGGCTTAAGCCTCGAGGCATTTTTTGCCCGCCCTGAGACGTAAGCCTCAAACGCCTTTTTAAACATTGGTTACGCCAAAAAGCTCATTGAGTAATTCCTCAATTGTTGGTATTGGGAATTTATCTTTGATGGTTGCATCGTTTATCCTCCTATAGTCTACACAAAACCTCCAAGCTCCATCTTTCTTTTTGACCAAGAGTATTGGGGAAGCAAAAGGACTGTGGCTTGGCTTAATAATTCCAGAATTTAGCATCTCTTGCACTAGTTTTTCTATAATTCCAGAATTTAGCATCTCTTGCACTAGTTTTTCTACTTCACTTTTCTGGAAATGAGGGACTCTATAAGGTCTTTGATTGGTGGGAATGACTCTAGGTTTAAGGGGTATGTGGTGATCTTGAAATCTGGGTGGGGGTAGTGTTTTTGGTTCAGCAAAGACATCAGTATAGTTTAGTAACAAATTCGAAAGTAATGGATGACTTGATTGTACCTCACTTTCTTCTCGAGTAGAAATAGCAAATAGTTGACCAATGAATCCTTGTGAGGATTTTTTGAGAAGTTTCTTGAATGAGTGGCCTATGCTTGAGTGGAGTCTTTCTTCTTCTGAAAGTGCCTTTTAGAACTACTTTCTTGCCTTCTTTCTTAAAAGATAACCTCAACTTCTTGAAAGATATCCTCAACTTCTTGAATTCAAACAACACAGGGTCAAATTCGATCACACCCTCCCAAAGTGATAATATCACACCCTCCCAAAGTGATAATTCTGAGTGCTGTATATTCTTGGCCTTGCATTGCTCAAGTGAATTTAGGATATTTAGAATTACTTATCAATTTGCCACCATTTGTTATTGTTACTGCTAGATTATTAGTAGGTTCAATGAGATTTCCACTTGCTTTGGCAGTGGCAGGATGAATGAAGTTGTGAGTGTTGTCAGAATCAATCAAGTCGATAAATGGTTTTTTCTTTATAAAACCCTTAATTCTTATGGTATCCCAGTGAGTACATGAACTGAGATCTCTACATCCTTTCCTTGCTCTATCATCTCTAGGTCCTCCTCATCTTCTGACTCATTTGGATCTGTGACTTCCTCGTCTGCTTCAACTGTTTGGTTTTGCAAACATGGCCGGGCTTAAATTTTTCATCACAATAGTAGCACAATCCTTTTTCTCTCCTTTCTTTCATCTTAGAATATGAAATTTTCCAGACAGGTAATGATTGTGGTTGGTTTTTCTTGACCTCTACAGTGCTAGTTACTCCTTTCACTGTTGGTGTAGTGCTTTGGTTGGCTCCCCAATTGTTGTAGGACTTGGAAATTTGACTTTCCCCTCTTGCTAAAATTCTCTATAATTCCCTCTTGCATTTTAGCCAAATTAATGGCTTGTGTGAGACTAGTGGGATAGAACATCTGCACCACTTCTTTAATGTTTTCCTTTAACCCACTCATAAAGCTGGAAATAAAGTAAGTTTCATCCAAACCTCTATGCTTTGCTACTATATGTGCCTTTAATTCAGTGAACTCATGTTAATCAGAGATTGATCCTACTTCTTTGAGTTTATTGAATTCAGCAGTTAGATCTTCATGGCCTTGAGCATTAAATCTTTCAAAAGCTTAATTCCTTCAAAAACTCTTCCCAGTCGTTCAATTCTTTCCCTTCACTGTAATCTTGATACCAAATGTCAGTCTGGCCTTCAAGATACATAGCTGAGTACGCTATCTTATATGTGTTAGACATTTTGTGAATTTAAAAAAAAAATCTACTATTCCTGATCCAGCCCCTAGGGTTTGCCCCACAAATCTTGGGAAATCCACCTTGGGCCATTTATTTTTTTTTTTTTTTTTTAGGTTCAAGTCTTGAGGAGGGGGAGGGGATGAGACTTGAACCCCCAACCTTGGGCCATTTAACATTTGCAGAATTGAGGTGTTGATTTGAATTGTAATACTCTTCAATTCTGCAATTTCCATCCCTTGTTGTTTGATCGACTCATCGTTTTCAGCTCCCTGCTTCTTGAGAGCCTCTTGTAAATCTTTGAACCTTGTTCCCTCCGCTATTTAAAGCAATGGTATCCAAGATTGTTGCTGTTGTTGCTCTGGTACCAAATGTTACCAATTAGGAATTAATTGGAACAGATTTGACACATAATCGAGCAAAGTGAGAGAAGTGTATGTTGATAATATTTTTCATGCTTGATTACAGCAGCCCTTATACAAGCGAACAAAACAGCTAAGTAATGTTACAGAATTGGAACTAAGTTAACATGATTGGTTGGTTGCAACTAACTGACTATTTGAATACAACTATCACCCAACTAACCATGACAATAGAATACTAGTTTTCATGTTTTTAAATATAGTTCTTATGGTACATTAACATGTATTTGTGTGCTTCCCTTAGAGTTAGGATTATACAAAATAGGTAATTTTATTTGTTTTAGTTAAAGAAGTAAATCATATTTATACCCTTACTCGTACCCATTTAAAACGCATTTATAAAAATAAACACATAATTCCACCCCACCCCACCCCGCCTACCGGAATCCTCACCGGATTGTTTCTCTCCCCTCGTTTTTCTCTCTCTTCGTCAATTTCTTTTATTTTTCTAGTCCGCGCTAGCAGTACCATTGTCATTGCCTGAAAAAATTGAGTTTTCGCAGGAAAAATTGAGGTTTTAGTGAAATAGTAGATTTATTCATTTTGATTTTTTTGTCAAAAAATATCGAATATGGGTGTTGTTTGATAGATCTCGACGAGTAAATTTTAATTATATAAATTTTGTGAATTTTGGATTTATAGATTTGAAGTTATGGACTTTAAAAGATTTGATGTTTTTTTGTGTGAGTTGTGAAATGGTATATTGGTCATTTTAGTGGTCTTTTTAGTACAGGGACTAAATTATTGTGTGGGCTGTCCTATTTTTACATACGTTTGGGTTGGGTTGCACCTTTTCCCAAAAGCTTCAAACTTATATTACAATTTAAATTTTATAACATGAGTCTTATGTGGTATAAGTATACATACCCAGTATGTGTATACATACCGATTATGTGTAGTGTACTAACACAAGGAATCTGTACTTTTTGGGAGGTAATAATAGTTGGCATTTAATGAAAAATATATCAAGGAATCTGTACTTTAAATGTGACCCACGCTGAAATTTACAAAATATGGGGGACTGGATTGTATGTACCGTAAATGTATAACCAGGATAGGGAAATAGTTAGTGTTTTTGCAATTCATGATCGTATTGGATTTGCATAGTTTAATTGGCTCATATGCGAACGTGTGATTTTTTTTTTTCTAGTGGAAAAATATTTTAGCATTTGCTGTGAAATAGAAATCTGTATTTTCATTGCCTGTAGAATCCAAGCTATTTAAGTCATTTTATAATTTATAAATAGGGGGTAAAATTAAAAATTTTAAATTAAACAAGGGTCTAATAAATTATCACAAAATCCTATAGTCAACTTCATAGTTAACAAAATTCAACAAGAGAGGGTACTTCAAAAGGTAGGACAAGAATCATAATATGCGAATTAAATTAATTAAGTTGTAATTTTGTGCAGTGTCTTAAAAATACAGTTGTGCTCTTTGCGCAAAAAACTTACCTAGGAAGACCTAGTAACAGGGTAACAGAGCGGGCTATGTTGCGTTTTCCTCCCAAAAGCGCAATAGCACGCTATGTCGCACGAAATCGCGCACTTTTTTAAACAGTGCTCTTTGTGCATCCATTTTATTTATTGCTCTTCACCACTTCCCAATAATAGGAAAATTCTAGACCTTCTGTTTAGGCAGTAGATGAGCCTGTTCTACAAAATAGCTCTAACTCGCTTTATCTATGCCCCATCGAGTTGTCATAAGCTCTTGCTCCTCACTCTTGCATCCTTTTTATTTATTGCTCTTCGGAACATCTTATCTTGTATGTGGCACATAGGTGTGACTTTTACAGCACAATCGTAATAAAGATGTCCAACATATTTAAGTACCATGATACGTTTGAATCCAAGAATGAATTAACATATGGAAAATTGATCCAATAGGTTTGAAAGAGTCTATGGTGTCGGTCAAAACATGGTGGATTATGAATGACAATGGTGTTGTTCTAGATTAGTTTTTAGTGATGAGTTAGTGCGTGACAAGGATTGGATTGTCAAGCTTTAGTTATTGACACTCGTTCTTAACCGAGTGAGTTTTTCGTTTGCATGGAAGTTGTCTTGAAGGAAGATGGGGGTGCGAAGTCTAAGAGTCTTAAGAGAGGTAATGGAGGAGGATTGAAGTTCTTCTAGTTATTTTGGGAATTTAATGAGCCATGTGAGTGAGGATCTTCAGACATCGTCATCCATGTGAAACCAAAAGCTTTGTTAGACGAACTCCAAACGTTTGGGCATTTTGCTCGGTAAATTGACCAGAATTGCACATTTTCTAAATTGCAATATGATGGGAATCCGTTGTTATTTTCCTTTTATTTCCATTTTCTATATTAGTTCTTTTAGGTTATTCTTAATTAGTCTCCAAGCACGTTTGGAACTAATTAGGCATTCTTTTATTTTTAGTTGGTCCTTTTAGTAATTTTAGCTAATTACTTGATTAGCAAGTAATCCACCCCATATAAATACCCCGTGTAATCTCATTTGTACTTACTTTTCCATTCTTGAAATATAAGGCATCTTTTGATTCTCTCTCTAAAAGTTGGGGGTTTGGTGTATTTCTAGTAGCTATTGACTGTAGTTTACGTCAAATTGGTATCAGAGCGGGTGTCGCTCCAAACATTGGTGTTTGTGTGTTAGTTTGTATCGGTGTGTGTAGTGTATAAAAAAAAAATCGTTCGCTACTTTCTCGATGTCTCCGAAGAGATCCAAACCTCAAGTTGAAAAGATTCAAGAATTGAAAGATCAATTGGCAAGAACGGAAGAGAAGATCGATCGAAGAATAGAGGAATTGACGCAACGAGCCCAATTTGAAATCTTAATGCAACAATTCTCTATGTTGCAAAACCAAGACAACCCAATTCCTATGACCGCGCCCCACAATGACAACCCACCTCTGCCCCAGGACAGGTCCGTCGACCTGCTTAAACAGGGGAATTTCTGCAAAAAAAAAAAAACACCCCTTTGACCAAGAATTTCTTGCCAACCCTCCCAAAAAATCAACGCCGGCCCTAGGCGTCACTTCTGCCTCCGTCGGCCTGCTCAGAAAATCAGAAAATCTCGCCTTCTGCCTCGATCCAAGAATCAGCTGTCCAAGTTGGATCTAGCCTTCTTCTTGGAGCAAGCGACACCCCCAACCACCAGGACTGTTCGAACAGTGGTAAGACCTCTGCCTTTCAATGAATGGACCCATTAACTTCAATATGTGTACCGATCTAGGACTGCCTCTCTACCGGAATTCTGCCCTCAACCCTTTGGAGCAAAAACGAGGGCTAGCCTCCTCATTGAGCCCCCCCGATCCTTCCAAGCATGCCCAAAACCGCTCCCAAAACCTAGGGTTTCGACCCATTTCGGCCCAAATTCTTCCTGTGCTAGCCGACTACCCCTCTGCCCTAGGTGGAACCCTCCAACAAATTCAAGAACTAGGGTTTGGTAACCCAAATTTGGTTTTTGATCCGGGTGGAAGTTATTTTTTATGGTTGGCATGAGAGGCAAGAGGAAGATGGTGAATCTTGAAGCAAAATTGAAGGACATAAATTTTCAGAAAGTTATTTTTTTGACCTCACAAGTTTTTGCTTCTCTTTTTAAGCACATTTTGGGAATTACTCACACGATTCTCCATTTTTTCAAGATTGAGGACGAGCTTTTTCGAAGACGGGGAGAGATGGGATTCCGTTGTTATTTTCCTTTTATTTCTAATATTCTATTTTGGTTCTTTTAGACATTTTATCCTTAATTAGTCTCCAAGCATGTTTGGAACTAATTAGGCATTATTTTATTTTCAGTTGACCCTTTTAGTTATTTTAGCTAATTACTTGATTAACAAGTAATTCACCCCCTATAAAGACCCCGTTTAATATCATTTGTAGTTACTTTTCCATTCTTGAAATATAAGGCTGCTTTTGATTCTCACTAAAAGTTAGAGTTTGGTGTATTTCTTTTAGTCATTGGCGTGTAGTTTACGTCACATTTAACAAGCCTCTTGGCCTAGTGGTATAAGGCTGCCACTGGGACAATCTTGGGGGTGGATTGGGTTTGGTCCCCAGTTCGATCTCGACACTGTCAATATAATGCTTGGCTAGCAGAAGCCACGAATCGCGAATGGGGATTAGTTGAGGAGCGCGTAAGCTGGCCCGGACACCTCATGGTATGCTACCAAAAAAAAAAAGAAAAAAAAAGGACATTTGTGTATGTTTAACATCGTCTGGCTATGGTTTTACCTCCTTACTAAAAAACATTTACTAAATAGGAGAGGCGAAGGTAAGGCAAGACAAATGCCGCCCTCACTAAAACAAATTAAATAAAAAAGAGAGGAAAATGTTGGGGCGTAAAAAAATGATGCCCGAGGTCAAAAGTTATCCAAGCCGGCCAAAATGGCTCAAATTTTGTGTTAAAAAATGGGTAAAACCTATTTTGCCAAATTTGTTTTATAGAAGATGGGATCATACCACGCATGTGTCATGGAGCAAGAGGTTCGTGCTGAGAAGATGCAATTCGTGGATTTGTCGGCGTCAGTTGTGTAGAAGGGATATCTATCAATTCAGTTACTACGAATCAGGTACAAGTTGTGTGTGGAACACGGGATTTGACATGTGGAAAGAGGGGGGTAATAAAGGTTTTAAGATTTGGTAATAAGGTGAGAGGATGTTTTCATCTTCGGAAGTGGATTTCACATGTGGAGGGTTCCAGGTTTTAAAGATTGGGTTGCTGGTGATAAGGGAGAGGCTACAATTCAAAGGAATGGGTTTGAAGCGTGAAATTGGCCTGGACTTGGGCCTCATTCTATTATTGAAGTGGCGTGATGCTTGGTGGTCTTAGTATCTTAGGTTTGGGCCAATTCATAGAAGGCTGAGCTAGTTGAATCTTGCATTCCATAAAAAGTTTAATTGGTTTAAGACTGCGTATAGACTGTTCATATCAGGTCCGGTCTTAATGAATCAAGAATTGAGCCATCATGTTTCAGTAGGCTTCGTGTTTAAGGTTGCGTCCCTCATTTCTTAAGTGGATGCAACGCAAGTTAGAACCTCATGTTAACTCAATTCTCAAACTCTCATCCAAGTGACCGTAATGCATAGTCCTGTCATAAGTGACTGATTCACAGTGAGGGTCGCGAAGTTAAAAAATGCATAGAATTGAGAGCACCACCCGAGCACCTATATTTATGTATATATATAAATATATACACCCACATTTTATAATAAATAATATATTTAATAAATATCAGAATGTGTGACCTGTCTTTTGCCATTCCATTGAAGACAATAAGCTTTGTAGTTTGATAGAATATGATGCAAAATTGACCAAATAATCATCCCACATATATTGTGGGAGACAAAATGGTTTGAAGTGATTTAGAACATTATCCCACATTGGTTGGGACTCTAAAAGATTTTTATATAAAAAGATTTTTATATAAAAAGATTTTTATATAAAAAGATTTATAAATTGAATGCATTACAGGAGGAAAGTAGAGCAGTAAACTAAGTCCCACATTGATGGGGAGTTAAATAGTGACCAGTTTGTTGTTTATAAATATTGGGTTCATCTCACTTACAAATGTGCCCATCATTGGGATGGAAAAACAGTTTAGTTTCTGTGTGTTTGAGTAAAACTAATTAACACAACAGATTTCGTCAATGTTTTGGATCAGGTTTCTCGATTTGACTAATTCAATGCGCACTTTTAATGCAAATTCGAACTGAATTTGTGGTTTTGCAGTTTGAGTGCACGTCTACCACCTTATATGGACAATTAAGGCACTTAGGTCCAGACTTAGCGATGAAGGGTAAGGAAGTTGTTCGTGTTCTTCCTTCTTTTATGTGAGAAAAAGTCGCTCTTAATATCAAGTAGCTAATACCCAACACGTGGAAGGTGCGAATCTAAGACTTGAGTCGAGTGGTTGTGTTCATTTTTACGTGGAAGGTGGAACTCTTTGCTGTGTAGTATGGGTACGTGATACGTTAAGGGTAAGCTATGACGGTCCGCGGAGAGCTATTATTTATATTATTTTGGGTACCATATAACATGTATTTTACATATGTATACTACACTTGAGAACACATAATAGTTTTATTTTAGTTAGATGCATTTTTTTATCGACACTTCGTATTGGAGTACTCAAGTTCTTGTAGATATATTTTCGCTGCCACGAAAAAAGACACTATAAAATACAAAATAAAGTCCATAAATGACAAATAAAAGACACTATAAAATACAAAATAAAGTCCATAAATGACAAATAAACCGCATCAAATACAAATATACCGTAACAATTATAATATAAAACAAACCCTATTAAATACAAAGTATACTCAAACAAATATAAAATTGCAATTCAACCTTATAAAATACAATATGTATATATATAAATACAAATTATTTACTTAAATAATGGAATACATTAAAAAATTTCAAATACACTCCTAATGTTTTAGAATATATAAAACTATAAAGGAACATGACACATCATGCTTTAGGCCCGACAAGCAATCGTGACGTGCATGTTCTACATCAAGTGCAAAGTTACAATAGTACCTTTGGCACAGAAATCTGCTAGTAGTTAAAACAGAACAGATGCTTTGTTTGCAATTGATGAGAGGGTACTTTGTGTGGTAATGCAGGAGAGTTGGGGAAGGGGGTTAGATTGCTGATTATCATGTGTATATATATATAGGGTCTTTAGGTAGCTGCCTTCCTTGTTTATATTTGTAATTTACAAGACTTAACTCCGTAGAGGTTGATAATTATCGTAATTCATCTGAGTGCCATTTCTACTTTTTTTTAAAAAATTTAATATTCGATACTTGTTTTCCAAGTTATGCATTCATGTTGAGTATGGTTCAATAGGTCTAGGGTGAGGGTTGGAGGAGTTTCTTTTATTCCCCGCCATTTTTTTTTTTTTGACTTCAGTACATTACGAAATTTTGAATTTAGATTTTAACCCAAATTAGTCAGTTTATTAAACTTTAGTACATTTTTTGCCGCTAAATGTGAAAATTTTGTTACCAAAAGTGATCTTTGCTGATATTTATCAACGAACTTTTTTCGAAAGTCTATTAAACTAATTGATTGAATTAAAGTCTAAAATCGAAAATTAGTAATACAATAAAGTTAAAAAAAAATCTTAAGTTTTCATATGTACTCAATTGAAATTAGAATGTGTAGTCAAACTAACTCAATACAACATAAACATAATTGTTAAAATTATGTAATTATATTTATTAATCTAAGTGCACTCAAGGTGCTCCCAATCACATTCATCAACCAAATTTTGTATCGAGTCTTTGGCTCACGGTAGAAGAAATTCAGAAAATGCAAGTATATTTATTTTAGAAGAAATTCATAATAGAAGAAAATCAGGCTACGAAGTTTTTATTTTTTAATTTATGATTATTTTGCACTTGATTAAAATGCAAGTATATTTAGTTCATGCGAACTAAATATTTTTTTTAGTAAATGCGAACCCACCTTGCAGATCAATTTTTTTTAAATAGTAAAAAAAAAATTGGGCTCATTCTTTTTACAGTGTCTATTAACATTCATTGGACCCCCCCCCACCCCCCACCCACACACACACAAAAAAAAATAAAAATTGGGGGTCTATATAATGTTTAGATATTCTATAAAAATATCCAAAATCAATTTTCTTTTACTATCTAAAAAAATCGATCAATATACTCGGTCCACATTTGATCCAGCCCATGTCTTATCCTATATATTTACGTATTTGTAGCTAATATTTGTGATCTAACGGCTTTTTTATACTTCATTGCAGGATTAAGGCACCTCATATTTGCTACGTTTCATCCTGTATCTTAGGAATTGTTAGAAATGCTTTTCTTTTCATAAAACCATGCCCTTTTTGTCTACAGAGAGCTACACAGTACTTGGTATTTTGTAATTTACTATAAATGCAGTTCTTTTGTTATGTACTATAGCCTCATTTAATTATTTAATAACATAGGCTTTGGACTCGCATCACCTGAGCTATGAAAAATATTGAAATGGCCAAGTTATTTTGCTATGTGATTTGTTGTTCTATCATTTTAGCTTCTTGGTGGATTGTTGTCGTAGTAAGTCTCCAAATGTTGCCCCCGATTATTGAGAATTGTCTCGTTGCAGTATTATTGATGTAAACTACGGCCGGCAAATGGACGGAAGTGAGTAGATTTTGTCGGGTCGGTAACGGGTTAGGGTCCGATATGGGCGGGTTAATAGCGGGTTGATAGTTGTTGCGGGTAAACCGTCGGCCCGTTTTCTCATTTAATTTTTAATTACAGATTCTCAGTTTAAATGAGTAGGAAGGACAACGGGTCATTTCTCAACCCGCCTAAACTCGCAATTAACCGATGAGTTTTTAGTGATCCATATGTTACTCGCCTGAAACAAACATGATGGTGCCGATTCTCAACCATTGCAGATAGAAATGAGTGGACGGTACCGTTTGTGTCTATTTTGCGGGCCCATAATTTAAATGAAGTGGAATCAACAAACAAACAAGAATGACCATAATTAAAAGAAATAACCGAAGTGTAATACTTACAAGGGTTTATTATATACGAGGTGGTGTACATGTGTGACCATTACGTGAATTTAGATGTTCAATATATAGGAATCATAAGCTTACCATCCACTTTTGAAATCCGAACTAAGAATATATACTCGCAATAAAAAAATGGTTTTACTTGCTGTTTAACCCATAAAATGTTCATTTGATATTTATATTGGCTTAATAAATTAAATTGAGTAGCTAAATTTTTTCTAACTTCCACATTTTACATTTCTTAAGATTGATAAATAAAGTAAAAAATTGGAAAATTATGCATAACGAAGAGGGTCTTTTGTTATATCAAGAACACTAGAAAAATCTATATTACTACCAAACATAGGAACTGCCAAACATATATTAAAAATGACTTTAACACAAACCTTAGATAATAAATTTACTCTAAAACTCCTGAATTTAATATAAGCCTCTTTTATAATCAAAATAACTTAAAAAAACTTACTATCAATGAATCCATAATTAAATGTTTATTTTTTTTGTATTTTTATATTTTTTTGCACACAATTATTTAATACCAAAAGGTACCAAAAAAAAGCCTTTTCACAAAAATATACATTTTACACTATCATAACCATGTATATGAAAGAGTAAGATTAACTCTCTCACTTCAATTCCACTTTTATATAATAGCTCCTATTCAATTGTCAAAGTTAATGGCTTATTAGAAATTTCATGAAACGTGGGAGAGTGTATGAATACAAATATAACCTACATGCGTAAAATGTTATGAGTTAATTTACTTATATAAATGATTAAATAAGAAATATTATGCATAGAGAAATCATGAAAAGTTTGATATGTCATGGTCAGTGGGAAAGGTAAATAAGTTTAATTGAAGATTTATATTAAAATATATTTTATATTCACATATAGTCCATTAGTCAAAAAATCCTAAAGGGATCCACACCCTCCTAAGACGGGAGCCTTATGCATATATAACCTTTTTTATATTAGTTATTAGTACATGATAGATCAAAATTCATTATGCTCATTACATAAAAATGTTTATTTTATGGGTACATGAAATTTCATATATAATCAACCAGAATCTAACTTGAGGCATCTGAGACAAAAACTAACTGAAATGGTAGAAATAATGCAAAATTTATCTCTTAAATAATATTGTGGGATCCAAATCATCATTAAGCGCATTTCGACTTGTCCGAGCAGGCGGAACAGATCATCGCTCTGCCTCCACCCATTTCGTCAATGAAGAGATTAACACAATCATTCATCACATGTATATTTAAACATTGATAGGTTTAGTTGGTTACCAACACTCTCAGATGAGATATTCAGAATCACCACACGAGCCAGTACTAAGTTGGGAGAGTTTCTTAAAAAACTCAACCACTTTGCACCACTACAAACACAACCCTTACGCTAGGACTAGTAGTGGCAAATGAGCGGTTATGGAGGGGTCAAAAATGAATACGGATAAATTTGAGCGGGTCAAAAGCGGGTCGGACAGAATAATTTGGACGAGTTGTGTCGGGTCAAATCCGGGTCGGGTCAAACCCGGATCGGGTTGGGTTGACCCGCTTTTTTTTTTTTAAAACAATTATAATACCATATACGGATAAATATGGTATAATAATTTCGAAAAAAAATATACAAGTAAGTACTTGAATAAAAAAAATCTTTAAACTCTTTGGTAATTTGAGTTTTATTTTTGAGAGGTTCCAAAACCATTTTGACCCGCTAATGACCCACCAACAAACCGTCTTATTGGATCGCTCAAACCATTTTGACCCACAAACATAATTAATGGGTCCCAAACACATTATTTTGGGTGGATTATTGACGGTTTCATCCTCAAAAGCTCATATTGCCGGAGCTACCTAGGATCAAAGGGGATGTAGTTCTCGAACTTTGAGAGGCATTAATGGGAATTAAGAAATCACTCACTGGACGTAGTTATTTGCTGAACCACATATGTTTTTGATTTGTGTGAGTATTTTTATATTCTTTCACTAGTTACTTTCTGCAATTCATTTAATTTTGATTAATTGCACTCATAAATATCAATTGAGTATTTAATATATTATTCTCATCCATTTATATTATTTAATGAGTACAAAGCATATGAACTCTAAGAATTCGCCTTATGTTTAAACCTAATGAAAGAACTCATAAACCTAAAGCAACGAAAGCCACAATAAAATAATTATACCTATTTGCTTTGCTTTATGTATCATTTATATTTTTTAATGAAAAGACTTTGCAATATGACCCTTGCCAATTATACAATCCTAATTTTGCAACTCCACCCCGAGTGTTTATTAAAAACGACCCATTGTTACATATCAACCACAAATAATAGAATTCAATACCCTTATAACAATTAAGAAGGAAGTGTATATTCCCATGAGTTCCTTTATAAAAATTAAAAGAAACTTTAGAGAAATATAACTTAAAACTCAACAGGATCTAAACATTTTATGGTCCCACAAAATTAACGGTCGGCCAATTACCATAAATGGTATATTATAATATGGGGGTAAACATTTATATCAAACATATTTATCTTTGTTGATTCATAACAAATGTTCTATTTGATGGGTAACATTTGTCCTTGCAGATGCGTAAAACTTATTGAAGCATGCCAATTTACATTTCCACCCTTTATTTTTTTGCCTCTCCCTAAAAAAACCAAAGCAATTTTTTTTCTAGGCCTAAAGAAACTCATTATTTTTCATATTTTCATACATGTATAATCAAACAAATAAATAAGCAATTTTGGAATGGAAAAAATCAATAATAATTATGGGGACCCATTTAACATAGCCCAAGAGAGTAACCGACCAACCCGGATCCATCAGAGTGTTGCCCGGCCTAAATCATAATTTAACTCGCACATGAGTATCCCAAATACGCTAAAACACTTATGAATATAGTCAAATCAGTTGTCAATAATTTCGGAAGATATATTCAGGTGATCCGTGATATATTCAACGTGTTAATTGAGTTCCTTGTACAACTCAACCTCTACTTTGATACACCTATAAATTATACACCCTACTCGGGGCAAAGGGATGTAACCTGAGATCTTAAGAGACATTTAATAAAAATAGTAACCTCTTCGTGCACGTAGGCAAATTATCGAACCACGTATATCGTTGTTATTTAATCTTTAATTTTTGTCTTTGTGATTGTTTTCGTGAATTTTTTTATTGTGATATTTCTTGTACTCGTAATTGGCGCTGTCTGTGAGAAGCGATTTCCATTCCTATGAAAATCTTCACAAACAGAAAGCTCGCAATGTCTCACCTTAGCAGCAACATTCCTTAAGTTGGCGATGTGCAAGAAGACCCAGTTTCTCCTAGGGTCATGTCCGAAATTTGCCAGCACACAAACCCTAAGTTTCGTCAGGAAAGGCAACCTTTTAAAGAAAGACAGGGAACACCTAGATCTACACAGATCTCTAGGTTGGTCGACTCTTATGAAGCCAGGCTTAGCGAACAAGAGGAGGCTACACGCCTCCAGGTAAAAGAGAATGCTCGCCTATAAAGATGACTTGAGAGGATGGAGAGAGATCTCTATAAGGGCGCCAGGAAACGTCGAGATAGGACTCTTATTCCTCAGGTGAGTAACACTCGCAGCCGAGGGAGGAGCTCTAGGCATGACCAGGAAAGAACTAAACGTGACGGTGTGACACCCTCCTACTAAAATACCGGGTGGCCAGCCCGTGATAAAAATAAAACATTGGTCTCATATGGCTCATTCTTAGCATCACTGTAGAAAACATTTTAAAGTTACTAACCACCTACTAATTTAATTAGACTGGTGTCAAATTTTATCTTTCATTAATTAACAACAGTAAAAATTAAATAATAATAAAACCATCAATACAACTAATAACTGAATCCCACACATAGGAATAACATAAATTAATATAACCGAATCAACTATCGGTTTAACAATAAAATACAACAGTAACTGAAACAATAAGCCAGATACACAAAGTCCGATAAGTAAACTAAATACAAAATCTGAGGGCGACATGCCCAAATGAGTAGTGAAAAGTTCCTACACTAGGAGTAAATAAACGAAGCGTCTATAACAAAGTCCTGCAACTTCCACACGAGCTGCAATTGTGCATTCATGGATAGAATCCTCAAACCGGGCGTCCCTGTGGCTGGACACCTAAAATGTTTTGGAAAAGATTTTGACACGGGTCAGAGCCCAAGTAAAACATTTTCAAAATATTTAGCAAGCAGTTAAATTGCAATAATCAAATATGCACGCACACTTTTCATATTTAAGCTAGTGTAACACTCTCTTGAGACATAGCTTACCCTTCATCTAATGTGCACACTTAACGCTTGCCATCTACCTTCCATAGTTAAGCTACCCCACCTAACTAGCCATAACAAGTCTCCTTCTACATACTAACTCATTGTACCCACTCGTATTACCCATATAATATGTTACCTAATTTCCATGTCTTTTATCCCATTTTAAATTTCCCAGTATATGTTCATTTCTCCCCATAATATAGTTATTCTTAATGTCACTATCTTTCTCTTCTACTAAACTCACACAGTAGAATAAAATCACATGTATACATATTATATATCACACTGTTATATATATACTAACACGACACCCCTAAGCCGAGTTGCTGTGCGAGTATACTATGCTATAATGTCCTGGTACATCATCTACTAAACACACGTAGTAGAATAAATCACAAGTATATATATTCAATATAGCACCCCTCGGCTGGGATCTGTGGTGCATGCATACTCTACTATCAAGTCCCGGTACATCACACACTGTGTAAAGGACCATTGGTTCAGTATCTCACTCGAACCATCATCACAAATCACACATTGGAGGTGAATATAGTTCCAAGACTATGGGGCTATGCACAAACCTACGCACCCATATGACCGTCATCACTATCATTATCACAGATAACCCGTACCTAGGTTCTATATTCTGAGGCACAAGTGAAAAATTCCCCCAAAGGCTCATCAGGAAATGACTGTCCCGACGCGAAAACCTCATGTGATAGCAAGTAGCGTAGGTATGTCGTAAACATAATAAATCATACAAATCAATATATGTATACACACAACCTATATCATATATCCCATACATAGCATATATATCTCCCGAATTTCCTACGTATTATTTAATTTTAATTACACTTTTTATCATATATTCCTGAGTATCCATCACTACTCGAAGTGTGCCAATTATCCTTTAGAATATTTCAGTAGGTAATTCACTCAAATCATACTGATCTAAGTTATAGGTTCGATCCTCCCCCGAATCCGTTACATTTCTAATTACACCGACTAATCTAATCAATTTCACATTAATTAATTTATTAAAGTAGTGTCACCCAACTATAATACTCTGACTCACTCATATGGTCCGTATCTTCACACTTTAGAATTTGTTACACAAAAATCCACTATTAAGGTTAACACCTCTCGTTAAATTCACTATTCGATAATTTATTATATATTTATATAATAAATTAGACCGGCTAATCTGTGCCTAACTCTCGTAGCACTAGCCTGAGAAATATCAGAGTCAAAACCCCGACCCTTAATTTAATTACTATCCTCTCAATTAATTTTTATCCAAGTGGTATCACTCAATCAAAATGCCCGAACTCCCTTTATTGGTCCGTATTTTAACCTTTTAGAATTCCTTTCACCAAATTCGGTTAATAAGTTTAACACCACTATTAAATTTAATAGTGCTTAATCCTCATCCCATACGACTCTAAGTATTAGGTTCCATTTAATTTCTATCAATTAAATTCCACCTTAAGATACCAGCCCGTATGCTAAATTCATCCAAAATTCCCATTCGAATACGTTCGTATATTTTCGACATATATAATCGAGTGTCGTTCATTATAAATACTCTTAAATTCATACTCCAGATTCATCCTTCTCTAATCCAAGATAAAATAATATTCCTTTATATATTTTCAAAGTCCTTTACTCATCTACGGACATCTCCAAATAACCCGAATTTATTTCTTCCTTAAGATGTCGGTCTCGCGCACCCTATCTTAGAAAAATCATATCAAATCCAAAAACAATAAAAAAAATACGAGGTCGGCGCCCACGCGACCGTGACAAAAAGATGTACAATATAATATTTTATAATAACTGAAGGGATCAATCGATCGAGGAATTGGTTCTATCGATCGATCGACCAGATATCAGTCATCTTCCCCGATTTCTTTTTCCACCATTTTTAAACTCTGAAACTTTCCAACCTCAATCCAAACCTTGATTACTTTATCTCCCATATTTATTTCATCTATAAACATGTTCAAACACTAATATATGAAATTAATCCTCAGTGATTTTCGTTAAAATTCTAGGGTTAATAAATTGGTTTTTTCTCAATACCCCTTAAATAACAATTCTCAATTCGATTCAATAATCCGAATTCAACAACAATTTCTACAGGTCATCGATTATAAATCATATTCTAGACTCATATGATATTATTTTCACATCAATTAAACATCAATTTCACCCTTAATGCTTAAATTCCCCCAAACCCAGATTTAACATGTGATACCCTCCAAAAACGAATTTCGCTATAATAACTCATCCCAAAATGAATATGGTTTACACCCACCATGATATGAATCGAAATACCGCAATTTAAATGAAAGCAAGTTTAACTACTTGCCCGAATAATTTCTTAGGGTCTGATTTTCTTTGTTGTAGGCGAATGTTTGACGAGGAACACACTCCTCTTCCTTTAGTTTGGCTCCCAAAAGATCCCGAATTTGCTCTCCCAAACTTCCTCTGCAGATTTAGTTTTCTCCCGTTGAGTTATGGCTACCATACCCTCTCACATTTTGGTTTTATTATGCCAATCCCGTTTTTAGGCTTGTGGGCTTTATTAAAATGGCCTAAACACTCCCGTGTGGGTCCGATTATGCCTAAAAATGCCCCGAGACCCAATTACTACCCCCGGGTACTCTATTTTGACTATCTCGAACCTTTCGGACTCAACCGTATACTCAAAATCATCATTCGAGTTACTTATCTAAAATCTCACATTTCAACCTCAAATTACGACACATATATTCTTAAAAGAAATTACCCGAATTAATTTAAATCTCAATTCTCCAAATAAATTGAATCTTCCAATTTAAATAAATTCCCTAAATTAAATAGTTTCTCCAAGTCATCAATTTAGTTTAAATTCTAATTCTCCAAATTAAATAAATTATTTATCCTAAAAATACGGGTTGTTACATACTTCCCCTTATAAAGGAATTTCATCCTCGAAATTAAGATAAGTCTAGTACTTCAATCCTCGAATACTTCCCCACTCACATGCCATTAAGACCGCTACACATATTTATACCTCTTCTAAATGCGAATTATATTAAAATTAAATTAATTGTCCAGGGCGCCCATACACCCTATACCCATGCATAATTGCACAAAGATTACCCGACTCCACTAGCCTTAAATTGTAATACAACTTTCAACTTACAGTTATAACTACCTGAATGCATAATAGCCAAGGTACCAAAACTATGTGCTAGTGACCAAACATCTCCCCACTTCCAACGTTATGCTAAGTTTTATGCATGGGATGTCTCGCAAAGAGAAATCTAAACAAGGAACCCCCCGATACGCTACTACCTAGCATTGTCGGTCGGCAAGATCTGTTTAGGCCTAAATCCATAGTTAGTACCCCCAAATCCCGTCTCCTGACATAAAAGTATACTCGACCAAATTCATATTACCAAAGATATCATAAAATATAGCGCCCTTACTATCACTAGTATTTTAGCGTGAGTCAATCACATGCTACGTATCCTCGCTCGTTACTAAGCATATCCACTCTGAATCCCATCGGTAAAGGTCCCTATTCCCCGCGATCAAATATAATAATACAAACACTTTCTCTTAAGTCTATTATGCAACACACGATAACATATATACACGAATGTATATACTAAACCCTCTTTCAGGTGATAACTAACACATGTAAATCATATCTCAGAATAGTGAACACAAAGTCTCACCATACTATATACTATAGCCCAAACATTTCAGTATAATTATTATTAACGTCTCGTACGTAATATATTTATCTCGAGCTCAGCTCCGCACTCTCGGCACGACTATATCATACGAGTATTCTCGATTACCCCAATTTTCAAATTAAGTCCTTCTCGACCCTACCCCACCCATTAACTTGTGGTGCAAAAATTTTCTCAGTGCATCCTTCGAAGCACTACCTTGCTCCACTGGCCGCTCCACTAGCCATATATCATATTAACTCTCAACTTAAAGTGTTTCCTCTACTAGTTTAATAATTTAACATTTAAAACCGATGCACTAGCATCCAATAATGTCTCACTATTCCCAACATTTATTACGATCCATGTGTGTAACCTCCCGTAATGAAGTTCAAAAGAACTTTTCCCAATGCACTATCCCCTAACATTACCGGTCATCGAAATCCGTGCATTCCAAGCACATAACCAAGATATCACAAATTTTATCTCCTAACACATAAATCAAATCATCTATGCCCATATCTCTCAAGGCGTCACACGATACTATTCTCTCACTATCACTAAGTTCTCAGCACTTACACAACCATGAGTTAAATCTCTCCACTCAACGGTAAACTTGACATACCCTGAATCACATTAGTAAAAGTCCCTATGCACCAGGATCCAATATAACTAGACACACGTACTCTCTGAAGTATACTTTATAAAACTATCATCACGAGCTCGACCATATTTTAAGTGAGACATCATAAAATACCCATCATACCCCGAAACAACGAACATGATAGGCTTGTTGTAACCTCTCACCATTAGAACCATACCTCGAATATTACCTCTCAAAACGAGATAGCCTCATAATATATATATATATATATATATATATATATATATATATCCTCTCAGTGTTCACACCCGCTCCCCTGCAGATGGATATAAAGAGAGCCCCTCTATTCAATGGTGAATAACCACACACTATAGTCGTATTTACGATACCTCTACTAAACCCGTTTCACATGCGAATCTACAATAACAACCGTCATTCTAGCCGAATTTTCCCAATCCTCGCTTGCGTATTTTCACCACGAGTCCATTTTCAACTTACGAACCATTTTTTATTCTCCGTATCCACCTCATTGGGTACAAAGTTAGCTAAATAAGTCAACTCTCCTTCATGTTCGGTCACTGTCCGTCCCTTCTGAAGTTGGACTGAAATTTCCTTTACTCCTCTGTTTAAACAACTAGTAAGGGGATTTGCGATTAAATCGCACCCCAATTTCCTCGTTATCCATGGTATCTCTACATGGTTGTGTAACCTGCTCCCACCACTACTACGCCGCTCCTATGAGCAAAATTTTTGCCTTAAATTTAACCTCGGGTGTCACTGCACTCCACCTTACTAAATTTCCTTTAGGTTATCTCTTTCCATTAACCCATTACACTTCCCCACTTTCCCAAATCCTCACAGATGGATCTTCAAAGGAGTTCCCCCGACTCCATCCCTTTATCAACTACACTGGGTGAGTCTGAATATGAACCACCGCTTTCTACGAAAGTGTTTAGGGAAACTAATGCACCCTGGTGTTTATCCTAATTCCATCTATGGTAAACAATAATTATGGTGACTTATATCGCGATCACCATATCTAGAATATTCCATGCCTTCTGCCGAGCCTCCCCTCCTGCAGTCCTTCTAACGACCCTCATTAGTCATCCCAAAGTTATTCGGTGTACAAAGACCAACCGAACTCGTAATGAATCGCATCCACTATACTTAATAGCAGGAGAACGTAAGTCGCATGCATGAAGGAATACAACAATCCTATAATAAGGCTCTATAGCAAAGAACACTACGCTAAAACGTAATAAGCCGCACAGATCCTAAGGACTCTAGAACCTGATGCTCTGATACCATCTGTAACACCCCACCTACTAAAATACCGTGTGACCAGCCCGTGATCAAAATAAAACATTGGTCTCATATGTCTCATTCTTAGCATCATTATCGAATTTTTTTAAAAGTTACTAACCATCTAGTAATTTAATTAGACTGGTGCCAAATTTTATCTTTCATTAATTAACAACAGGTGGAAAATAAATAATAATAAAACCATCAACACAACTCATAACTGAATCCCACATAGATGAATAACATAAATTAAGATAATCGAATCAACTATCAGTTCAACAATAAAATACAACAGTAACTGAAACAATAACCTGGATACACAAAGTCCGATGAGTAAACTAAATACAAAATCTGAGGGCGACATGACCAAATGAGTACTAAAAAGTTCCTGCACTAGGAGTAAATGAACGAAACGTTTATAATAAAGTCCTGCAACTTCCACATGAGCTGCAGTTGCGCATTCCTGGATAGAATCCTCAAACTTGGCGTTCCTGTGGCTGGACACCTAAAATATTTTGGAAATTGTTTTGACACGGGTCAGAGCCCAAGTAAAACATTTTGAAAATATTTAGCAAGAAGTTAAATTGCAATAATTAAATATGCATGCACACTTTTCATATTTAAAAAGAGAGATGCCAAATTTTATTAATTAAATTAACCATCAACCAAATAATTTAAAACATCATTTAACAATCGGATAAACAATCTCAATGAATAACCAACGAAATGAAATAAACTGACGTCTGGAGTAAACACCCCAATAAAATAAAGCAAGGTTTAATAAACCCAATACAATCGTCTGAATAAAAATTAATAAATCCAACAACTAAAATGAAATAGATGACCGAACTAATGTCTCTAGATAGAAATAGGTGACATGCCCTAACAAATGCAGATGATCTCTTAATAGAAATCAAAGGAATGTGGAGGCATCTAATACCGAGGTTCTGTAACTTCCACAATAGCTATAGTACGTCAACAGAATGGAACTCCTATGTTTGGCGTCCCTGTGGCTGGGCACCTAAAAGGTTTTTATAAAAAAAAAAATTAAAAGCAAACGGGTCAGAGCCCGAGGTAAAAATATATATTTTTTAAGACAGCAAGTGTTTAAATTACAATTTAAACAACACATATATTAAACATGCTAGTCACGTGCCCTCACTTGAGAATCTCACCCCTTAACTATTGTGCACGACAAACGCATATTTATATATTTATATACCCAATTACTAGTTACACTATCTAGCCTAACCGATCTCCATCCGTTTTATACGTAATCGGATTACCTTATGTTTTTACTCGATAATCCCCAATTATTAAATACTATCATATTCCGTATTTCATTAACCAAATTCACATAGTTTAAAACCCAAGTTTATTTCTCACGTACTTTCATTATCTTGGAACCTCATTTTATCTTTTCTACTCAGCAACACAGTAAAACAAATGCAAGCATATATATATATATATATATATATATATGACCGGGCGGAAAAAGTGTGCGCGTGTAAGTGCACAGTCGTCGTGTGTTTCGCCACCGCGATACAAAAGAAAACCTAAGCTACTACTACACTTGACAAGCAAGCACAGCGGTAAGTCGGGTATCGTAAGAAATCCACAGGGAGTGATTAAATTTTAGATGTTAATTGTTTAATTACTTCAGGAATAAAAGTGTAAAATAAATAAATGAAAAGATGATAGGTTGGTTGTGGTAACAAAAGAAAAGAATAAGTTAACGATAAATTAAAGGAAAGCGAGGATCGGGATCGCATACACACATTCACGAGCTAAACAACTACTAATTAGAATTTCGGTTCCAAAACATTTAATCGATCATTTTCAATTAATCATAAACATCACACAATAAGGAATTTAACCCAAAGTTGCGAGATTAAACATTTAACTGAAAATGGTCACACGCGGATTAAATTCGGATTGTCGCTATAAACACTAAAGTTGCGTGACAAATAAAGATAAACGCATAACAATCCCACTTTAATACACGCGGTTTCAATTAAACGCAATTTTACACAAAACCTAATTTTCGAGGTCCAAACCCGAAAATGGCGGAAATGAAATCCCGACCCTATTTATCTAAGGGTACATAATGAATTAAACTAATTAACAAAGCAATAAACTAATTAAGCAAGAAATAAATTAATCTAGGCAAGAGATATAAATGACATCAATGGAAATAAATCAAGAAATCAACTATATTAATGGTAGGTGTAATGAAAATCCAACTTACAACACCCAAAAGTTGTCACACCAAATGAGGAAGAAGAAGAGCTCCCAAAACCCACCAAACCCTAACTAAAACTAACCTAAAAATGAAGAGATTTCTCTTCAAAATGAAGAATAAGTGTTATAAACAAAATATCCCATGGCAAACTTGTAATAAAAGGGAAGAAAACCAAAAATCTGGAGGCCCGAATCGATTCGGAAATGGTCCGAATCGATTCGGAAACAGGGGAAGTTCGAATCTGCAATTCTGCAGAATTCCGAATCGATTCGGTTTTGGGCCGAATCGATTCGCAACCTACAGGTCTGAATTCTGCAGCTTTGTCCTGTTTTACGGAAAATGCCGCCATTTCTTCGTTATAGCTCGAAATGAGGCACGGTCGGAGGCTACGCGAAGATAACTCAGAGGACTACAACATCCAAGAAGACATTGGGCCAAAAATCCAAAATATGAAATGACTAAAATGCCCTTGAATGTGACCTTGAGTGTGAATTTGAAGTAAAAACCATCCTAAAAATGCCATAACTCTTTCGATACAACTCAGAATCATGCACCGTCGGCGGCCACGCGAAGAGAAATCAAAGGTCTTCAACTTCCGTGAAGAGCTCGGGATTCAAAACCGAATGCTGGAATTACTAAAATGCCCCTGAAGATGCAAAAGTCGACGAAACAATTCCGGAAAGCGTCCGAACTTCATACTAAGCATCCAAATACCTACAAAAGCTCAATTAACCCCTGAAAAACATGTTAACATAGAAATCCGAGGTTGTCTGGTTAACGAGCATAAATATAGGGATTAAGATACCCGAGGGGGCTAATAAGGCGTAGGTTAACGGGTGAAATACGCAATATTTGCGTCGTATCAATATATATATATATATATATATATATATATATATATATATATATATATATATATATTTCTCATACTCAATATATATAAGTTACAGCACCCCTAGGCTGAGCTGTGGTGCATACATACTCTACTATCAAGTCCCGCTACATCACGTACGTGAGGATCACGAATTTCGAATCTCTCAGGAATCGAATCAAAATAAATCACACATATTGGAGGCGAACATAGTTCACATACCCATGGGTCACGCACATACCTACGCTCCCGTGGTCAGCTGACTTATTAACTCACAAATAAGTCTTCACAGTCCTATGTTCTTGAAGTACCAATCTAAATACCCTCGAAGGCACACAAAGATAAGATGGCCCTTTCCTGAAAATCAACCTCCCGTGATAGCAAGTACGGTAGGTATGTCATACACATAAAAATCCATATACTAAGTAGTCACACAACTTAGATAATTATCATATTAATATAGGTATATTCCCTCCCTATATCATAGTCTCACACGTATCATAGTATTATCCCGATTATCTCATGTAACATGTTTAGCACGATAACTCTCGTCGTATAATTCCGAGTACTTAAACCTAACTCAAAAGGTTACTAAGTCTCCCGCTCATCTCTAAGGTTATCTCAGTAATTCATGGCCCCCTTACTACCGTTCCTACCCTTAAATTATTTTCTAATCGAATCAAATTCTCAATATACACACTTTCGAAAAGCATCTGTTCGATTAATTACTCTTCTTTTCCCCCAATTCAATCCAATATGCACTAACATTACTCGGGTCCTAAGTATATCTTAATGGTCTCCCCTAAGTCCCAACATGTTAAATCAATCCTCTCTAACAAGTTTTAAATGTTGGATATCAATCAATTTAATAAAGGAAAAATTCACATTTTCTAGAGGGGTCGATCGATCAAAGAAATGGGTCGATAGATCGAGCAGTTGATCGATCGATCGGTTATCTGCCCAGATTTTCCTTTAACAGTTACGGGTTTCCCACTTTTATTCCTCCAATTCTCCATTACAAAGTCCCAAACAGCCAAACAAGTTTACTAACTATTAAACCAACATATCTACATAAGTTTTAATGTCCAAGAATCATTAATCTATCATGGAACATCAATTTCTTAGATCAAGAGTCATGAGTATTACACAACCATAGTTCTTAAAGATTCCTATAATAAATCATCATAAATATCAGTTTAATCTCGTGATTCCTAACCCTTAATTTATAATTTCATTTATTCAATGTTTCCAGAAGATCCACTACATGCATACCTACCCAAATTCGATAATTAAGTCTCCAATTTTATATTTTTGCAATTATTCATAAATTGACATCAAACCTAATCTAACATGCAGAGTATATGCCTTAAATAATTGAAAGATAAATCATTTTCCTCTGATTAGAAGTTTTTGATCCTTTGATGACGAAGTTAGTTGGTTCTCTCTCTCTTTTCACAAATTCGGCGGTGGTGTGTGTATGGTAGTTGTTTGGCCTTGGAACTCTCTTGAAACCCTTGCTTTCTTCTCACGTTGATCTCTCTTGTGTTTAACATATAATGGACCTAATAACCCTAGGGATTTGCTGATATATAAAACCTAAATTTCGTAGGTTACTATTCACCAAAATTAGAAATGACTAAAATACCCTCCCGGGTTGCCGGTTTGGCCTAAAACTACCCCGGGACCCATCTAAACCCCCGGGTAGACTTTTCTAACTATCTCGACCCTTTCGCACACTTTGACGTACTCGAAATGTCCATACATATGATATAAAAATAATTTACTTTTAAGTCCATTAAATTGGGTCCTAACACGACTAACACGCTCATCCCAACTTATTTACCGAAAGTGTCATATTTTCAACTCGCAAAAATTTTAATAAATACAAAATCAAATATTACTATACTCGCTCTGTAATATTCAACATAATTATCATAATCAAATATTAACTCTCTCGTCTCGCTAGTATTTAAATTCGGATTAATTTCCAATTAATTTTCTAATTTAATTTAATTAATCCCATAATTTAAAAATCAGTAAAAATACGGGGTATTACGTACTTCCCTCCTAATAACGAAATTTTGTCCCAAAATTCGGAAATAAAATATACCTGGCAAAAATAACTCTGGATAACGCTCGCGTATCTCATCCCCGCGCTCCCAGGTAGACTCCTCAGTATTATGATGCCGCCACTGAACACATACTAGCGGTATTACCTTCGACCACAATTTTGTCTCGCTATAGTCTAGGGTAGCAATCGGTCCCTCCTCGTAGGAATTATCAGGCTGTAGATCAATATCCTCTAAAGCAATATGAGTATGGGCCAAGTCATCTTTAAAATATCTCCTCAGCGAAGAAATATGGAACACGTCGTGGATCCTATGCAAGTGTTCCGGTAACCCAAGTCTATAAACAACTGACCCAATCCGCTCGATGATAGGGAATGGCCCCATATATCTAGGTGCCAACTTACCCTTCTTCCTAAAATGCATAATCCCCTTCATAGGAGACACTCGTAGCAACACTTGGTTCCTCAATTTGAACTCTTGAAAGAACCGCTTAGCGTCGGCGTAACTTTTCTGTCGATCCTGAGCAACCCGAATACGACTTCGTATCATCTCTATCCTCGCCGAAGTATCGTGAATCACCTCCGGCCCAAGTAGCTTGTTATCCCCCACCTCTAGCCAACATGCTGGGGAACGACAAGGTCTACTGTACAACGCCTCGAATGGAGCCATACCAATAGTAAACTGTTAGGAGTTATTATAGGCAAACTCCACCAGTGGAAGATATTGCTCCCAGCTGTAACACCCCGCCCGCCCGGGGAGAGCGAACGGAGCGCTACTCACAATAAAAACTAAACTAAATCCACAATTAACAAGGTATAGAGCATCTAAATCCCACAATAAAAAGAGAAAACCACTAATCTCATATCTCTTCAAATACAAATACAACCAATCTCTTGAATAAATACAACAACTATCTATCTCGAATAAAAATAAACCTCCAATGCTCTATACATCAAAATAAATAAAATCTTCCAACTTGTATTCTCGAATATTCTTCCCAAAATATTCAAGCTAAAAATCAATCTCCACAGCGCCCGAAATCCACGCTAACCTGCCACTAAAAGAAAATACGGGGAAGTACACAATACGACAGGAAAGATGCTCAACAAATACGTTTGCGATGAATAAAATGTAACAATACTAATGCGAATATTCAAATCAAATGCAAATCTCAATAGAATTTTTATAAATATAATTTCTCAACAACACATTAATTAGCGTTACCAGGCCTCACCATACCACGCCATACTTTATCAAGTACCCGAAACAGGAATATTGGCGGGTGCCCAACATCAGTGCCATAATAAAATCTCATGACAACATGCCCAACACAAATATAATACCGCATGAATCAAAAATAGATTCCAACAAATAATTTCCAGATTCCAATTGAATTTAGCAATTAAAATATGAGTCAATAATCACATGAAAACAACGGAAATAACACTCGCGAGATTAAGAAGCATATTGTGTAAAACCCCATACCTGAAACCACCAAAAAGAACCAACATTAATCATCACATAATTTAGACTCAAAATCTATTCACACCATCACGTTATTCTCGCAAAAATAATTAAATCTCGTTCTAGCCTAAACTCGAGAAAACACCAAATAAGCCTTCTAATCTAAGGTTAAAATCTTGAATAAGTTTGGGGCTATGGTTTGTAGATGAAAGGGAATAATTTTGGAGAGGTCTTCTGGTTGAAAAGTTCGAGAAAAAGTGATTTGAAAAGCCAAGCCACAAATTAGTTGTGATATATAAAGGATTATGAGTTTGATTAAGAAAATAGTTCTAATCAGATACAAATACTAAAAACGACATTACGAACGATCAGACCGTTGGAATTGGATGAAATTTTTGAGAGAATTAACTGAAGATGAGAGGAAGCTGTATAAAAACTTCCAGCTTGATCGAACCGTCCAATATTTTTAAATATTTTTTTGTAGAGAGTTTTATGTTTTGAGGATTCTTCTTTATAATAAAAATTCAATTAAAACTCCATTTTAATTCCGATTCCAATTCCGTTTGAAAATTTATTTTTCAAATATAAAAACCAACATTTTAAATTATAAAATTTATAAAATTCAAAATTTTATTTTTCTTCGATTTCTAAAATTAATTTAAAAATTCCCATTTAAAAAAATCCGGGTTGTTACAACAACCTCCACCAAAGTTGAGGATGCACATACGCAACATGTACTCTAACATCTGATTCGTTCGCTCAGTCTATCCATCAGTCTGCGGGTGATAGACTGTGCTCAATCGCAACTCTATACCCATAGCTTCCTGGAAACTCTCCCAGAATCGAGACACAAATATCTTATCTCTGTCAGACACGATATCGAGAGGTACCCCGTGAAGTCTCACTATCTCGACTATGAATATCTGGGCGTACTGTCCCATAGTATAGTCTGTTCGGGCTGACAGAAAATGAGCTACTTTGATCAACCGATCCATAATAACCCATATGGAATCGTGACCCCTCTGTGATGTAGGCAATCCCATGATGAAGCCCATGGAAATGCTTTCCCATTTCCACCCAGGGATCTCTAATGGCTATAGGACTCCTACCAGTCTCTGATGGTCCACATTTACCAGCTGAAAAGTGGCACATTTTGACACAAACTCGGTAATATCCGTCTTTATCTCGCTCCAAAAGTACTGTCACCTCATATCCTAGTACATATTATCCCCATCGAGATGTACCGCGAATCGGGAATCGTCCGACGCTGTCATCACCTCATGTCGCAAGTCTTCCCCCCGGGAACAACCAATATCCCATTGAAACGTAAGCCCCCATCTGAAATAACAGTATAAGATTCGACCCCCTCTGCTAGAAGCTGTATTATCCGATCCTGATAGAACGGATCCGCTGCTTGAGCCTGTACTACTCTCGTAATGATCTAGGGCATAGCTGTCATCACATACATGAATGATCGGAACACTGCGTCCTGGTGTCCCAACTCGTTCCATTTCGCTTTCTACATCTCGGCCACCTCACCTACTGGCCTATGGCTCAATGCGTCTGCTACCACATTAGCCTTCCCTGGGTGGTATTAGACATCGAACTGATAATCCTTCATAAACTCAAGCCACCGATGCAGACGCATATTTAGCTCCTTCTGCGTAAAGAGGTACTATAGTGACGTGGTCTATAAATAAGTAAAATTTCTCCCCCAGGAGGTAGTGTCTCCAAATCCGAAGTGCAAACACGACTGCCGCTAACTCCAAATTTGAATTCGGATTATTGAATCGAATTGAGAATTGTTATTTAAGGGGTATTGAGAAAAACCCAATTTATGAACCCTAAAGTTTTAATGAAAATCACTGAGGATTAATTTCATATATTAGTGTTTGAACATGTTTATAGATGAAATAAATATGGGAGATAAAGTAATCGAGGTCTGGATTGAAGTTGGAAAGCTTCAGAGTTTAAAAATGGTGGAAAAAGAAATCGGGGAAGATGACTGATATATGGTCGATCGATCGATCGATCTAATTCGTCGATTGATCGATCCCTTAAGTTATTGTAAAACATGAGATTGTAGATCTTTTCATCACAGTCGCGTGGGCGCTGACCTCGTATTTTTCTGATTTTTTTTGGATTTGATATGATTTTTCTACGATAGGGTGCGTGAGACCGACATCTTTAGGAAGAAATAAATTCGGGTTATTTGGAGATGTCCGTAGATGAGTTAAGGACTTTGAAAAAATATAAAGGAACATTATTTTATCTTGTATTAGATATGGATGAATCCGGGGTATGAATTTATGAGTATTTATAATGAACGACACTCGATTTTATATGTCAAAAATATACGAACGTATTCGAATGAGAATTTTGGATGAATTTAGCATACGGGCTGGTATCTTAAGGTGGAATTTAATTGATAGAAATTAAATGGAACCTAATACTTAGATTCATATGGGATGAAAATTAAGGACTATTAAATTTAATAAGGGTGTTAAACTTATTAACCGAATTTGGTGAAAGGAATTCTAAAAGGTTAAAATACAGTCCAATAAAGGGAGTCCGGGCATTTTGGTTGAGTGATACCACTTGGATAAAAATTAATTGAGGTGATAGTAATTAAATTAAGGGTCGGGATTTTGACTCTGATATTTCTCAGGATAGTGCTATGGGAGTTAGGCACAGAGTAGTCGATTTAATTTATTATAGAGACATATAATAAATTATCGAATAGTAAATTTAACGAGAGGTGTTAACCTTAATAGTGGATTTTTGTGTAACAAATTCTAAAGGGTGAAGATACGGACCATATGAGTGAGTTGGAGTATTGTAGTTGGGTGACACTACTTTAATAAATTAATTAATATGAAATTGATTAGATTAGTCGGTGTAATTTGAAATGTAACGAATTCGGGGGATGATCGAACTTTGACTTAGATCAGTAGGATATGAGTGAATTACCTACTGAAATATTTTAAAGGATAATTGGCAAACTTCGAGTAGTGAGGGATACTCGGAAATATGTGATAAGAAGTGTAATTGGAATTAAATAATACGTAGGATATTCGGGAGATATATATGCTATGTATGGGATATATGATATAGGTTATGTGTATACATGTACTGATTTGTATGATTTATTATGTTTATGACATACCTAAGCTACTTGCTATCACGGGAGGTTTTCGAGCCGGGACAGTCATATCCTGATGAGCCTTTGGGGGGATTTTTGACTTGTGCCTCAGAATATAGAACCTAAGTACTAGTTATCTGTGATAATGACAGTGATGATGGTCATATGAGTTCGTAGGTATGTGCGTAGACTAGGGGTGGCCATAGGCCCGAGGCCCGCCAAGCCCGCCCAACCCGCCCAATAAAAAAATAGGGCTTGGGTAAGGTAAATAGGCTCGCAAAGCGGGCTTGGAAAAATTTTATAGGCCCGATTTTTTTTCGGGCGGGCTTGGGCATGAGTTCTTAAGCCCGATGAGGCCCGGCCCGGCCCGAGGCCCGAAATATATATATATATATATATATATGGGGGGGGGGGGACTTCTATAAATATAAAAACGTATACCAAGTCTTTTCATGTAAAGTGAGAAACTTTATATATGGACTTTGTAATATATGGAGTTTAAAACAGATTTTTAATTAAAAAAATTGGTCTTTAAATAAAAAAATAGGTATTTTAATTTTAAAAAAAATCTTTTTATTAACATAATAGGGCCCGATCGGGCGGGCCTGGGTAAAGAGATTTCAAATCTGGGCGGACTTGGGATTACATAATAAAGCCCGATCTAAGCCCGAGCGGGCTTGGGATAACACTTAATTTTTCAGGCCCGGCCCGAGCCCGACCGGGCCTGCCCAGGCCCGGCCCACGGCCACCCCTAGCGTAGACCATAGACTTAGAACTATATTCGCCTCCAATGTGTGTGATTTGTGATGATGGTTCGAGTGAGATACTGAACCAATGGTTCTTTATACAGTGCATGATGTACCGGGACTTGATAGCAGAGTATGCATGCATCGCAGGTCCCAGCCTAGGGGTGCTGTATTGAATATATATAATTAGTGTGATATATATATATATATATATATATATATATATATATATATACTTGTGATTTATTCTACTACGTGTGCTTGGTAGATGATGTACCAGGACATTATAGCATAATATACTCGCACCGTAACTCAGCTTAGGGGTGCTGTGTTAGTATATATATAACAGTGTGATGTTTGTATACGTATGATTTTATTCTAATGTGTGAGTTTAGTAGAAGAGAAAGATAGTGACATTAAAAATAACTATATTATGGGGAGAAATAAACATATACTGGAAAATTTATAATGGGATAAAAGACATAGAAATTTGGTAACATATTGTATGGATAATATGGGTGGGTACAATGAGTTAGTATATAGAAGGAGACTTGTTATGGCTAGTTAGGTGGGGTAGCTTAACTAGGGAAGGTAGAAGGCAAGCGTTAAGTGTGCACATTAGATAAGGGGTGAGCTATGTCTTAAGAGAGCGCGACACTAGCTTAAATATGAAAAGTGTGCATGCATATTTAATTATTTCAATTTAACTGCTTGCTAAATATTTTGAAAATATTTTACTTGGGCTCTGACCCGTGTCAAAATATTTTTCAAAATATTTTAGGTGTTCAGCCACAGGGACGCCTAGTTTGAAGATTCTATCGAGGAATGCGTAGCTGCAACTCATGTGGAAGTTACAGGACTTTGTTATAGACGCTTCGTTCATTTACTCCTATTGTAGGAACTTTTCAGTAATCATTTGGGCATGTCGCCCTCATATTTTTTAATTTAGTTTACTTATCGGACTTTGTGTATCAATGTTATTGTTTCAGTTACTGTTGAATTTTATTATTGAACCTATAGTTGATTTGATTATCTTAATTTATGTTACTCATCTGTTTGGGATTCAGTTATTAGTTGTGTTAATGGTTTTATTATTATTATTATTATTATTATTATTATTATTATTATTATTATTATTATTATTATTATTATTATTATTATTATTATTATTATTATTATTATTATTATTTATTTTCCGCCTAATGTTAATTAATGAAAGATAAAATTTGGCACCAATCTAATTAAATTACAAGGTGGTTAGTAACTTTAAAAAGTTTTCGACAGTGATTCTTAGAATAAGTCATATGAGACCAGCATTTTATTTTGATCACGGGCTGGCCACCTGGTATTTTAGTAGGCGGGGTGTCACAGATGGTTAAAGCATGGTCGATCAGAGTGTGGCCAGCGAGAGAGGCGCCACAGGGGCAACGATTGACATAGCGAAGATATTAAAATTCTAGTCCATAGGGAGATGGACTACATCCGACCCACCGTGGAGCCAGATCCACCAGAGAGCTAGCTAGGGGGCTCAAATGAAGTCCCATTTTGCAAGGATAATCAAAGAAGAGGAGCCTCTGAAAAAGTTTTTAGTTCCCAAGTTCCAGATCTACGATTGGAAAATAGACCCCATAGATCATGTTCGGAAATACAAACAAGCAATAACCTTATGGAGCCACAATGATGCACTAACGTGCCGGATTTTCCCTTGTAGACTACATGATGGAGCCACAATGATGCACATAAGTGGTTTGAGAGGCTGCCCCATAGGTCGATCAAAAACTTTGTAGCTCTAGCAGAGGCCTTCACGGCTCGCTTCATAACCAGCAACTCTCACCCTAAGCGGATGGATGCACTGCGTACAATAAAGAAGAAGCCATATGAGAACCTCCGAGATTATGACAAAAGGTGATGGGATGTTTTCAATGAGATCAAGGATTACTCGGAGCAAGTTATCGTAGGATCCTTTAAAATTGGTCTGTCGACCTCCTCTTTACTGCACTAGCCCCTCATTAAGAAGGAAGCCAACACTATTGATAACCTTATGACTCGAATTAAGAAATACGCCATGGTGGAAGATGTGGTTCACCTTAATGCAGGGGAAAATGGTCGAGAAAAGGCGAACAAGGGAACTGATAAAAATGATACCCCAAAGAAGGGGAATAAAAACAGGGGCAAGAATGGCTCCAAGAATGGGAATAAAGACGATCCCTCCAAGGCCTTCCAAGCTGTTAACACAATCTTCAAGAAACCATTTACAACATTCTAAGTAAAATCAAAGATGATCCATTCATCAAATGGCCTAAGAAGGTGGGTGACGACCCAACCAAAAGGAATAATGCACTGAAATGCACATTCCATAAGGAGGGCTGTCACAGAATCGAGAATTACAAGGCTATGAAGTCACACTTGGAGGAGATGGATCAAGTAGGGCACCTCAATGAGTATATAGAGTAGAAAGCCGACATGGTCATAACCAATGGCAACCAGAAGCTATACAACGTCCTCGACGATGACATAGGATAGGAGTTTGCAGTGAACCACGGGGCATCAAATCTCAAGCAGATCCAAGGAAACACGGTACGAATGGAACTTAAGAAGGTGACCGCTGTTATGGAGGCTCTTCAGATCGACCCCGCTAAGACCCAGGATATTAAACGTCGATGACCAGAGGACGTCGATTATACCAAGCATATAGTTTTTATAGAAGAAGATTTACTCAGGTTCAAGATCCCACATCACGATGCATTGGTGATTTCCCTTCGAATAGCCAATTGGGATGTCAAAAAGCTACTTGTGGATTAGGGGAGTTCATCATAAGTGATGTACTTGGAATTGTTTCATAAGTTGAAGCTGAACATCGTCGACCTCAAAGAAGCCATAGTCCCGTTGGTCTGCTTTGCAGGAAGGATCACTATGCCACTGGGGAAGATAGTCCTTCCAGTTAGAACAGGAAACATCTCAAAACTATTCGAGTTCTTAGTGGTGGAAGTTGAGTCCCCATATCATGCCATCTTAGGCAGAGGTTGGCTCAATGCCATGAAGGCCATATCTTCTACGTACCACCAGAAGCCGAAGTACATTACTGATCGGGGAGTGGTTAAAATTCGTGGCGATCAGGACACAACTAAGAAGTGTTTTATCATAACCATTCGCCCCAAGAAGGAAAATACGGAGTTAAAGGACGCTCAGGAGGAAGCTTAGAAGGGTGATGTACCCTTCAAATATCAACTATGGTATGACCGACCAGGGGTGGAGGAGACAAGGATCCACCCCATCGATAGGGTCGTTAAAAACCTGGTAAAAGTGGGAGCTAATGATGACAACTTGCCAAAAAGGAAATTTTTGATCGAAACCACACTCACCGATCAAGAAAGAAAGAATTTATTGCATTTCTTAACAGAAATCTGAACAGTTTTGCTTAGGAACCCTATAACTTACCAAAGATTGATCCTAGCGTAGCCTGCCATCGCATGCACGTCGATTTTGGCTTCAAATTGATCACTCAAAAGGCTCACCTAACATCCTCGAGATGGCTAAAGAGGTAGAAAACAAAGCAGGGAAGCTTCTGGATGAATGATCTATTAGGGAAGTTCAGTTCCCCAAATGGTTATCCAACCCAGTGGTGGTTCGCAAGAGTAACGGTTGTTGGTGGGTCTGTATTGATTTCACAGATCTCAAAAGGGCTTACCCCAAGGACACCTTTCCACTTCCTAAAATAGATCAGTTGGTCGACACTACAACAACACACGAAAGGATGAGCTTCCTGGATGCTTACTCTGGAAACCAACAGATTCCCTTGTTTGGACCAGACCAGGATATAACGTCTTTTATAACCACCATTGGATTGTACTGCTATAAGATTATGCCATTCGATCTGAAAAATGTAGGGAAAACTTATTAGAGATTGGTTACCAAGATGTTCAAAAGACAGATGGGAGACACGATAGATGTTTATATTGACGATATTCTAGTCAAAAGCAAGAACAAGGTTGACCACCTCACAGAATTAGCCAAAACTTTTGAGATCCTCAAGAATTATCGAATGAAGCTTAATGCAAGTAAGTGTTCATTCGGTGTCCAGTCAGAAAAGTTCTTGGGCTACCTAGTCAGTAAAAGAGGAATTGAGGTCAATTCGAATTAGATCGATTCTATCACTAGAGTTGAGCCTCCTTAGACGTTAAGAGATGTTCAAAAGCTCACTGGCATACTTGCATCACTGAATCGCTTCATCTCCAAATCCTTGGAATGCTGCCGACCATTCTTTTAGCTCCTAAAGAAGGATAAAATCCTCACATGGAACAATGAGTGCTCGCGAGCTTTGGAAGAAATTAAATCCTACCTTATCAAGCCACCCCTATTGGTGATTACAAATGAAGAAGACCCACTGTACCTTTACCTGGCAGTATCAGACCATGCTGTAAGCTCTGCCCTAGTTTGTGAAAAGAAATGAGGCCAACAACCAGTTTACTATGCCAACAAGACACTTCTGGACGTTGAAAAACTGTAACTACCTCTAGAAAATCTCGTCTATGCGATAGTAGTCGCCTCAAGGAAGTTAAAGCATTATTTTGAAGCCCAGTCAATAACCGTAATCACTTCCTACCACCTCAAAGTTGTTCTGTAGAAAGTCGACCTCTCCGAACAGCTCTTTAAGTGGTCAGCAGAGCTTGGGAGATTTGATATCCACTTCCAACCAAGAATCGCGATTAAGGGGAAAGTATTAAAATAATTTATTACTAAATTCATAGGACATCAACCAATCAACCGACTAGGAGCAGAGCAGTCAATGAATGTGGAAGAACAGTCTGGGATTATACCCTATGCATTGATGGAGCCTCTAATTCCAAGGGGGACGAGGCAAAGCGCGTTCGTATATTCGGTGACTTCAAACTAGTCTCCAAGAAAGTGAGTCGGGGTTTTAACACCGAAGATGATAGGATGACAGCTTACCTCACTATGGTAAGAGGACTTATGGCAGAATTTGAGGAAGTAGATATTCAACAGTTCCCCCGGGGGAAGAATAATCACGCCGATGCCTTGGTGGTACTGAGTTGGAAATTGAATCTAACGTAAGTAGAACTATCTAGATAGAGTTTCTCATGCAACCAATCATTGACCACGCAGTCGTAGCCGAGCTAGTCCTCCTCATGGAGAAGGCCCCCAGTTGGATGGATCCCATCATCGCCTATCTACAGAGCGATATACTACTAGACGATAAGAGGTCGACCCATCAGGTTAGGGTTAATGCCACTTGTTTTTACCTTGCCCCTAGAGTGAAGCTTTACAAAAAGTCATTCATATGTCCCTATTTCTAGTGTGCCCACACACATGACACCAAGTAAGTACTTATCAAACTTAATGAAGGCCTTTGTGGGAGTCATGCAGGGGGAGATCATTGGCCTTTCGAGCAATCAAGGAAGGACATTGGTGGCCTCATATAAAGAAGGACGTAGTCTCTTACGTTCGCAAGTGCGAAAAGTGTCAGAAACACTCCCCTATGGTCCACTAGCCTGCTAGCGACCTATAATCCCTGACAAACCCATGGCCATTCACACATTGGGGATTAGATATAATGGGCCCACTACCTACCGCATTTAGAAATCATAATTACCTATTGTATGGAAAAAATTACTTCACCAAATGGGTAGAGGCAGAACCACTGACGAATATTCGCGATTCTGATATGACTAGGTTCATCTGGAGGAATGTTATAACATGCTTTGGGATACTAAGGACTATCATCACCGATAATGGAACGTAATTTGAAATTAGTTTTTCAAGGATTTTGTGATGAGCATAGCATCAAGAACCACTTCAGCTCTGTGGCGTATCACTAAAGTAATGACCAGGCAGAGGCTTCCAATAAAATCATGCTTGATAGATTGAGAAAATGGTTGGAAAAAGTCAAGGGTGCTTGGGTGTATAAGCTCCCTCATATTCTATGGGCTTACCGTACCACTCCCCGGAGACCAACTGGGGAAACACCCATTGCGCTCGCTTATGGAATGGAAGCTATCATCCCTTTGGAAACAAGTCAACCTACTATGAGAACCACCTTGGTCGATCAAGGCCTTAATGATGATGCATTACGCACTGAGATTGACTTAGCAAATGAGCGATAATAGCTGGCCTTGATCAAGTTGGCCTCCTATCGACAGTAACTAGCCAATCAATACAACAAAAAGGTTAAGCTGAGGAAGTTTGTGATAGGGAAAAAAGACTATATCCTAAGAAAAGTCTTCGGCAGTGACGTAAAACCATCAGATGGAAAGCTGGGACCAAACTGGGAAGGACCTTTTAGGGTAATAAAGGACGAACTTCTAGGATCATATCACTTGAAAACGCTGGAGGGAAGGGAGATACCAAAAGTCTGGAACGCAACCAATCTCAAGAAGTTCTATTTTCAGTCTTCTTTATCTTCTGATTAACACATTTAGTTGAAGCAAAATTTTTCATTTTTAAACTTACGTTGCTTGCTAGCTATTATTTAATAAATAAAGGCCCGTTGGCCCTCACACTTTGATATGATATGTTAGCTGTTTAAGTGTTTCTTAATCGCATCTCAGTGATACACACCTTTTCCAAATGATAAACTCCTTTGTTCACATTGAAACTCCTGTGGGATACGATAAGTTGTTCAACTTGTTTTCAAATAGGGAACCTCACGTTTCGAGCAGGGTTTGCTATAGTTATAGCAAGACAATAGAAGTGTTTTAATAACTGTAACACCTCGCGCGCCCGGGGAGAGCGAACGGAGCGCTACTGCGATAAAACTAAACTAATTCCACAATCAACAAGTAACAAGGTATAGAGCATCTAAAACAGACCCACAATAACAAGAGAAACCACCAATCTCAATCTTCAAATTAAATACAACCAAGACTCTCTCGAAATAATACATCTATCTATCTCGAAATAAAAATGCTCTATACATAAAAAATAAATACAATTATTCTCATCTTTTATTCTCGAAAATTCTTCCCAAAATATCCAAGCTAAAAAAATCTATCCCAATAGCGCCCCAAAATCCGCGCTAACCTGCCACTAAAAGAAAATATGGGGAAGTACACAATACGACAGGAAAGATTCTCAATAAATATTAGCGGTGAATGAAGTGTAACAATACGAGTGTAACTATATAAATCAAATGTGAAACTCATAAGCATTATATCAATATAATTTCTCAACAACACATTAATCTGAGTCACCAGGCCTCACCATACCGTTCCATACTTTATCAAGTAGCCAGAACAGGAATATTGGCTGGTGCCCAACCTCAGTGCCATATTAAAATCTCATGACAACATGCCCAACGCCAAAATAATACCACATGAATCAAAATTAGATTCCAACAATAATTTCCATATTTTCAAAAGAATTTAGCAATTCAAATATGAGTAAATAATCACATGAAATCAAAGGGAATAACACTCGCGAGATTAAGGAGCATATTGTGTAAAACCCCATACCTTAAACCACCAAAAGGAACCAACATAAATCTACCCATAAATATGAGATTAAGCCATCAAAATTAGTCCACAAAGATCCACAAAACTTCTCCAAGATCCAACACCAAAACAGCCCCAAGAGCGCCTCCAAAAACTAGGGTTGAATGTATAAATATAAAGGGACTAAGTGTATATAAAAAGAGAGAAAATAAAAATATGTTTGTTGCATATTTTTGTGACAAAAGAGGGTTTAAAAATGGTCACCCACGACCCCGATTTATAAGGCAAAAAGAAAAGAGTTTAGACCAAAACAAACTCCTCAAAAAGCTTGCAGCGCACGAAATCAGCTGGGGTCGATCGATCGACCACTAGCGTCGATCAATCGATCGCCCAGGTTTTTTAGTCCGCCGCCTTTAAAATTTTACAAGGGATAAAATATATAAAATTCATTTAAAAATCCGTTTTAACTCCGTTTTCGAAACCATTTGAAATTCTCGCCTTTAAAAATAATTCTCAACATTTTGGAGCAAGAAAAATAATTTTTTCAAAACCTTTATTTTTCCTCTATTTTTGAAAATACCATAAAAATTACGCGGGTTGTTACACTTTCCCACTAACAATGGAGTTTTGCCCTCGAAATTCGCCGAATGCCTACGCTAAAAAATCAGGCCACTACAACTATCTCCCAGAATAATCTCGTTAGGGCTTGCGCATTCTAGAAAATGGAAAATTCGAAAACCATTATTAGGAAGAAAATTATTTTTGGAAGCATGACTTGAATTTATTATTTGAATCCAATGATGATTTTTCTTCTGAGACTTTTGAGGTTAAGGAGAGTTTTGAACCAAATGAGGAATCGATGCCTACTTTGGAACAAACCATTCTTCTCATTTCCCATGGCGTAATAGAGAATAAAGTGAGGAAGAAACGGATGTAGTATCCATTTGCAATGAAATGATTTCTTCTTTGCTAACCAAAGAAGAAACTTTAATTGAAAATGATCTTATCTTCTTCGAAATTCAATTTTTGAGCGATCATAACTAATATCTCGAGATTGAATTTACTTCCTCCCTCTTTCCATTCTCCATTATCGAACCGTTACAAGTATCCCATGAGTCGGTTCAAAATTTTAAAACGTTTAATCCTTTTACCGATGAGAACTACTTGTTTGAGTTGCTTTTCATGAAGGAAATTTTGCCTCCTTATGTGCCACCTCCCATTCCATTTGAAAAATCCTTGGCAGAAAATTCAGTTTCTTTTGGATCCCATGTGTATTTGTTACCCGTTTCATCCAACCCCTCCCCCCCCAATTATCCCCCCAAAACTTATGCACCTTTGTTTCCGATGATAAATTTTAAATAAATGCCAAATCCAATAGATAATTCAATGATGCATGTTCTCGATTTTAGAAGTTATTAGACTTTATTCCCAGAATCATTGATATTATGAAAAGCTTCATGAATTAAACTTTAAACCCGTGAGCAAATGCACTTTTCTTATTTAATTGATTTAGTTTAAGATTTTTATAACTCAATAATCGTTTGTTACACTGTATATACTTACACCAAGTGGGCGTTGGGATTTTTTCATTTGTGAGTGTTTTACATTACTCTTTCCTCCTTGAAAACTGTAAATTCATTGGTAATCTCATTATTCTTTCATTAATCGTTCAAACAACACCGGACATTATTTCTTTAACCTTGACATATTTCCCAATCCTCTCCATAAGGTCATCAATTGTAATAGCATCTTGCTTAGTGAGAGACTAGTAGAGCATAAAGATGCTTGACAGTTTGATCTTGAAGAAAGCAACCGAAATTGCTCGGTGGAATCCCCCACTTCATTGTACACCTCCCAGTATCTTCTAGCATGGAATTTACTTGCATTGAATGAAAGAATGCCTTCTTAGGCCGTAAGCTAATTGGCTTAAGAGATACTCCGCTTCTCGCTAACATTATTATTCTCTTAGCTAATTGACTCGGGTATTCCTATTTCTTCAGGTATTTGATTACAAAACCAACCGTTTTCACACATTTAGCTACAAATATAGACAGAAGATTACTCATGGAGTGTCTCTTTGGACTTCTTCTTCACTATGAGGAGTTATTCTATCTATTTATGATTGGTGCTACTAGTTATAAATCTAGTAAGAATAACTCATCCAATTGCTTAAAGGCGATAATCAATATGTGAGGCAGCTTTTCAAACCAAATTTGGGCAGTGCCTGGAAGATTGGAGGGGAAAATTTAGCACATAGTCCTTTGTTGATGTTCCACAATGCCATCATTTGGCGATAATGCTTGATGTGATTGGTGGGTTCATCTTTCCTTCATAGATATTGAATCGGTGGGGGGGGGGGGGGGGGGGGGGAGTAAATTTCTTAGGAGGCTCAAACTCTTCTATGGCCCTACTGAAAGGAGATTTTATTTCATAGTTAAGTTCTCTCCTCGCGAGTGCCTTAGTTGTATGTGCTCCTAATAAGTTGGATGTATATCCACCTCCATTATAATTAGATCATGTTTCTCTATATCTCCTAATCACCCATCATAGCGTGGCCTCCTTTTGGGAGACTTTTCGCAAAGGGGGATTTCCTGTCGTTGTCGAGTACTCCTTCCTCCGCTGCGAGCCCTGTTCGCCTGAGGACTAGGAGTCTGTGACCTAGGCTCACACTTCTCTCTTCGTGCTTTTCTTTTTAATTTCTCCATGATTAGTTGATGACGCCTACTGGTGGCCTTTTTGTCTCGAAGGCATTTTTCGTAGTTATGAATGAGCTTTGAGATATGGCTTGAATGCCCAATCTCATCGTTATCAATGGTTTCCTCCTCCTTAGGATGATAACGAGCATCGAAAGACCGATAGTATTTAGAAAATCTCATATATTAGAAGGAGGATAGGATTGACGTCCATCCTGGTTGTTGTGGCTATCATAGTGTAATGGGTAACCCACCTTGTCCCCTACTGGTCGTCGTGTCTATAATAGTCTAACAGGTTACCTACATGGTCCCTAGGTCATGCTTCTGATGACCCTCTTGGTCATCGAGATTTTTAAGATCCTGGTTAGTGGCAAAGAACTCAGATCATTCCCACAGATAGTGCCAATTGTAGGCGATAATTTTCTACAGGTTAAAGTATTCAATACACACAAGCCAAACATAATTAAATGGATGAAAATAATACGTGAGCACACACATAGCACACGATGCACGTGGTTCGGCAATGTGCCTATGTCCAAGAGGATTAGAGTTTGCTCTTTTATTATTTTAAAGAACTGGTCGACAAAGTTATAATACTACTCGACGTTACAATATCACAGGCCCATCTCAAGTGGGGAGGATTTACATTTATAGGGTAGCTTAAGAGAGTCTTGCGTCGTGTTAATAGTTATCCTAAGAATTCAGACATATCTTTTGTCATAACAAGACGATACCATTTATTGATTAGAGGGGTCTTATCTGACTTGGTCTCTTCATTAATCGTAGGCGTGCGCGAGCTAGAACACATGTGCCCAGCAAGTGCCTTTGCAAATATGGACCCCACAGGTGGTAAAGACAGAATACCCCTAAAATTTATCATTCTCGATCCCATACATTTTGAAATTGGCTATCGGTCTTCATAAAATTCCCCTTAAATATATCATCTATCGATCCCATACATTTTGAAATTGGCTACCGGCGTTAAGTACTTGAGCTCGGATCCTAAACTATAACCTGCTATATTGCATGTGTAAACATGTGGAGATCTTTTAAAAGTTTAATTTCCAAATTGTAATACCCCGTGACTTTGGAACTGAGAAATTAAATTTTTGGGAGAAATAAAACTTATTTAAATTGGAGAATTTTAAAATTTGGGAATTGAGGTCCAAAATTGAGGACGTTATAAAGTATTCCAGACGACGATTTTGAGTGCGCCATCGATTTCGGATCGGTCGAGATAGTCAAAATGACTGTCATTGGGATTTATTTTGGTTTCGAAATATTTTTAAGTTAGTTTGACTCGAATTGGAGTAAACGAGTCATTTAAAGTGTGTATTATCAATTAAAACTGGGACTTATGTTTTAAGGATTTAAGGGGCTTATGGATCAGCCCTTCTCATTTGAGAGAAAGAGATAAATAGAAAGAAAAGAGAAAGAAGAAGAAAGGAGAGAGAGAGAGAGAGAGGAGGAGGAGGAGGAGGAAACTTGGAGATTTTCGGCCCAAACGCGATCACGAGGACGATTCAACCTTTACCACTTCGAGGCAAGTGTTTAATCTTGCTAAATAATTCATTTGTTTAGTTTATTTCATAAATTGTGGGCAAAAGAATTGGATTTTGGGTATAAACATCAAAACCTAGATTTTGTGTAATAAATCTTGCATTTGTGTTATGTAAAGGGATTTGAGGTGGTATTAAGGGTAGGAATGAATTGGATTATAATTTTTATGTGTAAAAACATGTTGGGTTTGAAGATTGAGGCTTGAAAGATGATAAAATTGATTTTTGGGGAAATTAGGTTTTGGTGAGAAAGAACCATTTCGTAGCCTGTTGAAGAGGCCGAATCGATTCGGTCCCCTTCCAAATCGATTCGAAATGTTGCAAAATCCCAGGTCTGTGTGACCGAATCGATTCAGACCCAAGGCGAATCGATTCAGACTGGGACAGTCTATCAGGTCCTTTGGACCAAATCGATTCGCAGTTGGGGTGAATCGATTCGCCCTTGAGACCGAATCGATTCGGACCAAGCCGAATCGATTCGAAAACAGGGCCATTTTGTGGAGTTTTTCTATAATGATTTCTAACCCTTTTTGGTTGGGTTTATTGATTTGGGGCATGATTATATAATGTAAGAAAGATGTTTTGGAGTCTTATTGGAAGTTTCTCGCATGATGAGATCGCGGGTACGTATCGAGTTATTTTGGGGACTTATATACTTAAGTATTAGAGAGGGTCATATCGATATAGTAGGGAATCTCATTGAGAACGGGAGTTCTATTTAGAGGTTATAAGTGAGCCTAGATATGACGTAAGGTTAATGACCCTTTAAAAGAGTTGTGAGAGTACGACATGGAATTGTAGGCCGATATTTGTGTCGAATCCTTATAGTGATAGGATTCTATTTAATATATGGTTTAGGACCAATGAGAGGTAGATGTCATGTATCCTTAGTAATGTTTAACTTAAGGAATAAATTGTAATGCAATAAGAGTAAGGGTTCATAAGAGTAAGTGAACCATAGGCAGAATTGGGAATTATTGGATCATACTATCAACTAGAACGTGTTGTGTTGTAAATCTAGTCGGGATAGTTGTTATGTATCAGTGTGTGATTAACAATGGGGATTCCAATAAGTGATGGGATCATGAAATGAATTTAGCATTGAGTTGAGCTTTGTAGACTATTAATGATGGGTACACTTATAGTCGAAATTATTACTAGATATATCGAAGTGTATTCGGATATAGATGGAATGTATAGTGATTATTATATATGGTAAACTTGGGGTTAGTGACCTTAATGTGTTATATATTGGAAGACTATTCATATCATAAGGGAAATGAATAAATATGTGTCCAGTGAGGCACTATATAAAGGATAATGCTTCGAGTAAGTATACATCGTAAAAAGAGTGAGTATTACGAAAGTTATATAAATAGTGCTAGCTTATTTTACTTGACGAATGAGAATTGGAGATAAGGTATACATATACATGTATAGAGATTTATACATACTTAAATGGCTATATAAGGATGGTGCGAATGTATATTTCTTGTGTGATGATTTATACATATGATGTGATTGCTAGTATATATATATATATATATATATATATATATATATATATATAGGGAGAGGTTCACAAGTGGACCAAAAGAATGGACTTTTTAATGGACTTAACAAAAAAGACTAATAAGTCTCGGTTATTGGGTGCCGCTGGCGCGAACCCATTACACCAAGGAATTAAAATTAGTGGGTTATTAGTCTTTTTTGTTAAGTCCATTAAAAAGTCCATTCATTTGGTCCACTTGTGATCCTCTTCCTATATATATATATATATATATATATATATATATATATATATATATATATATATATATATATATATATATATATATATATATATATTGTGTGAGTGATAAATATATATATATATACACACCTCTCTAAATGCTATCATAGGGGAAGTTACGCGCATGAGGTGAAGTCCCCTGGCTAGTGAATGCAGGGTGAATATATTCCTCGGCCATATGACTGATTATTATATATATTGTGTGATTATTGTTCGAAGTGAGGTAATTTCGGGTGTGGTTATGACTCACTGTCGAAGGTATATGGCCGCTTCCCGACGTTATGCGATATAGGATGCCCAGGTTGTCTGATGTGATAGGCCCTGGAAGATGATAGCTATTTAGGGGCGCGCACAGTGGGAAAACCCGGAAGGGCGATCTTAGAATCGTTATATGTGTGTAATATAACTATTCATGTTAAAGTGGGATATTATTGATGGTAAAGTATACATTATGTGTGTTATGTATACATGGTTATAGAAATGAATGATTGCATATATATATATATATATATATATATATATATATATATATATATAGGTGAAAGTTATATGAATTTTCTAGATTGTACATCTTGGGTGATTTCGGTGTACTGGTTTATCAAGGTCGAAAGATCGTATTGAGAGATAATTGCGGATATATCGACTTTAAGGAGTTAGATAGAGATTCTAGTTATGTTCTTAGATATAATACTCAATATTTATGTAGTTGCAGTAGTATGATATGTGTAGATGACATAATGGATCCCTACGATCGACATTGTCAAGGAGTAGTGTATCGAGGGGTTCCTTGTTCGGATTTCGCTTTGCGAGACGCCCCATGCATGAAACGTAGTGCAATTTTGAGAGTAGAGATAAGTTTTGTCTTTAATACTTGTATATATGTTGTTTTGAGAATAAACTCTTATATTGAAACTTAATGTTAATGTGTGATGTACAAAAACTTATAATTGGTTTAAATTAATAATTTGGAACCTAAGCCTAAAGGCTTATACGTGTGTATATATATTTGTGGGATTAAAATGGAAATGATTGTTGGGTAATATTAGTATGGCGGGTCATGCGGGTATATGCCATGCGTATAATTTGGTAAGTTGTCCTTAGATGTGTCGGGTAACTTAAGGGTAACTTAATTAAGGTTCCAAGTCACGATTAGATGCGCGTAGTAGATGAGAGGTGAGTTTGGGGGTTTCACGAGAGTTCGACTCCACTTTAATTATGAAATAGTGCATTTAGATTTATTATGCACGGTTAACACACTTGCTAAACATTTTTACACCTCGGGCTCTGACCCGTTTATATTTTTCTTTTTGCTATATATATATATACTGCTAACTACAGGTGTCCCACCCCATGGATACCGGATGCTTTCTATCCAGAGTCTTGGGAGTCGTGGCAGTTACGGACTGTTGCGGGATTTAGATTGTAGTCGCTTTCTATTCCTTTGTAAATCTAGATAGGATTCATGCTGTTTATCGGGTTTCTACCCAAGAGTCATTGGTAGTTGTTTATACTTTTTATTTTGGTTATTGTATTGTCTGTGACCCGACAGCTTATTCGGGTTTAATTCTTTTTGTGTACTCATTTCATTTTAATTCGAGCATTTCCTTTTATCATGGTACTTGTGTGTACTCTACCGCTTCCATTAGTTTTATATTGTTGGTTTGTTGTCTGTTGTATGTTTTATTAAATTTTGGCATCCGCTTTTATAGGTTTCGGGTAGTTAGCCTTATTTATTTTAGTTTCGTCAGTTGATGCTAAGAGTGATCCATTTGAGATTCCTGTTTTATTTTAGTATAGGACTGGCCATCCATTATTATTTTAAGCGGGGTGTCACACAAATATGCCCTCTTATTGTAATTGTGTATCATGTTCGACAATTTCAATTTAATTTGAAATTCAAATGTTGATTTCACGCCTTACATTTCAAAAAAACAATTTTAAGTCTGACTTTCAAATAAACTTTGTAGTTCTTTTTCGTGTTAACATTTCTTGTTCAATCCAAAATTTCAATGGGAAAAACAAGGCGACTCATGCGACCTTACCATCCCCATTATAATTCCCAAACAAAAATTGAAGCACTTCACATTGCAACGTTTGGTATTAAATTAAACTTTTTCCACGTTCATTCATTTAAAACTTGAAAAGTAACATCATAAAATACAAACAAAATCACTCACATTCAATCTCATTCTATTTACAAGAAATTTGTTAAAAGAACATTCAATTTTAATAAATCACACCTTGAAAGCTTCTCTTAAAAATTTGCAAAATCACTTTAATACTGTATAATAGCATAGTTATACCATTCTTGTTAAACCCTAGTTAGACTAGCTAACTACCATAGTTTGATGTTTGGTCGAATACCATATTTGCCCCTAGATATTATGTTTGTTGTCAACTAACATATTTGAACTTAAACTCCATAGTTTAGCTTATATATATAAAAAAAAATTGTAATACCTACACTGGAACTGGAAGATATATTTCAAGAAAAAATTATTTTCATAAAATAAGATTTAGGCCCGCTGCGCATCATCCCTCGTAGTTTCGTCGTGGGGGATGCATGCCTTCCTAGTCCGTAAACTGCATCCCCTGCATTCTGAGACATCACGGATGCAAGCATTCCTGTCCCGCTGCACATCATCCCTCGCATTTTACCATTTCCCGCCACCACCCCAACCACCAAAACCACCCTTCCCCTCTCGTTGTCCCGCTACCAAAAAACAACCTCGCCTAGCCACCAACCAACAATAAAAAAAAAAAAAACTAAACCACATTCTGATTCCGATTCCTTTTTTTGGAAAATTGGAAATTAAAATTTGAAAATAGTCTTCAAAAATTGGAAAAAAATCTAACCAAAATTTTGAACATCAGAAGTTATGAAAAAAAAAAGAAACAAATTTTTACGGATTCAGAAATTAGAATAATATCTGAAAATTATCACATTATGGGCACCTTGATTTTATAATTAGCTTCAATATTTTGTCACTAATAAAACAAAAGGCTACATATTTCAACCACAACCTATCTGACTTTCAACTCCCATTATATATATATATATATATATATATATATATATATATATATATATATATATATAGAGAGAGAGAGAGAGAGAGAGAGAGAGAGAGAGAGAGAGAGAGACCCTCTCCTATAAGGACTACTTATGGTACAGACATCGGTATATACCTTTTTTTAAATAATAAAAAAATGAATTCTTTTATGAAACTTCATGGATATGATCTCCATGGTGAGAAGATCATCTTCAATTTTTATCATCAAAATTCAATAAAAAAATCATTGAGATGAGGTGATATGTAAAAAATAGTATAAATATGCATTTTCGATCGTTGAAATATTGAGAATCATCTCACCCACTTTTCGATTGATTTTTTTTATGGAACTTCATGGACATAATCTCGACAGTGAGAATATCATATCCATGAGGTTTCATCAAAAAATTCAATCAATAAAGTGGTTGGCGCCGATCTAACATTTCAACGGTTGAAAATAAATATTTATACCCTTTTTTACATATCACCTCATCTCAACGGTTTTTTTATTGAATTTTTTGATCAAAAAAATTTGGAGATGATCTTCTAACCATGGACATCATATCTATGAAGTTTCATCAAAAAATTCATTTTTTACAATTTAAAAAAAATAATATGTACTCTGCACTATAAGGAGTCCTTACACGTGACTTTCTGTATATATGTATATATATATATATATATATATCTTTGTTTCTTAATTTCAGTATATATGTTTTATTATAGGTTAATTTTCAAAACAATTTTAATTTTTGCTAAAATAGTTTTTGATGTGGCGAAATTAGCATATACCAAGTTTGCGACTTTAAAAACTGAAATACTATAAATATTGTAATATGGTCCCGTTAAATGTTTTAAAATACATACAATATTAGAAAGTCACATGTCGCATAAAGAAAAAATTGAATGGAAGACTTGGAATGCTTTTAAACATTTAAAAAGTTATTAGCGACCACAAACTGTCGAGATATATATTGTCAGTCGCCTATAAACAACCTAATAAAATTGATTCCAAGCTTCTGTTTAATTGCTTCCTCCCGAGTTAATAATAATTTGGTCTTACTCGGCCCATTCCGTCCAACCGAAAATGACCATTTTATTGTAAGGATATATTTTCAAGGAGTAAGGGTCCTTGTCCTCAAATTTTTATGAATATTACTCATAAGGCCGGAGTTTTTATTTCAACCTCTAAATAAATGAATTTATTTAGATTGGCCTTTTACCACTTAACAATTCAAAGGCAAATATGATTATTAACCTCTTCATTGTTTAAAAAATATAGTTTTTGGGTGCCTCTTAAGGTTGAATGATTCAACTTTAGACTTCTGAGTGACATAAGAGTGATCTATATGCTTTTGTCCTATCAATATACTTCCTATCCCTAGGCAACAGAGCTTTTCCTTTATTTTTTTTCGTATCTCGATCTTTTACTTATGGGATGGGAGAGATTAACTATTATGTAGTTTGCATTGGTAGTCATCCGGGCATTTATTGTACTTGGAGTGAATGTTTAGCTCAGGTAAAATTTTACAAGAAACTAACATACAACTTGTGCAATGCACGGGGCGATGTATAATAAACAAATATAATCAACGACGGATCCAGGATTTTTTGTTAAGAGGGGCGAAAGTCTCGAGTGATGCCGGGGGTTCGGGGGCTAGAGCGCTAGAGCCCCCGAGGCAAATTTTTTTTGGATTAATTCAAGTTTTACACAAATTTTTGATTAAAAAACACTGTAGGCAAGATCTCAGGTGGTCTCCCTTAAAATTTGCACCCCTAAAAAAAATTACACATTTTGCATCCCTAAATATTTTTTTTTAAATCTCAGGGGGGGCCTCCACCCCTCCTGGCACCCCCCAGATCCGCCCCTGAATATAATGATAATTATAAAAATTAGTATATATTATAAATTCAATATTTTATCCTAAAGACATTATAAAAGGTTAATTTTTTCATAAATAAAATTTTCTATTATTTTTAAATGTTTTTATTATATAAAAATAATTTTTATAAATAAAAACTTCAAAACAATTCTATGTATTTTATAATAAAAAAAATTATACATATTTTATTTGTTTTTAGTTTAAAAAACTTTATGTCATTTACAGATACAAACTTAAAGTTTTCTCTATAAATAAAACGTTGAAAATGTTTTTATAGCCAAAAAACTCTTTTATTTATATTAAAAACAATTTTGAAATTTTGAAAACTTTTTTTAACTTAAAAACTATTTTTATAAATAAAAACTTCAAAACAACTATATGTATTTTATAATTAAAAAAAATATACATATTTTTATTTGTTTTTAGTTTGAAAGACTGTATGTCATTTATAGATACAAACTTAAAATTTTCTCTATAAATAAAACGTTGAAAATGTCTTTATAGCAAAGAACTTTTTTTATTTATATTAAAAATAATTTTGAAATTTTGAAAACTTTTTTTAACTTAAAAACTATTTTTTATAAATAAAAACTTCGAAAAAAATATTTTCTTTTAGTTAAAAAACTTAATATTATTCATAGATAAAACTTGAAGTTTTTTCTATAGATACAATGTTGAAAATGTTTTTATAACAAAAAACTTTTTTTATTCATATAAAAACAATTTTGAAAACTTTTTTCCTAGAAATAAAAACGTTATATAGATGTAATAGTATTAGTAGCATTGTATAATGTTATTTGAGTGGAGAATAATAAAAAGAGATTAATTGAATTTGAATTGTATTGAATCAATAAAATAATTAATAGAGTTTAGAATGAATCATCTTTTAAATTTTCAAAAAACTTTTTCATTAATTCATTTCTTTGGTTTTAAAGAGATTTCGTATTTATCCATTTAAGTAAAAGGGACCATTAATTTTAGGAGGAAGTATAGATAGGGAGCATTCATTATTATTTACATCTATAATGCTTACCAATGTTAGGGAATAAAAATAAAAGTGATCATGAAGAGAGAGATCAAAATTTTACGTAATTTGTCCTCTTCTAATATATTTTGTTACAGGAAGGTCATTTGAAGATGCCCACATGAGTCTCTCCTATTATAAGATGTAGGCCTCAATTGTTTGAAACCAAAGAGAACAGTGTACATTTTTTTTAGTACCTTCTCGGTAATTCTCACTTCCAAAAATAAAGTGATCCTGTTAACCAATATATGTACCAAGTAGATGTGGGATATGAACTACTTTCATAAAGTCTAAAATTGTCTACAATAATTATAATAATGCTGAACCTTACTGTAATGTTTTAAAGTAAAAGATCAACTAAAATAATCATATTTATAAAGTACAAGGTAAAAACTGTAAGTATTTTTTGACATTGCGCGGGAGTCCTAGCGGTAAACCATAAAAGTGTTGACATTTCGCCCTATTATTTGAGGGAATCTTTCTATTAAGTTCTATTTACATGAAACATTTTTTAATAGGTCCTATTGCAATATTTTTTTCTTAATATGTCCTATTTGTACATACAGTGAATATTCATTATATGCTTACAAATAAGACCTATTAGAACAAAAATATTTTTTCATGAGGCCTGATGGTGCAAAAAAAAATATTAGAACATATTGAACTACATACTTAATAAACGGGACTAATTAGTAAAAAACCCATTTGACCGTGCGCGGGAGAATGAGGGCTAGCATTTCTCCCTATTATGCAAGAAATACATTGGAAGACTTCATTACAGATTTACAAACTATTCTAAAAGCATCTCAACATTCCCAGGCTAATCCGATGCAAGGGTGATATTGTAATTTTACCAAACAATAACGTTATGCTTACACAATTCTAGCACGTACACAAAAGTGTTGGAAATAATATATGCAAAATAAACAACAAAAAAAAACAATTTCGAAATATATAAACTTAGAAGGACTTATCGATCGAAATTTGTGTTGAACATAAACTCCTAAAGGTGAAATTGTTCGCTGATATTTGTAGCTGTCACCCTTGTGAACACCCCCCAAGATTCAACAATCAGATTTAAACACAAACTTAATGTTAAATCTTGAAACTCTCAGAATACTCCAGCACTCCCAAATAAATAACGAATATAAAAATTATTGCAGAAAATAGGCAAATAATTTTTCGCAAATAAAGTGAGAGCTAGAAATTTTTTATGTTTTTTTTCTAAAGCTGTAACCTTTGTTTTGTACAGAAATTGGTAAAAAACGTGGGTGATGATTTTAGGCAACTAACCCATTAATATCTCCACTAACGGATAGTTTATTTAGAATAAAGACTAATTCAAAAATTAAAAAAGGGTTTAAAATTAGTTAAAAACGAAATAATAAATGGGTAAAAAATCTGGGCCTTCAAGAGAAGCGCATGACCTCAAGCATAAAATTCCACAAACTTACCACTTGACCACTTACCCCAAATTATTTATTTCATTCAAAATATATATATATATATATATATATATATATATATATACCCAACAAAAAGTTCACACACATGTATTAAGTGTAATGTAAAATCAAGGTACAACACATTTAATGCATGTGTGTAAACTTTAGTGTGTTAGAATTGTGCCAAGTGTATCACTACTCTTGACCAAAATATTTAATAACTAGTTGTAAACCCAGGCGATGCGCGACGAGACGATTGTGTACAGGTGGCTAAAAATATATATGTTTTTTGAAAAACAAATAACCATTTCAATGGTAAGGTAACAAATAACCATTTCAATGGTAATTTTTTTAATATACATACTTAGTTTAACGACATGCGAATTGCTACTAAAAAATGTATGAAAATTACTAATTTTGGCATGTAATAAAAAGGATGAAAACATTTGTTGCTTGGAAAATTATATATTATATCAATATAATAAGATTGTTGCTTGCAAAGTTACAAAAATTGATATTATGAGTATTGAAAATCTCTTCTTCAATTTGAAACTCACTCCTCAAGTGAAGGCCCGGATCAAAACAATGTCTAACAAAATGACTGTTTTTAAAATGATACGACAAGCATGAACAAAACAAACAACACACTTGGCACATTACACCATTATTAAGATTAAGCAAATAATATGACATATTTTTTTGCCTTAGAACAGTAAAACTGACAGTGCAACTGACCATGTTTAAGCACTTATAATAGTGATCATTAAAAATATAGCAGATCACCACACTGATATCAAATCCCTCAAGAGACAAATTGAATCATAACAAACTACAAATTCCAAAATATTGCATCGGTCTAACTTACGAAAAGCAAAAATGCTTGAAATTTTTAAATAAATTAACCTTAATTTATATGAAAAAATACAATCGCTCAACAACCACATGATGTAACACTCATGTGAAGTGCAAATTGGTACTTGCTGGAAATAAAAAAAGACATTAACTTGGTTGTCATACATATCATGAAGTCCATAAAGCGTGCAAACATGGAAGCACGGTACTCAACTAAGACTTTAAAGATGTGTCATTTGGACATGGTGTGCAAGCAAAAAAATTAAGGGGCATATAGCAAATAGTCCTTCATATATTTTTAATACATGTTTAGTCCAAATTTTTTTATTTTGTTTCAAAAAGTCCATCGAAACATAGAAACACTGAATGTGTGTCGCTAGCGCAGACCTTTAAAAATAAGAGAACATTGATTAAATGAATGTTTGAGATACTTTTTGGAACAAAATAAAAAGGCTTGGAATAAATGTGTATTAAAAAAATATTTGAAGGATTTTTTGATGGCTGATCCAAAAATAAGCATTGCTAATGGTGTAATGATAAGGAAATGCCTAGACCCATTTTCACCTTTTTAATTCATCCTTGTTGCTAATGTCTAAACCCATTTTCAATTCTAAAACAAATTATGACCATCTTCAAACCTCAATAACTCGCCCATTTCACCCTGTTTCTTGTTCTACCATCACTACAATGGTAATTATAATTAACAGTAAATTCTCAATCTATGTATGTTACATAATTATCAAAATAAATGATAATAGAATCTACATTTTTGTAAAAGCATATCATTAAAAATTCATGCTATAAAATGAAATCAGTCAAAGAATTGATCAAAATTTGGGGAGATATAATAATTCAAGAATTATAATATATTATCTAAAACTAATATATTGTTATTATTGGTACTGTTTTTTATAGAAGATTTTGATAATATAATATATTATCTAAAACTAATATATTGTGCTAGAGAACAGATCAAAATCTGCTATACATTTTTATTAGCTACGCATGCATCAGTCAAAGAACAGATCAAAATTTGCTTTACTTTTTTGTTAGCTATGCATGCATATCAGCATGTTAAAAATACAACAAACTAATATATTATCTAAAACAATAATAAAAGTGATACAAAAAAATATTCACGAAGAGGGATGTGAAAAGACAAATGTAATACCTATTGCTATGTAGGGATGAAAACATTATGATTCTATGCCTGTTCTAGAGGTACCATTTTAACAACACGGCAAAAAAGACTAAGAAACTATAAAAATGCAGAAGAGAAGAGATTCTTGACCATCACATCCTGCTATGAATTACAAAAAAAGAGATTCTTTACCATCATGAAAGGAGATTGAGAAACTACAAAAATGATAAAAACACAATTGCTCCCACTAAAGAGTAGAGAGAGTTTCAAAATAAAATTTTAGGAAGAATAAGGTTTCAAATCTTAATTGCAAACATTATGCTTCCAATAAAACTCCAGGTGAAAAGGGAAATGTTAGCTGATTGGGGAAAGACTAGGATCATTCATGAGAAATGAAAATGTTATACTGTCTGGCATACAATTAAAACATGCCAAACAATCTGGAACCACCAAATGGCCTGAAAACAAGATCAGTACTTCTTTCTAGAACGAAGGTTGTACGGAGAGCGAAATTGTTGTACACTAGACACCATATCCAACCAAACAAGGAAATATATGCAATGACGAAAAGAGTATCACTATACTTCACACTTTCATACTCACTTCCATGCCCACCTGACAAGATAATAAAAAGTCGTACTTTATGACATGGCGGGACCCACAATGACAAAGTATAATATTTTAATGCATTGGGTATGATAAAATGGATATCAAAGTGGGTACACGCAGCTTTATTCATGATGAAAATAAACAAGCCACAAACAAAGATGAACGCGGTATTTAACGTGGTTCAACAAAATTACCTTTGCCTACATCCACCAAGAGAGAACCCTTCCAAGATATGAGAATACCCGTTACAATTCATATATTCCATGTTCCAAATACTAGAATAAATATCCTACGAAGTAGAACCATCTCTATCAAGATGACAGACCCTCTCTATACTATTAATAGGATCAATTATAACAAGTCACACACTCATATTCTAGAAATACAGAAAAAAAAAATCGCGGTCAAACTACCAAATTAGAGCGGTTCTCAATGTTTAAAAAGAGGCGAGGCGAGACGTAAGCCTCACAAAAAAAAAAGCAAAATAATATTAAAAAAATACTAATAGAACTATAAAAAATTAAGTAGCAAAGAAATATAATATAAAACTGCAAAGAAAACATCTTTGAGGACTTTCTTACATAGTTATACATTTTTTTGTTCCCCTAAGATGACTTTTTTACATATTGTTAATTTTATAATATGGCAATAAATTAATCAATGCAAAATCAAATTGACCAAATCATTTTTTTAGTTTTATTCGCATTGCTTATTTTATAATATGACAATAAATTAATCAATGCAAAAGCAAATTGACAAAATCAGATTTTTAAGTTTCATTCACACTATTGGTTATTTTTTTAAAATTTCTTTAAGTCACGATATTAAATAGTATAAGTTGAGTGCAATTTTAAAACACAAAAAGAATAAGAGCGAGTAGATTAAAACAACATTTTTTAAGTTAAGTGAAATTTTAGAAAAATGAAGAACTTTAACCTTTAAAAAAAACAGACTGCGTGATTGAAGAACAAAAGTTTCTTATTTTTTTGGCACCTCAACAAAAAGGTGTGAGGCGAGGCGTAAGCCTCGAGGCGCATTGAGGTGTAAACCTCAAATTCAACCCTGAGGCTTAAGCCTCGATGAATTTTTTGCCCGCCTCGCCTCGTGGCGTACGCCTCAACCGCCTTTTTAAACATTGGCGGTTCTTATAGATCTAATTCATTGAAATTCCATCCAAAATAATAGGCATGAATATACAAGAGTTATACACACTCTCACCCAAAACCTAAGTAGCATTCTCACCTTCAAACTAGTTTAGAAACCCTAAACTTCTCTCTTGCCTTTGCCTCTCAACCTTGCGCTGCTCTCTCAATGTCAATCTGAATCATATGCTTAAAAGGCCCTGAAATCAGCTTATAAAGGGCCTTTCACCCAGCTGCTCAGACAACTGCATCCCCGTATTTTGTGACAAGGGAGATGCAGGCATTACTTGCCCGCTGAACAGCAACCCCCACATTTCGCAATATGGGAGGTTCTTCACAAAACTGGTAACCTGAAGATGGATGGTTCCACCTATGAGCATGGACGCATTTATCACTATTCTCCTTCAAATGCACAACTCGAGTCAAAGCGCACAGAAATTGCATCTCTTTCTGCAGGAGTTTCTTAACCGAGCAAGAGGTCTCTTGACAATCTTTAGTGGAGTAAATTAAAGTGCACTTAATATCAAAGGATGCACTTTAAATTAACACTTGAGCTTTTAGTTGAGATGGTAACTTAACAAAGGTAACTCACCTAGTGAATCATCGTTTTTATCCTCATAGTGGTATATCTCCGGAAAGATTGCAGTGTTTGCCTGAAAAATGAAAAATATAGATGGAGAAAATTAGAACATATGAAAATCTGGGTAAGACCTTAACTATCATAAAAGGGCAAACCCCGTGCACGAGGCTCCCACCACTGCAGGGTACTAGACTAGAGGGTTATGGGGGGTTAGATGTACGCAACCTTACCCTTGCAGAGAGGCTGTTTACACGACTCGGGCAACCTTACCGTTGCTCCAAGTTCACCCCTTACGATAATTGAACAAGAACCCCCAAAAAAATATAAAAGAGAAAGAGGTTGATGATGAACTTACAGGGTTTCGTAAGGCCTTGCACGGAGAATCGTCCAACAAAAGCATGTTCGATTCATCATAGTCAACAAATTTTTTCCACACCTTTTGAAGTTCCTTTAAAAATACAACATTCTCACAGTTCTCACGAGTTTTGTGACCAGTGTTAGTGCATTCTTCTTGGCCCTGCATGTGATATTAAAAGAAGAATAAGTCTACACTACCCGGGGTTGCTGAGATGGCAATAGTTTGGACATAAATAATCAATGTCATATATTGCTTAGATGGCAATATTTTCTTAATAGTGATAAACTTCATTCATTTTCTCCCAAAACTCTTCCCTCCAAAATCCCCTCCTCCAACTCCACCAAATCACAAAGATCTGCCGGCGCCGGATTAAGCAGGTGAGTTTTGCTTATTTCTTGCATTTCATCTTTTATAGTCTTTCTCCTCCGCTCTTTCTCTCGATATATATAGATATACATAAATATATAGACATAGATAGATACACATGCATACATGTTTACTCACAAACACCATTTTAGCAAAAATCAAACATGTGAACTCATTAAAGGAACTAGTTAGTAGAAAAAAAAATCAACCATCTGAACCATTTGAATTCAAAAATCAACCAATTTTTTTTCTAGAAAATTAAGGGTGGTCTCCTAAGAGATACTTTTAATTCATCTAAACCCACATTAACAATTGTTAAATAAACCGTCCCTCCCATATATATCGGCCCTCAACTATAACGAAACAGAACCGTATTAGTAGGGATCAAGAACAACTTTTTCTTAAGATTTGGTGAGATACTTTTAAGGTGTGTAGCATGATTTTTTTCCTTTTTCTCACAACATGAAAGTCAATAAAAGTATCAGATCATATAGAAAGCCAACAACAAAACTTGAAATCTTAGTTAAATTGGAGCCTCATAGGTGCTGCTAGCATGAAGAGGCGTACTTTGTCTGCTGAAATAATGTCAGCAAGAATGGGACGCATGTAAAACTATAGATATCGATTTATGTTGAATTGGGGTCTGCGAATGTTTGATATCTAACATGTATGAAATGAGTATCTAGAAAAATAAACCAAAAACCCAGCATAAAAGTATCTACCAAACCAGTTTATGAGTATCTAAAAAAACTAAAAATCCAGCATAGAAATATCTACTAAACTTGTCGATCAAAGGAGAAGGAGATACTAAAAGTGTTGTTTGCAAAAATTCATCTATTATTTAAAGGGTATATCAATTTGTCCCTCTGTTAAAGCGCTGAGCAATTAGTAAAAGGACCGCATTGTTTAACTGACCATAAACAGGATCTACATATATAGAAAATATATATGATGGAGTGGTATCCAAATCTCCCTTTTTTTTTTTGTAAAATGAATATAGTTTTATCATATTTACACAAACACAACTGAGTTGTTTCAGCATAAACTCAACCCTCAGAAAAATTTACAGAAACTCAACTAATTTTTTGGTAATATTGAGCCGATTTTTTTCATGTTTAACTCATGTTTTTTATAATATTGACTGATTTTTTGGTAATATTGACCTGATTTTTGTCATGTTTAACTGATTTTGTGGTAATGTTGAACTATTTTTTTTATATTCAAATAGGTTTCGATTGTTTTTAATGGAAGAAGAAATTTCTAGTGGTGATGAATTAATGAATATTGATGAAACAATTGAGAAACCCAAAACCGAAATGTTTTTTAATTCAGTGGATGAGATGAATGATTATTATAGAAGATATGGCAAACAAATGGGTTTTGACACTTGTTTAAGATCTTCGAGTAAAGATAAAATGGAGGAATTAAGGTATGTGACTCTTACTTGTGGCCGTGAAGGAAAAACAAGAAGTAATGATAGCAATCCAATTAACCCATACCCGGTTTCGAAAATACAATGCAAGGCTAGGATATGTGCATCTCTCAACATTGATGATGGGAAATAGGTAATTAATTCCGTGGTAATCAAGCATAATCATGATTTGAGCCCATCTAAATAGAGATATTACATAGCCAACCGGGTATTTTTACCACATGTGAAGGGGAAACTTGAAATGAATGATAGGGCTGGGATTCGAATGAATAAGAGTTTTTTTTCGTCGTCGAGTCTGGAGGACACGAAAATCTATCATTTCAAGAGAAGGATTTAGAAACTATATTGATAAAAATCAACGGTTACGTCTTGGGGAGGACGATGCTACCGCAATCCACAAATATTTTTAAAAAATGCAATCTGATAATTCTGATTTTTTTTTACATTATGGATTTGGATAACAATGGTCGATTACGAAATGTATTTTGGGTAGATGCAAGAAGTAGGGCAACAAATAAGGAGTTTGGGGATGTCATTACATTCGACACAATTTACTTCACAAATAAATATTATATGCCATTTGCTCCTTTCGTAGGAGTGAACCAGCACTGGCAATCGGTGTTATTAGGTTGTTGTTTGATATCTAGTGAAGATGTTGATACATTTGTGCGACTATTTCAATCTTGGCTTATTTGTATGTCGGGATCCCATCTTAAAGCAATTATTACTGATCAAGACAAGGCCATGAAAAATGCTATAGAGATCACGTTTCCAAATACACGACATCGGTGTGTTTGTGGCATATACGAAAAAGTTACCAGAAAAATTAAGAGGGAATAAGCATTATGAATCAATCAAATTCAGTGTTCAAACGGTTGTTTATGATTCATTAACGCCCGTCGAATTTGAATAGAGTTGGTGTAGGTTTATTATGGAATATAACCTTAAAATAATGAATAGTTACGTGGCTTATATTCAGAGAGATACCATTGGGTGCTGACATATTTTAAAGATATGTTTTGGGCTGGAATGTCAACCACACAACGAAGTGAGAGCGTGCATGCTTTTTTTGACGGGTATGTCAATTACAAAACCTCACTAAAATAATTTGTGGAACAATATGAGAATGCTTTACGTAGTAAGGTTGAAAAAGAAAGTCATAAAGAATTCAACTCTTTCAACTCATCCATCCCTTGTGTAACAATTTATGATATGGAGAAGCAGTTTCAAAATGCTTACATGACAATAAAGTTTAAATAGGTCCAAAAATAATTACTACGAAAATATTATTGCGAGTTGAGGTTGTCGTCATTTATGGAAGGGGTGGGCATGGAAGAATACGAAGTTCCTGAAGAAGTGAGTTTTGGTGGCAGTATGCGACATGCTTATTTCAAGGTTTCCTTTCACGAGGATAATGGAGATGTGGATTCCAATTGTCTGTTGTTTCAGTTTAGGGGAATTTTGTGTCGGCATGCCATTACGGTGTTAATTCATAGAGAAATGTATATTGTACCAGAGAAATACATCTTTAAGAGATGGGATAGAAGAGTCAAAAGTTGTCACACAAAAATAAAGAATAGTTATAGTGATTGGTATGCAAAACCTAAGTCATGTCGATTTGATAAAATGTGTAATGCTTTCTATGAGGTGGTGGATTTGGCAACCAATTCCAAAGATAGGTGTATAAAGGTTATGTCATGGATACGTAATTTAAAAGGGGATTTGGTGCTTGAGTCATGTGAAAGCAATGAACCTTTCTTGAGGAAGAGTGATAATACACCATCATGTGGGGATGATATTGGTCATACAAAAGAAAGTAAGATGGTACATTCCCTTTAGTCGTGCGAAGCAAAGGACGCCCACCATGTAAGAGGAGACAAAGCAGTAGTCGGAAAAAAAAAGCAGTAGTTCCGCCTTCCAAGATATGTTATTTATATATTTTTCTCAGAACTCGATATTTTTGTTGGATTGTAGGTGAATTATTACTTAGTGTTAATTTACATCTTTTAGGAATGTCACAAGCAGGAATACACGAGCGTTTCACCCACACAAAAATTTATTGGAATACACGAGAGTTTTACATTTAAAGGTAAAATTTACATTACATGTTTTGATTTTACATAATATGAAATTAAACAGTTTTTTTGGTATGTGTATGCTTTAGGATTCTGAATTGCAAAACAATGTTGGAAGTGGACGTCAAGACCTACCTAAATTTTGGGCCAATGAGGGCGTGGGCAACCAACGATGCTAAATGGGGTGCAACCAACATTTAATGACATGATAGCCATGATTCCTGCGAGTTTTACTCAACTACTTGGAGCGAATGACGACGATGCTATAAACTCCATTTTGAAAATTTTTAGACAATGCTAAGCTTTAAGAGTATGCAAATATGGATTTGTTAGGGTGCTTTTTTTGGTCAAAACAGAGTTATATGGTGCTGTTTTTTTAGACAAAAACAGAGATATTTGGTGCTTTTTTTGGTCATAACAGTGATATTTGGTGCTGCTTTTAAAAATATATATATATATTTAGTGCTGTCAAAACAATGATATATGATATTTAGTGCCGTTTTTTGTCAAAAAGTGCTATTGATGCCTTTTTTTTGTCAACCGAAATATTTGGTACTGTTTTTTTTTTTTATCAAAACAGAGATATTTAGATGTTTTTTTTTATTATGTTTATTTTGATATGTATAAATTTGTATGGCAATTTGACAGATGGTGTATGAGTTTTGAGTATCCTTATTCTCACAGTTTAATATCTATAAGCTGTGTTGTTTAAAGGGAGAAAGAGGGCAAGAAGAAAAAGGTGATATGGACATCATTTTCTATCTTTTTCTTGAAGTGGTTAGTCAACAACCAAGTAAGCAGTCTGGTCCTAAACATGAACTAGGACCCGATGTGTCTAGCACTGCTCTTAAAAGAAATAGAAAGTTGATATATTGTATTATTTGGTTCTTTTACATATATCAAATGGGGGAAATCTGATTGTTATGCCTTGAACAAGGAAAAGAAAAAGGTATCTCACACCAATAAAGGAAAACGAGAGCAAGCTACTTGGGGTTGAAGGGGGTACAAAGGATTTTAGTAACTTTAATTCACAACTTTAATGAACTCTAGAGGAGTTCAAGAGATAATGGCAAAATATGTGATACAAATCCTTTTTGTACAGAAAAGGAATGAGTGAGTTGAACGTTGAAACCAAGCGGCTAATCAAATAGCCTAAAAAGAGTAATTAAGCAATCTCATAATAAAATGAGCAAGAACCTTTGAACAACAACGCAGAAGTTGAACGAGCAATTCAACAAGAAAACCTATTCTTATATAGAATAGAACAATGAAGAAGATGGTGCCTATTCTTATAGACAAAATGCAATAAATGAGATAACGACTTACCCAAATAAAGAGAAATTTCTTTATGTAGCCTGGCATAACATAAGAAAGAATCGGATTCAATTTTCCCCTTTAGAAAGTTAATAATAACATGAATAAGGCACATAACAGTAAAAGAAAACCAAAGGCTTAATGTAAAAACAATGAATAAGGCAAGTACAAGAGAAATCAAGAAAATATATTAAAACTATACCCAATTTAGAAAAATAAAATAAAATATAAACTATATGATAAGGAAAAGGTTAGACAGTACTTGGTTCTTGATGACCAGATACCTACAACAAATCTCTCAAAACAGAACTGCAGAAAATCAGTACAGAAGGGCCTCTTGAAAATTGCTTCAGCAAGTGACAGCAATCAAGACAAGACATTGTTGGACAATCAAGTTAGGACATTGTTAGCAAAATAATAATAAACTTCATTTAAAAAAATTAAGCATTTTAGTCAATTCTCACCCCACTTATAAGCTATTTTTGAATTTATACATGTTCCTTTATACGCACTAGGTACTTGTTTTATAGGGACAATGTCAGCAAGTAAACCATTCACATCGAGGATAAGAAGTTTTTTTTATAGTAGGAGCCCCTTCCATCAGTAGAGGGGGGTCACTATCTCTCATCTTTACTTGACCATGAGCCGAACACTTCCTCCCCTCATCATCTTTTGCCCCCCCATACCCATCTACGTCCATTGCATTTAGTTGCTCCTCTTGACCCTGAAAAACACACACATCCTTAGAAGTATTCTCAAGGAATTTCAACCACCACCAAAAAAATGTATATTGCCAATTAGGGATGAAGCCCAAAAAATTATGGGATGCATCATGTAGAATTCTATAAAAGAGATTAAATAGAGGAGTTGTATTTCATGATTCATAAGCACAGCACACGAGAGAATTTATACATGCTAGATGAAGAAACAGTAAACAACTAACAGCTAGAAAATAGGAAAAATAAATAGGAACTGATTATCACATGTGAGTAAATGGAGCTCGTGACTAATTCAAAGTTATTTCCAACGTGGGCTGTGAATTATCCTTAACACATCACATAAAAGTGGGGAATGATAAATATTAACACAGGGGGCATCATTTTACTTTTACCGAGGTGGCAGCGCAACAGTATACATGATGAATCAAACATTGGTGGGCAGGGTGAACAATTGTTTATACCTCTGTGATGGATGCCACACACTTTTGTGGGTTACTTCCACTATCCTTGACCGCTTCCTAATCAGCACATATTTCCTGATACTTCCTCTTCAAGTCTTTTAATTTCAAACTTGTACTCTCATATAAAAATTTATAGTCGATCAAAGGATATAAAGGTAGAAGGGTCTCCTTGTCAATCTCAAGAAAAATCCGCTTTTGCATTGTCCATGTTTGATCCTACATATTGAAAGATAATGCACGAATAAAAGAAAAATAATGCACATGAATTTGCATGTGTGGGGATCTTACAAAATATGAGTAATTGTATTTGAGGATTTGTTGGGTGACGGAATTTCATACCTTGTCGAATGCAGGAATCTCATTACCAACCGAGAGTGAAACCATAAAAGCAATCATATAAATGGCGCAATTATACCTGTGTGTTATCACAGATAAAGAGAAAAAATAAAAGCCTAAAAGAAGTCAAGAGCTGAAAAACATATACCGATCAATTGCACAATCAAGTCAGCTATCCAGTACAAGAACAAAGCAAAGGAACACAGAGGCCCAAGTTAATATTTTCGAACAATTCTACAACATGGCAAGGTCAAAGTATCTCAAGTCGATAATATGAAAGAAGTTAAGATTTTGATCAAAATAGAGTCATGGTTGCAGATAATGAAGTGTTTGGGAGGGCAGAGCTGGTCTAAATATTTGTGAGTTTAGACCAGCTCCATCAATTTAATTCAATTTACATTTAATTTAAAAAAAAAGAATAGTAAACCTGCACGCCAAGTTGTCATGTTTTGGAATATTGTTCAAATATTCCAATTGCCACTCTTCTTTTTCACCTAGTTTCTGAAGCACAATTTCATTGTTTACCCATTGTGCCTGGTTACATTATTTAATTTAAAATCAATTGTTATACAATAAATGAGCAAAAGTTGAATTCACGTAAAATTAAATGCTTACAAGATTTGCAGCAACTGTTTTATACGTAGAATGACCCTCCAAAGAGTCCAGCCAAAACTGACTTCTCTGTCTACAATCAACCTCCAACAGAAACCAATGACCATCATGAAGGAATGGCAAGAAAATCTGCAAATGAAACAACTTTATATTTTCTTTTATGGTTTCTAGCATCAACAACCCACATTCATCTATTGAATTGTTTTTCTTTTACCTTATCATACCCTTGTAATATATCACTCTGACCTATTGAACCAGTTGGGTATATTATACGGCTCTGAGCAAAAATATCAAAACCAATTAGATTATGTGAATAACACACTCTTAAAGGGTGACAATGATTTAATTAAAATGAATTTACATAAGTACAAGCACCAAAGAAGTAACAGTTCCTCATATGTGTTCTCAAGATATCCACATAACTATCTACAACCTACAGATATAGTGATCAAATTTGATTAGTACACAAATATAAACATTTAACATGTGGGCGTGCTTTTAAAGTTTCTTACCGCAATTGAAATGCCTCTTTTAGGCAACAACTATCCATTAAATTCACATTTTATCCTGCACAAGACAATAATATATTGCATTACCATTTGCATATCAATTACACGAAACACATTAACTACATGTCATAAATAAATTGTCTTCCTTACACTACAGGAAACTCATTATCTTTACCTATCTACTATCATCTGATGCTCTTCACGAGTTAGCTTATATGACAAATGTTGCACCAACCATTCTTGCATTGGAAAATAATGTTATGATGGTACAAGAAGGACCACTTCGAGTCTAAGAAGCACAAATATGGACACAGGATACGAATACGATACGATACTGATATGTCAATACACCTTTTTTAAATAGTAAGATAACAATACGTCTTTTTCTGCTGAGGAAGAAGAGGAAAGACTAATAGACAAAAAGAATCACAATTGTCTACTATTTATCAAAAGATGTAAAAAAAGACCAAAATTAATTTCCCAAAAAAATTCTAGCCCAAGGTGTAAAAACTGCTTTGCAGATCACATCCGTCACAGATTTAGTTCTGAAGGTAACAGATAACTAATCCATAGGTGTGTAAAAGAATGCATGAGATCTTACATCCAGTTTGGGAACATCTGTAACATCAGATGGAGGGGCGGGAGCATTGATAAGTCTTTCAAAAACTTCAGCCACCTCACGTTGACGCAACATTTCCTTCTCGGGCCAAATTAAAGGAATGGGACCCTCATTTTGCATCCCAATGCATAACATAACCCATATCTGCATAAAATTTCATATTTTACTTGGAATACATGACATAATGAGAATATCAAACTTAAATGCTCATTACTAATACTATATTTATACCTGTAATATGGGTACGCAACCATGTATGCGAATTTCTGTTCTCGCCGCTCTAGTTTTTAATGTATTTTCCGCCTTGGAAAGGCCGCATACTAAGAAATCGTAGATGGCCTCACCCCACCGGACTACGCTTAATATTTCCAACTTATCCAATAATGAAAATAAATGTGAATATACACCTTTTGAAGGTATTTGAAAAAGGTAAGAAGAAAAAAGAAAAGCTATATACAATCTAGTTTTATCGCTCACTGACAAATTACAATTTCTTCTAATTAGCATTGCATAAATAACTTCAGAGCTCAAAATACTATTATCATCTAGAAAATGATGAAGCCTAGAAGTCCCAAGATCGTTATTATTTCCATGATCATCAAATACCCTAATTTTAAAGCCCTTGGATGGGAAACATAAAATACTATTATCATCTAGAAAATGATGAAGCTTAGAAGTCCTAAGATCGTTATTATTTCCTTGATCATCAAATACCCTAATTTTAAATACCTTGGATGAGAAACATAAAATTTCTTTAACTCTGAAGTTATTTATGCAATGCTAATTAGAAGAAATTGTAATTTGTCAGTGAGCGATAAAACTAGATTGTATATAGCTTTTCTTTTTCTTCTTACCTTTTTCAAATACCTTCAAAAGGTGTATATTCACATTTATTTTCATTATTGGATAAGTTGGAAATATTAAGCGTATTCTGGTGGGGTGAGGCCATCTACGATTTCTTAGTATGTGGCCTTTTCAAGGCGGCAAATACATTAAAAACTAGAGCGGCGAGAACATAAATTCGCGTACAGGGTTGCGTACCCATATTACATGTATAAATATAGTATTAGTAATGAGCATTTAAATTTGATATTCTCATTATGTCATGTATTCCAAGTAAAATATGAAACTTTATGCAGATATGGGTTATGCTATGCATTGGGATGCAAAATGAGGGTCCCATTCCTTTGATTTGGCCCGAGAAGGAAATGTTGCGTCAGCGTGAGGTGGCTGAAGTTTTTGAAAGACTTATCAATGCTCCCGCCTCTCCATCTGATGTTACAGATGTTCCCAAACTTGATGTAAGATCTCATCCATTCTTTTACACACCTATGGACTAGTTATCTGTTACCTTCAGAACTAAATCTGTGAAGGATGTGATCTGCAAAGCAGTTTTTACACCTTGGGCTAGAATTTTTTTTGGAAATTAATTTTGGTCTTTTTTTACATCTTTTGTTAAATAGTAGACAATTGTGATTCTTTTTGTCTATTAATCTTTCCTCTTCTTCCAAGGTGTATTTAACTTGAAGAATCCTTTCCATTTGGACCGAATGTCGTACACGAAGTTTGCAATTCTTCATTTCTTAACTGACAAAAAAATAGAGGTATTAGAATACAATACCATCAATATCATGCAAAAATAAACAGAGCAAGCATATAATTCCAGACATAATTCATGATTTTAGTCATTTACTTCACTTGTATCATCTTGATTCTAGGATCAATTACATAACATGTATTAGCTTGATTCTAAGTGATGTATAAATAAGATGCGAAAGCGTAAAAACTACTCTACACAACAACAACAAAAAAAGAAGTCATGTAATCTACACAACAACAACAACAACAACAAATAAAGAGTCATGTATTCTCTCACTTTCTCTTTCTAAGTTATCATTACCAAATTGTCAAAAGTGTTACAAAAGGAGTCCCTTGGGCTATTTATACTAACGATAAAAAAAGGCTAAAAAAAAGAACAAATAAGAAAGAATAATAAAAAGGACGCTCATGTCCCGATGCTCCTGCATCACTAAAAATCATTCCTTTACATCATCCTAAATGACTAGAATCAGGAATTATCTGTTGTATCTTAACATAACATACATATATATACACGTGGAAAAAAGGATGAGGATTAAGTGTTTTGAGAGCCTATATAAATTGAGGCTCATATTACTCCCTATTATTGGTCCCTATATAGCACTTGCTTTCACAATATTAACATATTATGGGCATTTGGATCATTTCTAAAAGGGCAAACCCAGTGCACGAGGCTCTCGCCACTGCGGGCTACTGGGGGTGTTGAATGTACGCAGCCTTACCCCTACATACGCAGAGAGGATGTTTCCATGACTCGAACCCGTGACCTCCAAGTCACAGCGGGGGCAACCTTACCGTTGCGCCCAAAAATTTATGTAATACCCCGTAATTTTATCGATATTTATTTAAGGGGGATTAATTAAATTAAATGTGAATTGATTGAAAATTAATCCGGATATAAATACTAACGAGATGTGAGTTGGTATTTGATTATGATGTGTATATATGACAATATATGAATATTGAAAATATTAAAATTGTCGCGAGACTGAAATACGACAATTTGGGAAATTTAGTTGGGACGCGCGTGTCAGTCGCGTCGGAAATGAAATTATTTGAAGTAAAAAGTGAATTTTATTTTTATCAACCGAATGGTCATTTTGAGTCCGAAAGGGTCGAAATAGTCAGAAAATACTAGTCGGGGGTTTAGTTTGGGTCCCGGGCTATTTTTGGGCCATACCGGCAACTTAAAAGGGTATTTTGATAATTTTGAAATTTTGGGAATTAAAGCCTACGAATTTTAAGAGTTAATTATACATTATTTAGTAACCCACTAAGCCCATTACCAACATTTGACAAGTTAGAGGGCTACGGGAGTTATAGGAAGAGTTTGAAGAGGTTCCCAAAAGAAAACCCATAACCACCATCTTCAACCTTGGGAGAAAATCTGTAGAGAAAAGGGAGAGATCAACCTTCAACCTTCGACATCAAATTCTGAAGAACAATCTAAGGAAAGTGATTTAGTATTTTTAATGCATTGAATATGTCTTCCATGCTTAGTGTAGGAATTATCCTATATTGAACTTTTTGAAGAAAACCCATGAAATTTGTTGGAGAAACTTTGAATTTGGGTTAGGATTTGCATATAGTATGATAATGGACTGATTTAATACTTGAATAGTTACATATGATGATTTAAAAACGGATTTATGATGAGTAATTGGGCATAAGAAAAATTAGGAGTTCATGTTCATAGGGTTTGGAGAGATATTTGAAGATTCATATTAATTCCATGATAATTTGTAAGATTTGACCCTTTAATTATGATAAGGAATGATCTAGGGTGATTAGAAATGGTTTACATACATTAGAACATAATTTGGATGGTCTTAGGGTGGATTTAGAGGAGAGAAGAATTGAGAAAAACGAATTTGGGAAAATCTGGGCTGAAACTGCCATCTCGTTAGAAGACCTCGTTCGAACGAACTTCTAACGAGATGACAGTATGACTTCTAACGAGTTGGTATTTCGTTCGATGCCCTTCGTTCGAACGAACTCGTTCAAACGAGACTTCTAACGAGTTGACAGAATGGCCTTTTTGGCTTGATTTGATTTCTAGTATCCCGTGGACTTATTTATATGGTGAGATAACTTTCCCTTATTAATTAGTGGGTATAGTTGGGAGATTGGGGTACATTGAGGAGTAAAATTTAGAATAGTGCCTTGAACCGGGTGACACTTGTGGATTAGGACGCGAATGACTAATCACGAAGTGAGTATAATTGATAACTTAAATACATATAAACCGGAGATTTATGATTTGTATAACACTAAGTGTTGGTATAAGAACGAGAAGTATACCACTAATAAAATATTGTAATATCTAAGATGTGTGAATGCTTAGTATATGTAGTTATCTGTGTATGACATACCTACCGTACTTGCTATCATGGGAGGTTGGCGTTCGTTTAGGGCCATCTAATCTTTGTGTGCCTACGGGGGGATTTAGATTGATACCTCGAGGACATAGGTCAGAGAAGGGCTTATTGAGAAGTTAATAAGTTTGTTGATCATGGGAGCGTAGGTATGTGCGTGACCCATGTGATGTGAACTATGTTCGCCTCCATTGTTTGTGTTTGTTGTTAATGAAACATTTCCTGAGAGATTCAAAATACGTGGTCCTCATGTACGTGATGTACCGGGATTTGATAGCAGAGTATGTGTGCACCGCAACTTAGTCTCGGGGTGCTAGTATTGTATATTTATGGTGAGAATAATATACTGTTAAATGAAATGAATTGTCGTGAATAATTGTAAGCATAAATAATAGCAACGGTTTGTAAAGTGAAAATGTAAGATTTCTAATAAAATTGTAGTGTTAAAGTGGAGAAACTGTGTAATAAGGTACACTAATCTATTAAAGAAAAGATGTTGGGATTTGAATTGGATATCATATAGAAATGTTAGATTTAGCATTTGACTAGATAGATATGGGAGCAACTAGAATGGGTACGGGTACGATAGAAGTGCACAATTAGTTGAGAGGTGAGGAGATCATATGAGTGCACACATTATCATGTACTTTATATTCACTGTTTAATGATATTAAACACTTGCATTTTTTTAAATTATTTTCACATTTGGGCTCTGACCCGTTGCTTTCAAATTTATTTTTGTAAAAACCTTTTTAGGTCCCCAGCCACAAGGACACCATGCATAGGAGTTCTATTTAGGTGACATGCTGTAGCTGTTGTGGAAGTTACAGGACCTTGACAGTAGACGCCTCCATCTTCGATCTTGACTCCATTATCAGTTTTTAACATTTGTTGGGCATGTCTCCCATTCCTTTTAGAGACATCTTACTTATTCAGTTATTTCAGACTTTGGGTTGTAATTAATTTTAGTGATGCAGACTTTGTATTTATTTATTTCGGAATTCGGTTTGTTGTGAGGAGTTTTCCTCCAGACTCTTTATTATTGGATGGTCATTCTATTGTGACTATATTGTGTTGGTTATGTTAACTTTTCAAAATTTATTTATTGCATGTTAATCAGATTTAATTAAAATGGACAACTCACTTTTTAAATACAAGGTGGTTAGTAAAAATAAAAATGTTTTCGACAGTGATGCTATGAACTGAACCAACTTGGCATTTTGTATTAAGTTAATAAAAGATTAGCTACCCGGTATTTAATTAGTCGGGGTGTCACAATTTATTTGTTGGCTTGCAGACTGTTGCACACTAAATTACCAGCCAATTATCAAATTCAAAAAAGAGGTGTTCCCACAGTATCTGTTTGGTTAATGTGCTCTCAGCACTCTTCTATTGAAGATGCCCAGCATTGTTTTTCAACTGTTCTCTTTCCCAGCAGGTGTGGCAATGCTTGGATACTCGGTCTAATAATCTATTTCCTACTCAAGGTGAAACCACTGAATACTGGAACATCACTACTACTTAAAAAGCGCCAATATCAGTTATAGTTGTCATTTGGGGATGCAAATAATTATAATAGGAAGAATGAGTAATACTTTGCCATATTTATTTGAAATGCTCTTAAGAATTAAACCGACTGGAAAGTGTAATTAATTTAGTCTATAAAATTTTATTCGAATTTGCTGAAGACAAAAGAAAAAAGTAAAGACACTATGAGCATCTATTTTATTTTCATAAAAAAATGTTTGACGCGCTTTAAGTTGTTATCTTTTAAACCTTTTTTCCCATTCCCATTGTTATTACTCGTTAAAGGACATAACTCAAACGTGGTAAGCCAGGTTCATCGAATTCAATATATTTGTAATGAATTATTTTTCCGGAAAAGAAGAAAAATGTAATCTCAGTGTTTTGGATATAATCTCCAGGGTCGGTAATTCTACCAGATATCTTATTGATGTTTCTTAATAGGTTTATTTTCTTTATGTTGAACATGTATGACATACATATAGTTTAAAATTGAGCTAATGTGATTGCTCTATGTTCATAAAAAGTATTTACATTTACATCGTTTGGTTATATGGATTAAGCTATGTGGTTACTAGAAACTTAAATAAGCTCTAGCTCTAATTATGTCTTGGTGAAAAAAATCACCCACGTAATTGTATTTTTTTTTTTTTTCAATTACTTTGGTCTCTCTTTTCATTTTTCGAGTAGATCTACACACATTCATCGCTATTAAAATTTGGCATTCTAGCTATGAAGTGGTTTGATATTTATAGTTTTAATTTGAAGTTTCTGTATTTCAGATTTAATTTTCCTTTTTTGTAGTTCTCTACTTATAATGTTAGTGTGGGACAAAAACATAGGTCAATCGATGAAAGTTTGCAAGTTATAGGGTATTTTGATATTTATAATTTTAATTTATAGTTTCTGTATTTCAGATTTAGTCTGCCTAATTGGCACTTATCCTTCTATAATTTCTTTTTGGGATAGAGAACATAGGTCAATCAATGAAATTTTACAATGAAAGTTTGATGCCACTCCATAAAGTTGGCCACAAAATGTAACTTTTCTTTCCTTATTATATGACTACTAATGCAGATATTTTCTTTACATACAATAAAAGAAAAAACTAATGAGGCAATGAACTAAGCATGTATCGCAGAAGTAATATCCTATCCTCTTGATTTAAATGGAACAATTAGTGGATGAAATTGCAGAACAGATACTAGGATTAGGTGACAATCCATATTATCACACCTCTAAGATAACTGATGAAACATGATTAATCTGATATGGATATAACAATTTTCCTTAAATTTTATTACGGTTATATTCTACAATTTTTGTGCTTAAATAATGCATACTATATATGTTTGTGTATTTGCTTATGTGTTTCTTTCCCTTGCTTATATTTTTTCTGTACCAGGTAGGAACAAAACTACTTTCTATGCTGAGCTGAAGGGAGCCATTGTTGTTGCAACTTTGCTCATAGAAATGTGGTAAACAAAACTGCTTTCTATATGTATTTGATTGGTCCAAAAAATGAAACCCACCTATGAGTAGCTAGACTTCATCCAATCAAATATAAACACCTGTGAAATTATGGAATTCATAGATGGATAGAGAATAGTCCCCCTCACCCCCCTCCTGATATTATGCCCAAACCCCTTAGGTATGGGTTTCTAAAATTATATAGGTTGTATGTGTAAACCTTACAAGGTAGAGGTAAGTTAAGTAAAAAATAGATAAACTACACAATAAACTTTGGTGTTGATATTAGCTCTAATCTTGACCATTTAACCTTAAATTTAATTTAGCCCTAGTCTTTGATGATGATATTGTTGTTATTTGGTGTTGATATTAGCATTAAATTTGATTTAGCCCTCAATATGACCATCCATTAGGTGCTATTAAGGAAAATGGACTCTTAATTAAGTCCCAAAAAGGAAATTGGGATTCTTAATTTGGGAGGGAGGGGTAAAAAATGTTATGTTTAAAAATATAAAATTATAAAGGGGTTTGGGGGGAAGGTCCAATCTAACTCAAAGTGTATAAAAATAGAACACTCCACATAATTTTATAAATTTAGTCTCTGTACTAAAAACAGCATGAAAAATGACCAATATGTCATTTGACAACTCATACAAAAAAAAAAACATCAAATTTTTAAAAGTCCAAACTTCAAATCTACAAATCCAAAATTCACAAAATTTATATATTTGAAATCTACTCGTCGAGATCTATCCAACAACACCCATATTTGATACTTTTTGACAAAAAAAATGAAACCGATAAATTTACTATTTCACTATAACCTCCATTTTTCCGGCGAGAACTCCATTTTTTTCGGCGAACGGCGGGGTTATGTATTTATTTTTAGAATGAGTTTTAAATGAGTATTACTAAGGGTATAAAATATAAATATAAATACCTTTTTAACTAAAATAAAAAAAATTGTCTGTTTTGTGTACTCCTAACTCTAACCGACCCACACAAATAAATATTATTGTACCACAGGGACTAGATATATAACCCCGAAAACCAGTGTCTTAAAAATTCAAATAATGGAATGAACATGAGCCATTGTTGTTGTCAACTTTGCTCATAGAAATGTTAGGTAAACAAAACTGCTTTCTATATGTATTTGATTGATCCAAAAAATGGGACCCACCTATGAGTAGCTAGCCTTCATCCAATCAAATATAAACACCCGTGAAATTATGGAATTCATAGATGGATGGTGAATAGCCCCCTCACTCCACCTCCCACCCCGCCTCCTAAAACTATGCCCAAACCCCTTAGGTATATGGGTTTTTAAAATTATATAGGTTGTATGTGTAAACCTTACAAGGTAGAGGTAAGTTAAGTAAAAAATAGATAAACTATACTACACTATAAACTTTGGTGTTGATATTAGCCCTAATCTTGACCATTTAACCTTAAATTTAATTTAGCCCTAGATTTTAATGATGATATTGTTATTATTTGGTGTTGATATTAGCACTAAATTTGATTTCGCCCTCAATATGACCATTGATTAGGTGTTATTAAGGAAAAGAACAAAACTATGTTGATCCACAAAAAAACCCAGACCAAATGCATTAAAAGCTTATACCTTGTTGTTGTGAGTCCCGCCAGGGCAGATAAATGGGTCCCGCCCACTGCATAAAAAGTTTATGCTTATTTTTGTCTTATTAGGTGGGTACACTTTTTGGATTTTTTTGTGGGTACATGTAGTTTTACTTGAAGGAAAATGGACTCTTAATTAAGTCCCAAAAAGGAAATTAGAATTCTTAATTTGGGTCAGAGGAGTATAAAATGTTATGTTCAAAAATATAAAATTATAAAGGGGGTTTTGGGAAAGAACCTAATCTAACTCAAAGTGTATAAAAATATGACACTCCACATAATTTTATAAATTTAATTCAAGAAAAATTACCAATATGCCATTTGACAACTCATAAAAAAAAAATCAAATTTTTAAAAGTCCATAACTTCAAATCAACAAATCCAAAATTCATTATATATTTAAAATATACTCGTCGAGATTTATCCAACAAGACCCATATTTGATATTTTTTGAAAAAAAATCGAAACCGATAAATTTACTATTTCACTAAAACCTCCATTTTTCCGGCGAACACTGTATTTTTTTTGGCAAAAAACCTCTTCCGCACTGGCAATTGTGCCGCTGGCGCGGACCAAAAAAATAAAAAAAATAAACGAAGGGAGAGTGAAACGAGGAAAGAGAAATAATCTAGTGAGAATTCCGACAGTCTCTAGCGAGGATTTCGCCTTTCCGACGAGGATTCTAGTAGGTGGGCTGGGGTGGAGGCGGGATTATATGCTTATTTTTAGAATGAGTTTTAAATAAGAATGACTATAAAGGTATAAATATAAATACCTCTTTAAATAAAATAAATAAAATTGTCTGTTTTGTTTTGTGTACTTATAACTCTAAATAAATTACACAAATAAATATTATTGTGTAAGCACTGTGACGATTAGTATGCCGGTGTGAGAGAGTGGCGAGAGTACCTATGCAGTGGGGGACGAGTAGCATGCCGTTGTGTTGCAGACTTATCGTGGGGAACGCTGATTGTTGCAATGGGGGTGATGTTCTGAAATTTTCTAGAATATTCACAAGGTTGGGGCTTGTGGCATGACAAAATACCCTTTACCCTTCCTATTAAATATTTTATCTTTTATCTAATATTATAAAATGGTGCCTTCTTTGTGAGGCGAGACCAAAAGATCTTATTCATGGACAGGAATGAGGTCAACTACTATTATATCATACAAGTCACACGTTTGTGGTTATTTGGGATTAATTAGATTTTTTTTATTGAAATTAGGTGTAAACCCGCGCGATACGCGAATAGACGATTGTGATGGTCATTTTGCACCTTTGTACTAATAAATAATAAAAAAATTGTAACATTATATAATATTATAATAAAAATGCCTGCTATAACAATGGTTGCCGCCGTCAGTTTCACATTTAGTGACCCGCCACCATCACGATCATTTACCTAAGCGTTGAGTATATTTTTTAACATAAAATATAATACAAACTTCACCGCAATGAAAAGTAAAATGGTGAATGTATATTTTTGCCCCTTTAGAGTCAAATTTTGATCGTTATTTTTGTTTAAAGTTACATAATTATAGGGTATAAACTTATTCACAATTTCAACCCCCCCCCCCCCCCCCCCAAAAAAAAAAACTTAAAATATATGAAAAAATATTTCTCCATTTTACTTTTTACCATGAATAAAAGTATTTCAGCCCGAATCAAATAGATCCTAAAACTTATAAACCTTGGTAAAACTTAAATAACATTCAAACCAAGAATTAAAAAAAAAACATTATCTTTTTTAAATAATACTCAATTTAAGAAAAAAAACAGTTGCAAAACATTCAAACTCCCAAAGAGAGGGAGAAAAAACGATCAACCCACAAAACGAAGAAAACCATAAAAACACAGACAAACTCATAATACACATCCAAATAAGAAAAAAAAAGTTCTTCAACAATCCGAACTACAAAGTGATTGATCATTCACCGAAGAATCCGAACTACAAAGTGATTGATCATTCACCGAAGAACCCGATTTGAAGTTGCTCGGAAGAGTTATATATATATATATATAATGTAAATATTAAAACGTTGTTTTTGTAAAAGTAGTAATGTTTATCAATGTAAATAATTATATATACACACTCAACTTAACAAATCGGCTCTTTCAATAAAAACTTGTTGTGAATAACGTGTTCGTAGTTTAGATTTGTTTTTCGTCTTCAGATCTGGACAAACCAGGGGCGGATCTATGTGGAAGGGAGGTGGGGCAAGGGCCCCACCCTAAATCTCAAAATTGAAAATTTTACCCTACAAAAACTGTAAATTTAGAGTTGTGCCTCACCCAAAAAAAAAATCAAATTTTTACCCCTAAAAAAATTGTAACCTAAAAAAAAAATTCGGGGGCTCCCGCCCCTAAACCCCCGGCAATGATTTATGCCTCACTCGAAATAAATTTCTGGATCCGCCTCTGGGACAAACCATGTTCTCACAATATTATTTGCAAAATATTATAGAGAGAGAGAGACATCATAATGAGTTGGATCTTTCATTTTTTTCCCCTTATAAGTTTTAATTGTTTTATGAAGAAACATTTTTTAGAAAAATGAAAATTGTTTTTTTAAATTTTTTATAAATAAATATTATAATTGATAAACAACTATTGGTCCATTGCATCATAATTTGATAAATACAGAATAGTAGAAGTTGAAGTCTTTGTGATGTCAACTACACACCGATAAAAGGGTAAATGGATTCCTCGAAATGAGGATGCTTTGCAAAATTCAAGTTGCATCTAAACAAACCAACCCAGCCATGGGGGCAAATGAAGCAAGGCACGTGGGTAAGCCAGTGAAGTAAAATACTATGAATGCCACATGAGCTTAAGTAGTCATGTGCTCTCTATAAACGTACAGAGCATAGCGGAAAACTTTGTAACCATCTAAGCCATAAACAAAGTGAGACTGAATCTGCTTCAAAACAAAATTTAACACATGAGCAAATTTATTGTATACAAATCTTAGGGATCTACCAACATGATTGATAAAATAAACTCCAATATCTTTGGACTTGTCCTAAACACCTGCCACAACTGATTGATAATAGAGTTGACAATAAAATCATCTATTGGGTTTCCTGAGAAAACAGTCTTCTCCCACGACCGAGGAGAGACATCAAGAGTGAATGGGTTCTTTGGATTCAACCACGGGCTATGGAATTTTAACTTTCAAGTAAGAAAAAAAATAATATGACAGTGGATATAGAATACCTATTATTATAATTAATTTGATAAGTGAAAACCTGATAAAGTTGGAGCATACCCAAGCTTCAAAATCAATAATCAGAGCCAACCGTAAAGGGATTTTTATATGGGAAGTGTAAGGTGAAATGGTGAAGAGGATAGGGAGAGGCGTAGATGCCAAATCGGCATAAATATTTTGAGGCAGGCTTTTCATTTCTTTGAAGAAAGAGTTAGTTCTTTATTAATGGCCAAACCATTATTTTGAGGCGGTAAATAGGGGAGAGGAAAGGGTAAGAATCGGTGAGTCTTTGGAGGGTTGATTTAACGTTGGAAGAGAGTAATTGACAACTTTGAGGAGATTTAAGTTCACGAATGAGAGAATGACTCCACGTGGACATTCTAATCAAAGAGTAGACTTTAATTCTTGTATAATATTTTAGAGAATATAATAGATACGAATGTGCCACGTGGATAGTCTTAGAAGAGACTGTCATTAAATGCTTGTTTAGCATTTTATAGTATATAGATTTTTAGTATTTTGATTTGAATTTATATAAGGCATATTGGCCTTGTTAGAAATTAATGTTAAGTGTCGAAATTAATTATTTAATTTCAATTGTATTAAATTCTGAATTTCCCATTTATGTGGTTTTAATAAATGTCAGATAATTAATTAGGAATGGGATAAATAAAGATATTAAAATATTTGGGTAAACTTTATCCGTTAGTCACATGATGGTTAATGTCATTAGTGGGAGACTTGAAAGAGTCCCACCACCACTAGGATTTCGGCGCTATTCTCCTTATAAATAGAGACCTCTACACCATATAGAGTTATCTCAATACATATTGTTTCTAAGGAGGGAGAGAAAATCTGAAATTCTTATTATTCGTATTTTCTCACAAATATTCCGGGCACGTAAGAGGGTAATTCTGGGCTGTTCAAGAAGGGATTCAAAAGAAGCTTTGACAAGAACATTTAAGTCATCTTATTCCAATCAATTGCGATGGACAAATGTTAGTTTCGATCATAGTTATAAAGAAATTACGATTTGTGATTGCATGAAGATTAAACATCTTCGATTCATGACAAAACTATTTTTAAACGTGATGTAACATTATGGTTTATATCCGGTTTTATGATTGTTAAAACAGTATTGATTAACATGTGGTATCAGAGCTTTCGGTTTATAATTTCATGTTTTCCGTTAATGAAAACTCCTTTATAACAATTCTAATTTATGATCTTTTGAAAATCTGGAAATCTGGAATTTTTGGTAAATCTGGAAATCTGAAATTTTTGTTTTTCTGGAAATCTGGAATTTTTAAGCAATCTGGTAATCATGCATATGGTAATTCAAATTTGTGTTATGTATGATATTAAGAACGAAATTGCTACATACAGACCTTATCTTACGATAACTGTCCCATTATTGTTCAACCCCTTTTCGTGTTATTGGAACCCTAATATGCCGTTAGCATTTTTTATTGTTTCAAGTTGTGTAAGTATTCTGGAAAACACTTTTATTAATCATGATAAGAAAACGAATCTATTTTTAAGATTAATTAAGTGAAAACTGCGATTTGGCGCAAAACAGATTCCGGAAGAATTTTTTTTTCCGTAGTGAATAGTGTTTTTCGAAATTTTTGGTGTCCGATTGACTTGAAACTTGATATGTTGAGTGGAAACGGGCCAACGATCGAATTTCACCGCCTTCGATCGTGATGTAATGTATTTTTCGACAATCCGAATCCGTTAAAGCCCTCAAAACCCCGTTTTTACCATTTTAGAAAATAATCTGGGGGCTTATAAATCTTTACAAAAAATAGATATTAACGTTCCGAATTTTTTTTTGATTTTCTGGCATGTTTTACTTCAATTCTATGGTGAAAACTCATTTTTGCCATTTTTGACAAAATTCATGAATTTTGTGTTTTTTTTACTATACGTGGACAATTCTGTTTTTGAGGCATTTAAGCTATTATTCGTATCTTTGTAATTACTGATAGATTACGTATTATAGTTAATATTTAATGCATAATTAACTATATTTAAATTTGGACATATAAGCAATTATTCATTTGAGTTAAGTCAAATGCCAAACACAGGCTGTGACTGCATGTACGAATAATACACTTACATTCATTAAAGGTTTATTCTAATGTTAGTTTTAAAATTAGATTGAGGCGCAACACATGCTAATTTCTGAATTGAACAACATTAGAACTGGTTTTGTGAAAACAGAATAGTTGACATTAAGTCCATTAATCATGGTATTAAACGTTTAGGCAACAAACACATATGCCAAAATTATGGGATCATGATAAATGAATTATAGGGTAATATATCTTTACAATCTGAACATTATGTGATGATTAACACATATTCCGTGATATTCAGAATGTAAATGAAATATGCCAAAAATTTTTGTCAACAATTCAACATTCGTGAAAATTTAATTTGTGAACATTGTTATTAATTGCAGTTCCCCTTAACCTGTATTCGCAAGCTCAGTACTATTCCAAATTTGATGGAACTAATTTTTCTGAATGGAATGAGCAAATTGAGTTCAGTCTAGGAGTTCTTGACCTGGACATAACAATTATGTGTGATGAACCCGCTACTATTACTGATGCTAGTAGCGAGGATGAAATTGTTATCCATGAGGCATGGTCTCGATCCAATAGGCTGGCCCTTATGTTTATGCGAATATGCATTGCTGCTAACATTAAGACATCCCTACCTGAAACTACGAAAGTGAAAGAGTATTTGAACAACATTAAGGAACGCTTTCGCACTACTGATAAATCCCTTGCTAGGAAACTGATGGCTGACCTGACCACTATGAGGTTCGATGGTACTCGAACCATGAATGGGCACATTATAGAAATGACCAATTTAGCTGCTAAACTTAGAGTTTTAGGCATGATAGTGTATGAGTCTTTTCTCGTCTAATTCGTCATAAACTCCCTACCTCCTGAGTATGGGCCTTTACAAATCAATTACAACACTATAAAATATAAGTGGAATGTAAATGATTTGCAGAGCATGTTGGTACAGGAGGAAGGAAGGCTTAAGCAACAGAATGGCCATGTGACTAAGGGACAGGTGGAAAATCTGACAGTCAAAGGAGCTGGTTTTAAGAAGAAGTTCGGCAAGGGCATTAAGAGAGGTCATGGGCCGTCTCATCAAGCTGAACCATCAACTGCTACTGTGAAGAAGGAAAAGAACGATAAGTGTCACTTTTGTAAAAAGAAGGGTCATTTCCAAAGGGATTATCATAAACGAAAGGTCTGGTTCGAGAAAAAGGGTAAGCCATTTATTTATGTTTATTTCGAATCAAATCTTATTAACGCTCCTTCTAACACTTGGTGATTTGATTCTGGTTCTATGTGTCATGTTTCTAATTCGATGCATGGCTTCACTTCGATCCGCAAAACAAATTCAAATGAGCATTTTCTCTGTATGGGCAATAAAGCGAAGGCTAAAATAGAAGCTATCGGAGTCTTTCGCCTGATTTTAAGCACCGGAATTATTTTAGATTAGCAAGAAACTTTTTATGTTCCCATAGTTTCTAGGAATTTAATTTTTGTTTCCAAACTTGCTTTAGACAGTTTTGCGATTGAATTTAAGTACAATGGTTTTTGGTTTGATTTAAAATTCTAATAATGTTGGTTCTGGATTTTTATTAGATGGTTTGTATCAATTGAATCTTGAAAAGAATTTTTTTGAAACCCTTGTGACCCTGCATCCTAATGTTGGTACGAAATGTACCCTTAATGACGAAAAATCTGCTTATTTGTGGCATAAAAGATTAGGGCACATATCCAGGCCTAGAATTGAAAGGCTCATTAAAGATGAAATACTCCATAACCTGGATTGGGCCAATTATGATGTATGTGTGGACTGTATTAAAGGAAAACAGGCCAAACATACAAAGAAAGGAGCCACAATAAGCACCCATCTACTTGAAATAATACATACAGACATATGTGGACCTTTTGATATTCCATCCATTGGTGGAGAAAAATACTTCATCACCTTTATAGATGATTTTTCACGTTATTGTATTTTGTACATGTTGCATGATAAATCTCAGTCTGTGAACGTCATTGAAATATACATTAATAAGGTTGAGAGGCAACTAGCCAAAAAGGTGAAAAATATGAGGTCTGATAGAGGTGGTGAATATTATGGTAGATATGACGAGTCAGGGCAATGCCCTGGCCCATTTGCTAAACTCATTGAAAAATTAGGCATTTGCGCCCAATACACAATGCCAGGATCACCTTGGCAGAATGGTGTAGCTGAAAGGCGTAATCGTACACTTATAGAAATGGTTAGAAGTATGATAAGTAGGACCCAATTGCCTATATTTTTGTGGACACATGCATTAAAGACCGATGTACACATCTTAAATAGGGTTCCTAGTAAGTCAGTTTCAAAAACCCCTTTTGAATTTTGAAAAGGATGGAAACCCGATTTAAGCTATTTACGTGTGTGGGGCTGCCCAGCGAAAGCTAGAATCTATAACCCTCATGAAAAGAAATTGGATCCTAGGACATATTTGATATTTTTTGAAAAAAAATCGAAACCGATAAATTTACTATTTCACACTAACCTCCATTTTTCCGGCGAACACTGTATTTTTTTCGACAAAAAACCTTCTTCTTCTGCACTGGCAATGGTACCGCTGGCGCGGACCAAAAAAATTAAAAAAATAAATGAAGGGAGAGTGAAACGAGGAAAGAGAAACAATCCAGTGATAATTCCGACGGTCTCTAGCGAGGATTTCGCCTTTCCGACGAGGATTCTAGTAGGTGGGGTGAGGTGGAGGCGGGATTATATGCTTATTTTTAGAATGAGTTTTAAATGAGGATGACTATAAAGATATAAATATAAATACTTCTTTAACTAAAATAAATAAAATTATCTGTTTTGTTTTGTATACTCGTAACTCTAAATAAATCACACAAATAAATATTATTGTTTATACACTGGGGACGAGTAGTATGCCGGTGTGAGAGAGTGGCAAGAGTACCTGGGTGTGATGGTATGCAGTGGGGGACGAGTAGCATGCCGTTGTGTTGCAGACTTATCGTGGGGAACGATGATTGTTGCAATGGGGGGTGATGTTCTGAAATTTTCTAGAATATTCAAAAGGTTGGGGCTTGTGGCATGACAAAATACCCTTTACCCTTCCTGTTAAATATTTTATCTTTTATCTAATATTATAAAATGGTGCCTTCTTTGTGAGGCGAGACCAAAAGATCTTATTCATGGACAGGAATGAGGTCAACTACTATTATATCATACAACTCACACATTTGTAGTTATTTGGGATTAATTAGATCTTTTTATTGAAATGATTTTTAGCATTTTGATTTGAATTTATGTAAAGCATATTGGCCTTGTTCGAAATTAATGTTAAGTGTCGAAATTAATTATTTAATTTCAATTGTATTAAATTCTGAATTTTCCATTGATGTGGTTTTAATAAATGTCAGATAATTAATTAGGAATGTGATAAATAAGATATTAAAATATTTGGGTAAACCTTATCCGTTAGTCACATGATGGTTAGTGGCATTAGTGGGAGACTTGAAAGAGTCCCACCTCCACTAGGATTCCGGCCCTCTTCCCCTTATAAATAGAGACATCTACACCATCTAGAGTCATCTCAATACACATTGTTTCTAAGGAGAGAGAGAAAATCTGAAATTCTTATTATTCGTATTTTCTCACAAATATTCCGGGCACGTAAGAGGGTAATTCTGGGTTGTTTAAGAAGGGATTCAAAAGAATATTTGACAAGAGCATTTAAGTCATCTTATTCCAATCAATTGCGATGGACAAATGTTAGTTTCGATCATAGTTATAAAGAAATTACGATTTGTGATTGCATGAAGATTAAACATCCTGGATTCATGACAAAACTATTTTTAAACGTGATGTAACATTATGGTTTATATCCGGTATTATGATTGTTAAAATAGTATTGATTAACATGTGGTATCAGAGCTTTCGGTTTATAATCTCATGTTTTCCGTCAATGAAAACTCTGATCTTTTGAAAATCTGAAAATATGGAATTTTTGGTAAACCTGGAAATCTGAAATTTTTGTTTTTTTGGAAATCTGGAATTTTTAAGAAATCTAGTAATCATGCATATGGTAATTTGAATTTGTGTTATGTATGATATTAAGAACGAAATTGCTACATATAGTCCTTATCTTATGATAACTGTCCCATTATTGTTCAACCCCTTTTCGTGTTATTGAAACCTTAATATGCCGTTAGCATTTTTTATTGTTTCAAGTTGTCTAAGTATTCTGGAAAACACTTTTATTAATCATGATAAGAAAACGAATCTGTTTTTAAGATTAATTAAGTGAAAACTGCGATTTGGCGCAAAACAGATTTCAGGAGAATTTTTTTTTTCCGCAGTGAATAGTGTTTTTCAAAATTTTTGGTGTCCGATTGACTTGGAACTTGATATGTTGACTGGAAACGGGCCAACGATCGAATTTCACCGCCTTCGATCGTGATGTAATGTGTTTTTTGACAATCCGAATCCATTAAGGCCCTAAAAACCCCATTTTTGCCATTTTAGAAAATAATCTCGGGGCTTATAAATCTTTACAGAAAATTGATATTAACGTTCCGGAAAAAACTTTTGGTTTTCTGGCATGTTTTACTTCAATTCTATGGTGAAAACTCATTTTTGCCATTTTTGGCAAAATTCATGAATTTTGTGTTTTTTTACTATACTTGGGCTGCTATGTTTTTGAGGCATTTAAGCTGCTATTGGTATCTTTGTAATAGATTACGTATTATAGTTAGTATTTAATGCATGATTAACTATATTTAAATTGGGACATGTAAGCAATTATTCATTTGAGTTAAGTCAAAGGCCAAACACAGGCTGCGACTGCATGTACGAATAATACACTTACATTCATTAAAGGTTTCTTCTAATATTAGTTATAAAATTGGATTGAGGCGCAACACATGCTAATTTCTGAATTGAACAACATTAGAACTGGTTTTGTGAAAACAGAATAGTGTGACACCCCGACTAATTAAACACCGGGTAGCTACTCCTTTATAAAATTAATTCAAAATGCCAAGTTGGCTCAGTTAATAGCATCACTGTCGAAAACTTTTTATTATTACTAACCACCTAGTATTTAAAAAGTAAGTGCCAAATTTTATTAAATCTGATTAACATGCGACAAGAGTAATGAATAACTAAATAACACCATTCACCATACTGAAGTAAAAAGAATAACCATCACAAAATGTAAATAAAACCCTGGAGGAAAAACTCCTCAATACAAATCCCACAACTGATAAGTAAACTGAAATAAATAACTAAAACTGAATACTGAGCAATACATGCTAGAGTCTGAAAACTGAAATGTAGAAATGTCTAATAGAATTGGGCAACATGCCCTACAACTGATAGATGCTGAGACTGGGATCCAAATGAGAGAGGCGTCTAAAAGCAAGTCCCTGTAGCTTCCACAAACAGCTACAGCTCGTCACCTGAATGAGAATCCTATGCTTGGTGTCCTTGTGGCTGGGCACCTAAAATGGTTTTACAAGAAAAAGATTTGAAAAGCAAATGGGTCAGAGCCCGAATGTGTTATATTTTAAAAAAAACCTGCAAGTGCTTTAAAAACATTTAAAACATTAAATGCAAAGTACATGTTAGGACGTGCACTCACATTATATTCTCACCTCTCGTCTAATTGTGCACTCCTAACGCAAGTACCCATCTATAACTATCCATACTACTAGCTAAGTGACAACGTCTCTAGCTAGACTGCCAAAGGTTCTACCCATAATACTTGGTTCCATAACATAATAACACTCTTAATTAAAATAGGGTTTAACGTAAACTCTAGTACTAAATATGCCATTGATATAACTATCAGCTAACTCATTAAATATCTCGAAACAACACCGTAATATATTTACAACGTTAACCTGGTGATTCCCATTAATATAATGTATATTATTCATCACATAAATATACAATACAAGCACCCCGCAATCTAAGCTGTAGTGCACACATACTCTGCTATCCATCCCGGTACATCACGTACATAAGGATCACATATTCCGAATCTCTCAGGAATAGTTCAGATAAAACAAATCACAAATAGTGGAGGCGAACACAGTCACCATCACATGGGTCACGCACATACCTACGCTCCCATGATCATGCAGACTTATTAATATCACAATAAGTCCTTCTATGACCTATGTTCATCAAGGTACCAGTCTATATCCCCCCCGTAGGCACACAAGGATTAGAGGGTCCTAAGCGAACGTAACCTCCCGTGATAGCAAGTATGGTAGGTATGTTATACACACAATCCATATAACAATACTAAGTAAACACACATCTTAGTAATACCGTATTATAATCGTAGTACATATCGCATTCTTGTACTAACTATAATTATCACAACTTATTTTATTCCGGTTCATAATTATACGCGCTATAATTCATCCTCACATCGTAGTAGTCACTCACGTCTCAACCCAATTGATTCATTGAATATAACTCTCGTATATGATTTACTCATCTCAATAACCCAAAAGTCCCAAATCAATCACTATATCATCAAAGGGATGCTAACTCTACCCTTGAACCATCTCTCGGAACTCCAAAAGTCAAAACAGTCCAAAAAGGGTCAAACTGTCAACTCGTTAGAAGTCTCGTTCGAACGAGGCTTCGAACGAGTTTGGACTGTCAGGTCGTTAGAAGTCTCGTTCGAACGAGGCTGTTCGAACGAGATCCCAGTTCGTTCGAACGAACTGACCCTTCTAACGATATCTCGTTCGAACGAGATATCGAACGAAAATCCTACTCGTTAGTAACGACTGGTCAACTCGTTAGAAGCTCGTTCGAACGAGCTCGTTCGAACGACCTGGGGGCTGCTTCTAACGAGATGCCAGTTTCGGCCCAGAACTTCCCAAAAATCGTTTTTCACCATTTTTACTCCTCAAACCTCTTCTAAAATTCGTTCCCAAAATATATTGAGTTCTCTAATCATCCTCAAACATGTTAAGGGGCTATACTAACATCATTAAAGGGTTTGATATCATCTAAACATCATTAAATTACAATTTCTACATTAATTCCCAATTTTCTTCAAGAACATAAACCCTAACTTTTTCTCATCATAAATTCCCAGATTTTAATTCGTTTATTGCATCACCTAGTTATGAAGTCTCCGAAATTAAATCTCCCAACAATGTTTCTACATGCAAACCTATCCCAACATTCAATAATAACTTCAAATTTCATGGTTTTCTTTTAATCTTTCAAGAACAATTAAGATTCTTCAATTTCTAACATGGAAAAGACATTCTTCGAATTTAAATGAAATAAAGTCACTTGCCTTGGTTTGATTTCTGAATTTGGTGTGGATTTGGTGAAGAATTTCTGCAGAATTCCTCTCTCTCTCTCCTTCTCCAAGCTTTCTTCTCCAAAAGGCTATGGTGGCTAGGGTTTGCTTTGGGGAAACTTATGAAAACCTAATTTGATAAACCTCCGTAGCTAGTTGGGTTAATAAAGGTTGGTTGGGGTCAATCCTTATCAGATTACAACTCTCAATTTTCGTCACTTTTAATTACCCAAAAATACCAAATTACTAAAATACCCTTTAAGTTACCGGTATGGTCTAAAAATACCCCGGGACCCAAACTATACCCCGGCTAGTGTTTTCTGACTATCTCGACCCTTCCGGACGCGATGGCGCACTCAAAACGACTATACGGATTATAGATTTTAAATTCACTTTTATTAACAAAATATTATACCGTGACGCGGCGGTCCCACGCGTCTCAACAAAATTCCCAAATTGCCGTATATAAATCTCACGACAAATTTTTATAATACCAAATACATATATAATCATATATGCACATAATCAAATACCAATTCGCATCACATTAGTATTATAACCCGGATTAATTTCCAATTAATACGCATTTAATTAATTAATCCCAAAAATAAATATAGCCAAAAGTACGAGGTATTACATACTTCCCCCCTAATAACTGAATTTCGTCCCGAAATTCAAAACTAGAAAGTACCTGCTAAAAATAACTCTGGATAACGCTCGCGAATCTCATCCTCGCGCTCCCATGTGGACTCCTCGACATTGTGATGTCGCCACTGAACACGCACTAACGGGACTATCTTTGACCGCAGTTTCCTCTCGCTTCGGTCCAAAATAGCAATCGGCCCCTCCTCATAAGAGCTATCCGGCTGGAGATCGATGTCCTCCACAGCAATGTGAGAATGAGCCAAATTATCTCTAAGATATTTCCTCAACGAGGAAATGTGGAACACGTCGTGAATCCGATGCAAATGCTCCGGTAACCCGAGTCTATACGCAACCGGTCCGATCCGCTCAATAATAGGAAACGGCCCCACATACCTCGGTGCCAACTTCCCCTTCTTCCCGAAACGCATAATCCCCTTCATAGGAGATACCCTGAGCAAAACCTGGTCCCCCACTTGGAACTCTCTGAAAAATCTCTTCGCGTCAGCGTAACTCTTCTGCCGGTCTTAAGCTACCCGAATGCGACTCCGAATCAACTCAATCCTTGCCGAAGTATCCTGAATCACTTCCGGCCCAAGTAGTTTGTTGTCCCCCACTTCCAACCAACATGCTGGGGAACGACAAGGCCTACCGTACAATGCCTCAAACGGAGCCATGCCAATCGTGAACTGATAGGAGTTGTTGTAAGCAAACTCCACCAGTGGAAGGTACTGCTCCCATCCACCCCCGAAGTCAATAATGCACATGCGTAGCATGTCCTCCAACATCTGATTGGTGCGCTCTGTCTGCCCATCGGTCTGCGGATGATAAGCCGTACTTAACCGCAACTCCGTGCCCATGGCCTCCTGGAAACTCTCCCAAAACCTCGAAACAAATATCTTGTCTCTGTCAGACACGATATTCAGGGGCACACCGTGAAGTCTCACAATCTCTGAGATGAAGAGTTGGGCATACTGACCCGTAGTGTAGTCAGTCCTTACGGGTAAGAAGTGAGCGACCTTGGACAACCTGTCCACAATTACCCAAACGGAGTCGTGACCCCTCTGCGTCGTAGGCAACCCCGTGACAAAATCCATGGATATACTCTCCCACATCCACACCGGAACCTCCAACGGTTGTAGCAATCCGGCTGGTCTCTGATGGTCCACTTTTACAAGCTGACAAGTGGCGCATTTCGAGACAAACTCAGCGATATCTCTCTTCATACCGCTCCACCAATATTGCCGTCTCATGTCTTGGTACATTTTGTCCCCTCCGGGATGTACCGCGAACCGTGAGCCGTGCGACTCTGCCATCACCTCGTGCCGCAATTCTTCCCCTTCCGGGACTACCAACCTCCCATTGAAGCGTAATCCCCCGTCTGAGATAACGGTATAGGACTCGGCTCCCTCTGCAAGCAATCGAACTATCTGCTCCTGACAGAACGAGTCATTAGCCTGTGCCCGTACTACCTTCGTGACAATCTGCGGTGTAACGGTCATCACAGACATGAAAGATCGGGCCACTGCATCCTGGTGTCCCAATTCCTTCCATTTTGCCTTCCACACCTCTGCCACCTCATCTGCTGGCCTACGGCTCAACGCGTCTGCTACCACGTTAGCCTTACCCGGGTGGTACTGGATGTCGAACTGGTAGTCTTTCACAAATTCAAGCCACCTACGCTGCCGCATATTCAATTCCTTTTGCGTGAACAGATACTGTAGTGACTTGTGGTCCGTGAACAGCTGAAACTTCTCTCCCAAAAGATAGTGCCTCCAAATCCGTAAGGCAAATACTATTGCCGCCAACTCCAAATCATGTGTGGGGTAATTCTTCTCATGAGGCTTAAGCTTACGGGAAGCATAAGCTATGGCTTGTCTCTCCTGCTGCAATACACCTCCAAGCCATTGCAAAGACGCGTCGGTGTAAACCAAATACTCAACTCCCGGTCTCGGCAATGCTAACACAGGTGCTGAGGTCAATTTGTCCTTCAACTCATCGAATGCCAACTGACAGGCATCACTCCAGATATATGGCACACCCTTACGAGTAAGATGTGTCAAAGGACCTGCTATCTCCGAGAAACCCCGAATAAACCTTCTGTAGTATCCTGCTAGTCCCAAGAAACTACGAATCTCCATTGGTGTCGTGGGCTGTCCCCACTCCCTCACCGCTGACACCTTTCCCGGATCAACAGATATTCCCTGGTCGGAAATAATGTGACCCAAGAACTGGACTTCCTTCAGCCAAAACTCGCACTTCTCATATTTTGCATACAGCTCGTTCTGACGAAGTGTCTGCAAAACCTGCCTCAAATGCTCGGCGTGCTCCTCCTCTGTCTGAGAGTAAACCAGGATGTCATCAATGAAGACAATGACAAACTGGTCTAAGAAGTCCCTGAACACTCTGTTCATCAAGTCCATAAACACTGCTGGAGCATTGGTCAAGCCGAAAGGCATAACCCGAAACTCATAAGAACCATATCTCGACAAGAACGCAGTCTTCGAGACATCCTCCTCCCTGATACGCAACTGATGGTATCCCGACCTCAAGTCAATCTTCGAGAAGAAAAAAGCTCCTCTCAACTGGTCGAATAAGTCATCGATTCGAGGCAACGGATACTTATTCCGTATCGTGACCTTATTCAACTCTCGGTAGTCCACACACAATCTCAGTGAACCATCCCTCTTCTTCACAAACAAAACTGGAGCACCCCACGGTGAGGTACTCCTGCGAATAAAGCCCTGCCCTACAGCTGCTCTATCTGATCCCGTAACTCTCGCATCTCAGCTGGAGCCATACGGTACGGTGCACGTGCTATAGGTCTCGTACCCGGTAGCAAATCAATAACGAAGTCTATCTCTCGACTGGGTGGTAAGCCTGGTATCTCCTGAAACACATCTGAATACTCCCTGACAAACGGGATCGAATCTAAAGGAATAACAACCTCCTTAGAGGTATCCTCCTCTATGTAATACAGATGAGCGGTCGATCCTCCCTCTGGGCGAGGCATCGCCACTATAAACATCTCTTGCCCCGGAATGGCAAAAACAATGCTCCCGCTGAAGCAATCAATCATGGCCCTATATGCTACGAGCCAATCCATACCGATGATCACATCGTGAACATGCATGTCTAACACTAACATGTCCGCAGGCAATACCAAACCACCAACCTCTACCCCGACTCCCCGGCATATAAAGAAAATAAGTGACCCACTCCCCAATGGTGAGTCGACACACGTCACTGTGCTCTCTGCCGTAGCTAACAATCCTAAAGCTTTCGCGAAGTGTGTAGCAATAAAACAGTGTGTAGCACCCGTATCAAATAACACCCGACCCATAGTGCCATGGATAGGAAACGTACCCTCGATCGCGGGCGGTGCCTGTGGAACTGCAGCCTGGTGGACGTTGTAGACACGTCCATACTGTAGCTGCCCCTGCTGAACTGGGACGGCTGGAATGATCTGTGGCGGTGCGGGAAGAGCGGGCGGAAACATAGGTCTCTGTGGCTCCTGGCGAGCACCCTGCTGCGGCTGCTGTGGGGCCCTGCCCCTATCAGGACAATCCTGCTTCTTATGGCCAGTCTTGCCACAAGTAAAGCACTTCCCTGGGAAGTTCCCTCCCCTCTGCCCCTGCTGTCCCCGGCCCTGGTGGCCGTTACCATTCCTCCCTTGGCCCTGCTGGCCCTGATGGAACTGCTGCCCATTCTGCCCCTGCTGCCCCTGATGGCCCTGGCGGAAACCTCCCTGTCCCTGCCTGTAGTTCCCTGACCGGAACCTCTTATTATCCCCCTGCTGATCACCCTGCTCAGTCTGTCTCTGCCCCTGACCGGTCTGTGCCCCGCTGGCACCATGTCCTCCAGTCCTGCCCTAATAGCTAGACTCCCCTGACCGCTTGCCCTCGGCCATATGAAAACGGTGGTCCTGGCAGTGTAATAGTGCAGCGTTAACCACATCAGAATACGTGGCCAACGATAGGTTCCCAAGCAGATGCTGACGGATCCTCCAATTCAACCCATCAGTGAACTTCTCTATCTTCTTTTTCTCTGTTGGAATCTCGTCTGGAACGATATTCAACAGGTTAGTAAACTCGGCCTCATATTCGGCCACTGTCTTGCCTTCCTGCTTCAGACTCATAAGTTTCCTCCTCATTTCCGTATGAACAGCCGACAGAAAGTACTTGCGGTCGAACCGCACCCAGAACTCCTGAATCGTGAGGGTATCCCTCTCCTTCGCGGTGGTAATAGACTCCCACCACTGTAGTGCAGATCCAACTAGCTTGAAAGTAGCTAGCACCTGTTTCTGAACATCAGTGCACTCATGCATCCTCAAATGCCTCTGCATGTCCTTCCTCCATTGGCTCGAGACTACCACGTCTGAGCTACCTGCAAACTCTGGCGGATGCGCTTTTTGAAAAGCGTCTCGTACACGCTCCCAAGCAGACGGGAATGCATTAACCTGTGCTGGCGCGGCAACCGGCGCCTGAGGCGGTGCCTGCTGAATCACGGCAATCGCGGCATTTACCGCTTGGGCTACTATAGCAGCAACCTCAGCGGCGTTCAACATACCCTGAACTGGAGCGGGCTGGGGTTCGGGCGTTGCATCCCTGGGAACTCGTCGTACACGTCGTGGAGGCATCTGAAATAAGAACAAAGTTTATAAGTTCACGGTTTATAAACTTAACATAGCTGAAGAACGAAGCATACACAAAAGAATACAACAGTCCTAAAATATAGGGCTCTATATCAAAGAAACGTAGCGGAAACATAATAGCCGTACAGATCCTAAAGGACACTAGAACCTGATGCTCTGATACCACCTGTGACACCCCGACTAATTAAACACCGGGTAGCTACTCCTTTATAAAATTAATTCAAAATGCCAAGTTGGCTCAGTTAATAGCATCACTGTCGAAAACGTTTTATTATTACTAACCACCTAGTATTTAAAAAGTAAGTGCCAAATTTTATTAAATCTGATTAACATGCGACAAGAGTAATGAATAACTAAATAACACCATTCACCATACTGAAGTAAAAAGAATAACCATCACAAAATGTAAATAAAACCCTGGAGAAAAAACTCCTCAATACAAATCCCACAACTGATAAGTAAACTGAAATAAATAACTAAAACTGAATACTGAGCAATACATGCTAGAGTCTGAAAACTGAAATGTAGAAATGTCTAATAGAATTGGGTAACATGCCCTACAACTGATAGATGCTGAGACTGGGATCCAAATGAGAGAGGCGTCTAAAAGCAAGTCCCTGTAGCTTCCACAAACAGCTACAGCTCGTCACCTGAATGAGAATCCTATGCTTGGTGTCCTTGTGGCTGGGCACCTAAAATGGTTTTACAAGAAAAAGATTTGAAAAGCAAATGGGTCAGAGCCCGAATGTGTTATATTTTAAAAAAAACCTGCAAGTGCTTTAAAAACATTTAAAACATTAAATGCAAAGTACATGTTAGGACGTGCACTCACATTATATTCTCACCTCTCGTCTAATTGTGCACTCCTAACGCAAGTACCCATCTATAACTATCCATACTACTAGCTAAGTGACAACGTCTCTAGCTAGACTGCCAAAGGTTCTACCCATAATACTTGGTTCCATAACATAATAACACTCTTAATTAAAATAGGGTTTAACGTAAACTCTAGTACTAAATATGCCATTGATATAACTATCAGCTAACTCATTAAATATCTCGAAACAACACCGTAATATATTTACAACGTTAACCTGGGGATTCCCATTAATATAATGTATATTATTCATCACATAAATATACAATACAAGCACCCCGCAATCTAAGCTGTAGTGCACACATACTCTGCTATCCATCCCGGTACATCACGTACATAAGGATCACATATTCCGAATCTCTCAGGAATAGTTCAGATAACACAAATCACAAATAGTGGAGGCGAACACAGTCACCATCACATGGGTCACGCACATACCTACGCTCCCATGATCATGCAGACTTATTAATATCACAATAAGTCCTTCTATGACCTATGTTCATCAAGGTACCAGTCTATATCCCCCCCGTAGGCACACAAGGATTAGAGGGTCCTAAGCGAACGTAACCTCCCGTGATAGCAAGTATGGTAGGTATGTCATACACACAATCCATATAACAATACTAAGTAAACACACATCTTAGTAATACCGTATTATAATCGTAGTACATATCGCATTCTTGTACTAACTATAATTATCACAACTTATTTTATTCCGGTTCATAATTATACGCGCTATAATTCATCCTCACATCGTAGTAGTCACTCACGTCTCAACCCAATTGATTCATTGAATATAACTCTCGTATATGATTTACTCATCTCAATAACCCAAAAGTCCCAAATCAATCACTATATCATCAAAGGGATGCTAACTCTACCCTTGAACCATCTCTCGGAACTCCAAAAGTCAAAACAGTCCAAAAAGGGTCAAACTGTCAACTCGTTAGAAGTCTCGTTCGAACGAGGCTTCGAACGAGTTTGGACTGTCAGGTCGTTAGAAGTCTCGTTCGAACGAGGCTGTTCGAACGAGATCCCAGTTCGTTCGAACGAACTGACCCTTCTAACGATATCTCGTTCGAACGAGATATCGAACGAAAATCCTACTCGTTAGTAACGACTGGTCAACTCGTTAGAAGCTCGTTCGAACGAGCTCGTTCGAACGACCTGGGGGCTGCTTCTAACGAGATGCCAGTTTCGGCCCAGAACTTCCCAAAAATCGTTTTTCACCATTTTTACTCCTCAAACCTCTTCTAAAATTCGTTCCCAAAATATATTGAGTTCTCTAATCATCCTCAAACATGTTAAGGGGCTATACTAACATCATTAAAGGGTTTGATATCATCTAAACATCATTAAATTACAATTTCTACATTAATTCCCAATTTTCTTCAAGAACATAAACCCTAACTTTTTCTCATCATAAATTCCCAGATTTTAATTCGTTTATTGCATCACCTAGTTATGAAGTCTCCGAAATTAAATCTCCCAACAATGTTTCTACATGCAAACCTATCCCAACATTCAATAATAACTTCAAATTTCATGGTTTTCTTTTAATCTTTCAAGAACAATTAAGATTCTTCAATTTCTAACATGGAAAAGACATTCTTCGAATTTAAATGAAATAAAGTCACTTGCCTTGGTTTGATTTCTGAATTTGGTGTGGATTTGGTGAAGAATTTCTGCAGAATTCCTCTCTCTCTCTCCTTCTCCAAGCTTTCTTCTCCAAAAGGCTATGGTGGCTAGGGTTTGCTTTGGGGAAACTTATGAAAACCTAATTTGATAAACCTCCGTAGCTAGTTGGGTTAATAAAGGTTGGTTGGGGTCAATCCTTATCAGATTACAACTCTCAATTTTCGTCACTTTTAATTACCCAAAAATACCAAATTACTAAAATACCCTTTAAGTTACCGGTATGGTCTAAAAATACCCCGGGACCCAAACTATACCCCGGCTAGTGTTTTCTGACTATCTCGACCCTTCCGGACGCGATGGCGCACTCAAAACGACTATACGGATTATAGATTTTAAATTCACTTTTATTAACAAAATATTATACCGTGACGCGGCGGTCCCACGCGTCTCAACAAAATTCCCAAATTGCCGTATATAAATCTCACGACAAATTTTTATAATACCAAATACATATATAATCATATATGCACATAATCAAATACCAATTCGCATCACATTAGTATTATAACCCGGATTAATTTCCAATTAATACGCATTTAATTAATTAATACCAAAAATAAATATAGCCAAAAGTACGGGGTATTACAAATAGTTGACATTAAGTCCATTAATCATGGTATTAAACGTTTAGGCAACAAACACAGATGCCAAAATTATGGGATCATGATAAATGAATTATAGGGTAATATATCTTTACAATCTGAACATTATGTGATGATTAACACAAATTTTGTGATATTCAGAATGTAAATGATATATGCCAAAATTTTTAGTCAACAATTCAACATTCGACCCTTGCAATTTTTGTTGTGTGTGAAAATTTAATTTGTGAACATTGTTATTAATTACAGTTCCCCTTAACCTGTATTCGCAAGATCAGTACTATTCCAAATTTGATGGAACTAATTTTTCTGAATGAAATGAGCAAATTGAGTTCAGCCTAGGGGTTCTTGACCTCGACATGGCAATTATGTGTTATGAACCCGCTACTATTACTGATGCTAGTAGTGAGGATGAAATTGTTGTCCATGAAGCATGGTCTCGATCCAATAGGCTTGCCCTTATGTTTATGCGAATGTGCGTTGCTGCTAACATTAAGACCTCCCTACCTAAAACTACGAAAGCGAAAGAGTATTTGAACAACATTAAGGAACGCTTTCGCACTACTGATAAATCCCTTGCTGGGAAACTGATGGCTGACCTGGTCACTATGAGGTTCGATGGTACTCGAACCATGAATGAACACATTATACAAATGACCAATCTGGCTACTAGACTTAGAGTTTTGGGCATGATAGTGGATGAGTCTTTTCTCGTCTAATTCGTCCTAAACTCCCTACCTCCTGAGTATGGGACTTTCCAAATCAATTACAACACTATAAAAGATAAGTGGAATATAAATAATTTGCAAAGCATGTTGGTACATGAGGAAGGAAGGCTTAAGTAACAGAATGGCCATGTGACTAAGAGACAGGTGGCAAATATGACAGTCAAAGGAGCTGGTTTTAAGAAGAAGTCCGGCAAGGGCATTAAGAAAGGTCCTGGGCCGTCTTATCAAGCTGAACCATCAACTGCTGCTGTTAAGAAGTAAAAGAACGACAAGTGTCACTTCTCTAAAAAGAAGGACCATTTCCAGAGGGATTGTCATAAACGAAAGGACTGGTTCGAGAAAAAGGGTAAGCCATTTATTTATGTTTGTTTCGAATCAAAGCTTATTAACGCCCCTTCTAACACTTGGTGGATTGATTCTGGTTCTGTGTGTCATGTTTCTAATTCGATGCAGGGCTTCACTTCGATTCGCAAAACAAATCCAAATGAGCATTTTCTCTGCATGGGCAATAAAGCGAAGGCTAAAATAGAAGCTATTGGAGTCTTTCGCCTGATTTTAAGCACTGGATTTATTTTAGATTTGCAAGAAACTTCTTATGTTCCCACAGTTTCTATGAATTTAATTTTTGTTTCCAAACTTGTTTTAGACGATTTTGCGATTGAATTTAAGTACAATGGTTTTGGTTTGATTAAAAATTCTAATAATGTTGGTTCTGGATTTTTATTAGATGGTTTGTACCAATTGAATCTTGAAAAGAATTTTTCTGAAACCCTTGTGACCATGCATCCTAATGTTGGTACGAAATGTACACTTAATGATGAAAAATCTACTTATTTGTGGCATAAAAGATTAGGGCACATATCCAGGCCAAGAATTGAAAGGCTCATTAAAGATGGAATACTCCATAACCTGGATTTGGCCAATTATGATGTATGTGTCGACTGTATTAAAGGAAAACAGACCAAACATACAAAGAAAGGAGCCACAATAAGCACCCAGCTACTTGAAATAATACATACAGACATATGTGGACCTTTTGATATTCCATCCATTGGTGGAGAAAAATACTTCATCACCTTTATAGATGATTTTTCACGTTATTGTATTTTGTACATGTTGCATGATAAATCTCAGTCTATGAACGTCGTTGAAATATACATTAATGAGGTTGAGAGGCAACGAAGCAAAAAGGTGAAAATTATTAGGTCTGATAGAGGTGGTGTATATTATGGTAGATATGACGAGTCAGGGCAATGTCCTGGCCCATTTGCTAAACTCCTTGTAAAATTAGGTATTTGCGCCGAATACACAATGCCAGGATCACCTTGGCAGAATGGTGTAGCTGAAAGGCGTAGTCGTACACTTATAGAAATGGTTAGAAGTATGATAAGTAGGACCCAATTGCCTACATTTTTATGGACATATGCATTAAAGACCTATGTACACATATTCAATAGGGTTCCTAGTAAGTCAGTTTCAAAAACCCCTTTTGAACTTTGGAAAGGATGGAAACCTGATTTAAGGTATTTACAACGGAAGCTAGAATCTACAACCCTCATGAAAAGAAATTGGATCCTAGGATATTATCTTGTCATTTCATCGGGTATCCAGAAAAGTCGAAGGGATATATATTCTACTGTCCAAATCATACAACTAGAATCTGTAATACCCCGTATTTTTGTGATATTTATTTATGGGATTAATTAAATTAAATGCGTATTAATTGGAAATTAATCCGGATTAAAATACTAGCGAGATGCGAGTTGGTATTTGATTATAATGTGCATATATGATTATATATGAATATTGAATTATGAAATTTGTCGTGAGATTGAAATACGGCAATTTGGAAATTTTGTTGAGACGCGTGTGACAGTCGCGTCAGGAATATATTTTTATTTTAATTAAAAAGTGAATTTTAGTTCTATTAACCGTATGGTCGTTTTGAGTGCGCCAACGCGTCCGGAAGGGTCGAAATAGTCATAAAACACTAGCCGGGGGTTTGGTTTGAGTCCCGGGGTATTTTTAGGCCACACCGGTAACCAAAAAGGACAGTTTGGTAATTTTAGAATTTTGGGATTTTTGATTAACGAATTTTAGGAGTTTTAAATGGAAAATTAAAACACCCACTAACCCATTACCAGCCATTTACTAATTAGAGGGCTACGGGGGTTATTAGAATTAGACCCAAAAGAGTTCCTTAGGCAAAAACCCTAGCCACCATTGTTACTTAGAGAAGAAAGCTTGTAGAGAGAGAAGAGAGGAGGATTCTGTAGAGAGAGAGAGAGAATACTCCATCAAATCGTCATCAGAATCATAGATTCAAATAAGGCAAGTGGTTTAATTCCAATTAATTTCAGAGAATGCTTCTTCCATGTGTAGGAATTTATAAAAATCTTATTGTCCTTGGGAGTTTGATAAAAACCCATTAATTTGGAATTAGAAACTTGTATTGTGATGAGGATCTGCATGTAGAACTATATGTAGGTGAATAATCTGATGTTAATACGTTTTGGATGAAACAAAAACGGATTTAATTAGGCTCTTTGATGATTTATAAATGTTAGGGTTCATGTTCATATATTTGGGGATAAATGAAGGGATTTGAAGAATTGATGATATTTAAGATGTATTGGCCCTATATAAACGTTTGATTATGACCCATGAATGTTTAGTACGAATTAGGAACCTTAAAATGATGTTGGGACGATTTGTATGTGGGATTAGGAGCGAAGAAAATTGGAAAAATGAAATAAGGATTTCTGGGCACGAAACTGGCCACTCGTTAGAAGACCTGCCCAGGTCGTTCGAACGAGCTCATTCGAACAAGCTTCTAACGAGTTGACCTTTGACTTCTAACGAGGGTGAAGTTCGTTCGATGTTCTCGTTCGAACGAGATCTCGTTAGAAAGCCCAGTTCGTTCGAACGAACTCTCGTTCGAACAGCCTCGTTCGAACGAGTTGACAGTTTAGGCTTTTTAGCCTGTTTTGATCCCGAGTGTCCCGTAACCTTGTGTATACATAGAGATAACCTTCCCTTAATGATAAATTGTGATATTTGGGATGTTTGGGATATAATGAGGAGCCAAACCTAGAAGTGTAGTTTGAACCTAAGGGTAAATATGAAGTAGGACGTGAGTGTCTATGACGATGCGGGAACTATTGACGGCCTAATTTATTATATTAACCGGGAACATATAAATGGTGTAGTATTATATGTCGGTACGAGAATGAGAAGCGTACCACCAATATATTATGGTGATTACTAAGATGTGTGAATACTTAGTATATGTATTGATTTTATGTGTATGACATACCTACCATACTTGCTATCACGGGAGGTTTACGTTCGCTTAGGGCCTTCTAATCCTTGTGTTTCCCGGATTTAGATTGGTTACCTCGATGAACATAGGTCAGAGAAGAACTGATTGTGATGTTAATAAGTCTGCTGATCGTGGGAGCGCAGGTATGTGCGTGACCCATGTGATGTGACTGTGTTCGCCTCCATTATTTGTGATGTTGTTATCTGAGAACGATTCCTGAGAGATTCGGAATGCGTGATCCTTATGTACGTGATGTACCGGGATGGATAGCAGAGTATGTGTGCACCGCAGCTTAGTCTCGGGGTGCTTGTATTGTATATTTATGACGTGAATAATATACACTTAATTAATGGGAACTTTCATATTGGTATTGTGAATATAAGTTTGGTAATGTTTTGAGAAAACATAACGGGTTAAAAGATAGTGAATTGTATTACTAATCGAGAATCTGAGTTTAAGTAAAGCCCTCTATTTATTTGATAACGCTAGAATGTAATATGGGGATCGAGTAGTAAGGGGTATAACTTATTACGGTTTGGTTAGATGTGTATGCCATGTAGATGGGTACGGTACGTTAGGAGTGCACATGTAGTCGAGAGGTGAGAATTTCATGTGAGTGCACGTCCTAACATGTATTTTGCATTTAATGTTTTAATGTTATTAAAACACTTGCTGTTTTCAAAATAATTTCCACTTTCGGGCTCTGACCCATTTTCTTTCAAATCTATTTTTGTAAAAACCATTTTAGGTGCCCAGCCACATGGACACCATGCTTAGGATTCTCATTCAGGTGACGAGTTGTAGCTATTTGTGGAAGTTACAGGACTTTGCTTGTAGACGCTTCATTCTATCTTGACTCGATATTCTTCAGTTATCAGTTGTAGGGCATGTCGCCCATTGCCTTTAGAGACATTTCATTTATTTCAGTATTCAGACTTTTGTCATGTACTTATTCAGGATTCAGACTTGTCATTTATTTTTAGTTGTGGGACTGTTGTGAGGAGTTTTCCTCCGGGCTTATTATTATAAATTGTTGGTTACTTCATTACTTCGTTATGGTGAATGGTTGTTATTCTTTCATTATTCTTTTACTGCATGCTAATCAGACTTAACTTAAAATTTGGCACTTACTTTTTAAATACTAGGTGGTTAGTAATTATTAAAATGTTTTCGACAGTGATGCTATTAACTGAACCAACTTGGCATTTTGTATTGATTTAATAAAGGAGTAGCTACCCGGTATTTAATTAGTTGGGGTGTCACAGATGGTATCAGAGCATCAGGTTCTAGTGTCCTTTAGGATCTGTACGGCTTATTATGTTTTCCGCTGAGCTTTCTTTGATGTAGAGCCCTATATTTTAGGACTGTTGTATTCTCTTGTATATGCTACGTTCTTCAGCTATTTTAAGTTTATAACTGTGAACTTATAAACTTCATTCTTATTTCAGATGCCTTCACGACGTGCACAACGGGTTCTCAGGGATGCGACGCCAGAACCACAGCCCGCACCAGCTCAGGGCACGATGAATGCCGCCGAGGTTGCAGCCATTGTGGCTCAGGCGGTAAATGCCGCACTAGCAGTAGTTCAGCAGGCACCACCTCAGGCACCGATAGCTGCGCCAGTTCAGGCTCATGCATTCCCATCTGCTTGGGAACGTGTACGTGATGCTTTTCAGAAAGCACACCCTTCGGAGTTCGCAGGTAGCTCCGATGTGGTAGTTTCGAGTCAGTGGAGGAAGGACATCCAGCGACACCTGAGGATGTATGAGTGCACAGATGTCCAGAAGAAGATACTAGCTACCTTTAAGCTAGTGGGGTCTGCACTGCAGTGGTGGGAGTTTATTACCACCGTGGAGGAGAGAGATACTCTCACTATTCAGGAGTTTTGGGTGCGGTTCGACCGCAAGTACTTTTCGTCAGCTGTTCACACGGAGATGAGGAGGAAGTTGATGAGCCTCAAGCAGGAGGGTAAGACTGTGGCCGAGTATGAGGCCGAATTTACTGATCTGTTGAATATTGTTCCGGATGAAATACCAATAGAGGAGAAAAAGATACAGAAATTTACGGATGGGTTGACATGGAGGATTCGTCAGCACTTGTTAGGGAACCTCTCGCTAGCCACTTATTCTGATGTGGTTAACGCTGCATTGCTCCATTGTCAGGATCACCGCTTTCACATGACTGAGGGCAAGAGATCGGGAGAGTCCAGCCATCAGGGCAGGACTGGAGGAAATGGTGCCAGTGGGGAACAATCTGTTCAGGGGCAGAGACAGGGTGATCAGGGTTCCCAGCAGGGGGATCACAAGAGGTTCAGGTCAGGAAATTTCAGGCACGGACAGGGAGGTTTTCGGCAGGGCCATCAGGGTCCGAACGGCCATCAGAACCAGCAGGGTCAGAATGGTCAGCATCAGTTTCAGCAGGGCCAGTGGAGGAACGGTAACGGCCACCAGGGCCGGGGGCAGCAGGGACAGAGAGGGTGGAACTTCCCGGGGAAGTGTTTTGTTTGTGGCAAGACTTGCCATAAACGCCAGGACTGTCCTGATAGGGGCAGGGCCCCGCAGCAGCAGCTGGGTGCTCGACATGAGCCACATAGGCCACTTTTTCCACCAGCCCTTCCAGCTCCAGCCCAGGTGCCAGCTCTTCCAGCCATTCCTGCAGTTCCTGTGCAGTAGGGACAATTACAGTGTGGACGTGTCTATAACGTCCACCAGGCAGCAGCTCCGCAGGCACCACCCGCGATTGAGGGTATGTTTCCTATCCATGGTACTATGGGTCGGGTTTTGCTTGATACGGGGGAAACGCATTATTTTATAGCTACACATTTTACGAAAGCCTTAGGGTTGTTAGCTATGGCAGAGAGCACAGTGACGTGTGTAGACTCACCTTTGGGGAGTGGGTCACTTATTTTCTTTATATGCCGGGGAGTAGGGGTAGAGATTGGTAGTCTGGTATTACCTGCAGATATGTTGGTATTAGATATGCATGTTCACGATGTGATTATCGGTATGGATTGGCTCGTGGATTATAGAGCCATGATTGATTGCTTTGGTGGGAGCATTGTTTTTGTCATTCCGGGCAAGAGATGTTTGTAGTGGCGATGCCTCGCCCAGAGGGAGGCTCGACCGCTCATTTGTATTACCTAGAGGAGGATACCTCTAAGGAGGTTGTGATTCCTTTAGATTCGATCCCAGTTGTCAGGGATTATTCTGATGTGTTTCAGGAGATACCAGGCCTACCCCCCAGTCGAGAGATAGACATTGTTATAGACTTATTGCCAGATACGAGACCTATAGCACGCGCACCATACCGTATGGCTCCAGCTGAGATGAGGGAGTTACGGGATCAGATTGAGCAGTTGTTGGGTCAGGGGTTTATTCGGAGGAGTACTTCACCGTGGGGTGCCCCAGTGTTATTCGTGAAGAAGAGAGATGGTTCACTGAGATTGTGTGTGGACTACCGAGAGTTGAACAAGGTCACGATACGGAATAAGTATCCGTTGCCTCTAATCGATGACCTATTCGACCAGTTGAGAGGAGCTTCTTTCTTCTCGAAGATTGATTTGAGATCGGGATACCATCAGTTGCGTATCAGGGAGGAGGACGTCTCGAAGACTGCGTTCTTATCGAGATATGGTTCTTACGAGTTCCGGGTTATGCCTTTTGGTCTGACCAATGCTCCAGCCGTGTTTATGGACTTGATGAATAGGGTGTTCAGGGATTTCCTAGATCAGCTTGTCATTGTCTTCATTGATGATATTCTGGTTTACTCCCAGACAGAGGAGGAGCACGCCAAGCATTTGAGGCAAGTTTTGCAGATGCTACGTCGGAACGAGCTGTATGCAAAATATGAGAAGTGCGGGTTTTGGCTGAAGGAGGTCCAGTTTTTGGGACACATTATCTCCGACCGGGGAATATCGGTTGATCCGGGGAAGGTAGCCGCGGTGAGGGAGTGGGGACAGCCCACGACACCGACAGAGATCCGTAGTTTCTTGGGCTTAGCAGGTTACTACAGGAGGTTCATTCGGGGATTTTCGAATATAGCAGGTCCTTTGACACATCTGACTCGTAAGGGTGTGCCATTCATCTGGAGTGATGCCTGTCAGTTGGCATTCGATGAGTTGAAGGATAAGTTGACCTCAGCACCTGTGTTAGCATTTCCGAGACCGGGAGTTGAGTATTTAGTTTACACCGATGCGTCCTTACAAGGACTTGGATGTGTATTGCAGCAGGAGAGTCAGGCCATAGCTTATGCTTCCCGTAAGCTAAAGCCTCATGAGAAGAATTACCCCACTCATTACTTGGAGTTGGCAGCAGTTGTATTTGCCCTTCGGATATGGAGACATTATCTTTTGGGGGAGAAGTTTCGATTGTTCACAGACCACAAGTCCCTGTAGTACCTATTCACGCAGAAGGAGTTGAATATGCGGCAGCGAAGGTGGCTTGAGTTTGTGAAGGACTATCAGTTTGATATCCAGTATCACCCAGGGAAGGCTAATGTGGTAGCAGACGCATTGAGCCGTAGGCCAGCAGATGAAGTGGCAGAGGTGTGGAAGGCCAAGTGGAAGGAATTGGGACACCAGGATGCAGTGGCCCGATCGTTCATGTCTGTGATGACCGTTACACCTCAGATTGTCACGAAGGTAGTAAGGGCACATGCAAATGACTCGTTCTGTCAGGAGCAGATAGTTGGATTATTAGCAGAGGGAGCCGAGTCTTATACCGTTAGCTCAGACGGGGGATTACGCTTCAATGGGAGATTGGTAGTTCCGGAAGGAGAGGAATTGCGGCACGAGGTGATGGCAGAGTCGCACGGCTCACGGTTCGCGGTACATCCCGGTGGGGACAAAATGTACCAAGACATGAGACGACAGTATTGGTGAAGCGGGATGAAGAGAGATATTGCCGAGTTTGTTTCGAAATGCGCCACTTGTCAGCTAGTAAAAGTGGATCATCAGAGACCGGCAGGACTTCTACATCCGTTAGAGGTCCCGATGTGGATGTGGGAGAGCATATCCATGGACTTTATCACGGGGTTGCCTACGTCACAGAGAGGTCACGACTCCATTTGGGTAATTATGGACAGGTTGACCAAAGTCGCTCATTTTCTACCCGTAAGGACAGACTACACTGCGGGACAGTATGCCCAGCTCTTTATTTCAGAGATAGTGAGACTTCACGGTGTGCCCCTAAATATCGTGTCTGACCGAGATAAGATATTTGTTTCACGGTTTTGGGAGAGTTTTCAGGAGGCCATGGGCACGGAATTGCAGTTGAGTACGGCGTATCACCCGCAGACCGATGGGCAAACTGAGCGTACAAATCAGATGTTGGAAGACATGCTACGGATGAGTATAATTGATTTTGGGGGTGGATGGGAGCAGTATCTTCCACTGGTGGATTTTACTTACAATAACTCCTACCAGTTCACCATTGGCATGGCTCCATTTGAGGCGTTGTACGGTAGACCTTGTCGTTCCCCAGCATGTTAGTTGGAGGTGGGAGACAACAAACTACTTGGGCCGGAAGTGATTCAGGATACTTCGGCGAGGATAGAATTGATTCGGAGTCGCATTCGGGTAGCTCAAGATCGGCAAAAGAGCTATGCTGATGCGAAGAGGTTCTTCAGGGAGTTCCAAGTGGGGGACCAGGTTTTGCTCAGAGTATATCCTATGAAGGGGATCATGCGTTTCGGGAAGAAAGGGAAGTTGGCACCGAGATTTATGGGACCATTTCCTATTATTGAGCGGATTGGACCGGTTGCGTATAGGCTTGGATTACCGGAGCATTTACATCGGATTCACGATGTATTTCATATTTCCTCGCTAAGGAAATATCTTAGAGACAATTTGGCTCATTCTCATATTGCTTTGGAGGACATCGATCTCCAGCCGGATAGCTCCTACGAGGAGGGGCCGATTGCTATTTTGGACCGAAGTGAGCGGAAACTGCGGTCAAAGATAGTTCCGTTAGTGCGTGTTCAGTGGCGACATCATAATGTCGAGGAGTCCACATGGGAGCGCGAGGATGAGATGCGCGAACGTTATCCAGAGTTGTTCTTACCAGGTACTTTCTAGTTCTGAATTTTGGGACGAAATTCAGTTATTAGGGGGGAAGTATGTAATACCCTGTATTTTTGTGATATTTATTTATGGGATTAATTAAATTAAATGCGTATTAATTGGAAATTAATCCGGATTAAAATACAAGCGAGATGCGAGTTGGTATTTGATTATAATGTGCATATATGATTGTATATGAATATTGAATTACGAAATTTGTCGTGCGATTGAAATACGGCAATTTGAAAATTTTGTTGAGACGCGTGTGACAGTCGCGTCAGGAATATATTTTTATTTTAATTAAAAAGTGAATTTTAGTTCTATTAACCGTATGGTCGTTTTGAGTGCGCCAACGCGTCCGGAAGGGTCGAAATAGTCAGAAAACACTAGCTGGGGGTTTAGTTTGGGTCCCGGGGTATTTTTAGGCCATACCGGCAACCAAAAAGGGCAGTTTGGTAATTTTAGAATTTTGGGATTTTTGATTAACGAATTTTAGGAGTTTTAAATGGAAAATTAAAACACCCACTAACCCATTACCAGCCATTTACTAATTAGAGGGCTACGGGGGTTATTAAAATTAGACCCAAAAGAGTTCCTTAGGCAAAAACCCTAGCCACCATTGTTACTTGGAGAAGAAAGCTTGTAGAGAGAGAAGAGAGGAGGATTCTGCAGAGAGAGAGAGAGAATACTCCATCAAATCGTCATCAAAATCAGAGATTCAAATAAGGCAAGTGGTTTAATTCCAATTAATCTCAGAGAATGCTTCTTCCATGTGTAGGAATTTATAAAAATCTTATTGTCCTTGGGAGTTTGATAAAAACCCATTAATTTGGAATTAGAAACTTGTACTGTGATGAGGATTTGCATGTAGAACTATATGTAGGTGAATAATCTGATGTTAATACATTTTGGATGAAACAAAAACGGATTTAATTAGGCTCTTTGATGATTTATGAATGTTAGGGTTCATGTTCATATATTTGGGGATAAATGAAGGGATTTGAAGAATTGATGATATTTAAGATGTATTGGCCCTATATAAACGTTTGATTATGACCCATGAATGTTTAGTACGAATTAGGAACCTTAAAATGATGTTGGGACGATTTGTATGTGGGATTAGGAGCGAAGAAAATTGGAAAAATGAAATAAGGATTTCTGGCCACGAAACTGGCCACTCGTTAGAAGACCTGCCCAGGTCGTTCGAACGAGCTCGTTCGAACAAGCTTCTAACGAGTTGACCTTTGACTTCTAACGAGGTTGAAGTTCGTTCGATGTTCTCATTCGAACGAGATCTCGTTAGAAAGCCCAGTTCGTTCGAACGAACTCTCGTCCGAACAGCCTCGTTCGAACGAGTTGACAGTTTAGGCTTTTTAGCCTGTTTTGATCCCGAGTGTCCCGTAACCTTGTGTATACATAGAGATAACCTTCCCTTAATGATAAATTTTGATATTTGGGATATAATGAGGAGTCAAACCTAGAAGTGTAGTTTGAACCTAAGGGTAAATATGAAGTAGGACGTGAGTGTCTATGACGATGCGAGAACTATTGACGGCCTAATTTATTATATTAATCGGGAACATATAAATGGTGTAGTATTATATGTCGGTACGAGAATGAGAAGTGTACCACCAATATATTATGGTGATTACTAAGATGTGTGAATACTTAGTATATGTATTGATTTTATGTGTATGACATACCTACCATACTTGCTATCACGGGAGGTTTACGTTCGCTTAGGGCCTTCTAATCCTTGTCTTGCCCGGATTTAGATTGGTTACCTCGATGAACATAGGTCAGAGAAGGACTTATTGTGATGTTAATAAGTTTGCTGATCGTGGGAGCGCAGGTATGTGCGTGACCCATGTGATGTGACTGTGTTCGCCTCCATTATTTGTGATGTTGTTATTTGAGAACGATTCCTGAGAGATTCGGAATGCGTGATCCTTATGTACGTGATGTACCGGGATGGATAGCAGAGTATGTGTGCACCGCAGCTTAGTCTCGGGGTGCTTGTATTGTATATTTATGACGTGAATAATATACACTTAATTAATGGGAACTTTCATATTGGTATTGTGAATATAAGTTTGGTAATGTTTTGAGAAAACATAACGGGTTAAAAGATAGTGAATTGTATTACTAATCGAGAATCTGAGTTTAAGTAAAGCCCTCTATTTATTTGATAACGCTAGAATGTAATATGGGGATCGAGTAGTAAGGGGTAGAACTTATTACGGTTTGGTTAGATGTGTATGTCATGTAGATGGGTACGGTACGTTAGGAGTGCACATGTAGTCGAGAGGTGAGAATTTCATGTGAGTGCACGTCCTAACATGTATTTTGCATTTAATGCTTTAATGTTATTAAAACACTTGCTGTTTTCAAAATGATTTCCACTTTCGGGCTCTGACCCATTTGCTTTCAAATCTATTTTTGTAAAAACCATTTTAGGTGCCCAGCCATAAGGACACCATGCTTAGGATTCTCATTCAGGTGACGAGCTGTAGCTGTTTGTGGAAGTTACAGGACTTTGCTTGTAGACGCTTCATTCTATCTTGACTCGATATTCTTCTGTTATCAGTTGTAGGGCATGTCGCCCATTGCCTTTAGAGACATTTCATTTATTTCAGTATTCAGACTTTTGGCATGTACTTATTCAGGATTCAGACTTGTCATTTATTTTTAGTTGTGGAACTGTTGTGAGGAGTTTTCCTCCGGGCTTATTATTATAAATTGTTGGTTACTTCATTACTTCGTTATGGTGAATGTTTGTTATTCTTTCATTATTCTTTTACTGCATGCTAATCAGACTTAACTTAAAATTTGGCACTTACTTTTTAAATACTAGGTGGTTAGTAATTATTAAAATGTTTTCGACAGTGATGCTATTAACTGAACCAACTTGGCATTTTGTATTGATTTAATAAAGGAGTAGCTACCCGGTATTTAATTAGTCGGGGTGTCACAGAATCATAGAAACTGGAAATGCTAAATTCATTGAAGAATGTGAAGTAAGTAGGAGTATAAAAGAAAGGGAGGTAATCATTTGAGAAGTCAGGGTACAAATTCCTATATCCAAAGTTCATAACATTCCCATTGTTACTAATATAGTTGTTGAACCGGTCATTGACTCAATCAATAACAATGAATAACAAGTGAATGATCAACCAACTGAACAACCACATAATGAGACTATAACTGATGAAACTTTTGAAGCACCATAAGAAGTGCCATTAAGAAGATCTCAAAGAGAAAGGAGATCGGTAAGTCCCGATGATTATGTGGTATACCTTCAAGAGACCGAATTTAACATAGGGAATATTAATGATCCATTTTCTTATGAAAAAGCTGTAAATAGTGATGATTCCGATAAATGGATTGATGCCATGAATGAAGAAATAAAATATATGAATGACAATAAAGTTTGGGAGTTGGTCGAATTTCCAGAAGGACAAAAATGAGTTGGGTGCAAGTGGATCTTTAAGACCAAACTTGACTCAAAAGGCAATATCGAACGATATAAAGCTAGAATTGTTACCAAAGGTTTTAATCAACGAGAAGACATTAATTGTAATGAGACCTTCTCTCCAGTTTCAAAGAAGGACTCATTAAGAATCATATTAGCGTTGGTGGCTCATTATGATTTGGAGTTGCACCAAATGGACGTAAAAATAGCTTTTCTAAATGGGAGTTTAGAAGAAGAAGTCTACATGGCACAACCACAAGGCTTCATAAAGGAAGGAAAGGAAAACATGGTCTGTATGTTAAAGAAGTCAATATATGGTCTAAAGAAAGCTTCTCGTCAATGGTACATTAAGTTCCACGATACCATTACATCCTTTGGGTTTAAGGAAAACACTGTTGATCGGTGCATATACCTGAAGATCAGTGGGAGTAAGGTTGTGTTTTTAGTACTATATGTTGACGACTTACTTATCGCCAGCAGTGATCTTGGTTTATTGAGTGAAACCAAGAAGTACCTTTCTAAAAACTTTGAAATGAAAGATTTAGGTGAGGCATCCTTCGTGATCTGGATAGAAATATCTCGGGATTAATCACGAGGAATGTTGGGATTGTCTCAGAAAGCTTACATTAACAAAGTTTTAGAAAGATTTAGCATGCAAAGTTGCAATCCCATTAATGTTCCACTTCAGAAAGGGGACAAGTTCAGCTTAAGTCAATGCCATAGAAGTGATTTACAAAGGAAGCACATGAAAGGCATGCCTTATGCTTCGCTCGTAGGGAGCTTGTTGTATGCACAAGTCTGCACTAGACCGGATATCAGTTTTGCCATTGGGATACTAGGCAGATATCAAAGCAATCCGGGGATTCACCATTGGAAAGCTACAAAGAAAGTGCTGAGGTACCTGCAAGGGACCAAGGATTACGTGCTCACATATCGGAAGACTGATCACCTTGAGGTAATTGGTTAATCAGACTCAAATTTTGGGGGATGCCTTGACAGTAGGAAGAACACTTCGGGTTATGTCTTCCATATGGCTGGAGGAGCCGTTTCATGGAAAAGTGCTAAGCAAAGCGTCGTTGCATCATCTACTATGGAGGCTGAATACGTAGCTTGCTTCGAAGCTACAAATAATGGATTATGGCTGCGAAACTTTATTTCAGGACTTAGAATTATGGGGTTAATATCTAAGCTGCTGAAAATTTATTGTGATAATGTCGCAGAAGTCTTCTTCTCGAAGAACGATAGGTATACTAAGGCTGATAAGCATATTGAGATGAAATACCTATCAGTTAAAGAAGAAGTTCAGAAACAAATAGTGTCAATTGATCACATTAGTAAGCGTGATAACATAACAGATCCTCTTACGAAAGGACTATCTCCGAAGACCTTTATGGAACATGTCAAAGAGATGGGTCTCGATTAGTTAGATTATGATTGCTATTTTGGCTTAGTTGTTTGACACTATTACTTGAATTCAATAAAAGTGTTTCCGATTTCTATTATTTCTGTCTTTTGTGAATGCATGCGTATAATTATGAATTATTATTGACAGAAATAGTCCTTATTAAAAAGGATATTATGAGGCCATTATGATACCCAATATTAAAGGCTAGTTGAATGAAACATTGGTGTTGTGGTACATGGAAGGAACCATGCTCTTGAATAGCATGGAACCGCCATGACTCGCATCCATGAATCATTTGATTTAGCAAATGATATTTGTCATTGATTGCGCATCTTATGATACCTAGTCTAATTATACGAATTGTTAAGACCAAGTGGGAGACTGTTGGAAATTAATGTTAAGTGTCGAAATTAATTATTTAATTTCAATTGTATTAAATTCTGAATTTTCCATTTATGTGGTTTAATAAATGTCAGATAATTAATTAGGAATTTGATAATTAAAGATATTAAAAGATTTGACCTTATCCGTTAGTCACATGATGGTTAGTGGCATTAGTGCTAGACTTGAAAGAGTCCCACCTCCACTAGGATTGTGTCCCTCTTTCCCTTATAAATAGAGATCTCTACACCATCTAGAGTCATCTCAATACACACTGTTTCTAAGGAGGGAGAGAAAATCCGAAATTCTTATTATTCGTATTTTCTCACAAATATTCTGGGCACGTAAGAGGGTAATTCTGGGTTGTTCAAGAATGGATTCAAAAGAAGCTTTGATAGGAGCATTTAAGTCATCTTATTCCAATCAATTGCGATGGACAAAGGTTAGTTTCGATCATAGTTATAAAGAAATTACGATTTGTGATTGCATGAAGATTAAACATCTTGGATTCATGACAAAACTATTTTTAAACGTGATGTAACATTATGATTTATATTCGGTATTATGATTGTTAAAACAGTATTGATTAATAGGCCTTTCGTTGTTATAACTACACGATGAATTTCCATTTTAATGTTAACCTTTTTTTCATATAAAATTTCATGTACAAGTTTTATCTACGATAACTTAAAAAGGTGGTACCAAGTCTAAAGAGATAATGAAACTAGGGGTGTTCAAAAAACTGATCGAACCGACGGACCGAACCGAGCCGAGCCGAGCTGAACTGCCTTATTTTTGTCAGTTTTTTTAATCGGTTCGTTCCCAATTTTTTTTTAAAACCGACTGAGTCGGTTCGATCGTCGGGTTTTGAATTGACAGAGTCGGTCTGGACCGACCCGGACCGACAATAATTAAATATATATTTTTATATTTTATTTAGTGTTTTATGTGTGTTATGTTACTAGTGTCAAATTAAAAAAAGATGGAGGCTAAAATAGTCCCATGTTAAAGTTTCTAACTAAACTAAACCCTATGTTTTCTCATCAGCCATTCTTATTTCTCACAAGCTAAGACTAAATCAAAAACAAAAACAACCCTCTCCCTCTCTCACCCAACCAAGATCAACCCAACCCCCTTCTACCTTGTCGACGGTCGAACACCCTCTTCTTGCTTGTCGTTCTTACGATTGTCGAACACCCCCCCTTCTATCTTGTTGTTCTTACGACCGCAGGTATTTTTGCCTTGCTATTGTTGGTATGTTTTGAACTTTTGATCTATTTCTTCTTTATCATATATTTGTCTTTATTTGATTTTACCTTGATTATCTGTTTTTTTATCATCTATTATGAACGAACATATTCGTTTTTTTTGAATACTTGCTACTTTCAAACCCAAATGTTCTCAAATAGGAGCTATTTTTTTATTTGTTTTTTTTACCTGCTATTTGTTTTTTCTTCTTCTTTATCATCTATTTAGAATTTTTAACTCTATTCTCATCAACAATAGATGTTTAATTTTATTTTTGGATCTGCTATATGTATACTCAATTTGTACCCTTAAAACTGAGCCCGATCAGTTGGTTATTGCATTTCTCTCATTTTTAATGAGATCTGGTGCTTTGATGTTTGTTGGACATAATTGGACATAATTGAAAAACACTTTAAATAATATAATTAATTAATGTTAGAACCGACATACTAAACTGAATCAACCCTATAAAAAACCGAACCGAATAGGGTCGATTAACCGACATTATTGGTCCAGTCTTGGGCAATTTTTTTAGAGGACCGGCATAGTCGGTCCGATCCAAAAAAACTTCAAAACCGAATCGGACCGGACCGGGAACACCCCTAAATAGAACAACCATCTTTAAACCCTAAACTGTATCTGAGCATATTCTTGGGTATTCTCATGATGCCACAAGGGATATTTTAGTTTTGTTGTTCCCTTTGTTTACTATGATTCCTAGCTAATATTTTATTTATTGTTTTTGTTATGAATAGGGATGCTGGAACAACAATGTCTAAATGACTCATCTGCAATTTTTTCCATTGTATATTTTTAGTGGATGTGAAACTAATCCTCAAAAACACATAATAAAATCGTTCCTATTATCATTGCTAAAGAACCATGTTGCCTCCCATGACAAATTGAAAAGTTACCAAAAGTCAAAGGGAATTTGCAAAGACTCTACACACTCATCAAACTCATTATGTTTATGTTTTGAGTTTTACCGAATCGAATTAATTATTTCAAGTAAATTCATCACGAATTTCTTTTTGTGTTATCTCTGTATCCATGAAAAAAATTATTTTTTTACTCAACAAAGCTGGTAATTATTTTACTTCATATACAAATGTATATACATAATAGCATTAAATGTGGGAGTTGTTTTTCAAGAAGTTATCATAGTTATTCATACATTTTTTTATTTGTTGGCTCATCAAACTCATTTTGCAATGTTTTTATTTTTTTACCTATTCATTTTATTGGTTCAAGTAATTTAATTACTCCTCTATTTAGTAAAGATGAAATCTCTTCCCCTGTCCCAATTTATGTATTTCCCATTGAACGCTTTAACTTTAACCATTTTAATTTTTTTGTAGACTCTCTTTATATTCTCCATTCGCTCTATATGTCATTGTTCCACAAAGAAAATTTGGCTTAATCAAACACATTGCAATCTCTCTCTCTCGCTCTCTCTCACACACACACACATAAAAAAAAACGCAATGGATAAGTGATGTTTTTCAATTACATTTTCACTCCCGTCTTATGGATAATTTATTTTGAGATTTGAGTTCTAATCTCAAAATTTTGGGTTGTAATCTAATATTTGGATTTTTCACTCCACTTTTTTTTTTTTTTTTTTGCAAATTTGAGCAACGGATTAAGGGTCCCCACGGGGTTCTTTTATGGATGAAGGTTAAAGAGAGTTCTAGTGGAGTTGATGGCAAGGGAGAACCTCAAATTACTTAGTTGAGTGAAATAGAAGATTATATTGAGTCCTTTGATTTGTGATTTGATGTTTTGTTGGCTAACTATATAGACTATATCATTTATAGTTCCAATCGAAAATTCAGTTAATTACATTCTTTGATTTTTCAAGTGTTTTCATGGCATTTAAAGTTATAATTTTTTTAAGTAGATTTTCTACATATTATGTTATTAGCACTCAATATATTATTACCTACTCATGTGTATGATGAAGCGTATTTTATTTTTACGTATTACATCAATTAAACCTTTTTTCTCGTAGCATTTCTTTACAATTAATATTCTTCGCACAACATTTTACACCAATAATGATCTCAACACCTACTAATCAAGAGGTGCCCTTAATTGCAACATTTTGATCAATAAAAACCCAACAAATTGATTATAAAAATGATAGCCGTGCTCATTTTCAAATGTGCTCGCAAAATTTATATATGGATTCCTCTTATTAATAGTATACAACAATCCCTATAAAGCATCCGCGCATTGTGTGGGGACATAATCTAGTCTACTATAAAAAATGCACTACAGGCATTAACTATTGTCGATGAAATAGACTATCCACGTGTACATTCTCTATTTCCCAATTCTTGAAAGAATTAAGCGTCTTCTACACTACAGGCATTAACTATTGGCTTTCCAGAGCATCTTTTGTCTTTCCACCACCTCTCTTTCTCTCTCATGTCCTTTGGTTTTCCCATCCATTACAGGTATTCTCCTCAGTTTTATTAGAAATTCAAGATCAAATAGGTGTAAGAGTCATGGAGGTGTTGTTGTCGGAGCCTGTCCTCCCCTCCATTACAGGTATTCTCCTCAATTTTATTTTTATTTTTTATGTGTGTCAATTTACTTAATTATTTTTGGACCTGATTATTTTATGTTAGGCTAAGCTAGTTCGATGAGGTCAAAGATGAGTAAGAAGAAGAAGAAGAAGAAATCTTCTGCTTCCAAATCAAAGGATGTAGAAGTTCTTAATTATTATTTGATTCTTTGTTAAGTTTATAAATTAAAAATTAATGTACCAAGTTTCACTTATGTTATTATAAAGGTCTTCAGTTATAGGCCCCCAAATATCTTAACACAGTTTGTGCCCATATTAGAATTATTACATTTATTTGTTACTTATGTGCATCCAAAACAGTTTTGTCATGGTGTTTGATTGTCTGTTAGGAAAAATTTGTGGCCATATTATAATTATTACATTTATTTTATAATTAAAAAACAGTTTTCATTCTTTATGTTCTGTGTGTATTAATTTTTAATTAACACAACGTCCTTGTATTAATTTGTTATATTTTATAAAAAATATAGAATATAAATATATTATATATTTATATATTTGTGGCCGTAAAAGCGAAAGATCAACAACGGCCTATGAAGATTTCATTCCTTCTATTATTGTTATTTTTATTTTTCTGTTTGTTTCCCTTTGTTTTGTCTTTCCAACCAAAAATCTTTAAACATCATTCCTCCACAAAGTCATGGCCTACTTATAATTAAAAAAATAGCTTTCATTCCTTCTATTTTGTCTGTATTAATTTTTAATTAACACAACGCCGTTGTATTAATTTGTTATATTTTATAAAAAAATATAGAATATAAATATATTCTATATTTATATATTCTATATTTATATTTTTGTGGTCGTGAAAGCGAAAGATCAACAACGGCCTATGAAGATTTCATTCTTTCCATTATTATTATTTTTATTTTTCTGTTTGTGTTCCCTCTGTTCTGTCTTTTCAACCAAAAATCTTTAAACATCAACCCTCCACAAAGTCATGGCCTACAACAAGAAAGAAGTCAAATTCTCATATCAGACTCCTTGTTATGCAATATCATCTTTTTTTTGTTAAAAAAAAGGTCCAAAATAATGAAATCCAGACAAGGGCTTTCCTCAACTTTGTAAAGTATTGGTTTGATAATTATGGTGAAGCAGTTGCCCACAAATTTCATCTTTAAATTTTCGGACCGAAAAACAATGTTGTAGAAATGCAAAATTGTATTCAATTTGTGGTTGATCGTAAAGTTAAAGTACTTGATTTTGATTTTTCTGATCCATCATGGGATGAACATGAAAAAAGTCCTGATAATCATGAGGCTTCATTTGAACTTCCATAATATGTGTATGAGCATGCGAACCTCGAGTCTCTGAAGTTGTTTAAATATCCGTTTGGTGTTCAGCTCTACCATCTCCAAGATGAATTTCAGATGTATCTGATCTGAATCAGAAACTTGCATAAATATTAATGTCTTTTTTTTTATATTATATCACGGTGATTTGCTATTTGGCAATTTTATTCCATGGTTTAAATTTTTATAACAAGGTTATTAAATCTGAGTTGGTTATATAAAATTTCAGTTGGTTGTTTAAAGTTTGTATGTTTATTTCAGTGTGGTGAAAATGGATGTCTAAGTTTATGTGATACAATAAACAGATTCAATAGGAACATTTTTTGTGTTGTCATTCTCGATCAAGTTTTATGATAAAATGCGCCCATGTCTATTTGTTTTCTTACCATCAATTTTTTGAATCGTTTGTTTATCATGCCAAAATATGGGTGCCAGATATGTTTCCTATGCAATACTTGATAAAATGCTTATATATATCCTGAAGTTGTCAATGTGCTACCTCAACTGCAGGTGATACAAAATGCAAAGGTACAATCTTTTGAACAAAAACTTTGATGTTTTCAAACCTAGCTCATTTAAATGTTAATGATAACCTCAATGAATTTTTTAATCCTTTTCATTGTTTCTCAGGTTTTTAAACCTAATCACAAATAAATATGTCGAGGTTAATTCGAATATTTGGTTGTTACGAAATAAATTTGTTATACCTAGGAAATGGGAAATTGTTCAAAATTAAATGGATTGCATAGCCTGTGCATCGCGCGGGTTTACACCTAGTATAATATAATTTTAAGACATAGGCTGTTAAGAGAAACTAGCATGCAGGCACGCGATGCGTGGCTAAATTTATCAATTTTTTTTATTAGTGTCTTTTTTCACATAATATATTTCATGAATGAAAGGAGATAGAATTTTAAATTAATATTAAAAGTCATGTGATTGACATATTTTTTTTAAAAAATTACACGAAATGTTTAATAAAAATTCGACAAAAAATTATAAGTGTTGGGGAATTGGTAATTGTAACACGTGTATACCAAAGATCAAAACAACAAAGAAAAAAATAAAAAAATCTGGGATCGCTTCGTATAGTCCAAAACAGATGATTCCTGTTTCAGAGCTTGGACATGGAGGAAGAGGCCTCACTCTTAGGTGGACTGAGCAAAGGTAGCCATCATCGTTGCACACAAGTCTGCCCATGACTGAATAGTAGGTTGTCCCTTAATGACTCTGCGCTGTTCTAGATCGTGCCACCATATGCTCGCACAACCCTAAAATTTGGTCGCCACCAGAAGGACACAATGTCAACTGCTCAATGTGACACCCCGCCTAATTAAATACCGGGTGATCAGTCCTTTATTAAATTAAAATCAAGGTGAACGGTTGGTTCATTCTTAGCATCACTGTCGTAAAATAAAATTTCCAAATTTAAACACCCTAAATAATTAAGCTAAGTGTCAAAACAATTTAAAGTCTTATTTCCATTTTTAAATTCCAACTTGAAAACCCTTTTTAAATAATTAACAGTCTAAGAATCACATAAGTGCTATGAATAACAATCAACACAAATTAATTAATCCGTCTAGATTAACCAAACCAAGTCAAATAACCATACATGAAATCATCCTGACAAGAGTTAACTCCCAAGGAGTGCTAAACACTGGAAAATATAAATAAACATAAATCTCTGACAAATCCAAACGGAATAGGAAATCGGGCGACACATGCCCTATCTATGAAGAACTAAAACAAGAACCGAATCAATGAAGAGGTCCTAAAAAATAAAGGCCTGCAACTCCCACATAAGCCGCAGCACGTCCAATCCAAAGAACCTATGCATGACGCCCCTGTGGCTGGGCACCTGTAATACATATACATAAAGAAGAGAGAGAAAAAAGACAGGAAACGGGTCAGATCCCGAATGTAAAATAGTTTTAAAAATATTTTATCAAGTATTTAAAATGCGCACCGACTAATGCGACAACCATGTTAGTATGCGCCTCTCTTAAGAATTCTCACCTCTCATCTAGTGTGCAAGCCTACCGTATTAATAAATCTCATAAGTCTCTCTAACTTTTTCTATATAAGGTTTTATCACGTGAAAAGTAAGGTTATGATATTTACTTTAGACAACCCATATCCTCAAGGTTTTTTACGTTATTTAGAACAACTCAGTACCGTTATAAAGTTTTCGAATACTTATAATAAAGTTGAAACATTTATTCATTACTTAACTACTTATAAGTACAGTAGAAAGTTCCCATATATATATATATACGTATATATATTAGTCACACATATAATATATATACTAACAAAACCCCACATAAAATCTATGGTGCTGGCATACTCTGCTATCAAGTCTCCGTATCACTCGTACTAAGGGAAATACTAGTTCGGAATCACTCTCGAACTGTATTAACACAAAACACATACAAATGGAGGCGAAGCATAGTTCCAAGTCACTAAGAGGTCAGCACATACCCTCACATCTCTTAGGACCATCTGACTATCACTCAGATAGCCTGTATCAAGGATACTATCTTCTAGGGTACCGAGTCAATATCCTCCATAAAGGTCCAATTGAGATAAGACTGTCCCGGTGCGAAAACCTCCGCGATAGCAAGTAGCTTGGGTATGATTTTTACACATATATAATATATGCACAATCATATAGTCATATATATAAATATTCACATTTTCTAAATTAGGTGCGCCCACGACCAATAATTATAATTATCCGTTCTTAGCACATATTACTCGATTATTTCGCATAACGAATTTGTCTCTTTTATTCTCATTTATAATTTATTTCATACTTACTTCTCATCTCTCGAAGTGTTCTATCTCACTGAGCATAATTTCAATAGGTATACTTTCACTTACCTTCTGGTCTAAATCCTTTACGAGTCTCAATCTTTTAGTAAATGCACGCATAATTATGTGTGAATAACTCCCCGTTAACCCATAATTCCATCCCACATTAAATTTCACTCAACGGAGTCTACCTAGACCCTACTGGTCCTCTTTATAACCCATTATACTCTATCAATAATAATCAAGTATTCCTACGTATTTTAACCGGATTAAACAAAAAGGGAAAAAATATGCAGTTTTCCAGATCGAGGAATGGGATCGATCGATCGATGGTCGATCGATTGATGTTCTTGATCGATCGATCGATCAAGAAGTTCGTGCCTAGAATCTGCAAAGTTCATCCTACGGGTTTTATGATTCTAATTTCATCCCAAACTCCCAACCAAGTTATCCAAACGTATAGGCCATATGTATAAACAAGTTCTAATGTAGCAACATCAATAAATCCTCAACGAATCAATCAAAAACGGGTTTAATAACATATTTCTTTATAAAACCAAATTTTTCATGAATAATCATAAACCTCCATTTTAATCCAAATTTTTCTTCCAAAATATCATAATAAATTCGTGGGTAATCCTCTACATATGATCAAGATTTCAGGCTACATGGATTCTCCCTACAACACATATAAGTTTTCTTCCAAAACATATAATTCTTCAATTGAAACATATGATTTTCATTCCTAGACTAACATGGAAGGAACATCAACTAGAAATAAGCAAGATAGATACTTGCCTAGAATTCAAGGATCTAATTTGTGGATGAAAATGGTATGGTTGCGTTCCTTGTCGTACGATTTACATTTTGGTGGTGGTGGTAGTGCAAACGGATGAGTTCTTGGTCTTGGATTTCTTGGAAAGCTTCCTATCTTCTTCTCTAATGGTCATTCTTAGGTTCTGTGTTTGTTAACCCTAAAAGACAACTCCTAATGGCTGATATATCCTAAGGAAATTCGTGGGTTTAATTACCCAAAAATACAAAATGTCTAATATACCCTCCCGGGATGTCAATTAGGCTTAAAAACGCCCCGAGCCCCAACTAAACCCTCGGGTACACTTTTCTGACTATCTCGACCCTTTCGGACACTTTGGCGCACTCTAAATGACCATACGAGTGACTTATAATTTATTCACTTTTAATAATAATAATTTAGTCCTGACACGACACAGGCGCGTCCAGACTTAAATTTCCATAATTGCCATTTTATTCACTCGTGATAATTTTAATAAAATCAATCTTATATATTACTTTACTCATCTAGTAATATTCGAAATTTTTTCAATAATTACTAACTCTCGTCACACTAGTAAACATATAAAATAAATTTTCGGAGTAATATTAAATTAATTTATCTAAATTAAATTTAATAAATCCCTAAATTTAAAAGCCATAAAAATACGGGGTATTACACTCAACCTCTTATACTCGAAAATGCGCTCCATAGTAGCGAGCCAATCAAGCACCGCATCTAGCTGAAAAGATCATCAAACGTACATATCCACTTGTATATCTCCATGCATGCTCCTAGAAAGCATCCGTAAGGCCATGCGAGCAATGGGTACACCTCAATGAAAATCTATGTCATCAGCATCAATTTCGTGATCACCTAGCGAAGGATCCTCAACTCAGGTTCTATGGTGTTGCCTTCGAGGTGGTGGACGAGTAGGAGCTGGTGTAGGAGGTGGGGTCACAATCGGAGTTGGAGGTGGGATAGTTGTCACAGAAGGGGCGGGAGGTGGTGCTGTAATCACGAGCTGTCTCAGAGGGTACTGATCCATCTGGTGTCCTCTCTGATAGTATAGGAACCAGTGTTATTTAGAAATAGGCACAAATGGGGTGACCTTTGGGCTCAAAAAGTCAAAAGGATAGATGTATGTGTGTTAGTCCGTGGGGGAGGGGGCTCAAAATTCGAAAGTGACTGGGGTCGAGGGAAAAGTAGATCATAATGCTGAGGGTGTCCTAGACAATTCTTCACTCATTCAAATGTATCAACGGCAGCAGAGTGTGCAGAACGAGCATCCCAAACTAAATGAGGGTAAGGGACGTGTCCTCGATGTCGAGGAGGAGGTTGGGATGTATGAAGTAGAGGTGGGGGCGAAAGTATGGTGAAAGTAGTATGGGGGTGAGGGTGTGGGTAGGGCTAGTGGAATGGATGGAAATGAATGGGGGTGGTATGGCTCATCATGTCTCTGGGATGGTTGCGTTCGTATGTAGAGACATGCAAAAGATGTTGGTCGTCATGGGAGGAAATAGAGGTTTGGAGAAGGAGACGGGGTGGTAGTAGGTGGGGAGATGGTGGTTGATGATCACGGCGGCCTTCCTCCTACCACATTACACTACAGGAACTTTTAAACCCTTTTAAAATCGTGAAAATTTAACTGATTTTTTTAAAATAGCAAAAAATGTTATTTTGAGCTGGTTTTTTAATATGCGTCCCTTCAAATGTTTAAATACCACATAAAAAAACTCAACTCAATTTTTTTTATAAATATTTTAGAAAAATAGGTTTGCACCATCAAGTATGTATAATTGGTATGCATGAGAGTCGTTCTCTTGTTATATATACACTATCATGATAAAAATAAATCTGATTTAAAGTTAGATTTAATTTAAAAGGGCATTTTGTCTTTTCACTAGGGTCCGTTAGCGGGGTTTGTCATTTTAGTCTAGAATGAGATAAGTCAAAACTACAAGGGCAATTTGTTGGGTCAAATAATACGAAGGTGGTCCACAAATCTGAAGTACCAAGTATTTACTTCACAGCTTATATTAGATTGCACTTGGAATTTTGGTTCCTTTTAACCTTGCAATTTTCCTCCTAATTTTATTTTTCAGTGAAAAATTAAATTTCATGTATCATATTTTAAATTGTAGATTGACCCCACTGAACAAGAATGTCGGCTTTGCCCTTGCTAGAAATAATTATTTATTAAGAAGTTTGCATCGACTATTTTTCGGGCTCAGTTTAGCTTCAAGATTAGTGGAAACATGTAATTAATTGTTACTTTTGTTTCTTGTACATATAAAGGGCGTGATGAAAAAATTAGCTTGGGAGCCTTTTTGAAAATAGTAAATAGTGGTGTTGGCAACATGAAGTTGCGATAGATATTTTGATGCTTTTCAATGTCTTACTTTCTATTGTCATTGTTTTACGCTTTATAGTGTTAAACTACTTGCCAAAGTTTACTTGGTTTTATGTGCACTGTATATTCCTGTTTGGTCTTTTTAATACAATCTTCCACAGATAAGTGTATATATAGTCACACATTATAGATCTTAAGATTGTATTAATTTGTCATGCAAAGATATTATTATGTGAGAAACATTAAAAAAATGGCTATAACAAGATATCCTTATGCTTGGGTAAGCATTTGGTGGGATTGATTGTTCTTGGATTACTAAAAATGGGGGGAAAATGATAAGGAACATCAGTTTCACCTGTTTAATAAGTGATCCCTCATCTTCATTGATGTCTTGAGGGCTAAAGAATCAATTGACTGCACATTTCTATGCAGATATGACTCAGTTTTTAGATAACTTTTCAAGTTCTAAGAGAGAGTTTCTATATTCTCATGTAAGTTTGCTATTGAATGGGGCTTGAGGTAGCACTATTGAATGACTATGAAACATAGGCAGCCATTGAGAATTACGCGTTTTGTTGTGACGATTCCTATGTGTAGTTAAAAAAAGTCGCTAGAAAGTTCCCCAAAGTGTGTATTTGCTACAAAACACATAATTCAAAGATGTTTGTTGGATTGAAAATAGTTTGGATGTGTTTTTTGTAGAAATAAAAAGTTAGTTTTTTTTTTTTTATTATTATTATTATTATCATTATTATTATTATTATTATTATTATTATTATTATTATCATCATTATTATTATTATTATTATTATTATTTTTATTATATTTCTTCTACTCTGTTACAAGAGCTTTTGCAACGTTTGAAAAGTGGGGTTCCAGACATCCGGTATAGAACACTAAGTGGAACATATATCATTACACGCACAATAGGCGATCCTTCCCTCTTGAAGTAAGAAAATTTACTCAAATACAAAACAATGAAAACACATGTTAAAAGAACAAAGGTAACACAAAGCAGTAAATTACTTACAAATGCAACACTAAATATTTTAAGATATCCTTATTTTCCCAAGGCCTATTATTTTCTTCTCGGGTAAAAAAAACTTAAACGTGAAAAAACATTATTTTTAATTTGGAAAATTGAACAAACTAATTTTTTGTCTTCTCTTCTTATAACTTTCTTATGAAAATTTCCACTGACGGAGCAATTGGTCTAGTGGCAACGTTAAAGTTTAAGATGCCAAACAGACAATAAGACTGCACAACATATAACATATATGTTATGTTAATCATTTTCGAGGAACTTGTTAAAAGATCATTTCAAACAAGGAATGGTCCAGGAAGTCAACGACTTAATTGTGAGTTAACTAACAATTAACTGTTGGCATTTGATTATAAATTTATATGTCTACTAACTCTATAATCTCATTTTTTGGGGGGTGGGGGTGGGGGGAGCATTATAAATTTCACAAAAGTCATTATTGTTGTGCTAAAGCAAGACTATCTCTAGTGACCAAGACGATAAAAATCACTCGGGAATTTTATCAAACACTTGGTGTGCAGAAAACACTCAAGACCTTGTTCCGTAAATGAACTAGTGTTCAAACTACCAATCAATTCAACCAAGCATCAATGAAGAGACAACAAGAACATACAAGCAATCATCAAAGAAAAATAACAACGATATACCGTGGTTCACCCAAATTTGGGCTACATCCACCAAGGAGGATTTCTTCTTTCTATAGATAAATGGAGGAACCCAAAGGTTATACACACACACAATTTATCTCTCTTAGAAAGTCACTCACAACCTCACAAGAACTCACCCCTCAAATGGGAGATCTATCTCTCTTTACCTTTGATTAGCTCTCAAATATGCCCACAAACTTGTCCTCTCCAAAACCTAGAAATAACACTTGTATTTATAGGTTTAAGCCAAAATAGCAAATTTGTAAATAAACCAAAACTGAAAAAATAGGAGAGCCAAAACCAATAAACTCCACCTTGGCGATCCTGACGATCCAACCAATCTCTAGTATGCTGAAATTGAACCCGCTTGAAGCCGTCCCACCATCTACCAAGATAATGCGATTCCCCTAGGTGATCCTCACGATCCAACCGAACTCGGAATGCAAACATCAAATCCGCTCATAAATCATACCGACGTCTAACAAGCCAATACGCTCCACCCGACGCTAAGCCACCCCAAACTTCAACCATGAAGTGAGATACCGCAAGTCTTCACTCCAAGACTACAAACGACTCCACCCGCCGAGGAACCAAGTTCTAAACTAAGAATTCCCCATCTCTTGCATCTGAATGCTTCCCATGTAACCATACGGTGAAGCTCGCTCCTCATGTAACCCGATGAGTACACACCCACACAATACATATAGCATACACTTTCTTTACACGAAACATTCAAACACATCAACACCATCTTCCTCCTTGAGAAATTAACCACGGATGAAAGGGAAAATTCCTCACCTCTCACACCCTCCAAATCTCACCCTCGAAAGATGTACTAAGTCTTTATCACGAAAGACTCCCGTTTGCCAATGCTCGCAAACAATCACCCATCGACCTTCCTTGAACTAGCTACACATACCTCGAATCCATCAAAGTCCTACACCTCCTCGATTCCAATCGGCCAATTCATGTGTGCAACTAAATCGAGTCAACATCACCCGTTGGCCCTCGATGGGGACTTCGATCCATCCCCTCCACTAGTAGGTATTCTCCCATCACTACCGTCTACTCTCGGAAAGCTAGAACCCAATGTCTCCATTTTGTTCACAAATAAGACACGCCTAGGACGTTCGATCAGTTGTGCACACCGCTTTCCCATCTTCCTCGAAGTTTGATTTAGACGATAGAATCCCTCTCTCTCCTCTCCCCTCGCTAGGACCATACAACCGCGTGTGACTTTCAAGACTCCACCCACCACTGACACCCGACAACCCTTGGAATCTAAACGGCTAATGGTTATCAAATTCTTTCTTAACTTTGGGACATAGTCCACACCACCCAAAGTGCGCTCCATCCCATCGAACATCTTGAGTTTCACCATCTCGACACCCTCAACGGTGAACTTCTCTCCATTATCCAAAGACATGGAACCTTTCTATTTTCCATAAAAGTATCAAAATATTCCCTCTTGGAGAAAACGTGATCCGATAATCCCGAATCTAATATCCAATCATCTTGGGAAAGAGAGTTAACCTTGGAGATTGTGAGAAGCTCTCCAAGTTCATCTTCATAATTCGCACTCGCTACCGTTTCCCTCTCGGAATTAACCCCCCATTAACTTTGTCGTTCCACAATGGACATTCTCGAATCATTTGACCCCATTCCCAGCACTTGTAGCATTTCGTCCCTTTACCACCAACACCCCTCGATCTAGACCTACTACCATCATTAAATACCCGGTTGGGGTTCCTCTGCCATTTTTCCCACCCCCGTCTCTCGCCGTAAGGCCTTCATTATGGGAATACACGTCACCTCCACCTTCCTTCTTTCTCATCGTGACATGAGATTGTAAGTCTTGAACAACCTCGTTACACCGGAGCGTAGACTTCCCAAATATGAGAGTGGTCACAAAATGCTCGTATGAATCGGGAAATGATGTAAGCAACAACAATGCTCGATCCTCATTAGTGAATTGAACGTCTATTCGGTTAAAGTAATTTATTAAGGCATTAAAAATGTTGATATGATTCATCATATCCTCACCCTCCTTTATCTCAAGCTTGAAGAGTTTATTTTTGAGAAATAATTTATTTGACAACGACTTTCCCAAATAAATCTCTTCTAGCTTATCCCACATGCCTTTAGCCGTGGTCTTCGCTATCACGTTATTTAACACATCATCCGTGATGAGAATCTCAATACACAAAGTCGCTCTTTGATCAATGTCAATCCACTCGGTATCAATCATGCCTATCGGTCGTCCCTCTACCCCCAATAATGCCAATTGCAACCTCTGTTGGATAAGAACGCCTCACATTCGTCTTTGCGATAACTCGAAATTAATCTTCTCATTAAAATCCTTCATGTCCATATTCATTGAGCCACTCGATCCATTACTCGGATCCCATCTCTTAGAGCCTCCGCTCGTAGAGGTTGATTCTCGAGTACTCTCCACATTTTCCGTCATTTGGAACAAAAACAAAAGCTATGCCAAAATTGCCAAAATTGATTCAACCTCGAACCAAAATAACGGGCAAACAATGCAACCAAAGAACTGATACCACTTCTTGCGCTAAAGCAATACTATCTCTAGCGACCAAAATGATAAAACTCACTCGAGAATTTTATCAAACACTTGGTGTGCGAAAAACACCCAAGGCCTTGTTCCGTAAATGAACTAGTGTGCAAACTCCCAACCAATTCAGCCAAGCATCAATGAAGAGACAATAATAACATACAAGCAATCATCAAAGCAAAACAACAATGATATACCGTGGCTCGGCGTAAGACGTCTGTCCGGAGTAGTGCACATCCGTCTTTTTTTCCCGATTTTCCCTTCCCGATTGGCGAGATGCCAATTGTCGCTCCCCGATATCATTGCAATGAACCTTTGACATTGTGCCAATGAGATCGGCTCCTTCGGCGGGATGGATTCACTCCTTTGGATAATGGACTCTCGTGTCTTCCTAAAGTACCGGATCCGCATATTTTTCTTCCACGTCTTGTGTTGCTCCCTCAACTGCTCCAAGACAGAATCGCGTAGCTTTGGATCCAGGTTGAATTGTTCCTGTCCAACAAATACAATGTTAGTTACAAATAAATATAAATATAAATATAAATATAAAATGAAATTGAAATCAAAATTTGGAATTGAAATTGAAATTGAAGTATTCATATTCGTATAGATATAAATATAAATATATTACCTATAGTGCCACCCAAACAGCTAACTTGAGCTCATACGGCACCTCCTTCCAACTAATGTACCCCAGGCCGATGATCGTAGGATCTCGCTAATAGCCCCGACTTATTCTCGATGGGCATCCCCAATTTTACATATTTGGGGAGACTAGGGTCCCAAAATTAGGTACAATTTCCCGATCCTTCTAGCATTATTACCCTAATTTGAGAGGTAAAAATGGACTATGAGGCAACAATTTTAGAAAAAGAATATAATAACTATAACATCATTAGCTTTTCTCCCATTAATGGAAGGATGACAAAAACGTGTGTCCAACTAAAATTATCCATATATTTTTTTTATACTTAATTTATATGCTTTCATCAACATACAACCTTGAAGAATTCTAAATACTAATGATCATTATTTGCACTCTCTTTTAATTCGAACTGAGACTACAAGTACCAAAGATAAGGTAACCATGTAGCCATTAAATCTTTGCTCTGGCATAAACTTCTGGAAGTCTATCCATATCCCCAACTAATAGCCTTATCTACAGGATCAATCACCTCAATAAGAAACTGAAAAGAAACTAAATTTTTTTAAAAAAAACTCAAACCTTCGTAAGAAAAGCCATTTAACCATAAGAATTGAATTAGAGATGAAAAGAAATATATCCAAACCCCTGGACCCTCAATCAAACCCCTCTTCTAAGAGACTAATAGAATTGGGGCCAAACCCCCACTCTACCTTTTGGGTCAAAATTCATTTCCCACCGTGAAACATGTGAGAGAAATATTTATACAAACAACTTAAGAAAACATGAGTTATAAATATACATAATGAATATAAAGAGTCTCTTTTAAAATTCAATAGAATTTGTTACATGCTCGATTAACAGTAGCATACTGTTGTTTAAATACAAAATGGTAAATCATCATTAAAAGTCTAACAAAGAGAGTAACACCCTGACTCTAAGCTAGCTATGCATCACTAAAAGAATTACAACATAATCAGACGACTCAAATGAAATAAAGAAAAAAAAATTCACATCGTAAAACATCCTCAAAACTTCTTACATATAACAGTAAAGAATGCATATTTAATTAATATATTGAAAAATATTATGCTCAATTTGTTACGAGCTAGATAGATAATTTCACAATGAAGTAAACAAAACAGATAAAACAGTATAGATGGTATTGAAGCAAACACAACATATAATATTGTAGATGATGGGCAGTTTAAGTAACTAAAGGAAAAAGGGGTCAACCCTCGACATGTAGAAGGTCTACAATGTATTCCCCCATTTTTTCCAAGACGATTTCATGTAAAACATAGTTGAACTGGTGATTATTTTTGTATTACAAATCTCACTGTTGAAGTATAGCAGGGAAGAGAAGTATTTTCGAAGAAAATTAAATTTGTGCTTGTCAATATAATCTCCTGACATCAAAGATACTAATTGAACCACTCTGTGTTAATATGCATTCTATAATATGTCATGTTATACAATATAGACATACATATATGATAGTAATGATATGAGTGATAAATTTTGTTAGTAGGTCTAAAGATGTGTCAATTTTATAAGAAAATTGATTGGAGAAATGTATTACAATGACTCCATGGCTAGGGGAACTGCCGAGGGTGGGTCCCCTAATTTATGGATCGCAATGTACCGTGTGTGCACGGCAGGCGGGCGTCGTGGGTATGCAATCATGGCCTCATTTGATGATGCCAATGAGGATGGGGTATACATGTTATCATTGTCGATATGTTCATCAGCAGCATTCCAAACCAAATTCTCGTCCCATCCCATCGCCATCGGAGCATTCCATGCAGTCGAGAAGGGGATCACCGTGGTTTGCTTGGCAGGGAATGATTATACTTACAGCGGAACAGTTGTCAATGTTGCTCCATAGATAGGTTAGGAAGTGAAAGATTTTGATATTTATATAAACTTGAAGAAATAAGATGAATGCAAGGGGAAATTAGATTTTCTTACTTGGTCATAAACTCTTTAGTGTCTTGAACATCCGAATTTATATAAACTTTGGATACGTTTTTTGCTGACGGAGAAAAATCCCCCCGGAAATCCAAAAGCTCTTAATTTTGGGGCAACTATTTATTCATGCTTTTAACATAAAGTCGCACGATTTTTTATCGTTGATTGAGATTTAAAATTTTTAAATTAAGAACATATGTATTACTTTTATATGTAAACACTTGGCCAACGTGTGTACATCATTTTAGAACATTCATCACAAATGAATTGAAGGCCAGCGTGTGTACATACCTTTTTTTACATTTCATTAAACATTTATTCGACACTATTGGATGAAGCCAAAATAATTTACTTTCAATTATTTTTTCCCGAACTGACATTAACATAAATTCAATTTATATATGTACATAACAGTGTCTTCTCAAATATATATACCTTGGTTTTTACACTTTTCATCAAACATCTATTGGGCAATATCTATATAGGGCAATATCTTATGTTCTCCCAAATACACAGATTTAAAATTCCAACATTAAATAAAATGATCTTTTGTTCTTGAGAAAATCTTTGTATATTACAACTTATATAGATTTGTAATTCTATGAATACATAATCAACCTACAAGTTTCACAATCATGGTATAATGAATTTAAACTGATATAATCGAAATTTTAAAGTAGAAAGTATTGTGAGTAAATTTTTCAAAACGATAAACAATTTGGATTTGAGGGACAATAGTGAAAGTTGTTGCCATATACGATTAAAATTGATTGAGATAAACATAAATTATAAAATTTTAGGTAGTAGCCAATTGTCTACGATACAAAAACATTGTAGGAGAAGTTTTTCCTCATAACAACAGCCCCAACCCAAAACAGTTGAAGAAAGATTTTATTAAATCTCTATGGAATTTTAACAAATAATAAATGTGGATAACTTACTACGTCCCTATCCTATACCCTATAATTATTTGTTTATCCAAATCCATATATTACATAGAATTATACTTACACTCAATTAAATTTCATATCAGACATTTAAATATAATATCATACTTGTAACTCAATTTTATTTTATATCATTGCCACAGTAAAAATAATCTTACTTGTATTGATGCTTCTTTAACAAACTCTGAGATTTCAAAATCGTGTAATGCATCCCATGCTCCAAATGAGGTTGCCTGAATTATCTTTGATATTCCTCCCACAGACTACTTCTTAGGATTCCTCTTCTCTACAAAGACATATATATTACTCCCAAATGACTTTACATATTCCATCATACGTGGATTGAAGCTGTATGTCGATTATGCCTGGATTCTAGGTGTATGCCGATTATTTAGGGGATAGAAGTTGTATATTTAATGAAGTAATCAATTAGTATCTGAAGGGACTGGTGCCAACATACGCCAAATCGAAGGGAGTTGCAGCAACATACGCAAAATCTTCTCAATCTGATGTGGCGTAAACGAAGAAGTATCACATCCTACGTGAGTATCCTCTCTGGTTAGGACAATAAATGATTTGTATACCATTTTATGGTAATAGTATATATGTTGATCTTGGAGAAGGACGAGATAAAGTTATTAGAGATTTATTTAGTTATTGAGATATTAGAAGCTATGGAATTTCACTTAGTGATTAAATGATATGGATTATATGTATGTGTGAGAGAGAGTATATGTGTATATAGACGGAAACTCATGCTTTAGACATGTAATAAAATACAAGTTGGGTATGATAGCGTTTGAGAATTGATAAACCTAAACACGTGATAAACAACCTGACGATGGGTATTAGAAAAGTTTTGGGATAAGTATGAGATGTTATAATATCCCTCTTGAGTGCATATGCACGATGTGATTTTTAGAGAGAGTAAACCTAATTGATATGTGTAGAAACCACATTCTAGGACCCCCCTAATTCTCCCCTTAGATCCCTAGAACCTTCCCAATTCACTACAAAACCTATGTCATACTCCGAGTACCGATCTAAAGGCCATCGGGCTCTCTCGGCCCCGTTTAACTCTAGTTAACTCCATCTTTCGAGAAAAAGGTCAATAAATATTCAAAGGGCTCCGAATCACCTTTCCAATGGTCCATCCCTTGTATGAATCGACATAACGGTTCGGACAAATGGACCATTTTACTACCGAAAACTGATCTGGAGGCCATCGAGCACTCCCGGGCCTTATTTGACTCCGGTCAACTCCATCGTGAGAGCTAAAGCTCATGAATATTTAAAAGGCAATGAAATACCTTTTCAACAATCTGCCCCATGTGAAAAATGGCATAATCATTCGGATAAACGATCCGTTTTCCCCCTAAAATCAATTCGGAGGCCACTGGGCACTCCCGGGCTTCGTTTGACCAAGGTCAACTCTTCATATCGAACGATACTGAATGAATCTATGAAGGGAACTGAATACCCTTTCCAATGGTCCACCTCGTGTGCACCTCAACCTTATTATACAAATAAATGATCCAATTTACTCCGAAAGGTCACTAGGGGCTTCCGAGCCCCGTTTGACCAAAGTCAACTCTCGAAACTGAGCAAAGCTTTTTGGAACATCGAAGTGCCTCGTATAAAATTTATAATGATCTACATTGTGCATAAATTTATCTTACGGTTTGGACAAATGATCCATCAACGTTCGACGATCTCCTATCCAAAGGACCAACGGGTGGTTTCAAGCCCCGTTTGACCTAAAGTCAACTCCCGCACCCAAGAGCGGCCCAAGGGTTCTCAAAGGTATCTGAATGATCATTCCAATAGTATGCCCCGTGTGAGTAATAACCTTTCATGGGTATCCATTGTCTTAGAGATCTCCCAGTTGTGGGAGCGCCATATAAGCCTTTATGTACCTCTTTAATTAAATCATTTACCTCAGTTGGGTGGACTCAATGAAGTAAATGGATTGTATAGCCCCTTCTATACAGTGTAAATTTCTCCAAGACATAGTGAGATGCTTTATCTTAATTTCTTTGCTTCTTTTTGGTCAGCTTGTAACAGTCCTTTTTCAATGTAGTCCCTGATCAGATCCATCCACGAAGGCCCCAACTTTACAAAAATAATGTTGACTGCCTCCTCATCAATGCTCCTACTGGTGAGAATATCTGCTAGGATAGTTATTCTGAGATCCATTGGGGTTACTGAGGCTAGCTGAGCAATAGCTTCTGATCGAGCATTGTCCAATCTTGGAATACGGACCACCTTGATTGCAGGAAATGATGAGATAACTTTCTTTGCTTTATTCAAACATTTCACTACTGTTTCCCCTTTAACGCCATATATTTCCAACAACTGATGGGTAATAAGTTGAGAATCACTATGGGCTATCACCTGGTCGGTGCCCAATGATGAGGCTAACTCCAAACCAGTGATCAATACTTCATATTCGGCGTCATTATTAGAATTCTGAAATTGAAATCTCAATCCATATTCTACATCCAAATCATCTGGAGTATTAAGGATGAGTCCAACACTACTTCCAGTTGTACATGAAGATCCATCTGCGAACAATTTTCATATTGGAACATCATTATTGAAGTCTTCATCCATCAATACCCCGTACTTGAAAACCTTCTGGCTTTGCTTAGCTAGATAGAGAGATTCTTCTTAAATAGTTGATGATTTTGGTTGGTCAACAACCATCTCAATTGGCTTTGGAGCTGAGCTTTCTTCCGAAGAAGTCTGCTCGATAGGCCAAATTTGTTTGTTGGGTACCTCAGTATAAGTTAATTTTACTATGAAATCTGCAACTGCTTGCCCCTTTAATGAAGCTCTTGGTTCATGCATAATTTCATACTCTCTCATCTCAACTGCCCAAGATATTAATCTCCCAGACTTTTCAGGCTTATGAAAAGCTTATCGCAAGTGTAAGTCAGTCTATACTATAAGGGTATGAGCCTAAAATTGAGGTCTTATCCTTCTAGAGGCTTCAATGAAAGTCAATGCTAATTTTTCCAAGCATGGATATCTGATCTCAACTCCTCAAAATGACTTATTGGTGTAATACAGTAGTTTTTGTAAACCCTCCTCTAGTCGGATCAGGAATGAACTTACAGAAGTATCTGAAATAACCAAATATAAGTACAACTTCTCACCCAAAACTGGTTAGGAGAGTAATAGGAGAGACCCCAAATACATCTTCAAGCCTAAAATTGCTTTTTCGCATTTGTTATTCCATTCAAAGGTCTTTCTAAGCACCTTAAAGAATGGAAGACGTTTCCAGTGGCCCGAGATACGAAACGATTTACGATTACTACTCTTCTTGTCCATTTTTACACATCCTTCTTACTGGTTGGGGATTGCATTTCCAGTAAAGCCTTTATTTTATCAGGATTGTCTTTGATTCCCCTTCGATTCAGAATGTACCCCAAGAACATACATTCCTGGAATCCATATATGCACTTGGTCGGATTGAGCTTAATTTGATGTTTTTCCAGTTGGTCAGATGTTTGAGCCAGATTTGCAATGTGATCAGTGGAGAACTTTCTTTTGATAAATATATCATCTACGTACACCTCCATGTTCTTGCCAATTTGATCTTCAAAGACTTTGTTTACCAACCTCTGACATGTTGCGCCAGCATTCTTGAGCCCAAAGGGCATTATATTATAGCAGTAAGTTCCTCGGCTGGTAATGAAGGATGTGTTTTCCTTATCCTCCGGGTTCATCTTGATTTGGTTATACCCAGAATAAGCATCCATGAAGCTGAGCAATTCATGACCTATTGTGGCATCTTCCAATTGATCAATCCTTGGTAAAGGAAAGTGATCTTTTGGACATGCCTTATTAAGGTCGGTAAAATCCACACACATTCACCATTTTTTGTTCCTTTTTTTACCATTACCACATTGGCTAACCAAGTCGGATATTTAATATCCTAAATGAACTGTACCTCTTCTTGGAAAATCGTATTCTTCTCGGGGTTAAAAACTATATGCTTTTGCTTGATGGGCCTGTACTCTTTGAAAATATTGAGTTCATGGAAGATGAGGTTGGGATCAATCCCCGGCATGTCTTCGTGACTCCAGGCGAACACACTCTTCCTATCTATAAGGAATGTAATTAATTCCTGCTTGATAAAAGGTGTTAGTCTTGAGCCAATCTGGGTGGTTCTTTCTTGTTTCTCATCATCTAATACAATAGTTTCTTTTTCTTCCTTAACTTGTCCTTTCACTAAGTCCTCCTCCACGCGAGGATCTAAAATATCAATATGAAAAGTAGTTATGCCCCTCTTCATTTCCTGCTAGTCAGCTAAAGTGTAATAGCATTCTCGTGCTTCCATATGGTTACCATTTACCACACCAAATTTGCAGTTGGTAAGTAACTTCATGCATGAATTCACAGTAGACGGAACAACTTCTAGTTGTTTTAACCCTACCCGACTAAGGATTATGTTATAGGATGAAGGTATATTTTTGTCCAACACGAAGAAGTGAATTCGTTCCATCCTACTTATTGACCAAGTGCCGATTAGTACTTCTAACTTGACAGTTCCCAAGGGATATACCCTTTCTCCCAAAAATCATATAAGAGGTATGTGATATGGTTTTAACTTACTATTTTTTAGCCCTAGGCTTTAGAAATAGTTGCAGAACATTACATCAGTTGAACTCCCATTATCAACCAGAACTCTAGACACTCTGCCACGGTTAACTCTGCAAGTAATTACTAATGAATCGTCATGAGGATAAAGTACTCCACTCATATTATTTTTGGAGAGGCCGATCACCAATTTGTCTTTGCTGACTTTCCTGGGTCGACCTTCACTAGTCTCAGCCATATCAATCTTACTAATATTGGGATAAGTTTTGGCTTCATTTAAGTATGCATTTCTTTCAGAGAGTTCATCTCCCCCACTTGCATTTCCACCTACGATAAAATGGCAACTGAAATAGATCATACCTATATTCATTTCTGGTTCATCAGGCTTCTTCAATAAGTCGGGGTCATCTTCATAATCATTACTGTGTAATCTTTTGGCATCATCTTTTCCTTGACTGGGTGACTCAAATCCTTCTGGTATCTCAGCTACCATTTTGATCAACAACTTTTGTCATCTTTCCTCGTTGAATAAGAGTTTTAACTTCATTTTTGAGGTCTATGCAACTATCAGTGGTATGTCCATGATCGTGATGAAGATCACAATACTTGGACTTATCTCTTTTGTTGGGAGGCATCCTTAATTTCCAGTATAGTTTAGATCCTTGTTACCCCTGATTTCTTCCAGGATACGATGAACCCCCTTAGTGAGTGGAGTATACTCTTCGAACTTCTTGATCCTGTCAGACTTATTCTCTTTTTGATATTTCTTAAATGAATTGTTCTTCCACCCCTCAGTTTTGTTCTGTGGTGCTTCTTTTGCTTCCATGGATTCCTCGTCGTTCATGATTTTTCCAGCTTTATCCATTAACTCTGTCATAGTTTTAGGTGAGTTTTTGTCAATGTGTAGTAAAGATCTTTTGCCAGTAACCCACTCATTAATGCTGCAATGGCCATTTTTTATTCATAATCCACTACCTCAAACTTTTCATTAGTAAACCGAGTAATATAATCTCGAGTACTTTCTCTTGGATTTTAGTGCACGATCAAGAGATGAGTGACACTCTTGATCGGCTTGGCCCTAACGCAAAAGTTATCAATAAGTAATTCAGCCAATTGGTGAAAACTGGAAATTTTACCTCTAGGCAGATTATTATACAATAACTGGGTTAGACTTGTGATGGAACTAGAAAAAGCCCTGCACCTCATCTCGTAAGGGATAGAATAAATGTCAACCGCAGCTTGGTATTACTCAATATGTAGAACTAGATCAGTTTTTCCATAATATTTAGGAGTGACCACTGGTGGCTTCAACTTGGAAGGTGTGGAGTAGCCCACAATAGTCTAGATGAAAAGTGAGCCTTTAACAAAACTCCTTCATAATAGGATTTTCATTTTTTCCATTTCCCGTATCTGATCTTTCAGTCGTTGTATGGATCCTTTCTAGGAATGTTCCTCTGGTTTGGATTTAACCGAAGTAGATTTAGTGGCTTTACTGTGTTTATGTGTTGAACTCTCCTCCTGAGAGGTCTTCTCGGCACACACTAGATCTTGATCTCACAGATTCTTCTCTATGTTCACAATGATGCTCCTGCTCACTGTGATGTACTCTAGTTACTCAGGGACCTATACGATCAAAATAAGACTCCCTACTTAGTCTCTCCAGTACGCTTTGCCTTTCTTTGGAAAAAGATCTACCGTCGTAGTAATCCGTTGATCAGAATGAAAAAGTTAGGCCAGGATGATATGATCTGTCACGAGAAGAACATGAATGATAACTCCGTTCATTTTTGTCTTATGGAGGTGGCATATCTCTTCTGTAATTGGAGGACTTATCTCGCATTGTGCGAGCCAACTGTCTAACTGACTCTTGTATAGCTTCCCGTCCTTTAGAAAATTGAATAGGATCCTTTGGTGGTCTATCTCACCATGGGAAACGGTTATTTCTTGATTATTACCTGTAGCCGCCAGGCTTCTTTCAGCGGAAATAGTCATTCTTTAAACCAAATAATGAAATATATGAGGTAGAGAACGATAACTAGTAGTCATTCCCACAGACGCCGCTAATATGTTGATGTCTAAAAATGGACTTAATCTAGATTTATAATCATAAATAAAAATATAGTAGTCTAATAAAATCACACGCACACAAGAAAAGAGATTTTTAAATTGGTTCAGGTGTAAAATAGCATAGTCCACTACATGTATTATCGTAGGGTTACAGTATCTCAATATGGTGTGCATATGAGTGATTCGAATTGTCCCTTAAGATGGGGGAGTGTTTTGTATTTATAATGGTGTAAAACCCTAGAGATGGAACACCTTTATATTTCCAGGTATTTACATTTGTGTAGGATAAATGAAACCCTTGGAATTAAGTGATGGTTGGCATCTTATCCAAGTAACTTTTGATATTCCTGACAGTTGGCAATCTGGAGTTGGTCGGCCTTTCAACCGACTTAGTATCTCTAATGCCGATCAAGGTGGATGGTCGGCCACATAGGAGTATAAGTGTACATTTATCATTGGTCCACATAGGAGAGTAATTTTTACGTATAACACTCACCCTGAAGGTCACCTCATAAAACATTAACTCCAGTGATCTCAGCAATATTCTTCTTAAGTCAACAAGATTTCCTAGTTTGAAACATTTTTCCTCCTTTCATTCCTATAACTTTCACACCCAATTTAGCAAAATCCACCTACACTCTTCATTCACTTGCAAGGAAGCTCATCATCAGTCAAGATCAATCTCCAAGTCTCCAAAGACGGTACAAACATTCTTTTCTCTCTTTAAATTTCTTTATTTTCGCATTAGTTATATTAGTTCTTAATTTAGCTTTTACTTTAGATCATACACATATTAATCTCCAATACCTTATTAGTAATATTGCACATAATATATTTTCTATAAAAAAAAAACAAGAAAAAGAGGGTTACACCTAAAAAATTCCAATGGAAATTTTCACCACATTCTCTCAAAACTAAAAACACTTTTTTTCTTACACACAATAAAATTCCAGTTTGAATTTATGGGATAAACCCCACCCTCGTGCCGCATGCGAACTACGTGGACTTTGATGCCTTTATACGCAATGTAGGCGTCTCGGGCTAAAACCCGAGGTGCGAGTCCTATTTTCCCATATTCCTCTTTCTTTTACTATTTTATCCCTATATTATTCATATATATCATACTTGTATTTTATAACACATATTATCACTTCATCATAATGATCAATATTTCGATAAATGCACATGTCATATTTTTAATTACTATTTTTGAGGACATTCCTATGGATGACCTCACTCCAGTTTTTCCATAATACAAGTTGAGCGATTCTGATCTCCATTTATATATACACGCGCACACACTTCACGGAGAAATTCAGGAAAATAGTAACATAAGCTTATGAGAGACCAAAAGGGTAAAATAGGTTCCTAACACCTTCCCATTTCATAACTTAGCCCCCGAACCTATGATCTAATTGGTTTTACAAGCATCAGTTTGTCTTTGATGTCATTCTCTTGAGGAGGCAACATGTTCTTTTACCTATTTTGTGTAAAATAGGTTGGCGAATCTATATTTACATTATGCCACAACGATGATGACTGAAGCGTTCTTAAAAAGGGCGCGATACCTCTCTCTCTCTCTCTTTCCACACCGCGCACACGAGAATAAACCCTCGAGATTGGAGAAGGAGAAAAGGAAAAAACCCAAAAATCCCAGGAGAGGGATGACCATAGTGGCGACTCCACTGGGGACTTACTTACTTAAGAGGGCTGGACTCTATTTGCATGGGTGTTATCATTTTCTGGTTGTGTGTGTATGCACCTACTTTTATGTTCCCTTTTCTTCTCTACTACTTCTTGTATATATCTATCTCATGATTATATCACCTCTCACTCTTTTTCACTTCACACACTTGTAAATACTCTCCATATACACCTCACACTACCTACACCTGTATCTAGTTTCACTTATTTCCACGTGTTTCACACACCACTTAGAATATCCATACTTAGGTGTCACTAGCATGCACCTCCACTTATCACACTTGTATATATCCATGCTCACTTATACATATCACACACCACTTATAGTTGATCCATTCTTAGATTCACTACCACAAACTCACTTATAGATATTTATACATCACTCACTCTCACGTATCCATGCTTAGTGTAATCTTCATGCTCTATGATAGATTTACTTTGCATGATACTTGTACATTCTTCCTTATTAATATAAGTGCTCATTATTCCAAATAAAATACTATCTCAGTAATATACTAAATAAGAATCATGCAATTTGCACACTAAATCAACAAGAGCATTGCTATATTGACTGATCGAGTGGAAAAACCGAGCGTCCGTGTAATACGCTAGTCGTTGTTATCGGCTTCCAACCTCAATACAAAAAAAAAACCTAAACTTTTAACTACACTTTTATGGAGTATAGTAGTAAGTCTGGGTATCGAATCCACAGGGAATGTTTTATAGAATTTAATTGATTTATTACTTCTAAAATAAAAATGAAAAAGATGATGATTGGGAAAATTTCTATTAAAAAATTACTTAAGAAAAACAAACTGAAAAGTGCAAAAGAAATTAGATCTGACAAATGGGAGAAAATAGGGTAGGGTACAATCCCTCAATCCTTAACAAATTATCCTTTAGAATACTAGAATTATAAATCAAAATTCTTGATTAAATCCAGTCCTTATCATCACTAAGCATTACATATATGAGGTTCAAGACCGCATCATATGAAATCAAAGATCAATATAAGGCGGTGAACGACAAATTATACATACAAAGCATTCTTAAACATCCCAAGTACCTAGGGCAAGAGAGATTAAAAGATATGACAATGCATATATGATTTTCATTCACGATTCAACCAATATTTTCATTTATTTTCTAATTTTCCATACAAATAATTTGTATTAGGATTGAGTTCATGTACCCCAACCCTTGAGAATTTAGCTACTCATGATTGGATAAAAAAAAAACAAATTCATACACAACATTAAGGATCTACAAGACATTATAAATAAATTGCAAATAATAAAACAAGAGAATGGAAATGAGATTACTTGAATTCAGCAACAAGAACGGAATTGGGATTCAGAAATTCTTACAAAATAGGATTCATGAAAACTTTTGAAGGAATATAAAATTTGCTCTCAAAATCTAACCCTAAAATTCAATCTAGCACTTCTAACCTACTCCTAACCTAGCCTCTCTCTAGCAACTCCCCTTCAAATGATGTAGGTCATGGGCTTTTATAGCACAAAATCTCGAAATTGACAGCCAATAGTGCTTGTGGAACAAGTTTTCCAAGAGTTGCACTGCATTAAATGCATAATTAATGACAGAAATCCGCACATCCAGACTCTTCATTATCGCGCAACTTCAAAACATCGTAACTTCTTCACCGTAGCTCGGATTGAGGTGCCGATTTTTCCAGTATTCTTGTAATTTAGAGGTCTTCAACTTTCTAGTTGGCCCCACCTTCGGACTAAGGCTGAAAAATTACGAAAATGCCCTTCAACCCTCCATTTCTTGGTTTCTTTCATTGTTTTGAGTTCTCCTTCGCACTAACTTGCGTGAAATACCTGTAAAACACATGAGAAATACACAAAACAAGAAATACTTGCCAAAAAAGGTTAGTAGAATACATTTGAGACAAATCCAAGCTACTTACACTGCACGGGATCATAAAAATACTGAAATTAAGGGGATAAATGTGAAGAATATGTGCCTAAACACTGACCAAAAATCGTCCCATACCGGGGGGTCACTTTGTAATGGGCGCTGGTCCAGCATGAAGCATCTATTATAAGAAATATGAATCTTACCTTTCATTGGCCTAGTACCTTCGACGTCTATCAAATGGTTTCCCCCGCATCGTACCTATTGACCAAACTCATGACAGGAGGTATTTAACATGAAACTCATTCACATATGTCTAGTATATCGAATTCTCTCTCACAGGTACTGTCCCCACGAGTAAAATATAGTGAGGAAATTTATGTACACTCAAGTATATCAAATGGCTTATCGACACGTACCGATTTTCCTTAAAAGAAAGACGTATATCGTGGAAGTCATGCCAAAGGGGGGAACCTTTCCACTAATCCAACAACTGCATACTCTCATATAGGCGTCAAACCTAGAGCACTCATATTTAGTTTGGCGATTACTATATGAAACTTTGTCAACATGCCTGGCCGGCATGCCGTCAAAATTTTTACGCGATTTCATCTTTTTTTAAAATGGGACCCTGTCCACGAGCTTGTCAATAAGTCAAACCATGTTTTATATTTTTTTCAAACCCAATTTTTCCCAGGCTCGGGTCTCGTCCGGCATTTCTTTTGCATTTAGGTAAACCTAATACAAGTGAAAACATAAACATAATAATAATAATCATGCTGAGACTCTTCTTTCGTTTTTCCCTCCTTCTTTACCAAAAGTGTCAAAAACATTTTATCCCTCTTTTATCAAAATACCAAAAACATTTTCCCTCCTTTTATCCAAAATATCAAAAACATTTTGTCCTCCCCTTTCCAAAAAAATGTCAAAAAAATATTTTCCTCTTTTCCAATAAAAATAATTCTTCATTTTCTATTTCAAAAATAAATTCGAATCATTTTCCCTCTCAAGTCGATCACATACCTGACCTTTGGCCTGGATCCCTATTAGCTTCAGTCTTTCGTCAAACCACCCAGAAGCTTCGTAAATTCCCCACTACTTCCTCCGAGTCTGGAATCCACCTTCACTAACCATCCATGGAGAACGCAGACCAACTACCGAATGTGCAGCCTGACTTGATGACGGTCCTAGTCCAACTTACCACCAAGATTGATAACCTTTAAACCAAGGTCCATAAGATGCAGCGAAACTGAATCCCAGTTCTCGAAGAGCCCGAGGTCCTCTTCCCTCGCACTATGGGTCCACCCTCACTTGAGCCTGTTAGGATCACAGAAGAATATTAGCATGTCCCACATGCGCCTCCTGCTAATAGGCCACCACAAGATCAACTCCCTGTGCCGAATCTTGCCCAACCATTTGCTAACCTATAAGTACCTGTCGATCTGAAGAAGAAGAAGAGTTACATGAGGTCAATAAGGACCTTAAGATGTTATCAATAAGTTTGACCAGGTCCAAATCTCTGGGAACTAAATTGATTACACCCATATGTCTCCATAACCTAAAGCAAGGCTATCGAAAAAGTTCAAGATGCCTAACATTGAGAAGTTCGAGGGTAGCGACCCCCCAATTGTTCATCTTAGAAGCTACCACTGAGCCACGACTCTCTTAGGTGCCTCCGAGGAAAAATGGCCCAAATGTTTGAAGAGACTTTAAAGGACAACGCTCTTTATTGGTTTCTATCCCCCGAGAAATACAGATTTCACAGTTGGGTGGATATTGCCCGTGAATTCATGTCACAATACAAATAAAATGAGGAGTTGGAAGTTACACTTCGTGATCTAGAACCTCTCAAGCAGAACCCCGAAAAAACTATTAGTAATTTCATAGCAAATTGGAGAGTGAAAATGATCACTATGACTAACCGACCTTCCGAAGAGGAGCAAGTTAGTATTGTAAAGAAAAACTTCTTACCCCATGTCTGAACGACGATGGGAGGATAGTATTACTGTGACAACCCGAATATAACTATGATAAATTATATTTAAATCATGCTTAGCTTGTATGATATGGGTAATGTGTTATTAATATATATAATGTTAGATTATTATGTTTAGTATAATCCTACCTTCATAAAGCATGAAATATCAAATTAGTTACAAACACACAATTTTGAAGTTTTCCGTTGGAATGTTCATGATGGAGACTAATTTTGGCCATTATAATATAAAAATACACTTGATGTGAAAACTAGATAGTTGTAAATATGTGAGTTAGCTTTGTAACATAATAAATGGTGTATAAAACATAGGTTCGAGGAAGTGGTTATGATAAAATTACGAAGCAAGGGCAAATATGTCCATTCGTTAAGTAATAATTTGTCTTATTATGCCAACAAATGGTTTGTTTTGGTTGGTTAGAAATGGAGGTGGGTTTGCCGACTTATAGCCCTTAATATTATCCCCTTTCTTCATAAAATTTAGCCTTGGTTCAGTTTGGGGACTTTTTCCTGAAGAGAGAGAGAGTCGAGAAGTTTAGGAAGAAGAAAAGGCGAGGAAAAGTTTGAGAAAAATTCGTAGGAAATTACGAAAAAGTCTGTAATGTAATTCTATCCCCAAATCTTGTTATATTTTTGGTATTACTGATTGAAAAGGTAGAAATCATTGATTTTTTTATAGAACTTTCATGCCGTGGGGTATATGTATGGAAAGATGCGAGTTTAAGCAAGTTGAACGTGTAAACCTTTAAAATTGATTCGTTCAAAAACCTTGTGTATTCAAACTTATATATCTTTTTGTATACTTACTGGAACTGACTAATTCTAGTTGGAGATTAAAATATACTCATATGTGTATATCATATCAGAAAATTATGAAAAATACTAAGCAATGAATCATGAGTGATAGTTTGAAGTTCAGGTATAGAATCTGCCCGAAAAAGGTAAGTACGCATACCATGTGTTGCTTGACATAGCAAATTGACGCCAAAAATTATGAAACTTTAATTTTGTATTATTAAATATTTTTATTGAGATTGAGTGGAATTTCATAGAAATTTATGACGTAGAAAAATTATGAAATTTTTTGGAAGTTGACTAAACGATAGAGGAGCCTATAGGGCATATTTGCTATATAGTAAAGAATTGGGAATATCTTGCTCTAGGAAGCTTGAAATGGTGTGTAGTCTTTTATATTGGAAACCTAATAGGATAAGGACTGGATTACCAAGAATAAATTGAAGTATGTTTGGACTATGATTTGGATATGTTAAATATCTTAACATGAAATTGGATGTAACTTTATTCATGATAAATGATTTGAATGGAATCATATGATTCTTATGAATTGAGTTACGTTTAGGTTATTCTTTGGATTATTAATATTTTATGCTGATACTAATATTTTAAGAATAATAGGAAGAGAAGAAGAACCGATTGAATAAGTGTCGGTGAAAGGAAAAGGAAAATCCTGTTAAGTTTCCAAGATGAGTATACTTATGATTGTTTTATATATATATATATATATACATATGAAAATGATATGATGATATGAATATAGCTCTAAGAGAGGATTGGTTTGAATACTTCGGTATTCAAAATTTATTTGGATATTCAAATATCCAAGATTATTTGGGTCTTATGACCTAGGATTTATTTGAATACTTCGGTATTCAGGATTTGTTTGGATATTCAAATATCTAAGATTGTTTGGGTTTTATGATCCAGGATTGGTTTGAATACTTCAGTATTCAGGATTTGTTTCGATATTCAAATATCAAGGATTCTTTGGGTCTTATGATCTAGTATTTGAATTGGATGAAGATCCCATGATTTGTTATGTCTTATGATAAGGATTTGTTGAAACTTTTGCTCCAGGATTTGTTATTTCCAACGCGCAGGATTGTTTGGATTTTATATCCATAGATTTGATACAAAACTGTTATTTCATAGCAAGGCAGGATTGTTTGGATGTTATATCCATAGATTTGATATAGAACTATTATTTCATAGCAGGACAGGATTGTTTGGATTTTATATCCACACATTTGATATAAAATTGTTATCTTATAGCAAGGAAAGATTGTTTGGATGTAATATCCATAGATTTGATATATAACTGTTATTTCATAACATGACAGGATTTTTTGGATTTTATATCCACAAATTTGATATAGAACTATTATCTTATTGTAGGGAAAGAGTACCTCACAAATCTTAATGTTTACGATTTACATTTTAACATTTTCAGGTTTGTACGCTGCCAGCTAGGATACCGGATGATCGGTGATTTTGAGAGTTGCACCGTTAGAAATAGCTGGGGTTTAGATATGGGGATTTTATCATTATCACACTGAGGATTTTATTACACTCACACATTGTATACATTGAGTTAGTATGGGTTGATTTGATGATTGTAATATTTAATCATAGATAATCATAGTATTGTATGTCCTCTTAATTATGACTCTGATATTAATTATGTTATGGTACAAAGAACATTATTATGTTCATTACGTACATTATGCATGAAAATATTGATAAATGAGTTATATTTAAAGTGAGCTGAATATTATGATTTAATTATTATAAAAATACATGATTATAATGGTTTTGGGTTTGGGGTGTGACAATTAGTGGTATCAAAGCGTCTAGGTTATAAATCCTGGACGTGTGCGACGATTAGATGGCAGTTATTGGTTTGATTTGATATTGTTTAATTGTTTATGTACTAACCAGTAGTTTAGTATTATGAACTGTTTATGTTGGTTGTTAGAACTTTGTTGTATTATAGATAATTATAGATGGAATCTTAGGCATGGGACAAGCTAGTAGTTCCAGGACAGGTGGGCGAGTCTTTACGATGAAAGAGGCTCATGTTACTCCGGATGTGGTGACAGGTACACTTTTTTATTATTAATAGAAGTTATTATGTTTTGATTGATTCTGGTTCCACACATTCTTTTGTGTCATATGCATTTGCTATATATCTGAATAGACCATGTATTCGTTTAGATGTGGGTTTGGGTATTTATATGCCTATAGGGGATATGGTTGTAGATGGATATATTTTTCTGTTTGTGTTTTGACTGTGGGGGTTAAAGCTACAAATATAGACTTACTTCCATTGGATATATCTAATTTTGAAATAATTCTGGGAATGGATTGGTTATCCAAGTATCACACATCTATGGATTGTTTTCGTAAAAAAGTTATTTTTAAATTTCTTGGTGAGTCTGAATTTAAATTTGTGGGGGAAAAGAAAATTGTTCCCAGTTGCATCTTTTTTGTTATTTAGACAAGGAAATTGTTGAGTAAGGGTTGTGAGGGTTATATTGCATATGTTCTTGACACTAGGAAAGGTCTTTACAATTAGTCGATGTTCCTATTGTATGGGATTTTCTAACAGTGTTTCCTAGTGAGTTGCGTGGGTTACCTCCAGAGAGAGAAGTTGAATTTAGTATTGACTTAGCACCAGGGACAACCCCTATTTCTTTGGCACCGTATAGAATGTTACCTGTTGAATTGAAAGAACTCAAGATTCGACTACAGGATTTACTTGAGAGGGCGTTCATACCGCCTAGCGTATCTCCGTGTGATGCACCAGTTTTATTTGTGAGAAAGAAAGAAGGTACTATGCGGTTATGTATTGATTATAGGCAATTGAATAAATCTATAATTAAGAACAAGTATCATTTACCTCGTATAGATGATTTGTTTGATCAATTAAAGGGTGCTAAAGTGTTTTAAAAAATAGACTTGCGATCGGGTTATCATCAGTTGAGGGTCAAGGACAGTGATATTTTTAAAACTTCTTTTCGTACTCGATATGGTCATTTTGAGTGTCTGGTGATGCCTTTTGGAGTGACGAATTTTCCAACTGTATTTATGGATCTTATGAAGCGGGTACTTCATCCTTTTGTTGATTTATTTGTGATAGTTTTTATTGATGATATTTTGATTTATTCACGTGATATGGTAAAACATGAAAAGAATCACAGAGCTATTTTGAATGTGTTGAAAGATAAGTAGTTGTATGCTAAGTTTAGCAAATGTGAATTTTGGCTATCGCAAGTTGCATTTTTAGGCCATGTTATTTCTGGAGATGGTATATGTGTTGATCCAAGAACGTAGAAGCCATTGTAAAATGGGAGAGGCCCAATAATGTGACTGAAGTGAGGAGTTTTATAGGTTTGGCTGGATATTATAGGAGGTCTATTAAGGGATTTTCTTCTATTGCCTTGTCGATGACTAAATTAACCTAGAAAGATGTTAAGTTTGAATAGGATTCTGATTGTGAAAACAGTTTTGAAGAATTAAAAAAGAGGTTGGAAACTGCACATATTTTTACTATTCCACATAGTGGGGATGGTTTCGTTATTTATACAGATGCTTCATATTAGGAGTTGGGCTGTGTTTTTATGTAGCATGGTAAGGTTATTACTTATGATTTTAGGCAGTTGCGTACACAAGAACATAATTATCCTACACATGATTTCGAACTTGCTGCTGTTGTGTTTGAGTTTGAAATTATGACGTTATTATTTATATGGTGAAGTATGTGAATTTTTTACTAACCATCAGAGTCTTGAGTATTTATTTACTCAGAAAGAGTTGAACTTGAGGCAGAGGAGATGGATAGATTTAATTAAAGACTATTATTGTAAAACTCACTACCATCCAGTGAAGGAAAATATAGTTTTATATGCTCTAAGTAGAAAGTCTTCGAGCGGTTATCTTGTATTCACTGTGCTAGAGTTGCCCATGTTATGAAGTTGATATTTATGGGAATGGAATTGCAGCTAGAAGACGGGGGCAGATTCTTTGCTCATGTGAAGTGAGGCCTTTGTTAGCTATCCATATTCGTGATTTGCAAAGTCTGGATCCTTTCTTGAAAAGAAACGGCAAGATGTCCGAGATGGTAAGTCTAACGAATTTTGTATTGTTAATATTAGCACTTTATTATATGAACAACGATTATGTGTGCCTAATGTGGATGAAGTGAAAGTAGAAATTTTGGATGAGTCTCATAATTCCATTTACATTATGCATCCTGGTAGTACTAAAATGTATAAGGATTTGAAGGAACATTATTGGTGGAAAATTAACAGATTTTGTTGCTAGATGCCTTATATGTCAGTAAGTGAAAGTGGAGAATCAGAAACCTACGAGTTTGCTTCAATCATTACCAATACCAAAATGGAAATGGGATCATGTAACAATGGATTTCGTAGTTGGGCTTCCTCGATCTTAGAAGGGGTCAGATTCGATTTGGGAAGTGATGGAAAGGTTGACCAAGTCAGCTCATTTTCTAGAAGTCAAGACTATATATACAGTTGATAGGTAGCTAGATTGTACGTTAATGAGATTATTCGGCTGCATGGAGCGCCCGTTTCTATTGTTTCAGACCCTGCTTTTACATCCAGATTTTGGGATAGTTTACAGTATGCTATGGGCACTAACTTAAAGTTTAGTACGACTTTTTATCCTCAGACAAATGGACAGTCTGAGAACAATACAAATTTTAGAAGATATGTATAGAGCTTGTGTGCTTGATTTCAAAGGTAATTGGGATGATTATTTTCCTTTGATAGAATTTAAATATAATAATAGTTTTTAGTTTACTATTGGTATGGCTCCGTACGAAGCATTGTACGAGAGACGGTGTCGTACACCAGTATGTTGGGGTAAAGTTAGGAAAAGAAAAATAAAGGGTCCAGAGTTGATTGAAGTCACCACTGAAAAAGTGAATATTATTCAAGATAGAACGAGAACGGCTCAAAGTAGACAGAAAAGTTATGCGGATAAATGGCGAAAAGATTTGAAATTCTAGAAAGGGGATTATGTGTGTCTTCGGATATCGCCATGGAAAGGAGTTATAAGGTTTGGAAAGAAAGGGAAGTTAGGTCCACGCTACATTAGACCTTATAAAATTCTTCAAAAAGTCGGGATGGTTGCCTATAAGTTAGCATTACCACCAGAGTTAGCCTGATTACATGATGTTTTCCATGTTTCTATATTGAGAAAGTATGTAGCGAATCCTTCACATGTATTGGTGGAATAACCTATTGAGTTGAAGGAAGACTTGAGCTATGTGGAAGAACCACTTGAAATTATGGAAAAGGTGTATGGAAAATTTATTCCATGGAAGAAGCTATATGGGATAGTGAATATAACATGAAGATTTGTTATCCGTATTTATTTGATTTGAATAACCAAGGTATGTCAATTTCGGGGACGAAATTTCCCAACAGAGGAGATATGTGACAACCCAAATATAATTATGATAAATTATGTTTAAGTCATGCTTAGCTTGTGTGATACGGGTAATATGTTATTAATATATATATAATGTTAGATTATTAGGTTTAGTCTAATCCTACCTTCATAAAGCATGAAATATCGAATTAGTTACAAACATAAAATTTTGAAGTTTTCGGTAGGAATGTTCATAATGGAGACTAATTTTGACCGTTATAATATAAAAATACACTTGAGGTGAAAACTAAATAGTTGTAGATATGTGAGTTAGCTTTGTAATATAATAAATGGTGTATAAAACAAAGGTTCGAGGAAGTGGTTATGCTGAAATTATGAAGCAAGGGAAAATATGTCCATTCATTAAGTAATAATTTGTCTTATTATGCCAACAAATGGTTTATTTTGGTTGGTTGGAAAGGTAGGTGGGTTTGCTGACTTATAGACCTTAAAATTATCCCTTTTCTTAAAAAAATTTAGCCTTGGTGCAATTTGGAGAGTTTTTCCTGAAGAGAGACTCGAGAAGTTTAGGAAGAAGAAAAGGTGAGTAAAAGTTGGAAAAAAATCCGTAGGAAATTACGAAAAAGTCTGTAATGTAATTTTATCCCTAAATCTTGTTATATTTTTGGTATTACCGATTGAAAAGGTATAAATCATTGATTTTTTATAGATCTTTTATGCCTTGGGGTATATGTATGGAAATATGCGAGTTTAAGCATGTTGAACATGTAAACACTTAAAATTGATTCGTTCAGAAACCTTGTGTTTTCATACTTCTATAACTTTTTTATACTTACTAGAATTGAGTAATTCCACTTGGAGATTAAAATATACTCATATATATATAGAATATCCATAAATTATATAAAAATACCACAAAATGAATCTTGGGTGATAGTTTGAAGTTCAGGTATAGAATCTACCTCAAAAGAGTAAGTATGTGATCGAGTGGAAAAATCGAGCGTCCGTGTAATACGCTAGTCGTTGTTATCGGCTTCCAATATCAATACAAAAAAAACCTAAACTTGTAACTACACTCTTAAGGAGTATAGTGGCGAGTCTGGGTATCGAATCCACAGGGAATGTTTGATAGAATTTAACTGATTTATTACTTCTAAAGAAAAAGTGAAAAAGATGATGATGGTTGAAAAGGGAAAAAATAGGTAAATAATGAAATTAAATTAATTAAGATGAATGAGAAAATAGGGTGGAGTAAAATCCCTCAAACTTTAACAAATTACCGCATAGAATACTAGGATTGTAAATTAAAATTATTGACTAGATCCGGTCTTTATAAATTCTAAGCATTACATATATGAGGGATCTAGCCCGCATCATATGAAATCAAAGATAGTTATAAATGGGTGAATGATAAATTATACTCGCAAAGCGTTCTTAAACATCTCAAGTACCTAGGGCAAGAGAGATTAAAAGATTGACAATGTTTGTATGATTTTCTTTCACGATTCAATCAATATTTTAATTTAACCTCTATTTTCTATATCAATAATTTGCCTTGGATTGAGTTCATGTACCCCAACCCTTGGGAAATTAGCTACTCATGATTTGGTTCAAGAATAAATTCACATATAAAATTATGGATCTACAAGACATTGATAACATATTGCAAAACAATTGAAAATTGAAAATAGAATTGAGAGTAAATAAGAGAAGGGAATTTGATACTTGAATTGAATTGAAGAATTGATACTTGAAATCTGCACTAGATGAACTTGAATCTTCAAACATACAAACTAGGGCTTTTCTAAGAGTATGAAAAACTAAAAAGGATTTCTAAAAAAATGAATTTCTCTCTAATTTAGAGTCCCCCCTTTGAATGAGGTAGGGCTTGGTCTTTTATAGCACCAAGTTGCACGAATTTGACATCAAATTTCGCTTGTGGCACATGTTTTTGCCAACCAATCACCATAAAATCTGCATAATTAATGACAGAAATTCGTACATCCAGACCGGTCCGTTTCTCTTCATTATCGCGCAACTTCAAAACATCATAACTTCTTCACCGTAGCTCGGATTGAGGTGCCGTTTTTTCCAGTATTCTTGTAATTTAGAGATATTCAACTTTCTAGTTGGCCCCACCTCCGGACTAAGGCTGTAAAATTACGAAAATGCCCTTCAACTCTCCATTTCTTGGTTTCTTTCACTGTTTTGAGTTCTCCTTCGCACTAGCTTGCATGAAATACTTGTAAAACACATGAGAAATACACAAAACATGAAATACTTGCCAAAAGAGGTTAGTAGAATAAATACGAGACAAATTCAAGATATTTACACTACACGGAATCATAAAAATACCGAAATTAAGGGGATAAATGTGAAGAATATGTGCCTAATCAGTATGCAAACCATGTGTTCGATGCTTTGCTTGACATAGCAAATGAACCCTAAAAATATGAAACTTTAATTTTGTATTATTCAGTATGTTTATTGATATTGGGTGGAATATCATTGAAATTTATTACGTAGAAAAAGTATGAAAACTCCTGGAAGTTGACTGAATGATAGAGCAGCCTATAGGAAAAATTTGCTATGTAGTAAAGAATTGAGCATATCTTGCTCTTGAAATGATGTGTCGTCTTTTGTATTGGAAACTTAATAGGATAAGTATTGGACTACTAATAAGAAATTGAAGTATGTTTGGACCATGATTTGGATATGTTAAATATCTTAACATGAAATTGGATGTAACTTTATTTATGATAAATGGCTTGAATGGAATCATATGATGCTTATGAATTGAGTTACGTTTAAGTTATTATTTGTATTTTTAATATTCTTATGATGATACTAATATTGCAATATTGATAGGAAGAGATGAAGAACCGATTGAACAAGTATCAGACAAAGGAAAAAGAAAAGCCTATTAAGTTGCCAAGGTGAGTGTACTTATGATTGTTTCATATATATAGATATATGAAAATGATATGGTGATATGGATATATCTCTAAGAGCGGATTGGTTTGAATACTTCGCTATTCAGGATTTGTTTGCATATTAAAATATCCAAGATTGTTTAAGTCTTATAATCTAGGATTGGTTTGAATACTTCAATATTCAAGATTTGTTTGGATATTTAAATATCCAGGATTGTTTGGGTCTTATAATCCTGGATTAGAATTGGAAAAAGATCTAATGATTTGTTTTGTCTTATGACAATGAATGTTTGGAACTTATGTTCCAAGATTTGTTATTACCAACGAGCAGGATTGTTTGGATTTTATATCCACATATTTGATTAAGAACTGTTATTTCATAGCAGGGTAGTATTGTTTGGATGTTATATCCAAAGATTTGATATAAAACTATTATTTCATAGAAGGGCATGATTATTTGGACTCGATATCGAAAGATTTGACTTAAAGCTATTATCTTATTGCAGGAAAAGAGTACCTCACTAAGCTTAATGCTTACGATTTATATTTTAACATTTTGAGGTTTGTACGCTGCCAGCTAGGATACCGGATGATCGATGATTTTGAGAGTTGCACCGTTAGAAAGAGACGGGGTTTAGATATGGGGATTTTATCATTATCACGTTGAGGATTTTACTACACTCATACATTGTATATATGGAGTTAGTATGGGTTGATTTGATGATTGTAATATTTAATCATAGTATTGTATGTTTGCTTACTTATGACTATGATGTTAATTATGTTATGGTACAAAGAACATTATTATTCTCATTATGCATGAAAATAATCATAAATCAATTATATTTAAAATGAGCTGAAGATTATGATTTAATTATTATAAAAATAAATAATTAGAATGGTTTTGGGTTTGGGGTGTGACAATTACCCACATTTTTTAGCCCTCCAAGAAATAGGAGTGAAGATTGAAGAAAGTATTGCCAGGACAGAAGTTGAGCCAAAGAAAGTATCCAGATAGTTCACTCCAAGAAAATATGAGAAGATTGCTACAGTCTCGACTTTCAACAACATCTCACAGCCCGCTACCTCTTGAGTGCCAAAAATTCATCCTAATACCGCCAGAAAAGAATACACCGAGCTCCATGCTCCCTTCTGTAAAGTCTACTAATCCATGTTAATTTGAAACCTGATCAAACCTTTCGACCCTTGTCCACTACCAAACCCACTTCCCAAAAATTTCAAACTCGACGCCCATTGTGATTTTCACCAAACTGTTAGCCATACCAGTGATAAGTGCTTCGATCATCGAAATGTAATCCAAGGTTTAATTAACCGGGGTGTCATTTACCCACTGGCCAATCCCCAACCAAACACCACTCACAATTCATTTCCAAACCATACAAATGCCATCTTCTTAGAGAATGACCCAAAATTCGATCCATCTACCCAGATTGTAACCAGTAAAGCACTCGTCATACCATATTTTCATCCAAACCCCTAAAAGTCTACCCACATTTTCTCCTATACCCTACCTATTTTGCCAACCAAGCTCTATCACTTCTGACAAGAGCATGTATTACCGTTCGTACCCGGTTTAGAGGGAAAGATGTGGAATTGCCAACTTCACTAAACTAGCTTCTAGAGTTTAGGCTGAAATTGCCTTAAAAAATGGTCATTGACTGCCAAAAGTTCATTATCTTTTTAATGAAAGCTCGAAAGTGGGCTCGATAGTAAGATAATTGGGTGGTAATCGTTGACCAAGTTAGTTTAGATGATGCAGTATAGCTTTTGGCAAGCTTGTTCTGACAAACCAATGAGATTTTCAGTATGTCTGAGTTACCAGATGCCTTAAAGATACAAGGAAGGTCGGTCCCTTCACTTATTCACCTCCCCATTGAGTGGGAGCCTCTATATAAAGAAGATGTTTAGGTTGTGGAATGTATTGACTTCTCATGGAAAGATAACATCGTTGCCACCGAATGGGGGGACGATTTTGACAGCTCAGACGAAGAACCAAGCCAAGAAAATATTAGTCCAGTAATCAGTGTGTGTGGGATGATATCTTTTGAAGATCTGCCAGGGGAAATCAACAAAGTGGCGGAACAACCCGAAATAGATTAAGAAATGGAGTTTCTATTCTTCCCCTCCTTTGTGAACCATATGACAAGATCTGGGAGATACTACCAGGTCTGAATCCTCAGCTAGTAGGGATAGATAAAGGAAAGGGAATTATCGAATGGGGGATACAACATCGCTACCACCGAATGGGGGGATGATTTTGACAGATCAGACGAAGAACTAAGCCAAGAAAATGTTAGTCCAGTAATTAGTGTGTGGGATAGTATCTTTTGAAGATCTGCTAGGGGAAATCAACAAAGTGGCCGAACAACCCGAAATAGATTAATAAACTGGGTTTCTATTCTTCCCCTCCTTCGTGAACCATTTGACAAGATCTGGGAGATACTACCAAAGTACGAATCCTCAGTTAGTAGGGATAGATAAAGGAAAGGGAATTGCCGAGAAGCTCCACATGCTAGAAATAACCATCGAAGAAAGCAAGATCCTCGACCAACTTAAGAAAACTCAATCCAACATCACCTTGTCAGGACTCTTTATATCTTCCCAGCTACATCGAAAAGCTTTGATAAAATTACTTTATGGGCCCACAAACCCGCCTTCCACCAGTCCTTAAACTCAACTATATTTCTTTCCTTCTCTGAAGAAAAATCCCGAAGTTTGGTCCTAATTATAACTATGCTCTCAACATCTCTGTTAAGGTAGTGAGGAAGACATGCCCACTCTCACTCGTTGATAATGGATTAACACTTAATGTTTGCCCATTAAGAACCTTTAACCGCTTGGGTTTGAAAGTAAGCGACATTGCTCTAACTTTTTCCACAGTGTATGCATATGACAACACTCGTCGAGAGGTGATGGGATCCATAACACTCATAATAGGGGTCGGACCTATAAATCCCATATTACCGAGTTCTAAATTATCAACATACCAGTAATCAGTGTGTGTGGGATGATATCTTTTGGATTCATCTCCCTTATCCCACAATAACCTCATCCCACATCCTACAACAATCACATCCCACCTTTCTTCTACCTGCATCCCACAACTCTTCTTCAACTCGGATCCCTCACTCTTCTTCAATCGTATCCCACTCTACACAACTCTCTTCACCCACGTCATCTTGAAGAATTTGTTTTACCTTTTTCCTATCTCGAGAATCAATTAAATACAGAGGTAGGTAGGTGTTGTTGTTTTTAGTGTTGTTACAATTATGTTTTTCTTGAAATTTAATAATTTAGTTGTATTACAATCCCTAACATAATTTATCATACTATGTGGTTAAATTATTAGTTTTTTCTCCTCACGGGAGTGCTCGCGGGAGTGCTTGTTGTCGCAGCTTGATTGAGGACTCACATTGGTCGGATTTATTGTTTCTCAAGTTTATTGTGGTAATTTTGAATTCTCATTTGTTACTCATATTTATTTTTAGGCAACAATATACACTTTTATTTCCTACTCGCCAATAGCCCCGTGTGATACCTGTCAACTTATAGTTTTGTTCTACAATGTAACACAATTAACTTTATAATATACTAGTGTTCGGCTTTTTGCAAAACTAATATACTTCTACAGATGACATTATATATGTGAATGATATACAATTAGAATAGTTTGGACCCTTTCAAAGTAGTAAAATTTTCATATACTTTGTATTCAGATTTTTTTTTACATTTGTCATTCTATAATTTTCAATTTTTTACACTGAAATTGTAAATTACAATAAGTCTTTCCAAAAAAAGAATCAACATTAAATTTATATATAAATAATTCATCAATGTACGAATAGTGAGGCAATTAAAAAATACCAATTTAATCTCTAGACAGAAATTAATTTTAGGGAGTAATAGAGTATGACATTAATCATAAAAAATTTCAATGCATACGATTCTATAATTGGAATTGAATGACGATGAGTGTTGTTTCGAAATATATAATTACATAATTTTAAAAATAATATTATAAAAGTAAACGTACCCCAAACATCTTGAACACCATTATTTTTTCTCTCTGTCTATATGGGGCATGTGGGGGATTCTTTGTTTTATGTTAATTTTTTATCATCTAATCGACAACTTAACTTGCAACTCATGAAGGAGATAAAAAACTTTATACATTTTCACTCTTAATAGATTAATTTTTAAGGGCAAATTTTCAAATATTAAAACCTATAAGATATTATCTCGATCGAGTTAAAGTTTTTCAACTATCAATTATGTTTGGAGTACTTATTTGTTATCAAAGTAATGGTTCAACGGTTTGTTTGAAAAATTACTATTTACCCTCTATGTATAACTTCAACTGTAGACAGAGATATACGAAATAGGAGATTGCATTTCACTTTGGGTTCTCCCCACCTCCTTTGTGTGTAATTGTATTATTGTGTAGTGTTACTCGGTCTTACAGTTATTTTAGCTGTGTTTGGATGTTCAAAAGTACTAAAAGAGGCCTTAGAATGGAAAAATTATTTCTTATGGGAATATACAGAGATATCACACATTTTTTTTTCGTTGTATTTTTGGGGATCCGAACATTAGTGTAGGCCTCTTGGGGATGATACGATGGTCACAAGAGCGCAATGTATGATGGTTTGTCATTTGTTTGTATAATGGCTGCTACTATTAGGAAAGTTAATTTCAGGACATGGATACATGGGTTATTCATGTTATTATGAACTTTGTATGTCATACTTGTTCTCTAAAACTTTGGATGTCCGAACTAATTTTGGTGTGTTATATGTATTTCATTATTTATCAAATGAAATTGACTGGCTTGTTAATACAAACTTTGCTAACATGTTTTTAAAAGAATTTGGTCACATAATCAATTCCACAAAATCTTATTTAGTATACAAAATTTTTAAATCTAAACACAAACATAATCAAGTAATTAACTTCACTATGAAAATTTTATTCTCTACATCACCGTCTCTCTCCTTTGGATCCAATGGTCCTGCAACATGCAACAACCAAGCACAATGAAGAATTAACGTATAAATATGAAACAATATTGTTCAATGTTGTTTTCTGAACTGAAAAGAACAGTTCGATTATATGCTAAAAAAATGTAAAGTTTATTATGCTTTTTAGCAAATAGTCCTTTATTTTCCTTTTTTGATTATCCTAATGTGATATTGAGAAAGTGCGTAATTTTTTCAAATGTGGTGTCCAAACCACGCATCAATGAATTAGCCGAGATAAAAAAATTTAGACGAAAATAAAAATACGCGCACTTGTGAATTGAAAAATGAGAACGAAATATAAACTTGCCATGCTTACCATTTTGAGGCTTTCGTGGTGGTGGCTTGAGGATAGCATTGACTCCGTTGATTCTTTATCGGTGGTGGCTTGAGGGAGAGGTTCTCACAATGATACCCACCAGTGGAACCGACATACCTGATGTTATTCGAAATTAAAAGAAGATTAAAGTCATTTCTAAAATGAAACATAAATATAGATTGTAAAGGTGTAACAACGTGTAAAAAGAATAATCTGCTCAAGCACAACCAATTTTACACTCAACGACTCATTTAAGAATAATCAAAATATTCTCCTTCCTTCCTTATAGTCAAATGTTGATGTCTCCAATTTCTACAACACTTCCATTGGAAATAATCCAAATACAGTTTATGGCCTCTTCCTATGCTAAGAATACGTTTCAACCCTTAATTGTGAAACTTTGCATATCAGTTGCATATCAAAACATCCTAAACCTTTGTCCAAACAATGATGAAGCCATTGTTTACAAAGAAGATTGCAATTTGCGCTACTCCAACCGAAAATATTCTAAAACACAACGTAAAAATGTATCTAAAATCAAGAAATTTACAACTGTCGTGAACCAAATGTTGAACAATATCTCTGAGCGAGCAACTTCCAATTCTTCATTTGGTATGTATGCTACCGGGGAAGTGAAATTTTCGACTGCTGACACAATATATGCACTTGTACAGTGCACTCCAGATTTATCCCCATGGCTAATCTAATTTTGTGGGATAAAGATAAGTTTGTTCCCCTCTTCTTTTTGTCCCTACTACAAGGCTAACACTTTTTTAAAATATGTAACCATCACTTGTATTTTTTTTTATAAAAAAAACAAACATTTGATTTAATGGAGTTACTAGAGAAGCCTTCTTAGCCACACTCTACTTTACATATTACAATCAGTGATCCCTTAGAAACGTATGGTATGAGCTTAAACCTTGAATTCATGTACGCATCATCTCCATTAAAAAATTTCTCTAGTAAAGAAGTTTCTTAAAGAGGAGTTTTCATTATATAATATAGAGCCAGGTTGTATTGAGTTGTACCTAGAACTAGTATATTAATGATGCAAAAAATTATGGACCGCTCGAACCACCTTGTGCTAATTATTTCTGAATAATGCCAGTAGGGAGAGACCCAAGACCATCTTCACGCTTATCGAATCTAATCCAAGCAGATGCAACGATTTTCATCAAGTTCCGATTTTCCTTGATCTCCTGATGGTCTTGTAAGTATCCATATCCACGCATTAGAAATATTGTTGGATCAATAGACATCTAAGTGCAAGGCATATTACAACTTGAATCTTTTGGAAGGGTGGATCCATAGTGGTATGATACACTGTCTTTTGAAGCCACCTCTTGTAAGTCCACATAATCCTTCTTCTGAACTGCAAGATCGTGCCAATTTTTCACAAAATTGGTAGTTGATAGAAATTTAGGCTGGTATGTATCCAGATATCAAAATTCTAGACTCAGATCGGATGGCCAATCATGGCATAATCGGGAATCATCTAATGGTTCGGGAAAATAAAATAAAAAACTCAACAGTCACAATATTGAATATCAGGAGACTTAAAGATCCTACCTCATCTCTAGTCTTATTCTCCTCTATCTTTATTAAACCAACTTCTATTTCGATATTTTCCTTTTCAATTTGAGGCAAATAGTTATAAAATAGGGTTGTTATTGAGAAACAAATGAAAACATACTTGAGTGGAATTTATATATCATAGATTAATAAATATTAAATCAAGTAAAAGAGATAGACACACTAATATGCCTTAGATTGGAAGAAATTGTGTGTATTTTGTGTTCCCTACCCATTGTGTTGAACTTTTTAAATGGTCACTTGACACCTTATATTAAAACAGGAGATGAAAACTATATTTAGTTACATGTCAAAGTATTACTGATATGGGAGGGACAAAAACTACATGTAAGGTGGCTAATATATTAGCATCCTTATAATTTGAAATGTGACTTATCTTTCATTATCAATATGAAATTTTTGTATGCAACCTTAAATCCCCAAATAAAGTCAGTATACAGAGTTCTTCAAATCTAAAAGTGCTTAGGTCTTGTGTTGGGTTATGTTATAAAAAAAATAAATGAAAGTTAGTGTTTCAATACTTCATATTTAGTTACACGTGGTGAGGACCTTCCAAGTTGGGACCCTAGAAACCTCACTGGCCTCCTAGTATGAAGGTCATCTTTGTGTTGAAATTGTCACAATCAAGTGAAGGTTGTGCCAAGATGAATCAATCATCACTTGGTTGTTCCAAGTGAACACTCTTCACTCAGTTTTATGTTTATTTTTCTTGATCAATCTATTAATTTCAATTTAGTAGTTATGGAGCATTACCACTACACCAAATCCTGTGAATGGTCACGCCCAGTTGGTCATGGCCCAAGTCCATGACCAGATGATTGCAGACTTGGGCCGTGACCCACTCAATATTTAGAGTGACCATATTTATTACCACACTAAATTATCGATGCTCTGGAAGTGGTCACGAACCAAATCCCTGACCACTGTGGGTCATGGACTTGGGCCGTGACCAGGTCGTGACCATCTTGGCGCCAAACTCGTGCTAAAATTCCCTCCAAGCTTGGTCGCGGATGGCCAATAATTTTCTCATGCCATTATATCACTTTCTTCACTTGGTGATGCCACATTCTTACGTACAAATGGCCAATAATTTATCATAAACGTAACTGTTTCTTACAGAAATTAGTTAGTTTTGCATCATTGGCAGCATAAAATAAAAGTCATAAGTCACTGATTGAATGAACACTTCGCCTATCCTGCAGATCTTATGTTTATATTGTGAGAATATAATTATAAAGCACCTTTGATAAAAATTACACTAAAACACTCGTTGTTGTGAATGCTGTTAGAATGGTTTTACAATGATCCTACACAATCAAATAATGCATAAGTTCATAATTCACACTTAATGCACATCTTTTTAAATGGAAGGAGCGGGAATCAAAATTCACAATGCACAACCGTTGTAGTATACCTACACTTTTTGGAAACAAAGAAACTCAGGGTTATTCAATGAATGAGTGGTATTAAGTGGGGTTAAGAATTGGATAAGGACATAAAAAAGTGGTAAACAGGTGTTGGATTAATAAAAGATTTGAAGTTCATAATTCTGGCTGGTGGATTCTTGAGAAGCACCAGTAATTCACTGGCTCAAATGGGCCTTTGCAAAATCAGCAATGAGTGTTGCTTCACAATGAGAAAAATGTTCAAACCTGTTGTCCCAGTTAAATCTCATATGCCCCATAAACCAAAATGATTAGGCCATATTTTTAGGTTGTCTTTTGACGAGGATATTACTATTTTAAAATACCAATGCTAGAAGCATAATGTTGATTTCTGATAAAGACTCAAATGGTTGTTTAGACATTTGTGACTTGGGTTAGCTTTGTGGCTTGGGCTATAAATAGATATATAGAGGGAGAGGTAATGATTTATGACTTGGGATAGCTTGAACAAAGTTTAAATGATATCACATCATATGTTAATAGTTAATTGAAAGTTTCATTTTTACCCACATTCTACTTTACAAATTATAATCGAGGATCCCTTAGAAATATATCGTATGAGCTTAAACCTTGAATTCCTATAGGCATCATCTCCATTAACAAACTTCTATATTAACTCCATTATATCCTCCGGAGTCCATGGCCCCTCAGGTAAGTATGAGGAAATCCCTTCTTCTAGTGGTAGCGTGCCAATCAATGGCAATATCAACTCGGGCTTATAAAGTATAATTTGTTCTTGATTACTTACCAAATATATCTATGAAAAGCCTGTCATAAATGGGACTGGAGAAATTATAAAGTTATATGCCTATATATAATAAGATACTTTTATCTTGTATTCCTTAAATTTATTTTCTTTTTTAATTCAGATTCTAAATTTGATATGGATTCGAAGACAAAGAAACAAGTGCTATCTAATATGTCAGCTCAATGGATTTTTTTTAAAGGAGATTTGACTAGGCTTTACGTCCGACCATTCAGAGATGAACTTGATCAACTCAAGCATCGCCCAGAGATGTATAAAAAATATATTGAACAGGAGGATTGGGAAGAATTCGTAAAAGTGAAAATCTCAAAGGGGTTTGAGGTATATAGCAAATGGTTATCATATATTTTTCTAATTTATTTATTTAAGTTGTTCATGCTTATGTATTTATAAGGTGCTCATCACGACACAATTTGAAAGACGGGAGAAGAATATATATAACCATCGGATGAGTAAGAAAGACTATCCTAGACTTATTGAAGACATTGTATGTACTTGCTTTTCTTAGTTGATAAACATTGATATTTGTGATTTAAACTACACATTCTAAGTTCACCCAATTTTTTTTATCTAATATGTTAATAGACAGAGGCAAGTGATAAGTTTGATGACGATGATAGGGCTTATCTTTGGACAAAGGGTCGCCAAGATAAAAATGGGTGATTTGGTGATGAGTTTACTAGGGAAGTAGCGAATAAAATTTTGAGTTTCTATTTATGCGTTTATTTACATAAATATTTGACATCAAATACATCAAATTGAATTATTGTTAATGTTATGTAATAATATTCCTGACGGGGTAGATATTGAGTGCAATCCAATTCCCCGTAATTTCCGTACAATATAAGATGGTCACTAGATTCATAATCTATTAATTTCTTAGGGTGTTTGACATTTCCCCCCAATCCACGATTTTTGAGATTCTTCAAACATTTTGGCATTGTTCCAGCTCTGTGTACTCTAAATGTTTGGAAAATTTGAATGGAGTATATATGATAAATGAATTATATAGGACTGACTTAGGTCTCGCCAAAATCTATTATTGTTATGTCTTCTCGCACATAAGGGATCTTATATTTAAAGGCGAGGAGTGTTGATAGGGTAATGGTGGTGAATTTGCCTAATTCATACAAGGACTACTGGAATCATGGCCTTATTAATAGGAATTGGTAGTATCCTCCCCAGTCTGAGGGCATAAGGTCCAGGGGATCTCGAATCCCTACTATTGGGGAGGAATTCATAGGTTAATGATACTGTCTCTTTCTTAGTTCTTAGTTTTCTCGTTCCTCTTGATTTATTTGTCTCATTTCATTCATTTTTCTTCTTGTTTTATAGTTAAGGAGAAAAATTGAGAACCTGCCCCTCGTGAGCTAAAGGTTGTTGATGTGTTGAAGGCCTAGAGGGTTAGGGTAAGGGAGAGGATTTCTATGGTGAACATCCTCTCACAGTAGCGTATCTGCTTGAATAAAAGAATACCACTACCAGCTTCATTGCTAAGCCAGTGGATACAATCCCCCATTTATAGCTTCCAGAGGAGGAGGTTGGTGGTCCTTCTGAACCTATTGAGCTAAAAGAAAAATGGGGAAAAGAAAGTGAGGAAGGAAAAGGAGAATAAGAAGAAGGTGAAGAAGAGGGATCATAGGAGAATAGCGAGGAGGGTAGTAAGGAATAAGAAGAATAAGAAGAAGAAGAAGAAGAAAAAGAAAAAGAAGAAGAAGAAGAAGAAGAAGAAGAAGTGTCCCCACCAAAGATAAGGTGCCTGATCATCTAGGATGATGATGATGATCTGCTATTTGATTGAATCAAGTTCCTAAAAAGGAAGGAAGAAGACTCCACTATGGCTGGTGGTTCCAAACTAGGAATCAGGGAGAGCGAGGTAGAGAAGAAGAGGAGGGAGGAAGAAGAGAAGAGAAAGGAGAGAGAAAAAGAGAAAGGAGGAGAAAAAGATAAAAGAAGAGAAGAACATGGCACATGCCTTAAAGGCCCCTGTTGTGCCTTCTTCCCTTATTATTGCCGAGGGGTCAAGTGTTGGTAACACTCCCTAGTTTCCCCCCGCAAGTGTTCAATGAAGATGGGGTCTGACCAGTTGGCCCTTAAGTCTGTGCAAGGGCTTGCATTGGTAAGTCCATCTCTCTTTATTCTTCTCTGCTCTTTTTTTTGAATTTCCATAAATTGATTTGTGCCTCTTTCTTCATTTTGTAGTTTGTTTTTTTATTTCACCACATTACTTCGTGGTCGGGTCGACTAGTCGAGGATAAATGTTGAGCTGGAAAAGGCTCTAAAGAACTTTGAAAGGCTCTAGAAGATACAAATGATGCTTTTGAGTAGGAGAAGTAGAAGTCCATGGACGCCCTTAAGGAGTAATCAGTGAAGAAGTTGGCCGACCTCAAGGTCACCTATGGTCTGGTGGTTGCCAATAAATTAAAGGTGGCTGAGGCAAATAAAGAGCTGATTGCTAAGGTCGAAAACCTAGAAGGAGAGGCTACAATTGTCAAGGAAGTGGGTATAAGAAGGCTGGGAGGCAGCATATGATGATATCGAACGCCAGATAGCCTATATTCGGTAAGTGGGTTTCAAAAAAGGTTGGGATCAAGCATTGGTCGCTATTTGGGTTCCTGCTGATTCTTACCTGTTTACCCAGCATATTCCAGACCCCAATCCCATGGATATCGAGGAGCCTCCGGTTGGATAACCTGTTGTTCAAGCTGAGGTGAAGCCAGTTTGTCCATCGTAGGAAATCTCCCTATTGATCAGGTTATGGGGGACCCTGGTGCAATCGTGGTTGATGGTGATGAGGCTACTAGAGATGTTAAAAGGGAAAAGGTCTAGCCTCCTCTGAGCAGGTGTAGATCCTAGATTCGTAGGATTATTGTATTTTCTTCTTTTGTTTTATTGGTGTTGTAATTTCTCCAAACTTGTACCGACTTATGCCTAAGTTTAATTTAATGGAAGAAATGACTTTTCTCTCTTGTTTATATCATCTTTTGCTTAATGTTCTTTATTATTGATGTTTGCTAATATCTATTACTCGTCTTATTGAATGTATCCCATTTATCTAAATGAATATATTCCTCCTGACTCCCGATTGAGGTAGATCCTAGGATCGAACATCAGCGTCCACGATTGGCGATCTTTTATAAAGATCTGGAAATCTTTGAAGATAAGAACCCAAAAATACAAGGATCATGATGAGTTAATCGCCAATTTAAAAGACAACGTTGAAGAGATGGAGGATATTAGGGCTTCAGTTCAGGAGGAAGTGGACGCCTTAAAAGCCAAGATCCTAGATGCCACTGAAGTCAATCAAGTGGGGAGTTAATTCAAACGAGAATGATGAGCTAAGGAAGGAAGTTTCTCAGCTAAAGGAGCTCATTTCGTCAGGGTCCTCTTTAGTGCTGCAAGGATATTTTTCATCATCAACTCGGATAGCTCGAGTTAAAAATAAAGCTCTTTAAAGGGAAATTATTGAGCTGAAGGGGGATGTCGAGTTAGATTATGCGATCACTGCTGGACTTCAAAGAGGCGTAACAAGGTTGAGGCATCTGTTCCGAATAGGACCTCGACAGGCCTGCCTGATGGCTATAACCAAGGATGGACTGACGTCCCGAGAAGATTGAAGGAAGCAGAGGACTTTGCTTTTGCCCGAGTATGACTTAGTGCCCTTAGGGAGATGAATATTCCTAAGGAGTCTAACCTGTGGTACAAGTACCAGATCGACTATCCAACCTATCATCATAATCCCTTCTTAAGGAATAACAAGTGAATCCCAACAGATGATATCCCTGCCTGACTTCTGGAGCATTACTTAGGGAATTAAGGGGAAGAGTTTGTCCCGTACCCAAGTGATAGGTGGAGAGCACGTGTTGTAGATTACCTCGCTCATCATCCTGGTCCGTCATAAATCTTTTGTTTATTTTGTTTTTTGTGAATGTAACTCCTCATTATAGTGAATGCAAACATTTTATTTATCAATTTCTGATATTTTGAGCCTGTGCTGACTAAGCACGCTTTCTTGCTAACCAAACAATTTTGATTGACTAGATAATATTAGTTAACCACCTTGGGTCCTTTGTTGTTTAGGTTTTATCATTTTGAGCTTCTTATTTGACTAAGTGATATTGAGAGATGGTGTTAGCCACACGTTGTTTTGTGTTTGAACATTCCCCCAGTTCAACATACCTTAGCAGTGTCATTACATCTACTTTACCTTTTAAGTTGTTTCGTCACACTCCCTTAGGCCTAAGTAAGATGATGGAGAGAATGCACCTGGTAACTGGGCCATCCACCTGAGTAGGTGTTTGCGACCAACAAAGTTAGTGACCAATCTAAGTTGGCCATTTTGCGTAAGGGTCCCCTGTAAGGCTTTTATTATTGTCGGGGTAACTTATGAGGTCTTTTATGTTTGTTACAAGGACCTGAGGATTGTAGTGATTGTAACAACCCGTGTCATTTTTGGGGTATTTTCAAAAATAGAGTAAAAATAAAGTTTTTGATAAAATTATTTTTCTTTCTCCAAAATGTTGAGAATTATTTTTAAAGGCGAGAATTTCAAACGGTTTCGAAAACGGAGTTAAAACGGATTTTTAAATGAATTATATATATATTTTATCCCTTGTAAATTTTTTAAGGCGACAGACTGAAAAACCTGGGCGATCGATCGATCGACGCCAGGAGTCGATCGATCAACCCCAACTGATTTCGTGCGCTGCAAGCTTTTTGAGGAGTTTGTTTTGGTTTAAACTCTTATCTTTTTACCTTATAAATTGGGGTCGTGGGTGACCATTTTTAAACCATCTTTTGTCACAAAAATATGCAGCAAACATATTTTTATTTACTCTCTTTTTATATAGACTTAGCCCCTTTATATTTATGCATTCAACCCTAGTTTTTTGAGGTGTTCTTGGGGATGTTTTGGTGTTGGATCTTGGAGAAGTTTTTTGGATCTTTCTAGACTGATTTTGAAGGATTAATATGAGATTTCTGGGTAGATTTATGTTGGTTCCTTTTGGTGGTTTAAGGTATGGGGTTTTACACAATATGCTCCTTAATCTTGCGAGTGTTATTCCTTTTGATTTCATGTGATTATTGATTCATATTTGAATTGCTAAATTATTTTGAAAATCTGGAAATTATTGTTGGAATCTAATTTTGATTCATGTGGTATTATTTTGGTGTTGGGCATGTTGTCATGAGATTTTAGATTCGCATTTGATTTCAATATTCGTACTCGTATTGTTACGCTTTATTCACCGCTAATATTTGTTGAGCATCTTTCATGTCGTATTGTGTACTTCCCCATATTTTCTTTTATTGGCAGGTTAGCGCGAATTTTGGGGCGCTATTGGGATTGATATTTTTAGCTTGGATATTTTGGGAAGAATTTTCGATAATACAAGATGAGAAGAATTGTATTTGTTTTTTTATGTACAGAGCATTTTTATTTCGAGATAAATAGCTGTATTATTTCGAAAGACTCTTGGTTGTATTTATTATGAAGATTGAGATTAGTGGTTTCTCTTGTTATTGTGAGTTTGTTTTAGATGCTCTATACCTTGTTACTTGTTGATTGTGATTTAGTTTATCGATAGTGGCACTCCGCGCTCTCTCCCCGGGGGACGGGGTGTTACAGAATGGTATCAGAGCTTAGGTATACGACCATTATCGGGTCTTGGGTTTTGGGTCTGTTGCGTTTTTGTGGCACATATTTGGAGACAAAATTTTAGATGATCGTTTCGTGTTAGGCATATAGATTAGATGTGAGATATTGGAATTTTCTTGCAATGTCATAGGTGGAGGCGTGGATTCTTGAAAATGAGAAGTTAGGAAACTATTATCGAAACTACTATCAAAATCATTATTATAAGAATTTTGAAATCTATTGCAATTAGTTTCACCATTCTTATTATAATGACTTTGGGCCCATTATCAAAATGATACTTCTCAAAATTCCCATAATTCATTACTTGACTTTTGTAATACTCGCCCAAAGTCATTTTAGATGTTTTAAGTTTTTGACTTTGTGAGTATTCATCAAAAGTCCTAGGTTTAGGGGGATTTTGAGAATTATCCTTACGATTACCAAAAGCATTGAAATAAGACATGTTTACCCTAAAAATATCTCAAGCTGGTGATTTTCACAAAGTTATGTGCGCCCGATAAATTCAAGCATCTCTTGGCGCTTAAATGTATAAGTCCTACAAAACTAGTTAACAAAGAATACAAATTGAAAGAAAAATATTACGAAAAACTAAATCATTTAAATTCTAAAACAAACCATTCCCCAACAACGACACCATTTTGATAGCTGGGGAAACTAAGTATTGAATCCACAGGGAATGTTGTTATACGTTAATTGATTTATTATTTCGGAAATAAAAGTGTACAAGATGATGAAAACAATAAATGTTAATCTAGGCATGTATTTAAGCTTAAATTAACAAAACGTGTAAAAACTATAGATTGAGAATAATATCCCTCACCTCGGGTTGATTAGTATAAATGGTTACATGGGAATACAAGTTTATCAAGATTAAATCTCATTTCATTAATTAATTAAATTTAAAGTTGTCTCCCCCTAGATTCTCATAAAAGCCTACTATGATTTTAACATCAACAAATACGACGCATACATGATATTCACTGTTAAATATCCTAAGCGTAAAATCAAGAACAAACTAACCCATTTAAACTAATTTAATCCATCACAAAATCAAAGCAACCAAATTAATCCAAGGTGAGATCAATTATCTCAACCTAAACTAAGTTACCTACAAAGAATATTAAATGGCATGAATTAAAGGAGATAAATAAATGAAGACAATTATCTAGCAAAGAAAGAAAGCAAAGAAATGAAACTAGATTAATGGGGAAGAAGATGGAAAATTTTATCTTACATATAAAATGGCAAGATCCTAGGAGAGAGGAAGAAAAAATGAGCTCCCAAAATATCCCCTAATCTAACCTATATTTCTAAAATAAAAGTCCACACTTTATATTTATACCCCTAAACAAAATACAAATAAAAAAATCAAAACAACCCCAAAAATTTCAATTTGCGTATTTTTCTGATGGACCCAGTCGACCTTGCCTCTAGCAGTCCCATTCTCACTCCAATCCAATTTTCACACGTCACACGGAAAAGGCTATAAAATCTTCATACGGACTCAGAATGATGTACGATAAGAACCCACGTGAAGATAACACAATGATATACATGTTGATAATTTCATTCCATCCAAAATAAGGAGTTTTAAAAGACCAAATTTACCTTGAAGTTGCATTTTACGAAGAAACCTTCCCAAAACGTATCCAACTTCACACTATGCATCCATACTATCTAAAAATTCTCAAATATACCTCACAAAACATATAAATAGATAAAATAAAGTTATCCAACATATGAGCTTAAATATAGGAATTAACGGACATGAGAATACTAGAACACAAGAATAAAGGGTATTAGATGCAATATTCATGACTAATCTTTGTCTAGGAAGGGGATTGACAAATACAATACAATAATGGAGATAAAGAAGGGGCAAAAAAGAAAGGATGGAAAAAGTAGAATGAAAAGAAAAAGGGGATCAAGAAGAAGGATCTTGAAAAATCATTCAAATCTGTTAACATGTTTTTCTCCGAACCAATCTACATGATCTTCTATAAGATCAAAGATCGATAATATTTCAAGTGGAAAAATAAAAAGAGATATATCGATAATATTTTAAGTGGCCGATAAAATATCTTCTATAATGATGTTCAATGATTATGAGAAGAGAAACATGACTCTGAGTTACACGTATCACAAGGGTCAATACCATAAGACTGAAAAGTGTAAGGCATCGAAATGTCACCTTTAGGACTTGATACAAGCAGGGAACCTTTAGGATTCGACAGAGGATGGCTACATGAAATGGGGGTAGTACTGTACACCTACTATAAGAAGATAAAATACGTGATCGATAAGGGGGCCATGAAAATATGGGGAAATCAGGCCCTTACACAGAAATTCTTCATAGCTACCATCCGACTAAAAGAGGAGAAGAAGAAGGAGAAAGAGAAAATTATGGAGCCAATGGAGAGTTATGCACCCTCTAAGTAGCAAATAAAGTATGGGTGACCTAGTGTTGAGGACCCCAAAATTGACCCTATTGATCGGGTTATGGAGCCTTTTTAATCAGTGTTTTTCGATGACGAGTAACATGAGAAACAATTCTTAATCGATAACTCACTTACTAATGGTGATAAACAAAGCTGATTTCGGTCCTCAGAAGAAATAGGAACGTTTTTGCATGGCAACCGTATCATATGCCACAGAGAGATCCAAGATTAATGTGCCAAAAACTCCATATAGAACCATCATATTCATCAATGACTCAAAAGGTACAATGAACAACACCCGAAAAAGATAAATTAGTTGAAGAGGAAGTAGGGAAAATTATGAAGGAACAATCCATTAAGGAAGTTCAATTCCCCTAGTGTTTATCGAATCCACTTGTTGTGAAGAATAATAATGGAAAGTGGATAGTCTTCATAGAATTCATTTATCTCAACCGAGCATATTTTCTCAAGGTAATTAAGTTATTTGACCTCCTTCCCTTTAAAAGAGATACTTAGGAAGGTCGATCTGTCCGGACATATGTCCAAGTGTTCGACGGAATTAGAGAGTGCCGACATCTAGTTTTAACCTATAACCTTGATTAAGGGGAATGTCTTGGATGACTTCATCTCCAAGTTCTCCAGCGATCAGGAACCGACAGAAGTAAGAACAATGGGAGAAGAACCTACCAAACAACCCATCAAAGAAGGGGAAGTTGGATCCTACGTTGATGGATAACATAATTTCTTAATGAGTATGTTATTTCTAAGGTTGATAACATATTAAAAAATAAAAAGGTGGGAAAAAGTAAAGGACAAAAAAGTCTTTATACTTCAAAACCTTTTTTAAATAGTATAATAACTAAGTTATTGCCTGTCCTAGTTTGTTGTTTTTAAAGTGGTAAATTTTTGGTCCAGTGTTAGGAATGTAGTTCTCATCTGACTAAAGCCATTTCTTTTAGTTACTTTTGGAAAAAAAATTGAAAAAATTATCGGTTGATCGACGTGCACTTCAGCTCACTGTCGTGTACATCGGTTGGTCAACGTGTGCTTCAGCTGACTGATGTGTGCATTGGTTGGCTGATGTGCACTTCGAATGCTCTAGGTCGACGTATTTGTCGATTAGACGATGTGGAAAAAATTAAAATTAAAGTGTCGGTAATGGTCATCGGTCATGAAGGAAATTTCAAACCACTATTGGTTTAGACTCACCCTTTATAATACCTCTTAACGAAAAATTCCCAACTGGTAGCAGTAGACGTCAACTGTCATAGAGAAAAACTCGGGTTTTACCCGGTGCCAAGGTTTATTTTCGTCATTACGAAGTCATAATACGTTGTTGGGAAGCTTTGTGGAGCGTACCTTGGAATTTGGAGAATTTTGTAAAAAATGCACCGATCGACTGTTTTGTGCGTCGACTAATCGACGTGCGCATGAGATTCCTTACCGGGCGCTGTACAATTACTATGACTGAGTTTTATTGATACTGAGTTTTATCATGCACATGAGGTTCCTTCTCGGTGCCTGATCGAGTTTCCTCATGGGCATCGATCGTCGGTCGCATCGGTTGATCGATATTGCCTTGCCATTGTGTGTTGATCGACCGACGTTTCCCATTTTTGGGCATCAATTGACCGACATTGCCTTGATTCTAGGCATCACCTTTTGCACTTGTTGGGCAGTTTATCCATCACCTTACCGACTTTGACTATTTTGGGGCGTCAATTATTTTTTCCAAGAGGTCCTTTTTCTTTAGGAACTCCCACACATAAGCACCTATAGGGGCATCGATCAAAATTTTCATACATGATATTATATTTATGGGTGGTACAATGTCAATATTTCTTAAAGAGAATGTTATTTCTAAGGTGGATAACATATTTAAAAAGATCAAGGTGGGAAAAACTAAAGAATAAAGAAATGCCTTTATACTTCAAAAACTTTTTCAACTAGTATAATAACTAAGTTATTGCGTATCCGTGTTGGTTGTTCTGGTAGTGATAATTTTTTTGTCTAGTCTTAGGTCTACGGGTCAAGTCCCACTAAAGCCATTTCTTTTAGGGTCCGTTTCATTGACAATGGACAAAAGAGTGGGCATGGACAATTTTGCGTAGGCAAATTTTACCTAGTTTTTTCACATGAGGGTATCAAACAACCATTAGGCGAAATTAAAGTCAATCCAATTAGTTTATTTAAAAACAGTTTTTATATTATATTCAAAACTACGATTTTTAAAAAAATTTGTAAAATATTTTCTTAACAAATTTTTATCATTTTAAAAATAGTTTTTAAAATATTACAATTTTTTTTTTAAATATTCACAGCAATTTTTTAACTATTTAAAATAGTTTTTAAAATTGTTTTCAACTGATGGGAAAAACATTCAAAAAAAGTGTCGATCGACTCAGTTACACTTAATCTGACGAACATATGCGTCGGTTTGCGAAAGTGCGCTTTAACTGATCGACATGTGCGTCAGTTGGCGGATGTGTCCTTTGTCTGACTGACGTGGACAAAATTTCCCTTGAAGCGTTAATCACATTATACATCAATTTGAATAAGAGAGAATCTCGGGTTTTCCCCGATGCCTATGTTCACTGTCGTCATTGGGAAGTCATAATACATGACTGGGAAGGTCTAGGTAGGTTCCTTGGCATTTGGAAAATTTTAGAAAAAATGTGTTGTTCGATCATTTTGCGCGTTGGCTAACCACATGCGCATGAGATTCCTTACTAGGCGCTGACAAGTGACTATAATCGGGTTTTTTACACATGCGAGGTTCTCTCTCGAGAGCGAACCATATTTTCTGATGCGCTCAATGATGATGCTATGAAATCACCACTTAAATTTGTATGGGCAACTCATGCTCAATATGATAAAACAATGGAGATATAAATGCAAGTATGAAAATAAGAGAAGGAGATGAGGTTACGAGGAATACATATTTTTTTTAGGAAGAGGGACGGAACCCCCACAAATATTATTAGAAAAAGAAAAATGGAGAAAGAGCCTCTCCAGTACCACTTACAAGCTCTGATACCTTATAAAAGTGAATGCATGTTGATTGACGAGCCCATTAGATCATCATTTAGAATTTAAATTTGGGAATTTATAATAATTCCCATTTACAAATTAAAGCATCAAAATAAATTTGGGGGTTTATATAACCCCCATTACATTACCATGCTATGCCTAATTGAAGGAACACCCCATTTATCCATATTGAGCAAACCTTTGAAGATGTTTAGGAGACTTTAAAAATTGGTGAAGACCATCTGAATGATGTGAGTGGCCCGATATGTGTGTTTTAAACAAAATCAATTTTTCTCCGAAAAAGATCTAACTTTTAATTATGCACCAAACCAAGTTGTGAAAACCCAATTCTTACTTTAAACCAATTTTATCTTGATTAATCCTAAACATGCATCTAGTGATTAAACTAAGTAAAATAAAGTAAAGAATACTCACAACGCCGGATGTACGAGGGAAAAACCCAAAACGGGAAAACAACCTCGGATGGCCCAAGCCAGACAATCACTATGAATATGGTTTTACAAAGACAGACAAAGTCTCACTCAACGACTCGATCCCCACGGGTCTTGATGCTCTTCTGATCTTCAACCACTCCTCTCACAGTGCCCTCGCAGAAAGTACGTCTTCTACGATACCTGTCCATAACACACGCATCCATATATGTCTCGGTGTCCACCGATATGGCTATGATTCGTCTACGATGTAGAACACGATGTCCGTCGCCTCTTCATCACAAAACCCTTTGATGTTCAATGTGTAGAATAAATAACTTTGGTGCCATAAGATCACGTAAACATAAACTAATGATAACTCGGATCTTTGCAAACTCTAAGGATGTGTTTATGACTTTTAAACCTTAGAAAACTTGTGCAAACAATGTTCTGGTTCGTAAAACTCTTTTCCAGAAAGCACACTTACGAAATTATGATGCACACACTGTTTAAATAGGATTTAAATGCCGCCTCGAAAAACGTGTCGTTCGAACGACTTAGCATGTCGTTCGTGCGACATTGTATCTCGTTCGAACGAGATCCAATGTCGTTCGAGCGACCTTGCAAAAGTTTGACTTTCTTTGACTTTATGATAAAAAACATCTCTTAAGAAAGAGATTCAAATTAGTCAAACTCTATTTCGATCTTATCATCATAAAACGAAGTTTAAACCATTAAAATACTTTTAAAACATTTAAAAACATTTTTCTTTATAAAAATTACATCCTTATCTTTTATAAAATAAATCCGAGCACCATTAATTACACGCATTCATACCTGAGTGATCTCGGAATGCAATTAACTTTGAAGACGATTAAACTTGCACCAATTAAACATCGACATGATAAATTCTTTGAAAATTTTCCACAACGTCTTCAATTTATTCAATACGTCATAGACCAAGTGGGATCGTGACAAAATAACATTCTCCCTATGACATATTACAAACACAGTTTTGTTCATGGAATTAAGTCAAAACAATACCGGGACTCAAATTGGAAATTTATGTCTTTACAATTCTCCCCCTTTGACTATTCCGGGACAAAACTAAACCAGTGAAATGCCTAACCGGGTCGTCAAGCCATATGACGCCTAAATCCCATCCCATAAATCCAAAATAAAAAATACAGGACACGGACTAGTATATGTAGCACCGGCAAGCATGAACTGTCTGAATGTGATGTAGACTTGAAATCTCGAATCGCTGAAGCGTACCTACACTCATGAAACAGACAAACAAATACCAAGTGAAGTACGGAGGAACAAATGATACCAATTTATATTTCTAATAAGAACAAATCATTTGAAACATGTGAGAAATTATTTGATACCAATTTGAAACAAATATCATAAAGAAGCGCTCAACAAATCTCCCTCTACATCACAGACATCTCTCCCCCTTTTTGTCTCGAATAGACAATCTGGTGAGAAGATAAACCAATAAGAAATATCTAGCATGAGAATATGATACCAAATCAAGTTGATACAAATTTGAAAAATAAAAAATTCTAGATAAATATGAAACAACAAGCTAAATATGATCAAGCAATGATAAATCAGTAGCTAGTAAACCAAGGAATCACACAAAGAGTATACCAATCAAATCAAGTGTGATAAACGGACGCATATGCAAAATACCAATTTGGAACTTAAAAGATCCTGCATATAAACCAAACAGTCCAGAAATGCTTCTCGCAGTACCGTCGTTCTCGCGAGATGAGATGTCGTTTGAATGACTTCGCGCGACCTGCCAAAATTTCCCAGTTTCCCAGAAATATTATAAAGTATTGCCCAATGAAAAAAATTTCACAAAAAAAATTATAGGAAGGGCCTGACAGATGCAAAACAGTGCTAAAACAGTAAGCTTTTAACACAAAATGCAATAACTCATAAAAGCTTAACATGGGAGTTACATGCAAACATAGTACCGATGTGCTCAAACATGGATATGGAATGAATGGGCGTGAAACTACAACAAATGAGTCACAATTCCAACACATCGAAACGATCAAGAAGCTGTAATTGATAGCGATAAATCATCAAACTTTATCATAGCCATGTGATAATAAAAGTGTGAGCTTAATGAACTAAACGTACTACATGCACACAAATCCAGAATTTTGACGATTCTACAAACAATAGCGTCAAATTGCAATGTTTCAACATTAGGATTAGTTGTGCAAACCCGTTGAAATTTTCTCCAACCAAACTCCCTCATATATACATACTTTTTCAAGTTCTTTTGAGGTTTCTAGCATTCTCAACTTAGAGAAAATCTTATTGGCCCTTTTCTTAGCATATAACATTTTCTTTTGGGCTCTTTTAAATGGTGGTTTTCACGACGAGTTAATTTAAAACTCTCGCAGCCCTTCCCGTGAATCACTGATCATTTTTTACCAATTTTAAGTCCTCATGGTAAACGGTTTTTACATGCACACTTCTCCCTAAGTTTACTTACGCATAGATGACAAGATTGAGATAAGAACGCCTCACCAAATTCAAATATGCAAGAGAAGTCAAACATCCATATAAACTCGTGCATGTGTGCAATGTTGGCATATATACAAAGTCGAATCAAGATGCATATCAACTTCGAAACAACCCCATATAAACAATGGTTAAGATCATTCTAGGCATCGATAATAATGACCAAATGTCCTATCCACATGGATAATGAAACGACCGGGGGTCCAAGCACACCAATATGCCACATCAAACATGTAAACTCAAAAACAAAAAATCTTTTTGGCTTTTCAAACGTATTATGACTCAGAGAAAAGCAAAATCTTTTTGGATTTTCAAAAGTTTTCTCAAAAATAAAATCTTTTTGTATTTTTCAAATAGGACTCAAACAAATGAAAACTATAATACAAAATGATAAACATGTCATAACACTAGCAATGATTGTATCATGAAGCAAACTAGCATATGACAAACATGGCAACACTATCATCCTTTAGATTTATCATGGGAAGAATCAAGTGCACCCAAACGAGAATCATGAAATTTAATTCCTAAAGCTATTAAATCCGATTTCCTAACCCAAGTAGGTGTAAGATGACACATTGGGGTTTTGGGAACCGGGGAAACTTTATTCCTAAACTTCCTAGGAGCTTGTCTAAGGTCGTAACAATAACGCCTAAGGTTACCTTTCCTACCAAAAAACGAGCAAGTGTAGCGGTGGTGGGAACGATTACCTTTATGTGGATCTTTTCTAACATTCCTAGTGTTTCTCACACGTGCGGGGGGAATGGGAACTACTTTCTCACAAAAACCTATACCTCCCCTATCTCCCTTAATTTGGACGGTGCCTAGGATCTTATCTAACTTCTCCGACCTAACCTCCAAATCAAACTTAACTTTAGATGAGTTTTTCAATCTCTCCTCCAACTCGTGAATCCTAGACTCGAGCAAACGCCTAGACTCATCAAACTCTAAAATCTCCTTTTTCAAGGACTCCATCAAAACACGGATATTATCTCTCTCTTTCTCCACAAACTCTAATTTCACCCTAAACTTATTCTCTCGTGCCCTAAGATCCTCAAACAAACTATCATTATTTTCTATGGCACGCTCATTCAACTTAGATTGCAATTTTGAGTTAGCCTTTTTCACCTTCACCGTTTCGGCATACAACTCATTAAACGTATTTTGCAATTCATTCACATCTATTTCCTCCTCGTCACTCTCTTCACCCTCACTATCATGAGATACACTCAAAACCTCCTCAGAAGTGTCATTCACATGAGTATTATCGTCGTTGCTCACATGACATTCCATAAACGCAACAAAGTTACGCTCAATGGGGGAACTCTCTCCCACTTCCGGTTCACTATCACTTAAGGTGGCACTATAGACAATGGATTGCTTGCCCTCTTTATTAAGTCTAGTGGGACACTCCTTAACCTTGTGACTATACCCCTCACACCCAAAACACTTATCCGACTCATCTCTCTTAGGATTCTCAAACTTATCCTTAGAGGTGGTATCTACTTCGTTGTTCTTGAATTTTTCAAATTTCTTGTCATCTTTCAATTGCTTTTAAAACTTAATAAATTTTTTAGATTTCTTTGCCAACAAAGCAACATCCTCAAAATCGAAATCGGAATATGAATTCGAAACTTTAGTTTCCTCCTTCCGGGTTTTCAAAGCAATACCCTTTTCTTTCTTAGGCACTTGCTTGGAGGTAATCATGTCGATTTCATAGGTTTGTAAGTCACCTACAATCTCTTCTAGTTTCGTTGACTCTAACCTACCCAAGGAGTTTAAAATGGTCACTTTTGCATCAAACCTACTAGGCAACGACCTAAGAATTTTCTTAATGACACGATTGTCGGGATTTTTCTCACCTAGGTTAAACGACGAATTGACAATATTTGACAACCTAGAATAAAAGTCATCAAAGGTCTCACTTTCTAACATCCTAATGGTCTCAAACTGTGTAGTGAGATTTTGAAGTTTGCCCTCGTGAGTGAGTGCCAAAATATCTCGAGCCTCTTTTGATGTTTCACAAGTAATAATTCTATTATATTCTTCCTGTGTGACATATGAAGCAATAACGTGCAGACCCTTAGAATTATATTGTGCAAGTCTTTGTTCAGTTTTGGTCCATGACTCAACAGGCTTTAAACTAGTGACCTCACCTATAATAGTGACAGGGGGTGTCCAACCTTTCTCAACTGCAAGCCAAACACGCTCATCCATATATTTTAAAGCACATCTCATTCTCATCTTCCAATAAGTGTAATTAGTGCCATAAAAAATAGGAGTTCGAGAAAATTCATTATATCCAGAATTCCTCTTTGAAAACACAATAGATCACAAAACAAATAAAAATGTTTTCTAGATCTAATACCAATTTGAATGATGTGAGTGGCCCGATATGTGTGTTTGAAACAAAACCAATTTTTTCCGAAAAAGATTAAACTTTTAATTATGCACCAAACCAAGTTGTGAAAACCCAATTCTTACTTTAAACCAATTTTATCTTGATTAATCCTAAACATGCATCTAGTGATTAAAGCAAGTAAAATAAAGTAAAGAATACTCACAACGCCGGATGTATGAGGAAAAAATCCAAAACAGGAAAACAACCTCGGACTGCCCAAGCCAGACAATCACTATGAATATGGTTTTACAAAGACAGACAAAGTCTCACTCAACGACTCGATCCCCACGGGTCTTGACGCTCTTCTGATCTTCAACCACTCCTCTCACAGTGCCCACGCAAAAAGTACGTCTTCTACGATATCTGTCCACAACACACGCGTCCACGTGTGTCTCGGTGTCCATCAATATGGATATGATTCGTCTACGATGTAGAACACGATGTTCGTCGCTTCTTCACCGCAAAACCCTTTGATGTTCAATGTGTAGAACAAATAACTTTGGTGCCGCAAGATCACGTAAACATAAACTAATGATAACTCGGATCTTTACAAACTCTAAGGATGTGTTTATGACTTTTAAACCTTAGATAACATGTGCAAACAATGTTCTGGTTCGTAAAACTCTTTTCTAGAAAGAACACTTACGAAATTATGATGCAAACACTGTTTAAATAGGATTTAAATGCCACCTCGAAAAACATATCGTTTGAACGACTTAAGCATGTCGTTCACGCGACATTGTATCTCGTTCGAACGAGATCCACTGTCGTTCGAGGGACCTTGCGAAAGTTTGACTTTCTGATAAAAACATCTCTTAACAAAGAGATTCAAATTAGTCAAACTCAATTTCGAGCTTATCATCATAAAACGAAGTTTAAATCATTAAAATACTTTTAAAACATTTAAAAACATTTTTCTTTATAAAAATTACATCCTTATCTTTTTATAAAATAAATACGAGCACCATTAATTATACGCATTCATACCTGAGTGATATCGGAATGCAATTAACTTTGAAGACGATTAAACTTGCACCAATTAAACATCGACATGATAAATTCTTTGAAGCTTTGCCGCAACGTCTTCAATTTCTTCAATACGTCATAGACCAAGTGGGATCGTGACAAAATAACATTCTCCCTATGACATATTACAAACACCATTTTGTTCACGGAATTAAGTCAAAACAATACAGGGACTCAAATTGGAAATTTATGTCTTTACACCATCGATTTGTTTTAAGTTGTTGCACAATTTGCTAGACCGTTAGCTACACAATTTGATTCCCTCCAAATATGAGATACAAATTGATTGCCAGGCACAAGAATGGACTGAATCTTTTCAACTTGTTCCTTATATTTTCATGGAGGCTTCCAAACTTTGTTTACCATATTTACCACTGCTTTTGAGTCACTTTCAACATGAATATTGGACAAACCTTTATCAAAACAGAATTTAGTGCCTGTGTACAAAGCTTAAATTTCAGAAGTGAGACTGTCTTGGTATGCAGTATAGAAGAAAAAATCGTATATGAAGTTTCCTATGCAATCTCTCACAATTCCTCTAATGCCACTATCACCTGTAGAACCCTTTGAAGCCCCATAAACATTTAATTTTAAGCAATCATTTGGAGGTTTATTCCATTTGACCACTTGAAGATTAAATTGGGGCTGTTTAATCTCCAACTTGAAAAGATTGATGATGTAAGAATCATTTCTATGACTTCGGCATTTGAAATATGATAGCTTACTAGCAGAATGAACAAGAGAAATAACATTCTCGATAATTTTACTAGAGGACATCGGAATATTCTCAAAATGGCTTTTGTTTCTGGAATTTCAAATTTCCCATAAAATGAATAGAGGTATATTCATGAAAAAAAACTTGAGATAATATTTTTTTGGGCATTTCAGCCACCATACAAGGAGCATAGATTTGCAAGTGTTAAAGTTCAAGTTTATATTTAGAATATTACCAAAAAAGTTCCAAACATCAGTGGCTATTTTACTCTGCAAAAAAGTATGAGTAATTTATTCTTCATATGAGAAACAACACCTACACCTGGAGGCCAGCAAAATACCTGCTCTATGTATTTCCAGATCGAGAGGGATTGCTTTGTTTAAAAGTTTCCAAACAAAAATAGAAATCTTAATTGGACATTTGTCATTCTAGATCATTTTCCAACTAGTAGAAGTCGGAAGACAAGTTCTAACTATCTCGTAGACATATTTATATGAGAACATACCTTGAGGATTATGAGCCCAGATGAAGTTATCATTATCAGCAATGATGTTTTGATCAACTTTTCTTTGATAAATCTCACTCTTTTGATCGTGTTTGATCCAGTTCTTCCAATAAAGAGCTTATATTTGTATTTTTGATGCATGAAAGAAGAGCATAAACCTTTCTTGGATTTTAACATCCAATATGATTTTCCACTACCTGCCTTAACAATTGAATCTAACTTTCTGACATTAAGGTCTCCCTCATCAATAGGAAAGCAAATGGTATCCCAATTAATCCATTGGTAATTAAAAGAATCAGTTTTAACACCTGACCAAAAGAATTTTGCTAACAATTTTTGAATTCGAATCAGGACTATTTTCGGGGGATTAAGAGCTATAAGAGTATAAATTGGAATGGTGGATAGAACATGTCTTATGAGAACCAATCTACCTACTTGGGAGAGAAACTTAGATCTCTATCCCTTAATTTTCCATCTAATTTTATCAATCAATTCAGCAAAATAGAAGCATTTTCTCCTACCCTTAAAAAGAGGACAACCCAAATATTTGATTGGGAGAGGCTTAAGATTAAGACCAAAAACTTCTGCCATTATTTTTTTTCTACTAGGGATAATTTTCTCATCCACGGAGAAACTACTTTTGCCTTTGTTAATTAATTGATTTGAGAATTCTTCATATTCGTTCAAAAATTTCGTAAGTCTCTGACCACTCCTTTTTTCTCCATTCAAGAAGATAATTATATCATCGGCAAAACTTAAATGAGATATTATAGTGTTACCTGAGGGATAACTGAAGGGCTTTATGGCATTTGAAAGCATCAAGTGATCAAGACCTCTACTCAAAATTTTAGCTGCAATGATGAAAAGAGTGGGGGAGATTAGATCTCCTTTCTTTAGACCCCTTGTGGATTTGAAAAAGCCCCCTGCTTGACCATTAATAAGAACAGAGAACCAGTTGTTTGTGAGAAGCCTCCAAACCATGTCTATAATTACTTCACCGAAAACCAAATTTCCTCATAACTTGGAGAAGATAGTGCCAAGAAACTCTATCATACGCTTTCTCCACATCTAGCTTCAAAATAACATTTGAGCCATGAATTTTCTTCCCAAGATCACTTGCCATTTCTTGTGCCAATAGAATATTTTCTAAGATCCCTCTACCCTTGATAAATCTACTCTTATTGGAAGATATAATGGATGGGAGAAGGTTACCAAATCTAGAGTTTAGAAGTTTGGTAATGATTTTGAAATTGACATTACAAAGGTTGATTGGTATGAATTGGGAAATACACAATGATGTAAGTGTTTCAACCTTGGCGTACTCCATTGTGTAAGGTGTTTGCTGTGTTTTGTATTAACTATAGAGATCTAATGCCCCATAATTACAATTCTCAATCTATTTCTCTCTCTATAGTGATTTTGACAGAGCTTAGCTAGGGTTTCGATTTTGGATCCCCTAAGGAAGAATATGGAGCTCCTTTTTATTGTCTTGGGGGAGCACAATGCGCCCCCAAGCATGCCAAAGATGTGCATGAGGTAATTACTCCATTAAGATGTTGCCACCTGTCAAGTGCATAATGAGTTAATATTCCCTCACGCGAGGGGAAGATATTGTAATAACAGTATGTCCACGTGGTATGGTGACCCGCAATTCATGTGTTCCCTGTGAGATAACAAGGTTTGGCTGTTATAGCCCCTGGGTCAATTGATGGGTCTCGGCCCCTTCATCTTGGTAAGAGGATGACATGATAGAAGTACCCTAGATTGAGAGCGCCTCCTATTATACGATGGCGAAGAAGGCCTATAACGAGGCTACTGAGGATGAACCTGTGATAGGTTAGCTCATGACTATCTAGCTTAATGAGTGAGTAAGGTCATCTTGGCCGGGTCGAGGGTTGTTAAGGACGAGGCCAAATTTATGCATATAAATCACCCATAGCCCTTAGTCTTAAACTCGAGTGGAAGGATAAGGGGTGTAATTGGCTGATCCGCGATGAGGATGAGACCCCCTGGTGTTTGAGGCTACTTTGAAGACGTGTACCTATTTTTCTGAGGTTGAGCATGTCTTTTGAGTGTTTAAGGAATAAAAATATTTTAAATATCTTTGGTTGGACACTTGTCATCAATTATGTAGCTTAGAGTGTTAGCCAAGGTAGGGCGACTACAAGCCTTCCTTGGATAAAGTTCCTAAATAGTGGCTTCATGGTAAATCATGCGCAATGATTAGGGGGTTTAAAAACCCCAAAAATTGGCATTCTCTTTCTTCTCCAAAGTTTATCCCTCTTATACTTCGTTCTTCTACAAGTTCTAAGCTCTTATTTTCTCTCTCCTCATACCAAGGCTGCCGAGCATGCTTTAGGGCTTCAAACTCCTCCTAAACCCGTCATGGCTTTAAGGTAATCTTTCTTTTCCTTTTTTTCTTTATTCTAGCCATTGAAGCTTGAATTTTGCATTTTTATTTTCTGGTGGCTTTTTTGAAAGTTACGGCGACCTTTGTAGGCTATTTTAGTGTTTCTTTTTGAGTTTTAGTGGGTGTTTGAGGCTATAGGGAGCGTTTTTAGAAGATTTTTAGGGTTGGAGTTGATTTTTTGTTGTCGGTTGATTTCTCCGGTGAGCTTCTAGTTATCTTCTCTAGCGAACTTCTTACCTACTATTCTTATAACTTTCCTTTTAAAAATAATAAAGCCATTTCCTTTAGATCTAAAATTCAATCCAAGTCAAACTCAGACTTGTTTGAATGTTTAGGACCCTGTACGAGTTACTTGATCAGTTTCCCCACCTTAGTTTCAGGATCCTTAGGGAGATACGAAAGGGTGAAACTGGGGCCAAGGATAAAAGAAAAGTTGGGGTTAATCTTACATGTCCCATCTACCTTGTTCCTTTAGATACCATTCCTCCTACCATAGTTGAGATAAGTGGTTATAGCACAAGTAGAACCTCATCTAAGGATTTACAGTCAATGTCATCCTCTGAGGACTGTAGTCCCTCTGCATCTAGGGACTCTGATAGTGAAGATAGCTTTGATGAGGCCATGAGGGTCCCTTCATCTTATCTTAAGGACTCCAACATGATTGAATCTAGTAACAGTGAACCATTCATCCACGAGGTCTCGGATACTGAGGAGCCGAGAGTTGACATAGCGTATCCCCCACCACCCATGGATGTTCCTCTGTCAACCATTTATGCTGCCGAGTTTGCGAATTGGTATCCAAGTGGAGTCCCAACCGTTGATATTGTAAAATCTGAGGAAGAGGATGAGTAAGCACTTGATACCTCTTATGCCCAGACCTGTAGGAGTGCCATCAAGGTAGATCTTTTATTCTGCAGGCACCTATATGGATTAAGTCGACTATAAATATGAGAGTGCCGAACGAGGATGAGAGGGATTTCCACGGTCGAGAGGGAGAAATAGCTATCTATAAACAAATGTTCAAGGTCGAGTTTAGGCTTCATGTCCATCCTATTGTGTGGATGATCTTACACATTATGGGAATCACCCCATCTCAACTTTCACCTGATACCTGGAGGATTTTACTCAATTTTGTCTTCCTTTGGAAGTTGGTTCTCAGGGCCAATGTTCCAATTAGCATTTTTTGGGCGTGCTATAAAGTCTTGTGCAGAAAAGCGTAGCCTAGATACTACCATCTAGTAGCCAGTAAATTCGACATAAATTTCCTGGCAGTGAACCAAACATCAAACCATCACAAGAAGCCCTGATACTTCTTTATGTCGGGTGCTTCAGAATTCGATGTCGACATTACCTGTAGTACCTCTGAGTTGAGGTTCACCCATAGATGGTCTAAAGACTCCATGAATTCCAAGCTTGATCCCAAATTGAGCTGTGACGACCACTACTAAGCCTCCATGGATCAGATAAGAGGCCAATGGTCAAAGGGTAGTCTAATGGAGTTTGAACAACCGATGACTCCCCACTTCTTTGAAGAGATGGGTTTGGGGGTTGACCCCCTGACTAAGTTGTGTAAGTGTATTTCAAGTTCTTTTTCCTCGCAACTGTATTTTTATCTTTTATTTCTACTCCCAATACTAATCTCGTCTTACTCTTACACGTCGTCCAATGAATACCCCTGAGGCTATGTGGAAAATGGCATCGCCGAACATTTCCAACATGATCAACAAGTTTGGTAAAAAACCACCACCATAGGACCAAACTAAGAAGTCAATAACAATTGGCCCTGATAATGCTAAGGCTTCAAAAAAGAGGAAAGAGGTCGCCAATGATACTCTTATCCCTCCACAAAATAAAAATTAGGAGGAAAGTTCGTCTAAACGATGGTCGGACCAAGCGATGCCAATATTATCTGATGTGGCTTTGTCATCTCGCCTAGAACAGCTAACCCTCAACAATGATTCTCTAACCGAAGACCTAAAAAAGGCTAAGGATCCATAATGCCTAAGACCGATAGACATTTTCTAGAGGCCATGGATGGCTCTCATTTCTATGACTTTGGTCTTCACAGTGCCACTCAGGTAGATGTCTGAATTCCTAGCTTGTTTGTTGATATATCTATTCAAGTGTTGTATCGTAATAAATTCTCTTCTTTTATTTTTTTAGTCTCTGCTGAACTTCGTACGAGATGGCGAGTGGATCGTAGAAAAGCTCCCTCAGATCCAAAAGGCTCAGGATTCTCTAAAAGACGAGAAGGACCAAAAAAATAGCTGAACGCCAAGGATACCGATCATAATAAGGTAGTGGTAGTAATTCAATAGAAACACTCTAATTCCTTAGTCAAACTGAAGGAGGAACATCACCCTACACTGAAGGCTTTGGCTGATAAGCACTACGTCGACCTTGATGCTGTCGTAAAGAAGGTTGAGGATGAGGCAAAGGAGAAGTACATTACAGATTTCAAGTCCTCTGATGAGTTCACAGGGCATGGCTTCCAATACCTTGAGAACAGGTAAGGAGGCTTGTTGCTAATCCATCGTTAAAGTTCCTGAGGTTGGCGCCCTATCAGAAAAGGATTTTGAACCTCTCGACCTTTTAACCCCTTGGTCGCCACCGCCCTAATCGAGATTGAGGTTGTGGCTGCTTCTTATGCATAGACGACGATTGAGACGACATAGCAGGTTGGGGTTGACACAACTGAAGGCACCCCAAATGATGATGAAGCTGAAACTCGGCCTGTGGCGGACAAGGTCATCTCTAATTAGGGTGATCTGCTGTCTTAGGATCATCTTGTGCATATTTTATCTATCAGTTGTTGGGCGGACACTTGTGGCCTGATATGCCCCTTCCACTTGTAAATTTTTTAAAAATAATTATATTGTATTCTCGTCTCTGAACATCTTCACTTGTCACCTTAAGTGTTGAACATCTTAAGTTTTTACTGATGCTATATGTTTAATGAAATTTATTTTTATTTATGTTGCTTGATAAAGTGGAATGTCTGCATCTTTATCCCTTGTTGGCTGTAACTGATGTTTCACGAACAACGTTTATTGATGCATTTGTAATAGGCTGATGCCTAATTTTAACTCGTACTTCACCATATTATGATGTTTAAGTAACTATAATAAAGCATTTTAAATTTTTACCACCAAATTAATGATGTTTTCATATATATCCCCTCTCATCATTTTTGAGGGTGTATGGATGAGTCTCATCCTTTCATACACTCTCGTCTCGCTGAGAGAGTTTTGACTCATTTCACCACATAGTTAGGTTTAAGTAACCATAACAAAATCATGTTTAATTGATATCACCAAATAAACAATGTTATCATACAAGTCCCCTCGAGGGTGAATGGACGAGTCTCGTCTCTTCATACACTTTTGTTTCGTTGAGAGAGTTTTGACTTAGTTCACCACATATTTATAATTGATGTCACCAAATTAATGATGTTATCATACAAGTCTCCTCTCGTCGTTTTTGAGGGTGTATGGATGACTCTCATTTCTTTATACACTCTTATCTGGCTGAGAGAGTTTTGACTTAGTTCACAACATAGTGATGTTTACATAATTGTAAAAAAATGATTTTTAATTGATTTCATCAAATTAATGATGTTATCATACAAGTCCCGTCTCGTCATTTTTGAGGGTGTATGGATGACTCTCGTATCTTCATACACTTTCGACTCGATGAGAGAGTTTTGACAATTCCCCTCTCGTTGTTTTTAAAGGTGTATGGACAAGTCTCATCGCTTCATACACTCTCGTCTCGCCGATAAAATTTTGACTCTTGTTTCACTACATAGTGATGTTTTTAAGTGTTTTTCACCACATAAGTGATGTTGTTACACAGTTTCCCCCTCGTTATTGATAGTGTATAGGGAGACGAGACTTCTTGTACACTCTCGTATCATCGAGATATAGCTTAACCGAACCATGAGGTAAATTAGCAATAATAAGAAGATGTGAGACAACACTTCCATATTTTGATTGATACTTACTTTTTAAAAGAAAATTATCATCATACAAACATTGAACCATTGTACAAACTGATAACCAAAATATGATATCACAGATAGTATCTCTTCAAATGGTCGAAGTTCTAGGGATTAGAGAAGGGTCCGCCTTCTAAATTCTCCAACCTGTAGGTCCCTAGGACGACTTCTTCTATAACATGATATGACCCATGCCAATTTGGACGCAGTTTGTTTGGATTTTACTAAACTTTATTCAATACTAGGTCTCCCACAGCTATCGACCTCGGTTTTACCCTCTTATTGTAGAATCTGCCGTCCATCTACTGCTAAGCAGACTGTAGGACCTCAGCGTACTCTCTTCTTTCTTTAATTAAGTCCAGTTCAAGCGTTCTCTCATCATTGTTACTATCGAGGTCATAGGTTTGGACTTTATGGTAGGGGAGTCCAAGTTCGGTAGGAATAACCGCTTCTAACCCATAGGCTAACATAAAGGGTGTTTCACCTGTTGGCGTCCTCTATGTCGTCATGTAGGCCCATAGGATCCCATGTAGCTTTTTGATGCACAAACCTTTGGCATCTTCTAGTTTATTATTTATCCCATCCATTATCATTTGGTTCGTGACCTCAGTTAGGCCGTTAGCTTGAGGTCGGCCTGAAGCCGAATAGAACTGCTTATTCCCACTCTTTGACAGTATGCTTCCAAGCATTTGTTTTTGAATTGTTTTCCAATTGTATGAGATTAGCGTGTTCGGTAGGCCATATTTACAGATGATGTTTATCTAAATGAACTTGAACGTATTCACTTCAGTGATGGAGATCATGACCTTGGACTCTACCCTTTTAAAAAAATAATCATTGGCCACAATCAGATGCTGGTAACTACTGGCTGATTTTGGAAGTGGACCAACAAGGTCAATTCCCCATACTGCGAACCACTAGGGTGAAGTGATGGATGAGAATGGCTGATGGGGCTGATGAGGAATACTTACATACCTTTGACACCTATCAAATTTTTTCACATGATCCACCGTATCCTTTTCCAGGGTTGGTCACCAGTATCCCTGCGTCATAACTATCTTCACATGAGATCTTTCTTTGATATGGCTTATGCATGACCCCTCATGGATGTCACGTAGGACACAATCAACCTCTGTAGGATGGACGCATTTGAGAAGGGGTAGCAGGAAACCTTTTTTATAGAGCACATCTCCTTTAATAGTAAACTTCACTGCCCAGTATTGGAGTTTCTTTCTCTCGGCTCTAGTATCTAGGAGTTACCTATCTTGGATGTATTTGATCATCCATCCACGATTTCCCCAAATTCAATTTTAAGAAAAATTCCACTCCACTATCCTCCTCCTAAATACCTGGTCTATGTAGGATCTCTACGGGAATGATCTGCCCGATCTACGTTCTTGTGGCTGAGGCTAATCTCACTAACGCATCAGCTCGGCTCTTTTCAAGACGAGGGATTCTTTTTACCTTTACCTCATTAAAGGTGACCATTAACTTTTTGACCCTTGCCAAATACTTGTCCATTTTCTCATTTTTAGCTTCGTAGCTTCATAGGATTTGGTTCACCACTAGTTGCGAATCACTGTTTAGAGTCATGTGACCGATGTTCAATGCTCTGGTAAGGCAGAGTTCGACCAATAAGTCCTCGTATTCAGACTCATTATTTGACACTTTAAAGCTGAATCTTAGAGCATACGTAATATTAGTTCCGTCTGGGGTCGATATTATCAACCCTGCATCACTACCACCTTCGTACGAGTAGCCATCAACAAACAAGCTCCAAATTGGGCTTTCGTCTGTAAAAAGACCCTTGCCCAATGCTTCATTTTTGAACAAAAAATATTTTTTCTGCAGCGTCGGCTCTCACTTCATCAGTCAACGTCAGACCTGCCACATCCTTTTCAAATAATACTGTAGTCTCATCGTCTCTAAAATCGGCCCCAGCCTAAGCTAATTATGCCATAAAATTAGCCAATGACCTCCCTTTGATCGCATTTATTAGCTGATAAATGATGTCAAACTCTCCTAACTTTATTGACCTAGCCATTAGCCTATTTAATTTCTCAGGTTTATGGATGACCTGCCCTAAAGGAGTGTCGGTGAGTACCACTATAGTATGAACATAAAAAAAAAGGGATTTATTTTTCTGGAGGCATAGATTAGAGCATATGCTAAATTTTCCATTCTTGGGTATTTGAGCTTGGCCTCTTGAAGAGACCTGCTGTAGAAGTACATGAGGTTTTGGACGCCCTCATCATCTCGAACAATAGTTACACTTATTGTTGATTCTGACACGGCTAGGTACATAATAACTTCTCACCTTAAATGGGGCGAGATAAGATAATTAGAGACCCTAGTTAGGCCTTAAGTTCCTGAAAAGCTCTCTCAGACTCTTCGTCCTGGAAAAATGTTTTTCTTAAGATTTTGGAGAAGGGAAAACACTTATTTGTAGCTCTAGAGACAAAACGATTGAGAGCCGCTACTCTTCCCGTCCGCCTCTGCTCATCTTTTAAAGTTTTGGGTGTCTGTATGCCAATCAATTCTTTGATCTTTGCTGGATTGGCTTCAATCCCCCTTTAATTGATAATGAATTCGAGGAATTTGCATGCACCGACATTGAGCACACACTTCACAGGTTTCAAAGTCATCTTGTGAAGGTCCATGGTATCAATTTCAAGGTCGGCCACATAATCCACAGCCCTGAGGCTATTAGTTAGCATGTCATCGACGTTAACCTCCATAGTCTTTGTTACTTTTGGAGAAAAGATTCAAAAATGGTATCAGTAGATCTTGGGCTGATTGACGTGTGCTTCAATTGGAAGACTTGCACTTTAACGGATCGATATGTACATCGGTCGACCTACGAATGGTTTGGCTGATCGACCTGTGCATCAGTTGGATGATGAATGCATTGGTTGGACGATGTGGCTAAAATTTTCATTGAAGCGTCGGTAACAATCTTCATTCATTCTGAAAATTTCAAACCTCTAGGGCCTCATCCCTATTATAATACCTCTTAACAAAAATTCCAAAGTGATAACGGTAGATATCAACTGCAATAAGGGAAAACTCAGGTTTTCCCCAGGGCCAAAGTTCATTGTCGTCCTTGGGATGACATAATATATTGCTAGGAAGGCTGGGGTATCATTCCTTGGCATTTGAAAATTTTTGGAAAATATATATCACTCGATCATTTTGTGCGTTGAATGATGGATGTGCTCCTCAGGTTCCTAACCAATCATTTCCTAATGACTGTGAACAAATTTTCTTATACGAATGAGGTTCTTTACCTGGAGCATATCGAGTTTTCTTGTGCACTTGAGGTTCCTTCCTCGGGTGCCAGATCAAGTTTTCGTATGGGGGGTCAGTCGATTAGCGATCGCATTGGCTGAACGACAGTGCCTTACTAATGTGCGTCGGTCGATCGACTTTGTCCATTTTGTGGAATCAATTGTTTGGCATTACATTGGTTCTAGGCATCACCTTACGTGATTATTGGGTCATTTTTTCATAACCTTGCAGACATTGTTGAAAGTGGTTTGGCTGCCTATTTTCCAAAATGACCTTTCTTCTTCATGAACACCCACAAACAATCACCTATAGGGACATCGATCAAAATTTCAATACGTGATATTGTATTTATGGGGGGTAAAAATGTCACTATTTCTTAACGAGAATGTGATTTCTAAGGTGGTTTACATATTCTAAAAGAAAAAAGGCGGAAAAAAGTGAAGAGCAAAGACATGCCTTTACACTTAAAAAACCCTTTTTCAACTTGTATAATAACTAAGTTATTTTGAATCCTGGTTGGTTGTTTTGGAATTGGTAAATTTTTTGTATAGTCTTACGTCTTGGGTTCAAGTCTCATTAAACTAGCTGAAAAAGGTTTTGAAGTATATATGTATTTCTTTATTCTTTACTTTGTCCCGCCTTTTTTCTTTTCGAATAGTTATCCACCATAAACATAACATTCTCATTAGGAAATATTGACATTTGTACTCCCTGTAAATACAATATCACATATTGAAATATTGATCGATGTCCTTATAGGTGCCAGTTCGTGGGAGTTCACAAAGAGAAAACCCTTTCAGAAAAATAACTGATGCCCAAAAATTGTTAGAGCCGACAAGGTTATTCCCAAATGACCCAGTAAGCATGTAAGGTGTTTCCTTGAATGAAGGAAAACTAGGCCAAATTATGCCCATAAACGGGCAAAGTCGATCGATCGATGCACAATGGAAAAGGCAATGTCATTATGACTTCTCGAGGATGCAATGAACTTTTGCACTAGGGAAAACATCAGTTTTAATATTAATGAAGTTGATGTCTATTGCTACGACTTTGGAATTTTTGTTAAGAAGTATTATAAGGGGGTGAGTCCAGACCACTAGAGGTTCGAAATATTCAACATGGCCGATGATCGTTACCAACACTTCAATGAAAATTATGGCCACTTCAGGCAATCAACACACACATCGCCTAATGGATGCACGCAACAGTCAATTGTAGAGCACATCGACCAACTGACGTAGACTTCGGTTAGCCGAAGTGCACATTGATCGATCAACATTCTTTTTGAATTTTTTTTGCAAAAGTAAATAAAATAAATGGCTTTAGTGAGACTTGAACCCTATACCTAAGACTAGACAAAATATTTACCATTTCTAAAAAAAGCAAATAGTATATTCTAGTTGAAAAAGACTTTAAATTATAAATGCATTTCTTTATTCTTTACTTTTTCCTACCTTTTTTTTTCATTTTTAATCTATTATCCAACTTAGAAATAATATTCTCATTAAGAAGTATTGACATTTGTACCCACTCTAAATACAATATCACATATTCAAATATTGATTGATGTTCCTATAGGTGATGCCTAGAACAAAGGCAATGCTGGAAAGATGAAGCCCAATAATGGGCAAGTCGATCTTCCTACAGAATGGCAAGGCAATGTCGATCAGGTGCCTGAGAAGGAACCTAACATGGATGAGAAAACTTGGTATGCTCCTGGGAGAGAACCTAGCGCACGCTAGAAAACTTATTGGGTAGTTCCTGATAGGGAATCTCACACACACGTCGTTCAACAGACACATTTTTTTCAAAAATTTCCATGTGTATTAGGACATCCCAAGGACAAAAATTAACTTTGGCAGGGGGAAAAGTCGAGTTTTTTTCTTATTGCAGTTGGTGTCTACTACTACCACTTTGGGGTTTTAGTTAACAGGTATTATAATGGGGGTGAGTTCAAACCACTAAAGGTTCGAAACTTTCAACATGATCGATGACCGTTATCGACGCATAAATGAAATCTTTTGCCATGTGGGCTAACCAACACACACGTCGACCAACTGAAGCACATAACGGTCAGCCGCACATCGATCAACTGATAATTTTTTTGAATTTTTTTCCAAAAGTAACCAAAATAAATGGCTTTAGAGAGACTGGAAGCCAGATCTAACATTGGAAAAACTATTTCCAAAATAACCAACTAAGATAGGCAATAACTTAGTTATTTTACTAGTGGAAAAAGGTTTTAAGGTATAAAGACATTTCTTTATTCTTTACTTTTTTTGCCTTTTTCTTTTTGAATATGTTATGCACCTTAGAAATAATAGGGATGAGGTTGGTCTTATTATGTGTAGGCTTGATAGATGCCTATTAAATTAGAAATGTGTGGAAATTTTCCCAAAATACAAATTGAAGCACCTGAATAGAACCTCATCACACCATGCCCCTTTATTATTATCTGTCAGTACTATGGAAGAGGTTTATTTTAGGCCATTCAAGTTCCAAAAGATGGAGTGCCACCATCTTGATTTACTAGACTTGGTTGAAAAGTCTTAGAATGAGCCGTCTAATGCTAGTGGTTTAAAGAAGTTTGCTGAAGAGTTAAAGAGACTAAAAGTGCTTCTAAAATAATGGAACAAGGAGACTTTTAAGGATATATTCCAAAATGTTAAGAATTTGGAGGATGAGAGTCTTCAAATGGAGCTTTCTTATGAGTTGGATAAAAGAGAGGCTAATAGAAATGCTATGAACAATTGCAAAGCCAAACTTATGGCTGCTTATAATTTAGAGGAAATTTTTTTGGAGGCAAAAATCTTTCATCAAATGGTTGAAGCATGGTGATGCCAACACTAAGTTTTTTCATGCTAGTGTAAAATCCAAGCAACATAGGCTTGTGATCCATTCCATAACTAATGAAGAAGGGAACCTTTGGGAGAAGGAGCAAGATATTAAAGATTATACTGTGAGATTTTTCCAGAAATAGTTGTCAAAGGAGCAAAATCTTATACTGAGTGATACATTATATATAATTCCAAACCTTACTTCTTCTGATATGAGTGATTCCCTTGAAGAGTTTGCAACTGAGGAAGAGGTCCTAGTAGATATAAAGGATCATAATGATGATTCTGCCCTAGGTGCTGATGGATTTGGGGGTGCTTTCGATATTAAATATTGGAAATTGATTAAAAATGATCTAGTTGATTCCATCAAGTCTTTTTTTGCTGGTACATAACTCCATCAAATTTGGACAAGCACTGAAATTGTGCTTATTCCAAAGGTTAAAGCCGCTAAAAAGTGTGGAGACCTAAGACCAATAATCCTATACAATTTTTCTTTCAAAGTGATTACTAAGATCCTTTCCAAAAGGTTATCTATTGTCCCGCCTATGATTATATCCACAAACCTAAGTGGATTTATTAAAGGTAGAGATATCCAAGAAAATGTCCTTCCAGCTAAAGAAATGGTCCACAATCTTGGCATAAAATCTCACGGTGGTAATGTAATCATCAAACTTGACATGGAAAAGGCCTATGATAGGGTCAATTGGGGATTCTTAATTAAATTTTTGAAAAGTTTTAGGTTTGGGGAGAGATGGATTGATTTAATTTTGGAGGTTCATATCAAATAATTGGTTTTCAATTATTATAAATGACTAAAATAGTGGTTTCTTCAAATCTTCAAGGGGTTTGAGACAAGGGGATCCCCTAGTGTTTTTATATTGGCTGCTGATTGTTTTAGTAGAGGTCTCAACAGATTGAAATTATTAAGACTTTTTATACCCTAAGTGGTTGTGCATCATATCCCATCTTGATTTTGCAGATGATGTTGTCATCTTTTGTAAGGCTGATAGGAGAAGCATTAAGAATATAATGGAGTTTATCAATGATTATTGTAACAGGTTTGGCCAGAAATGCAACTCTTCCAAGAGTACGTTCACAGTTGATGCTAAATGCTCCTTAAAGAAAAGAGATCTAATTTCTGCAACATGCAGTCTTAAGTTTAGAGCTTTGCCTTTAAATACCTGGGTTGCACTCTTTTTAAAGGTAGAAATAGGGTTTCTTATTATGAGAGTTTGATTGGTTCTTTAAGATCAAGAATTTTAGGTTGGCCGTCTAATCTCACTCTAATGGAGGCAAACTTATACTCATTAAACATGTGATTTCTTCAATCCCCTAATATCTCTTGGCATCAATCTCTCATCCTAAAACTGTCATTGCCAAAATTATTAGAATGCTCAATAATTTTTTCCGGGGTGGTAGTGAAGATCATCCGTGGAACGGTTACGAATCTTTATGCAAAGATGTTAATGCTGGAGGTCTTGGTCTCATGGACTTTAATGTCTTATCAAGAACATCCTTCATGAAGTTGTATTGGAACTTGTATCTTGAGAAGTCATTATGGACTGATTTTATGCTACATAGGTACAAGAATATGAAGAATGCCTCATCTCTTGCTTCTCATACCTTGATTCAAATGATAATTTCTAAAGATTTGAGCATAAGTCTAATTGATCATTCTGATGGTAATTAGAGCTGGTTACCTGAAACATCAGGTAATTTCACTTTATCCTCTGCTTATAAAGTTTGCAATCCTCAATTACCCTCTTCTTTAGTAATGATCAATATTTGGGACAATCATATTCCAAATAAAATCTCCATCAACATGTGGAAATCCTCAATAATTGCTTGGCAATTCATGATAACATTAAATCTGTGGGAATCAGATTATGTTCCAGATGCGAAGCCTACAACAATCATGAAGAATCCATTCATGACTTGTTTCTTTGTTGTCCTAATATTTAATGTGTTTGGAAGAATTTCTCAAGCATCTTAGGTATTGAGTCTAACACTAGGTATTGAGCCTAACACCGTCTCTATGTCATCTATGCTCTTGGGTTGGAGGTTGAAATCGGGTATTCAAGATTATGCAAGATATATTGGTAAGTGTATTCCTCTTATAGTTTGTTGGGATATTTGGAAGAGCAGGAACAAAGAATTTTTTTATAATATCCCTTTGTGTTCTAAGGATATTATTTCAAATTCTTAAAATTTTATTTCTAGCATTTGTAAGGGGACTACTTTTAAAAATATTCTTTCATCCTTTAATAAGGGAATCCAACAAGCACTTGACATTAAGATTTCAAGGAAGTTCCAAGTTACTAGGTCTACTAAATGGACCTTCCCATATTCTAATTGTTTTAAGCTTAATGTGGATGGGCTTCCAAAGGTAATCCAAGATTAAGTGGATATGGGGGTATTTTAAGAGATGATAAAGGGAATCTTCTATTTTCATTTGCAAACACTAATGGCATTTCTTCTAATGCTTGTGTTGAGTTAAAAAGGTCTGTGTGCTAGTCTTAAATTATGCCTCCAATTTAATATTAGAGATGTCCAGATTGAATCTGATTCATTGTTTGTGGTCAATTTACTCAACCCCAACTAGAAACCTCCTTGGAACTTAAAAAACTATGTGGATGAAACCATGACTTATTTGGAGATGCTGAAATTTCCTTTTTCTCATTATTTTAGAGAATCTAGTATGGTTGCTCATGCTTTGGCTAATTCAGGTTTTAATATTTCTTCTCTTCAAGTATGTAACACTTTGCAAGATCTTCCTAAGGTGGTGAAAGGAGCTTACAAGCTGGATAAAATGGGCTAACATTACTTAAGATCATCAGTTCATTACTTGTAATGTTTTCTTCCTATGTTCTTTGTAATGGGGTTACTCATAAAGCCCCATATTTTCAACTTTATTTCATTGTAATGGGATTACTTATGAACTCCCATATTTTTATCTTTTCAATGTTAACTTATGGGGCTCAACAGTTAACTTTAAACTCCTTAAGTATGTCTTTAGAGCTTGTAAGCGCCATTAGAGAGGCTTTTTTTCTATGACTATTAAAAATACTTATGGGGTTATTATCCCTCTTCCCTAAAAAAATAAAAACAATTAACATTCTTATTAAGAAATATTGACATTTGTACCCCCCTTAAATTGAATATCACGTTTGAAATTTTGATCGATGTCCATATAGATGCCAAGAAAAAAAGGCATTTTTGGAAAAAATACCGACGCCCAAAAATAGACAAAGTCGTCAAAGTGATTCCCAAACGACCCAACAAGCGCGTAAGGTGATGCCTAGAACTAAGGAAATTCTGACCAAGTGACCCAAAAAATGGGAATTGTCGATCGACCGACGCACAATGGAAAGGAAATATTGGTCAACTGACGTGATCATCGGTCGATCGATGCCCTAGGAGGAGACTTAATCAGCCCCCGGGAAGCAACCTCGCGCCAAAAACTCAGTATGCTCCTTGGGGAGAACCTCGTGAACGCACGAAAACTTATTCACAGTCATTAGGTAGCGCCTGATATGGGAACTCACGCGCAAGTCAGTCTGCCCTTAAGCATGTCTGTCGACGACACTTTATTTGAATTTGGTTTCCAAAAGTAACTAAAATAAATGGTTTTAGTGATACTTAAAACCTACACCTAACACTAGACAAAAAATTTATAACTTCCAAAGCAACTAACTAGGATAGGCAATAATTTGGTTATTATACTAGCTGAAAAAGGTTTTGAAGTATAATGGCATTTCTTTATTCTTTACATTTGTACCCCCTCATAAATACAATATCATGTAGTGAAATTAAGATCGACGACCCTATTGGTGCCTGTCTGTGGGATTTCATGAAGAAAAAAGGCCCTTTTGGAAAAAATAACCGGGCCAAACCGCCTTTGGAAAAGTCAGAAATGTGATGACAAAACGACCCAACAACCATGTAAGGTGTTACCTAGAAGTAAGGGAATGTCGACTAAGTGGTGCCAAAAAGTGTGCAAAATTGATCAACCGATGCATAATGGTAAGATAATGTATATCAACCTACATAACAGTCAATCGTCCGACATGAGGAAACTCGATCAAGTGCCTGAGAAGGAACCTCACGCATGGAAGAAAATTTGATATGATCTTGGGAGATAACCTCACGTGCGCATAAAACTTGATTACAATCACCGAGCAGCGCCTGATAAGGAACCTCATGTGAACTTTGATTAGACAACGCGTAAAATGGTCGATCGACTCATTTTTCCCAAAATTTTCAAATTCCAAGGATAATAACCTTTAGCACCAGAAAAAAATTAGAGTCTTTATCTTATTGCAGTCAATGTCTACTGCTACCACTTTGGAGTTTTCGTTAAGAGGTCTTATAAGGGGGTAAGTCGAGACCACTAGAGGCTCAAAATTTTTAGCATGGCTGACGATCGTTACCAACGCTTCAATGGAACACGTTGGCCAATTGACACACATGTTGGACAACCGATGAACACATCGGTTAGTCTTAGTGCACATCGGACAACCGACACACACATCGATCAATCATAGTGCACACCGACCAACCAATTCTCATGTCGGTTAGTCAAATTGAACATCAACCAAGTGTTGTACACGTCCGTCAGCTGAAGCACAGATTGGTCTACCTACACTTTTTTGAATTTTTTTCCAAAAGTAACTTAGAAAAATGGATTTACTGAGACTTGAACTCTACACCTAAGACTAGACAAAAAATACCACTTCCAAAATAACCAACTAGGAGAGGTAATAACTTCTACATTATGCTAGTTGAGAAAGGTTTTGAAGTATAAAGGTATTTCTTTATTCATTACTGTTTTCCTGCTTTTTCTTTTTGAATATTTTATCCACCTTGTAAATAATATTTTAATAAAGATTTATTGATATTTGTACTCCAAGTAAATATAATATCACATATTTAAATTTTGGTCGATGTCCCTATAGGTGCATGTCTGTGGTAGTTCATGAAAAAAGTGCACGTTGGTCTGCCGAAGCGCATAGGAACCAATCGACTCACACAATGGCTAGCCGAAGCGCACATCGGTCGACCAATGCACACATTCGACTGCAAAAGCGCACTTCAATTGACCAACTCTTTTTTAAAAAAAATTCCAAAAGTAGTGAGACTTGAAACCTAGACCTACGACTGGACAAAAAAATTATCGCTTCCAAAATAACCAACTAGGATAGGTGATAACTTAGTTATTATACTAGTTGAAAATGGTTTTTAAGTGTAAAGACAATTTTATATTCTTTACTTTTTTCCCGCCTTTTACTCGTTGAATATGTGATCCACCTCTTATTAAGAAATATTGACATTTGTACCCCCCACTAGGGGTGGAAGTGGTACGGGTTTTTACCATACCGTACCATTTTGGTCCGAAAAAAAAATGGTTTTGGTTTCATAGATTAAAATACCAGAAACCAGTTTTACCGAAACCAAAATTACCGCAAAAAAGTTGGTTGGTTTTGGTTTTAATATTTAAAAAACCGATTTACCGAAATTATCGTACCGAATTTACCGAAATCAGAAAAAACCGTACCTAAATTACCGTACCGTACCGAATTTACCAAAATCAGAAAAAATCGTACCGAAATTATCGTACCGTATCGAATTTACCGAAATAAGAACAAAGTTGGTTTGGGTTTTGGTTTTAATATTTAAAAAAGTTGGTTGGTTTTGTTTTTGATTTTTTGTGGCTTTTAGTGCTGTTTACCGAAATCAGAAAAAAACAAAACTAGAAACCAGAAAAACCAAGAATTTATCGAAACCATAAAAAACTAGAAAAAACAGAAGAAACCAAAAAAAGCCAGAATTTACCGAAACCAGAAAAAACCTTAATTACCAAAAAAATCGAAATACCAGCCGGTTTGGTTTTGGTATTGATTTTGGTGTACCGGGTGGCAAACTGGTACGGTTTGGTTTTACCATCCAGAGTTTGGTTTTGGTATTGGTATCTACTATTTATCGACCAAACCGTACCGCTTACACCCCTACCCCCCACAATTAATATAACATCCCGTATTGAAATTTTGATCGATGTCCCTATTGGTTGCTTGTTTGTAGGAGTTCATGAAGAAAGATACCCTTTTAGAAAAAAAATATCGATGCCCAAAAATAAGTAGAGTCAACAAGGTTAAGCCGAAATGACCCAACAAGCTCATAAGGTGTTTCCTAGAATGAAGGTGATGGAGGCCAAGTAATGCCCAAAAGTGGGAAAAGTCGGTCGACTGAAGCACAATGGCAAGGAAATATTGGTCGCCAACACGATTGTCAATCGACTGACGAACCATGAGGGAAGTTGATTAAGCGCCCAGGAAGGAACCTCACGTGAACGAGAAAAATCAAAATGCTCCCGGAAGAGCATCTCTCACCTAGAAGAAAACTCAGTGATAATCATTGGTCATTTCTCGGTAAGGAACCTCACGTGCACATTGCTCAGTCGATGCGTACAAAGATCAACCGACTCATTGTTTCCAAAATTTTCCAAATGCCAAGCCATGCTTCCCAGACCTTCCCAAATATTTCATAAGGAAATAACATAGCTATTATACTAGTTGAAAAAGGTTTATTTCCCCCCATTTTTCTTTTTGAATATGTTATACTCCATTGAAATAATATTCTCATTATTGACCTTTATACCCCATGTAAAAATAATATCACGTATTAGAATTTTGATCGATGTCTCTATAGGTGCCTATCTTCATGAAGAAAAAAGTTAATTTCCAAAATAGCCAAAGTTGGCAAGGTGATTCCGAAATGACCCAATAAACACGTAAGGTGATGCCTAGAATAATGGCAATGATGGCCAAGTGATTCCCCAAAAGTGGAGAGTAACCGACACCACTAGGATGCGCTCCAAATGCACGTCGGCCAACTGATGCACATGTCTGCCAGCCGGACCACATGACGATCGATCAACCCTTTTTTGGATTTTTCCCGAAATGTAACAAAAAATGGCTTTATTGAGACTTGAACCCTAGAACTAAGAGTAGACAAAAATATAACCACTTCAAACACCACCAAAAAGGATATTATACAACTTAATTATTATACTAGTTGAAAAAGGTTCTGAAGTATATAGGCATTTTTTACTTTTTAAATATATGTTATCCACATTAGAAATAAAATTATCATTATGAAAAATTGACATTTGTACCTCCCGTGAAAACAATACCACGCTTTGAAATTTTGATCGATTTCCCTATTCGTGCCTGTCTGTAGGAGTTCATAAAAAAGGCCCTTTTGGAAAACATACCCACGAAAAAAATAGTCAAAGTCGACAAGGTGATGCGCAAATGGGCCAACAAGAACGTAAGGTGATGCCCAGAACTAAGGCAAAACTGGCCAAGTGATGCCCCAAAAGGGCAAAGTCGGTTGAACGACGGACAATGGCCGGGAAATGTCAGTCACCCAGCTCAATCGTGGGTCGACCGACACCCCATGATGAAACTCGATCAAGAGCCTGAAAGGAACCTTGAGCGCATAAGAAAACTTTTGCTCTAGGGAGAGAGTCTCACCCTCATAAAAATACTCGATCACAACCATTTTCCAGCACCCACTAAGGAACCTCATTTCCATGCAGTCAATCGACGTGTAAAATGCTCGATCGACACATTTTCCCCAAAATTTCCAAATGCCAAGGCACGCTGCCCACACCTTCTCAACAACGTATTATGATTTCCCAACGATGACAATGAACTTTGGAACCAAGGAAAACCCAACTTTTTCACTTATTGTTGTTGATGTATTCTATTACCCCATTGGAATTTACTTTAAGTGGTATTGTAAAGGGGGAGTCCAGACAAATATAGGTTCAAAATTTTCAGGTTGACCTGACGACCATTACCAATGCTTCAATGGATATTTTGCCCATATTAATCAATCGACGCATACATCGGTCAGCCGAAGTACATGTCATCTAACTGACACACATGTCAATCAGTTAAATCTCTTATCATCCAAATGATGTGCACATTAGATAGTCGAAGCACACGTCAATCGAGTAACACTTTTTTGAATTATTTTTCCAAAAGTAACTAAAAGAAATGGCTTTAGTGAGACTTAAAACCTAGACCTAATACACAACAAAAAGTTTACCACTTTCAAAACAACCAATTATGAAAGTAAATAACTTATTTATTATACAAGTCAAAAAAGGTTTCGAAGTATAAAAGATTTTCTTTATTCTTTACCCTTTTCCTGCCTTTTTCTTTTTGAATATGTCACCCACCGTGGAAATAACACTTTTTTCACGCCTTTTTCTTATCCACATTAGAAATCACATTCTCATTAAGAATGAATTTTTTACTCCCCATAAATACAATATGAAGTATTGAAATTTTTATCGATGTCTCTATCGGTTCCTGTCTGTGGGATTTCACGATGAAAAAAAGCCATTTTGGAAAAAATAGGGGAGCCAAACAACTTTTGATAATGTTGAAAAGGTTATGACCAAATGACCCAACAATCACATAAGGTGATGACTAAATACAAGTCAATGGCAGCCAAGTGATTTCCCAAATTGGGTAAAGTTGGTCGACCGATGCAAAGTGGCAAAGTGATGTTAGTTAGGCAGCCCAACCATCGAACGACTAATGCCCTATGAGCAAATTCGATCTGGCATCCGGGAAGGAATGTCACATGCATGAGAAAACTCGATATGCTCTATAGATAACCTCACGCCCGTAAGAAAACTCGTTCAAAGTCACAGGGCTACGATCGCTAAGGATCTTGATAAGAAAATCAATCAGTCGACGCGAAAAATGATCGGCTGTTGCATTTTTTGTAAGACTTTCCAAATGCCAAGGCACACTCCCCTTACATTCCTAGCAATGTATTATGACTTCCCAAGGACGAAAATGAACTTTTTCACTAGGGAAAACTCGAGTTTTTCCCTTATTTGCAGTTGATATCTACTTTTACCACTTTGGAATTTTTGTTACCGATGCTTGAATGAAAATTTTGGTCACGTCTACCAACCAATGAACACGTCAGCCAACAGATGCACATGTCGATCAACAAAACTGCTCATATGCCAAATGACATACATGTCGGTCAGTTTAAGCACAAGTCGGCCAATCGATGCACACGTCGATCAACCGAAGTGCACGTCGATCGACCGACACTTTTTTTTAATCTTTTTTCCAAAAGTAACCAAATGAAATAGTTTTAGTGAGACTTGAAATCTACACCTAAGACTGGACAAAAATTTACCACTTCCAAAACAACGAACTGGCATAAGCAATACCTTAGTTATTTGAAAATGATTTTGAAGTATAAATGCATTTCTTTATTCTTTATTTTTTCCCGTATTTTATTTTTTAATATGTTATCCACCTTAAAAATAACATTCTTGTTATGAAATATTGACATTTGTATCCCATGTAAGTATAATATAATGTATTGAAATTTTGATCGATGTCCCTATAGATGCCTTTTCGTGGGACTTCATCAAGAAAAAAGACCCTTTTGGAAAAATATTAACACCAGAAAATAGGAAAAATCGGCAAGGTGGTGGCCAAATGACCCAACAAGTGTGTAAGGTTATGCCTAAAACTAACGCATTGTTAGTAAAGTGAATCCAAAAATGGGCAAAGTCGGTCGATCGACGCAAAATGTGAAGGCAATTATGGTCACTTGTTCGATGGTCGATCGATTGACATTCCATGAGGAAACTCGACCAGGAACCCATAAAGGAACCTTACATGCATGAGAAAACTAGATACTCTTGACCTCTCTTATACAAAAAACTCAGTCACACTCATTGGGCAGCAATCAATAAGGAACCTCATGCGTACGTCGGTCAATCGAGATGCAAAATGGTCGATCGATGAATTTTTTACAAAATTCTCTAAATGCCAAGGCAGGATCTCCAGACCTTGCCAGCAGATATATTATGACTTCCCAGGGAAAAAAATGAACTTTGGCACTGGGGAAAGATAGTGTTTTTTCTTTTATTACAGTTGATGTCTACTGCAACCACTTTGGAATTTTCATTAAGAGATATTATAAAGGGTGAGACCAAAACACTAGATATTGGAAATTTTTAGCTTGACCGAAGACCGTTACCGATGCTTCAATGGAATTTTTTTCCACATCATTCAACCGAAGTGCACATCGGCTAATCAACGCACATGTCGATCAACAAAAATGCACGTCGGCCAATCGATGCACACGTCGGTCTACAGAAGCACACGTCAGTCGATCGACACTTGTTTGAATTTTTTTAAAATGTAACTAAAAGATGTGGCTTAAGTGTGACTTGAACCCTAAACCTAATACTCGAAAAAAATTACCACCTCCAAAGTAACCAACTACGATATGCAATAACTTACTTATTATAATAGTTGAAAAATGATTTGAAGTTTAAAGGAATTTCTTTATTCTTTACTTTTTTTCAACTTTTCCTTTTTGAATAAGTTATCCAACTTAAAAATAACTTTCTCACTAAGAATAATGACATTTGTATCCCCCGTAAATACAATATCACGTATTGAAATTTTGATCGATGTCCCTATAGGTGCTTGTCTATGGGAGTTCATAAAGAAAAAATGTCCATTTGGAAAAATTATTGATGCCGAAAAATAGGAAAAATTGGCAAGGTGATGCTCTAACAACCCAACAAGCATGTAAGGTGATGCCTAAAAGAAAGGCAATGTTGGCCAAGTGAAGTTCGAAAATGGGAAAACTCGGTCGACTAACGCACAATGGCAAGGCAATATCGATCAATCGACATGATCGTGATCGATATACACCCCACGAGGAAACTTGATCAGGCTCCTGGGTAATGCTTGATTAGGAACCTAACGTGCATATCAGTTAGTTGGTGCGTGAAACAATCAACCAATGCATTTTTTACAAAATTTTTAAAATTCCAAGGCTTGCTCCTCAGACCATCCTAATAACGTATTATGACTTCCCAAAGTCAACAATGAACTTTTGCACCGGTGAAAACCTGTATTTTTCTCTTATTGCAGTTGATGTCTACTGCTATCACTTTGGAATTATCCTTAAGAGGTATTAGAATGGGGCAAGTACAGACCACTAGTGGTTTGAAATTTTTAGCATGATCGACGACCTTTACTGAAGTTAATATTGACCACATTAAAGAACACACGCACACGTCAGTCAGCTGAAGTGCACGTCAATCGACCAACATTTTTTTTCAATTTTTTGTCCAAAACTAAATAAAATAAATGTCTGTAATGGTACCATAACCTAGACCAAAGACTAGCCAAAATAATTACCACTTACAAAACGACCAACTAGGATAGGCAGTAACTTTGTTATTATACTAGTTGAAATGATTTTGAAAGATAAAGGAGTTTTTTTATTCTTGACTTTTTATTTGCCCTTTGTCTTTTTGAATATGTTATCCGCCATAAAAATAACATTGTCATTGAGAAATATTGACATTTGTACCCCCTGTAAATACAATATACCGTACTAAAAATTTGATTGATTCCCTATAGTTGTCTATCTGTAGGAGTTCATGAAGAAAAGTGCCCTTCTAGAAAAAATACCGACATCGAAAAATAGGCCAGGTCGGTAAGATGAATCCTAAATGACCAACAAGGAAATAAATTGATGCCTAGAACCAAGGCAATTCTAGCCAAGTGATGCCCCAAAATGGGTAAAGTCGATTGACCGACGCATAATGGCAAGGTAATGTCGATCAGCCTATGCAACCGATGTTTGACAGATGCCCCATGAGTAAACTCGATCAGACTCCCATTAAGGAACCTCACACGCATGAAAAACTCGTCACACTCATAAGAGAGCACCACGCGCATACAAAAAAACTCGATCACAATTATAAGGCATCAATCGATAAGGAACCTCACGCGCAAGTCGATCATTCAAAGTGCAAAACAGTCGACTGACATGTTTTTACCAAAAAATTTCAAATTCCTAGGCATGCTCCTTAAATCTCCCCAATAACATATTATGATTTCCTAAGGACGATAATCAAATTTGGAATAAGGGAAAACTGGAGCTTTTCTCTTATTGCAATTGGTGACTACTACTACCACTATGGAATTTTTGTTAAGAGGTATTATAAGGGGTGAGTCCATACAACTAGAGGTTTAAAATTTTTAGCATGACCAACATTAATTACCGATGCTTTAATAGAATTCTTGTCTACGTCGGCCAATCGAGGCACACGTGGGTCAGTTAAAAAGCACTTCATTCGACCACACTTTTTTTGATTTTTTTCCAAAAGTAATCAAAAGAAATGGTTGTAGGGAGACTTGAACACTAGACCTAAACCTAGACAAAAAATTAACAACTATAAAAAAAAACCAACTAGGATAGGCAATAACATAGTTATTATACTAGTTGAAAAAGGTTTTGAAGTATAAAGACATTTTTTATTCTTTATTTTTTCCCACCTTTTTCTTTTTCAATATGTTTTCCACCTTAAATTTAACATTCTCATTAAGAATATTGACATTTGTACCCCCCATAAATACAATATCACGTATTAAAATTTTGATCGATGTGTTCCTATAGGTGCTTGTCTATGGGAGTTCACGGAGAAAAACGTCCTTTTTGAAAAAATACCGATGCCTAAATATAGTCAAAGTGGACAAGGTACTGCCCAAATGACCCAACAAGCATGTAAGGTGATGCCTAGACTCAAGGCAATGCCTTCCAAGTGATTCCCCAAATGGGCAAAGTCGGTCGATCAATGCATAATGGTAAGGGAATGTCGGTCAGTCGATGTAATCGTCAATCGACTGACTCCCCTTGAGTAAACTCAATAAGGTGCCCGAGATGGTATCTCACGCGCATGAGAAACCTTAGTACACTCCAGAGATATAACATCACACGCACAAGAAGACTCGATCACAGTCACTGAAGGTAGTTTGGTTTGAGTATTTTTTCCAAAAAGGGCTCTTTTTTCTCCATGACTTCCCACAGATAGGCATCTATAGGGACATCAATCAAAATTTCACAACGTGATATTGTATTTACGGGGGGTAAAATATTAATATTTATTAACGAGAATATTATTTCTAAGGTGGATAATATATTCAAAAAGAAAAAGGAGGGAAAAAAGTAAAGAATAAAAAATGCCTTTATACTTCAAAACCTTTTTCAACTATTATAATAACTAAGTTATTGCGTTTCATAGTTGGTCATTTTGGAAGTGGTAAATTTGTTTTCTACTCTTAGATGTAGGGTTCAAGTCTCACTAAATCCATTTCTTTAAGTTACCTTTAGGAAATAATTCAAAAAAAGTTTTGGTCGACTGACATGCACTTCGGTTGATCGATTTGTGTGTTGATTGGCCGACATATGCACCGGTTGACCAACCTGTGCATCATTTGGCCAACGTGCATTTCTGTTGACTGACATGTGCATCAGTAGGCCGATGTGGCCAAAATTTCCATTGAAGCATCGGTAACAATCGTTAGTCATGCTGAACATTTTGAACGTCTAGTGGTTTGGACTCACCCCCTTAAAACACCACTTTATGAGATTTCAAAGTTGTAGCAGTAGACATCAACTGCAATAAGAGAAAAACTCGGGTTTTCTTGATTCCATATTTCATTTTTGTCCTAGGGAAGTCATATGACATTGTTAGGAGGGTCTGGGGAGCTTTTCGTGGCATTTGGAAAATCTTTGAAAAAATGTGTTGGTCGATAGGTTTGCCATTGGCTGATCGACATGCACAAGAGGTTCCTTATCGAGAGATGCTAAGTGATTGTGATATAATTTTTTGTGCATGCTAGTTTCTCTCCTAGGAGCATGCCGAGTTTTGAGGTTCCTTCTTAGGAACCTGATCGACTTTTCTTAAGAGGCGTCACGTCTAATTGTGACATTTCCTTGCTATTGTGAGTTGGTCGACCGAATTTGCCCTTTTTTGGGCATCACTTGGTCGGCATTTGGTTGGTTCTAGGCGTCACCTTACGTGCTTTTTGGGTCATTTGGGCATCACCTTGTCGACTTTGACTATCGGTATTTTTTCCAAAACGGCTTTAAAAATGTCATTATTTTGTAATGAGAATGTTATTTCTAAGGTGGTTAACATATTCAAAAAGAAAAATCTAGAAAAAAGTAAAGAATAAAGAAATGCTTTTATACTTAAAAACCCTTTTCAACAATATAATAACTAATTAGTTGTTTTGGAAGTGGACATTTTTTTTCTAGTCTTAGATCTGGTTCAAGTCTCACTAACGCCATTCTTTTAGTTACTTTTGGAATAGAATTTTAAAAACAGTGTTGGTCGACTGATGTGAACTTTGGTTGACCGACACGAACCTCGATTAGCCAATGGACGCTTCGGCAGATCTATGTGTGCGTCGGTTGGCCGACGTGGCCAAAATTTCCATTGAAGCTTCGATAAAAGTTATCGATCATGCTAAATTTTTTGAATCTCTAGTGGTATGGACTCACCCCTTTTATAATACGTCTAAAAAAAATTCCAAAGTGCGGAAGTTGATTATCTTCCTTGGGAAGTCATAATACTATGTTGGGAAGGTCTGGGGAGCGTGCCTTGGCATTTGAAAATTTATGAAAAGATCCATCGATCGACAGTTTTGTTAATCGACTGACCGACGTGTGCGTGAGGTTTTGTATCGGGTGCTACCCAGTGACTGTGATCGAGTGTTCTTATATGCACGAGGCTCTCTATCAAGAGCGTACTTATTTTTTGTGTGACAGAGGTTTCATCACGAGCGCCTTATCGATTTTTATTATGGTGCGTGGATCGACTGACGATCGCATCGCCTTGCTGTGTCGATCAACATACTTCACCCATTTTTGGGAATCACTTGGCCAGCATTGCCTTGGTTCAAGGCATCACATTACATACTTGTTGGGTCGTTTGGGCATCAACTAGCCAACTTTGCCTCTTTTTGGGCGTCGGATTTTTTTTCTTTCGAAAATGGCCTTTTTTATCATGAACTTCCACCTAAAGTCACTTATAAGGACATCAATCAAAATTTCCACATGTGATATTGTATTTATGGGGGTACAAATGTCAATATGTCTTAATGAGAATGTTATTTCTAAGGTGGATAACATATTCAAAAAGAAAAAGGCTGGAAAAAGTTATAGAATAAAGAAATTCCTGCATACTTGAACTTGTATAATAACTAAGTTATTCCATAACGCAGCTAGTTGTTTTGGAAAAAAATTCAAAAAAAATGTGTTGATCAATTGACTTTCGGTCTGGCTGACCGTTGCATGAGTCATTTTCCCAACGTGCATTTCTTCTGACCGATGTGTGAATAGGTTTACGATGTGCATTTTGATTGACCGTTATGTGTGTCGGTTGGCTAAAGTGTGCATCAGTTAGTCGATGTGGCTAAAATTTCCATTGAAGCATCGTTAACATTCATCAATTATGTTGAAAATTTTGAACCTCTAGTGGTATGGACTCACCCCCCTTATAATACCTCTTAATGAAAATTACAAAGTGGTGGAAGTAGACACAAAATGCAATAAGAGAAAAACTCGGGCTTTCCCCGATGCCAAAGTTCATCGTTGTCTTTGGGAAGTCATAATATGTTGTTGGGAAGGTCTGGGGAATGTGCCTTGACATTTGGAAAATTTTGGAAAAAAATACGTCTATCGACCATTTAGCATGTCGGTTGATCGACATGCGCATAAGGTTCATTACCGGGCGTTGCCCCAGTAATTTTCACCTAGTCTCAAAGTTCGTTGTCATCCTTGGAAAGTCATAATACATTGCTAGGAGGGTCTAGGTGGTGTGCCTTGGCATTTGGATTTTTTTTCATAGTCGTCAATCGAAATGCACACGTCGGCCAATGAAAATTTTTATCATGTCAATCAACCGAAGTGTAAGTCGATCAACCAAAGCACATGCTTATGAACAAAAATGGACATTAGCAAACCGACACACACGGTTGACAGTCATATTTTTTCATAAATTCTCCAAATCCTAAGGCACACTCCCCAGACCTTCCCTACAAGGTCGAAAATGAACTTTGGCATCGGGGAAAACCCGAGTTTTTCTTTTATTATTGTTGACATCTACTGCTACCACTTTTGAAATTTATTTAAATGGTATTATTAGGGGGATAGTTCTAACCACTAGAGGTTCAAAATTTTTAGCATATGATCGACGACCGTTACCCATACTTTAATGGAAATTTTTTCCATGTCGGCCAATCGACGTATACGTCAGTAAACCAAAGCAGAGGTTGACCAATCGACGAACACGTCGGCCAACTGAGATGCATGCCTAATCTATGTTTATGTCAGTTGGATGACGTGCATTTCGATTGACTGACATTTGCTTTGGTTGCTCAACATGTGCTTCAGTTTATCGAAGTGTGCATCTGTTGACCGACGTGACAAAAGTTTCCAAATTCCAAGTCACTCTCCCCATAACCTCCCAATAATGTGTTATGAATTACCAAGGATTACAATGAAATTCAAGATAAAAGAAAAACCAAGTTTTTCTCTTATTGCACTTGATGTCTGCTGCTACCATTTTGGAATTTCCTTTAGAGGCTATTATAGGGGTCTGAGTTCAAACCAGTAGAGGTTCAAAATGTTTAGAATGATCTATAACCGTTATCGACGCTTCAATGGAAATTTTTACCATGTCGTACAACTGACGCACATGTCAATCAATGCGAATGTTGACCAATCGATGCATACATCGGTCAACTGACACTGTTTTGAATTATTTTTCCAAAAGTAATTGAAAGAAATGGATTTAGTGATACTCGCACCCTAAACCTAAGACTATATATGAAATTTATCACTTCCAAAACAACTAACTAGGATAGGCAATAACATAGTTATTATACTAGTTAAAAAAAGGTTTTTAAGTATAAAGGCGTGCTTATTTTTTTCTCGCTTTTTTCTTTTTGAATATGTTATCCACCTTAGAAATACCATTCTCATTAAGAAATATTTATATTTTTACCCTTCACAAATATAATATCACGTATTGAAAGTTTGATTGATGTCCCAGTAGGTACCTATTTATGGGAGTTCATGAAGAAAATAGGCCATTTTGGAAAAAATAAGGCTGCCAAATCGCTTTAAAATTTTTTGGCAAAGTGATGACCAAACAAATCGATAGTAACGTAAGGTGATGCCTAGAACCAAGGAAATTCCAACCAAGTGATGACCCCAAATGGGCAATGGAGATCGAACGATTCACAATGGAAACTCAATGTCGGTTAGCCGACGTGAGGGACAATCGACAATCGATAATCGATTGATGCAAAAACTTGATGAACCGCCTGGGAGGGAACCCTACGTGCACGAGAACATGAGGCACGCTCTTGGAGAGAACGACACGCATGCAAGAAAATTCATTCACAATTAATGGGCAATGCTTGGTAAGGAACCTGACATGGACAATGATCAACTAATCCATAAAACTATCGATCTATGCATTTTTCAATTAAGGCACGCTCCCCAGACCTTCCCAACAATGTATTAGGACTTCCTAATGGTGAAAATGAACCTTAGAACTGGGGAAAACTAGAGTTTTTCTCTTATTGCAATTAATGTCTACTGTTACCACTTTGGAATTTTAGTTAAGAGGTATTATAAGCAGGGTGAGTCCAGACCACTAGATGTTTGAAGTACCCTCTTTTTGAATTTTTTGTTTCATAAGTAGTTAAAAGAAATGGGTTTTGTTAAACATAACCCTATACCTAAGACTAGAATAAATGCATTTATTTATTCTTTACTTTTTCCCTGCATTTTTATTTTTTAAGATAATCCACCTTAGAAATAACATTATCATTAAGAAATATTGACATTTGTATCCCCCGTAAATACAATATCTCGTACTTAAATTTTGATTGATGTCTCTATAGGTGCCTGTCTCTAGGAGTTTATGAATAACAAATGCCCTTTTGGGAAAAAATACTGAAGCCCAAAAATAGGCAAAGTCGACAACGTTATGGCAAAAGACCCAACAAGAACGTAAGGTGATGCCTAGGACAAAGGCAATATTAGACAAGTGATGCCCAAAAATGGGTAAAGAGGGTCGATCAATGCACAATGGCAAGGCAATTTCTGTTAGTTAATGCGAACATTAATCGACTGATGCCCCATGAGGAAACTCGATCAGCAACCGGGAAGGAGCATCATGCGCATGAGAAAACTTGGTAATCTCTCTTGAGAGAACCTCGCGCCTGTAGAAAACTTGATCACAGTCATTGGTTAGTGACCAATAAGGAATCGCACGTGCACATCGATCAGACGACGCGCAAAATGGTCGACTGATGCATTTTTTGAAAATTCTCCAAATGCCAGGAACGTATTATGACTTCCCAAGGTCGAAAACGAACTTTGGCACCGAGGAAAACTTGAGTTTTTCTCTTATTGCAGTTAATGTCTACAGTTACAACTTTGGAATTTTCGTTAAGAGGTTTTATAAGGGTGTGATTCCAAACAACTAGAGGTTCTAAATTTTTAGCATGACCGACCGTTTTGCACATCGACTGACCATCGTGCATGTCAGGTTCCTAATCGCCGATTACCCCGTGACTGTGGCCGAGTTTTCTTTAGCACAATAGATTTTCTCCCTGGAGGGTACCCAGTTTTCTCAGGCGCATGAGGTTCCTTCCCTAATGCTTGATCGAATTTCCTTACGGGGCATATGTCGACCAACGATCGCATGGGCTGACCGACATTGCCTTACCATTATGCGTCGATCGGCGGACATTGCCCATTTTTGGCTATCACTTGGACTACATTTCCTTTGTCGTAGGCATCACCTATCACGTTTATTGGGTCTTTTGGGCATCACGTTTCGAACTGTGACTATTTTTGGGCGTCGATAATTTTTCCAAAAAGTCCTTTTATCTTCATATTCAAAAAGAAAATGCGGAAAAAATAAAGAATAAAGAAATGCCTTTAAACTTCAAAATCGTTTTCAACTAGTATAATAACTAGGTTATTACCTGTCATAGTTGGTTGTTTTGGAAGTGGTAATTTTTTTTTATCTAGCCTTAGGTCTAGGGTTCTAGTCTCATTAAAGCCATTGCGTTAGTTACTTATGGAAAAAAAATTCAAAAGAAGGTACGTTCACTTCGACAGATCGACGTTTGCATCGGTTGACCGACGAGTTCAATATACAACCTATTTTGGCTTCATTTTTTTTTTGCTAAATCTACTTCTGCGCTGGCTATTTGTGCTTGTTTGTGGTTATTCCATCTATCGTCATATATATATATATATATATATATATATATATATATATATATATATATACATACTAATACTTTAGTTTCTGCTTCCAGTCTAGTTAATCCGACTAATCCTATTATAATTACTCCTAAATGCATAAGTTCTAGAATTTTCATTTGCCATTCTTTTTCTGATTCGTCAGTAATTAGATCTAATATTACTTCACTATTTACTACTGTTATTTTTCTTTGACTAGCGTGATTATAATTTTTACTATTACTAAATTCTAATATATTTTTAGAATATAAATTTTGTGCTTTTATCTTTTGGATACCTTTTTCTATATATTTTTTAGTGTTTTTTTCATTATCGCATAGTTTTTCAATTCTATATCACTCCTTACCTTTACTAGTTGAAGCCATTTTTTGAATAAAATGGAATTATTTTTCATTAACTATTTTTGTGTCTACTTTTGTTCTTTTAATTTTATTTATTAGCTCTTCTATATCTTGAGATTCTTTTTCTTTTCCTAATATCTTATTTAGTTTTTCTCTTTTTCTCTTTTTATTTTAATATTTTTTATTTGGTTTAATGTTATTATTATTTTTCTATTTGTACCTTTTAATTGTTCTTTAAGATATTGTTGATTGTCTTCTAGTTTCTTTAGCTTTTCCAAATTATAGTTGTTCATAAACTATAGTTTATCTTTTTCTGATAGTACTTCTAATTGCAATTGTAAATTACAAATTTCAGTTTCTTGACGTCTTATTATCCATATACTTATTGCCGCAAGTCTACTATCTCTTCTTTCTATGGCTCGTTTATAATTTTTTTGTTGTGATTTTAATATTCTCTGTCTATTAAGGATAGTAACTTCAATATGTTTTTTTTTTTATATTCATAAACTTTTATTCCACTTTGAGTACTTAGATAAAATTATTAATATATGATTATGTCCTATTAAGAGATCCTTGGTAATTTTTTTAAGATGAATGTACGTAGACATAAGTTTTGATCATTTCTTTCCTGTGTCCTAAGTGTGCCATTGCCCTTTGTTGCCATTATTTTGGCTATTGTTTGGCTTTATTGGATACTACAGTAACCTGTAGTACTGTGGACTGTGGATTGAATAGTAAACCAATTGACGCACACGTCAGATCAGCTGAAGTGCACATTGATCGGTCGACACTTTTTTTGAATCTTTTTTCCAAAAGTAACCAAAAGAAATAGCTTTAGTGAGGCTTGAAACCTAGACCTAAGACTAGATAAAAAAATTACCATTTCCTAAACAACGAATTAGGATAGGCAATACCTTAGTTATTTGAAATTGATTTTAAAGTATAAATGCATTTCTTTATTCTTTATTTTTTCCCACTTTTTTTTAATATGTTACCTTAGAAATAACAATCTTGTTAAGAAATATTGACATTTGTACCCTCGTAAGTATAATATCATGTATTGAAATTTTGATCGATGTCCCTATAGATGCCTGTCTGTGGGACTTCATGAAGAAAAAAGGACCTTTCGAAAAAATACCGATGCTAGAGAATAGACAAAGTCGGCAAGGTGATGGAAAATGACTTAACAAGCATGTAAGGTGATGCATAAAACTAATACACTGTCGGTAAAGTGATGCTAAAAAATGGGCAAAGTTGGTTGATCGACGTAAAATGTCAAGGCAATGAAGGTCAATTCATGCGACCGTTGGTCGAACGACCCCCCATAAGGAAACTCGACCAGGAACTCAGAATGGAATCTCAAGTGTAGGAGAAAACTCGATAATCTTAACCTCTCTTGTGCAAAAAACTCAGTCACACTCATTGGGTAGCACCCAGTATGGAATCTCATGGGCACGTCGATTAACCGACGTGCAAAATGGTCGACTGACGCATTTTATACAAAATTCTCCAAATGCCAAGGTAGGCACCCCGGACCTTTCTAGCAGATATATTATGACTTCACAAGGACAAAAATGAACGTTGGATCCCAGGAAAACAAATGTTTTTCTCTTATTGCAGTTGATGTCTACTGATACACTTTGGAATTTTCAGCCAGATGTATTATAAGGGGATGAGTCTAAACCACTAGAGGTTAGAAATTTTTAGCTTGATCGAAGGCCATTACTGATGCTTTAATGGAATATTTTGCCACATCATTTAATCGAAGTGAACATCGGTTAATCGACACACACATCGGTTAATCAAAATGCATATCGGCCAACCGATGCACATGTTGGTCTGTAGAAGCGCACGTCGATCGATCGACACTTTTTTGATTTTTTTTTGAAAAGTAACTAAAATAGATGACTTAAGTGTGACATGAACCCTAAACCTAATACTAGGAAAAGAATTTACCACTTCCAAAACAACCACTTACGACATGCAATAACTTACTTATTATAATAGTTGAAAAATCTTTTGAAGTTTAAAGGCATTTATTTATTGTTTACTTGTTATTGCTTTTTCTTTTTGAATAAGTTATCTAACTTAAAAATAACTTTCCCGTTAAGAAATATTGATATTTGTACCCCCCCCCACAAATATAATATCACGTATTGAAATTTCGATCGATGTCCCTATAGATGCTTGTCTATGGGAGGTCAATAAGAAAAAAGGTCCTTTTGGAAAAATTATTGATACCTAAAAATAGGAAAAGTCGACAAGGTGATGCCCAAATAACCCAACAAGCACATAAGGTGATGCCTAGAAGCAGGGTAAGTGATATCCAAAAATGGGCAAACTCGGTCGATTGATGCACAATGGCAAGGATATGTTGGTCAATCAACGCGAATTTTATTGATATATGCCCCATGAGGAAACTCGATTAGGCTCCAAGGTAATGCTTGTTATACTAAGTATAACCTTGTCCATAGTTTGGACCCCCTAGGCTATGGTCGACTAGTGCCAGACCGTCAGATTAAGAAAGTTATGGGTCGGCTGTGGACCTAACATGAAAGGTCTCATCCTCGACCATAAACTTATCACAAGAGGTCTAGTCCTCATCTTAGAACATAGTCAACGATATCAGTATTAGTGATCTTATGACTGAAGTCCCCTCGACCTCGCCCATCACCTGGAGGTCGGGGACCGAATGAAGACTCAGCTTAGCATGACAGTTATCGTACCATCAGAGGATCTAACCTGACAACTTAACCTCGGCCTGGTCCAGACGACCGACAATTGATAGCTGGCAGAGCACGTTGATTGGGGAACGCGTGAAAGAGTGCGCGTGGGTTGCGGATCCCACATGCACAAAGCCATTATAACAAGATCTCCCTCAGACGTGAAGGAATATGTCATCATCATGATCTATATGTGCCAGTGATAGGTGGCTTAACCTTATTTGCAGGAACATTCGACACATGGTTATTATATGCTTGGGGTACAATACACCCTCAAGGCACTATATATACTTATCTTTTTCATCAATATAAAGGATCAAAATATTCAAACCCTAAATAAAGCTCTGTTGCTATCACAGTAGAGAGAGAAAATTATGTGAATTTTGTTACTAAGGACATTAAAGCCCATTTTCATAGTGAAACATACACTCACCTACACAGTGGAGTAGGCCAAATGGCTGAACCACTTATTTTCTAGTCTCTCGCCTCTTTTCCTCATCTCTTTCGTTACTTAAACACTTAATATACACCCTTGTTGCACCATTAGTAACTATACTGGATTGAACTCATACTGTTTTACTTGTTGGTACTATATCTGGTATCATCAGTTGGCACCGTCTGTGGCAAGGGAGATACTTCTTCTTCTTCTTCTTCTTCCTCCTCTTATTTACAACTTGTTTATTGCTTGTTCATCACTGGATTCTCTGGTGGTGATCCAACTCCACATTTGGTTGGACTTGAATAACCATTGAAAGAGCTCTGGTTGAGTTATTCAAGCTTCTTTCCATTTTATTCAGCTCATCTAGTGTACCCATTTCAGTTCTGTTCATCCTCTAGAATTAATGGCTTCAGATTTTCCACAAGGCGTTGTCCCCAGTTCTAGCCAGGCGCCTCCTCAATCAGAGATGGTTGAGGTCATGGCGATGTTACACTCGTTGGCGGCTAGCTAGCAGAAGATGTAGGAGCAACTCGCTACTTTTAGCAAAAATATATTGACTGTAGTGAAAATGATAACTCTGGCTGCCAGGGAGGGTGGTAATCAGGCGATAGGGGGACCACCCTGGTCCCACACAAAGAGACATCGCAATAACAGAGATGCAGGGATGTGGCCAACCCTAGGAGATTGCGCTTAGGGAGATAAGGCCAAGAGTTTGAAGATGAGCAATTTGATAACGATGAGGAATATTGGGAACCCTATGAGATCTCAGGAGATACAGTGCGCTCGATTCAAGTCAGTAAAGGAAACGGTGCTAGGGTGAGTCGAGATAGCCAACCATGTGCTTCGATACTTGACAGGATGAGCAGAGGGTCTACCTTTGATAGGCTCGACCCAATTGGTGACCTCCGAGATTGGCTCTCTAGGTCTTGCAGAAGGGCGTCATTCAGGAGGAATGGTGGGTGAGCGGATCGACGTCCATCATATGGACGAGACAAGGAATAAATATAAGTGACTAGTCATCAAAGGACCGCTGACAGAGAGTTGGTGCAACATCCAGTTGACAGAGAAGGGGCTGGTGACAATATTGTGGTAGCCGAGGGAGATGGTACTGCAGCGATTGACAAGCCATGGAACAGTTTCATATAGAGGCTTGAAGATAAAATTGGTGATATCTTGAAGAGACGAGATCCCATGTAGAGAGGTTACATGGATGGGTCTCCATTTATTGTAAGAATAATGAGCTACCGAATCCCAGCCAAGTTCAAGCCGCCAGTTGTCATGCCAAAGTACGACGGGAGCACAAATCATGTTCATCACGTGGAAATATACCAGTCGACATTCGACATATATTTGTTCTCCTATTAGATGAGATGCTGAGCTTTCTCAAACACCCTTACTGGTGCTGAACATGTATGGTACACCTCTCTCCCCATGAACTCAATTAAGAATTTTAAGAAATTAGCTAATAGGTTCATCCACAAGTTCTGTTTCGGAGTAAATCCTCAGAAGAAGATGACAAATCTATTGTATGTCAAGTAGGGGAAAAATGAGACTCTGAGAGACTATATAGCCCGTTTTAACAAAAAAAGCTGGAAGTTGAAGACTACGATGAAATAATTGCTACAACTGTCCTTATGGGAGGATTACAAAAGGGAAAACTCCTATGAAAGCTGGCCGAAGATCCTCCAAAATCGATGGCAAAACTCCTGGCCACGACCCATAGATTCATTAATATGGAAGAGGCCATAGCTGCCAAGTGGGAGGATGATAAAGGAGTAAGTGGAAGTAAGTCCCAAAAGCCCAAAGGGAAAGTAAGCGAGAAGAGGTCGGCGAACAACAAATTCCCTGACTATGCTTCATTGGCAGCCAGTCCAAAAATGATACTAAATGAGATGAAAGATGATCGATCTCTGAGAAAGCCAGAAAAGTTGAGAGCCCCTCCTCACAAGAGGAACAAGAGTAAATGGTGCGAGTTCAACCAGTATCCCGACCACACTATCGATAACTTCTTTGCACTCAAGGATGAGATAGAAATAATGTTGAAGTGGGGAAAAATCAGGGAATATATTGACAAGAGTGGGGCCAGAGGTGACCGAGATGACACCAAGAAGAGACGAGATGACAATCCTAGACGGGATGTCCAGGAAAATAGAAATAATAAAGATGATGAGGTCGAACCTGACCTCCTGCCAAAGGTGCCTATACCCAAAGGTTGGCTGCATATGATTTATCTGGGAGTGAAGATGATATGTGGCGGTCTAACAGGTGGTAGCAAGGACATAGCAGATAGGAAGGCCCATGTGGAAAGGGACAAAGCACTCCCAAAAATGAGGTGGTAAACTCGACTGCAATTGATTCAAAGCTGAGTAAGAGGAAGAAGGTGGATATAAACACCTTGGTTATCAGTTTATCGATATTAGACTTCAAGGGGATCCTAGCCTCGCATGATGACCCACAAGTGATTGCTACATGGGTGCATGAATATGACGTTCTTAAAATACTCATCGATGGAGGAATCTCGATTGACGTGATGTTTTTTGGGAATGCTTCAAAGGGTTGGGACATAGCAAGAAAAGACTCATCCCATACCACCAAACCTTAATTGGATTTAGTGGTGAAAAGGTCCTCCCTCTGGGGATATATGAGATGGATATTTGTATGAGGGAGACCTGGCCGAAGTGCCTCGCCAAAAAGATAAATTTCTTTGTGATGGATGAGAATGTTTATTCGACTTAAAATATCATCATGGGACAGGTAGCCCTCAACGAATTTAAGTCAGTTCCTTCTACTATTCACCAGATGATAAAATTCCTAACTCCTTATGGAGTAGGGGAAGTTCAGGGTGATCAAGTAGAGGAACGAGAATGCTACTTTAAATCGGCTGAAGAGAGAGAAGCCTATAAAAGAGCCACCAACATATATAACATTGATACTTTCGATCCAAGGGACGAGATAAAATTAAAGAAAGGTAAAGCCAATGAGGAGGTAGAATCAATCATCCTCAATGAGGACGAATCGAAAAAAATCATTCAAATTGGCAAGCCTTGAAAAAAGAATTGAAAGATGAGCTGATCAAGCTACTGAGGGAAAGATAAAGTATTTTTTCCCGGAGTCACGAGAATATGCCATGAATTGATCCAAAGATTTTTTACCATAAGCTGAATGTGGATGAAGGAGCAAAGCCGGTTAGACAGAGGAGATGAATCTACTTTAGATAAAAATATGAGGTGATAAAAGATGAAGTTAAAAATCTAGAAAAGGCTAAGTTCATCAGAGAGGTGGTCTACCGAGAGTGGCTGGCCAATGTAGTCATCATACCAAAGTCGAATGGTAAATGGAGGATATGTGTAGACTTTATCGATCTTAATAAGGCTTTCCCAAAAGATAGATTTTATCTCCCTAGTATCAATCAGATGGTAGATGCTAGGGTTGGGCATGAATTGATGAGTTTCATGGATGCCTAATCAGGCTATAATCAGATCTTTATGGACCTAGTTGATGCTGAGAAAACCTCATCCATCACAGATAAAGGAACATATTACTACAAGGTCATGCCCTTCGACCTCAAAAATGCCGGGGCAACTTATCTGAGACTGGTGAAAAAGATGTTTGAGGAGAAGATTGGCAAATCCATGGAAGTAAACGTGAAGGACATGTTGACTAAAAGCCTCAAGGCTTAGATGCATGTGTCCGACCTTGAGAGTACTTTTAACACCATGGATGAGTACACGATGAAGCTCAACCCTTCCAAGTGTGTGTTCAGGGTATGAACGAGTAAATTTTTGGGATTCATTGTCAATCAACGGGGAATAGAGGTTTTTCCTGAAAATATCAAAGCTTTGGTTGAGATGAAGACTCCAAAAATGAATAAGGATGCTCAGAGGCTAATTGGCCGAATCGTCGCATTGAACAAATTTGTATTAAGGGCTATAGACAAATGTTTGACCTTCTTCAAAGTATTGAGGAAAGCCTTTCAATGGAATGTGGAATGTGAAAAAGACTTCCAGGAGCTGTAGGCTTATTTGGGCTCCCCAGTTCTGTTATCTCACCCAATTTAGGGAGAAAATCTCAATATATACTTTGTTGTATCTTTATTGGCCATTAGTGCAGAGATTGTACGAGATGATGATGGGGAGAAAAAGCCAGTCTACTTTAATAGTAAGGCCCTTAAAGGGGCCGAGGAGAGTTAACCAAAGATGGAGAAGCTGGCTTATGCTTTTGACATGCATCGACAAATATGAAACCCTATTTTTAGGCTCACACAATGTTCATACTCACAGACTCCCCTCTAAGACAGGTCATCTATAAACCAGATAAATTAGGTAGGTTGATGGACTAATCAGTTGAGATGGGAGAATTTGATATTGTCTATCAGTAGAGAACAACAATCACAGGTTAAGCTTTGGCCGACTTTGTAGCCAAGTTCACTTGAGACGAGGCTGAAAGCAAAGAGTGTGTAGATCCAACGAATGATCCAGAGAAAGAAAGTGAAAGACCAATTGATACCGAGACGACTGTTGCAAGAGCTCTGGTGGCTGAGAATGAAGAGATTTTCTTTTCAAGAATGGAGTTCTGGATGAAGGTACCTTCTCAAAATAAGGCACAATTTGGACCTTTTTGTACATGGCTCTTCACGTGAGACAGGGAGCAGAGCCAACTTGATAGTATTGGCCTCAGATGGAAATGATATTGAATATTCTCTGAGATTCACATTCAAGGCGTCCAACAATGAGTCGAAATATGAAGCTCTTTTAGGAGGACTCTCCCTCTCCAAAGCATTAAATTTTGGAAAAATTCTACTTCATAGTGACTCTAGGTTAGTACTAAATTAGATCTTAGGAGTATATGAGGCCAAAGATGATAGGATGGCCAAATACTTAGCAATGGTGAAGGAGATGCTAAAAAAATTTAAAGAGGTCAAGGTCAAAATGATCCCTCGGCTAGATAATAGCTGAGTCGATGCCCTGGAAAGATTAACATCTATAACTAGAACATAGATAAAAAGGTCAGTGCCAGTGGAGATCCTATATCGGCCGACCATTGAAGAAGAGGACAATACAATGGAGTTCTGCTTAAACCCAAACTTAGGGGAATCATGGATGGATCCCCTCATATGATACATCAGAGATGGAGAGTTTCTAGAGTCTATAGTGGAAAGAAATAAGTTGAGATACAAGGCGGCTAAGTTCTCGATCATAGGAGACGTCTTGTACAAAAAATGGTTCCTTCTCCATTTACTGCGATGTGTTTATCCTACAGCGGTGGAGTATATATCGAAAGATGTGCATGAGGGATCTTATTCAATCCACATAGGAGGGAGGTCTTTGGCAAAGAGAATAGTCAGCCAAGGTTACCGGTGGTCGATCCTAGCCAAAGATGCATCCAATTATGTGAAGAGGTGCAACAAATGTCAAAGATATGCCTTCATCCCTCATCAACCCTTGTCATCTATTACTTCCCCTTGGCCATTTACAGTTTGGGGGATTGAATTGGTAGGACTCCTTACCAAATCAATATGTAATTATAGATACCTTATTGTGGTAATTGATTATTTCTCTAAGTGGGTTAAGGCTGAAGCTATGATCATAATAACCGAGATAAAGACCATCAAATTTATTTGGAGGAATATCATCTGTAGGTATGGTTTGCCAACATTCTGGTCTCTGATAATGGTAAATAGTTTAAGAACTCATCTCTATAGGCCTATTGTAAGAGGGTTGGCATTAAATAATTTTATTCAGCACCAGGCCAACCTCAGGCAAATGGCTAGACTTAGGTGACAAACATAACTATCTAAGACGGGATTAAGAAGAAATTGGAAGAGGCCAAGGGTCTTTGGACTAAAGAAGTACATGTTGTCCTATGGGCCTACAGGATGATAAAAAGAACGCCAATATGGGTGACCCTTTTCATGCTTGCTTACGGCTTAGAGGCCGTAATACCCACTAAGATCGGCCTACTAAGACATAGGGTCCAAACTTACATCCCAGAGGCAAACGTATACGAGGAAAGATTAGACCTAGACCTCATCAAAGAAAGACGGGAGGATGCAGAGGTCAGGCAGGCTGCTTATCAGTAGAGGACTAAAAAATTCTACACCAAGAGGGTTAAGGCTATATCAATAGCTGTTGGAGATTTAGTTCTGAAGTAGACCTAGAAGAAGCGGAATAAGCTCCATGCAAATTGGCATGCCATATAGTGTTACTGAAGAGGTTGTTACTCGCACTTATAGGCTTGAGAATTTGGAGGGAATGCCATTCTCGAACCTATGGAACGCTGATCATTTGAGGAAATACTATCAATAGGATTTTATAGAAGTTTTATTTTACCATTATATGAAAGATGTACTAAATAGTGATGAATGAAAAATCTCAAGTGTTCCATTATATATTTATTCTACAAAAATCATTCATATGGTGAATTAACATTAACTCACTCTCGGTGACACGAGAATCCAGTCGGGCTTACCTCATCCATGGATTCTCAATAACATCGAGAGGGGGGAAGAGTGTGATAACATCGCTAAGGTGGTGAAAAACAAAAAGAAACCTTGAAAATAATTTAATTATGGTTCATTTAAACATCATTAATTTGGTGGTACTATAGTCAAACTCTCTCGGCGAGATGACAGTTTAGGACGAGACGACACTCATCCATAAACACTCAAAATGATGAGAGGGGACTTGTAATTAAACACCATTAGTTTGGTGCGTTCAAATTTGAAAACCATTTCATTATGGTTCTTTTAATATCATTAGTTTGGTGGTATGAGAGTTAGACTCTCTAGGCGAAACGACAGTGTAGGACAAAACGACACTCATCCATACACTCTCAAAACAATGTGCGGGGACTTGAAATTAAACACCATTAATTTGGTGCATTCAAATTTGAAATTTATTTAATTATGGTTCCTTTAAACATAATTAATTTGGTGGTATGAGAGTCAAACTCTCTTGGCGAGATGATGGTAGAGGATGAGACGACATTCATCCATACACTCTCAAAACGACGAGAGGGGACTTAAAACTAAACACCATTAATTTGGTGTATTCAAATTTGAAAATCATTTAATTATGGTTCATTGGCCCATCGACTAAGGATAAGAGCAGAGTTCAGACAATATCATTAACTTGGTGGTCTTTCATTTTGAAAAATAAGTAATTTAGTTATTAATACTCACCAGAGGACGAAGGAGATCTTGAGATAAACATCACGAACTTGGTGATATCTTATTTAAAAAACTAATGATTGGTTATTATCCCCTTTATTAATATGAGGGAGAGCTCAAACATGGAAGTCGAGACAAAAACAAACTTGGCAAAACCATTACACACATTCAATAAAAAGAAAATAAAAGTTTACGAGACAACACTTCATTCAAGAAAGTGTGACATTTAGTTGAATACAAAATATTAGAAACTTTTAAATGTTTATAACAAAAAATTACAAGAAGAGGGGTATTGGTCACAGATGACCACCCTACAGAGTTGGTTCGTGGTTGAAGACCGACCCATCAGCACCAACCTCAGCCTAAAAATCCCCAACAGCGTTAGTGGTTTTAATATCAGTCTTAACCAGGACTTTAAATACAGCTCCCTCTCCCTCGACCGAGGCTATTGATTCAACATACTCCAAGGCATTAGGGAAAAGAGGATCTCCCAAACCAGAGGCCTCTAATTTTGGACGAATGGATGAGATGGCCTCTAAAATTTCATGACGACCCACCAACAGGACGTATTAAAAACTTTTTCAAGGTATTCAAAGATGAAGCTTTCGAACTCGTCGTATGCTTTATAAGCATCAACGGCCTCATCCTGGATCTTTTTTGTTGCCTCGATGGAAAGGGACTCATCCTTTGCCTTTTTAAGGGCTGCAGTAACATCGATCACATGCATTGTTGCTTGGGCAGTTATTACCTCGTCCTTAGCTTTCAAGGAATTATCATGATCCAATTTAAGTTTGTAAAGGTCCTTATTATACTCATCCTTGCTCTCCCTTAACTTCTTCTTAAGATCTTCCTCAGCCTGGATAGCTTTCTCGGCATCTTAAATCTTTGAGAAGTTCTCATTTACCCATTTGGTGGTCAAGGTAAAGCTCACATAGAATGTAGAAAAATAAAAATATACAGATGTTAGAGTAAGAAGAAGTAAAATTTTTAATAAGACGAGGTTCAAATCAAGGATGAAGAAAATACCTGCGCTAAATGATGAAGAGCAAAGTCATAGGTCTTTAGGGGGTGCATATTCCCTATGAACTCGTAATCTCCCTTTGAAGGGACGTCAAATATAGAATCCTTCAATCTCGGCACTGAAAGAATAATCGAGTCAGAGCGTGCCTTAAGTTGGGCTATGTTGTCTGCCTAAAATGTTTCAAATGAGTCATGCAAAGATGAACTCGGCCTAGAAAAACTTGGCACATGCACAGGTGGAGATACTCTCGGCCTCGTATCATGATCGTAATGAGTGTTCGAGGGAAAAGTTGGTTATTTTCTCTTCTGGCTAACCTCAGGTCGGATCGACCCACTGGAGGTCATTTTCTTGGAGGGTTTCTTGCATCCCTTCTTTACAAAAGCATTCTGGATGCTCAGAGTGTAAGGACACAACTTTCCAATTGAGTCCACATATAGTTTTGGCTCAATTCCGAACAAAAACATTTATTCATAGGATAGTATTTAATTGTAATACTCTCAAGCCTATGAAGTGTTTGTTGAAGACGTAGCGGCAAAGAGTATAAAGCTTCATCAAATATGCCGGTTTGCGTGCCTCATTTCTACATCATCAACTATGGTTCCATGCTCCAAAGGTATGAATGCAATATTATATATATAGGAGCTTGGAACAATTTTATTGGGTGTTAGGTTTTATAAAAACTGCGTTTTGTTTTAAGAAAGAATTAATTAAAACTTTAAATAAATGTTTATAAAGTTTTCTGGGCTAAAAACAAGAATATTCAAATTTTCTAGTTTTTCGTTCGATAGAGTCGTTCGAACGAGATTGTCGTTCGAACGAAAATGTCGTTCGAACGAACCTGCCAACGAGTTCCCATATTAGGCCACTGCAATGTCGTTTGATATGTTGTTCGAATGAACCTTCTGTTCGAACGAGATATCCAACGAGATTCTAACGAGTTCAATCTGGAACGTCGTTAGAAGTCTCGTTCGAACGAGATTTCGTTCGAACGAGATGCCAGGCGGGAACAGTTTTTGGCAGTTTTTTGGCAGTTTTGCACCCACTTCCCCACTTGGTTTTTAACCAACTTTTTCAGACTTTAATATGTGCGGGAAGAACATTTTCCAATCTAACTTTTCCTAACTTTTCTATTCCATTTTCATCTCTTAGAGAGAGTTTGAGAGCAAATTGTTTTAAGGAAAATGTTCATGTTTTGAGTGAGTTTTTTTAGAGAAAAATATCCATCACTCTAGTGTTTACACCCAAATAAGTTTATTCCAAGTTCTCATAAACATATCAATTGCTTGGAGTTTGGCACCGATTTTCTCTACCGAATTCAAGAAGAGAAGTGTCGGGTTTTGCTTCTACCTCCCACGAAGAAAGAAGAAGTGTTTCTCACGTTGATTTACCCACACGGGGAAAGGATCCATGTTTGGGTGATGGTCACCATATAAAGTCCTATCGGTGGATTCCGAGACCGTGGTGGTGTTCCAAGGTTATCCGCTAGGAAGAGGTGTCTACAAGAAGAAGCGTCGAGGCTTGAGAGGGATCGAGTCGTGCGTTGTAAGTCTATCTGTCTTGTAATTGTAATTCCGTATCTAGTGGATTTGTGGCTAGGGCCGTCCGAGGTTGTTTCCCGTCTTGGGTTTTTCCACGTACATCGCGGCGTAGTGTGATTGATTTATTTTATCTTGCTTAAATGATTTAGAACGCATGCTTAGGATAATTCAAGATAAAATTCGGTTTAATTATCACACTCAATTTAATTTGGACTTAAATTGAATTTTGGGTAAAGTTGTTTAATTCAAGTCATTCGCTAAATTTGGTTTCTCCTAATTTGCTAATATTGATAAATATGACTTAGGAAAATTCTAGGACTTGGATTAATTAATTGGTTTAAGTGAATATATTAATTGATTAATTTTACTTCACTTGGTTTAATTTTAATTTGTTTAAGAAATTAAAACTTGTTGTTTCAAAGTTGAACCATCACATTTTACGCTTCCGCATCTGTTGTTTTACATAAATAGGAAATAAGCACCTTTCAAATTGGTATCAGAGCCAAAGCGATAAATTATTTCGTTAACGATCCTTTAAATAATTTTTGGCTAAAATGGAATTTTCCCCATTTTCAAAATTTCCTATTTTCGATGGTTCAAACTACGCGTATTGGAAAGCGCGCATGAAATCGGCACTAAAATCTATCGACGAGAGAGTTTGGATGTCTGTTGTTAACGGGTGGTCCCCACCAACTTATTTAGTTGAAAATGAACGTGTTATCAAACCCGCCGATAGATGGACTGAAAATGAGTTTAAACTTGCTAATTTTAATTCCCGAGGTTTCAATGCCTTGTTTAGCGCTGTCACATCGGATGAATTCCGACGTATTATGACATGTGAGACCGCTAAAGAAGCACGGGATATTTTACAATTAACTCATGAAGGAACTAGTGTCGTTAAAGCTTCAAAACTCCAAAACCTCACCACTCAATTTGAAACTATCAAAATGAATGAAAAAGAAACGTTTGATGAATTTTATGCTAGACTTTCTGATATTGTTAATTCATCTTTTAACTTGGGAGAGAAAATACCTGACGACCGTGTTGTAAAGATAATTTTAAAGTCCCTACCCGATAGATTTATTCCAAAGGTGACCGTATTAATTTTTTTACCAACTTTAGCCTCTACGAAATTAGAAGAGCTTGTAGGTGATTTACAAACCTATGAACTAGATATGTTTCCCTCTAAAACTGAAAAGAAAATCGAAAAGGGCGTTTCTTTAAAAGCCCGAAAAGAGGTCAAACAAGTAGTAGAGAGCGAGAGTGATAGTGACTCGGAAGACATGGCTTTATTTTCTCGTAAGGTTAGAAAATTTCTTAAAATTAACAAAGATAAATTTAAAAATGATTTTAAGAAATTCGAATCTTCTAAGCATGACAAAGGCGAAAATATTTCTAAAGACGAGAAGATTCCTAAAGCCGAGAAGATCCCTAAACCTAGTAATGAACATTTAGATAGGGACGAGCCTAATAAGTGTTTTGGTTGTGAAGGTTATGGCCATAGGGCTTATGAGTGTCCCACTAAACTAAGGAAAGAGGGTAAGCGACCCATTTCATATAATGCGACCCTTAGTGATAGTGATAAGGAAGGGAAGCCCGATTCCCCCACTAAGAAAATATTTGTGGCTTTTATGGCTAGTCATGTGAGTGATAGTGAGAACTCATCGATTGATGAAAATTTAACACATGACACTTCCAAGGTCATAGTTTATGATTCTCTTGTTTTTGATGATAGTGAGAGTGGAGAAGAAAGAGAGAGTGAAAATGAAGAAGAGGTTAATGTGAGTGAACTTCAAAATGCTTTTCAAGAACTTTATAAAGAATCAATTAAATTGAAAAGAGCTAATTTGAAGTTAGAAGCTAGTTTAAGAGAGAGTGTCAAGGTCGTTGATGAAAATGCCTTAATAGAAGACCTCAGGACACGTGAGAGGACTCTTCAAGAGAAGCTTGAATATGTAGAAGGCGAGAGAGATAGCCTTAGGGGTTTAATGGAATCCTTGAAAAAGGAGCTTCTTGCTTTTGAAGAGCGAAATGTTTGACTAGAATCTAACATTTTAGAATTGGAAAATAAATTAAAAGATTCTAGTAATGTCAAATTTGATTTGGAGTGTCGTTCGAAAAAACTAGATAAAATGTTAGGAACGGTCCAAATTAAAAATGACACTTGTGGTTTAGGCTTCAATACTTGTAATGAATCTACTCATAAATCCAAGACCAATGTTTTAGAAGAATCTACTAGGAATGCATTTAAAGATCACTCCTTGGGTAAATCTTTTCGACATGTTTTTGCTTGTACACATTGTGGTCGAAAAGGTCATCTTAGGATTTTTTTTTTTGATCTTAAACGAATTCGTAGAAAATCCCATAGTAAAGTAACCACGGTAGTTAACGTTCCAACACCCCAAGATAGTCATTCTTCATTAATTTGGGTTAGGAAATCCGACTTGGTTGCCTTGCAAAATAGGGTTTTTGATTCTCATTTAATTTCACATGCTTCCTCCCTTGCTAAATCTAAAGGATGAATGTGTTAGTCTTTTTCATACTTTAGCGTTTGTACTTCATGCTATATTCACATGCTAAATGTATGCTTGTTAAGTCATTTTCTAGTCATTGCCTTATTTCATATCACATGCTAGAAATTATGACTTGTTTATCTTTTTTATATTTCTTTTGTTTGAATTAACTGAATAATATAAAAAGATTTTTGTTTATCATTTGTGTTTTATTTATTTCATTTAAGCTTAATGACAAATACAAATGATTTTTGTTTGTCCTTTTGAGTAAATATTTATTTTTGATTAAAAATGTTAAAAACTCAAAAAATGTTTTTTTTGTGTGTATTTTTGTTTGACACACTTTATGTGGCATATATTTGTGTTTGAATCCCATCTTTTACGCTCCCATGTGGCTAGAACTTTTGGTTTAGATTTTCAATCCTTAAAATGTTCTTTACCATGTTTTATATGGAGTAGTTGGATTTTGTGTTGTTTAAATGGATTCTATTTTTATATGCCTCTTTTCACACATGCACGAGCTCTTTTGAAATCTTAATTTCACATGTTATATTTGAGCTTTTTGAGGTGTTCTCCAACCAATCTAGTCATCTACATATCTATGACCTAAGAGGACTAGTGCAGGTCAAAATCCGTTGCACGTGAGCTTTGTGAAATAAAAAATTATATATCTAAATGTGCACGGGGAAGGGCTCCGAAAGGATGAATTAAATCCTTTGCGATAGTAAGCCACCGTTTATTGGATCTAAAAGAAATACGTGATCCAAAGGCCTAAAAATAGAATATTTGGCATTAAAAAGAAAACAATTGCCGAGGCCTATGTTTGTTTGATATATTCATTCAAAAATAAAAGAATATATATGCTTATTGAGGGAGAATTGGATGGTATATCAACGGTTTGCACAATATCCGTTTATCCTAGTTGTCTTTAATGTCATGACTCTATTTGGTTTGTAGAATCATCATCATGCTAGGCTTGTATGCATTGTGTATATTTGTTCATTGAGTTCAATCTACATATTGTCACATGAGGTTATATTTAAATGTGATAAAGTTTGCAATCAAATGAGAACTCCGTGAATGTTTATTAATTGGGTCTAAATTTATTTGTTGCTAGTTCACACCCCAACACTTACGTTTCCATATGACACATTTTTGCCATACGAGTGTGCAAACTTATTGTATTTTGTTTTATATGTGTGTTTATATCTATATTTATATGAAAGTGCTTCATTGGTCTATTTCTAGTTTATATATATATGATGTTTGTGTGTATTTGCCTTGCTTTCTACTCCTTATAAGCTTATACTTCATTTTTGGTATCTATCTTGGATTAGTTATGCTTTTGTTGCTCATGCGCTTTAATGTCTTAACTCTTTAAGCTTCAACGTGTTTCTTAGTTCTTTATCTTTATTTCAATTACTTTAAATACTGTGATATTCCCTATGCATTTGATGAGTTTGCTTAAGTGTGCAGGAATTTTTCTAAAGCGGCATCTTTCAATGGCAAAGCGTTTGATCCTTGGGTTGAGTCAAGTTTGGGTGGGTTATGTTTTGAGCCTAGTGAGCTTGACGGCCCTTTAGGATTTTTGTTTGGTTTTTGTCCCAGAATAGCCAAAGGGGGAGATTTGTAAGGACACAACTTTCCAATTGAGTCCATATATAGTTTTGGCTCAATTCCGGACAAAAACATTTATTCATAGGATAGTATTTAATTGTAATACTCTCAAGCCTATGAAGTGTTTGTTGAAGACGTAGCGGCAAAGAGTATAAAGCTTCATCAAATATGCCGGTTTGCGTTCCTCATTTCTACGTCATCAACTATGGTTCCATGCTCCCAAGGTATGAATGCAATATTATATATATAGGAGATTGGAACAAGTTTATTGGGTGTTAGGTTTTATAAAAACTGCGTTTTGTTTTAAGAAAGAATTAATTAAAACTTTAAATAAATGTTTATAAAGTTTTCTGGGCTAAAAACAAGAATATTCAAATTTTCTGGTTTTTCGTTCGATAGAGTCGTTCGAACGAGATTGTCGTTCGAACGAAAATGTCGTTCGAACGAACCTGCCAACGAGTTCCCATATTAGGCCACTGGAATGTCGTTTGATATGTCATTCGAACGAACCTTCTGTTCGAACGAGATATCCAACGAGATTCTAACGAGTTAAATCTGGAACGTCGTTAGAAGTCTCGTTCGAACGAGATTTCGTTCGAACGAGATGCCAGGCGGGAACATTTTTTGGCAGTTTTGCACCCACTTCCCCACTTGGTTTTTAACCAACTTTTTCAGACTTTAATATGTGCCGGAAGAACATTTTCCAATCTAACTTTTCCTAACTTTTCTATTCCATTTTCATCTCTTAGAGAGAGTTTGAGAGCAAATTGTTTTAAGGAAAATGTTCATGTTTTGAGTGAGTTTTTTTAGAGAAAAATATCCATCACTCTAGTGTTTATACCCAAATAAGTTTATTCCAAGTTCTCATATACATATCAATTACTTGGAGTTTGGCACCGGTTTTCTATACCGAATTCAAGAAGAGAAGTTTCGGGTTTTGCTTCTACCTCCCACGAAGAAAGAAGAAGTGTTTCTCATGTTGATTTACCCACACGGGGAAAGGCTCCATGTTTGGGTGACGGTGACCATATAAAGTCCTATCGGTGGATTTCGAGACCGCGGTGGTGTTCCAAGGTTATCCGCTAGGAAGAGGTGTCTACAAGAAGAAGCGTCGAGGCTTGAGAGGGATCGAGTCGTGCATTGTAAGTCTATCTGTCTCGTAATTGTAATTCCGTATCTAGTGGATTTGTGGCTAGGGCCGTCCGAGGTTGTTTCCCGTCTTGGGTTTTTCCTCTTACATCGCGACGTAGTGTGATTGATTTATTTTATCTTCCTTAAATGATTTAGAACGCATGCTTAGGATAATTCAAGATAAAATTCGGTTTAATTATCACACTCAATTTAATTTGGACTTAAATTGAATTTTGGGTAAAGTTGTTTAATTCAAGTCATTCGCTAAAATTTGGTTTCGCCTAATTTGCTAATATTGATAAATATGACTTAGGCAAATTCTAGGACTTGGATTAATTAATTGGTTTAAGTGAATATATTAATTGATTAATTTTACTTCACTTGGTTTAATTTTAATTTGTTTAAGAAATTAAAATTTGTTGTTTCAAAGTTGAATCATCACATTTTACGCTTCCGCATCTATTGTTTTACATAAATAGGAAATAATCACCTTTCACAGAGCCATCATGTTCCAGGCTTCATCAAATGTATGAAGTGGATGGTCTGCACCTAAAGAAAGAAAAATATTAGTGATAGGGCCAAAAGATGAGCAAAGACTTTCTAATTAGAAAAAAATTATAACTCACACAACTTGTATATGAGGTCAACCCCTAGACTAGACGTCTTTAAAAAGTCAGGAGACATCTAATCTTCACAGTTATGAGGGGCAACCTCCTTCCCTTGCCTCCTCAGAAAGTTAACCCTCTCCCCATCGGCAACACTAAAACTCGGGTCCAACTTGGCGGACATGGAAGGGTTAGACCAAGCACAAGGAACTTTTGGCTCGTCCTAAGAACGGTTGGCGTCGATAAAAAATTCCCAAGCCTCAGAGATAAAAAAAAACCTCAGCTTCCAATGTTGATTGGATCTTTGGTTGACATGAATGATCTTCTTATTAGGCTTCCTTGATCCCAAATGATATTAACCAGGATGAGTCCTTGAAGACGAGACATTGTAACAAGGTTTGAATAGCATAACAAAAGGCTTATCCTAGTTTTTGTTCATCCAGAGGGAGAAGTAGCCGAGTATGATTATCCATGATTTTAGGGCCGGATGGGAAGGAGCAATACCTAGGTTGGACATAATAGCTAAGATGGAGGGATGTAAAGGGATTCAAAAGTTGACTCAAACCTCTGATTATATACGACGATTTCACCCTCTCGATCGCTATATACTCTCTCGTCCTCGTTTAGCACCCTCATAGAGATATCAGACTTGATACCATACAAATACCTCCACAAAAGAAGTTCAGACTCTCTAATGGTGGACTGGAAAGTATCTGCGTATGAATAATCAACTAGTTCCCTGGACTCAAAATCATTATCGTGACAATATCTTCGGCGACTGGGTCCCCATAAGGGAATCTCTCTTGGAATTCTCTTTCGGTTATAGCCGAGAGAGGAACAATTATTGGTGGAGTGATTATGTTAACACTCGTCTCATCGTTATCAAAGATAATTTGAACTAAAGAGTCGTCCTGGCTAGATGACTCAGCTTGATGGGAAGATGAAGACCAAGACAAACTCTTGGCCACCTCAGAACCTCGAGGATTTATGGGAGAAAACTTCATGGCATCGTCGAAATAATCTTCACTCTCGGCCCAAGCAAAGGCTGAGAAACCAGAATTTGAGGAGGACGAGGCATACATCTCATCCTCACCAACCTCAACTAGAGGAGGTCGGATAACTTTTAAGGGAATGGGGAAGATTGGATGAGTGAGGTCGGCTTTGACTTTACGATGCCCCTCGGTCTCAGTCTCAATCCTACGTATCTCTAAAAAATATCTCTCTCTAAGTGTGGGGTATTATTCTGCTAACTCATAAAGGGTTCTTAACAATAAAGTGGTCGAGGTTTAAGATGGAAAAAGGGTTAAAAGACACAAAAGTCACAAACAGTTAGAAGTTTAACATAAGGTAACTTAAAGATCTAAAGGTAATACTGAATCAATTTCCTTCAAGAACAACCCAAGAACATTAAATCAGAGTTTTTCCAAAGAAGATGACAGCCTCAATTTCGGTGGCTGATCGGAGGACAAAGAAGGTTAGGAAAGGTCAAAAAAAGTAAGGGATACTAACCAAATTTGTAAACCACGAAAAACTACATAATGGCAACCCTAAAACCTCCAATTAAGGTGGCAAAAAATTATTAAATCTCATCGTAAAAAGTAAACTACAACAAAAATGGAAGAAAAAACTTGAAATGAATGGGAGAAAGGGGAAAGGAGGTTACCTGAAATAGAGGGTACGCCTGAAGAAGAGGAAAGGGTCTAAAACCTTGTCGGAATACGCTTGAACGGTGGTAAGGAAGAAAATGATCTCTGTTAGAAAAATAGAGATTTTAGCATGGAGAAGAAGAAATAGGAAACATAATTGAGTTTTTTAAAACCATTTAAATACTTGTAATCATTATACACAACTTCCAAGGTGGTCATCATTAGGGCACAACCCCCTATGGTACAATCACAGTTGTCATTCTTGGGCAACACGCTAATCCATAAGATGACTGTCAAGTGTCAATCCAGGGTTCACGATCAATATAACAGATCTGATATATGAAAGGACATATAAACTATCAATCAAGGACGTCTCATCAACTTCTGCCTAAAGATTCTATGTCCCTTAACCATCCATTCACATTGAAGACTAAAGGCGAGGGGGTGATTGATATGCCAAGTATAACCTCATCCACAGACTAGACCACTCAGCCAAGGCCGACCAGTGCCAGACCATCAGATTGAGAAAGTTATGGCTCGATTGTGGACCCAATATGAAGGGTCTCATCCTCGGCCACAAATTCATCACAAGAGGTCTCGTCTTTATCTCAAAACATCGTTAATGATATTAGTATACGTGATTTTATAGCTCAACTGCCCTCAGCTTCGTCCATCACCTAGAGGTCGGGGGCCGAATGAAGAATCAACATATCATGACAATTATCATACCTAGAGTGCGCGTGGATTGTTTTGCGTCATCAACTTTCCAAGGTCTATCAGGTATGAATGCATATGTTATATTGAGACTTGGAATTTCTTATTGGGTGTTAGTATTTTTAATTTTTTTTGAATTCATACTATTTAAAGATTTTATTCTCGGACACCTTTCCCTAGAAAAATCTTAAAGAATTAAAAAAATCAGAAAAATACGAAACTGGCGGCCACGCGTTTGTATCGAAATTTTCTAGATTTATGGCCTGAAACATCGTTCGATAGGTCGTTCGAATGAATTTGGCATCTAGTTCGAAATACCTTTCAAATGATATTATTTTTTGTGATCTCTAAATTCTCATTCTAAACGTCGTTCAAACAACTTTGGTATGTCGTTCGAACGATAATGCCGTTTCGTTAATAACCATTTTTTGAGATTTTTTCCGATCTTTTAGAGAGAAATTACTCTTCCAAACAGTCCCTTGAGTTTTGTTAATGTTTAGTGATTAATCTTTCATAACAAAACTCAAGTTTATACCAAATTGTTTTATGATCCAAGTTTCTTCAAATCATGTGTTTTGAGATCATTGGTTTGCATCGAGTTTCATTCTCTACCCCAGAAGTGATGGTTTCTTGCAGAAGATTTCGTGTTTGTCATGATTTTTCATACAGTTGACTCTGTGTGTGATTGACGGTAACTTTTCCCCATCGGTGGATTCCTAGACAAAGGTAGATTCCGGAGTTATCAACTAGGCAGAGGTAAAGGAACGAACAACGTTAAGGCTTGTGAGGGCATTGAGTCTTGTGCAAGTATTCTGTCGTGTCCTTTGTAATTTTTTACTTATTGGATTTGTGGCTAGGCCATTCGATATTTTTCTTGTTGTGGGTTTTTCTCGTACATCACGACATTATGGTTGTGTTTAATTTTATTTTGCAAATTCATATGGATGCATGCTTAGGTTTAACAAGATAAAATTTGGTTTAAGCACTAAAAGTTGTTTAAATGGTGCTTAACTAAACAGGGCAATGTTAGCAATTTAATTCAAGTCGATTTTAATATTTTGGCAAAATTCATGTTTGTTTTATTTGACCTAATATAGAACTTGAAGTAATTTTGTTTATGTAAGAGGGTTGTTTAGATTATAGATGGAGGCGTAACCCCTTTTGAGTATGGTAATGATAACTTAATTAGCCCAAGACCGTGGATTAATGATGGGATATACAAACACAAACCCGATGAAGATGAACTCAGATTAAACTCACAAATCTCTCGTGTATAACTCAAGGGATATTAATGAACTATAGAAGTAACTTAGGTAGAGGGAGAGAGAAGCAATCACCCTAGATACAACTTGGTAGGCAGGTAGAAACACACCCAACACCCTCAAGAATCTCTGTCAAGTATTAAAAGCTTCGCAATAAACACCAATGGTGAGTGGATAAACCCTCTGGTTTGCAATAACTCTCTCTCTCTGATGTGTATCTCTAGTAATAAATCCAGAGTTCTCCGAAAGATCACTAAAAGATCATATCTCTCCTCAGGGGTGGTTGGGGTCCTTAAATATCCCCTCACACCATCCCCGAGGCAACTCAGTCATTAAAGACTATGAAAGACATCCCTCAAACTTTATGTCACAACATTAAATGCCTGATGCACTAGTTGTCTCCACGTCATAAACATTAAATGCCAAGACATGCCTTTTGCTTAACCACTATGTGTCAGGGGGCTGTTGTCGCAGAGGTGGCTCACCAACTGCCTGACAGCCCCAAATACCACGGTGGTTTACTCAAGTGTATGTCTGACATTGCTTGTCTGGTTAGTGACATTAGATAAAGTAGATGTGACATTAAGTAGAGGGTTATTTGGTTCATAACTCAACGCCCGATGGAACTTCAAGCTGCTCCTCCCGAGGTTCCACGGCCAGGGTCCTTCGGTGTTTTACCAGGTGTATCTAAGATGATCAGGACAAGCCCTAACGGTGCCTTACTTCTCAATCCTCCAAACCAAGTCCCTTTAAAGTTCCCACGGTGAGGTCATTTGATAGAGCATGAAAGCTCTCCCAGGCCCTGCCAAGCTGGTCTCTCGTAAGTACCATTTGACCTCACACAAACTCATTTATTATTATCGTTACGTCATTACAACCGTTATAGCTTACAGTAAAAAATAAAAACATGATATGATTAATACAACAAGCTAAAATATGAGCTGCCGGGCTAAGCTGCCTCGTTGAGTTGCCACGCTTGAGCTACCTCGATCGCTTAATCTCAGACACTATTGCTAATTAGGTATTTTTCCCTAATCTCAAGACTACCTTCAAGCCCCCTCTACATTTGCCCCTTCGTGGAGAGATTTGTTTGGAACAAGAAATGTTTGGGCGAAATATCTCAAACCGATGGACCTTTCTCTATGTGAAAAGATTCAAGCCTCTTCTCCTTTATTCAGAACCAGAGCGTTAGAGTCTCTACGAAAATGTAAAGTTCTCCCCGATGTACCTGAGTCATGACTAAACAATATTTTTTTTTGGATATGTTTGACAAAAAAAAAAAAAATTTAGGCGCCAAAACTCAACCTTGCTTAGGAAGGCAACGGTTTGTGTTCCCCAGATTTCACCTCGTTAATGAAGTCGCGCTATCTTTTTAACTGTCAAAACACTTCCCGAAGTACCACGTGTTTATTTGAAATGATTGCAGGCGGCCTTGTAAGTGCGATGGTGGGAAACTTAAACGACAGACTCCAAAATTTCAAACGGCCATGTCCAAACACTTAAACTCTTATTTCTCTTACTTTGTCACCGTCTTCTTCAAACTTCCATTTGCTTTTAGAGAGAGAATATGTGAGAACTCCATTGTTGTTAAACTCTTACTTACCTCATTCCCCTCTCATCTTCTAAACCACCGCCTGTGGTTGTGATACTCCATTCTCGTTCTTCAAATCTCTCTTGCTCGAAGCTTTCCTCCTATCTTATCTTCATTTTCCATGGCATCCTCCAGCAACCCCATTATCTCTGCTACCGGTGCTCCATCTGCTACCACTACTGCTGCCTCCGCCTTGGATGTTGCCCGTCAGGAATAGCTGAGGTTTTATCATCGCTCTCCTATTTTTGGAGAAGGTGATAATTTTGCTGTTGCTTGCAGTACTGTGTATTTTTCTTCTAAGTTTGACGCTTTACTGTTGGGTGACGAAGATGAAGATTCTTCTGAGTGGGGCTTTCTTCCTCCAAAGGGAACTCTGCGATTTCGCCTGGAGCGAGGGGACTTCCCATGGTCCCATATTGATTTCGAAGTGCCCGGGGTATCTCCTTCCCACTCCGCTGCCTGGAACTCCCATATGCAAAGTTCTTATGCTGATATTCTCACCAAGCTTGGGTTGCAACGGGCTAAATGGTTTGGTGAGTTCACTGTCTCGAAGAATAATGCTGATCTTTCTATCCTGGTATCTCGATGGAACGTTACTACTCATACATTCATCGCTGTGTGGGGCGAGTTCACCATAACTTTGGAAGACATGTGCAAGCTCCTGGGCCTCGATGCAACAAGTCATGAGCCCTATACTGATGAGGCTCTAGATGCTCAAGAGGCTGCCGACCGTTTGGAGTTGGATCGTATATGCCGAAGCTGCATGGATTCGTCCAACAAGGTTACCTTCTCCCCTTTGATTAATTATTTCTTCAAGGGTTCTGGTGAAGGCAGTTTCTCAACAGATTCTCCTGGTCAAGGTACACCGTTGGAACTTCCTACCTATATTCTTGTGATTCTCTCCCGTTTCCTTTTGACGGGAAAACCCAACGGCCAGCCCCGAAGGGACCTTATCAATATGTCCCTTCGTTAGGCCCGGGGCATCAAACTTCCACTGGTTGCAATTGCCTTGGGATCCCTCTACACTTGTATGGATAGGACTTAGCTCGATATGGAACGATCACTTGGCCGTTATAACTTGGCCAATTTTTCCAACGGCGTCCTTCTCACCAGCTTCCTTTACTTTCATTTTCCTGTCGTAGCGGCCGAAACCAACTACCCTCCTTCGGGGGAGATAATTCTGCCCCCACGGTCCTTTATTTATCATAGGAGACAAAGCCTTAAGGAGTTAATATCTGTGATTGATCGCCTTGAGAACTTCGTCATAAGGCCCTACCAAGAGGAAGTCTTCTTTCATACTTGTGGATTTTTTTAACATGAAGCGAGGATGGTACAGGCCCCCACCGTGGATATTAAGGATCCCTCACTGGCTATGGTCCTTCTGTTCTCCCCGGGATATCTGCCTTCTTACACCGAGTGGGGATATACTAGTGAGCACTATAATCTTAACCGATGCAGCCGCCAGTTTAGGTTTTGACCAGGGGGCTCCTCGTCTAGTGTTTCAATCGTCAAACCCCAAGGTTTCATTCAGCGAGGCGTGTTCTCTATTTTCTTCAGCCGCTGCGTGGGGAATAAGTTCTACAATGGCTGGGCGAGTCACCATTCCCAGCATTACTAGGCAAGGGGATGTGACCCCTCTATTTGCAATAAAATACTGACCGAAACAACTGGGTGAAATTACTGAGTTCGTTGAGGGAGATCTAGCGTATCCTCCCGTTTCTTCATTTTCTGCCTTAGAGTTGGGGTTAAAAGGAAACTCCGTACTTGGGATGGAATTCCCTCTAAGTACGACCCCCAAGGCACCTCCTACTGTGCTTCCCCCACTCTGTTCCATGATCCCCGTTGCCATGCCCAAACCCAAAACCGCTGCAGTCTCGAAGAAACCTGCCCCTTAAACTGAAGCTACTACCGGCGAGGGGCCTTATCAACCACCTGCCAAGAAGGCGAAAACGGCCAAGAGTGGGGCATCAAAGTCAAAATCTAAGTCCCAGAAGCCCCAGACTCCCGTGGCAGCCTTCCCCATAGCCTCCGTTCCTCCTCCCATGTCTGCCGAAGTGGCTGAGCACTTAAAGAAGGAAGCCCAGGCGGAGATAGCTAGGATAAACGCTGAGTATCAATGGCACGCTGTCGTTGTTCCTTCTTCGATTGCTTTTCCTCCGGTCGTGGTTGATCCCACGAAGCCAACGGCAAGGAGGAGAAAGAGTTCAAGGGTTCCTCAAGATATTGGTACTGGTGCAGCGGGGGTAAGGAAGAAGACTTTGGGTACCAAGTCTCAGAGGAAGCAAACTCCTGAGGTGCATCTCTCTCCTGCCCCCTCTGTTGCTGCCACTCCTCCTTCTTCGCCCGTGGTTATATCTTCTCGTTCCCCTTCTGAATCTGAGGTATGTATACTTGATTTACTCATTTCCTTTTTTGCTTAAGGCAAGTTGCATTTGCTTATTTTTTTTTATAACAATGGTGCAGGAGGTTGAAGAGGAAAGACCCAATCCCCCTAGTCCTCCCGTGAGCCCTTTTATGGGGGGACGCTTCGATATTTCTCATACCGATGTGACTCCTCCTCGTTCCCCCATGACGGGGCTCACTTATTCTCGTCGTTCAACCTCCTAACGTGCTAGGGAAGTTGCTGTGGGAGGTGATGCTGTTGAGCCTGTGAGTGTCTCTTCGCCACCAGAGGCAACGCAACCCGAGACAACACTCTCAGTCCCCTCTGATTTACTTACTCCACCCGAGATCCCTCTGCCCATTGTTCTGGTTGAAAAAAGTGAGCCCGAGGTATGATTTCCTCTATAGTTTATTTGGTATATCGTCTATTCGGTCCCACCCCTTTATTTATTTATCTTGATGAACCTTGAGATGTTTTGGGTTCCCCAGGTTGAAATATTGTCATTGTCAGCTAACATTCTTCTTCCAACGATGCTGATGAGACCTCTGACCGCTATTCCCCTTTTCAGTGCCACAACCGAGGTAAGTAACACCTAGAGAGTTTTCTTCGCTTTTTTTTGTACTTATTCCTTTTTTCTAATACTTGCCTTCATGTCACAGATTTCTCGCGATCTTGTACCCACTACTTCTCTTGGTGGTCTTCATGGATATGAGGCCAAGGTTGGTGCTCTTGTCCAGCATAATGTCTCTTCCGCGCCCCTCTATGTTAGGGCTTCATTTGTCGAGCGTTGAGGCTTCTGCAACCAGGGACCCCGTTGTGGCTTCTGAGGCAATGATTCCACCCCCAACGGTTCCTGTCCCCACCGCTGCCATAATGACTCCCGTTCTTGCCCCTGCAGTGACTAAGGTATTTTTGTTACTTCTCATGAGCTTCCACCTTATAATAGTGACTTATCAAAGAAAACGTTTGTTAAGATTTTTCATAAACTCCACCTTATAACGGTGACTTAACAACGAAAATGCTTGTTAAGATTTTTCATAAACTCCACCTTATAACGGTGACTTAACAACGAAAACGCTTGTTAAGATTTTTCATAGACTTATTATGCCCTCTATCTATTCTCAGGTTGCTCGGGAAGATTCTCCCCCAGTTCTTTTGCCTATGGACTCACCCCATCGGGAACCTGCTGTTTCGGAAAACTCTGGTCATGATGATCAAGGTTCCACGACTGGTGCTACAGCAGAGAGAGAATCTGGGTGCAAACTTCCTCTTCCTGACTTGGCTCCTCACGCTTTCTGCCTGATGGTGCTTCGGCAGTCTCCTCAAATGCCTGTCAACCATCGCTTGGTGATTGAACAACTGGTGAATCATCACCCTAAGACCTTCACATCGGATTGCCTGCGTTCCAATATTCATGTGATGAGTCACAGACTTTAAGGAATGGCGATCGTTGTTACTGAAATTGCCAGTACTCCTACTACAAGCGTTACCAGATCCCTCCTTAACTAATATCTGGGTTTTCTGAGGGAGTTGGGGAGTGATGGTTTCTGTTTTGACTGGCTTATAACACATTTAAAGACTTTGAAGAACCAGCAACTGATCGGCCAGAGGGAAGTACTATCAGGAGGACCAGCGAGCTGAGGAAGCTAAGTTGGTCGCCTTAGCACCCCTTTTAGAAGCAGTGGATCAAGAGGTAAAGGATGCCGAAGAAGCTTTGTGTCTGGTCAAGCTGAAACGAGAGAGACTCCTCATCGAACGTACCCAAGTGAAGACGAGGCTGGAGGCTTCTATTAACGCCTAATGGTTTTTCACGGCATCTTCTTCGGGCCTTCCTGGAATTTTTTTCTCTTCCTCGGATTTATCGTTTCTCTTAGGCTAATGGCTTTTTTGTGTATATCCTCCATCTTCTTTTATCTATTTAATTCTTGGGCGATAGCTCCCAAATTTATAATGGTCCATTGTTTATGAATGAAGAATGTATACTTTCCAATTCTTCCATGTGTTGTGACTCCAATTCTTCCATGTGTTGTGACTGCTTTTGTATGTTATAAATTTCTGCATTTCTGCAATTCTTTCATTGTGTTTAAATCATAACTAAAACTTATATATTCATAACAACAACTAGTTATAACAGTGGTTCAAACTTGGTTGTTTACACGTAATAAACCTTCAGCCATTTATTGTTAATTTTAAATGGCTTATCTTCCTCCAACTTCGAAATCAAACAATAACCTGAATCATGAGCTTTCCTTACAACAAAAGGTCCCTCCCAATTGGCTACAAACTTTGGTAGAGGAATCCCCCTAATGTGCTTCACTACTGCTTTCAAAATGAGGTCTCCCTCCATAAACTTTCTTGGTCTTACCAAGCTATCGTATGCCCTGGAGAGTTATTTCGTATACATTTGAAAGTGTTACATTGCATTATCTCTGTGTTCATCCAACGCTTCCAACTGCACATGTCTATTCTGAGGGAGCATGTTACTTCGCAAGGCATATCGAGCAAAGGGAACTTCTAACTCCACTGGAAGGACTGCCTCCGTCCCATAAACGAGAGAGAACAGAGTGTATCCTGTGGGTCTCCGCTTGGTTGTTCGATAGGCCCACAATACAGCTAGTATCTTGTTATCCCACGACCCTGGAAAGTCCTCCATCATCTTGGCCAATATTTTAACCAAGGTTTTGTTAGTCGCTTTGGCTTGACCATTTCCCTTTGGGTACGCCACCGTTGAAGTGTGATGAACAATGGAGTACTTGTCTGTGAGCATTGTTACTTCTGAATTAACGAAGGGAGTCCCATTATCAGAAAGAATAACCATTGGGATCCCAAAATGGAAAATGATGTATTCTCTGATGAAGTTGCTCAACACCCCAGTCGTTGCTCTTCTTAGTGGTATCGCTTCAGCCCATTTTGTAAAACACTCCGTTGCTACCAGTATCCATATCTTGCCCTTCGAAGAAGGATGTACTGCCCCTACCAGGTCGAACGTCCAAGTGTGAAATGGATAGGGTGTTGCCAGAGAGTGTAAGTCTACCGATGGGGCATGGATCATATTCCCATGAAGTTGGCAATCTTTGCATCTTCGGACGAACTTAGTCGAGTCTTTCTCCATCGTTGGCCAATAATACCCCAGTGTCACTTGGCCGCTCCTATATGAGCTGGATTGTGCGCCTGTTTGAGGACCTCAACTGCTTCTTCATTCGTGATGCAACGCAATTGTCTGTTGAAGTATCCCCTTCGATAGAGCTGCCCATCCTGGATATAGAACCTCGAGTCCCTTCGCCTCAGGTGAACCGCATCCATTTTCTCCGTTGGGATAACTCCATCATGAATGAAGTCGATATAAGGCTGCCTCCAATCCATTTGAGTTTCAAGGAAATGGCACTCAGCTGCTTCGAAGAATAACTGACACTTATCTCACTTTCGTTGCAGGTTTTCTGCATCTTTCTTCATTCTAGGCCAGAAATACCCCTCTCTTTGAATCTTCCTATATAGAGGTATCTCGGTCGTCTCGTAGTGCTCCTCGTGCATTTTCTTCAACCTTCGCTCTGCTTCCTCTGGGCTAATACATCTTGACAGCCATCCCCTAGAATTTCTGTAGTAAAGGTTTCCCTAGTTTGTAAAGTATTGGGCTAACTCTCTTAGTCCCATGTCTCTTTCGCCAGACTCCAGTTGTTTTCTAATCTCTCCCCTCCTGTCTGCGTCCTCCTCCATCGATAGTATTGACTGCACCATCGAAAGAGATGTCCTTCGTTGCATCACAATGATAGTCTTATCGTTCCCCATGACTATTTTCTAGGCGATAGTGGCATAGGCGTCTGGATGGTGGTTCATCGTTCTGGGATGTCTTCTGATCTTGGTCCGATGGAACTGGTCGAGAAGCCTCTGAATGATTGTTCTGTATGGTGCCAGGCTCATGTGTTTCAATGCACATTCTCCATTTACTTGCTGAATCACCAAGTTTGAGTCACCTTTAATGCAGAGTGAATGAATTCCCCTTCGAAGAGCCTCCAGCAGCCCCAGTACCAACGCCTTGTACTCTGCTTCGTTATTGGAACAAGGGAAATCTAGTTTGTAGGAAAGGCAAATCTCCTCCATCCCTTTTGAAAGAATAACCCCTGCTCCTCCCTTCTTTTCCATTGAAGATCCATCGAACTGCATCGTCCATTCCTCATCAGTTGTATCCAGATAATTAGCCCGTAAGTCATCTCCTGGAATGTCTTCTTTAGGAGGTTCAAACGTTCCTGATGGAAAGATTGCCAATAGATCGGAAAATGCCTGGCTCTTGATCGCACGAGGAACCACACACTTCAAGTCATATTCTGAGAGGATGAGGAACCATCTGGCTGCCCTGCCAATCAATATAGTCCTTGCCAACAAATACTAAATAGGATCACATCTAGTTACAATATGAATTGTAAAAGACAACATATAATGTCTAAGTTTTTGTTCTACAAAGACTAAGGCTAAACAATGCCTTTCTAAACTACTATATCTAATCTCTGGCCCTTGTATGATTCGGCTAAGGTAGTGAACCGACTGTTCTTACCCGTCCACTTCTTGTGCCAGTAGAGCTCCAACGGACCTCATCGTGGACGTAAGGTATAGCTGCAAAGGTACTCCTGCCTGGGGAGGAACAATGATCTGTGGTGAAACGAGCAGTTTCTTCAGCCCAACAAAAGACTCCTGGTGAACCTCTTCCCACCTGAATTTCGTGTTCTTTCGCAACAGCTGCATCAGTGGGTGTGTTATTTCGGCTAATCCAGGCACAAATCTCCTAAGGTAGGAGACTTTACCAAGAAAACTCTTCATCTCCTTCGTCGTTCTTGGACATGGCATCTCCAAGATCGCTAGCTGTTTATCCTGGTCCATCTGCACCCCTTGTAGATCCACCATGAATCCTAGAAACTTCTCGCTCGTTACTCCGAAGACACACTTTAACGGGTTTATCCTAAATTTATACCTCCTGCATCGAACAAATACCTTCCTTAAATCATCCAGATGGGACTCTTCCTTCTTCGATTTGATGACCAAGTCGTCCGCGTAGAACTCTATAAATTTGTGGAAGAAATCATGAAAAATGGCCATCATTGTCCTCTGGTATGTAGCCCCAGCGTTCTTAAGTCCAAACGGCATCACTTTGTACATGAAGTTGCCCAACCGAGTTCTGAATTCCATTTTCTCTGCGTATGCGGGGTCCATCTTGATCTGGTTGTGCCCTACGTACCCATCCATGAAGCTATACATCTCATGACCAGCCGTGGCATCTATTAAACTGTCGATGGAGGGCAGGGGAAACTCATCCTTGGGGAAAACCCTATTCAAGTCTCTAAAGTCCACACAGATCCTTATTTGGTTCTTGTCTTTCTTACCCACTGGCACAATGCTGGATAGCCAAAGGGGATATTGTATCGGCTTGATGAATTCTGCTGTCAACAAACGTTGGACCTCTTCCTTAATCTTCAAGTCTAGTTCAGGTTTGTTAGTCCTCGTTGCCCGCTTCACCGAAATAGCTGAAGGCATCACGTTTAGTTTGTGGTAGCTCACTTCCTCATCTAGTCCTTCCATTTCAGTGTACTTCCATGCGAAGACGTCTATGAATTCCCGAATCAGTTCAACCAGGGCTTCTCGCTTCTCCTCACCGAGATCTTTTGAGATAAATATGGGCCTTGGATCTTCCCCTTCCCTTGCTAAGTTCATCTGCTCCAACTCTTGTGCCTGGGGCTTCGGTTGATCTGCCTTGTATTCTGGTTCTTCGACGACATCTTCTACGAACTCCTGTATGTTGGAGTTGTCTATCACCATATACTACCCTCGTTGATACACTAGGAAACACTCATATATCGGGTCAACCTCATCCTTAGTCTCTTCGATCGCCCGTTCACACCGTTATAAGCGGTACAACACTTTTCCCTCTTCCTTGACGATTTTCTTGCATTGCCTGCTGGTAGCTATTGCCACGGCCTTCCTCTTCTTTTCTCTGGAAGCCTCAGTGCTTCTTTCCCCTGAGAAACGACTCAACACGCTTTGCCGTTGGACCTCATGCTCCATAGGGTCTGATCTAGGCCTCATCCCGTCTTTGAATTGCTTCGAGATATTTTGGGGTCGAGGTACCACCTAATGGGCTTTTTTGGCCCTCACCCCTTCTCTACTTGCACCCTCTTTACTTTGCTCGTTCAAGGGCCCCATTCTCTCTCTAATCGAGGGAACCCATGCTCCCTCCATTCTCCTTGTCAGGACCCGCACATCTTCCTCCATCTCTGTATAAAATGCCGCATCCACCAAGTGTGCTTCTTCAATAGCGAAAGGCCTCTTCGTAGCTCTAATGGTCACTTCTGTTCCCTTAATATATGCCTTGGCGCATTGATGATAAGTTGAAGGAACTAATCCTTGGTTGTGCATCCACACTCTCCCTATTAGTAAATGATAGGAAGTTTCACTTTCAATTATATGGAACTTGATGTGGGAACTCAGATTTCCCATCACAATCCCAACATTCACATACCCTATGGACTTGGAAGATTGGTTGTCATACCCCGAAATTACCAAAGGCATGGGAACCAACCTCTCTTCCAAAATGTTAGCCACGTGGAAGGAGTTGATTGGCATAATAATGATGGAAGCACCCCCATCCATAAGAGTCCTTGTAAAGCTGACCCCGTTGACGCTAGCGGTTACATACAGAGGCCTGTTGTGAGGGAACCTTACAGCTTTATCCACATCGCTGAAGGTTACTTCTGACGGAAACTTCTTCACCAGCCTAGCCATGGGACCCCCCCACCTTAGCGAGGGGGCTGCGTTCCTCCTTGCAATGTCCAAAATTTCCAGAGTTATCTCCATCCTGCTCTCCTCCGGGATCCCCACTTGATCGAAGAACCAAGTGAGCTTTGGAGATTTTGAAACTGCACTATACTCCATGACCGGGTCTGCTTCCTCACTTTCAACGCTATATACGTCTTCCACGTCTTTAGCGCTTGCTTCATCGTAGGCTAAAACTACATTAGCCATTCCCCTGGTGCAATGTTCCAGAGCCTCTTCGAACTCCTTCCGCTTCATCGTTAACCTTCCCCCTTCTCTTTCAGCCTCCTCATCATAGGCCATCACCAGATTGGCCCCGTGTGCTAGAAGTGGGTTATTGTTAATGTTTCACGGGGGGGATTTGCAATGTCCCCGCCTTCATGTACTTGTCGATGATTCTTCGCAGTGTGAAGCAGATCTCTGTTGGATGCTGGATCTTTCGATGAACCTGGCAGTATTTGGGATCCATACTCATCGCAGCATCGGGTTCTTCTGCTCGAATGCCTTTTAGTTCATAAACCGTTCCACCTTAGACCATTGCATTATAACAGCTCACCACCTCCTCTATTGTACAAGGCAACGGTGGCGGGTCTTCTCTATTCCTTCCAAACTTTCTCTTGTTGTTCTTCTTCGGTGCCTTCCCCCCATCTTCCCTCTCGACGTATCCTACCCGTGGGGACTGAGACCTCCCCCCCGCGGGTTGCATCGGCTGCCTGAACATCATGGGAGCCACCACCGGGATGGGTCGTACCACTAAAGAGATGTTTCTTGCGCATTTTTGGAATGCTGAAAAAGTTCCCTCGTGCGTCTCGTTGATAAGGTGGAAAATATACTCAGGAAGTAGTCCCTCAACACATATATGCAACAACTTGGATTCCTTGGCTTCTTCCCTTACATCGAGGGACCTTTCCCTAACCTTCGAATATAGGCCACCACCTCTTCTCCCTACCGAGTTGGGTCAGGGTGAACTCATCTTCTGCCAAGAAGAACTTCTGGACAAATAATACATGCATCTCCTCCCACGTAGAAACGCTGTTGGGAGTCAAATGGGAGTACCAGGTGTATGCCTTGTCGGTTAGGGATTTGGAAAACTCCCTCAATCTAAGCTTCTTATCATTGTAATGTGCTCCTAAGTGTTCGACGAAACGCTTAATGTGCTCCTTCGGGTTCCTGCCTTTCCCTGTGTATTTATCAAAGATAGGGGGAACATAGTCCTTAGGGTAAGGCTCGTCGTTGTATTCTTGAGGGTAAGGTGTTCGAAAGTCATCGTAGACCGAAGCTACCTCACCCACAGATTACGAGGAAGCCTGCATGAACTTCAGCATCTCCTTTTACATCTCCCATCTCATTTCTTCCATGAGCGATGGGGCAACGACTAATGGGGTTACAGGCAGAACACCCATTAAAGCTGGAGCCATCATTACTGCTGGCTCCGTTGATACTCCAAAGATTCCCATCGCTGGATTCACGACGGAGGGTATGGTTGCTGGGATCGTTTCAACAATACCCGCACCTGGTGGGGCCGTCGGAGCTACTCCTAGTGTTATGAAATCATTAGCCTCCAAACCTCCCAGCATAGTTGAAGCTAGTGGGGTTTGCAAAAACTCATAAAACTTGCTCATGAGGAGCGAAATCTGGGTGGGTCCCAACCCCGCGCTCGTGGAAGGTTGTGCCACCCCTGGAACACCTGACGCCATTGGAACCGGAGGTTTCTCTACCCGAGGAGCCCCATCCCTTAGGGTCGCCAGTTCTCTCGCGGCCTGTTCTTCATTGTGATGGATATCATCAAAGTTGAGTGTTCGAGTAGCATTATCTTGTGCCATACTCCTTACGTAGGAGAATGCCTCCCCAGCAGAGTTGCCAAATGTAAGAGGGTACTTTAGATTATAGATGGAGGCATAACCCCTTTTGAGTATGGTAATGATAAGTTAATTATCCCAAGACCTTGGATTAATGATGGGATATACAAACACAAACCCGATGAAGATGAACCCAGATTAAACTCACAAATCTCTCGTGTATAACTCAAGGGATATTAATGAACTATAGAAGTAACTTAGGTAGAGGGAGAGAGAAGCAATCACCCTAGATACACCTTGGTAGGCAGGTAAAAACACACCCAACACCCTCAAGAATCTCTGTCAAGTATTAAAAGCTTCGCAATAAACACCAGTGGTGAGTGGATAAACCCTCTGGTTTGCAATAACTCTCTCTCTCTGATGTGTATCTCTAGTAATAAATCCAGAGTTCTCAGAAAGATCACTAAAAGATCATATCTCTCCTCAGGGTTGGTTGGGGTCCTTAAATAGCCCCCCACACCATCCCCAAGGCAACTTAGTCATTAAAGACTATGAAATACATCCCTCAAAATTTATGTCACAACATTAAATGCCTGATGCACTAGTTGTCTCCACGTCATAAACATTAAATGCCAAGACATGCCTTTTGCCTAACCACTGTGTGTCAGGGGGCTGTTGTCGCAGAGGTGGCTCACCAACTGCCTGACAGCCCCAAATACCACGATGGTTTACTCAAGTGCATGTCTGACATTGCTTGTCTAGTTAGTGACATTAGATAAAGTAGATGTGACATTAAGTAGAGGGTTATTTGGTTCATAACTCAACGCCCGATGGAAATTCAAGCTGCTCCGCCCGAGGTTCCATGGCCAGGGTCCTTCGGTGTTTTACCAGGTGTATCTAAGATGATCAGGACAATCCCCAACAGTGCCTTACTTCTCAATCCTCCAAACCAAGTCCCTTTAAAGTTCCCACGGTGAGGTCATTCGATAGAGCATGAAAGATCTCCTAGGCCCTGCCAAGCCTGGTCTCTCGTAAGTACCGTTTGACCTCACACAAACTCATTTATTATTATCGTTACGTCATTACAACCGTTATAGCTTACAGTAAAAAATAAAAACACGATATGATTAATACAACAAGATGAAATATGAGTTGCCACGCCAAGCTGCCTCGCTGAGTTGCCACACTTGAGCTGCCTCGGTCGCTTAATCTCAGAAACTATTGCTAATTAGGGATTTGTCCCTAATCTCAAGACTACCTTCAAGCCCCCTCTACAGTTTAAAAGAAAATTTTCAATATTCGTTTAATGTTATCTTATTTTTGAATGAAATTTAAAATTTGGAATATTCGGGAACCGTCACATTTGAATTAAATAAAAATAGATTCATCAAGTGGAATTAATACCATTCTTTATCTTTAAAGGAAATCACACTCTGAATTATTGACACTTCAACGAAATCTTGTCTACGTCGGCCAACCGAGACACACATCGGTCAGTCGAAGATCACGTCGGTTGACCACATTTTTTTGATTTTTTCCAAAAGTAACTAAAAGAAATGGTTCTAGGGAGACTTGAACACTAGACCTAAAGCTAGACAAAAAAATGACAACTTCAAAAACAACAAACTAGGATAGGAAATAACATAGTTCTTTATTTGAATTACTTTACTAGTTGAAAAAGGTTTTGAAGTATAAAGACATTTCTTTATTCTTTACTTTTTTCCCGCCCATCTTAGAATTAACATTCTCATTAAGAAATATTAACATGTGTACCCCCCATGAATACAATTTCACGTATTGAAATTTTGATCGATGTACCTATAGGTGCTTGTCTATACGAGTTCATAAAGAAAAAAAGGCCCTCTTGGAAAAATACCCACGACAAAAAATATACAAAGTCGAAATGGTCATGAGAAAATGGCCCAACAAGCACATAAGGTGATGCTCAAAACTAAGCGAATGCCGGACAATTGATTCCCAAGAAAGGAAAATTAGTCAATCAATGGACAATGGTATTGGTCAACCAGCGCGACTGTCGGTCGACTGACACCCTGTGATGAAAGTCGATCAAGAGCCCTTAAGAGAATGTTGAGCGCATGAGAAAACTTAATTTGCTATCGAGAGAGAACCTCGGGCGCCTAAAAAAATTCGATCACAGTCACTTGCCAGCATTTAGTATGGAACCTCATGCGCACGCGTTCAGTCGACGCCCAAAACGCTCGACCAACGCATTTTTTTCAAAAATTTTCCAAATGCCAAAGCACACTGGCCAAACCTTCCCAGCAACGTATTATGACTTCCCAATGAGGAAAACTTGATTTGTTCTCTTATTGCAGTTGATGTCTTATGTTACCTCTTTGGAATTTCTTTAAGAGGTATTAGGAAGAGGGAGTCCAGAACACTATAGGTTCAAGAGTTTCAGCAAGACTCGAAAACAATTACCTATGCTTGAATGGAAATTTTGGACATATCAGTCAACCGACGTACCCATCGGTCAGTCAATGCACACGTCGGTCGACCAACGCTTTTTTTGAATTATTTTTCCAAAAGTAATTAAAATAAATGGCTTTAGTAATACTTAAACCCTAGACCTAATACGAGACAAAAAATTTAACATTTTCAAAACAACCAACTATGAAACGAAATAACTTAGTTATTATACGAGTTGAAAAGGTTTTTAAAGTATAAAATGTTTTCTTTATTCTTTACCCTTTGTCCTTTTCCTTCCTTTTTCTTTTTGAATATGTTATTCACCTTGAAAATAAAATTCTCATTAAGAAATATTAATATTTTTTACCCTCTTAAATTCAATATCACGTATTGAAATTTTGATCGATGTCCCTATAGGCACCTGTCCGTAGGAGTTCATGAAGAAAAATGGCCCTCTTAGAAAAATACCGATGCCCAACAACTAGAAAAGTCGACAAGGTAATGCCTAAAAAACCCACAAGCACGTAACGTGATGTCTGGAACTAAAGGAATGCTGGCCAAGTAATGCCGAAAAATAGCGAAATCGATTGATCGAAGCATAATGGCAAGGCACTGTAGGTTGTTCGATGCCTCATGACGAAACTCGATCAGGAAAGAAACCTCATGCACACGAGAAAACTCGGTATGCTCTCGGGAGATAACCTCACACGTATAAGAAAACTTGATCACAATCATTAGGCAGTGCTCGGTAAGGAATCTCACACGCACTACTGCCAATCGGCGTGAAAAATCGTCGACCGATGCATTTTTAAAGAATTATCCAATTTCTAAGGCACACTCTATAAACGTTTCCAGCAATGAATTATGACTTCACGAGGATGAAAATGAACTTTAACACTAGGTAAAATGGAGTTTTTCTCTAATTACAGTTGATTTTTACTACTACCACATTAGAATTTTTGTTAAGAGGTATTTTAAGGTGGGTGAGTCCAAACCACTAGATGGTAGAAGTTTTCATTGACCGAAGACCGTTACCAATGCTTCAATGGAAAATATGTCCACATCGGCAAACTGTATCAAACATCCGTCAACATAAGTGAATGTTCAAAATTTCAATACGTGATATTATATTTACGGGGGAACAAATGTCCATATTTATTAATAAGAATGTTACTTCTATGGTGGATAACATATTCAAAAAGGAAAAGGAGGGAAAGAAGTAATGAATAAAGAAATGCTTTTATAGTTCAAAACCCTTTTCAACTAATATAATAACTAAGGTATTGCCTAAAATAGTTGGTTGTTTTGGAAGTGGTAAATTTCTTGTCTGTCCTTAGGTCTAGTTTTCAAGTCTCACTAAAGACATTGCATCTAGTTACTTTTGGAGAAAATAAAAAATAGGTCGATCGCTTGACGTGCGCTTTGGGTGATCGATGTGTGCTTTTGGTGATCGACGCGTGTTTCGATATACCAACCTGTCAGTGAATTATCCGATGTGTCTATCGATCGACCGATGTGCTATTCGATTGAACGAAGTGCAAAAAATTTCATTGAAGTGTTCGTAACAGTTGTCGGTCATGCTTAAAATTTCTAACCTCTAGTGGTTTGGACTCACCCCCTTATAATATACCATGTAATGAAAATTCCAATGTATAAGAGAAAAACTCTGTTTTTCCCTGATGATAAAGTTCATTTTCATCCTTGGTAAGTCATTATATATTTTCTAGGATCGTCTGGGGAGTGTGCCTTGTCATTTGGAGAATTTTGGAAAAAAGTTGTCGATCGACAATTTTACGCGTAAGCTGACTGGCATGCACATGAGGTCAATACCTGATGCTGGCCAATGACTATGAATGAGTTTTTTTGCATGAGCTAGGTTCTTTCCCGAGAGAGTACAGAGTTTTCTTGTGCATGAGAGGTTCCTTCCCATGCACCTGATCGAGTTTCCTCATTGGGCATCGATTGACCAACGGTCGCGTCAGTTGGCCGACATTGCCTACTATTTTGCATCGATCGACCGACGTTGCCCATTTTGGGTCTTCACTTAGTCGCTATTGCCTTGGTTCTATGCATCACCTTACGTACTTGTTGGTTCAGGGCTATGACCTTGCCGACTTTGCCTATGTTCGGGCATCGATACTTTTTCAAGTAGGGATTTTTTCTTCATGAACTACCGCAGACATGCTCCTATAGGGTTATCGATCAAAATTTCAATACGTGATATTATATTTTGGGGGTATAAATGTCAATATTTCTTAATGATAATATTATTTCTAAAGAGGATAACATAAAAATGCAGGAAAAAAGTAAAGAGTAAATAAATGCCTTTATACTTCAAAATCTTTTACAATTAGTGTAATAACTAAATTATTTCCTATCCTTGTTGGTTGTTTTGGAACTGGTATTTTTTTATCTAGTCTTAGGTCTAGGGTTCAAATCTCACTAAAGTTATTTCTTTTAGTTACATTTGGGAAAAAAATTAAAAAATATGTCGGTCGACCGAACTGTGCTGGGAGTCACTGACGTGTCCGTCGATTGGCCGACGTGCGCTACGATAGACCGATGTGTACATCAATTGGCTTATGTTGCATTGAAGCATCGATAAAGGTCATCGATCATGCTGAAAATTTCAAACCTCTGGTGTTCTGGACTCACCCTCTTATCGTACCTCTTAACGAAACTTCCAAAGTGGTAGTTGTAGTAGATATCAACTTCATTAAGAGAAAAAGTTTAGGTTTTGCCATTGTGAGAGTTCATTGTCATCCGTGGGAAGTCATAATACATTTCTTGGAATGTTTTGGGAGCATTCCTTGGCATTTGGAAAATATGCATCAGTCGACCGTTTTGTGCGGCTGACCCATGTGCTTGTGAGGTTCCTTACTGAGCCCTTTCCAGTGACCGTTTTATGCGGCTGGCCCATGTTTTAAAAGTGGTAATTTTTTCCTAGTCTTAGTTATAGGGTTCAAGTCTCATGATGTGCGCTTTGGCTGACCGACATCTACGTTAGTTGGCCGATGTGCATTACAGTTGATCGATATGTCAGTTGGTTTTCTGAATTTTGCGTCAGTTGGTCGATGTGGCCATAATTTCCATTGAAGCATTGGTAACTCTCATCGTTCATGTTGGAAATTTTGAACCTATAGTGATATGGACTCACCCTTGGTAGCAGTAGACATCAATTACAATAAGAGTAAAACTGGAGTTTATCCGGAGACCAAGTTCATTATCGTCCTTGGGAAGTCGTAATACGTCATTGGGAAGATCACGGGAATGTGCCTTCGCATTTCAAAAATATTAGAAAAATGAATCGATCGATCATTTTGAGCATCAGGTTGATCGACGTTCGCATCAGGTTCGTTATCGGGCGCTGCCAAGTGACTGTGATTGAGTTTCTTGTGCATGTGATGTTCTTTCAAGTAAATGTATCGAGTTTTATCGTGTGCATTTGGTTCCTTCTCAGGCACCTAATTTAGTTTCAGCATGGGGCGTCGGTGGACATATAGTAACGTCAACTGGCTGACATTACCTTGCCATTGTGCATCGATCGACCGATATTTTCCATTTTTGGGCATCACTTAGTCGACATTCCCTTTGTTCTAGGCATGAACTTACATGGTTATTGGTTCGATTAACATTTGTATTTTTTCCAAAAGGGCTTATTTTCATCTTGAACCCCCACATACGGGCACATATAGGGATATCAATCAAAATTTCACTACGTGATATTATATTGACAGGGTACAAATGTCAATGTTTTTTTAATGAGAATGTTATTTCTAAGGTTGATAACATAGTCAAAAAGAAAAAGGTGGGAAAAATTTAAGAACAAATAAATGCCTTTATACTTCAAAACCTTTTTCAACTAGTATAATAATCAAGTTATTGTCTTTCCTAGTCAGTTGTTTTGGATAACTGTAACTAGAGAAAGGATTTTCACCTGAGCCACAGTCCATTTTCGTCCTTATGAAGTCATAATTCATTACAGGAAAGGTCTGTGGAGCATGCCTTGGCATTTAGATAATTATGTAAAAAATGCATCAATCAATCATTTTGCGCATTGGCTAACCGACGAGCGTGTGAGATTCTTTACTGGGCGCTGCCTCATGACTGTAACATAGGGCACTGGGGTGAGGTTAAACCACTAGAGGTTCAAAATTTTCAGAAAGAGCAACATTTGTTACCAATGCTTCAATGGAAATTTTGGCCAATTCGGCCAATCAATGCACACATCGATTAGTCGAAGTGCACGTCGGTCGAACGACACTTTTTTTAGATTTTTTCCGAAATTAACTTCAAAAATGGCTTTAGTGAGACTTGAACCCCAAACTTAAGACTACACAAAATATTTACCACTTCCAAAACAAACAACTAGGAAAGGCAAAATGACTTAGTTGTTATACTAGTTGAAAAAGGTTTTCGAGTATGTAGGCATTTCTTTATATTTTACTTTTTTTCCCTACGTTTTTCTTTTTGAATATGTATCCACCTTAGAAATAGTATACTCATTAACAAATATTAGCATTTGTACCCCCGTAAATACAATATCATCTATTGAAAGTTTGATCGATATCACTATAGGCCTTTTTAAAAAAAATATCGATGCCCAAAAATAGGCAAAGTCAGCAAGGTGATGCCTACATGAGCCAAGAAACACGTAAGGTGATGCCTATAACCAAGGAAATGTCAGCCAAGTGATGAGAAAAAAATTGTCAAGCTCGTTGATCGAAGAACAATTGCAATGTAATGATAATCGATCGACGCGATCGTTAGGCGATCGATGCCCAATGAGGAAACTCGATCAGGTGCCCGGGAAGGAACCTCACGTGGATGAGAAAACTCTTTATGATCTAAAGAGAGAACCTGGAGTATGCAAGAAAACTCGATCATAGTCTTTGAGCAGTGCCCGATAAGGAACCTCACGTGTATGTCGATCAGCTAATGCGTAAAATGGTCGACCAATGCATTTTCCAAATTACAAAGCACGCTTCCTAAACCATCCTAGCAACTTATTATGATTTCACAAGAACAAAAATGAACTTTGGCACCGAGGCAAAATGAGTTTTTCTCTTAGTGAAGTTGATGTCTTTTTTAAGAGGTATTTTAAGTGAGGAGTCCAAACAACTAGAGGTTTGAAATTATCATAATGACTAATGACCGTTATTCACGCTTCAATGCAAATTTTCACCACGTCATCCAACTGATGCACACGTAATTCAACAGAAGCGTACGTTGGCCAATCGATGCATCTTTGATCAGTCGAAGCATACGTTGGCTAACCAACATGCTTGTCGATCAATCGAAGTGCACGTCTATTGATCGACTTTTTAAATTTTTTCCAAAAGTACTAAAGAAATAGCTTTAGTGAGGCATGCGACCTAGATCTAAGAGAGGATAAAAAATTAATCGCTTCAAAAATAACAAACTAGGAGAGGAAATAACTTATTTATTATACTAGTTGAAAAAGGTTTTTAACTATAAAGTCATTTCTATATTGTTTACTTTTTTTCCCGCCTTTTTCTCTTTGAATATTTTATCCACCTTATAAATAACATTCTCATTAAGAAATTTTGATCGATGTCCCTAATAGGTGCATGTTTGTGGGAGTTCATAAAGAAAAATATCCTTTTAGAAAAAATACCGGTGCCCAAACAACCCAATATCACATAAGGTGTTGCCTAGAACAAAGGCATTGTAGGCCAAGTGATGCTCATAAACGGGCAAAGTCGGTCGACCGATGCCCAATGGCAAGGCAATGTTGGTTCGCTGACGTGAATGATGACCTATGAGGAAACTCGATCAGACATCCAGGAAGGAAACTCACGTGCAAGAGAAAAATAGAATGCTCCCAGAAGAGAATATTGCGCTTGTAAGGAAACTCCATCACAATTGTTGGGCATAATTTCTCGCCTTTTTCTTTTTGAATATGTCCTCCACCTTTGAAATAACATTCTCATTAAGAATATTGATCTTTATACCCCTCGTAAAAAAATATCACGTTTTGAAATTTTGGTCGATGTCTCTAAAGGTACTTGTCCGCATGAAGAAAAAAAGCCATTTTGAAAAAAATATCAATGCCCGAAAATAGCCAACATCAGCTAGGTGATGCCCAAATGACCCAACGAGCACGTAAGATGATGCCAAGAACCAAGGCAATGATGACCAAGTGATGCCTAAAAAGGGGCAAGTCGGTTGACCGACGAACAATGGTAAGGCAATATTGGTCAGTCGATGCGACCCTCGATCGTTCGATGCCCCAGGAGGAAATTCGATAGGCTCAGGGGATGGAACCTTGCATAGATGAGATAACTAGATATGCTCTAGGTAGAGAACCTTGCGCGCACGTCGGTTAGTAAACGCGCAAAACTGTCGACCGATGCATCTTTTCCTATATCTTCCAAATGCCAAGGAATGCTCCCTAGACCCTCCCAGAAACTTATTATGACTTCCCAAGGATAACTATGAACTTTGAAACTGATGAAAAATTGGGTTTTTCTCTTATTACAATTCATTTCTACTGCTACCGCTTTGGAATTTTCGTGAAGAGGTATTATAAGGGTGGTGAGTCCAAACAACTACAAATTTTAAATTTTCAGCGTGACTCACAATCGTTACCAACTTTTTATTGGAAATTTTTTGCCACGTTGGCCAACCAAATTACACATTGTTCAACTGAAGAGGATGTCGCAAACTAACGCACACATCAATTAGCCGGAACACACTTCCAAAACCACAAAATACGATATGCAACCAATGGACATTTCAACCAATGCACGTCGTAACCAATGCTCACATTTTAAATATTTCTTGATGATAATGCTAATTTTAAGGAGGATAACATATTCAGAAAGAAAAAGGCGGGAAAAAATAAAGAATAAAAAAAGTCCTTATACTTCAAAACCATTTTGAACTAGTATAATAACTAAGTTATTTCATGTCTTAGTTTGTTATTTTTGAAGTTGTAAATTTTGTATCCAGTGTTAGGACTGCAGTTCCAGTCTTACCAAAGCCATTTACTTTAGTTACTTTTGGAAAAAAAATCAAAAAAATATGTCGGTCGATCGATCTGCGCTTCAGCTAATCGTTGTGTACATTAGTTGGCCAATGTATGCTTTGGCGGAATGACTTGTGCATCGGTTCACTGACATTCACTTTGAATGGCCCTGGTCAACGTGTTATTTATTGGCTAATGTGGAAATATATCAATTGAAGCATCGGTAATGGCCGTCAATCATGCAGGTAATTTCAAACCTCTAGTGGTTCTTACTCATCACCCTTATAATACCTCTTAAACAAAATTCCAAAGTGGTAATAGTAGACATCAAATGTAATAAGGAACAAAACTTGGGTTTTCATTGGTGGAAAAGTTCAATTTTTCCTTGTGAAGTCATAATATGCTTTTGGGAAGGTTTGGGGATCGTGTATTGGCATTTTGAGAATTTATCAAAATTCACCGATCCATACTTATCGTGCACTGCAAAATGACTGTAACTGAGCTTTAATATGTGCACAAGTTTCTCTCCTGGGAGAATACCGCATTTTATTATGCACATGAGGTTCCTTCACGGGTTCTTGACCGAGTTTACCTATGTGGCGTCGATCGACGATCGCATAAGCTAACATATATTGCCTTACCATTTTGCATGGATCGACCGACTTTGACCACTTTTTGGCAATAATTGGCGGAAATTTCATGGTTCTAGGCTTCACCTTTTGTTCTTATTGGATGGTTTATTCCTCACCCTGCCTACTTTGCCTATTTTTAGGCGTCAGTAGTTTTTCCAAAAGGGACTTCTTTCTTTATGAACTGCCACACACATGCACCTATAAGGGCGTAGATCAAAATTTAGTACATGATATTTCATTTATCGGTCTGATTTTTCAGTGATGTGTGCTTGAGGTTTCTTACATTGCATTACCCAGTAACTATGATCGAGTTTCTTATGCGCGTGAGGTTCTCCCCCAAGAGCCTGAGGTATAAACTGTAATTAGAGAAAAACTCAGGTTTGCCCCGTTGCAAAATTTCATTGTTGTCCTTGGGAAGTCAAAATATGTTGATGGGAAGGTCCAGGGAGGTGCCTTGGCATTTGGAAAAGTTTGGAAAAAAATGCATTGATCGATTGTTGAGTGCGTAGGCTGACCGATGTGCCAGTCAAATGTGACTGATTTTCCATTCATGCACAAGGTTCTCTCCAGGGGGCATATCGAGGTTTTTGGTACACTTAAAGTTCCTTCCCGAGAGCCTAATTGAGTTTCCTCATTGGGGGTCGGTCAACTGACGGTCGCGTCGACTAACCGATATTGACTTGTCATTATGCATCGATCGACTGGCTTTGCCCATTTTTGTCCATCATTTGGTCGAGGTTATCTTGGTCCTGTACATCAATTTACGTGCTTGTTGGCTCATTTTGCCCATCAACTTGCCGAGTTTGCCTATTTTTTGGAGTGACTGTCGGGTGATGAGTACCTTGGTTGATCGATGTATGCTTTTGTTGGCTGATATGCTGTACGATTGATCGATGTGTGAATCGGTAGGTCAATGTGTTCGTCGATTTGCCAATGAAGCATCGGTAAAGGCCGTCGATCATGGTAAAAAAATTTAATCTCTAGTAGTCTCGACTCACATCCTTATAATACCCCTTAGTAAAAATTCAAAAGTGGTAGCAGCAGACATCGACTGCAATTAGAGAAAAAAATCGAGTTTTTTCTGATGCTAAAGTTCTTTGTCATCCTTAGAGAGTCATAATACATACTTGGGAAGGTCTAGGGAGCATGCCTTGGAATTTGGAAAATTTTGGAAAATGCATCGGTCAATCATTTTGCGAGTCGACAGATCTACGATCGAATGTGGTTCTTAACCGGGCACTTCTCGGTGACTCTGATCGAGTTTCTTGTCCACGTTAGGTTCACTCTCATGAATGTACCGAGTTTTCAGGTGCGCGTGTGGCTCCTTCTCGAGCACCTGGTCGAGTGTTCCCATGGGGTTTCAGTCGATTGATGGTCGTGTCGACTGATGGACATTTCCTTGCCATTGTGTATTGATCGACCGACTTTGCTAATTTTTAGGAATTACTTGATCGACATTCCCTTACATCTAGGCATCACCTTACATGGTTGTTGGGTCATTTGGGCATCACTTTGCTGAATTTTTTGAAGGTTGTTTAGCTTGGGTATTTTTTCCAAAAGGGCCTTTTTTCTTCATGAACTCCCACAGACAGACACCTATTGGGACATCAATCAAAATTACACTGCATGATATTGTACGTATAGGGGGGGGTACAAACATCAATATTTATTAATGAGAATGTTATTTCTAAGGTATATAACATATTCAAAAAAAAAAAGGCAGGAAAACGTAAAGAATAAAGAAATGCCTTAGTACTTTAAAACCTTTTTCAACTAGTATAACAACTAAGTTATTGCATGTCCGAGTTGCTTATTTTGGAATTGGTAAATTTTTTTGTCTAGTCTTAGATATAGGGTTCAAGAATCAGTAAATCCATTTCTTTTATCTACTTTTGAAAATAAAAATAGAAAAGAGTGTCGATCGACAGAGGTGTAGTTCGGTAGACCGACATTCACGTCGGTTGGTCGACGTACGCTTCAGCTGATCGACGTTGCGTCGAATGGCTTTTGTGCTTTTGTTAACAGAGTTATGCATCTATTGGTTGGCGCAACCAAAATTTCCATTGAAGCTTCGATTACGGTCGTTGTTCATTATGAAAATTTCTAATCTCTAGTGGTTTGCACGCACCTCCCTCTTAAATACCTCTTAAGGAAAATTCCAAAGTGGTATCAACTGCAATAAGAGAAAAACTCGTATTTCCAAGGTGCAAAAGTTCATTTTTATTCTTGGGAAATCAAAATATGTTGTTAGGAGAGATTGGGAAGCGTGCCCTAGCATTTGGAAAATTTTGGAAAAAATGTGTCGATAAGCCGTTTTGCGCATCGACTGACTGACATATGCAGGAGGTTCCTTATTGGGCACTGCCCGATGACTGTGAACGAGTTTTCTTTTGCGATCTCAAGAACGTATTGAGTTTTCTCGTCAACATGAGTTTCCTTACTGGGTACCTAATCGAGTTTCCTCATGGGTCTTCAATCTACCAACGGTCACGTTGGCCGACTGACATTGCCTTGCCATTATCCTTTGATCGACCGAATTGCCTATATTTGGACATCAATTGGTCGGCGTTTCCTTGGTTCCATTCATCACCTTATGTGCTTCTTGGTTCATTAGGGCATCACCTTGTCGACTTTGCTTACTTTTGGGGATTAGTATTTTTTCCAAAAGGCCCTATAATGACATCGATCAAAATTTCAAAACCTAATATTGTATTTACGGGGGTACAAAAGTCAATATTTCTTAATGGGAGTCGTTAATGGTCATCAGTCTGAAATTTTTCAACCTCTAGTGGTTTGGACTCACCCCATTATAGTACCTCTCATTGAAAATTTTAAAGTGGTAGCTGTAGAAATCAACTTCAATAAATAAAATGCTCAATTTTTCCCTGGTGCCAAAATTCATGGTCGTCCCTGGGAAGTCATACTACGTTTCTTGGAGGGTTTGGGGATCATGCCTTGGCATTTAATTTTTTTTGGAAAAATTGCTTTGATCGCCCGTTTTGTGCACGTGCGTGTGACATTCCTTAACAGGCACTACCCAAGGACCATTAATAATTTTTCTTGTGTGCGCGAGGTTCTCTTCCAGGATCATACCGAGTTTTTTTGTTAGCATGAGGTTCCTTGCTGTCGCCAAATTGAGGTTCCTTCCGGTTGACCCACGACTGCGTTGACTGATTGACATTACCTTGCCATTGTGCATAGGTCGACTGACTTTCTCTTTTTTTGGCATCACTTGGTCGAAATTTCCTTAGTTTTAGGCATCACCTTACGGGCATGTTGGGTCATTTGAGCATCACTTTGTCGCCTTTGCCTATTTTTGGACATCATTATTTTTTCCTGAAGAGCTTTTTTCCTTCATTAACTCCCACGAACACACACCTATAGGGACATCGATCAAAATTTCAATACGTGATATTGAATTTAGAGGGGGTACAAATATATATATTTCTCATTGAGAATATCATTTCTAAGGTGGATAACATATTCAAAAAGAAAATAAGCGAAAAAAGTAAAGAATAAAGAAATGTCTTTATACATGAACTCATTTTTCAACTAATAAAATAACTAAGTTATTTCCTATCCTAGTTGGATTTTTTGGAAGCGGAAACATTTTTTTGTCTAATGTTAGGTCTGGGTTCCAGTCTCACTAAGCCATTTTTAGTTACTTTTGGAAAGAAATAAAAAGTGTCGATCGACCAACGTGCACTCCGACAGACTGTCGTGTGCATTGGTTGTCAAACGTGTGCTTCGACTTACAGACGTGTGCAATGGTTGGATGACATGTTCTTTCATTGACTGACATGCGCATCGATTGGCCAATGTCACATGAACTTCGAGTGAATGATGTGTGCATCGTTCGGTCGACAAGAGCTGTGGCTAACATACATGTGAGTCGGTTGGCCGACGTTCACATCAGGTGATAGGGACCTCGATCCAAATTTCACATCATGATATTATATTTATAGGGGCTATAAATGTAAATATTTTTTAATGAGAATATTATTTTTGAGGTGGATAACATATTCAAATAGAAAAAGGCGGGAAAAAGGTAAAGAATAAAAAAAGCCTTTATAATTCAAAACCTTTTCCAACTAGCATAATAACTACATTATTGCCTTTCATATTTGGTTGGTTTTGAAGTGGTAATTTTTTCTACTCTTAGGTGTAGGTTTCAAGTCTCACTAAATCAATTTCTTATCGTTACTTTTGGAAAAAAAAATCAAAAAAATGTCGACCGACCGACATACAATTAGGTTTACCGACATGTACATCGGGCGATTGATATATGCATTGGTGGATCGACATGTTCATCATTTGTCCGACATGGAATTCTGTTGATCAACATCCTTGCTAGATGGCCAACGTGGCCAAAATTTCAATTGAAGTGTCAGTAACGATCGACGATCATGCTAAAAATTTTTGAACATCTAGTGGTTTGGATTCACCCCCTTAAGATAACAAAATTTCAAAGTTGTAGTAGTATAAATCAATTGCAATAAGAGAAAAACTTGAGTTTTCCCGGTGCCAAATTTCATTATTGTCATTGGGAAGCCATATGACGTTAGTCGATAGCTTTGCACGTTAGCTAATCGACGTGCACATGAGGTTCATTATTGGATACTTCTCAGTGACTGTGGCCAAGTTTTTTGCGCGCGCTAGGTTACCTCTCTCGATCGAATCGAGTTTTCTCATCCATATGAGGTTCCTTCCTAGGGACCTGATCAAGTTTCCTCAAGGGACGTCGGTGGACCTGACTGACATTGTCTTGCCAATGTTCATTGGTTGACTGATTTTTCCCATTTGTAGGCATCACTTGGCCGACATTTCCTTATTTCTAAGCATCACCTTATGTTCTTTTTGAGTCATTTAGGCATCACCTTGCTGACTTTGACTATTTTTTGACATCAATATTTTTTTTCCAAAATGGCAATTTTATGAACTCCCATAGACAAGCACATGTAGGGACATTGATCAAAATTTCAATATATGATATAGTGTTTGTGGGGCGTAAAAATGTCAACATCTCTTAATGAGAATGTTATTTCTAAGATAGATGACACATTCAAAAAGAAAAAAAGGGAAAAAAAGTAAAGAATAATGAAATGCTTTTATACTTAAAACCCTTTTTCAACTATCTAATAAATAATTGGTTTTTTTTGGAAGTGCTAAATTTTTTATATAGTCTTAGATCTAGGGTTCAAGCCTCACTGATGCCATTCTTTTAGTTACTTTTGGAAAGAAAATTAAGAAAAAGTGTCGGTCGACTGATGTGCACCTCGGTTGATCGATTTGTGCATCGATTGGCCAACATATGCTTTGACTGACCGATGTGTGTATCTGTGGGCTGATGTGTGTGTCGGTTGGACGATGTGGCCGAAATTTCCATTGAAGCGTCGATAACAGTCATTAGTCATGCTAAAAAGTTTGAACCTCTAGTGGTCTAGACTCACCCCTTATAATACATCTAAATGAAAATTCTAGAGTGAAAAATTTCATTCTCATCCTTGGGAAGTCATAATACATTGCTGGGAAGGTTTTGGGAGCGTGACTTGGCATTTTGAAATTTTTGAAAAAATGCGCCGATCGAAAGTTTTGCACATCGGTTTATCGACGTCTGTGTGGAGTTTTGTACCGGGCGCTGCCCTAGTGATTATGACTAACTTTTCTCATGCGTGTGATTTCAATCCCTGGTGCGTACCTAGTTTTTTCATACGTGTGAGGTTCCTTCTCGAGTACCTTATCGACTTTCATCGTCGGTTGTTGATCAACCGACGATCGCGTCCCTAACTGACATTGTATTACTGTGTCGATCGACTGACTTAGCCCTTTTTTGGGAATCACTTGGTCGGCATTGCCTTGATTTAAGGGATTACCTCACGTGTTTGTGGGCCATTTGGTCATCAACTTGCCAACTTTGCCTACTTTTGGGCGTCGATATTTTTTTCCCAAAAGGCCCTTTTTTGTCATGAACCCCCCATCAACAAGCACTTATAGGGACATCGATCAAAATTTTCATATGTGATATTGTATTTACGTGGGTACAAATGTCAATATTTCTTAATGAGAATGTTATTTGTAACGTGATGACATATTTAAAAGGAAAAAAAGTAGGAAAAAAATAAGTTATTACATAACGTAGTTAGTTGTTTTGGAGAAAAGTTCATGGTTGTTTAGGAAGTGGTATATTTTTTGTCTGGTCTTAGGTCTAGGGTTCTAGTATCACTAAAGTGATTTGTTTTAGTAATTTTTGGAAAAAATATTTGAATAAGTTTTGGTTGAGTGGCATACGCTGTGACTGACCTACCTGATCGTCGTTTGGTCGGCGTACGCTTCGATGGAATGATGTGGCCAAAATTTTGGTTGAAGCATTGGTAACAGTCATCAACCATGCTAAAAATTCTGAACCTCTAGTGGTCTGGACTTACCTCCCTTATAATACCGTTAATTAAAATTCTAAGGTTTTTGAACTAGTATAATAACTAAGGGTTCGTTTGATTCAAAAGTAGGCAAAAGTGGGGATGGAAAAAATTTCCATGCTTTGCCATGGAAAATTTTACAAAGTTTTCTCACATGAGGCTATCCAACAACAAATATGGGAAATTAAAGTCAATCCAATTAGTTTATTTAAATATTTTTTTTGACATTTTTTACAAACAATATTGAACAATTTTTAAAACATGTTTACAAAACAGTTTTTAAACATTTCTAAAACAATTTGTATAAAATAGTTATGAAACAGTTTTTATAAAACATTATTAAACAATTTTTTAAAAAAATTTTGAAATAGTTTTTTACAACATTTTTACGAAACAAATTTTAATTTTTTTTACAATTTTCGAAACAATGTTTTAATTATTCAAAACAATTTTTAAATCTTTTAAAACATTGTTTTTAACAGTTTTATAATTTTTTTATATTAAAAATAGTTTTAAAACAGTTTTAAAGCATTTTAAAAAACAGTTTTAGAATATTTTTTTGACAGTTTTTAAAACAATGAACTTTAAGACAAAGGAAAACCCGAGTTTTTCTCTTATTGCACTTGATGTCTACTGCTGCCATTTTGGAATTTCCTTGCGAGGCTATTATAGGTTCAAACTTTTCAGAATGATCGACGACCGTTATCGATAATTCGGGTGAAATTTTGGCCTCGTCAGCCAATTGTTGCACGTGTTAATCAACCAAAGCGCATGTCGGCCAACCGACGCACACGTCGATCAGCCGACACTTTTTTTTATAATTATTTTTCCAAAAGTAATTGAAAGAAATGGATTTAGTGAGACTTGGACCCTAGAACTAAGACTAGACATACAATTTATTTCTCCTAACACAACCAACTAGGATAGGCAATAACATAGTTATTATACTAGTTAGAAAAGGTTTTTAAGTATAAAGGCACTTTTTATTCTTTATTTTTTTCTCGCCTTTTTCTTTATGCATATATTATCCACCTTAGAAATAACATTCTCATTAAGAAAAATTGACATTTTTACCCCTCGTAAATACAATATCACATATTGAAATTTTGATCGATGTCCCAATAGGTACCTGCTTGTGGGAGTTCATGAAGAAAAAAGGCCTTTTTGGAAATAATAGGGCGCCCATACCGCTTTTGGTAAAGTCGAAAAGGTGATGATCAAACGACCCGACAAGAACGTAGGGTGATGCCTAGAACGAAGGAAATAATGGCCAAGTGATCCCCCAAAATGGGCAAGGGTGGTCGATCGACGCACAATTCAATGTCGATTAGTCAATGCGACTGATGATCGACTGATGCGAAACTAAATCAACTATTGGGGAGGGAACCCCACACGCATGGAATAATGAGGTACGCTCCTAGGAGAGAACAACACATGCACAAGAAAATTCATTCACAATCAATGGTCAGTGCCTTGTAAGGAATCTGACGGGCACATCGATCAACCGAAGTGCAAAATAGTCAGTCGACGCATTTTTCAACTAAGGTACACTCCCCAGACCTTCCTAACAACATAATAGGACTTCCTAATGGTGACAATGAAATTTGGAAATCGGGAAGACCCAATTTTTTCTCTTATTACAATTGATGTTTACCACTTTGGAATTTTCGTCAAGAGGTATTATAAGCGGGGTTAGTCCATACCACTAGATGTTTGAAATTTTTAGCATGATCAAAGACCGTTATAGACGCTTAAAAGGAAAGCTTGTCCACGTCGGTCTGTTGAAGTACCCTCTTTTTGAATCTTTTTTTCCATAAGTAACTAAAATAAATGGGTTTTGTGAAACATGAACCCTAGACCTAAGGCTAGAATAAATGCATTTCTTTATTCTTTACTTTTTTTCCCTGAATTTTTTTTAATATAATCCACCTTAGAAATATTATTATCATTAATAAATGTTGACATTTTTATCCCTTATAAATATAATATCTCGTACTTAAATTTTGATCGTTGTCTCTATAGGTGCCTTTCTCTGGGAGTTCATGAACAATAAAGGCACTTTTGGGAAAAATACTAACACTGAAAAATCGGCAAAGTTGACAACATGATTGCCAAAAGATCCAATCAGAACGTAAGGTGATGCCTAGGGAGAAGGCAATGTTGGACAATTGATGCCCAAAAATGGGCAAAGTCGGTCGATCAATGCACAATGGAAAGGCAATTTCTGTTAGCCGACGCGATCGTCGATTAACCGATGACCCATAAGGAAACTCAATCAACGATCGGGAAGGATCATCACGCACATGAGAAAACTTGGTAATATCCCAAGAGAGAACCTTGTACCTACAGAAAACTTGATCACAATCATTGGGCAGTGCCCGGTAAGGACTAGCACGTGTAAGTTGGTCAGCTGACGCGTAAAACGGTCGACTGGCGCATTTTGCCCAAAATTCTCAATATGCCAAGACACGATCCCCAAACCTTCCCAACATAGTATTATGACTTCCCAAGGATGGAAATGAACATTGGCACTGAGGAAAACCCAAGTTCTTCTCTTATTGTTGTTAATGTTTACTATTACAACTTTTGAATTTTTGTTAAGAGGTATTATAAGGGGGGATTCCAAACCACTAGCGTTCCAAATTTTCAGCATAACCGACAGTCATTACAATGCTTTAATGGAAATTTTTTCCACCTCAACCTCCGACACATGTCAGTAAATCGTAGTGCACGTCGGCTTCAACCAAAGCGCACGTTAGTCGAATGACACTTTTTTCATTTTTTTTGAAAAGTAACCAAAAGAAATGATTTTAGTGAGAAATGAACCCTCGACCTAAGACTGGAAAACAATTTACCAATTCTAAAACAACCAAATATGATAGGCATTAACTTAGTTATTATACAAGTTAAAAAATGTTTTGAAGTTTAAAGGCATTTCGTTAATCTTTACTTTTTCCCCTCATTTTTCCTTTTTAATATGTTATCCACCTTAGAAATAACATTCTCATTACAAAATATTCACATTTCTATCCCCTTAAATACAACTTCATATATTGAAATTTTGATCGATGTACAAATAGGTGCCTCTTTGAGGGAGTTCATGACAAATATAGGCCCTTTTGCAAGAAAATATTGACACCCAAAAGTAGGAAAATTCGACAAGGTGATAGACAAATGACCCAACAAGCACCTAAGTATAGACTTGAACCAAGGCAATGTCGTCTAGGTGACACCAGAAAATGGGCATAGTCAGTCGATCGAAGCAAAATGGCAAGGAAATTTTGGTTAGCCGATGCGACCATCGATCGACCGACGCCCCACGAGGAAACTCGATCAGGCACCAAGGAAGGAACTTCACGCGCACGAGAAAACTCGATACTCTCCCATGAGAGAACCTTGTACACGCAAGATAATTCAGTTACAGTAATTGAGTAATGCCCAATAAGGAGAGGAAGAAACAAAACTTTGGCACCCGGGATAACCCAATTTTTTATATCATTGCAGTTGATGTCTATTGCTACCACTTTTGAATTTTCAATAAGAGGTATATAATAGGGGTGTGTGTCCAGACATTTAGAGGTTCAAAATTCTCATCATGACCGATGATTGTTACCGATGATTCAACATAATTTTTTTCCACTTCATTGGTGAAACGAAGAGCACCCTTTCCAACTAATGCACACGTAGATCAACCAAAACACACATTGACCAGACAACGCACATGTCGGCCAGCTAAAGAGAACATCAATAAATCGATAATTGCTTGAATATTTTTCTGAAATGTAACTAAAAGAAAATGCTTTAGTGAAAATTGAACCCTAAACATAAGACTAGACAAAAAATTAACAACTTCCAAAACAACAAACTGGGATAGGCAATAAATTAGAAATTATACTAGTTTAATAACATTTTGAACTATATATGCATTTGTTCATTCTTTACTTTTTACCAGCATTTTTATTTTTAATATGCTATCCACCTTATAAATAACATTATGATAAAGAAATTTCTATATTTTCACCCCCTGTAAATACAATATCATGCATTGAAATTTTGATTGATGTCCCTATAGGTGCCTGTGTGTGGGGAGTTCATGACGAAAAAAGGCACTTTTGGAAAATTATCGATGCCCGAAAATAGGAAAGTCGGCAAGGTTATGGCCAAATAACCCAACAAGAATACTAGGTGATACCTAAAATCAAGGCAATGTCGTCAAAGTGATGCCAAACAATGGTCATAGTCGGTCGATCGACACATAATAGCAAGGAAAAATTAGTCAGTCAACACCCCATGAGGAAACTCGATCGGGTGCCCAGGAAGGAACCTCACGTGCACAAGAACACTCGGTATGCACTAGGGAGAGAACCTCTCACGCCAAAGAATAATCGATCACAATCATTGGGCAGTGCCTGGTAAGGAACCTTACGCGCACCTCGGCCAGTCAATGCATAGAATGGTTGACTGAAGCATTTTTTTAAAATTCTTCAAATGCCAAGGTACGCTCACCAAACCTTCCCATCAACATGTTATGACTTCTTGAGGAACAAACTGAACTTTGGCGCCAGGTAAAACTCGAGTTTTTCTATTATTGCAGATGATGTATACTGCAACCACTTTGGAGTTTTTAATAAGAAGTATATTATAAGGGGGTGCGTCAAGACCAGTAGAGGTTTAAAATATTTAGCATGGTTTACGATTGTTACCAATGGTTCAACGGAAATTTTTTCCACTTCATTGGTCAAACGAAATGCATGCTTACCAAATGATGCACACGTCGATCAACCAAGTTGCACATCAACCAAATGATGCATACGTCAATCAGTCGAAGAGCACATCGATAAATCGATATTTTTTTTTTAATTTATTTCTAAAAAATAACTAAAAGAAATTGGATTAGTGAGAATTAAACCCTATAACTAAGACTAGATAAAAAGTTTACCACTTCCAAAACAAAAAACTATGGTAGGCAACAAATTAGTTATGATACTAGTTGAAAAACAATTTGAAGTACAAATGCATTTCTTTATTCTTTACTTTTTTCCTGCATTTTTATTTTTTAATATTTTATCCACCTTAGAAATAACATTATGATTAAGAAATATTGACATTAGTACATCCTGTAAATATAATATCACATACTGAAATTTTAATTAATGTCCCTTCAGGTGACGATCAATAGGAGTTCGTGAAGAAAAAAGGTCCTTCTAGAAAAAAATACCGATGCCTAAAAATAGGCAAAGTCGATGAGGTGATGCCCAAATGACACAACAAGCACATAAGGTGATGCCTCGAACTAAGGAAATATCGACCAAGTGAGGCCCCAAAAGGGTCAAGGTCCAAGAATGCAAGACAATATTGGCCAGTCGATGCGAGATCTGTCAATCGAATCCCCATGAGGAAACACGATAGTTACCCAAAAGGAACCTCTTGCGTATGAGAAAACTCAGTACGCTCTCGGGGGAGAACCTCGTGCGTCGAAGAAAACTCGACCAAAGTCATTGGGAAATGCTTGGTATGAAACCTAAGCGCACATCAGTGAAAACCAAGGTCGATAAATGCAATATCATATATTAAATTTTGATCGATGCTCCTATAGGTGACTACGCGTGGGAGTTCATTGAAGAAAAAAGGCCCCTTTAAAAAAAATATCGACGACCAAAAATAGGAAAAGTAGGCAAGGTGATGGATAAATATCCCAACAAGCAAAAAATTTGATGCCTAGAACATCGACAATGTCGGCCAGTTGATGCCAAAAAAATTGGCAAAGTCGGTCGATCGACATAAAAGGGTAAGGCAATATTTGTTAGCCAATGCGATCGTCGAACGACACCCGACGAGGAAACTCAATGAGGCATCGGGGATGGAACCTCATGCACATGAGAAAACTGGGTATGATCTAAGGAGAGAACCTTGCGCTCATAATAAAACTCAATCACAGTCATAGTACAATGCCTGATAACGAATCTCGCGCGCACGTCAATCAGCCGACTATCGATCGATGCATACTTTTACAAACTTGTCCAAAAGCCAAGGCAGGGTCCACAAACCTTCCCAACAACATATTATGACTTCACAAGTATGAAATTTAACTTTACCACCGATAAAAACTGGAGTTTTTGTCTTATTACAGTTAATGTCTACTGATACCACTTTGGAATTTTATTTAAGAGTTATAATAAGCGTGGCGAGTAAAAAAAAACTAGAGGTTTGAAATTTCCTGCATGACTAATGGCCGTTACCGACATTTCAATTGAAATTTTTCCACGCCGGACAATCAAAGAACACGTCAGCCTTGACCATTCAAAGTGCACGCCAGCCAACCAATGCACACATCAGTCCCCCGAAGCATACGTCAGCCAACTGATGAACATGATGGTTACCGACACTTTTTCAATTTTTTTTCCAAAAGTAACTAAAAGAAATGACTTTGGTGAGACTGAAATGAAGAGTGTCAAGGCTTGCGAGGGCATCGAGTCTTGTGTAAGTATTCTATCGTGTCCATTGTAATTTCGTACTTCGTAGACTTCTGGTTGGGTAGTCCGAAATTTTTCCTATTGTGGATTTTTCTCGTACATCACGACGTTGTGGTTGTGTTTAATTTTATCTTCCAAATTCATCTGTATGCATGCTTTTGGTTTAACAAGATAAAATTTAGTTTAATCACTAAAATTTATTTAATTGTTGCTTAATTAAATTAGGGAATGTTAGTGTAATTTAATTCAAACCGGTTTTAATATTTTTGCAAAATTCATGTTTGTTTTATTTGGCCTAATTTAGAACTTGAATTAATTTTGTTTAAAAGAAATTTTAAATATTTTCTTAATCTAATTTAATTTTTGAATGAAATTTAAAATTTGGAATATTCGGGAACCGTCACATTTGAGTTTAAAAAAATTGGCTTCATCAAGTGGTATCAAGAGAATATCTTATAATTTAAAGGATATCACATTCTCAATTATTGATTCTTCAACGAAAATCTTATCTACGTCGGCCAACCGAGGCATACATTGGTCAATCGAAGAGAATGTCGATTGACCACACTTTTTTTTTATTTTTTTCCAAAAATAACTAAAGGAAATGGTTCCAGGGAGACTTGAACACTAGACCTAAGACTAGACAAAAAATTAACAACTTCAAAAACACCAACTAGGATAGGCAACAACATAGTTCTTTATTTTAATTGGGTTAGAAGTTGAAAAAGGTTTTGAAGGATAAAGACATTTCTTTATTCTTTACTTTTTTCGCCTTTTTCTTTTTGAATATGTTATCCACCTTAGAAATAACATTATCATTAAGAAATATAGACATTTGCCCCTATAAATTCAATATCACATATTGAAATTTTAATCGATGTTCCAATTGGTGCCTGTCTGTGGGAGTTCTTGAAGAGAAAAGATCCTTTTAGAAAAAAATACCAATGCCCAAAAATAGGCAAAGTCGACAAAGTGATGCCCAAACGACCTGACAAGAACGTAAGATAATGACTGAGTCCAAGGCAATTTTGACCAAGTGATGCCCAATGGCATGATGATCTCGATCATTCCACGAGAACGTCGTTCAACCGATGCCCCAGGATGAAACTTGATAAGGCACCCTAGAAATAATCTCACGCAATAAAGAAAATTTGGTATGCTCAGCGAAGAGAACCTCACATGCACAAGAAAACTTATTCACGGTCATTGGGTAGCGTTCGACAAGGAACCTCACACACATATCAGTAAGTTGATGCGCAAAATGGTCGACTGGAGCTCTTTTTCCAAAAATATTCAAATGTTGAGGTACGCTCCCAAGACCCTCCAAGCAACGTATTATGACTTCCCAAGGATGAAAATGAACTTTTCCACTAGAGAAAACCCGAGTTTTTCTTTTTTTGAAGTTTATTTCTATTGCTACCACTTTGGAGTTTTCATTAAGAGGTATTATAAGGGAGGTAAGTCCAAAACACTAGACGTTCAAAACATTTAGATGACTGATAACTGTTACTGATGCTTCAATGGAAATTTTGGCAACTTCGTCCAATTGATGCACACTTCGTTCAGGCGAAACGCTTATCGACCAAACGATTTACACATCAGCCAACCGAAGCCCTCATCGGCCGAACATTTTTTTTGAATTTGTTTCTAAAAGTAACTAAAATAAATGGATTTAGTGAGACTTAAAGCCTAGACCTAAGACTGGACAAAAAGAACTAGCGCACAATGGCAAGCCAATGTCGGTTAGTCGATGAGAGCCTCGGTCGACTAATGCCCCAAGAGAAAACTAGATATGCTCATGGTAGAGAACCTATAACGTACAATAAAACTTTTTCATAGTCACTGGGAAGTGCTCGATAAGGTATTTCACATGCACGTCAATTTATCTACGTTCAAAATCGTTGACAATTGCATTTTTTCCAAAATTTTCCAAATGCCAAGGCATGTTTCTGGACCCTTCCAACAACGTATTTGAGTTCCCAAAGATGACAATGAACGTTGGCCCTGGGGAAACTAAGTTTTTCTTTTATTGAAGTTGATTTCTACTACTACCAGTTTGGAATTTTCATAAAGTGTTATTATAAGGGTGATATGTCAAAACAGCTAGAGGTTTTAAATTTTTGGCATGATCGACGCCATTACCTAAGTCATAGACATTGGTCAACTGAAACAGACGTAGGCAAACTGGCTCACACATTGATTAGCCAAAATGCACGTTGGCCAACTGATGCACATGTCTATGAGCCGGACAGCACGAGGGTCGATCGACACTTTTTTTGATTTTTTTCGAAACGTAACTAAAATAAATAGCTTTATTGAGAGTTGAAACCCAGACCTAAGAGTAGGAAAAAAATCACCACTTTCCAAAATACCAAATACGGTATGCAAAAACTTAGTTATTATACTAGTTGAAAAAGGTTTTGAAACATATTTCCATTCCTTTATTGTTTACTTTTTTCCATCTTTTTTTTTTCTTTTTGAATTTGTTATCCGTCTTAGAAATATCATTCTCATTAAGAAATATTGACATTTGTACCCCCCCGTGAATACAATTTCATGTATTGAAATTTTGATATATGTCCCTCTAGGTGCTTGTCTGTGCGAGTTCATAAATAAAAAAAGGCCCCCTTGCAAAAATGCCCACGGTAAAAAATAGGCAAAATTGAAAAAGGTGATGAGATAATGGACCACAAGCACGTAAGGTGATGCTCAAAACTAAGGCAATGTCTGCCAAGTGATGACTAAGAAGGAAAAACTAAGTCAATCGATGGACAATGGAAAGACAATATTGGTCGGCCGACACCCTATGATGAGAGTCAATCAGATGCCCTTTAAGGAACGTTGAACGCATGAGAAAACTTAGTTCTCTATCGGGAGAGAACCTCACGCGTGTAAAAAAATTCGATCACAGTCACTTTCTAGCACCTAGTAAGTAATCTCATGCGCACGCGCATGTGTCCACTTGACGCACAAAACGCTCGACCAACGTATTTTTTCAAAAAATTTCCAAATGCTATGGTACGCTTCTTAGACCTTCCCAGCAACATATTATTACTTCCCTACGAGGAAAAGTCGAATTTTCTCTTATTGCAGTTGATGTCTTCTGTTACCTCTTTGGAATTTTCTTTAAGAGGTACTATGAAGGGGGAGTCCAGACCACTATAGGTTCAAAAGTTTTAGCATGACTCGATAACCATTACCGATGATTCAATGGAAATTTTGGACATATTAGTCAACCAACATACCCATCGGTCAGTCGAAGCACACCTCGATCAACCAACCCTTTTCTGAATTATTTTTCTAAAAGAAATTAAAAGAAATGGATTTAGTAAGACTGGAACGCTAGACCTAATATGAGAAAAAAAATTTAAGTCTTTCAAAAAAACTAAGTATGAAACGAAATATCTTAGTCATTATACTAGTTGAAAAAGGTTTTAAAGTATAAAATCTTTTCTTTTTTCTTTACCCTTTACCCTTTACCCTTTACCCTTTTCCCGCCTTTTTCTTTTTGAATATGTTATCCACCTTGGAAATACCATTCTCATTAAGAAATATTTATATTTTTACCCTCATAATTTCAATATCACGTATTGAAATTTTGATCGATGTTCCTATAGGTGCCTATCCGTAGGAGTTTATGAAGAAAAAAGGGCCTTTTAGAAAAATTACTGATGCCTAAAAATAGGCAAAGTCGACAAGGTAATGCCTAAACAGCCCAACAAGAAGGTAACATGATGGCTAGAACCAAGGCAATACTGGTAAGTAATGCCAAAAAATTGCCAACACTATCGATCGACGCAAAATGTCATGGAACTATAGGTTATCCGATGCCTCATGAGGAAACTCGATTAGGCACCCGAAAAGAAACCTCATGCACATGAGGAAACTCTGTATGCTCTCGGGAGAGAATCTCACACATATAAGAAAACTCAATCACAATCATTGGGCAGTGCCCGATAAGGAATCTCACACGCACGGATGCCAATCGATGTGCAAAACGGTTGACCAATGCATTTTTAAAGAATTATCCAATTGCCAAGGCACGCTCCACAGACCTTTCAAGCAATGAATCATGATATCATAAGGATGAAAATGAACTTTAGCACCAGGTGAAATCGAGTTTTTCTCTAATTATAGTTGATGTCTACTACTATCACATTAGAATTTCTGTTAAGAGGTATTTATAGGTAGGTGAGTCCAAACCACTAGAGGGTAGAAGTTTTTAGCATGATCGACGACTGTTACCAATGCTTTAATGGAAAATTTGACCACATCGACAAACTGTTGCACACATCGGTCAACAGAAGTGAATGTTAAAAGTTTCAATACGTGATATTATTTTTACGGGGGTACAAATGTAAGTATTTATTAATAAGAATTTTATTTCTAAGTTTGATAAAATATTCAAAAAGAAAAAAGTGGGAAAGAAGTAATGAATAAAGAAATGATTTCATAGTTCAAAACCCTTTTCAATTAGTATAATAACGAAGGTATTGCCTAAAATACTTGGTTGTTTTGTAAGTGGTAAATTTTTTATCTGTCCTTAGGTCTAGTTTTCAAGTCTCGCTAAAGCCATTGCGTTTAGTTACTTTTGGAGAAAATAAAAAAAGGTCGATCGCTTGATGTGGGCTTTCGGTGATCGATGTGTGTTTCAATTAACCAATATGGTCGTGAATTGGCCGACGTGTTTGTCGACTGACGAATGTGTATCTTTGATTGAATGGCGTGGAAAAAAATTTCATTTATGTGTCGATAACGGTTGTCAATCATTCCTAAAATTTCCAACCTCTATTGGTCTTGATTCTCCCCCTTACAATATACCATGTGATGAAAATTCCAATGTATAAGAGAAAAACTATGGGTTTCCCTGGTGCTAAATTTCATTTTCATCCTTGGTAAGTCGAAATATATTTTATAGGATGGCCTGGGGAGTTTGCCTTGTCATTTGGAGAATTTTAGAAAAAAGTCATCGGTCGACCATTTTACGCGTAGGGTGACCGACATACGCGTGAGGTCCACACCTGATGCTGCCCAATGACCATGAATGAGTTTTTTGCAAGAGCGAGTTTCTCTCCTGGGAGAGTACCGAGTTTTCTTGTGCATGTGAGGTTCCTTCCCATGCACCAGATCGAGTTTCCTAATGGGACATCGATTGACCAACGGTTGCGTCGACTGGCCGACATTGCCTACTAATTTGCATCGATCGACCTACATTGCCCATTTTGGTTCATCACGTAGTCAATATTTCCTTGGTTCTAGGCATCACCTTACGTACTTGTTGGTTCATTTGGCTATCACCTTTCCGACTTTGGCTATTTTTGGGCTTCGATACTTTTTCAAAAAGGGATTTTTTTTCTTCATGAACTCCCACAGACATGCTCCTATAGGGACATCAATCAAAATTTCAATATGTGATACTATATTTAGGGGGTATAAATGTCAATATTTCTTAATGATAATATTATTTTTGAGGAGGATAACATAATAAAAAAGAAAAATGTAGGAAAAAAGCAAAGAATAAAGAAATGCCTTTATACTTCAAAATATTTTTGAAATAGTATAATAACAAAATTATTTCCTACCTTAGTTAATTGTTTTGTAAATGGTAATTTTTTTTTATCTAGTCTTAGGTCTAGGGTTCAAAACTCACTAAAGTTATTTCTTTTAGTTATTTTTGGGAAAAAAAGCCAAAAAATATCCGGTTAACCGAAATGCGCTTGGAGTCATCGACATGTGCGTTGATTGGCCGACGCGCGCTACGGTAGACCTCCGTGTACATCAATTGACATATGTGGCCAAAATTTCCATTGAAGCATCGATAAAGGTCATCTGTCATGATGAAAATTTTGAGCCTCTGGTGTTCTGGACTCACCCTTTTATAGTACCTCTTAACGAAACTTCCAAAGAGGTAGTAGTAGACATCAACTTCATTAAGAGAAATTTTTTAGGTTTTACCTGCTCCTAAAGTTCATTGTCATCCTCTGGAAGTCATAATACATTTCTAGGAAAGTTTTGGGAGCATTCCTAGGAATTTGAATTTTTTTTGGAAAAAATGCATCGGTCGATCGTTTTGCGCGGCTAACCCATGTGCTTATGAGGTTCCTTACTAAGCCCTACCCAGTGACTGTGACGATGTTTTCTTATGCATGCGAGGTTATTTATCAGGAGCGTACCTATTTTTCTCATCCACATGAGGTTCCTTCATGGGCGCCTGATAAAGTTTCCTCATGGGGCATTGATCGATCGACAATTATATTAGCTGACCGACATTGCCCTGCCATTGTCCGTCAGTTGTTTTGCTTTGACCATTCTTGTACATCACTTGGTTGGCATCGTCTTGGTTCTAGTTATCACCTTACATGGTTTTTGGATCATTTGGGCATCAACTTGCCAACTTTTCCTATTTTTGGCGTTGGTATTTTTTCCAAAAGGGCCTTTTCTCTCCATAAACTCCCATAGACAGGCACCTATAGGGACATTGATCAAAATTTTAATATGTGATTATATTTATATTTAATGAGAATGTTATTTCTAAGGTGGATAACATATTAAAAAATAAAAATGAGGGAAAAAGTAAAGAACGAAATGCATCTATACATCAAAATCATTTTCAACTAGTACAATATCTAAGTTATTGCCTATCCCAGTTGGTTGTTTTGGAAGTGGCAAATTGTTTATACACTCTTAGGTATAGCGTTAATGTCTTACTTCTTTTACTTACTTTTAGAATAAAGATTAAAAAAAAGTGTCAGTCGATGGACGTGCCATTCGATTAACTAACGTGTGCACCGGTTCATCGATATGCAGTTCGACTGAATGACATGTACGTTGATTGGCCTATGAGTTCTTTGGTTGGTTAACGTGTGTGTCTACTAGATGATATGGCCAAAGTTTTAATTTAAACGTCGGTAATAGGCATCATACATGCTAAAAATTTTGAACCTCTAGTGGTTGGAAATCACCCCCTTATAATACCTCTCAACAAAAATTTCAAAGTGGTAGCAATAGACATCAACTGTAATAAGAGAAAAAGTCAGTTTTTCCCCGGTGCTAAAGTTCATTTTTGTCCTTGGGAAGTCATAATGCATTTTTAGGAGGGTTTAGGGAACGTGCCTTAGCATTTGGAAAATTATGGAAAAAATGCATCGGTCTAACGTTTAGTTCGTCGGCTGATCGACGTGCGTGTGACATTCCTTATCAGACAATTCCTTATGACTGTGACCGAGTTTCCTTGAGTACACTAAGTTCTCTTCTAGGAGTGTATCAGGTTTTCTCGTCCATATGAGGTTCCTTCCCGGGCACTTGATCGAGTTTCCTAATGGGGCATAGGTTAACCAATGATCGTATCAGCTGTCCAAAATCGCCTTTCCATCGACTTGTCCATTTTTAGAAATTGCCTTGGTCCTATTCGTCACCTTACGTGTGTCATTTGGGCATCTCCTTTCCGAATTTCCCTATTTTTGGGCGTCCGTATTTTTCCAAAAGGACATTTTTTCTTCATGAACTCCAATAGAGAGGCACCTATTGGGACACAGATCAATATTCGAATACGTGATATTGTATTTATGGGGGGGGGGGGGTACAAATATCATTATTTCTTAATGAGAATGTTATTTCAAAGGTGGATAACATATTAAAAAGGGCAAGAAAAAGTAAATAATGAAGAAATTCATTTATACTTCAAAATCTTTTTTAACTAGTTTAATAACCGAGTTATTGTAGTTCTGAGTTGGTTGTTTTATAAATGGTAAATTTTTTGCCTAGTCTTAGTTATAGGGTTTAAGTCTCACGATGTGTGCTTCAGCTGACCGACATCTACGTTAGTTAGTCGATGTGCATTATTGTTGATCGATATGTCAGTTGGTTGTCTGATGTTGTGGCCATAATTTCCATTAAAGCATTGGTAACTCTCATCGGTCATGTTGAAAATTTTGAACCTCTAGTGATTGTAACACCTTGTGTGTTCGAGGACTTAGGAATTTAATTATTTTGGGAGAAATAGAATTATTATATTGGGAGAATTTAGATTTTTATTTTTCGAAGTCTTGAATGATAAATTAAAGTGTACAGTTGATTCGGGATGGGTTGAGATAATCGAAATGACTGCCCGAAAGTTGTATTTGGGTTTCAGAATATTTTGGAACTAGTACGACTCGAATATGATTAAACGAGTCATTTAAACTATGTATTATCGTTTAAAGTTCAAAATTATAAAAGATAAGTGTTATTTAATCTTGGAAGACTTAATATTATATCATTTGTGAGAAAGAGAAAACCCTAGAAAGAGAGAGAGGAAGAAGAGGAAGAAAAGAGAAGAGAAGAGAAGAGAAAAGCTTGGAGTTGGGAATTTCGGCTCAAATACACGGATTTAAGGAAGATTCAACATCTACAACTTTGAGGCAAGTGATTAAAATTTCTAAATATTTATGCGTGTATTTTATTTCATAATTTGTGGACAATTTAGTTGATGGTTGAATATTTATGAGAAAACCCTACTTTTGGAGATAAATCTTGCATTTGGATGGTATAAAGGGGTTTAATGGTATAAAAAATGTGTGGGATCATTTTTGAGATGATAACTTATTGCTGGAATGAGGAAGATTTGGGTTTTAGAAGTGTAGGATAAATCTTGTGAAGTGTAGAGTAAGGTTTTGGGGTACAAATCTCTTGGGAATAAAATTCTGCAGAACCGAACCAGTCTGGGTAGGAAAGCCGTATCGGTTCATTTTTAAGGAAATCAGATCGGTTCATTTTTAAGGGGCACCAAATCGGTCTGCCAATTAAAGGTTTCTTTTAAATTTTAGGAATCGGATTGGTTCATTTTTGGGGACCCGCGGTCTAGTCCAATCATTACTTTTGTCCAGTTCTTGTTTTACCATTTTTCATTTTGTTTTATTGCACCCTCAAATAGAGTGTAGTAAACATGTTTGGGAGATATTATGAGGGTTCATATTAGGACATAACTGAGGGGTCACTTTGGGGGTTATTCTGGAGACAATTATAAGAGAAAATTTGTATCATAACCTTTTGGAAAATCCTTCAAGGAAGGAGGATTCTTTTGAGGATGGTTACGAGCTATTATGGAGGCATATTTGGGAGTTTAACATGTCAGATTATTTCATAAATTCTTTGAGTAGTAGGAATTTACTTAACGCCAATTATGGACTAGATGAGAGAGAAATATTGTGTGTCCTTAGTGATGATTAATTGGGTGATTAGTTATATCTTAGGTGTGATGGATTAGTAAGTTTTAAGTGAGGGATGATAAATAAAATGAAATTGAAAGGTATGCGAGAGTGTATCGGTTAGTATAATGAGAGTTACATATATATAGCCGGAATCTTTACTTTTACATACGAATGTGAGATCGTATATATATATATATATATATATATATATATATATATATATATATATATATAGATAGATAGATAGATAGATAGATAGATAGAATGTATATACCTCGTGTGATGGTTTGTATATATGATGTGATTGAGTGTATATCTTGTGTGTATGATATATTATGTGAATCATACCCTCTAATGCTATCATGGGAAGTTGCACGATGTGGGTGAATCCCCCTAGCTTGAGGAGCAGGGAGAGTATAATCCCCAGGTCATAGCGTCCATGGTTTATTGCGTGATTTTATTAAGGGTGAGACGTGGTTGGTATGTTTTATCTCATTTTTGGGGAGGAACTATGGACGCTTCCCATTCGTTGTGATTAGGCACTTTCCAAGTCGATGTGAGATATTCCGACTATTGGTAACCCAGGGACATGTGAACGATCCCTCAGAAGATGATAGCATTATAGAAAAGGTTAGTATACATATGTTATGTGTGTTATGTATGTGTACTTATTGAGAATGATGATTTATGTATAATAAATATGTGCATTATTATAGAAACTCTATAGATAGCGTATGATATCTCAACATTATAGCTAGAGAAAGTTATAAAGATGTGCATTATGCTTTGTCTTTTGTAGCATGAGAGTGGATGAGTATACTGTAACACCTCGTAATTTTGAGGATTTAGTATTTAATTATTTTTGGGAGAAATAAAAATATTTAAATTGGAGAAACTTAAATTTATGATTTGGAGAATTATTTGAGTGGGAAGAATTATTTATATATGGCGACTTTAAGTTTAATTGTTCGAATAAATGTGTGTCGCATTTTTTAGGTCAAAATTGAAGAATGTTATAAAGTATTTCGGATGATAATTCTGAGTGAGCGGTTGAGTCCAGATGGATCGAGATAGTCAGAAAAAGTACCCGGGGTAGTAATTTTGTCTCAGGGCATTTTTTAGCATAACCGGGCCCACAAAGGGTGATTCAGGCCATTTTAATTAGGCCTCTATGGCCACAAACGGGATTAGGGATTTTAAAACTAATTGGGGAAGTGTTGAACGACAGTCAATAAATTCTAAACCTAGGGTTTGAGAGAGACACAGAGGAAACAAATCAAGAGCCAATTGGGGATCATTTGGAGTCAAATTAAGGGACAAATTGAGTGTTCGTCATCCAGCCATTCTCTACACCAACAGATCAGACTCTACGAACGATTCCAGGAAAGTGGTTAACTGTTGTGTTTATTCTTGATGATAATCAATTCATATTATGGGAGGTGTAAAACCTAAATTCGTTTTGGGATGGGGTATTGCATGAAATGGGTTTTTTATGAAATTTAATCGGTTGAGTGATTTGACAGTCCAATTGATATTATGGAAGTATTCAGTATTGATTGACATTAGAACCAAACCAGAACACTAGTGTTAGAGATGAATTTATTGGAATTATGGGATCATATTTGTTAATGGTAATTAGGATTTTTCCATAGGAATTTGTGTTCTTGAGTGGGTGAAGATTTGTGAAAATCAATGATGCTAAAAGGTTTAAACGATGATTAGAGTTCGTAATAGATGTAAAAAGATGGTAAATATGATGTATTGGGATTGGAATTTCAGATAAGAAAGCTTGAATTTTCGTTAATGGCTGAGACAGAATCGGAGAAGAATAATACCTTCTCGATCGATCAATCGATGGAAAGGATCGATCGATCGACGGTCGAGGATTTTCGACAGTTAGGCCAGTTTTATATATAAAGGGAAATTAATTTAAGATTTAATTTCCATGCAATATTTAATGATAAATAATTATGAAGTACATATTCCTAACAATTATAGGGAAAAGTAATTGGGATTAAGGAGGATTTACGTGAGGCACTTTATGGATAAAGTTGGGGAATTAGATTCCAAATTCATTATATATGGATTGAGTGAGAAAGTCCAAGTATATTGGTTGAGCGATGCCAAGGTATTAAAATGAATTGATGTGTAAATTAATTAAATTAGAGTCGAGTCATAGACTCGGGCAAGTATTACATTTAGTGTGTAAATTATTTATATTAGAGTCGGACCATAGACTCGGAGGAAATATTATATTAATTAATGGGTGAATTAATTAAATTAGAGTCGGACCGTAGACTCGGGAAGGTAATAAAATAAAATAATGAGAAAATTAATTAAGTTGAGTCAGACCAGAGACTCGGGAAAGTACATGCTAGTGTTACGGGTTTTGAGTACACGGTAAAGTTAGGGTTTATGTTATGTATATACGGTGTAGTGATAGTATATATATGTGTATATATTGTGTGTGCTATTAAATATCAGTGACTAGATATTTATTTAATTTATATACTCTAGTGCTATCAAAGGAGGTTGCGCGATGTGGGTGAATCCCCTAGCTTGAGGAGTAGGGTGAGTATATCCCTAGGTCATAGCGTCCGATATATGGGTGAGGTGCGCATCTCACTTTCAGGGAAGGAATATGACTGCCTCCACTACGTTTATATTTTGGGCCAAGTTGGTGAGCGATTTCCGACTTGGGTAACTAGGTTATGTGAGCACACCTAGTGAGATATCACTTTAGAGGGAATCATCCGGTGAGGGTATACTCGGAGGGATGGATATACATCAGGTGTGCACAATAGTGGAGGGGTGAGTATGTCCTCAAGAGAGTGCGACACTAACTTAAATATGAAGCGCATTCATGCATTTTTAATACTGCAGTTAATTCACTTGCTAAAATATTTTCAAAATGTTTTGGGTTCTAACCCTTGCTATAAAACTACTTTCAATACCTTTTAGGTGTCCAACCACAGGGATACCAGACTTGATATTCTATTCCAGGGACACGTAGCTGCGGCACATGTGGATTCTAGCAGGAGCTTGGATTAGACGCATCGTTCATTCTTTCCTAGAGTAGGAATCAATTATCAGTTTCAGTTTTACTCAGGGTTTGTCGTCCAGACTTTTCAGTAGAGTTTTTAGGTTTATTTAGTTAGTTGTTGGATGTTTATATTGGATTATTTACTTTGGTGGCCGATGGTTTATTCGACAAGTAGTTAAATTAATTATTCAGTTGATTTAATTCAGTGTGTGAATGGTTTTTATTTATTTCCGCATGTACTATTTTATTTAATTAAAAAGTTAAAATTTGGCACCAGCTTTTTGGAATACTAGGTGGTTAGTAAGTTTTAAAAAGTTTTTCGACAGCGATGCTAAGGATGAACCAACTGGGATTACTGTTTTAATTTGATATAGGATTGATCGTCCGGTATTCTACTAGGCGGGGTGTCACAGATGGTATCGGAGCATCAGGTTCTAGTGTCCTTAGGATCTATGCGGCTTTTCACATTTCAGCTTAGCATTCTTTAGAAAAAGGTTTTTAAATGTTTAAAAAATTCCTAAAAAATATTAAAAATTGTAGAAAATCAATTTAATATAATTTTTAACACACACACACCTAATATGTGAAAAATGTAACTGAAAATATGCAATCCTAGAGTGTTGTGTGTTGGTTTTCTACCTGTAGAACCATCTTCTTATTCATGAAGATATTTATGAATCTCGAAGAGGCAATGAGGCTTAGGGTAAACATAAGGATGACACAAATTTTGTCTCTATTTCCAAACTACATAAGCTCCCATATATTAGTCTAAAGTAAGTCATATATATAGTGTGCTTCATTAGCTTATGGTTCATAGGTCATGGTGCCAATCGAAATTGGTCTTCTAACTCACATAGTCTAGACATATGGCCCATAGGAGAATACTACAAAGCGTAGACTGGATCTAGACCTAATAGAAGAAAGAAGAGAAGATGCTGAAGTTAGCAAGCTTCCTATAAACAGAGAACAAAAAAATTCTACAATAAGAGACTGAAGGTTCGATCATTGTCAGTTAGGGACATAGTTTTGAAGAAGACTTGGAAAAAACCAAACAAACTCCACATAAACTGGCATGGCCCCTACAGAGTCATTGAAGAGACGGTCCCAGGAACGTATCGTCTTGAAAACTTAGAGGGAGATACATTATCCAACCCTTGGAATGCCGACCATCTCAAGAAATATTATCAATAGGAATTTTTATGAATCTCTTTTATCAATATAACATTGTATAAAAAAGAATGTTATGAATGAAAAGTTTCCCAAGTGTTCTCTCCTATTTTATTGCATGAGTAACCCAAATTTTATGTAGCAGTTCACACTAAGATATAGAACATCATTCATGGTGAAGTAGCCTCACCTTATTCTTGGGGACATGACAGTTCGAACGGGGAAAACATCATTCAAGGACTCTCAATACCATCGAGAGGGGGGAACAATAGCTTAAACATCATTAACTTGGTGGAAAAACTCTCTCGGTCGAGATGACAGTATACGGACAAGATTGCTCTCGTCCATAGACTCTCAAAACAATGAGAGGGGACTTATGATTAAACACCATAATTTGGTGACTTCAAATTATAAAATCACTTTATTGTGGTTCATCTTAGACATCATTAACTCTATGAAAAAACTTACTCAGCCCAGACGACAATATATTGACAAGATTGCTCTCATCCATACACCTCAAAACGACGAGAGGTGACTTATGATTAAACAACATAATTTGGTGAATTTAAATTATAAAATCACTTCATTGTGGTTCATCTTAAACATCATTAACATGGTGGAAAAACTCCCTCAGCGAAGACGACAGTATATGGACGAGATTTTTCTCGTCCATACACCCTCAAAACGACGAGAGGGGACTTATGATTAAACACCATAATTTAGTGAATTCAAATTATGAAATCACTTTTCTGATTATTTTTGTCTTATCTGAGGACGAGACGACGTGTGAAAAAAGTTGTTAACTGGTGATCTCAAGATTATAAGCCATTTAATTATGGTTACTTGTTCAATCATCAGAAGAATTCACACATGCAAATAAATAAAGACGACTTATATAGACGAGATAAAGCTCCATTCATGCATTCATGAAAATATGAAAGTAAACTTGGTACAAAATTATGTTTAAGTACAAAAGTCAGTGAAATCATTAGTGTTCACAGAGTGGGAAATTACATCCATAAAAGGGTATTGATCACAGATGACCACCCTACAAAACTGGCTGAAGAATGGTGTTTACTCCATCTATATTAGCCTCATCCTAGACCCCTCCAACACCATTAATAGCATCCCCGGTTTGGTCACCCCTAACTTTATCGGCAGCATCAGCATCCAGAGGGGTCTTAGTTGTAGCCATTAACTCCACATACTCTGGACCCGCGTCCATTAGGAGATCCTCCAAATCAGGTTCTTCTAGCTCAGGCCTTATGGAATACATGACCTTAGAGAATTTGGTTGCGACCCAACAACAAGCCATCTTGATACCTCTTTCTAGATAGACGATGCAAAAATTACCAAATTCATTTGATGCTTTGGAAGTTTCAATAGTCCCGTCTCTGATCTTCTGAATCGCCTCGATCGACAGGGCATCATCTTTAGCCTTTCGGACATAATTAGTAAGGTATATGGCATGTTTGGCAAAAAGGGCAGAAAAATAATCTTATTTTGCTTTAAGAAGGTTGTCCTCTATCGTTCCAGATTCCCCTATCGTCTTCCATTAATTAAGAGCTTTTCAGAAATCAGTTTAGCTCTCCTTCAGCTTTTGTTTTAGTTCAACCTTAGACTCCAATGCCCTCTCAGCCTCTTGAACCTTGTGATAATTCTCTTGCATACATTTAGTGGTCGAGGCAAAGGTACAAATAGGCCGTAGAAGAAATAAAAACCATGGTGTCAAGATAAACAAAAGTAATATGAGACGAGAAAAAAATCTTAATAAGAGAAGCAAATACCTGAGCCATGAGGTGGAGGAAAAAGTCAAAAACTTGAGGAGGAGGCATATTCCTCAAGAAATCGTAGTCCTCTTTGGAGGTAACTGTTAGCATATCCCTCTTTGACCTTGTAGCTGAAGGAATGATAGAACTTGGATAAGCTAAGCCGTACTATGTTACTCATCCAGAAATTTTCAAATGAGTCCCTAGAGAAAGAGCTTGGCCCTGAAGAACTGGGCATCTTATAAGGGCGTGGATTCACTCTCTGTCGAGCATGTTTTTCATAACGGATGTCAGGAGAGATTGATTAGAGAGTTTTATTTTATTCGACCTCTACTAGGGTCAGCCGAGTAGCGATCATCTTCTTAGTTTAATTCTTATCAGCCGTCTGCTTCTTCTTAGAGAGGGCATTATGAAGGCTTGGGACATTTATTTTCCAAAACACTTTAGAAATGTGAGAAGGGAAATCTTCAAAGGAAAAGCAGAGATGATTAGTCATAAAAATCAGCGTCTAAAAAGGACTTGAAAAAAAGGTTTAGTGGCTCACATTGCTAGGCTAGGGGGTCAACCCTCAATCCAGCCTTCTCCAGAAAGGCGTGAGTCATTACATCCTCAAATTTAGGAATGGAAACTTCCTTCCCTTGGCTATTAATATATTTTAACCTCTCTTAATTGGCAACACTAAGGCCAGGGTCTAACTTGTCTGGCAGGGAGGGGTTTTGCCCATTGGCAAGGAACTCTTAGCTCATCATTAGAAGGCTCGGTACCGATAAAAAATTCCCAAGCCCTAGAGATGAAATAGAACCTCTGGTTCTAGTAATGATTGGATGTTTAGGAGATCGCAACGATTTTTTTATAGGGTTTTGCCCCTAGGTGATAATAGCTAGACTGGGTCCTAGAAGACGAGACATTGTAACAAGATTTGAATATTTCAACTGAAGGATCGTCAATATACTCATTAATCCACAGGGAAACATAGCCAAGAATGATTCGCGATGAATTTGGTGCTAATTGAGAAGAGGTAAGTCCCAAGCTGGACATAATAGCTCAGATAAGGCAATCTAATGCCAACCTTGAACATTTTCTCATATGCGACAACTTCACCTTCATAGCCACCATGTAATCTCTCACCCTCGGTCGGGACCCTCATGACGACGTCAGACTTAATGCCATACAAATGTCTCCAAAGGAGAAGGTCAGACTCTCTCATAGTGGATTGAAAGTTCTCAGCATATGTGTAATCGACGATTTCCTCGGCTTCAGATTCATCACCATCATCGATCGCATTGATTGTCACTATCCCATTTTCAACTTCTAGAGACCGTTCTTGAAACCTCTCTTGAAACTCACTGTTGGTCATGGAACTGAGAGGGATGGCAGGTGGAGGAACAACCACGTTGACTCTCAGCTCGACAGGGTTTGAGATGGTTTTAATTGAGTAATTATTATCACTTAAAGACCCATCGTCCATAATTTGGACTAAAGAGTCATCTTGACCATAGGACTCGACCTGGCCTGAGGATGACATCCGAGATGATCTATCAGCAGTCTTAGACCCACCGGATGTGTGGGTGATACCCTTATAGACTCTTCAAAAGAATCTCTACTGTCGGCCAGAGCCGAGGACGAGTTAAGCATCTCAGAAGAGGAGAACAGAATAGTCTTCAAAGGAATGGGAAAGATTGAATGAATGAAGTGTGAGTCGGCTTGATGTTTAGTCTTTGCTTCATTCTTTATCTTACTAATCTCCTGGAAATACCTCTCTCTTATATCAGGAAACTCCTCTACCAATGTATACAACTTCCTCAGCATCAAAGAAGCCATGGCTACACTTGTGCAATTGAGGAGTTAAAATGCACAAACAACTTGAGATTTGAGTAAGTTTGACTAAAATATTAAAAAAGGAATTTAAACAGTTTCAGAAAGAACAGCCAAGAATACTCCTTGAATTTCATCAGAGAAGATAACCAGAGACTCACCAGAGTTGACTGAAAAACTAAAGGGGGGGGGGGGAGCCAGAAACAAGTGGCTAAAATCCTAACCAACTTCCAAACTCAAAAACTCCTAAAACTGACCCTCTAACATCCTTGAACCTACCTAAAACCACTGTCGAAAAATGCAAGGCATTCGCTAGAAAATCCCATAATTTGAAATTTCATAAAATCAATGGAAATGCTAGAAAGCAAAGATGAAGGGAAGTACCTAGAAGGTGTAACTGGACTGACGATCACTAGGGACTTAGAAAAGTCATCAAAAAATCTTGGACAGTAGAGGAAAGAGAAATGTCTAGAACAAAAATCTTAGAGAGTGGTAGAAGCGCGCACAAGAGAAGAAAGAGAAATGAAATAATTTTTAGATTTCAATATCCCAAAATGATTCTGCACAAGTTTCAAGTCACACCATCATTTCAGGCACAAAACGCTAAGCATTTAGCCATCATTTATGCCTCGATTAGATACAACCCTATGAGAACTATGACATCTATCACATCAAACCTATAGTCTACATCATCATTTCAGTCTACTTGATGATTGTCTCAGCAACAACTACCATCAATATCTTCAGACATTATTACCCCTCAGCCTCCTCCTCACATCTGAGACTAAGGGTTAGCGCCTGATTGATATGCTAAGTATAGCCCTGTCCCAGATATGGATTACCTCTGCCAAAGACAACATGCAACAATCAGTCCCTTCTAGCGATTTATGCCTTGGCCACGAACTCAGCCCGCGTTGACTCGTCCTCAGCCTCTTGAACCCTCGCCCTCAGACTCTTGACCCCTCGTCCTTTAGTATCAGTCAATGTGCTTAACATCATTGATCCTACGAACTATATTCCCTCGTCCTCGGCCTTCCTCAGGATGATGACGATATCTAGAGACAACTAAAGCATGACATATGTCAATTCCTCGGTGAACTACATCTCTATAATTTGGCATTGGCCTGGACGAACAACCAATCATAAACAGCTGGCAGAACGCGTGGGAGTGTGTGCGTGGGTTATTAATCCACGTGTACCAAAACCGTTGTAACAATATCTCCTCACATGTGAGGAAATATTTCATCATCATGATCTATATGTGACAGTGATGGATGGCTCGACCATATTGGCTGGAACATTCAACATATGATTATTTCATGCTTGGGGGGTACACTACACCCCCAACACTATATATACTTGTATTTTACATCTTTCTAAAGGATGGATAATGGTAACCCTAGCTAACCTATGTCAAAATAACAGTAGAGAGAGAAAGTGAGTGAAATGTATCACAAGGCCGTTAGGCCCCAAGTTTATAGTGAAACTCACCCACCCCTATAAATTAGAGTAGGCCTAATTGGCTAAACCGCTTATATACGTGTGTTACCTCCTCCTCGCCTCATCTCTTTCTATATTTACATATCTATTTACACTCCATTGTTATACTGAATTGAGCTCACACCTAACATTTACTTGGTCGCACCATTTCTGGTATCATCAACTGTGACCAAGTTTTCTTGTACGCTTTAGGTTCTCTCTCTAGAGCGTACCAATTTTTTTCATCCATGTGAGGTTCCTTCACGGTCACATGATCGAGTTTCCTCAAAGAGCGTCGGTCGACCTGACTGACATTGCCTTGCCATTTTGCGTTGGTTAATTGAATTTGCCAATTTTTGGGCATCACTTAGTTGGCATTGCCGTAGTTCTAGGCATCACCTTACGTTCTTTTTGGGTAATTTGGGTATCAACTAGCCTACTTTGACTATTTTTTGGCATTGGTATTTTTTCCAAAATGTCAATTTTATGAACTCCCACAGACAAGCACCAGTAGGGACATCGATCAAAATTTCAATATATGATATAGTGTTTATAGTGTGTAAAAATGTCAATATGTCTTAATGAGAATGTTATTTCTAAGGGGGATAGCACATTCAAAAAGAAAAGAAAGTAAAATGTATAGAATAAAGAAATTCTTTTATACTTAAAACCCTTTTTCAACTATATAATAACTAATTGGTTTTTTTGGAAGTGGTAATTTTTTTGTCTAGTCCTAGATCTTGGGTTTAAGTCTCACTAATGCCTTTCTTTTAGTTACTTTTGGAATAAAATTTTAAAAATGGTCAGTTGGCAAATGTGCACTTCGGTTGACCGATGTGTGCGTCGATTGGCCAACATAAGCTTTGACTGACTGATGTGTGCATATGTTTGCTGACTTGTGTGTTGGTTGGACGATGTGGCCAAAATTTCCATTGAAGCATTGGTAATAGTTGTTAGTCATGCTTAAAATTTTGAACCTCTAGTTGTCCAGAGTCACTCCTTATAATACATCTATATGAAAATTCCAAAGTGCAAAAGTTCATTCTCATCCTGAGGAAGTCATAATACGTTACTGGGAAGGTCTGGGGAGAATGATTTGGCATTTTAAAATTTATGAAAAAATGCATCGATCGACAGCTTTGCACATCGGTTTATCAATATGCGTGTGAAGTTTTATATCGGGCACTGCCCAGTTATTATGTACGAGTTTTCTTATGCGTGGGATATTCACTCCCGAGTTTTTCATATGCATGAGGTTCCTTTTCGAGTACCTTATCGATTTTCATCGTGGGGCGTCAATCGATCGATGGTCGTGACCTTGACAGACATTGCCTTGCTGCGTCGATCAACCAACTTCACCCTTTTTTGGGCAAAACTTGGTCGACACTACCCTTGTTGGGTCATTTGGTCATCAACTTGCAAACTTTGCCTATTTTTGGGCGTCGATAATTTTTCCCAAAAGGCCCTTTTTTATCATGAATTCCCACTGACAGGCACTTATAGGGACATCGATCAAAATTTTAATATGTGATATTGTTTTTATGGGGTTAAAAATGTCAATATTTTTTAATGAGAATGTTATTTCTATGGTGATAACATATTAAAAAAAAAAGCTAGAAAAAAAAAGTAATTCCATAACGTACTTGGTTGTTTTGGAGAAAAAATCAAGGTTGTTTTGGAAGTGGTAAATTTTTGGTCTGGTCTTAGGTCTAGGTTTCAAGTCTCACTACACTTATTTATTTTAGTTACTTTTGGAAAAAAATATTTGAAAAAGTGTCGGTTGATCGGCGTACGCTGCGATTGACCTTCAAGATCGTCGTTTGGCTGACGTGCATTTCGATGGAATTACGTGGCCAAAATTTAGCTTTAAGCATCGGTAACGGTTATCGACCATGCTAAAAATACTGAACCTCTAGTGGTCTGGACTTACCCCCTTATAATACCTTTAATTAGAATTCTATAGTTTTTTAACTAGTATAATAACTGAGGGTCTATTTGATTCAAAAGTGAGCAAAAGTGAGGATGGCAAAAAATTTCGTGAATAAAATTTGCAAAATTTACCTAATTTTCTCACCTGAGGCTATCAAACAATTAATAGGCGAAATTAAAGTCAATTCAATTAGTTTATTTAAATATTTTTTAAAAACATTATTGAACAATTTTAAAACATATTTATAAAACTGTTTTATTACAGTTTTTATAAAACATTATTAAAACAACTTTTAAAATAGTTTTTTACAACATTTTTACAAAACAGTTTTTTAAAACAAACTTTACAATATTCGAAACAGTTTTTTGATTATGCAAAAGAGTTTTTAAACCTTTTAAAACAGTGCTTTTAATAGTTTTAAAACATTTTTTTATTAAAAAAATTTTAAAATTATTTTTAAAATAGTTTTAAAACTGTTAATTACATTTTTAAAATACTTTTGGAACAGTTTTTTAACAGTTTTTAAAACAATGAACTTTTAGACAAAGGAAAACCCGAGTTTTTCTCTTATTGCACATGATGTCTACTGCTACCATTTTGGAATTTCCTTATGAGGCTATTATAGGTTCAAAATTTTCCGAATGATCGACTACCATTATCGACGCTTCGATTGAAATTTCGGCCACGTTAGCCAACTGACGCACATGTCAGTCAACCAAAGGGCACGTCGGTCAACTGACACTTTTTTTTAAAATTATTTTTCCAAAAGTGATCGAAAGAAATGGATTTAGTGAGACTTTCACCCTAGACCCCAGACTAGACATAAAATTTAGCACTCCCCAAATAGCGAACTAGGACAGGCAATAACATAGTTATTATAATAGTTAAAAAATGGTTTTTAAGTATAAAGGCTTTTTTTATTCTTTATTTTTTTCTCGCCTTTTTCTTTATGAATATATTATCCACCTTAGCAATAACATTCTTATTAAGAAATATAGACATATTTACCCCTCGTAAATACAATATTACATATTAAAATTTTGATCGATGCCCCAATAAGTACCTACTTGTGTGAGTTCAAGAAGAAAAAAAGCCTTTTTAGAAATAATAGGGCAGCCAAATTTCTTTCCAAAAAGTCAAAAAGTCGATGATCAAATGACCCGACCAGAACGTAAGGTGCCTAAAACCAAGGAAATTATAGCCAAGTGATGCTCCAAAATTAGCAAAGGCGGTCGGCCAAAGCACAACTCAATGTCGGTCAGTCGATGCGACCGATGATCGATTAACCCAAAACTCAACCAATTTTCAGAGAGTGAACCCTAGGAGCAAGAGAAAATGCGGTACGCTCCTGGGAGAGAACAACAAGCATTCAAGAAAATTCATTCACAATCAATGGGAAATGGTTGGTAAGGAATTTGATGGTCACATCAATCAACCGACGTGCAAAACTGTTAGGCGACGCATTTTTCAACTAAGGCACTCTCCTCAGACCTTTCTAATAACATATTATAATTTCCTAATGATGACAATGAACTTTGGCACTAGGGAAGCCATAGTTTTTCTCTTATTGCAATTGATGTCTATTATTATCACTTTGGAATTTTCGTAAAGAGGTATTATAAGTGGGGTTAGTCTAGACCACTAGATGTTTAAAATTTTTAGCATGATCGACGACCATTACAGATGCTTAAATGGAAATATTTTCCATGTTGGTCTGTCGAAGTACCCCCTTTTTGAATATTTTTTCCCATAAATAACTAAAATAAATGGGTTTTGTGAAACATGAACCCTAGACCTAAGACTAGAATAAATGCATTTCTTTATTCTTTACTTTTTTCCCTGCATTTTTTAAATATAATCCACCATAGAAATAATATTCTCAATCAGAAATGTTGACATTTTTATCCCCTATAAATGCAATATCTCGTACTTAAATTTTGATCGATGTCTCTATAGGTGCCTATCTCTGTGAGTTCATGTAGAATAAAGGCGCTTTTGGAAAAAATACTGACGCCCCAAAATAGGTGAAGTCGACAACGTGATGGAAAAAATACCCAATAAGAATGTAAGGTGATTCCTAGGGAGAAGGCAATGTTGGACAAGTGATGCCCAAAAATGGGCAAAGTCGGTCGATCAATGCATAGTGGCAAGGCAATTTCTGTTGGCCGACGCGATCGTCGATCGACCGATGCCCCATGAGGAAACTCGATTAGTGCTCGGGAAGGAGCATCACGCGAAAGAGAAAACTTGGTAATATCCAAAGAGATAACCTCGCGCCTGCATAAAACTTGATCACAGTCATTGGGCAGTGCCCGATAAGGAATCTCACGGGCACGTCCAGCTGAAGTGCAAAACGGTCGACTGACGTATTTTGTCCAAACTTCTCAAAATGCCAAGACATAGTCGCCAAACCTTCCCAACAACGTATTATGACTTCCCAAGGATGAACATGAACTTAGTCAGTGAGGAAAACCCGACTTTTTCTCTTATTGTAATTAATATGTACTGTTACAACTTTGGAATTTTTGTTAAGAGGTATTATAAGGGGTGATTCCAAACCACTAGAGGTTCCAAATTTTCATCTTGACCGCCGATCGTTATGAAGGTTCAATGGAAAAATTTTCCACCTCAACCTCTGGGAACATGTTGATCAATCGTAGTGAACGTCGGCTAATTGACGCACACAACACTTAAACAAAAGGCTAATCGACGCACATGTTGTTCAGCCAAAGTGCAAGTCGGTTAAATGACACTTTTTTAATTTTTTTGAAAAGTAACCAAAAGAAATGGTTTTAGTGAGACATAAACCCTCGACCTAAGAGTAGATTTTTTTTTACCAATTCTAAAACAACCAACTACAATAGGCAATAACTTAGTTATTAAACAAGTTGAAAATTATTTTGAAGTCTAAAGGCATTTCTTTAATCTATACGTTTTTCCCGAATTTTTCTTTTTTAATATGTTATCCACCTTAGAAATAACATTCTAATTACAAAATGTTCAAATTTGTAACTTTGTAAATACAACATCACATATTGAAATTTTGATCAACGTATCTGTAGGTGCCTCTCTGAGGGAGTTCATGACGAAATAGGCCCTTTTGCAAAAAAATATTGATGCCCAAAAATAGTCAAAGTCATCAAGGTGAGAGACAAATGACCCAAAAAGCACGTAAGTATAGCTTAGAACCAAGGAAATGTCATCCAAGTGACACCAGAAATGGGCATAGTCGGTCAATCGACACACAATGGCAAGGAAATTTCGATTAGCCGATGCGAACATCGGTTGACTGACACCCCCTGAGGAAACTTGATCAGGCAATAGGGAAGCGACCTCACGCGTACGAGAAAACTCGATACTCTCCAGGGAGAGAACCTCGCACGTGCAAGATCAGTTACATTCATTGGGCAATGCCCGTAAAGGACCTTACTAGCACATCATTCAACCGACGTATAAAATAGTCGACCAACGCATTATTTAAAAATTCTTCAATGCTAAGGCACGCTCCCCAAACCTTCCTCTTAATGTATCACGGGGAAGAACCTTAATTTTGGCACCCGAGAAAAACCAATGTTCTCTATTATTTCAGTTAATGTCTATTACTACAACTTTCAAATTTTCAATAAGAGGTATATTATAAGGGGGTGCGTACAAACCACTAGAGGTTAAAAAATTTCTGCATGACTGACGACCGTTACCGATGGTTCAATATAATTTTTTTCCACTTCATTGGTGAAATGAAGCTCACGCATGCCAACTAATGCACACATAGATCAACCAAAATGCACATTGACCAGACAACGCACAATCGATCAGCCAAAAAGAACATCAATTAATCGATAATTTTTTGAATTTTTTCTGAAATGTAACTAAAAGAAAATGCTTTAGTGAAAATTAAACCCTAAACCTAAGAATAGACAAAAAATTTACAACTTCCAAAACAACAAACCGAATAGGCAATAAATTAGTAATTATACTAGTTGAAAAACATTTTGAAGTATAAATGCATTTCTTCTATTCTTTACTTTTTACTCGCATTTTTATTTTGTAATATGATATCCACCTTAGAAATAACATTATGATTAAGAAATATCGATATTTTGACCCCCTGTAAATACAATATCATGCATTGAAATTTTTATTGATGCCCCTATAGGAACCTGTGTGTGGGAGTTCATGAAGGAAAATGGCCCTTTGAAAAAAATATCGACGCCCAAAAATTGGAAAGTTGGCAAGGTTATGGCCAAATCACCCAACAAGCACGATAGGTGATAACTAAAATCAAGGCAATGTCATCCAAGTGATGCCAAACAATGGGCATAGTCGGTCGATTGACACACAATAGCAAGGAAAAATTGGCCAGTCAACGCCCCGTGAGGAAACTCAATCGGGTGCCCAGGAAGGAACCTCATACACATAAGAGAACGCGGTACTCTCCTGGGAAAGAACCTCTCACACCAAAGAATACTCAATCACATTTATTAGGTAGTGCCCAATAAGGAAATTTATGCGCACGTCGGCCAATTGATGGGAAAAATGGTTGAGTGACGCATTTTTTAAAATTTCTTCAAATGCCAAGGCACGCTATTCAAACCTTCCCAGCAACATATTGTGACTTCATGAAGAAAAAACTGAACTTTGGCACTAGGGAAAACCTGAGATTTTCTATTATTGCAGTTAATGTCTACTGCAACCACTTCATCGGTCAAACTAAATGCATGCTTACCAACTAATGCATACGCTGATCAACCAAGATGCACATCAGCCAAACAACGCATACGTCGGTTAGTCGAAGTGCACATCGATAATTCGATAATTTTTTTGAATTTTTTTGAAAAGTAATTAGAAGAAATTGGTTTATTGAGAGTTGAACCCTATACCTAAGACTCGATAAAAAGTTTACCGCTTACAAAACAACAAACTAGGATAGGTAACAAATTAGTTATTATAGTAGTTGAAAAACATTTTGAAGTACAAATGCATTTCTTTATTCTTTACTTTTTTCCTACATTTTATTTTTTAATATCTTATCCACCTTAGAAAGAACATTATGATTAAGAAATATTGACATTAGTACAACATGTAAATATAATATCACGTACTGAAATTTGATTGATGTCCCTACAGGTGCCTGTCTATAGGAGTTCGTGAAGAAAAAAAGGTCATTTTGGAAAAAAATACTGATTCCCAAAAATAGGCAAGGTTAGTAAGGTTAGGCCCAAATGACATAACAAGCACGTAAGGTGATGCCTCGAACCACGGAAATACCGGCCAAGTGAGGCCCCAAAAGTGGCAAGGTCAAAAAATTCAAGATAATGTTGGCCAGTCGATGCGAAATAGGTCAATCAAAGCCCCATAAGGAAACATGATCAGTTGCCTGAAAGAAACCTCATGTGCATGAGAAACTCAGTACCCTCTCGAGGGAGAACCTCGTGAGATTAAGAAAGCTTGGCCACAATCATTGGGCAATGCCTGGTAAGAAACCTCAAGCGCACCGGGGATGGATGCAATATCATGTATTAAATTTTGATCGATGCCTCTATAGGTGCCTATGTGTGGGAGTTAATGAAGAAAAGGAAAAAAATACCGACGCCTAAAAATAGGAAAAGTAGGCAGGGTGATGGATAAACCACCCAATAAGAAAAAAAAGGTGATACCTAGAACCACGAAAATGTCAGCCAGTTGATGCCAAAAAAATTGGCAAAGTCGGTCGATCGACGCAAAATGGTAAGGCAATGTCTGTTAGCCGACACGATCGTCAAATGATTCTTGACGAGGAAACTCGATCTAGCACCGGGGATTGAACCTCATGAACACGAGAAAACTGGGTATGATCCAAGGAGAGAACCTTGCGCACATAATATAGCTTAGTCACAGTCATTGTGTAGTGCCCGATAAGTAATCTCACGTGCACGTTAATCAATCGACTATCAATCGGTGCATATTTTTACAATATTCTCCAATTGCTAAGGCTCGGTCCACAAACCTTCCCAGCAACATATTATGACTTTACAAGGACAAAATTGAAATTTTCCACCAACGAAAACCTTAGTTTTTGTCTTATTACAGTTGACATCTATTTCCACCACTTTGGAATTTTATTTAAGAGATATTATAAGGGTGGCGAGTCCAAACCAAATATCTTTCATGACCAATGGACCTTACCAACGTTTCAATTGAAATTTTTTCCACGTCGAACAATTGAAGAACATGACGGACTCTACCATTCAAAATTCATGCCAGCCAACCGATGCACATATCGGTGCCGCGAAGCAGACGTCAACCAATTGATGCACACGACGGTTAACTGAAGCGCATGTCGATCGACCGACACTTTTTTTTTCCAAAAGTAACTAAAATAAATGGCTTTGGTGAGACTAAAATGAAGAGCATCAAGGCTTGTGAGGGCGTCGAGCCTTGTGTACGTATTATGTCATGTCCATTGTAATTTTGTACTTAGTAGACTTGTGGCTGGGCCGTCCGAGGTTTTTCCCGTTGTTGATTTTCCTCGTACATCAAGGCATTGTGTATGTGTTTAATATTATCTTTCTTATTCACCTGGATGCATGGTTAGGTTTAATAAGATAAAATTTGATTTAACCATTAAAAGTTGTTTAATTGGTGATTAATTATACCGGGTAATGTTAGTGTAATTTAATTCAAGTTGGTTTTAATATTTTGACAAAATTAACATTTGTTTTATTTGGCCTAATTTATAACTTGAATTAATTTTGTTTAAAATAAAATTTTAAATATTCGTTTAATGTTATTTTCTTTTTTGAATGAAATTTAAAATTTTGAATATTCAGGAACTTTCACAATATAATTTTAAAAAATGGTCTTCATCAAGTGGTATCAAGAGCATATCTTATAATTTAAAGGAAATCACATTCTCAACTATTGATGCTTCAACGAAAATCTTGTCTATGTCGGCCAACCTAGGCACACATCGGTCAGTCGAAGAGCACGTCGGTTGACCACACTTTTTTTTTTCAAAAGTAACTAAAAAATGGTTATAGGGAGACTTGAACACTACACCTAAGACTACACAAAAAATTAACAACTTCAAAAAAAACCAACTAGGATAGGCAATAGCATAGTTCTTTATTTTAATTACTTTACTGGTCGAAAAAGGTTTTGAAGTATAATGACATTTCTTTATTCTTAACTTTTTTAGCCTTTTTCTTTTTGAATATGTTATCCACCTTAGAATTAACATTCTCATTAAGAAATATAGACATTTGTCCCCTCTGTAAATTCAATATCACGTATTGAAATTTTAATCGATGTTCCAATTGCTGCCTGTCTGTGGGAGTTCATGAAGAGAAAAAGGTCCTTTTAGAAAAAATACCAATTCTAAAAAATAGGCAAATTTGACAAAGTGATGCCCAAATGACCCGGCAAGAACGTAAGATAATGACTGTAACCAAGGCAATTTCAACCAAGTGATGCCTAAAAAATGCAAGTCGGTCGACCGATGAACACTGGCATGGCAATATCGGCCATTCCATGAGAACGTCGGCCAGTCGACACCCCAGAAGGAAACTTGATTAGACGCTTGTAACACCCCGTAATTTTAAAACTTTAATAGTGTGTTTTAAATTAAAAGTCAAAAAGGTATTATTCATTTATTTATTTTTTTGGTGAAATTAAATTTTTTTAACAATTGAAAGGTGGACTATTTAATTAAAATATTTTGTTATTAAAATAAAAATATTTTTTTCATGGGGGTTCCGATTTTTTTTAATATGTGTTGATAAACCCTTATATTTTATAAATGTTATAAACCCAAACATTAAATTTTTGGCATATTAAAAAGGTGTATTCCTTGTAAATTTTAATATCATATTATTTATACCTTTCTTTACATATGATGGAGGTGAGAAAGAGAGAATTGTCAAACACCCTTGTTTTTTTCTCGTAGGCGCACATGGCTTCCAAATCATTTGGGAGTTGACTTTTTTTATTTGATTATTTATTCCTTATTGTTTGTTCCATAAGTAAGGAGATTATATGAGTGTGACACCCCGCCTAATAAAATACCAGGTGATCAATCCTATACCAAATTAAAATAGGAGTCTCATATGGTTCATTCTCAGCATCACTGTCGAAAACCAATTTAATTACTAACAACTTATTAGGTTGGCATCAAAATTTTATATTAACTAATCTTTTTAATCAAACCAACCAATTAAAATAATTATAAGAGTTTATATGCAACAACTTAAATGAAATAAAATAATCGAACACTCGGTACAACATAATACAACCAAATCGAATGCCACACTAAATGGCGGTAAAAGAATAAATGAGTACAATTGGGCTAACGTCCCGAATGTTTATATAATACCTCCTATCTAGATCTCAAGGATATAAGCGTCTAAAGTAAACCCGCATGCATCCACGGCTGCTGCAGCGAACGTCTGACTCGAACGGATCATCATCCCGGCGTCCCTGTGTCTGGACACCTAATATATATACATATAGCAAGAGAGGGAAAAATAGAGAAACGGGTCAGAGCCCGAGTTTTTAAAATATTTAGCAAGTGATTAAAACCCATATTTTAAAATATAAAATCTCTCATATTTAAACTGGTATCGCACTCTCATGAGATACACCTCACCCCTCTTCTAATAGTGCACACCTATCGTATACATTTTAAACCATCTAGTTAAGCTACCCTGCTTAACAAATCTATATCTTCCATCCTCTAAGTAATCATAACTATTACCTACTCTACATGATATAATGTTATACCATAAGACTTAGTATATAAAAATCCCGTACATATATAGTTCTCACTTTGATATATGAATCACAATTTAAATCCGGATATAATCTCCCGGAATGAGAACAAAACCTTATTCATTTTAGTCTTCATACCAGTTAAAGCTATATGATATCTCTTCTTCATATACAAGCAATATATAATACAAAACACTTATAATTATACCTATTTCAATCATAAGTATAGTAACCATCCCACCGAGCTATAACTCGAGGATGCATTCTCATAGTGCCTATCCACATCCGGGTTTACTCAATCAACAACGGTACCAAGCCATACTCACTCATGGTCATGGTAAAAATACACAACGGTGGAGGCGGTCATATTCCCTCCTGAAAGTGTAATAAAGCTATCGCACTCGTATGTGGGAAAATATGACCTGGGGATATACTCTCCCTCCTCCTCAATCCAGGGGATTCACCCACATCGCCCAACCTCCCTAGATAGCACTAGAGAAAATATATAATCTGGCTGTCCATCCCTATGCCCGGGGAAGCCCGTGGAACCAACCTCTAAGATACAAATATACCAATCACATACAGATATATTTATGTTCATATCGTATCTTATATATACCGTAACAACTCCCGTATATATAATATACATATCATTTTTCAATATATGTGGCTATAATTACCAAACTCTTATAGCGATAGCCAAAACCTCGAATGTTGCCATTCGTAATACTATATAAGTATTTACACACTTAAAATACTAAACCTATAAGTATTATCTTACTTAAGATTAATTCACACCTTAGTCACTTCTAAGGATTTATATATAATCCCGAATATACCAATTGATAATACTTAAATAAGTATACGTGCTACTCATCTTAATTACATAGGTATCGTATCACCTATGATAGTATTCGTAAATAGACGTATTGGATAACCGCTCAATCCTCTCCTGCCAATATCTTAAATTCCATCATAATCACATCCTAGGACTTACTTAAATGCAATCGGCCCATATTTATTCGAACCGCATAAATATATCTATACCCGCTCGCCGAATACTTCTCTCAAATGTTCCTAGTCCAAAACATTCTTTAAATCCATACCCCGGATTGTACAAAAATTAACTCGAGGTTCCCTCTTTGGATCCAAGGTGTACTCACCCTCAATTCCATCGTCAAGGAGTCCTAATGTCATATCTAAAATCCCCCAAAATAACCTCTAAATTTATAATTAACTTCCCCTAAACTTAAAGGAATAAACTTTCCAATATTTTTAAGGCGAATTGATTCGCCCCATTTGCGAATCGATTCGGGTCAGCGAATCGATTCGGTTTAAATCCGAATCGATTCGCCCTGAGACAGTTTGAAAGGTCTTCCTATGCGAATCTTTTCGGTCCAAATACGAATCGATTCGGCCTTTTCGGAGTTGATAATTTGGTCAATTTTTCTTAAATCTCCAAAACCCAAAAATCATCCCAATCACCATTTAAAATATAACTCAGATTCATTTCTACAAACCCAAAGTTTTTATATCTCCTCAAGTCCTTTAGAAGTCCCAACACCCTATTTGGGAACCCTTAATATTTATCTCCAAATAATTCTAGCCTTAATTTCTGACTAACGATTTCGATCTCGTACACCCTTTCGTAGAAAAATCATTAGTAATTCAAACAAAATAAGAAACATACGCGGTTGGTACCCACGTGACTGTAACGAAAAGATCTACAAATTTTATTTTTTGACCAAGAGCCAAATCGATTCGTTTCTAGTGTCACTATTCATCATCTTCTTCAATCCTTATTTTTCCCAACACTCATCCGACCCCATTTACCCAACACAACAATTTATTTGGGGATTTAACTAATTAAACCAATAAAATCAACCATTTTCTTAATTAAACCCTAACTTTCATTTCTTCCAATTTCCAACTATAATTTACACCATTAACATGGATTTAAACTTATAATTCATCTACTATCATCATCACAATAAATCTTGATGAAAACTTCTCCCCAAAACCCATTTATACAAGATTACCCAAACCTAAAAATCATATAGTTTTACACACCAACTATAATATGAGAAATAAACACACTAAATCGTTAAAGCAAGTTACCTCGTTGGATAAATTCGACGACCTTGAGTCGGATCCCGCGGAATTTGGCCGAAAATCCCTTCCTTTCTCCTCTTTTTCCTCTTCCTTTCTCTTTTCTCTTCTTTATTCCCTTTCTCTCTTTCTTGTGGCTGAATTAAATGGGAGATAAGGGTTTACCCCTTATTAAACCCAAATTTGACTCGTATACTCAATTGCGAGTCCCTACTAGTTCAAAAATCCCCGAAACTCAAACACTACCCCCGAGCACTCTATTTCGAATATCTCAGCCATTTCGAAACTAACTGTGCACTCGAAATCTCCATCGGAGTCACTTAACTAAAATTCACTAATTAAACCCAAAATATCTCAATACGCATTTTCTATAATATAAAATAATTCCCGTTGCTTTACCCAGTTGCGACATGGCATAAAAACATTCCGACTTATTTACTCAGTCCCCAAAGTAAATGTAGCGCACGTCGACAAACACCTAATGCTTATTAATCCAGAATTTACTATTCATAGAAATTCCTCAAATTACGAAATTACGCCTAATTATGTAATTTAAATATCCATAAAAGTACGGGGTATTACATACTCCCCCCTTACAACGGAATTTCTTCCCCAAAATTCGGATATAACCTGTACTAACAACCTAGGATCGCCAATCAGACTATGTCCTAGTATACTGAAGTCGAATGGTACTACCCTATGATACCCTACTAGATACCACCTATCTCAAGGATTATATTCTAACACACTAGATTAACAAGAAGCTTATCTAAGTCTCCATATGCTAAAATGCTATTTCGGCCGTAAGGTTGACTCTAATGACGTCACATCGTACCTAGTGCTTTTATAACCACATATAAAGAAAACGAGCCTATAACCACCACTCTAACTTATTGATCTCATTGGAAATCCTCCACTCTAGGCATCCACTCATCTACATTAGGACATTGAATTTTCCTTAAAAAGGAAACTCCAATAGCGCTTGAATATTCTTGTCAGTATTCTTGCTTATTTTAGGTGTGCTAACTCTTGTTGCACCTAAATAATTATCTTATCGCGTGCCTCCTACGATGAATCCAACCCATAACTGCTCCAAAGCATATTCTTCAGCTTTATATATTACGCCTCTTCTATCTTAGACGATATATAAAATCAACTTACCAAGGTGGACATACACCTTTTAACTGGTACCTAACTGCACAACCATTATAAACATCACACACATAACACTCTCTCTAAAAATGGGCCTCATTTCCTCGGCCTGGTACTAACACCTGGGTATTCCTAACCTGAATAATTTGAAATTCAATTCTTCCTATATCAACGCCACTTGCCCTACTGGCCTTTATCTCTTAGTAGTCCTAAGATCGTTGCATTTTCCTACACGCGTAAAATGAGTATTATCCTAACTATATCCATAGTGCCCAAAACCTCTCTCAACTTTCGACATTTGCTTGGTTTCATACGTGGGATGTCTCACAAGGTGAAATCTAAACAAGGAACCCTCCCGTTACACCACTACCTCACATCATTGGTCATCAAGATATAAAAACCTAAGGTGCACCATCGGTATGTTCTAAATCCTACCTCTCTTACCTACTAACGTACTTCTACTACTATGTCCTTCCATCTTGGCGAAATGGAAAGTCTAACTAATCGGGGTGCCTAATATCTGCAAAAGTGTTACGAACATCATGCCTAAAACATATTTCCTTTGAATTTGCCTTCTATTCAAGTCCTGGCTATAAGCCTCAAATCAATTTCCTTTAGCTTGCCTCTTCCACATACTTGCGGGGAGATAAACATTCAAGTGATTTTCCACAGCATGTCTACCATGACTCTCAGCTAATTTATCATCAAACCACCTCCTTGCATAGAGTAACATCTCTCCACTCACAATGACGTTAAGGTTCATGCGTGGATTGTCTCACAAGCGAAATCCAAATAAGGAACCCCTCTAATACACTACTACTTAACTTTTTCGGTCGTGGAGGTATGTCTATGTAAAACATGTAAAATACTAAATCCTGCATACCTTAGATCATATCTATAAGGCCCCCATGCACTAAAGTCATGCTAGTGAAACATCTACTCATCAAAGTTCGATCTAAACATACAAAAATATGGCGAGCTCAACCCATATCCAGGTGAGATATCGCAAAAACAACCAGTTCCACCCTGGAACCGCAGATACGATAGCCTGGCAATCATTAGCCTGTTATTGCCCCAATCAATCAAAAATATATTATACTCGTATAACACATACAAAATGAGCAGTATAAACCAGGTATAATTTCAAAATATTAACACCTCTTTTATAGCGAATGAAGGAAAATAGAACCCCGTTATCACCGAAAAACACATAGACATACATTATATAATGTTACTGATACTACCAGTAAACTCGAATCATACACACGAATCTAGGGCTAATAAAATACTGTGACTCAATATTGCCACATAAAATATACCTCCTTCATCCGAGGTGGAACTCATAATAACATTCTTGCCAATTAGCCTGGCCACTCCAAATGGTTCCCAGACATAGTACACTTTCCTTAACCAAACTAAAAACTACTTTGTTCACTGTTAGCCCCTAACCGATCTCCACGTGATAAATTTAGAAACTGCATTCTCTTCATTCTAATAACTTAAAGGAACTCGTGATTAAAGCCATCTGTAAGATTCCTCTATGAGAAAAAACATTCTTCTCCCCCAAATATGGTGACCACCGTTCCCACCATTTCAACATTGCTCCAACGAGTGAAAAAAAATCCTTAAATTTTCACATTAGGGCATTCCTATAACCTACTCTCAGCCAAAGCTTCTGAGCCTTCTACTTCCACTGGATAACATTACACGGACTCCGTATAACTTAAACTTTAATGAATGGTCCTTATCTAAGACCCTTCAGACTTGTTCCCAATTTAACTTCACTGGGTGAGTCAAGTTTAACACCACTCTCTACTATAGCGGTACGTGGATAAATATAACTACTACACTTTAGTAGTTGTTACAGTAATACATGCCAATGCCACATGGGGAGTGACCTCAACTGCGATTGTCATCCCCAACTTCAATTTACAGCTCTAACTAAGTCCTGCCTCCTGCTACCCTCGTAACGGACTTCATTAGTCACCCTTCATCGATCAGCACATGAATCCCACCCGAGCGTGTAAAAGATTTACTATAATATTACATAATAGCAGGAGAAAGAAATCTCACGATAGGAATCAACAATACTAATCAGAAGGCTTTATATCAAATAGAAAGCAACGTTAAAAGCGTAGTACGTCCGCATATATTCCTAAGGACACTAGAACCTGATGCTCTGATACCATTTGTGACACCCTGCCTAATAAAATATCGGGTGATCAATCTTATACCAAATTAAAATAGGAGTCTCATATGGTTCATTCTCAGCATCACTGTCGAAAACCAATTTAATTACTAATGACTTATTAGGCTGGGGTCAAAATTTTATATTAACTAATATTTTTAATCAAACCGACTAAGAATAACAATTATAATAGTTTATATGCAACAATTGAAATGAAATAAAATAATGGAACACTCGGTATAACATAATACAACCAAATCGAATGCCGCACTAAAAGGTGATAAAATAATAAATGAGTACAATTGGGCTATCGTCCTGAATGTTACTACAGTACCTCCTATCTAAATCTCGAGGATAAAAACATCTAAAGTAAACCTGCATGCATCCACAATTGCTGCAGTGAACGTCTGACTCGAACGGACCATCATCCAGGCGTCCCTGTGTGTGGACACCTAATATATATACATATAGCAAGGGAGGGGAAAATAGAGAAACGGGTCAGAGTCCAAGTTTTTAAAATATTTAGCAAGTTCTTAAAAGAAATATTTTAAAATATGAAATCTCTCATATTTAAACTGGTATCGCACTCTCATGAGATACACCTCACCCCTCTTCTAATAGTGCACACCTATCGCAAACATTTTAAACCATCTAGTTAAGCTACCCTGCCTAAAAAATCTATATCTTCCATCCTCTAAATAATCATAACTATCACCTACTCTACGTGATTTAATGTTATATAATGATGCAAGAAATTGTCCACTAGTCGTTCTCGTACCAGCAAATCAAGAGAAACGTGCATAATAAATAGTAAATCAAGTAAATAGAGAGAAGACAAGATATAGACTAGTTCAGCCTTTAAAATTGGCCTACATCCACTGTGTTGCTCCGTTCTCATAATATGCATTGCGTTTGTACAATATAATAATGCCTAAAGAGGCGTACAAGTATGAGAATAAAGGAGAATACATGATGACTAAGGATTCCGGTGTGTCGGAGAGGTAGCTGCGTTGTAGATGTATGGCCTCCAAGTCGTATATTGGGGTTATGTAGAGGGAATCTGTATTGTAGAACCTGCCCCAAGCGTGTGGGGAATCCCCCATCATTCGAGGTGTGGTCCTCTATTTATAAGAGGTATGTGTGCTATGTCACGTTCCCTGAGCACGTGACTTATATCAAGTCTGGAGTAGTTACGGATGAAAGGAATGCGGCCTGCAAAGGAAGTAGTGTTGTATCATGCTGCTGGAGGCAAAGCTGCCGCGCCCTGTACCGAGTAGTGCCGCGGCTTCTTCTTGGGGAATAATTACTATGTTCTGAGCCCTATAATGGACAGGTCCGCACCCTGTGCCAGCCATCTCCGTGGCGTCTTGATGGGATGCCGCGCCCTGTGTGAGTTCCGACCGCGCCTAGTATGACCTATGAGGTATGGCTGTGACCATAATGTGAAGTAGAATACCATCCGTGGCATGGTGCTATATTTGTACTATCAATAAGCCCCCAAGCCGTAGTGCCAAGAGAAATCAATTGGGGCTGCAGCTTAGATCAGTCCGCTTAGGTGCCGCGGTGCGTCCAAAGTGACGATTTGTTTTCCGCGCTCCATTATATAAATTGTTCCTGGCCATGGACTTCATTACGTTTCTAAAACTTTGAGAGCAAATTGAGAGCGAACCTCTGCGTGTCCAATTTCAATCATTTTCCGGCGACCCTTCGAGGCTATGTGTGGCGGTTTCCAACTGGTGTGAGGCTGAGCATCGCTGACTTCTTCATTTCCAGGTAACTTTTTAACCAATCTCTATAAATAGTTTTCATAGCTCGCTCTTCTTCTTTGAATATACAAACACATGAGCTTCTACCTTTGCTTGATAGAAAACTAGGTTTCAATTGAATAATCAATAATTGTTAGGATCCATCTTCATATGCTGAATTGAACCCCTGATCCTCGAAATGCCATGAAAATCATATAACTGTTTTTGTTGTTCATAGTCAAACTCTTCATATTCCTTGAACTGTTTTGATCTTTATCGGCGGCATAGGGTGGGCGATGGCCGTGGTCCCTTACGTTCTAAGATTCTCCGCGTCACATTGATATATATCCACTTAATTCACTTGTATTTTAAAGTCTTCAAACTTTCGCGAACCAAATACACATCCATGATAAATAATTATAATTTCTACTTAGAATTTCTTGGATAGACCGTTAGCAGTTTTAGTAATGGCCGTGGTCAAGAATCTCTAATCAATTTGAGCCTATATTCGCAGTAGTACATGTTCCCCTACTAATTTAGGAGATGGCCACGGCTAGTAGGGACAGAGGACGATCCCCTGGGTTCAAGTAGTAGAGTTGGCGCATTAGTAATTATATTAGGGAAATAATTTCCATCAAATACACTATTTATATATAATATTCCCTCGTCTTCTTGAAGTCTTTTCCAAACCATACTGGTTGCGGTGCCTAACTGCGAACTCTACTTTTTAGGTACTGCTGCAACCATATGAGCTTTGACCCAGACGAGTTTCTGAGAGGCTTTTGGTCAAAACACTTTGGAACCTCTCCTCCTGAACTTACTTCCGTGCCCCCTCTAAGATCAATAGGGCCTTGCCAACTAAAGGATTTCCCAAACTGCATGATACTAGACTCAGACTCCGCAAACTCTGCATCTGGAAAGGATTTTCAATCCGTGCCGATGGAAGAAGAAGCCAACTCAAGTACTCATCCAATGGGTGCAGGAGATGATGCCGCGGTAGTTAGAGATAACCCAGCTGGTATATCTGGGAGGGCTGAGAGACCCTTAGCCCCACTTTATATCCGCACCGCCATGACCCAAGATTGGGTTGAGCAGGTGGCTGAGGCCTTCGAATTTCCAAAAAATTTGATGTGCTCGGCGCCTGCTGCGAACCAAAGACCTTGCACGGTTCTAGCCGATGATGGAATTTGCTTCCCACTACATGCCTTTATTTACGGGTTGCGACTGCCTGTTCTAGTTCCCATCCATCGCCTTTTTTAGACAATGAAACTGGCCCTAGCCCAGTTGGATCCTAATGGTTGGAGAGCCATTCTTACCGCGGTTGTCCTTTGGGAGGACCTATTCAAAAAGGGCATCACTCCCGCAGAATTCTTTCACTTCTACCGCCTAAAGGAGAACTTAGTGAAGTTCATGGGTTATTACTACTTCTCAGTCCATGGCAAGGACGAGATCCTTTACACTGGGAGGCCGACCAATGTGAAGAAATGGAAGGGGAAATATTTTTACATCTCCGGCGAAGGCTGGGAGATTCACCCCGAGGAGAATGAGAGGGAAAGGTCATATAGAATGCCACGGCAGTGGGGGTCTCCCTCTAAATTAGGTACTAAGACTATAGCCACGTCCTTTCATCATATTTTGTATATTAACTTCCACTAACCTTTAAATTGTCTTTCCTGTAGTTCTTAACAATTTTCATTTGAACAAGCGACAGGAGAAGAGAGTTAGTGAGGCCGCGGCAGTTCCTGCTGAACATAAAAAGTTCAGCACACTTGTTACATCATCGACCATATTCGAAGCAGAATTTTTTCCCAACAAATCCATTCCTCAAGTTATGGCCACAGAAGGTAATACACCGCGTCTATATTTTTATTTCGCGATCACTTATTCTCTTAAATCCTTTTCTAATATTTGCTGTTGCTTTCAGGTAAGGAAGTTGACAGGGAATTACTAGCCGCGCAACTGGAAGAAATGGACGAGGACGCAGTCATCCTAAACAACACTGTGCGGAGCTAAAAGAGAAAAAGGTCCAAAGTTAAGGCACCTGCCGTGGCTCCATCAAACGATTTGGAATCACCAACCGCGAACTATACTCCTGCCGTGGAGAAAACTGATGTTGCCGCCCATCCGTCTGAATTTGATGACGATATTGGGGCCAACCTAGCTGCGACAGGTTTGATGTTCGACGATGTTCCTCTAGATACAACTTCTCGGCCACCGCCACCTGTTGTTGCAGTAAATGAAAATCTGGCCCCTCCTCAGTTTAGCGGCGAAGTTGGTCCCGACGGTAGACTGCGGCCCCAATTGAGGAAGCCTGACCTAGAGTCTTCATGGGACACTACCGCAAAGGCTTCACGAAGAATGAAAAGAATTATTGATGCCGCGGACCTGGATAGGTTGGTAGGGGTAGACCACGACGACTTGGAGGACTGTGGTCTCCATAGACTTCTGAGGGTAAGTGCTATCATTCTTTAATTTTGCTACTAACTTTTTAGACTCCCATATTCTGCTTCTAACTTGTTTTATTATAGGCCGCAGATGCTATGGTGGCCCTGAAGAGGAAGTATGAGGCCCTTTATAAACTGAAAGAGGCAATGGATAGGGTGCATACTTCTGACTTAGAAGCTGCATGGACCTCATCCTTTGAAGCTGGAAAGAAGTCTTCTGCCATGGCCCTTCAGGCAGCCCACACGGACCTGGAGAAAGCCAACAAGGTGAGGGAGGAAGCAGAAGAGAACTTCAAATAAGCCACGAATTCCCTTAAAACCTCCCAGGCCCAGACCGCTGAAGCTGCTCGTATCGCAGAGATTTCAAGCAGTAAGCTTGCCCTTCTTTAGGATAAGTACAAAGAGATGGAGGCAAAGGCTTCCCAGGAAGCCCAAGATCATTCTGCGGCAATGAAAAAGATGAAATATGATCATGGTGATGCCCTCCAGCTCGCCATAGACAACGCCGTAGAGTCATTCAAAGGCTCCAAGGACTTCTTCCTTATCAATAATAGGGCTTACCTCCGCGGCTACCAGGAGCTTCGGCAGAGGTTCATAAAAAACTTCCCTGAGACCAAGGATTCGGTCCTTGCTCGAAAACTCAGTGATGTAGAGCATCGAGAATGCATTGCTGAGCTTAAGGCCGCGACCGAAGAAAGGGAGAGGTTGAGGGCAGAAGTAGTAGCAGCTGCAGCAGCCGCGAATGGAGAAACTGAGACAACCGCGGATGGTGAGGAAGCTGATGAGAATGATGACGCAGCTTCTTAAACTTGTATTTTCTTATCATTAATACAGGGCTGCGTCCCTCCTTCTACTTTATTTCTGTTATGGCTGCAGCCTACTTTTCTGTAAACTATTAATATCAAGGCTACGGCCATATTTGATTGCTTGCAACTCTTTGTTCTATTACTTTGCTTGCTTTAATGAATGGTTGAACGTAACTGCTTTACATATTTTAAAATGCATTCTTGATTGGATGAACATAATATTTTCAATCCGCGGATAGAATGTGATTCCTTCAATAGACGATTATTGGCTAATGTCCATGTCCACATAAATAGTGTAATGTTACCTTCTGAAGTACAAGCCGTGGGCTATTCTGTTTCACATGGCTGCTGTATACGGGCCGCAGCCCTTTCGCCATTTTCAACGTGTTCAACTTGTATACTGCCGCGTCCTCTTAAGCAATTTCACTTGATGGCTGCAGATGTGATTGTAAGGCTATGGCACTTTAAGTACAAGGATCTTCATAGGCTGCCTTCATTACACTTGGTTGCCTGAACAACTTAGTTGCTAATATCCCATAATCAATATGGAACATGTAGAGAAGCCCTTTCTTCTAGTGCTTCAATTTCTAAATCACCGTGCAAGAGAAGAACGGCTTTTGGGATGTTATACCTTTTCTAATTTTCCCAGTCTTGATACATTGTATCTTTCTCATGCTTCAAGATGCCAGTGCCTCAGCACTTTCATGAATGAATGAATCCTGGAGATCTGCAACCATATCGGTGGGTTGCGAAACATTTCTGGTCCTTGCATCTGAACAATGTGCCTCTGTAGGCATACATGGTATTTTCAAGCCTTCCCGAAGTGGGTTATGTTATTAAGCCACCCACAACTAAAATATAGGATATTTTCAAGCCTCCTCAAGCTGGGTTATGTTATTAAGCCACCCACAGCTAAAATATAGGATATTTTTAAGCCTCCTCAGGCTGGGTTATGTTATTAAGTCACCCACAGCTAAAATATAGGATATCTTCAAGCCTCCTCAGGATGGGTTATGTTATTAAGCCACCCACAGCTATCAGATATATATAAGGCCATCCCTGGATGGATATTATGAGCCTCCCAGCTCGATGACGCATCCCGAAAGCTAAGAACGGGCATTATAAGCCCTCATGGCTAATGATGTATCCCGAGAACTGAGAACGGGCATTGCAAGCCCTCGTGGCTAATAAAAGCTCCTTGAATCCTCATATGCTTTCGTGAATATGATCATCGTACGATAAGATATAGTTGTGCATCGTGAGGGGAACTTCTGAGCTAATTAAGATTGCAATCCCTCCATAGGTGCATCCTGAAATAATAATAATAATAATAATAATAATAATAATAATAATAATAATAATAATAATAATAATAATAATAATAATAATAATAATAATAATAATCTTTTGAGATAACTTATTATTTTTCCTTTGGAAACTGTTTAAGACAAAAGGTCTTTTTGTGAGATAACATATTATGAAAACAAGAGAGAAATCAGATATGGCAAAATTTTCTAATTTTATAACTATTCATATATATGATTTTGTAGGGATAACACGAAGTTTAGTTTAAAACAACACAAGAGGAAGTTGTCATGATAAAAAATGGGCAAGTGCCATGTGAGATAAGGATTCATCCCCTAAACATCTCTGAGGAACCTCCTCAGCATCCCTTGCCCAATTAGCCTTTGAATTTCGTCCTTCGGAGCATAACATTGCTCAGTTTCATGGCCATGGTCCTGGTGGAATCTGCACCAGGTAGCTTTGTTCCTCTTGTGGGGTGGAGCTCTCAGCTTTTCTGGCCACTTCAACAGGTTGTCTTCTTTGATGAACTCAAAGATCTCTTTAATCGGTAAGGTCAAGGGAGTGTAGGCCCCAATTTCTTTTCTACCTTCTCCATTCTCCTTTTCTGGCTCATGCTGACTGATTCTGCGGCCGGATCCTCTTGAACTGCCATGGCAGGGAAGACTGGTGCTATTTTCATAGGTGCCGCACCCACATTAGGAGAGGACGCGACCTCTAGTATTAGGACCCTCTGAGTTAGGTAGTTGACCTGGGTCTGAAGTGAGGCATGGTTGTCATAGAGGTGGTTAAGGTGATTGTACAGCTGCATAATCTCATCTTTGATTTCTGTGCTCTGGTTGGACTCTCCCTCCATTTCTCTGCTTTTGTTAGTCTTTACAAAGTATGTGTAATCTGGAAAAACTAGAAAAAGTGAGTAATCACAGAAGCACCAAGTAGGAAATGGGGATGCATCGTTTTACTGCTGCGTTATTGAAGGGTTCCGCGGCCAATATAAGTGAACTACCGCGGCCTTTGTATGACTTTCACCAAGGTTGAGATGGGGACCACCCAAGTCCATTTCTTGATGTTTTGAAGGTTCTGTAAATACTTCCCTAGCCTAGGCCGAGGCATGACGGTATTTAAACTACCTGCCGCATCCCTTGCTAGGCAGGGGGAGGGGAGCAATCCCAAGATTGAAACCCAGGAACTGAGTTTTTCTCCCGAAACATGGGGAGAGCATACCTACTAGGGTCTATCCCTGAGAGAATAACCTCTCTGTGCGCATAATGGCATAATTCTAATGATAAAACCCCAGATCATAGGCAAAGAATCACAAAAAAGGGTGTAAACATAATTCCTCCCTAATAAACCACCTTTACGGGGCTAAAGCCCATCAAGCCTTTCGGCTTTATCTAGGTGGGGTGAAATCACAGGGGTATGTAAAATATATCTAAGGTTATAAAATGGAGACCCGAGAGCAGATCTGAAGGTACGAAATACCCATTTAAGGGTGTAAGTATAAAATAGAGCACAATAACCAAAATTTACTCATGGGATGATGATCCAGAAGATCCCCGTGAGTAGAATAAGGTGTTTAAGAACTCAAAATATAGAGAAACAAGATTGAAATGTCTTGTTTCCCATAGACGACGCCAAATTGATGATACGAGAAATCGTCCACTAGTCGTTCTCGTACCAGCAAATCAAGAGAAAAGTGCGTAATAAACAAGTAAAGCAAGTAAATAGAGAGAAGACAAGATATAGAGTGGTTTAGCCTTTAAAATAGGCCTACATCCACTGTGTTGCTCAGTTCTCATAATATGTGTTGCATTTGTACAATATAATAGTGCCTAAAGAGGCGTATAAGTATGAGAATAAAGGAGAATACATGATGACTGAGGATTCCGATGTGCCGGAGAGGTAGCTGCGTTGTAGATGTATGGCCTCCAAGTCATATGTTGGGGTTGTGTAGAGGGAATCTGTATTGTAGAACCTGCCCCAGGCGTGTGTGGAATCCACCTTCTTTCGAGGTGTGGTCCTCTATTTATAAGAGGTATGTGTACTGTGTCACGTGCCCTGGGCGCGTGACTTATATCAAGTCTGGAGTAGTTCCGGATGAAAGGAATGCGGCCTGCAAAGCAAGTAATGTTGTATCATGCTGCTGGAGGCAAAGCTGTCGCGCCCTGTACCAAGTAGTGCCGCAGCTTATTCTTGGGGAATAATTACTATGTTTCGCACCCTATAATGGACAAGTTCGCACCCTGTGCCAGCCATCTCCATGGCGTCTTGATGGGATGCCGTGCCCTGTGTGAGGTCCGGTCGCGCCCAGTATGACCTATGAGGTATGGGTGTGACCTGAATGTGAAGTAGAATACCATCCGCGACATGGTGCTATATTTGTACTATCATTATACCATAAGCATTAGTATATAAAATCTCGTATATATATACTTCACACTTTAATATATGAATCACAATTTAAATTCGGATATAATCTCCTGGAATGAGAATAAAACCTTATTCATTTTACTCTTTACACCAGTTAAATCTATATGATATATCGTCTTCATATACAAGCAATATACTATAGACAAAAAGTATAATTATACCTATTTCAGTCATAAGTATAGTAACCATCCCATCGAGCTATAACTCAAGGATGCAGTCTCATAGTTCCTATCCGATCCGAGTTTACTCAATCAAACACGGTACCAAGCCAGACTCACTCATAGTCATGGTAGAAATATACAACGGTGGAAGTGGTCATATTCCCTCCTAAAAGTGTAATAAAGATATCACACTCATATGCGTGATGATATGACCTGGGGATATACTCTCCTTGCTCCTCAATCTAGGGGATTCACCCACATCGCGCAACCTCCCTGGATAACACTAGAGAAAATATATAATCTAATTGTCCATCCATATGCCTTGGGAAGCCTGGGGAACCAGTCTCTAAGATACAAATATACCAATCTCATACAGATATATTTATATTCATATCGTATAGTATATATACCATAACAACTACCGTATATATAATACATATCACTTTTCAATATATATGGCTATAATTGCCAAACTCCTATAGCGATAGCCAAAACCTCGAATGTTCCCATTCGTAATGGTATATAAGTATTTACACACTAAAAATACTAAACCTATAAGTATTATCTTACTTTAGGTTAATTCACACCTTAGTAGCTTCTAAGGATTTATATATATTCCCGAATATACCAATTCGTAATACTTAAATAATTATACGCGCTAATCATCTTAATTTCATAGGTATCGCACACCTATGATATTAGTCGTCAATAGACGTATCGGATAACCTCTCAATCCTCTCCATCCAGTATCCTAAATTCCATCCTAATCACATCCTAGGATTTACTCAAATGCAATCGACCGATATTTATTCTAACCTTATAAATATATCTATACCCGCTCGTCGAATACTTCTCTCGAATGTTACTCGTCCTAAATAGTCTTTAAATCCATACACAAGATTGTACACAAATTCTCTTTTGATCCAAGGTTTACTCACCCTCAATTCCATCGTCTTGGAGTCCTAATGTCATATCTTGAATCCCCAAAAATAACCTCCAAATTTATAATTAACTTCCCCTAAACATAAAGGAAGAAAGTTTCCAATATTTTTTAAGGCGAATCGATTCACCCCATTTGAGAATAGATTCGGGTCAGCGAATCGATTCGGTCTAAATCTGAATCAACTTGTCCTAAGACAGTTTGAGAGGTCTTCCTAAGTCCGGAGTTGACAGTTTGGCCAATTTTGCTTAAATCTCCAAAACCCAAAAATCATCCCAATCTCCATTTAAAATATAACCCGAATTTATTTCTACGAACCCAAAGTTTTTATATCTCCTCAAGTCTTTTATAAGTCCCAACACTCTATTTGGGAACCCCTAATATTTATCTCCAAATAATTCTAGCCTTAATTTATGACTAATGATTTTGATCTCGGACACCCTCTCGTATAAAAATCATTACTAATTCAAACAAAATCAGAAACATATGATGTTAGTACCCACCCGACCATAACGAAAAGATCTAGAAATTTTATTTTTTGACCAAGAGCCGAATCGATTCGTTTCTAGACCGAATCGATTCGAAAATGACACCGTGTCACTATTCATCATCTTCTTCAATCCTTATTTTTACCAACACTCATCCAATCCCGTTTTCATGGATCTTAACATCACCCAACAACAATGTAAACATCTCTACACTAAAAATTACCTAACACAACAATTTATTTGGGGATTTAACCAATTAAACCAAGAAAATCAACCATTTTCTTAATTAAACCCTAACTTTAATTTCTTCCACTTTCTCACCATAATTTACACAATTAACATGGATTTAAGCTTAGAATTCATCTACTATCATCATCACAATAAATCCTTGTGAAAACTTCTCCCAAAAATCCATTTATACAAGAATCCCCAAACCCAAAAATCATATAGTTTTACACACCAACTACAATATGAGAAATAAACACACTAAATCATTAAAGCAAGTTAAACACTTGCCTGGTTGGATAAATCCGATGTCCTTGATTCGAATCCCGGGGAGTTTGGCCAAAAATCCCATCCTTTCTCCTATTTTCCCTCTTCTTTTCCCTTTTCTCTTATTTCTTCCCTTTCTCTCGTGGCTGAATTAAATGGGAGATAAGGGTTTATCCCTTATTAAACCTAAATTTGACTCGTATACTCAATTGCGAGTCCCTACTAGTTTAAAAATCCCCGGAACTCAAACACTATCTCCGGGCACTCAATTATGAATATCTCAGCCATTTCGAAACCAACCGTGCACTCAAAATCTTCATCTGAGTCACTTAACTAAAATTCACTAATTAAACCCAACATATCTCAATACGCGCTTTCTACAACGTAAAATAATTCCCGTCCCTTTACCCAGTTGCAACATGGCATAAAAACATTTCGACTCATTTACTCAGTCCCCAAAGTAATTATAGAGCACGTCGGCAAACACCTAACGCTTATTAATCCAGAATTTACTATTCACATAAATTCCTCAAATTACGCCCAATTATGTAATTTAAATATCCATAAAAGTACGGGGTATTAAAGTTAGTGGAAGCCTGCATGATGTTTGGGAACACGCATGAAATATTTGTAGTTATCTGTCTCCAACTATTGGGACGCGCGTGGGTGGATGTATATAATAATTTTTTTTCATTTTTTTGAGTTAGGAGGTCTAAACTACATATTTTAAGGAAGGCCCGAGAACAAAACTTGCTTATTTTCGCGATACGAACGCAGCTGAGTATTCAAAATTTTCAATCGACGATTTGTCATAAGCATGAATAATTTATTGCTTTGCATTAGTATTATGCATTTTAAGTGTCGCCTAAACCCTTAATGATGCATTTTTTTAATTAAAATCAATTAGTAACTTAATTAGAGAAAATGGACACTAAATTTTGGTATTGTTTTTATGAAAATTTGAAATATGATTTATTCTTCTAAACCCTTCGGTGCGTAGGTTAGATTTTTGGGTTTTTATGGTTTTGGGTATAGGTTCTCATGTAGAATTGTTATGGGTTTATTTATATGATATGTGGGACGCGTATACACCTATAAAAACTATGTGACTTATAAAAGAGGACAATTATGACGAGTTGAATATTTTGTTTTGGCATGTTGATTAATTTAACATTATTTATTGGAAATAATTGTGTTGAAAATCGATGACGATATTAGTATTGGAATTTAAATTAATCGGGGGCCTTTACGTTTGAGTTTCTATGTTGCTCATATAAATTATGTGTTGTGTGATTTATTAGTAGTCACTTTTTCCTTCGCGGGGAAGAGGGGATCTCGGGTAGTATCTTTCTCACCCCATTTTCTTTAGATGCTTGCTAGGTATGGGACTACTTAGTGTAGATTCGTGGGGATTTCATATTTTTGGAGATGGGGCAGATTTTTATGTTTTACCGACGTTACGCTAGCCTAGGCATGAGACTAGGACGTGTTAAATGTTAGAAATCCATCCTATATATATAGTAGGACGCGTGTGTACTTTGGGGACCCTTCGGTATGGGACTAAGGTGTATTTTGAGGATCTCACGTCAATAATAAGGGTGGGGAAATTTGATAGATTAGAAATTGAGAAAATGAGAATTATTGCCTAAGATAAAAACGGGTATTAAAATTTATGGCGACCTACTGTGTAAGGGACCGATAGTTTAAACGGGTCATTGGGCGATTTATATCGTGTCATGTGTGGAACCTTGTCATTGGGCGGGGTCGACAGTTTAAACGGATTAGAGGCCATTTGACAAGGGGAAGTGTAAAACTTTGGTGGATTACCACCTGAGGCGGGAGGACCACTATAATAAAGATAAAAATTATGGAGAACAATAAATTGGGTTAATTTATTTAAATTAAAATAGGGGACTTCTATATTTAAAATCATATTGGTGTGGATTATTGAATTAGAATTTTCGAGGGTAGTTAGTGATTTATATTTATCGCGTTAATTAAAATATTATATTGTGATATTTATCTCGTATAATGCTACTGTCTGGATTTAAGGATCCTATTTGAGGGGAGTAGTGTGTATTCATGCTCGAAGCTCTGACCTCGTGCGTTGACTAACTTTTTAGGATAAGTTTTGGAGAAGCTGCATAGGATTAATCGGAGTTTATTGTTTGGAGGTGCAGCTGGAGTTTATTCATTTTATTTAGTTATTTAGTTATACTTTCTTTTTAGTCGTATTTCATTATGAGACTTCATTTGGGTTTTTATTGGGCCATTCCGTTCCAAAGTTGTTAGAGGATTTCATTGGATTATTCAGAGTTGGTTATTATTTATTTTTTAATTAAATTATTATTTGGAGATTGGATTTATTCAGAGTTTTAGCATGTGATGGATCTTTTATCACTCAGTCGTTATTATCATTTGGGATTGATTAAATTATTTATCTTGTGGATTAATTTATTTATGTATCATATATCTATCATGCTAAGAATGGTATTTTATTTACTCACGCCAGGCACGGTTTGGCGGTGGTGGTTGGCCACCCGTCTGTCGAATTTTGTGGGTTGTGACAGATGGTATCAGAGCATGGTCTTAGGTTTCATAGGTTATGAGTTCATTTTAGCTTTCACGTTTCGTATCTTTGATTCCTTTTGATGATTTGTACACTTAGTTATTTCGACTCTGATGTTGTTTTGTTCGTATCTTTACTGATAGCGAACACAAAGAGAGCTGGGAGTAGGAAAGAGGAGTCCGTTTCTAGTCCCATGGATAAAAAAGGCAGTGGCAGATTGTTTTGGATGCCGAGGAGTTAACGACTATCATTCGTGAGACCACGGCCACCGGTATGGAGATGGGTGACTTTAGAGGCACAGCATCAGGGTACACCCGTTTCGGCTTGGGATAGGGCGAGAACAAATTTTGTTAAGGGCAATCCTCCCACCTTCGCAGGGGGATCTAACCCAACAGTTACTCACTAGTGGAGGAGAGATATGGAGAGGCATTTGAGGATGGTGGATTGCACGGTCATACAGAAGCAGATGTTAGCGACGTTTAAGATATTGGGGATACATTACGGTGGTGGGAGAGTGCCACCACGTCAAAGAATAGAGATCAGATGGGCTATGCAGATTTTATGATAAAGTTTAACAATAAGTACTTTCCATATGCAATTAGGAACGCAAAGAAGAGGGAATTTATGGATTTCGAGCAAGGTTCAAAGTCGAATGTTGAGTATGAACAGGAGTTCACCAATTTATCTATGTTTGTACCAGAGGAGGTTATCACTGAGGTGAAGAGGATGGAATGTTTCATTAAGGGGTTGTCATGGTCGATTAGGCATATGGTGTTGGGAAACCCAACATAAACTACTTATGCTCAGGTAGTGGATGTCGCAATGTTACTATGGCAAGAGAAGGTTAATTATCAAAAGAAGTTGGGAAATAGACAAGAGCCAAATCGACAAGGACGTGAGAATAAGGGCCGCAATGATCAAGCATGGAAGAAATAAAAAACAAATCAGGAAAAATAGGGACAAGGAGAAGATCAAGCGAATACTAGACGTTATGGATCTCTTAAGAGTGAATGCTTTGTCTGTGGGAAAGTAGGGCATCCAGCGGCTAAGTGTTATAAGAGAGCGGGACAACACCACCAAGGAGTATAGGCCCAACAAGGTCAAGTTACATAAGGACAACAAGGTCAAGGAATTCAGGGGAAGTAAGGACTGAGGCATCCAGTCTTAGCAGCAGTAGGTGTTCAGGGAGCGCCAGCAGCACCGACAGCGTCAGGCGTTCAGGGGGCGCCAACAACACTAGCAACGTCATGAGGTCAGGGAGTGATCGCATCACCAAACCAAACTGAGTATGGGAGGTGCTATTTACTTCAGCCTCAGGTAGAGCATGATATATTGTGTGGCTAGTGGAGTGTCACGGTACGTAATAACAATTTTCTAGATACTTATGTGTGTAGGTGTATATATATTTTATTTGGGGATCGTGGGTTTTCATACCTGTAGGATTGGGTATATGGGCGCCTAATCATGATACTTTACGGATAGGCATAAGCGAGCCTTATTTTACATTGCGTGAATTTATGAGTTGATGTGTATGCTTCGTCTAATTTCGAGGATGAAATTCTTTTGCTAGTGGGGAAGTATGTAACACACCGCAATTTTAAAACTTTAATAGTGCGTTTTAAATTAAAAGTCAAAAAGGTATTATTCATTTATTTATTTTTTTGGTGAAATTATATTTTTTTGACAATTGAAAGGTGGACTATTTAAATTAAAATATTTTTTATTAAAAAAATAAGGTATTTTTATGGGGATTCCGTTTTTTTTAAATATGTGTTGATAATCCCTTTTATTTTTTAAATCTTATAGACCCAAATATTAAATTTTTGGCATATTAAAAAGGTAGATTCCTTGTAAATTGAAATATCATATCAGTTATACCTTTCTTTACATATGCTGGAGGTGAGAAAGAGAGAATTGTCAAACACCCTTGTTTTTTCCCTCTTAGGCGCACATGGCTTCCAAAGCATTTGGGAGCTGACTTTTTTTATTTGTTTATTTATTCCTTGTTGTTTGTTTCATAAGTAAGAATATGACGTGAGTGGTTGCCTCCATGATGTTTGGGAGCACGCACGAAATATTTGTAGTTATCTGTCTCCAACTGTTGGGATGCGCACTGATGGATATATATAATAATTTTTTTTTGAGTTGGACATTGTTAGGACTCTTTATCTCGCCTAATTATAAGAACTTTGACTCACTTTAAAAAAAAGTCACGTCACTATTGTTTCCAAGCTCTCCCCCCCCCCCCCTCCAAACAAAGTAGAATACTCAGACCCCTTATATTTTAATCCCAAACCTCTATTAATCAAAACTTCAATCATATTTTGGGAGGTCTAAACTACATATTTTCAAGAAGGCCCAAGAACAAAACTTGCTTATTTTCGCGAGACGATAGCAACCGAGTATTCATAATTTTCAACCAACGATTTTTCACAGGCATGAATACTCCATTCCTTTCCATTAGTATTATGCATTTTAAGTGTCGTCTAAACCCTTAGTGATGCGTTTTTTTTTATTAAAATCAATTAGTAACTTAATTAGAGAAAGTGAACACTAAATATTGGGACTGTTTTTAAAAATTTGAAATATGATTTAATCTTTGAAACCCTTGGGTGCATAGGTTAGATTTTTGGGTTTTTATGGTTTTGGGCATAGGTTGTCATGTAGAATTGTTATGGGTTTATTTATATGATATGTGGGACGCGTATACACCTATAAAAATTATGTGACTTATAAAAAAGGACAATTATGACAAGTTGAATATTTTTTTGGCATGTTGATTAATTTGATATTATTTATTGAAAATAATTGTGTGTAAAATCGACGACGATATTAGTATTGAAATTTAAATTAATCGGGGGCCTTTACGTTTGAATTGCTATGTCGCTCATATAAATTATGTGTTGTGTGATTTATTAGTAGTCAATTTTGCCTTCGCGGGGACGAGGGGCTCTCGGGTAGTATATTGCTCACCCCATTTTTTTAGATGCTTGATAGGTATGGGACTACATAGTGTAGATTCGTGGGGATTTCATATTTCAGGGTGGGCAGATTTTTATATTTTATCGACGTTACTCTAGCCTAGGCATGATACTAGGACGTGTTAAATGTTATAAATCCATCGTATATATAGAGTAGGACGTATGTGTACTTTGGGGACCCTTCGATTTGAGACTAAGGGGTATTCGAGGATCTCACATCAATAATAAGGGTGGGCCAATTTGATAAATTAGAAATTGAGAAAATGAGAATTAATGCCTAAGATAAAATCGGGTATTAAAATTTATGGTGACATAATGTGTCAGGGAGCGATAGTTTAAACGGGTTAGCGGGGGATTTATGTCGTGTCGTCTGTGGAACTTTTTCATGGGGCGGGATCGACAGTTTAAACAGACCAGAGGCCATTTGACAAGGGGAAGTGTAAAACTTTGGTGGATTACCACCCGAGGCAGGAGGACCGCTATAATTAAGATAAAAATAGTGGAGAATAAATTGGGCTAATTTATTTAAATTAAAATAGGGGACTTGTATATTTAAAATCATATTGGTGTGGATGATTGAATTAGAATTTCTATTGTGATATTTATCTCATATAATGACATTGTCTGGATTCAAGGATCCTATTATAGTGGAGTAGTATGTATTCATTCTCGGAGCTCTGACCTCTTTCAGGATAAGTTTTGGAGAAGCTGCATAGGATTATTGAAGTTTATCGTTTGGAGGTGCAGCTGGAGTTTATTCATTTTATTTATTTATTTACTTAGACTTTCTTTTTAGTCGTATTTCATTATGAGACTTCATTTGGGTTTTTATTGGGCCATTCGGTTCCAAAGTTGTTAGAGGATTTCGTTGGATTATTCACAGTTGGTTATTATTTAGGTTTTAATTAAATCATTATTTGGAGATTGGATTTATTCGGAGTTTTTTCATGTGATGGATCTTTTATCGCTGAGTTGCTATTATCATTTGCGATTGATTCAATTATTTATCTTGTGGATTAATTTATTTATTTTTTCATATTTGTCTCATGCTAAGAATGGTATTTTATTTACTCACGCCCGACACGGTTCGGCGGCGGTGGCTGGCCACCCGTCTGTCGGATTTTGCGGGTTGTGACAACGCTCAGGAAGGAATCTCACGTAGAGAAGAAAATTTTGGTATGCTCTCAGGAGAGAACCTCGCACGCAAAAGAAAACGTATTCACAATCATTGGGTAGCATCCGATAAGGAACCTCACGCGCATGTTAGTGAGCCGATGCAGAAAATGATCGACTGAAGCTTTTTTTTCAAAAAATATTCAAATGTCGAGGCACGCTCCCAAGAAACATATTATGACTTCCCAAGGACGACAATGAGCTTTGCCACCAGATAAAACCCGAGTTTTTCTTTTATTGAAGTTGATTTTATTGCTACCACTTTGGAATTTTTGTTATGAGGTATTATAAGGGAGGTGAGTCCAAACCACTATATGTTTAAAAAACATAGATGACCGATGACCATTACTGATGCTTCAATGGAAATTTTGGCCACTTCGTCCAATTGATGCACACATCGTTCAGGCAAAACGCTTATTGGTGAAACAATTTACACATCGGCCAGTCGAATCTCACGTTGATTGAACATTTTTTTTTGAATTTTTCACCCAAAGTAACTAAAATGGATTTAGTGAGACTTGAACCCTAGACTGAAGCCCTTATACTTTTGACTCATTTGAGTCTAGACTGTATAAGAGCTCATCTAGTTTGGAAATTGTGACAAAATAGAGTCTATCCTAGAAACCAAAGAGCTTCAGAGATTGGGTTGCTTCTTCTTCTATCTATCATGTAATGATCCTAAGACTATAGCCATCACTCACACACTTAGAATTTGATTCTTGCATATCATATTGCACCCCTATGTGTTTTAATGTTGTGAGTGTGTTTAAATCCCTCAATTTGATTTTTAATAATTTTTTGGGAATTTAAAACATATTTTAAACAAGGTTTTATTTAATTAAAATTTGATTTAAAAAGTCTTGGGGTTATTATATAAATATGGATTGTTGTGTTTATTGGCCTAAAGTTACTCTGGGTAGAAACCGAAAGCGCTAGAGACTTTAGGGTTGGCTTTGTAATTATTTTGTGACGCGCGTTTACCTTCGTTCACAGGCCAACACCTGCTGTCTTCTGATTGGACCAAACTGTGTTTCTTTACTGAGACAAACCATCGCACGCTTACAGCCCTTGGATCTATCCTTATCGATGGCCTGCATGTCTTTTGAGTGAATCCCCGTGTAATACCTTAAGCCAATCATAGGCTGTTTAATCCACCGCCTGTTGTGAGCCCTTGGATTGCAGTCAATGGAGCTTGACTCAATCTCAGCCATTGTTTTTGAACGAGGCTCTGGAATCTTCTCCTCTCCCTATTTAAAGACCCTTCATCTCAGCCTTCGAAAGCTTTTGCCATTTTGCAAAGTCTCAGAGAATAGAGAGAGAGAGAGAGAAGAGAGAGAAGAGAGAAGAGAGAAGTTAGAGAGAGAAACCAAACCCTAGTTAGAAACCCTAACTTCGTCCAAACACTTCTCAAGCCCAAACTACTTACCTCTCCAGAAAAACCACCAAAACCAAAAACACCATCCTTAGTGTTTTTTTTTGGTTTATGAGAGTTCTGGTTAAGAGATCTTGGGTTGCTGAAATCCTTGTGTTCATAAATCTTATTTCCAACTTAGACATAGACTCAGATCTTGTTTCTTTTTCAATAGAAATCATAGATCTGAAGTTTTTCATGTCACAGAACACTTAGCTGCATTTTTTTCTCATCTTGAGAATTTCGTTGTTGATTATTTTCTGTTAAAACATTTTTCTTCTTCAAAGATCAACAATAGATGTTTTTCTATTTCTGTTTTTACAAAACCTAACCTGACCTAGTGGGATTCGCACTTGGAGGGTTCTCAATCTTCATAATATTTTCAAAACTGATTGAGAAAGGTCTTGACCGATTTCTTAAGCAAGATCTCCGTGGAATCTGGGTTATTTTGAAAGGTCGAAAAGGTTCTTGGTTTTGTAAGAAAGAAAAATAACAAATACACTGCATATAGACTTTATATGTGATTTATTAGGATCGTCTGTAACTAATAAGTGTGTGTGTGTGCATGCATGTGTTTTAGAACACCATTCACAAACATTGTCACACTACAAACACTCAAAGTGTTGGCTATAAGATTTGGTGAACAATAAGTCGACGTAAAGTGCTGAAACAAAGAAGAGTTGACAAACTGAGACAACTACATCAACAAACAAGATCTGCAGAAAAGTTAAGGACGCCAGAGGGTACAATCCTGAACTTGTATAGATTTGTTTTTGTGTGCATGTTAGTTAAATAGGTTGTAACTCATATATTTGTTTTAGTGATTTTTTTTTGTTTTACTCCGTAGAGGGAGTCGTGGATGTTTCCTCAAGGTTGAGGTTTTACCACGTTAAAAATCTGAGTATCAATATTTCTACATCTTCTCATCCCTTTCTAATAGTGTGCTGAGTTTAAAACATTTTAAACTGTTTACTAAAACTTGTTATCAAATCTTGTCCATATCTCGTACATAATTTTGTTAACACATCTTGTGTTCAAAATTGTTTTGATTTAAGTAAAGAGTTTCTTCAACAAACTTTCGGAGTTGCTTAAATAGTTTATTTTCATAAACGGCTTTGGCAACGCTATTTCAATTGGTATCAGAGCTTTTGGTGAACTTTTTTCAAAAAGATCCTGAGTTTCTGAAACTGTTTTCTCAAAATCATTATGGACGAGAAAAACGAAAGATATGGTAACTTGACCAGACCTCCAGTCTTTGATGGAACCAATTTTTCTTACTGGAAAGTAAGAATGATTGCTTTTATTCAAGGCACTCTGGGAGATGATGTCTGGGATATCATTGAAAACGGATACTTTTATCCAACTAAACCAGCCACTGATGGAAGCAATGAAAGGATTAAGAAAGTATTGAGTGAGTTTACTCAAGAAGAGAAACAGGTTTCTCGAAATAATAACAAAGGCAAGAACGCTATATTTATGTCTATTAACGAACATGAGTTCAAGAGAATCTCATCTTGTACCACTTCCAAGGAAGCATGGGATACCTTGATTACTGCACATGAAGGAGACTCTAGGGTAAAAGCTGCTAAGACTCAGATGTTAATCCAACAGTATAATACCTTAATCATGTCTGAATCTGAGTCTTTCGATGATTTCTATATGAACCTTACTGATATTGTCACTAAACTTCATGCCAATGGTATAACTTATGATAGACAGGAAATTGTCTCTAAAATTCTGAGATCATTGCCACAGAAATTTGACAATAAAAGATATGCTATTGAGGAGATGTGTGATGTAAATCTCACTCCTGAATTACTCAGTAGTAAATTAAGAACTGTGGAAATGGAATTGGAGTTTAAGAAACAATTGACCCACACTAATAGGAAACATACCAATTCCAATCTTAGCTTTACCTCTAAGATGATTAAGCCTGAGTTAAACACCTCTAGTAATGATTCTGATGAGGACTGTGACTTAGAAAGTCTAGATAATCAGATTGCCCTAATGACAAAACAATTTAAGAAAATTGTTAAATTTAGAAACAGTGTTGCAAATAGACAGGGCAAGTCTAATTATACCACTCCTTCAAATCACAAACCTCATGAGAAACCTCATGACAAACAGAACAAGGACAACACAAGACCTCACAGAGACCTCAAGAAGACTGAATGCTATAGATGTGGTAAACTAGGACACATTGCTCAAGACTGTAGAGTTAATTTAAATGTCCAAAACAAACACTCTAGAGCCAATATCTGCAAAACCTGGGATGACTCAAGTGATTCTGAAAATGAGGAACTTGAGACATCTGATGGTTTTGATCCTTGTTTAGCCTTTTTTGCCAAAATCATATACAATGATGACATTCCTATGCTTGATAGTGAGGATGAGTTTAGTAATTCTAGTTCTGTTGCTTTGAATCATACTTTAACTGGTTTAGATGCTTTACTTACTGAGAACATTAATACCTCTTCCTCGGGGTGTGTGAGTCAAAGGGAAATCGATACTGCTGATGTCAATGGGTGCGTGAGTTTAAGAAATGAAACCTTAGGGGTCACTTCACACACCTCACTTAGTGACTCAGATAATGATGATCTCCCAGACATCCACACTCTATATACTAAAACTCTAAAGAAAAGCACTAGACTAGAAAAGATTGTTAAAGATCTTACCAAAAAGTTAGAAGATCTAAGCCTAATGGTAAAACTGAATGCTGAAGAGTATACTACACAATGCATGTCTCATGACAGTGAAGTTAAAGTGTTTGATGAAAAACTGAAAACTTTGACTGAAGCTAATGAAATTCTGGAGAAAAAATACAAAGGGACATTATTAGAATTGGAACAAACAAAAGAAAAGACAGCAACTGTTTTCAAAAAATTTACCAAATTTGAAAACAACTCTAAATGTTTTGAGGAATTCGTTGCTGAATCTAAAACCAATTCTGATGATAGAACTGGAATAGGGTTTTGCCCCAATTTGAAGACACAAACTAAACATGTTGAACCTATCAAGTTTGTGTCAGGAGGCAAAAGACCTATTGAAACATGTCCAGACTTTCATTCTCTAAAAACTAAGTTTGACCATCAAAACACCAACACTGAAGATGCAAGTTGCTCTAAGCTTGAAAGTTTATCAAAGGGAAAATATGTCTGCCCCCCTATTAGGAAAAGTGAACCTGCTTTCAAATCTGTGCTACCTAGGAATAAAATTCAGCCTCAAAATTTCTCAAAACCTTTGTTTAGAGACTTTCCTAAGGAAAACCCTATTCTGAGCAATCTTTATTGCTCCTATTGTGATATATATGGTCACTCTTTCGATAATTGCTATGCTAGGAGACTGATTAAACCTATCTACAACACTCCTATGTATCATAACTTTAACTATTCTAGGAGGAGTCGTAACAATTATGTCCTTCCCAGGCCACCAGACAAAAACTCTAACTATAGGAATAGAAGGACTAAACCTAAAAGGACATTTACTAGAAGGATAACCAGAACCTTTTCTAAATCAAATGCTCAGGAATTCAAATTTATACAAAATCATGCGCAAAATGTTTTTCAACAAAAATCTAATGCTCGCAAATTTTATCAAATAAGAGCAAACAAGCGCAAACTAAAAACCAGGGCAATTTGGGTTAGAAAAGATGATCTAGCACCACAGATGAAGTGTAACATTGTTGTTTCTGCTCTAAAAGCTGAACTTACGTCTTCTGGATGGTACTTGGATTCTGGATGTTCCAAGCATATGACAGGTGATGATACAAAACTTTTAAATAAAACCCATTTTGATGGTGGAAAAGTTGTTTTTGGTGATGGTATATCATCCCAGATCATAGGCAAAGGAACCCTTAAAGAAAAAGGACTTCCTCTTCTTGAAAATGTTCTCTTAGTTAAAGGTCTTAAGGCTAATTTACTTAGCATTTCACAATTCTGTGACTCAAACTACACTGTTACCTTTTCAAAGAACAATTGCAAGATTTTAAATGAAAATGGAGATTGCTTAATTACAGGATTCAGGACCCCTGACAATTGTTATACTGTCATGTCTAGTTCTGAAATCTGTAGTGTTGCCAGAATGGATGACAACGAGATATGGCATAACAGAATGGGTCACATTAATTACGAAAATTTGAGTAAATTGTCTTCTCAGCAGATAGTTAGAGGAATACCAAAAATTAAACCTATTCATAACATTGTCTGTGGTCCCTGTCAAGAAGGAAAAATTGTTAAAGCACCTCATAAAAGGGTTAAAGATATCCTTACCTCTAATCCCTTAGAACTCATCCATATGGACCTAATGGGTCCTTCTCAAACTGTTAGTCTTTGTGGACACAGTTATATTCTTGTTATGGTTGATGACTTCACCAGATTCACTTGGGTAGCTTTCTTAAAACAAAAATCCGATACCTTTCAAACCTTTTTAAAGATTCTCTTACGGATTGAGAATGAAAAAGACACTCAAGTGAATAGAATCCGAAGTGATAGAGGTGGTGAATTCAAAGACACTGGTATTGTAGAATATTGTGACTATAATGGTTACAAACATGAGTTCAGTGCTCCTAAGACCCCTCAACAAAATGGTATAGCTGAGAGAAAGAATCGAACTCTTCAAGAGATGGCACGTGTCATGCTCCATGCTAAGAACTTACCTAAGTATTTTTGGGTAGAATCTATTCGTACAGCCTGCCATCTTATTAATAGGGTCTATCTTAGAAAGAATTCGAAACAAACCTCTTATGAACTTTGGTACAATAAAAAGCCTAATCTTAAGTACCTTAGAACCTTTGGTAGTACCTGCTATGTTTGCAAAGACAGGGAACACTTATCTAAATTTGAGAGTAGAGGAGATAAAGCCATATTCTTAGGTTATTCACCTAACAGTAGAGCTTATCGAGTGTATAATCTTCGCACTAAGACCTTAATGGAATCCATAAATGTAATTGTTAGTGACACCACTATAGAAAGCAAGCCTAGTGAATTAACTATTGAAGAAAAATCGTCAAATACTTTAGAAAATGACACTTCTGAAATAGATAATTCGTTACCTATTGAGTCACCTGAAGTACCTAACTGGGTTTCTAAAGACCATCCCATCAACAATGTAGTTGGTAACCCTAGTGAACCAGTACGTACAAGATCCCAACTTAGAAATTATGCACTCTATGCATGCTTTGTTTCTCTCTTGGAACCAAAGAATGTAAATGAGGCATTGAATGACTCTCACTGGATTTCTGCTATGCAGGATGAACTTTTACAATTTGTCATTCATGATGTTTGGTTTCTTGTTCCACGTCCTGATCACAAAAAGGTTATTGGCACTCGTTGGATTTTCAAAAATAAAACTGATGAAAATGGGATAGTAATTAGAAATAAAGCTAGACTAGTTGCTCAAGGTTATTCCCAAATAGAGGGAATTGATTTTAACGAGACCTTTGCTCCTGTCACTCGTTTAGAATCAGTTCGTCTGCTTCTTGCTATAGCCTGTCACATGCGTTTTACATTATATCAAATGGATGTTAAATCTGCATTCCTTAATGGAATACTTGCCGAGGAAACCTATGTAGAACAACCTAAAGGGTTCATTGACCCTAATCATCCTAATCATGTTTTTCGGTTGAAAAAGGCTTTATATGGTCTTAAACAAGCTCCTAGAGCTTGGTATGAGCGCCTGTCCAGTTTTTTGCTGGATAATGGTTTCCAAAGAGGTGGAAATGACCAAACCTTATTTGTCAAACATTTTGACAAACACATTACTATCGCTCAAATCTATGTTGACGATATCATATTTGGATCTACCTCTACCTCAGAAGTAAAATCTTTTGCTGAAATCATGAGCAAGGAATTTCAGATGTCCCTTATGGGGGAGTTACAGTTCTTTCTAGGTCTCCAAGTCAAACAACAACCAGATGGCTTGTTTCTTTCGCAGACTAAGTACGCATTAGAGATAGTTAAGAAATTTGGCCTCGAGAGTGCTAAGAGTGCTAAAACGCCTATGAGTACTACAGAGAAATTATCTAAAGATGAAAATGGAAAATCTGTAGACTCTACCTTATATCGTAGTATGATTGGCACATTACTCTATCTGACTGCCTCGCGTCCTGATATCATGTATGCTGTTTGTGTTTGTGCGCGTTATCAAAACAACCCCAAGGAGAGCCATTTAAACGCTGTAAAACGCATAATTAAATATGTTAAAGGCACTCTAAATTTAGGAATTTGGTACACGAATGACACACCTAGCACTATTATTGGGTACACTGATGCTGATTGGGCTGGGTGTACTGATGATAGTAAAAGCACTTCAGGCGCATGTTGTTATATTGGTAATAACTTGGTAGGATGGAGTAGTAAAAAACAGAACTGCACATCTCTCTCGACTGCTGAATCTGAATACATAGCCGCCGGTAGCTGTTGTGCCCAATTGTTATGGCTTAAACAAATGCTAAGTGATTATGGTATTCTAGAACCCACACTTCATCTCTATTGTGATAATCAAAGTGCGATTAACATTTCTAAGAACCCAGTTCAACACTCGCGAACTAAGCACATTAAAATAAGACATCATTTTATTCGTGAATTAGTTGAAACCAAGGAATTAGAAATCAATTATCTTTCTACTGATCTACAACTTGCAGATTTATTTACCAAACCTCTTGATTATAGTAGATTCATTTCTTTACGTAAATCTATTGGTATGATTTGTGCTGAGTAAATACGTGTTATGTTTGCCAAGTTTCTTCCCTTTGTCCATTTGAGACAAAATGGGGGAGAAATTTGAGTCTACTGCATATACTAAAAAGCTTGATCTTAGTAATTTTTTGCAGGTATTCTTCTTGTACAGTCATTCTTCATTGTAATAATAGGATGTTAAACTGTATATAGTTGAGTTATGTAATTTTTGCTTTCTAGGATTTGGGTAGATAGAACCTTTATAGGTATAAGTTTTTTTTGTTGTCGCCCTACGAGTTGAGATGACTCAAAGGAGATTTTGTCTCATATTTCCAAAGGGGGAGATTGAAGCCCTTATACTTTTGACTCATTTGAGTCTAGACTGTATAAGAGCTCATCTAGTTTGGAAATTGTGACAAAATAGAGTCTATCCTAGAAACCAAAGAGCTTCAGAGATTGGGTTGCTTCTTCTTCTATCTATCATGTAATGATCCTAAGACTATAGCCATCACTCACACACTTAGAATTTGATTCTTGCATATCATATTGCACCCCTATGTGTTTTAATGTTGTGAGTGTGTTTAAATCCCTCAATTTGATTTTTAATAATTTTTTGGGAATTTAAAACATATTTTAAACAAGGTTTTATTTAATTAAAATTTGATTTAAAAAGTCTTGGGGTTATTATATAAATATGGATTGTTGTGTTTATTGGCCTAAAGTTACTCTGGGTAGAAACCGAAAGCGCTAGAGACTTTAGGGTTGGCTTTGTAATTATTTTGTGACGCGCGTTTACCTTCGTTCACAGGCCAACACCTGCTGTCTTCTGATTGGACCAAACTGTGTTTCTTTACTGAGACAAACCATCGCACGCTTACAGCCCTTGGATCTATCCTTATCGATGGCCTGCATGTCTTTTGAGTGAATCCCCGTGTAATACCTTAAGCCAATCATAGGCTGTTTAATCCACCGCCTGTTGTGAGCCCTTGGATTGCAGTCAATGGAGCTTGACTCAATCTCAGCCATTGTTTTTGAACGAGGCTCTGGAATCTTCTCCTCTCCCTATTTAAAGACCCTTCATCTCAGCCTTCGAAAGCTTTTGCCATTTTGCAAAGTCTCAGAGAATAGAGAGAGAGAGAGAGAAGAGAGAGAAGAGAGAAGAGAGAAGTTAGAGAGAGAAACCAAACCCTAGTTAGAAACCCTAACTTCGTCCAAACACTTCTCAAGCCCAAACTACTTACCTCTCCAGAAAAACCACCAAAACCAAAAACACCATCCTTAGTGTTTTTTTTTGGTTTATGAGAGTTCTGGTTAAGAGATCTTGGGTTGCTGAAATCCTTGTGTTCATAAATCTTATTTCCAACTTAGACATAGACTCAGATCTTGTTTCTTTTTCAATAGAAATCATAGATCTGAAGTTTTTCATGTCACAGAACACTTAGCTGCATTTTTTTCTCATCTTGAGAATTTCGTTGTTGATTATTTTCTGTTAAAACATTTTTCTTCTTCAAAGATCAACAATAGATGTTTTTCTATTTCTGTTTTTACAAAACCTAACCTGACCTAGTGGGATTCGCACTTGGAGGGTTCTCAATCTTCATAATATTTTCAAAACTGATTGAGAAAGGTCTTGACCGATTTCTTAAGCAAGATCTCCGTGGAATCTGGGTTATTTTGAAAGGTCGAAAAGGTTCTTGGTTTTGTAAGAAAGAAAAATAACAAATACACTGCATATAGACTTTATATGTGATTTATTAGGATCGTCTGTAACTAATAAGTGTGTGTGTGTGCATGCATGTGTTTTAGAACACCATTCACAAACATTGTCACACTACAAACACTCAAAGTGTTGGCTATAAGATTTGGTGAACAATAAGTCGACGTAAAGTGCTGAAACAAAGAAGAGTTGACAAACTGAGACAACTACATCAACAAACAAGATCTGCAGAAAAGTTAAGGACGCCAGAGGGTACAATCCTGAACTTGTATAGATTTGTTTTTGTGTGCATGTTAGTTAAATAGGTTGTAACTCATATATTTGTTTTAGTGATTTTTTTTTGTTTTACTCCGTAGAGGGAGTCGTGGATGTTTCCTCAAGGTTGAGGTTTTACCACGTTAAAAATCTGAGTATCAATATTTCTACATCTTCTCATCCCTTTCTAATAGTGTGCTGAGTTTAAAACATTTTAAACTGTTTACTAAAACTTGTTATCAAATCTTGTCCATATCTCGTACATAATTTTGTTAACACATCTTGTGTTCAAAATTGTTTTGATTTAAGTAAAGAGTTTCTTCAACAAACTTTCGGAGTTGCTTAAATAGTTTATTTTCATAAACGGCTTTGGCAACGCTATTTCATAGACCTAAGATTAGAAAAAAATAACTAACGCACAATGGCAGGCCAATGTCGGTCAGCCGATGCTAGCCTCGACCGACTAACGTCCCAGGCGGAATCACGATTTGGAACCTGGGAAGGAACCTCATGTGGACGAGAAAACTCAATATGCGCCTGGAAGAGAATCTCAAACGCACAAGAATATTTTTTCAAAGTCAATGGGAAGTGCTCGATAAGGTATTTCATGAGCACATCAATCTACCTACATGCAAAAACGTCGACCAATGCATTTTTTCCAAAATTTTCCAAATGCAAAGGCATGCTCCTAGACCCTGCCAACAACGTACTATGACTTCCCAAAGACGACAATCAATGTTTGCCTTGGGGAAAATCAAGTTTTTCTCTTATTGAAGAGTATTTATATTACTACCACTTTGGAATCTTCATAAAGTGGTATTATAAGGGTGGTATGTCAAAACAAGTAGAGGTTTGAAATTTTCATCATGATCGACGAGCGTTACAGATGCTTCAATAGAAATTTGGGAAACGTCGGCCAAACCACATAGACATTAGTCAACTAAAGTGGAGGTAGGCAAGCTGACTCACACATTGATTAGCTTAAATGCACATCGGCCAACTGATGCACATGTCTATGAGCCAGAACGCACGATGGTCGTTCGACACTTTTTTTGAATATTTTTAAAATGTAACTAAAATAAATGGCTTTATTGAGAGTTGAACACCAGACCTAAGAGTAGACAAAAAATCACCGCTTTTGAAACCACCAATTATGATATGCAACAACTTAGTTATTATACTAGTTGAAAAAGGTTTTGAAACATATAGTCATTTCTTTATTCTTTAATTTTTTCCCGCTTTTTTTCTTTTTGAATTTTTAATCCATCTTAGAAATATCACTCAAATTAAGAAATATCGACATTTGAACCCCCTGTGAATACAATTTCACGTACTGAAATTTTGATTGATGTCCCTGTAGGTGCCTCGCTGTGGGAGTTCATAAAGCAAAAAAGGCCCTCTTGGAAAAAATACCCACGGTAAAAAATAAGAAAAGTCAGAAAGGTGATGAGCAAACAACCTAACAAGCACGTAAGGTGATGCTCAAAACCATGGCAATGTTAGCCAAGTGATTCCCAATACGGGAAAATTAAGTTGATTGATGGACAATGGCAAGGTATTATTGGTCATCCAGTGTGATTGTCAATCGACCGACACCCTATGATGAAAGTCGATCACGTGCCCTTAAAGGAGCCTTGAGCACATGAGAAAACTTGGTTCCCTATCGGGAGAGAGCCTCATGCGTGACAAATCAATCACAGTCACTTTCCAGCACCATGTAAGGAACCTCATCCGCATGCGTTCAGTCGAAACCCAAAATGCTCGATCGACGCATTTTTTCAAAACTTTTCCAAATGCCAAGGCACGCTGCCCAGACCACTATATTATGACTTCCCAACTAGGAAAACTCAAGTTTTTCTTTTATTGAAGTTAATGTCTTCTGTTACCTCTTTGAAATTTTCTTTAAGAGGTATTATGAAGGGGGAGTCCAGACCACTATAGGTTCAAAAGTTATCGATACTTCAATGAAAAATTTGGACATATCAGTCAACCAATGTACCCATCAGTCAGTCGAAGCACACATTGGTCATCTAACTTTTTTTTTAAAATTATTTTTCCCAAACTAATGAAAATAAATGTCTTTAGTAAGTCTTGAACCCCAGACCTAATACGAGACAAAAAATTTAACACTTTCAAAACAACGAAGTATGAAACAAAATAACTTAGTTATTATACGAGTTGAAAAAGGTTTTAAAGTATAAAAGATTCTCTTTATTCTTTACCCTTTACCCTTTACCCTTTTCCTGCCTTTTTCTTTTTGAATATATTATCCACCTTGGAAATAACATTCTCATTAAGAAATATTGATATTTGTACCCCCCTAAATTCAATATCACGTATTAAAATTTTGATTAATGTCCCTATAGGTTCCTGTTCATAAGAGTTCATGAAGTAAAAAGGCCCTTTTAGAAAAAAAATATCGACGCCCAAAAATAGGTAAAAACGACAAGGTAATGCCTAAACAACCCAACAATCACGTAACGTGATGCCTATAACAAAGGCAATGCTAGCCAAGTAATGCCAAAAAATTGCCAACTCGATCGATCGACGCATAATGGCAAGGCACTGTAGATTGTCCGATACCTTATGAGGAAACTCGATCAGGCACCCAAAAAGAAACCTCAGGCACACAAGAAAACTCGGTATGCTTTCGAGAGAGAATCTCACACATACAAGCAAACTCGATTACGCACGACTGCCAATCGACGTGTAAAACGACCAACCAATGCATTTTTAAAGAATTATCCAATTTCCAAAGCATGCTCCACGAAACTTTCCGTCAATTAATTATGACTTCATAAGGATGAAAATGAACTTTAGCACTAGGGAAAACTAATTTTTTATCTAATTATAGTTGATGTCTACTTCTAACGCATTAAAATTTTAGTTAAGAGGTGTTTTAAGGCGGGTGAGTCCAAACCACTAGAGGGTAGAAGTTTTCAGCAAGACCGAAGACCGTTACCAACGCTTCAATGGAAAATTTGGCCACATCGACAAACTATTTCAGACATTGATCAACATAAGTGAATGTTCAAAATTTCAATACGTGATATTATATTAACGGGGTTACAAATGTCCATATTTATTAATAAGAATGTTATTTCTAAGGTGGATAACATATTCAAAAAGAAAAAGGTGGGAAAGTAGTAATGAATAAATAAATTATTCTATAGTTCAAAACCCTTTTCAACTAGTATAATAACTAAGGTATTGCCTAAAATAGTTGGCTGTTTTGGAAGTGGTAAATTTCTTGTCTGTCCTTAGGTCTAGTTTTCAAGTCTCGCTAAAGCCATTGCGTTTAGTTACTTTTGGAGAAAATCAAAAAATGGTGGATCGCTTGACGTGCTCTTTTGGTGATCTATGTGTGCTTTGGGTGATCGACCTGTGTTTCTATTAACCAATGTGTTCGTGAATTGGACGACGTGTCTGTCAGTCGACCGATGTATGCTTCGATTGAATGATGTAGAAAATAATTTCATTGAAGAGTCGGTAATGGTCGTTGATCTTGCTTAAAATTTTTATCCTCTAGTGGTCTAGACTCACCCCCTTATAATATACCATGTAATGAAAATTCCAATGTATAAGAGAAAAACTCTGGTTTTCCTTGATGATAAAGTTCATTTTCATCCTTGGTAAGTTAAAATATATTTTCTAGGATGGTCTGGGGAGTGTGCATTGTCATCTGGAGTATTTTGGAAAAAAATAATCGGTCGACCATTTATGCGTAGGCTAACAAACGTGCGTGTGACGTCCATACTTGACACTGCCCAATGGATATGAATGAGTTTTTTGCATGAGAGATTTTATCTCCCGAGAGAGTATCGAGTTTTCTCGTGCATGTGAGGTTCCTTGCTATGCACCAGATCGAGTTTCCTCATGGGACATCGATTGACCAACAGTCGCATCGGCTGGCTGACATTGCCTACTATTTTGCATCGATCGATCGACGTTGCCCATTTTAGGTCATCAATTAATCGATATGTCCTTGTTTCTAGGCATCACCGTACGTACTTGTTGGTTCATTTGGTTATCACCTTGTTGACTTTACCCATTTTTAGGCATCAGTACTTTTTCAACCAGGAAAGGCAATGACATTGTTGTTATACTTGAAAAAGATTTTCAAGTACGAACGCATTTCTTTATATTTTAATTTTTTCCCTAAATTATCTTTTTAATATGTATCCACCTTAGAAATAGTATTCTCATTAAGAAATATTGGCATTTGTACCCTCGTAAATACAATATCATGTATTTAAATTTTGATCGATGTCACCGTAGACCTTTTTAGAAAAAATACCGATGCCCAAAAATAGGAAAAATCAGTAAGGTGATGCCTAAATGACCCAAGAAACACTTAAGGTGATTCCTAGAACCAAGGAAATGTCGGCAAAGTGACAAATAAAAAATCGGCAAGCTGGTTGATCGAAGCACAGTGGAAATGCATTGACAATCAGTCGACGCAATTATTGGGCGACCGACGCCCCATGAGAAAACTTGATCAGGTGCTCGTGAAGGGTACTCACTTGGATGATAAATCTCTTTATGCTCTTGGGAGAGAACCTAGAGTACGTTAGAAAACTCAGCCATAGTCATTGGGCAGTGCCCCATAAGGAACTGTGACACCCCGACTAATTAAATACCGGGTAGCTACTCCTTTATTAAATTAAATCAAAATGCCAAGTTGGCTCAGTTAATGGCATCACTGTCGAAAACATTTTATTATTACTAACCACCTAGTATTTAAAAAGTAAGTTGCCAAATTTTAATTAAAGCCTGATTAACATGCAGTAAAAGATTTAAAGCAAGAATAATATCACCATTTACCATAACGAAATAATAGAATAACCATCACATGATATAAATAAATCCGGAGGAAAAACTCCTCACAACAAATCCCACAACTGAAATAAGTAACGAAATACTGAATACTGAATTAATACATGCCAAAGTCTGAAAAACTGAAATGGAAATGTCTCTAATAGAATTTGGACAACATGCCCTACAACTGGAGAATACTGAATATGGAATCCAAATGATAGAGGCGTCTAAAAGCAAATCCCTGTAGCTTCCACAAATAGCTACATCTCGTCACCTGAATGAGTATCCTATGCATGGTGTCCTTGTGGCTGGGCACCTAAAATGGTTTTACAAAGAAAAATAGATTTGAAAGCAAACGGGTCAGAGCCCGAATGTGGAGATATTTTAAAAACCTTCAAGTGCATTAAAAACATTTAAAACATTAAATGCAAAGTACATGTTAGGACGTGCACTCACATGAAATTCTCACCTCTCGTCTAACTGTGCACTCCTAACGTAAGTACCCACCTAAAATGACACAAACTACTAGCTAAGTGACATCATATCTAGCTAGACTGTGATAGGTTCTACCCTTAATACTCGGTTCCCATTAACATTATAACGGTCTCAAATAAATAGGGGCTTAACGTGAATTCAGGTTCTCATATAAAAGTAATACAACTCGTTATAGATTATCCCTTTTATGTTATTCCATAGTTATACACACAATACCATATGAAAGTTCCCATTTTACTAAGTGTATATTTTTCTCAACATAAATATACAATACAAGCACCCCGAGAACTAGCTGCGGTGCACGCATACTCTGCTATCCATCCCGGTACATCACGTACATAAGGATCACATATTCCGAATCTCTCAGGAATAGTTCACAGATAACAACATCACAAATAATGGAGGCGAACACAGTCACATCACATGGGTCACGCACATACCTGCGCTCCCACGATCAGCAGACTTATTAACATCCCAATAAGTCCTTATCTGACCTATGTTCATCGAGGTAACCAGTCTAAATCCGGGCAACACAAGGATTAGAGGGCCCTAAGCGAACGCAAACCTCCCGTGATAGAAAGTATGGTAGGTATGTCATACACATAAATCAATACATATACTAAGTATGCACACGTCTTAGTAATCACCATAATATATTGGTACATATCTCTTCTCGTACTGACATATAATACTACACCATTTATATGTCCCCGGTTAATATAATTAATTAGGCCGTCAATAGCTCACATCGTAATCGACACTCACGTCCTACTTCATATTTTCCCTTAGGTTCAACCTACACTTCTAGGTTTGACTCCTCATTATATCCCAACCATCCCAAATATATCAAATACTCATCAAGGAAAGGCTATCTCTACCTATACACAAGGTTACGGGGCACTCGGGATCAAAATAGGCTAAAAAGCCTAAACTGCCAACTCGTTCGAAGTCTCGTTCGAACGAGGCTGTTCGAACGAGACTTCGTTCGAACGAACTGAGTCTTCTAACGAGATCTCGTTCGAACGAAGTGGGATTTCTAACGAGATCTCGTTCAAACGAACCCATCGAACGAACTTCACCCTCGTTAGAAGTCAATGGTCAACTCGTTAGAAGCTCGTTCGAACGATGTCGTTCGAACGACCTGGGCAGGTCTTCTAACGAGCGACCAGACTGGAGCCCAGAAATCCTTATTCGTTTTTCACCAATTTCTACACCTCAAATCTCAACCAAAATTCGTCCCAATAATGTTTTAAAGTCTCTAATCATCCCTAAGCATAACAAGGTTATATACTAACGTATTTTAAAGAATCAATTCATCCTAATCATCATCAATTCATCAAATTTCTGCACTTTTCCCCAATTTCTCAAGAACATGAACCCTAGAATTTATGATCATCAATATACTCAAATTAGATCCATTTTTGTTACATCCAACACATATTAACATCAGGGTAATCATCTCTTTACGATTCTACATGCAATTTGTCCTCAAAATTCAAGTTATAAGTCTAATTAAAATGAGTTTTTATTTATCTTCCAATAACAAATGTAAATCTTTCAATTTATCTAACATGGGAGGAACATTCTCTAAATTAAATAGAATTAAATCACTTGCCTCGAGTGTCTTTGAATTTGGTGTTGATTTGATGAAGCTTTTTCTGCAGAATTCCTTCTCTCTCTCTCTACAAGTCTTCTTCTCCAAAGGTGGCTAGGGTTTGTTTAGGAGACTTAGAAAACCAACTTTTAAAACTCCCCGTAGTCTTATGGGTCAATATGGTTGGTAGTGGGTTTAGTGGTTAGTTACCCAAATCAGATTATAAATCCTAATTTTCGTCATTAGTAAATCCCAAAAATACAATATTACCAAACTACCCTTATAAGATGTCGGTATGGCCTAAAAATACCCCGGAACCCAAACTAAACCTCCGGTTAGTGTTTTCTGACTATCTCGACCCTTCCGAACGCGTTGGCGCACTCAAAACGACCATACGGTTAATAGAATTTAAATTCACTTTTATAATTAAATAATTATATACCATGACGCGACTGTCACACGCGTCTCAACAAATTTCCAAATTGCCGTATTTCAATCTCACGACAAATTTCATAATTCAATATTCATATATAATCATATATGAACATATAATCAAATACCAACTCGCATCTCGCTAGTATTTTAACCCGGATTAATTTCCAATTAATACGCATTTAATTTATTAATCCCATTAATAAATATCACAAAAATACGGGGTATTACATACTTCCCCCCTAATAACTGAATTTCATCCCGAAATTCGGAACTAGAAAGTACCTGGTAAGAACAACTCTGGATAACGTTCGCGCATCTCATCCTCGCGCTCCCATGTGGACTCCTCGACATTATGATGTCGCCACTGAACATGCACTAACGGAACGATCTTTGACCGCAGTTGCCGCTCACTTCGGTCCAAAATAGCAATCGGCCCCTCCTCGTAGGAGCTATCCGGTTGGAGATCGATGTCCTCCAAAGCAATATGAGTATGAGCCAAATTGTCTCTAAGATATTTCCTTAGCGAGGAGATATGAAATACATCGTGAATCCGGTGTAAATGCTCCGGTAATCCGAGTCTATACGCAACTGGTCCAATCCGCTCAATAATAGGAAACGACCCCACATACCTCGGTGCCAACTTCCCCTTCTTCCCGAAATGCATAATCCCCTTCATAGGAGATACTCTGAGCAAGACCTGGTCCCCTACTTAGAACTCTCTGAAGAACCTCTTCGCATCAGCATAGCTCTTCTGCCGATCTTGAGCTACCCGAATGCGACTCCGAATCAATTCTATCCTCGCCGAAGTATCTTGAATCACTTCCGGCCCAAGTAGTTTGTTGTCCCCCACCTCCAACAAACATGCTGGGGAACGACAAGGTCTACCGTAAAACTCCTCAAATGGAGCCATGCCAATGGTGAACTGGTAGGAGTTGTTGTAAGCAAACTCCACCAGTGGAAGATACTGCTCCCATCCACCCCCAAAATCAATGATACTCATACGTAGCATGTCCTCCAACATCTGGTTTGTACGCTCCGTTTGCCCATCAGTCTGCGGGTGATACGCCGTACTCAACCGCAATTCCGTGCCCATGGCCTCCTGAAAACTCTCCCAAAACTGCGAAACAAATATCTTGTCTCTGTCAGACACGATATTTAGGGGTACACCGTGAAGTCTCACAATCTCTGAAATGAAGAGCTGTGCATACTGTCCCGCAGTGTAGTCTGTCCTTACGGGTAGAAAATGAGCGACTTTGGTCAACCTGTCCACAATTACCCAAATGGAGTCGTGACCCCTCTGTGACGTAGGCAATCCCGTGATAAAGTCCATGGAGATGCTCTCCCACATCCACATCGGGACCTCTAACGGCTGTAGCAGTCCTGCCGGTCTCTGATGATCCACTTTTACTAGCTGACAAGTGGCGCATTTAGAAACAAACTCGGCAATATCTCTCTTCATCCCGCTCCACCAATACTGACGTCTCATGTCTTGGTACATTTTGTCCCCACCGGGATGTACCGCGAACCGTGAGCCGTGCGACTCTGCCATCACCTCATGTCGCAATTCCTCCCCTTCCAGAACCACTAATCTCCCATTGAATCGTAATCCCCTGTCTGAGCTAACGGTATAGGACTCGGCTCCCTCTACTAGTAATCAAACTATCTGCTCCTGACAGAACGAGTCATTAGCCTGTACCCGTACTACCTTCGTGACAATCTGCGGTGTAACGGTCATCGCAGACATGAAAGATCGGGCCACTGCATCCTGGTGTCCCAATTCCTTCCACTTGGCCTTCCACACCTCTGCCACTTCATCTGCTGGCCTATGGCTCAATGCGTCTGCTACCACGTTAGCCTTCCCCGGGTGATACTGGATATCGAACTGGTAATCCTTCACAAACTCAAGCCACCTTCGCTGCCGCATATTCAACTCCTTCTGCGTGAATAGGTACTGTAGGGACTTGTGATCTGTGAACAACCGAAACTTCTCCCCCAAAAGATAATGTCTCCATATCCGTAGGGCAAATACCACTGCTGCCAATTCCAAATCATGAGTGGGGTAATTCTTCCCGTGAGGCTTTAGCTTACGGGAAGCATAAGCTATGGCATGAATCTCCTGTTGTAATACACCTACCAGTCCTTGCAAAGACGCATCGGTGTAAACCAAATACTCAACTCCCGGTCTCGGCAATGCTAACACAGGTGCTGAGGTCAATTTATCCTTCAACTCATCGAATGCCAACTGACAGGCATCACTCCAGATGAACGGCACACCCTTACGAGTCAGATGTATCAAAGGACCTGCTATCTTCGAGAATCCCTGAATGAACCTCCTATAGTATCCTACTAAAGCCAAGAAACTACGAATCTCCGTTGGTGTCGTGGGTTTTCCCCACTCCCTCACCGCTGATACTTTCCCCGGATCAACAGATATTCCCCGGTCGGAAATAATGTGACCCAAAAACTGGACCTCCTTCAGCCAAAACCCGCATTTCTCATATTTTGCATACAACTCGTTCTGACGTAGTGTCTGCAAAACTTGCCTCAAATGCTCGGCGTGCTCCTCCTCTGTCTTGCAGTAAACCAGAATATCATCGATGAAGACAATGACAAACTGATCTAGTAAATCCCTGAACACTCTGTTCATCAAGTCCATAAAGACTGCTGGAGCGTTGCTCAAACCAAAAGGCATAACCCGAAACTCGTAAGAACCATATCTCGACAAGAACGCAGTCTTAGAGACATCCTCCTCCCTGATACGCAACTGATGGTATCCCGATCTCAAATCAATCTTTGAGAAGAAAGAAGCTCCTCTCAACTGGTCGAATAAGTCATCGATTCGAGGCAACGGATACTTATTCTGTATCGTGACCTTATTCAACTCTCGCTAGTCCACACACAATCTTAGTGAACCATCCCTCTTCTTCACAAACAAAACTGGAGCGCCCCAAGGTGAGGTACTCCTGTGAATAAAACCCTGACCTAACAGCTGCTCTATCTGATCTCGTAGCTCTCGCATCTCTACCGGAGCCATACGGTACAGTGCGCGTGCTATAGGTCTCGTATCTGGCAATAGGTCTATAACAAAGTCTATCTCTCGACTGGGGGGTAGGCCTGGTTTCTCCTGAAACACATCAGAATACTCCCTGACAACCGGGATCGAATCTAAAGGAATCACAACCTCCTTAGAGGTATCCTCCTGTATGTAATACAGATGAGCGGTCGAACCTCCCTCTGGGCGAGGCATCGCCACTATAAACATCTCTTGTCCCGGAATGGCAAAAATAATGCTCCCGCTAAAGCAATCAATCATGGCCCTATAAGCTACGAGCCAATCCATACCGATAATCACATCGTGAACATGCATATCTAATACCAACATATCTGCAGGTAATACCAGACTACCAATCTCTACCCTCACTCCCCGACATATAAAGAATATAAGTGACCCATTCCCCAATGGTGAGTCAACACACGTCACTGTGCTCTCCGCTGTGGCTAACAACCCTAAAGCCTTCGCGAAATGTGTAGCTATAAAACAATGTGTAGCCCCCGTATCAAACAATACCCGACCCATAGTGCCATGGATAGGAAACGTACCCTCAATCGCGGGCGGTGCCTGCGGAGCTGCTGCCTGGTGGACGTTATAGACACGTCCATACTGTAACTGTCCCTGCTGCACAGGAACTGCTGGAATGGCTGGAAGAGCTGGTACCTGGGCTGGAGCTGGGAGGGCTGGTGGAAAAAGTGGCCTACGTGGCTCATGTCGAGCACCCTGCTGCTGCTGCGGGGCCCTGCCCATATCAGGACAGTCCTGGCGTTTATGGCCAGTCTTGCCACAAACAAAACACTTCCCCGGGAAGTTTCCCCCTCTCGGTCCCTGCTGCCCCCGGCCCTGGTGGCCGTTACCATTCCTCCACTGGCCCTGCTGGCCCTGCTGAAACTGATGCTGACCATTCTGACCCTGCTGGTGCTGTTGGCCGTTCGGACCCTGATGGCCTTGCTGGAAACCTCCCTGTCCGTGCCTATAATTCCCTGATCTGAACCTCTTCTGATCCCCCTGCTGGGAACCCTGCTCACCCTATCTCTGCCCCTGAACAGATTGTGCCCCACTAGCACCATGTCCTCCTGTCCTGCCCTGATGGCTAGACTCTCCCAATCTCTTGCCTTCAGCCATATGAAAGCGGTGATCCTGACAGTGTAACAAAGCAGCGTTAACCACATCAGAATAAGTGGCCAACGAAAGGTTCCCTAACAGATGTTGACGGATCCTCCATGTCAACCCGTCGGTGAATTTCTCAATCTTCTTCTTCTCTAACGGTATCTCATCCGGAACGATATTCAACATATTCGTGAACTCGGCCTCATACTCAGCCACGGTCTTACCCTCCTGCTTCAGACTCATCAATTTCCTCCTCATTTCCGTATGAACAGCGAACGGAAAGTACTTGCGGTCAAACCGCACCCAAAAGTCCTGAATAGTGAGAGTATCCCTCTCCTCCACGGTGGTAATAGACTCCCACCACTGCAGTGCAGATCCAACTAGCTTGAAAGTAGCTAGCACCTGCTTCTGAACATCCGTGCACTCATACATCCTCAAGTGCCTCTGCATATCCTTCCTCCACTGTCTCGAGACTACCACATCTGAGCTACCTGCAAATTCTGGCGGATGCGCTTTCTGAAAAGCGTCACGTACACGTTCCCAAGCAGACGGGAATGCATTTGCCTGTACTGGCGCGGCAACCGGCGCCTGAGGTGGTGCCTGATGAACTACGGCAATTGCGGCATTTACCGCTTAGGCTACTATAGCTGCAACCTCAGCGGCGTTCATCATGCCCTGAACTGGAGCGGGCTGGGGTTCGGGCGTTGCATCCCTGGGAACTCGTCGTGCACGTCGTGGAGGCATCTGAAATAAGAATGAAGTTTATAAGTTCGCAGTTATAAACTTAAAATAGCTGAAGAACGTAGCATACACAAAAAGAGTACAACAGTCCTAACATATAGGGCTCTATATCAAAGAAAACTTAGCGAAAACATAATAGCCGTACAGATCCTAAAGGACACTAGAACCTGATGCTCTGATACCACCTGTGACACTCCGACTAATTATATACCGGGTAGCTACTCCTTTATTAAATTAAATCAAAATGCCAAGTTGGCTCAGTTAATAGCATCACTGTCGAAAACATTTTATTATTACTAACCACCTAGTATTTAAAAAGTAAGTTGCCAAATTTTAATTAAAGCCTGATTAACATGCAGTAAAAGATTTAAAGCAAGAATAATATCACCATTCACCATAACGAAATAATAGAATAACCATCACATGATATAAATAAATCCGGAGGAAAAACTCCTCACAACAAATCCCACAACTGAAATAAGTAACGAAATACTGAATACTGAATTAATACATGCCAAAGTCTGAAAAACTGAAATGGAAATGTCTCTAATAGAATTTGGGCAACATGCCCTACAACTGGAGAATACTGAATATGGAATCCAAATGATAGAGGCGTCTAAAAGCAAATCCCTGTAGCTTCCACAAACAGCTACAGCTCGTCATCTGAATGAGTATCCTATGCATGGTGTCCTTGTGGCTAGGCACCTAAAATGGTTTTACAAAGAAAAATAGATTTGAAAGCAAACGGGTCAGAGCCCGAATGTGGAGATATTTTAAAAACCTGAAAGTGCTTTAAAAACATTTAAAACATTAAATGCAAAGTACATGTTAGGACGTGCACTCACATGAAATTCTCACCTCTCGTCTAACTGTGCACTCCTAACGTAAGTACCCACCTAAAATGACACAAACTACTAGCTAAGTGACATCATATCTAGCTAGACTGTGATAGGTTCTACCCTTAATACTCGGTTCCCATTAACATTATAACGGTCTCAAATAAATAGGGGCTTAAAGTGAATTCAGGTTCTCATATAAAAGTAATACAACTCGTTATAGATTATCCCTTTTATGTTATTCCATAGTTATACACACAATACCATATGAAAGTTCCCATTTTACTAAGTGTATATTTTCCTCAACATAAATATACAATATAATACAATACAAGCACCCCGAGAACTAGCTGCGGTGCACGCATACTCTGCTATCCATCCCGGTACATCACGTACATAAGGATCACATATTCCGAATCTCTCAGGAATAGTTCACAGATAACAACATCACAAATAATGGAGGCGAACACAGTCACATCACATGGGTCACGCACATACCTGCGCTTCCACGATCAGCAGACTTATTAACATCCTAATAAGTCCTTCTCTGACCTATGTTCATCGAGGTAACCAGTCTAAATCCGGGCAACACAAGGATTAGAGGGTCCTAAGCGAACGCAAACCTCCCGTGATAGCAAGTATGGTAGGTATGTCATACACATAAATCAATACATATACTAAGTATGCACACGTCTTAGTAATCACCATAATATATTGGTACATATCTCTTCTCGTACTGACATATAATACTACACCATTTATATGTCCCCGGTTAATATAATTAATTAGGCCGTCAATAGCTCACATCGTAATAGACACTCACGTCCTACTTCATATTTTCCCTTAGGTTCAACCTACACTTCTAGGTTTGACTCCTCATTATATCCCAACCATCCCAAATATATCAAATACTCATCAAGGAAAGTCTATCTCTACCTATACACAAGGTTACGGGGCACTCGGGATCAAAACAGGCTAAAAAGCCTAAACTGCCAACTCGTTCGAAGTCTCGTTCGAACGAGGCTGTTCGAACGAGACTTCGTTCGAACGAACTGAGTCTTCTAACGAGATCTCGTTCGAACGAAGTGGGCTTTCTAACGAGATCTCATTCGAACGAACCCATCGAACGAACTTCACCCTCGTTAGAAGTCAATGGTCAACTCGTTAGAAGCTCGTTCGAACGATGTCGTTCGAACGACCGGGGCAGGTCTTCTAACGAGCGACCAGACTCGAGCCCAGAAATCCTTATTCGTTTTTCACCAATTTCTACACCTCAAATCTCAACCAAAATTCGTCCCAACAATGTTTTAAAGTCTCTAATCATCCCTAAGCATAACAAGGTTATATACTAACGTATTTTAAAGAATCAATTCATCCTAATCATCATCAATTCATCAAATTTCTGCACTTTTCCCTAATTTCTCAAGAACATGAACCCTAGAATTTATGATCATCAATATACTCAAATGAGATCCGTTTTTGTTACATCCAACACATATTAACTTCAGGGTAATCATCTCTTTACGATTCTACATGCAATTTGTCCTCAAAATTCAAGTTCTAAGTCTAATTAAAATGGTTTTTTTATTTATCTTCCAAGAACAAATGTAAATCTTTCAATTTATCTAACATGGGAGGAACATTCTCTGAATTAAATAGAATTAAATCACTTGCCTCGAGTGTCTCTGAATTTGGTGTTGATTTGATGAAGCTTTTTCTGCAGAATTCCTTCTCTCTCTCTCTACAAGTCTTCTTCTCCAAAGGTGGCTAGGGTTTGTTTAGGAGACTTAGAAAACCAACTTTTAAAACTCCCCGTAGTCTTATGGGTCAATATGGTTGGTAGTGGGTATAGTGGTTAGTTACCCAAATCAGATTATAAATCCTAATTTTCGTCATTATTAAATCCCAAAAATACAATATTACCAAACTACCCTTATAAGATGCCGGTATGGCCTAAAAATACCCCAGAACCCAAACTAAACCTCCGGTTAGTGTTTTCTGACTATCTCGACCCTTCCGGACGCGTTGGCGCACTCAAAACGACCATACGGTTAATAGAATTTAAATTCACTTTTATAATTAAATAATTATATACCATGACGCGACTGTCACACGCGTCTCAACAAATTTCCAAATTGCCGTATTTCAATCTCACGACAAATTTCATAATTCAATATTCATATATAATCATATATGCACATATAATCAAATACCAACTCGCATCTCGCTAGTATTTTAACCCGGATTAATTTCCAATTAATGCGCATTTAATTTATTAATCCCATAAATAAATATCACAAAAATACGGGGTATTACAGGAACCTCATGTGTAGGTCAATCAGATGATGCGCAAAATGGCCGACCAATGCACTTTTAAAAAAAATTTCAAGTTCCAAGGAACGCTTCCCAGACCATCCCATCAACTTATTATGATTTCACAAAATCAAAAATTAACTTTGGCATCGAGGAAAAATTATTTTTTCTTTTATTACAGTTGATGTCTTCTTTAAGGAGTATTTTAAGTGATGGCTCCAAACCACTAGAGGTTCGAAATTATCATAATGACTGATGACCGTTATTGATGCTTCAATGTAAATTTTCACCATGTCATCTGACCGATGCACACGTCAATCAACAGAAGCGCACATCGGCTAATCGACGCATCCCTAATCAGCCAAAGCTTACATCGGCTAATCGACTTGCATGTCGATCAACCGATGTGCACGTCGATTGATCGACCATTTTTTTGAATTTTTTCAAAAAGTAACTGAAGAAATTATTTTAGTATGGCATGAGACCTAGATCTAAGAAAGGACAAAAAATTTATAACTTCTAAAATAACAAACTAGGGGAGGAAATAACTTATTTATTATACTAGTTGAAAAAGGCATTGAAGTATGAAGTCATTTCTATATTCTTTACTTTTTTTCTTGCGTTTTACTATTTGAATATGTTATCCATCTTAGAAATAACATTCTCATTATGAAATTTTGATAGATATCCCTAATAGGTGCATGCATGTGGGGGTTCATGAAGAAAATACCCTTTTAAAAATAAATATCGATGCCTAGACGACCCAATATCACATAAGGTGTTGCCTAGAATGAAGGAAATTTAGTCCAAGTGATGCTCATTATGGGCAAAGTTGGTCAATCGATGCCCAATGGAAAAACAATGTTAGTTCATTGACGTGAATGACGGCCCCTGAGGAAAATCAATGAGGCATCCAGAAAGGAATCTCACGCATAAGAGAAAAATAGAAATGCTCTCAGAAGAGAATCTTGTGCTTGCAAGAAAAAGCTGTCAACAGTTGGGCATAATTTTTTCAAATGCCAAGGCACGTAACCCAGACCTTCCCAAACTTTTCATGAAAAAGCTTTACTTTTTCCCATTTTTTTCTTTTTGAATATGTCATCCACTTTAGAAATAACATTCTCATTAAGAATATTGACCTTTATACACCCCATAAAAACAATATCAAGTATTGAAATTTTGATCGATGTCTCTATAGGTGCTTGTCTTCATGAGAAAAAAAAGCCATTTTGGAAAAATATCGATTCCCAAAAATAGCCAACATCAGCTAGGTGATGCCCAAATGACCCAAAAATCACGTAAGGTGATGCCTAGAACCAAGGAAACGACGACCAAGTGATGCCCAAAAAGTGGCAAGTCGGTCGACCTACGCACAATGGTAAGGCAATATCGATCAGTCGATGCGACCCTCGGTCATTCGATGCCCTAGGAGGAAACTCGATTAGTTTCACGGGAAGGAACCTCACGCAAATGAGATAAATAGATATTCTCCAGGTAGAGAACCTCACGTATATAGGAAAACTTGTTCATAACCATTGAGACGCGCTCGATAAGGAACCTCACGCGCACGTCGGCCAGAAAACGCGGAAAACTATCGATCGATGCATCTTTTCCAACATTTTACCAATGCTAAGGAATGCTCCTTAGACCCTCCCAACAACATATTATGACTTCCCAAGGATGACAATGAACTTTGGCACCGGGGAAAATTGATTTTTTCTCTTATTACAATTCATTTCTATTGCTAGCATTTTGGAATTTTTGTGAAGAGGTATTATAAGGGTGGTGAGTCCAAACAACTAGAGGTTTTAAATTTTTAGCGTGACTGACAAACGTTACCAACGCTTTAATGGAAATTTTGGCCACAATGTCCAACCAACGCAAACATTGTGCAACCAAAGAGCATGTCACAAACTAACGCACACATCAATTAGACATAACACACTTCCAAAACCACAAAATACAATATATAACCAATGCACGTTGCAACAAACGCACATCGCAATCGAGGAACATATTTTAAATATTTAATGATGAGAATGCTATTTCTAAGGTGGATAACATATTAAAAAAGAAAAAGGAAGGAAAAGGTAATGAATACAAAAAATCCTTATACTTCAAAACCTTTTTCTACTAGTATAATAATTAAGTTATTTCCTGTCCTAGTTTTGTTGTTTTTGAAGTTGTAAATTTTGTATCCAGTGTTAGGACTGTAGTTCCATTCTAGCAGAAGCCATTTACTTTGGGAACTTTTGGAAAAAAAATCAAAATAAATTGCAGTCGATCGATCTGCGCTGCAGCTAATTATCGTGTACATTAGTTGGACGATGTATTCTTTAGCGGACCAACTTGTGCATCGGTTCGCTGATGGGCATTTCGAATGGACGAGGATGACGCGTTCTTTGATTGGACGACGTCGAAAAAATTTCAATTGAAGCGTCGGTAACAGCGGTCGATCATGCAGGAAATTTAAAACCTCTGGTGGTTTTTACTCGCCACCCTTATAATACCTCTTAAATAAAATTACAAAGTGGTAGCAGTAGACATCAATTGTATTAAGATAAAAACTTGGGTTTTCATTGGTGGAATTGTTCAATTTTTTTCCTTGTGAAGTCATAATATGTTGCTGGGAAGGTTTGTGGACCGTGCTTTGGCGTTTGGAAAATTGTGTAAAAATTCAACGATCGATAGTTTTTGCGCGTTGACTGACCAACATGCGCGTGACATTCCTTATCCCGCATTGCACAATGACTACAACTCAGATTTAATATGTGTGCAATGTTCTCTCCTTGGAGCATACCGAGTTTCTCACGTGCATGAGGTTCTTTCCTGGGTGCCTGATCGAGTTTACCGGTGCGGCGTCGATCAATGATCGCATAAGCTAACAGATATTGCATTACCATTTTGCGTCGATTGACTGACTTTGCCCATTTTTTAATATCAATTGGCCGACATTGTCATGGTTCTAGGCATCGACTTTTGTTCTTATTGGGTGATTTATCCATCACCTTGCCTACTTTGCCTATTTTTGGGCATCAACATTTTTTTCCAAAAGGTCCTTTTTTCTTCATGAACTCCCACACACAGGCATCTATAGGGGCATCGCTCAAAACTTAATACATGATATTTCATTTATCTGTCTGGGCTTTTACTGATATGCTCTTGAGGTTTCTTACAGGGCATTGCCAAGTGACTATGATCGAGTTTCTTATGCGCATGAGGTTCTCCTCCGAGAGCGTACTGAGTTTTCTCATGTGCATGAGGTTCCTTCTGGGAAACTGATCGTGTTTCCTCATATGGATTTGGTTCAACTAACCGACATTCCCTTTCATTGTTCAACCTTCCCCATTTTTGGGCCTCACCTGCCCGGTAATTCCTTGGTTCGAGGCATAACCTTACATGCTTGTTGTGTCGCTTGGTCATTACCTTCCTGACTTTTCCTATTTATGGGCACCTGTATTTTTTTCGAATGGACCTTTTTTCTCCATGAACACCTATTAACAGGCACATGTAGGGACATCAATCAAAATTTTAATATGCGATATTGTATATACAAGGTACTAATGTCAATATTTCTTATTCATAATGTTATTTCTAAGGTGGATAACATATTAAAAAATAAAAATGCGGGAAAAAGTAAATAATAATGAAATGCATTTATACTTCGAAATATTTTTCGACTAGTATAATGACTAATTTATTGCCAATCCTAGTTTTTTGTTTTAAAAGTGGTAAAATTTTTGTCTAGTCTTAGGTCTAGGGTTCAAGTCTCACTAAAGTCATTTATTTTAGTTACTTTATAGAAAAAAATAAAAAAAATTGTCGAATTTATCAATTTGCTCTTCAGGTGACCGACATGTGCGTCATTTGGTCGATGTGCATTTTGGTTGATCGACGTGTGTATCAGTTGGTAGGTGTGTGCTTTGTTTGATCGATAATTCCATTGAATCATCGGTAACGGTCATCGCCCATGATGAAAATTTTGAACCTCTAGTGGTCTTCTTTCCCGGGTGCCTAATCAAGTTTCCTCATGGGCCGTCGATCGAAAATCATGTGGGTTGACAAATATCACCTTAGCATTATGTGTCAATTGGGCAACTCTGCACATTTTTGGCATCAATTGGCCGACATTGCCCTGGTTCTAGGAATCACCTTTTGTTCTTGGTCGGTGGTTTATCCATCACCTTGCCAACTTTTTCTATTTTTCGCCATTAGTATTTTTTCTAAAAGGGCCTTTTTTCTTCATGAATTCCCACACACAGGAACCTATAAGGCATCGATCAAAATTTAATATATTATATTGCATTTATGGGTGTGGGCTACCAAAGTCAATATTTCTTAATGAGAATGTTATTTCTAAGGTGGATAACATATTCAGAAAGATCAAGACAAGAAAAAAATAAATAATATGGAAATGCCTTTACACTTCTAACCCTTTTTCAACTTGTCTAATAACTAAATTAATCCGTATCCTAGTTCGTTGTTTTGGTAAAGGAAATTTTTTGTGTAGTCTTAGGTCTAGGGTTCAAGTCTCACTAAAGTAATTTCTTTTTGTTACTTTGGAAAAAAATGAAAAAAAGTGTGGGTCGACTGACACGCGCTTCGGCTGACTGACGTGTGCATTAATTTGCAAAAATGCGCTCTAACTGACTGACGTGTGTGTCAGTTGGATGATGTGTGCTATGCCTGACTGACGTGGTCCATTAAAGCATCGATAATTGTAGACATCAACTTCAATAAGAGAAAAAATAGGTCTTCCCCGTTGCAAAATTTAATCGTCGTCCTTGGAAAGTCAAAATACGTTGCTGGGAAGGTCTGGGGAGGTGCCTTGGCATTTGGAAAATTTTGGAAAAAAATACATTGATCGATTGTTTTCCACATAGGTTGATCGATGTGCGAGTCAACTTCCTTACGGGGCATTGCCCAGTGAATGTGACTGCATTTTCAATCATGCACGAGGTTCTATGCTCGGGGCATATCGAGGTTTTTGGTATGCTTGAAGTTCCTTCCTGAGATCCTGATCGAGTTTCCTCATTGGGGGTTGGTCAACTGACCAGTCGCATCGGCTAACCGATATCGCCTTGCCATTATGTGTCGATCGACCGACTTTACCCATTTTTGGCCATCATTTGGTCGACATTATCTTGGTTCTGTGCATCACTTTACGTGCTTGTTGGGTCATTTTAGCCATCACCTTTCCCAGTTTGCTAATTTTTTGCGCGTTGCTATTTTTTCCAAAAGGACCTTTTTCCTTCATGAAATCCCAGAGAGAGGTACCTATAGGGACATCAATCAAAATTTCACTATGTGATATTATATTTATGGGGGGTGAACATTTTAATATTTCTAAATGAGAATGTTATTTCTAAGGTGGATTAGATGTTATAAAAGAAAAATGCACGAAAAAGAATAAAGAAATGGAAATTACTTCAAAATCTTTGTAAACTATTATAATAAGTTAGTGCCTATTCTAGTTGGTTGATTTAGAAGTGGTAAATGTTTTTTCATTGTCTTAGGTCTAGGGTTCAATTCTCACTAAAGCCAATTCTTTTAGTTACTTTTGAAAAAAAGATTTAAAAAAGATTTGATTGGTCGATGTGTAATTCGATTAACGGACACGCGGGTCTGTTGGCTGACAACAACTTTGAGTGAACAACGTGGCCAAAATTTCCATTGAAGAGTCAGTAACGGTCGTCGATCATGCCGAATTTTTTTAAACTTTAGTGGTCTGGACTCACCCCCTTATAATGTCTGTTAACGTAAATTTCAAAGTGGTTGCAGTAGACATCAAATTCAATATAAGAACATCTTGGGTTTTCCATGTGCCAAATGTCATTTTCATCTTTGGGAAGGTATAAAATTTTCATTTAGAAATATTGACACTTGTACCCCTATAAATATAATATCGCGTATTGAAATTTTGAGTAATATCCTATATGTGGGAGTTCATAAAGAAAAAGCCCTTTTGGAAAAAATACCCACACCCAAAAATAGGTAAATTAGATAAGGTGATCCCAAAACGAACCAACAATCGCATAAGTAAATGCCTAGAACCAAGGAAATGCCATTCATATGCCCAAAAAAGGGGAAAGTCGTTCGACCGACGCACAATGGTAATGAAATATCGGTTTGCTAAGGGGACCGTCGATCGACCGACGCCCGATATTGAAACTCAATCAGGCGCTTGGGAAGGAACCTCACTCGAACGAGAAAACTTGATACGCTCTCGAGAGAGTACCTCGTGCGTGCAAGAACACTCAGTCACAGTCACTTGGAAGATCCTTGTAAGGAACCTCACCTGCACGTCGGTCAATCGAAGCGCAAAACAGCCGAACGATGCATTTTTTTCAAAAGTTTCCAAAATCCATGGCATTCTATCGATACCTTCCCTACAACCTTGATGAATTTGATGAGGGTGGTTTGGCCTGGGTATTTTTTTTTTCCAAAAGGGCCTTTTTTCTCCATGAACTCCAACAGATAGGCACCTATAGGGACATCGATCAAAATTTCACAATGTGATACTGTATTTATGGGGGACATAAATGTCAATATTTATTAATGAGAATATTATTTTTAAGTTGGATAACATATTCAAAAAGAAAAAGGCAGGAAAAAAGTAAAGAACAAAAAATCCCTTTATAATTTAAAATCGTTTTTAGCAAGTATAATAACTGAGTTATTGCCTTTGATACTTGGTTGGTTTGGAAGTGGTAATTTGTTTTTTATTGTTAGGTTTAGGGTTCAAGTCTCACTAAATCCATTTCTTATGGTTACTTTTGGAAAGGAAGTTCAAAAAAGTGTCGACCGATCGACATGCACTTCGGTAAAATGACATGTGCGTCGATCGGACGTCATATGCATCGGTTGATCGACACATGCATATTTTGGCCGACATGCACTTTTGTTGATTGATATTTCCGTTAGTTGGCTGATGTGGCCAAAATTTCCATTGAATCGTCTGTAACTGTCATCGGTCATGCTAAAAATTTTGAACCTCTAATGGTTTGGACTCACACCGTTAAAATAGCACTTAATGAAATTTCAAAGTTGTAATAAAAGAAAAACTAAAGTTTTCCTGGAGCCAAATTTCATTGTTTTCCTTGGGAAGTCATATCACGTCGGTCGTGCATGTGAGGTTCCTTATTGGACATTGCTGAGTGGTCGTGACCGACTTTTCTTGCGCTTTCTAGGTTCTATCTCAGAGCATACTGAGTTTCTCATCCACGTGAGGTTTGTTCTTGGGCACCAAATTAAGTTTCCTCAAGGGGCTTCGGTCGACCGACGGTGACGTCGATTGTTTGTTATTACCTCTCCATTGTGAATTGATCAACCAAATTTGATAATTTTTGGTCATCACTTGGCCGGCATTGCCTTGGTTCAAGACACCACCTTACGTTCTTACAAGGTCATTTGGGATTCACCTTGCCGACTTTGAGTATTTTATGGCGTCGATATTTTTTCCAAAATGGGTTTTTTATGAACTCCCACAGACAGGCACCTGTAGGGACATCGATCAAAATTTTAATATGTGATATAGTAATTATCGGGTATAAAAATTTCAATATCTCTTAATGAGAATGTTCTATTAAAGGTTGATATAATATTCAAAAAGAAAAAGGCAGGAAAAAAGTAAATAATAAAGAAATGCCTTTATACTTAAAACCCTAATGCCATTCTTTTAGTTACCTTTGGAATAAATATTTAAAAAAAATGTTGGTTGATCGATGTGCTCTTTGGTTGACTGACGTGTGTGTCGATTGGCTAGCATGCTTCGACTGACTGATGTGACGAGTCTATTGACCAAAGTGGCCAAAATTTCCATTGAAGCATCGGTAACAGTCGCAGTCATGCTAAATTTTTTGAATCTCTAATGGTATGGACTCACCCCCTTATAATACATCTAAACTAAAATTCCAATGTTTGAAATTTCAATCTCATCCTTAGGAATTCATCATACGTTGTTGGGAAGGTTTTGTGAGCATGCCTTCACTTTTTAAAAATTTATGAAAAAATGCATGAATCGATAGCTTTGCGCAACGGTTGTCAATGTGCGCATGACGTTTTGTACCGAGTGCTTCCCAGTGACTTTGATCGAGTTTTCTTATATATGTGAGGTTCTCTCCCGGGAGTGTACCCAGTTTTTCATGCGCGTGAGGCTCCTTCTGGAGCATGTTATCGAGAGTCATCATAAGGCGTCGATTGATCGATGGTCGCATCCCTGACTGACATAGCGTTACTGCATCGATCGACCGACTTCACCCATTTTCGGGTATCACTTGGTTGTCATTGTCTTAGTTCAAAGAATCACCTTATGTACTTGTTGGGTCGTTTGGGCACCAACTTTCCAACTTTTCCTCTTTTTGGGCGTTGATATTTGTTTTCCAAAAGGCCCTTTTTTGTCATGAATTCCCACTGACAGGCACTTATAGGGACATTGATCAAAATTTTCGTATGTGATATTGTTTTTACGGAGGTAAAAATGTCAATATTTATTAATGAGAATGTTATTTCTAAGGTGATAACATATTAAAAAAAAAGCTGAAAAAAATAAGTCATTGCATAATGTAATTGATTGTTTTGGAGAAAAATTCAAGGTTGTCTTGGAAGGGGTAATTTTTTTGTCTAGTCTTAGGTATAGGGTTCAAGTCTCACTAAATCCATTTCTTTTAGTTACTTTCGGAAAAAATATTCAAAAAGGTGTGGATTGACTGATGTACGGTGCGACTTGCCTATGTGATGTCATTTGGCGGACGCGTGCTTCCGCTGAACGACATGGCCAAAATTTAATTGAATCATCGGTAACGATCGTTGATCATGCTGAAAAATCTTACCTCTAGTGGTCTAGACCTACGCCACTAATGATACCTTTAACTTAAATTCTAAAGTTTTTCACCAGTCATCTTCTCCGAAGAGGACATTGCATCACTAATTGAACCATTCAAATTCTCAATCATAGGAACATTTTCTTATGGTAGACCTCCTATGGATTATATCTGAAAAATCTTCCAAACACTATATTTGATTATGGCATATTCTATTGGTCTTCTTGACTCAAAACATGTGCTGATAAGACTCAACTGTGAAGAAGACTATGTTAGATTATGGATGCGTAATCTCTGGTACATAGGTAAATTCCCTATGAGGACTTTCAAATGGTCTGTGAATTTTAAACCTGATGAAGAGAGTCCAGTAGTGCCTGTGTGGATAAACTTACCAAATTTGCCTCTGCATTTCTGTGCAAAGTCATCATTATACTCCATATCTCAACTGGTAGGAAAACACCTAAAATGGATGGATCTACAAACTCTATTTCCAGACCAAGACTTACACGTGTATTTGTGTAAATCAACATACTCATAGAGAGAATTCATAGAATATGGATTGGTAGTGGAAATAGTGGATTTTGGTAGAACATTTCATATAAAAACATCCCATGCTACTGTGAATTCTACAAGAAAAAGGGCATTCCGATTCATAATGTCTATTTAAACATCCAAACCTCAATCCAAAACAAAACAAGCCTACTAGAAATTATTCCCAAGAGAAATCTCAACAAGGAAATCAAGAAAAAGAGCCCAAGAATCTTCAAGAAAATGTCAAAATTTCCAACCAATAAATTACAGTTCAAGAAAAATCTCCTATGACTTTGAATAATCAATTTGAGGTGCTAACTGATACCAGAAAAGAGTTAGAAGAAGATAACTCAATGGCTCCTTTAGAAAGAATTCCAATTGTAGAGCATGATAGATATCAAGATGTCTATCATTCAGATATGGGAAAAATTTCACATGATTATTCTGCTGAGGAAACTCATGTAATATAACATTATAATCTTTCTCCTAAGGGGTCAAATATCCCACCCATAGAAAAGCATCTAGCTAGTGACAAACATGTCACTCAGGCAATGAAGACTATATGATCCCAAGTACATGTGCATGTGCTCAATTTAGACCAAACAGTATGTGTAACTTTTCTTCCAAAATTATATCCAAAATCCTAAGTGATAGATTATCTTCTATCCTTCCTGAAATCATATCTCCTAATCAATGTGTATTTGTTCAAGGTAGAAGTATTCAAGATAACATACTATTAGCTAAAGAAATGGTTCAAGCCATTGGAAAACAAGTTCATGGAAATAATGTTATCCTTAAACTAGACATGGAAAAAGCTTATGACAAAGTCTATTGGCCATATCTATGTCAGGTTCTTTGGAAATTTGGGTTCAATGAGATGTTTATTGATATGGTTTGGAGAATAATATCTAACAATTGGTTTTCTATAAATAATAATGGGCAAAGTAAAGGGTTTTTTCAATCCTCTAGAGGTTTAAGACAAGGAGACGCCATGTTTCCTAGTCTTTTTATATTAGCTGCTGAATGTTTAAGCAAAAACATAGATAAAATGTTTAATTCTAATAAAGCTACTCCCTACTCTCATCCAAAAAACTATCAATTAGTTTCACATTTGGGATATGCAGATGATATGATTATTTTCACTAATGGATTATGTAAAAGTATAAGAGATATTGTTAATCTTCTTGAAAGATGTGAGGATACATCAGGTCAAACATTAAATTTCTCAAAAATTTCCTTCTATGTTGATGAAAAAATTAGTCTAAAAAGGAGGAGAGCTATAGCAGAGTATTCTGGCCTTAAACATAAACAATTTCCTATGAAATATTTAGGATGTAATATAAATAAAGGCAGGACAAAACTCATTCAATTTGTAAAATTAATTTCTAAATTTAGAGATAAGTTAAATACATGGTCTTCTAAATTAATTTCCCAAACTCGTGGAGCAACTTTTATTAGACAAGTTCTTCTTTCTATCCCCATTTATAAAATCTCAGTTCTAAATCCTACTAAAACCTTTTTTTAAAAGATTGAACACTATTTTCTCTAAGTTCTATTGGGGTGGTTCTAATAATGATAATCCATTTCAATGGACAAAGTATCAAGAGACTTTCTTCCCATTTGAAAAGGGGGGTCTTAACTTTAGAAAGTTAGAAGATATTGTAGCAGCTACCAGTATAAAACTATACTGGAGATATTTATTTGATAAAGGATTATGAGAATCTTTTATGAGAACTAAATACAACAAAGGTCTGCACAATAGAAATGGTTCTAGTACTGTTAAAAGGATGGCTATTGTCTCCAAGATAGCTGAAAATCATATAGATATTGACAATCAAATATAGACTCTTACAACTACAAGAGAATTTTTAATGAATTCTGCCTATAACATTTGTAGAAATGTAAGGCCATTATCATGGAGTTACTGAATGTCCCACGAAAATCTCCAATTTTATTTGGAAATTACTGAATAATGCAGTGCCATTTGAGAAAAACATTCAAAGAGTAGGTATAAGGTTATCATCAATCTGTAGAACCTGCTACTTAGATGAAGATTCAAGTCAACATGTGCTGCTGGATTGTAAGATTGCCAAAAATATTTGGAAGTATTTTTCATCTTTATTTGGTCTAATTCTTAACTATTCCTCTTGCAGATTAATTCTAATATCATGGTGGATGGTTCAAAATAAAAAGGATTATCAGAAAATCTTATTTGCAGTGATCCCAAAGATAATTATGTGGGAATTATGGAAAGCCATAAATAAGTTGTTATTTGATAATATTAAATCCACATCATGTTACATTATACAACAAGTGATCCAACTTACTTCCTCAATTTTTAAAAACACAAAATGTTCTGACATAAGTTCTTTAGAGGAGAAGAAAATATTAAAATGTTTTAATATTAACCTATTTCCTACACAGGTTCAGATCATTACTTGTTCATGGACTAATCCTCCTACATGTGTGTTCAAAATCAACATTGATGGTGCCTTAAAAGTGAATCTAGGTCCAAGTGGAATAGGTGGTATAATTAGAGATTCAAAAGGTATTTTTATAGCAATATTTGAAAAGAACATAGCAATTCACAATTCGCTTTATGTTCAGACAATGGCCCTTATGGAAGGATTGAAATTAATTTCCTTTCTAAACATTTAACAAGTCTTCATAGAATCTGATTGCAAAATGCTAATTGATGTAGTATTTAAGAGAGACAAACCCCCTTGGTAAGTTACATCTATTAATGAATCTATGATTTTATCAGATCAAATGCAACTCAATCATGTATGGAGAGAAGTTAACTCAGCAGCAGACTTACTAGCTTCAAGGGGAGCTTCAAGCAACAGAGACTCTATATATTTGTCCTAAAATAGCCTTCCTAACTTTGTTAAAGGTCACATCAACATGGACATACATAATTTTCCTCATATAATATATAGGATTAAAAAGTTGTAATGGGGTTAAGATCAAATCCCAAGTATATTTTTATGGAAATTTCTTGTAATGGGGATGAATATAAATCTCGAAGTTTATCATTTTTTCAATCTAGAGTATTGGGCCCAACCTCTGGAATTAGTAATAGTTTAGGTTTGTTCAAGCTTTGGAGAAGTTTTTTCTCTAGTATTTAAAAATTAATAAAATTTGTGGGGGTATTGTCCCTCTTTAATAAAAAACTTAACATATGGTTCTTGGTTGTTTTGGAAGGGGTAGATTTTTTGTCTATTCTTAGGCCCAAGATTCAAGTATCACTAAAGTAATTAATTTTAATTGCATTTGGAAAAAAATCAAAGAAACTTTCAGTCAATAGATGAGTTCGGCTAACCGAAAAGTGTTTCGGTGGACCAACGTGTGCATTGATTGATCATCATATATGTTGTTTGGACAATGTGTGCATCGGTTCATTGATGTGGATAAAATTTCCAGTGAAGAATTGTCAACGATAGTCGGTTATGCTGAAAATTTTGAACCTTTGGTCATATGGATTCACCCCCTTGTAATGCCTCTTAACAAAAATTACAAAGTGGTAGAAGTAGACATAAACTGCAATAAGAGAAAAACTTGGGTTTTCCCCAGTGAAAAGGTTCATTTTTGTCCTTGGGAAGTCATAATACGTTGCTGGGAAGGCATAGGAAACATGCCTTCGCATTTGTAAAATTTTGTAAATAATGAGTTGGTCTACCATTTTGCGCGTAGGTTGATGGACATGCTCACAAGGTTATTTACCAAGCACTTACCAATGATCGTGACTGAGTTTTTTTATGTTTAGGAGGTTCTCTCCCCTGAGCGTATCGTGTTTTTTTATGCACAGGAGGTTCCTTCCCGAGAGCATTATCAAGTTTCCTCATGGGGCATCGCTCAAACGATGGTCGCTTCGGCTAATCGACGTTGCCTTGACATTAATCATTGATCGACCGAATTTGACCATTTTAGGACGTCATTTGGATGGCATTGAATTGGTTCTAGGCATCACCTTACGTGCTTGTTGGGTCATTTACGCATCACCTTGCTGACTTTGCCTATTTTTTGGTGTTGGTATTTTTTGCAAAATGGAATTTTTTGTTCATGAACTCCCACAAATAGGAATCGATAGGGACATTGATCAAAATTTCAATACGTGAACTCCCATTATGAGATGCCCAAAAATACGAAAGTCGATCGACCGGTGTACAATGGCAAGGCAATGCCGGTCAACCGATGCGACAAATAGTGGGCCGATGCCCCATGAGGAAACTCGATCAGATGCTCGAGAAGGAACCTCACTTGGATGAGAAAACTCAGTACACTCCTATTATGACACCCCGCATAAAATAATAACGGGTGGCCAGCCCTATACTAAATTAAATCAGGAATCTGGGACGGACCATTTTCAGCATGTATAGGTAATCCTAAAATAAATAAGGCTAACTACCCAAAACTATAAAAGTTGGTGACAAAATTAAATAAAGAAAACAACAGACAACAGACAACAAACCAACAATAGAACTAATGGAAAACTTAGAGTGCATAAAAGTACCAAAATAAAAGAAAGTGCTCGAATTAACTCAACACTAGTACACCAAAGGAAAATAAACCCGAATAAGCTGTTGGGTCACATGCAGTACAACAACCAGAAGAGAGCAATATAAACATCTACAAATATCCCTTGGGTGTAAACCCGATACACAACATGAATCCTACCTAGATTTACAAAGAATTAGGAAGCAACTACAATCTGAATCCCACCACAATCCGCAACTGCTACGGCTCCCAAGACTCTGGAAAGAAATGCATCCGGTATCCATGCGGTAGGACACCTGTGGTAAGAAGTATATATATATATATATATAGCAAAAATAAAAATAAACGGGTTAGAGCCCGAGGTGTAAAAAATGTTTAGCAAGTGTGTTAAACGTGCATAATAAATCTAAATGCACTATTTCATAATTAAAGTGGAGTCTCACTCTCGTCAAACCCCAAACTCACCTCTCATCCATAGCGCGCGCCTAATCGTGTCCTGGAACCTTAATTAAGTTACCCCACCCATATAAGGACAACCTAACTTTCCATACGCATGGCCCATACCCGCATGACCTGCCCTTCTAATGTAACCCAAGAATCCTTTCAATCCTTAACCCACATAAATATACACACATATAAGCCTTCCTAGGCTTACGTTCCAATTATTAGTTTAAACCAATTATAAATTTTGATACGTCACACATTAACACTAAGCTTTCAATATAAGAGTTTATTCTCAAAACAACATATATACAAGTATTAAAGACAAAACATCCCTCTGCTCTCAAAATTGCACTACATTTCGTGCGTGGGGCATCTCGCAAAGCGAAATCCAAACAAGGAGCCCCCCTGATACACTACTCCTTGACAATGTTGATCGTAGGGATCCATTATGTCATCTACACATATAATACTACTGCAACTACATAAATGTTTAGTATTATATCATAGAACATAACTAGAATCTCTATCTAACCCCTTGAGGTCGATATAACTGCAATTGTCTCTAAGTACGACCTTCGACCCTAATAAATTAGTACACCGAAATCACCCAAGATGTACATACTAGAAAATCCATATTACCTTCACCTAGGATATATATATATATATATATATATATAAACAATCATTCATTCCTATAACCACATATACACAACACACATACTGTACACTGCCATACACGTAACATAAATGGCTATAGTATGCCAAAATACTGCACCATGCTATCATCTTCCAGGAATTTCTCACTTTCACCCGGGGTCACCCCCCATCAGACTATTATCACACCGCCATGGCGACAAAATCAATCATAACGTATGGTAAGCTGTCATAGTTCCTAGCCGATCGAGTGAGAACGACCCATACCCAAGAATTCTCACCCCCAAAATAAAATCACACAAATAATAATGATCGACTATGACCTGGGGAATATCCACCCCTACTCCTCAAGCTAGGGGCTCACCCATCATCGCGCAACTTCCCATGATATCATGTGCTGGGTATACTTCACACCATAAGTATGTATATATATATATATATATATATATATATATATATATATATAATACTATATACATATACATCCATATGATCATATCATATAATCAAACCATCACGCTCGGTATAGATATTCACGCCATAAGTACATACATATATACATGTCTATTCATGTAGATATCCACACATCCACATAGATACACACTATCTCTCAACCGTATGTATGGAATCCATAAACTTGGCTATACGTGTACATAGTCCTCATTATACTAGATATCACTCCAAGCATATTAACTTAATTCGTTATATAAATACGATCCCTCACTTGAAACATATTCATCCATTGCTCCTATGATATGAATAGTCTTCCAATATTTTCGACATTAAGGTTATCACCCCAAAGTTTAATGTATATAACAATCACCACACATCCCATCAATATCCGAATGCACATCGATATATCCAATAACAATCCCGACTATCGGTATACACATGACTAATAGTCTACAAGGCTCAATCTTAAACTTAAATTCATTTTATGATCCCATCATCTTTTGGGATGCCCAACGTTGACCATGCATAGATATGTCGTAACTACCCTGACTACCATTTGACCCAATCTTGTTCTAGTCATTAGAATATTCCAATAATTCTTAAATTAGCCTACTATTCTATTTCTCCTATGAACCCTTAATGTTATTGCGTTTACAATCTATTCCTTAAGTTAACCATTACTAAGGATACGCGACCACTCTTTCCCGTCGGTCCTCAATCATATCTTAAATAGAATCCTATCACTATAAGGATTCGACACAAAAGTCGGCTTACGATTTCCACGCCATGCCCTCACAACTCTCTCAGAAGGCTCCTAGCCTACATCCTAGGTTAACTCACTTTTTAAACTCCAAATGAGACTCCCATACCTAATGAAACTTCCCCACTATATTGATACTAAAAACTCCAATACATATATATGTTCCCCAAACTATTCCGATACGTCCCCATGATTACACATGTGAGAAACCCTTAATAAATCCCCAAAACATAGCTCTCGCATCATATATAAAAGTTCCAAATCAAGAAAACCAACCGAAATGGAGAAAAACTCACTATAGGAAAATTCCTCAAGACTGCCCTATTTTCGAATCGATTCGGCCCCTCCGAATCGATTCGGTGCTAGAAGCGAATCGATTCGGCCCCAGCGAATCGATTCAGACCAACTAGACCTATAAGTCTGCTAAATACCGAATCGATTCGCAAGGGGCGAATCGATTCATCCCTAAAGACCTGATGCTTCTGCAACATAGCGAATCGATTCGCTAGGGGCGAATCGATTCAGCTTGTGCAGCAAGCCACGAAATGGGGTAATTTCTCCAAAACCTAAACTTTCCAAAATCCCATTTATACAACTTCCAACCATCAATCTTCACCCCAAACAGGTTCCCAACATCAAAATCCATCCTATATCTAGTCTCATCAAATTTATACACCCTTAAACCCAAGTATAAACATCAAATTCAAGACTTAAATACCCAAAATTTAGGTTTTGATATAAATACCCAAAATCCAATTCTGTTATCCAAAAATTATGAAATAAAATACACAAATGAATTATTTATCAAGATTAAACACTTTCCTCAAGGTTGTAGAGGTTGAATCATCCTCGAGATCGCGTTTGGGCCGGAAACCTCCAAGCTTTTCCTCTTTCTCTTCTTTCTTTCTTCTTTCTATTTCTCTCTTCTCTAAAATGAGATAGGTTGATCCGTAACCTCTTAAACCTTTAAAACATAAGTCCCAGTTTTAAATGATAATACACACTTTAAATGACTCGTTTACTCCAATTCGAGTCAAACTGACTTAAAAATATTCCATAACCGAAATAAAACCCAAGGACAGTCATTTCGACTATCTCGACCCATCCGGAATCGACGGCACACTCAAAATCATCATCTGGAATACTTTAAAACGTCCTCAATTTTTGGACCTCAATTTTTAAATTTTAAAATTCTCCAATTTAAATAAATTTTATTTCTCCTAAAAATTTAAATTTCTCAGTCCCAAAGTCACGGGGTATTACAGACTTCCCCCCTTACAAAAATTTCATCCTCGAAATTTAGGTTATGCCTAGGACTTCGAATCTCATCTAGTCCTTACATCTACCCTTAACATTACTATACATGCCTCTTCCACTTCTCACGTCGAATCATATAAACTCTGAAATCAAACTAACTACCCAGGGCGCCCATACACCATGTACTCGAGCTTTACTTGTAAAACCATAACTCGGCTCCAATAGCCTGAAATCGTAATATAACTCTCAACAAATTAATCCATAGCAGCATATTAATATATATAAAAGTTTGAAATTTTAAATGGTTGAACTCTTCTCAATTCCTGACATAAGCTACATTCATGCGGGGGAGGTCTCGCAAGCGAAATCCAAACAAGGAACCCTCCCAATACACTACTGTGTAGCTATGTCGGGGATTGAGATTCGTTGAACCAGGAATAAGGTTTTATAAAAGATTTTCGAATCATAATTATTGCCCGAAGGCCTATATAAAAACACAATATAAAGTAATTTTGTGCCTTTTGACACGCTAATCAAATACCTTATGTTCAAGACACAAGGCCCCAACAAATACAATACTCTAACCAATACCTAGTTCTCATAACTAGCACAACCATGAGCTAAATTCTCCGCTCAACAATGAAGCTGCTAAACTCTGAACCTCTCAGTTATACAAATCCTTTACATCACATTAAAACATTGACAAGATAAGCCCTTCCCTCATTGGAACACTATATTTACCTGCACTAGCCTGTCTATACAACAATAGCCTTCTAACCATTACTGAACAAACCTTAATAGTCCAGACTTCCAGAATTCACTAGTATAACTCTCTACTATCTCCTCACGAGATGGTCTATTATCTAATGAGATGCCATACAAAGGCCATACTTACTCACTCCTTCCTCCAAGGAAATTTTGTACACCCTAGGGGTGTAGCGGCTAACCACTCATTATACCTTACGCGCGACGTTCCCGATATCGCATAAAGCGTGACTTAAACCCAAAGAAAGATGTTCTACCTTATACTTCCATAATCCAATTGTTTTACTTCATCCATGAATCCTTATTAAAAGTCCTCTACTTCTTCCAGGACAATCTTTCTTCCTAAGGCCTAAATTTCCTTAAAGAAATATCCTCTAAAAAATCCTTCTTAACCACCCTGAAGGACTAGGCGCTATTGCAACCTCGGACAACTCCTTCATTCATACCCAATGAACCCAAGTCTCCAAACTTCTTACTCCCTCTTACAGAAGGATATACTCCAGACAATGGGACAACGCCATACACCTCACATCGGTAAAATTCACCAACACCAGGTTTTCTAACAAATGTTGGTGAATCCATCAATCTAAACCTCCCAAGGGCTTCACTATTTGCTTAACCTCAGTACTTAACTTATCGATCATAAAAATCTCCTTCTCACTAGACCACTGTTAGATCACCTCGAGTCACCGCTAGAAACCTTCTCCTTATCTCCGCCTGAGTCTTGGAAAGAAAAATACTTCCAGTCAAAGCGTACCCAAAATTTGTTATGGGTATTGCATCTCTCATCTTGGCCCTTCATGGACGACTTATTCTAAGCGACGTCTGAAATGAGAGTAACTGTGTCAGAACGTCGTTCAAATGAGTACACCTCGCAGAAAAAGATAAACATAGTGAACACAACAATTATAACAGTAGGTCTCTACATCAAGGACATTAATGAAAGAACGCCGAAAACCCACACAGATCCTAAAGACACTAGAACTTGATGCTCTAATACCATCTGTGACACCTCACCTAAAATAATAATGGGTGGCCAGCCCTATACTAAATTAAATAAGGAATCTCAGATGGACCGTTCTCAGCATCTACAGGTAATACTAAAATAAATAAGGCTAACTACCCAAAACCATTAAAGCTGGTGAAAAAATTAAATAAAGCAAACAACAGACAACAAACAAATAATAGAACTAATGTAAAAAGTAGAGTGAACATAGGAACCAAAATAAAAGAAAGTGATCGAATTAAATCAACACTAGTATACCAAAGGAAAATAAACTAGAATAAGTTGTCTGGTCATAGGCAGTACAACAACCAAAAGAGAGAAATATAAACAACTACAAATATCCCTTGGGTGTAAAACCGATACACAAGATGAATCCTACCTTGATTTACAAAGAAGTAGGAAGCGACTACAATTTGAATCCCACCACAATCCGCAACTGCTACGGCTTTCAAGACTCTGGATAGAAAAGCATCTGGTATCCATGTGGTAGGACAGCTGTGGTAAGCAGTATATATATATATATATATATGTATACTAGGGTATACCTGTGCCTGAAGGCACGTTGAAAATTTTCAAAGTACATAATTGCGAAGCGATGATATGTACATAATCGTGAAGCGGCAAAAAGTATATGCTCGTTCCTAAAGGCACGATGAAAAATTTCCAATAAGGTACTCCCTACTGTGGGTTCGGGTGGGGGTGTTCACTACCTTTATTTCCCAAAATTACAAATTGAGATAGGAATAGCTAAGAGGATCGTAACGCGAAATAAAAAATACTACACCATGTCAATCTGAGGACGCTCCTAAAACGCAACTCACATAACTTGTTGAGGTATGTGAAAGACTGGGACTCCCCCAAAATGAAAAGACCCAGTTATATATTTTTTGTCAATTCAACACAAAACGAACAAACACATTGGGTAAAAATAACAAAATAATGTGTATGTGACTAAAACTAACTAACCATACCACCATTGAACTAAAATCGTCAAAAATAACCAAACCATGACCATACATATCAACCTTCTTAATACAATATAATAATATATTTAGAAACTAACTTATGAATATTCCAATTGCATAACATCATCGGCACGATCATGTGTTAGCCAAATGCACCGTTGGGGTCGTTGTCGCAAGTTCGAATAAATAATTCAACTGGAGGTATGAATATACTAATGGAGAGATTCTGCTATAGCTCGCCTTAGAATATTGTTCAGTTGTGGGATGAGTTTATGGAATATAACAATACATGCATAGGTCGGATATAACTTGCGTGCTATGATCATCGCTGAAGAGGTCATCGGTGCATATATTTACAACCGACCTTGCCAAACCGCCGGCTTAATGGATAGATGAGTCGTAGTTTTTCGATCTTCTGACTTCCAATGACCACATGAGGAATCATTTATGCGTTACAATCTGTCGGTGCCTCCCTAACATTTTTGCACTCTGCCTCAAGATGCATCACAGTTTCTTTCACTTGGTGACCACTCTGTTAAATAGAGCTGTAGCCAGGATCTGCTATCTTTATAGTGCGGCTATCTTTTTTTAGTCCTGCTATCTTTTTTTATTCTGGAGCTTCTTGTACATATCCAAGACCTGCTCTATTTTTTTAGTAGGGGGTCTTCTTCTCATATTGCAAGCCTTGATCCGTTTTTGCAAGCCTTGAAAGCAGAGCTAAGTTGAGTTGCACAAAATCATCAATTGACCCTTTATGGAAGTCCCATAGCCTTTACCTGAATAACAGTAAACATGGAAAATAATCGTAATTCAAATATTATCACTGAGATGGAAAATAACAATAAACATAGCAGCTATATTGCAACTACATGGAAAATAATTATCAAGGTGTGTTGTGATTTTGAGTGTGTCTTGGACACTCTTTATTTTCACTGAGATGTGCTTAAGGTAAAAAAAATCAACAAACAAAAAATCTAAAGACACCAATGCATTTTTGAAGGTGTGTTTCACGCTTAACTAACCCTTCTAATGCTTCTGCATAATTCAACTCTTAAATAACATAAAAGTAAAACCCCATTTTCTACTTTCATAAATTTCTCTACCAATATTTAAATTAGTGTCAAGTAAGTTAAAAGTTACAATATCTATCTGTCTCTCACACAGACATTTCCTTACGCGTGCAAGCATAAATTTACATGCTCTCACTCATGTGCACGCTGAACACACATACCACACTTGCTATAGATAATTTTCTAGTTAAGTACAATTACTATCTACATAAAAAAATCACCCTTACCTATGGAACTAATTATGCTTATTGCAAATTACTTGACCTACGGTCCAGGTCTACAACAATTTGTGCCAACATTGAATTACCCATATGCTAACTTCACCATCCAATTCAAGGTTCAAATTCAAGGTCAAATTCAAATTCAAGGTTCAAATTCAAGGTCCATATGGCCCCTTGAATAAGACCTCTTCATTCAGATTTCTAAATACCTCATCAATTTCTTTTGCCGGTACACCCAAAACCCTCTCCTTCACCACCTTCTCCCACTGATTGAACACATTATTCTTCTAGCACCTATAAATTTACAAATATTTTTAGACCGTGAAGTAAATATGTACAACTCAGTGCAAAACTTGAGAAAAATGTCAAATGTGCATATATTGCTGTAAGGACATATTTTCGTAGGTCCGTTATCAATTTATTATGTCATATACCGCTACACCATCGAAGAGCATTCAAGAGACATCAACATCAAAGAGGGATCCGAATTACTCAAGTTCTTCATCATTCAAGACTCCGCGAAGTTTACTTTGGTAAGGTTATGTTTTAAATACCTTTAATTTTCACTTAGAGCTTTTGGGAGATTTTTATAAAATATTTTCTAAGTGTTGGAGCGGACTTTTTCGTCAAATATTGAGAATGAGTATTTTTCTAAGTTTTGAAGCGGACCTCGATTTTGACGCCGAGGTCGTTCGCGCGAGATCAGCATCTCGTTCGAACGAGATTGGAAGTCGCGTGATGTCATTTGAACGACATGCGTACTTCGTTCGAGCGACATATGCTTCTCGTTCGAACGAGCTCGAATTTTGAGGCGGTGCATTTTTGTATAAATACTCATTAAATGGTAACATTTTCATTAAGAAGTCCATACGTTTTCCAGAACAGAAACACTGCCAAAGCAATAATCTTTAGGCTTCTTCTTTTAGGGTTTTAATCCCTTTTTGATTTACAATTCACAAAACTCCCATCTTGCTTTAGTGAACTGTTTTGGTGTTGAAGAACACATCTTTGCCTTTGTTCATCTTTTGTGGAGTGCGTCTCTACACCGTAAGGCTGCATGTCATTAAGGATCTTGATGCGTGAAGATTCTTTGCTGAAGATAGGACTGCGAGTCCTTGGAGGGTGCTGCGGGTATTCTCTTGCTGAGTTCAAGACTGCAAGTCTTTGTGGGTTGGTTGCGTGTTGATCCATTGCATATTTCTCTATGTAATTGTAAGTTGCGATTTATAGATTCATAGTGAAATAAAGATTTTTCCCGAAAGGGTTTTTTCCCTGAAATCTGTGTCTCAACATATTTGTTGTGTCGCATGCGGTAGTTGTTTATGGTTTGACACACGCACTATAGATGCATGTTTAGGGGCTGAATTAATAGACTCTAATTAAATAAGTGAGCCAAATTAGATATTTGCGAATTTAATCAATTATCACACAGTCTTACGACTTTTTCAAATTGGTATCAGAACAGGTTACGCTAATTTATCGCGTATTCCTATTTTCCGCAAAATCGTGTGATATTGATTTTTTTAATCAGTTTTGTGAAAAATCGCATTTTTTCTATCGAGCACTTGTATACTAAGATGCCTATTTTTGACGGGTCTAATTATTCCTATTGGAAAGCTCTCATGAAATCTAGTTTAAAGCCATTGACGAGCGTGTTTGGTACCTTTGCGAAAATGGGTGGACTCCTCCCACGATCACCATTGATAATATCTCTTCTTTAAAACCAGTGTCAGCATGGACTGAAGATGATCATAAAATGTCTAAATATAATTCACGTGGTTTGAGTGCTATTTCTAGAGCTATCATTCCTGATGATTTTCGCCAAATTATGACGTGCACCATGTCTCAAGAGGCATGGGATGTTTTGAAATTGACACATGAGGGTACGAACGCGGTTAAAGAATCTAAGTTACAAAATTTGGCCACCCAATTTAAGACTATCACCATGTCTGAATCTGAATGCTTTGATGATTTTTATACACGTTTGTCGGACATTATTAACACCAGCTTTAATTTGGGTGAGGTTATTGATAATACGCATGTCATTAAAAAGATTTTGAGATCTCTTCCAAAACGCTTTATTCCTAAAGTCACTGTTTTGAACTCTTTGGGAAATTTGAAATCACTTAAGTTGGAAGAACTTGTAGGAGATCTTCAAACCTATGAGATTGACATGTTTCTCCAAACCATTAAGGCTAAGGATAATGGCATTGCTTTAAAGACTCATTGTAAGAAAAAGAAAGAAAAAGTTTGTGAGTCCGATTATGAGGATGACTTTGATTTTAATGATATGGCCTTATTTGCGAAAAATTTTAAAAAATTTCTCAACATGAACAAAAATAATTCATCCAACAAAAAGAAATTTTTTGAGAAAAATAAAAAGAAAGGAAAGGCCAAAGAAAGCGGTGAGAGAGAAAAAGAGAATGACTCAAATGAGGAGTGTGAGGAAGATCTTGAGAACGTGACTTGTTTTGAATGTGGGGGTAAGGAACATAAGTCGTTTGAGTGTCCAACATGGCTTAGAAATAAAGGGAAGAAAGTAGCCATGCCTGCACACTTAGTGATAGTGAGGGTGATGAGGGAGATGAGTCTGATAAAGGATTAGCACATGGGATGGTTATCGCTTTTTCTAGTTGTGTGAGCACACCCACTTTGCCTCGCGAGAGTGCACACGAGAGCGATGATAGTGATTTGTGTTCTTCTAGTGAGGATGAGAGCGAGGAATAAAGTGGAGATGAAAGTGAGCTCCAAAAAGATTTTAGAGATTTGTACACCGAGACCTTGAAAGCAAAGAAGTATAATCGTGATTTAGGTCGTCGGGTTTTAGATTTGGAGAGAGAGAATGAGGTTTTGATAAAGGAGAAGTGTGATTTGACCAACACGTTGTCTAGTATGACGACACGTGTATCCCAACTCGAGAGTGATATCGAACGTACTAGGGAGGTCAATGCCATTTTTGAGAATGCACCTAATAAGGTTGAAAAGGTGGTTCTTAAGGGTAAAGGTGAGAAGTTAGGAATAAGTCATGACGGTGCTTCTATTTCCCAATTAGCACCCGAGTCGGTTCCCACTTTAGTGTCAAATTCACGTGAGTCTCACCCTAACCCACCTAGGCATCCCATTCCTATTAGGAAAGTGCGTCCTAGAGTTTTTGAAAGAGGTGTTTCAAGGCCTATTTATGTTTGTTCACATTGCAAAAGGAGAGGACACCTTAGGGAATTTTTCTTTAAGTTGGGATATGTGTCACGTTTTGCTTCTACACGTGTTTCTGATGCACATGCACCCACACATGATTCTTTACATGCTCCTGGAGACTATATGAGAGAGTTTGCACATTTAGGTGAGCAAGTTAAGGTTTTAGTCAAAACTTCACAAGAATTGATGGAGGTTTTTCATAAGTTGTCACCACCTTTGGAAAACCCCTCCGCACCTAATGATTGAGGTTTGACTTGTTTACTAGTATAGGGTGATTTTCATGATAACATTGTTTGCCTATTGCTAGTATGTATCATTTTTGTATAATTTTTTTTTTTTAAAAATTTTGAAAAATACAAAAAGATTTTATTTTGATAAAATTTTTTGGAAAAATCCAAAAAGATTTTTGTATTTTGTTTGCACCGTTTATGGATGACGACTTAGGATGACCGAGTCACAACATCATTCCATTATTTTCCTAGGACTATTTGATAGTGTTTTGAGACAATAGGTCAATTCATCCTTGTGCTTTATAATGTTTGGAGTCATTAAGATGTAATTAACTGTTTACTTCCTACATGTTTGACTCATGATTCCTTTATTGCACACATGCACGAATTTGTTTGATTATTGTGCTTGTCTTATCACATGTTGGTTGGGTGTTTTCACTTCAATCCTATCCTTAAAACGAACCAAGCGCGATAAATTTTGATAAGGAAATTGTGCATTTAAGAACCGTTTTGTGAGTTTGTGTGCTTTGTTTAAAAAACGGGGAAGGGCTGCGAAAGGTTCATTTTGTCTTTGCGAATACTAAGCCACCGTTAAATTGGACCTAAAAATGGAGGAATTTTATTATCCGAGGTCCAAAGAGGTTTAAAAGAGCTCAAAAAAATTTAAAGACAATAAAAAGAAATTCATGCCAAATTATGGGCCATTTAGGTTTTTGCACCAATTCTCCAATGTTTGAGAATTTAGATTACCTCTAAAAGAAAATATATATGAGGGGGTTTGGTTGGAGATTTTAAACGGGTTTGCACATCCTTAATAGTCTTGAAAATGCGCTAAATAGTTTTGGACGTTATTGGTGTGGAAATCATTTGACTTTGATTTGTTGATTTGTATAAGTCGATGTCATTTAAATTCAACAATTTTTTTTACACCTAAGGATACTTTTGATGTTCATTCGTTAGAGTACACATATGCATCATGCACATATGATTGATTGAGTTGATTTACCTATCGAATGTGTTCACACACATTCATTTCGTTTCCATGACTTGGATATTTGAGTTTAAATCCATGGTGTGTTTTTTGTATCATATTGTTCAAAGTGGTATCTTATTTTTGTATGAAAAATTAAAAAATCCAAAAATAGTTTGTGAAATTTGTGAGATATTTCTTTGCATGCGTGTAGCTTGATCTTTATTTGCTACGCATTTTATCGTGACACTCCATATTTTGATTTTTTCTTCTTATCTGTCTATTTTGGGACATCATAAAAAGGGGGAGAAAGAATTATCATGTTATGGGGGAGTTTTTGCATTATGGGGGAGATTTGATTATTAATGCTTTATTATTATATCATTTCAAACTCGATGCGTCACGAAGGTTTTTGCTTTATCTCATGTGTGTAGGTACAAAGATTGAAGATCATAATATTGCACACCCTGATGAGAAAAGCTTTGAGATTTGACGAAGATGATTGAAGAACAGTTTTGAGGTCTTGCAAATTTATTCATGGGAGGGTAGATTTGTATAGGCATTTTGGTTTTTGATAATTCAGATTTTTTATGTATGTACCGGCATAGACATAGGTGGAGATTTGTAAGGACATATTTTCATAGGTCCGTTATCAATTTATTATGTCATATACCGCTACACCGTCGAAGAGCATTCAAGAGACATCTACATCAAAGACGGATCCGAATTACTCAAGTTCTTCATCATTCAAGACTCCGCGAAGTTTACTTTGGTAAGGTTATGTTTTAAATACCTTTACTTTTCACTTAGAGCTTTTGGGAGATTTTTACAAAATATTTTCTAAGTGTTGGAGCGGACTTTTTCGTCAAATATTGAGAATGAGTATTTTTCTAAGTTTTGAAGCGGACCTCGATTTTGACGCCCAGGTTGTTCGCGCGAGATCAGCATCTCGTTCGAACGAGATTGGAAGTCGCGTGATGTCGTTTGAACGACATGCATACTTCGTTCGAGCGACATATGCTTCTCATTCGAACGAGTTCGAATTTTGAGGCGGTGTATTTTTGTATAAATACTCATTAAATGGTAACGTTTTCATTAAGAAGTCCATACGTTTTCCAGAACAGAAACACTGCCAAAGCAGTAATCTTTAGGCTTCTTCTTTTAGGGTTTTAATCCCTTTTTGATTAACAATTCACAAAACTCCCATCTTGCTTTAGTGAACTATTTTGGTGTTCAAGAACACATCTTTGCCTTTGTTCATCTTTTTTGGAGTGCGTCTCTACACCGTATGGCTGCGTGTCATTAAGGATCTTGATGCGTGAAGATTCTTTGCTGAAGATAGGACTGCGAGTCCTTGGAGGGTGCTGCGGGTATTCTCTTGCTGAGTTCAAGACTGCGAGTCTTTGTGGGTTGGCTGCGTGTTGATCCATTGCATATTTCTCTATGTAATTGTAAGTTACGATTTATAGATTCATAGTGAAATAAAGGTTTTACCCGAAAGGTTTTTTTTTCCTGAAATCTGTGTCTCAGCATATTTGTTGTGTCGTATGCCGTATTTGTTTATAGTTTGACACACGCACCATAGATGCATGTTTAGGGGCTGAATTAATAAACTCTAATTAAATAAGTGAGCCAAATTAGATATTTACGAATTTAATAAATTATCACACAGTCTTACGACTTTTTCAATTGGTTTAGATGTTATCAATCCCGTAGGCGAGCACGAAAATTAAAGTAGAGACTAAGAAATTACCTTTTGGGTGTCCTTTAACTAAAAGCTGATATGAGCAATAAAATAGTGAGATAATCTATCCAAATACTGTTTTAAATGTGCATCTAAAAGCCAGATGTAAATTTGATGATTTGTAGAAATTGTGTTTTTTGTTGAAATTCAGAAACCCAAGTTCCTTTGCATTGGCCATATCTTGTGAACCTCCATTATTTTCCTCCAATGGGTATTCATTTAAAACTCGAGAAGTTACAGTGTGAGTATAAGCAGCTATATATAATCCACTGGCACTGCCCCAACAATACTGGCACATTAAAATGAGAGATTGTATAAGTTGTACGTAAATGAACATAAATAATTATGGTTTTGAGAGAGAAATGAGAAATACCTTCTGGAAATTGGAAGTAGATTTAGGCTGGAAGTGATGAAAGAATGACCCACGAAGTAAAATTAGATTTGGAACCATGAATAGTTGGATTTTGGCCACCATTAGTACCTAATAAAAGAAGATGTTTCCTAGTAACTCTGTTTCTTCATGGAAAAACTATTGTGTCGTTATTAATATCAAACACAACTCCCCACAAAACTGTCAATAATAAACTTGCATATATTGATTTAGATGTTATCAAACAGACATAGCTGAAGCTTATGCAGAAGCTATTAAAGATGATACTACTAATTCAAATGTCTTATATTATTTTGACCATACCTGCTCCTCCACACCTGCTCCATGAAAAATTAGAGGAAATATCGCTCCAAAGCATACAATGTTGACATGCTTCTTGCCCAATGCTCTTCTAGCCACGCATAATCTACAATTGAAGATATCTAATCAGAAATGAAATTGAACATATTTGATCGGAAATGAAATTTCCAATAAACAATCCAGAATCTAAATTAAAACCAAAAGAATGCTCAAATAACAAAGTTACTAAAGTAGAATTGTATAGTAGTATTAAAACCAAAATAATGCCCCCAACACCAATATAATTTAAATTAAAACCAAAATAATGCCCCAACAGTTGATTCATAACCAATAACATCCTATAATTTAAGTGAATCTTTCACGGTAAAACAAAAAACCTATCATAACCGTAACTCTTGTGTTGTTATTTAAGTGATGTTCTAATACATACCTCAGTACAATATATCTCATAATCAGTTTAACCAATTCCTTTTAGAACATTCGTGAATTCTTTAAATATAAAGATTAAGTGTCGAACCTATTATGCTGCCTTGAATCTGACGCTAGAGACACCAACTGCCTGGTGTATTTGTGTTCTCTATGAATCAATACATTGCATTTTTAACACGGACCATGTCCTGCATCGATAGAGTAAGGAGGCATTAAATAACTCATGTCACCAACTGATGTGCTCAATTATCATAGCTATTGCAAGTTGCATACAACTGCTTGAAGCATCCCTCCATGTACACAAACTTAAGCAAAAAAAATTGAGATTCAGTAATTACTCCAGCAGAAAAGGATCATATGTACTAACAAAAAACAGAAGTGACAGATATAATTAGAATCCAAAAAATTACGAAGGTAAATGGGATTTCCTACCTTGAATTAAAGGGGCCATGTTGTCGCGAATGGTAAATGGGATTCGACTTTGACTTGCTATTTCTCTAACATAATTTGTTCATAAATATAATTTTGAAATTTTGAAATATAATTATTTGAGTTAATAATGCACTTTTTCTCCTGGATTCAAATGTTGGAGCTATGACACAAACCTCAAACGTGTCAAAAATGTGACGAATGTATATTCTAAACCATGATGTAGCCATTAGAAGTTCTAAACCACACCTAAGATACTGCAAAAACAAATAAACTATCAAATAATCCAAGTAATTCAGGATCCACATTATGATCTCTCTTTTACAAAACATGAAAAAATTGGTGTACAACAAAAACTAATATCTTAGGAGAACCGTGGACACAAACGTATTACTTTAGAGTGTAGCGTGAATTCCTCCTGATCAAAGAAACACAAAAAATGTGTTAATACATACAAAAAAATCTAGTTATGCTATCAAAACCTTCTGATGCTAAATAGCAAGATATACTCTTTATACTTTTCCAATCTCACCTTCACTTGCAATGGATTGCTTCAGGATATGCTCTTTCATCTTCTCCTTAGAACTACCCGAAAACATAAAGATATAAAGGTTCTAGTTTTCATTACAACCAAAAAATTCAACGAACTCGTGTAATGAAAATGAATGAATGTGCCAAAAGTAGACTAATTTTTCGTGGGTCTATTGGCAGACATATAAAATAAAAAATCTCAGGGATATAACCAAAATATATAATTTTGAACCTGTACAACGCGAAAACAAATTCTTGCTTTGTAGGACATTAAAAGATCAAATACATATTTCACCCAAAATTCTTACCTCATAGGTTCTTTAGAGCTTCTCGACAACAATTGCCCCTCACCGCCGAAGCACCTAAATAAAACTAGTTATAATGTTATACACACTTAAATCTCATGGATGTTAGCTATTCTAGCTACAATTAATATATAAACAGATAATACTGTAAAACCACAAAAGAACATTAAATTAATATCATCAGGAACTCTGGATCCACTGCTATAACTTAAGATCAAGGCAATACCAACCATAATCCTGTGGGTGGTTGCTTTTATGGAATCAAATTTGATAAGAGAGTATACCTTATTAGTTTCCTTATTGAAGAGTTAGATATGCAAAAAAGAAGAATTAATATCACTCTTCAATAAAATACTCACAAAATACCAAATACTATCAAAATATTAGCCTTAAATATAAGATACTCACGAAATATCTGCCTTCAATAAAATACTCAAACACTCTAAAAATATCAACTTTATCACAACATATAAAATTAGGGGAAATCAATACAAAACCCTTAAGTTATTATTTCATTCAAATGTTGCATCAAACATAGTAACTCCATATGGAATCCCTAAATAAACCTCCATATATAAGACCTAAAGGAACCTCCATAGGTAAGACCTGAAATCGACGGTTAAATAAGAAATCCATTTTGATGGAAAACCCTAGGTTTATATAGAAATCCATTTTGATGGAAATCAACAACAAATTAATAACCTGATTCTGAACTATTAGATCCAAACTTGAAGAAAGTACCTGATTCGAATGTATTTATTTTCAACGATGGTGGGTGAAACCAGAGAGAGAGAGAGAGGAGGAGGAGTGTATGCAAGAGAGATGAGGAGGGGGCGGTTGGGATGAGTAGCAGTGCAACGGAGGGGAGGAGGATCTGGTGAGGTTGGAGTGGTGGATCGGAGAGAGGGAGAGATTGCTTTTTTTTGGGGGGGGGGGGGGGGGGGTGATGAGAGTACAGAAGAAAGTAGAGAATGAGAGGAACGTTTTCTTCTTGTGAGGAGTGAGAGAGCGTGAGCAAGTTGATAAAATGAACTTTACCCAATTACCCATAATTTTGAATTGAAGTGTTAATTTGGTAAGTAAGAAAGGAGGGGGAAACCAAAATTGTCAAGGATAAAATAGGAAATGCAGAAAAAATTCATTAAGATGACATCATAGTTTCAACTTGTGACATACATAAGTTTCCTACTTTATTATATATATATATATATATATATATATATATATATATATATATAGCAAAAAGAAAAATATAAACGGGTTAGAGCCCGAGGTGTAAAAAATGTTTAGCAAGTGTGTTAACCGTGCATAATAAATCTAAATGCACTATTTCATAATTAAAGTTGAGTCGCACTCTCGTCAAACCCCAAACTCACCTCTCATCTACAGCGCGCACCTAATCGTGTCCTGGAACCTTAATTAAGTTACCCCACCCATATAAGGACAACCTAACTTTCCATACGCACGACCCATACCTGCATGACCTGCCCTTCTAATGTAACCCAAGAATCCTTTCAATCCTTAACCCACATAAATATACACACATATAAGCCTTCCTAGGCTTAGGTTCCAATTGTTAGTTTAAACTAATTATAAGTTTTGGTACGTCACACATTAACATTAAGCTTTCAATATAAGAGTTTATTCTCAAAACAACATATATACAAGTATTAAAGATAAAACTTCTCTCTACTGTCAACATTGCACTACGTTTCGTGTGTGAGGCATCTCGCAAAGCGAAATCCAAACAAGGGGCCCCCCTGATACACTACTCCTTGACAATGTCGATCGTAGGGATCCATTATGTCATCTACACATATCATACTACTGCAACTACATAAATATTGAGTATTATATCTAAGAACATAACTAGAATCTCTATCTAACTCCTTGAGGTCGATATAACCGCAATTGTCTCTAAGTACGATCTTCGACCCTAATAAATTAGTACACCGAAATCACCCAAGATGTACATACCAGAAAATCCATTTTACCTTCACCTAGGATATGTATATATATATATATATATATATATATATATATATATATATATATATATATATATATATATATATATATATATATATATATATATATACTCTCACTATATATATAAACAATCATTCATTCCTATAACCACGTATACATAACACACATAATGTACACTGCCATACACGTAACATAAACGACGATATTATGCCCAAATACTGCACCATGCTATCATCTTCTAGGAATTTCTCAGTTTCCCCCGGGTTCACCACACATCGGACTATTATCACACCTCCATGGCGACAAAATCAATCATAACGTATGGGAAGCGGTCATAGTTCCGAACCAGTCAAGTGAGAACGACCCATACCCGAGACTTCTTACCCCCAAAATAAAATCACACAAATACTAATGGACGATTATGACCTGAGGAATATCCACCCCTGCTCCTCAAGCCTGGGGCTCACCCATCATCGCCCAACTTCCCATGATAGCATGTGTCGGGTATGCTTCACACCATAAGTATATATATATATATACATATATATATATATATATATACATATATATATATATATACATATACATATATATATATACATATACATATATATATATATATATATATATATATATATATATATATATTTATTTATATATCACACACTATATACATATACATCCATATGATCATATCATATAATCAAACCATCACGCTCGGTATAGATATTCATGCCATAAGTACATACATATATACATGTCTATTCAAATATATATATCCACACATCCACATATATACACACTATCTCTCAACTGTATGTATGAAATCCATAAACTTGGCTATACGCATACATAGTCCTCATTATACTAGCTATCAATCCAAGCATATTAACTTAATTTGTTATATAAATACGATCCCTCACTTGAAGCATATTCATCCATTGCTCCTATGATATGAATAGTCTTCCAATATATTCGACATTAAGGTTATCACCCCAAAGTTTAATGTATATAATAATCACCACACATCCCATCAATATCCGAATGCACATCGATATATCCAATAACAATCCCGACTATCGATATACACATGACTAATAGTCTACAAGGCTCAATCTTAAAATTAAATTCATTTTATGATCCCATCATCTTTTGGGATGCCCAACGTTGATCATGCATAGATATGTCATAACTACCCTGACTACCATTTGACCCAATCTTGTTCTCGTCATTAGAATATTCCAATCATTCTTAAATTAGCCTACTATTCAATTTCTCCTATGAACCCTTAATGTTATTGCGTTTACAATCTATTCCTTAAGTTAAACATTACTAAGGATACGCGACCACTCCCTCAGTCAGTCCTCAATCATATCTTAAATTGAATCCTATCACTATAAGGATTCGACAAAAAAGTCGGATTACAATTTCCACGCCATGACCTCACAGCTCTCTCATAAGGCCCCTCACCTACATCCTAGGTTAACTCACTTTTTAAACTCCAAATGGGACTCCCATCCCTAATGAAACTTCCCCACTATATTGATACTAAAAACTCCAATACATATATATGTTCCCCAAACTATTCCGATACGTCCCCACGATCACACATGTGAGAAACCCTCAATAAATCCCCAAAACATAGCTCTCGCATCATATATAAAAGTTCCAAATCAATAAAACCAACCGAACTGGAGAAAAACTCACTATAGGAAAATTTCTCAAAACTGCCCTATTTTCGAATCGATTCGGCCCCTCCGAATCGATTCGGCCCCTCCGAATCGATTCGGTGCTAGAAGCGAATCGATTCGGCCCCAGCGAATCGATTTAGACCAACTAGACCTATAAGTCTTCTACATACAGAATCGATTCGCAAGGGGCGAATCGATTCAGCCCTAAAGACCTGATGCTTCTGTAACATAGCGAATCGATTCGCTAGGGGCGAATCGATTCAGCTTGTGCAACAAGCCACGAAATGGGGTAATTTCTCCAAAACCCAAACTTTCCAAAATCCCATTTATACAACTTCCAACCATCAATCTTCACCCCAAACAAGTTCCCAACATCAAAATCCATCCTATATCTAGTCTCATCAAATTTATACACCCTTAAACCCAAGTATAAACATCAAATTCAAGACTTAAATACCCAAAATTTAGGTTTTGATATAAATACCCAAAATCCAATTCTGTTATCCAAAAATTATGAAATAAAATACACAAACGAATTATTTATCAAGATTAAACACTTTCCTCAAGGTTGTAGAGGTTGAATCATCCTCGAGATCGCGTTTGGGCCGGAAACCTCCAAACTTTTCCTCTTTCCCTTCTTTCTTTCTTCTTCTTTCTCTCTTCTTTCTATTTCTCTCTTCTCTAAAATGAGATAGGCTGATCCGTAAGCCTCTTAAACTTTTAAAACATAAGTTCCAGTTTTAAATGATATTACACACTTTAAATGACTCGTTTACTCCAATTCGAGTCAAACTTGCTTAAAAATATTCCATAACCGAAATAAAATTCAAGGACAGTCATTTTGACTATCTCGACCCATCCAGAATCGACGGTGCACTCAAAATCATCATCTGGAATAGTTTAAAACGTCCTCAATTTTTGGACCTCAATTTCCTAATTTTAAAATTCTCCAATTTAAATAAATTTTATTTCTCCTAAAAATTTAAATTTCTCAGTCCCAAAGTCACGGGGTATTACACCTATCACTTGCAAGAGAAATCGGTTATAGTCATTGGGCAGATAACAGTAAGGAACCTCATGCGTATGTCGATGAGTTGATGCTCAAAACGGCCGACCGCCACATTTCTTCCAAATGCCAAGGCTTAATCTCCAGACTCTCCCAACAACATTTTATGAATTCCCAACCACAAAAAATGAACTTTGGCACTGGGGAAAACTCGAGTTTTTCTCCTATTTAGATTGATGTCTACTGGTACCACTTTGGAATTTTTATTAAAACGTGGGCTAATTCCCCGCATTTTGGAATAAAAACGTAGGGTACCTATTTTTTTTTTGACCGCGCATCCCAGCTACTTCCTCTAATTTTTTTTTCCCTCCAACAAACTTCTACTTCCCCTCGTTCACAAAACATGTATTCTCATACGGCTCTAACCTCCAATAAAATTATTTTTCAAATTTGCCCTAAGGCCGCTACTTCTGAATACGGTCGTTGCTTCTGACTCAATGTAAATCTTCTGAATCTTCGTCATTTAAATGTGTTTAGAGATTATTCAGTCTGTGTTTTGTGTTCTATGGAATGAGAGATATAGAATTTTTTTGAAGAAAAAGAAGAGTAATAAGAATGTTTGTGGGAAAGCATTACTCTATGAAACCTTTACCCGTAGTGTTTCCACCAAAGTTAAATTCCTCTGTGTTTTACCATTTCAGAATTTTTATTGAATATTTGTATTAAAATTAAATTCAATTTTTTATTGAATATCTGTATTAAAATTAAATTCCTCCCAAACTTCAAACACAATAGAAAATCGAGGTTGTTGGTGGAGGCAGATTTCAGGTCATTAGTGATAAAGCTCTTATGAAATATCTCTGAATGAAATTTTAATTTCATTCACAATAAAATCTCTGAATCTCCCCTGCTTCATTTTAATTAAAAAAGCTCTTTAAATCATTGATTACCATAAAAAGAGCTCTGATGGTATCAATTTGTGATTTACATGGTATCCTAACATGCTGTTTTAATTTTAATTAAAAAAGCTATGATGGTATCAATTCTAAGATATGTGTTTAATTTAATTGTGATGTTTATGATGGGAAATATTTTTTGCCCCATTGTTGTCAAATGGGATTCTACGTTTGGTATTGATCGATGAGGTTGCTCCGCTTCATTATTTTTATATTGCACATGTGTGTGCTTTGTGTTTCTATAGAAATTTCAGATAAAACATAATATAATCATAAATATTGGGGACATATACTAAATAACCCCTCGAATATTTTAAGACACATATAGTCCATGACTTTTTTATTTCATTTCAAACAGTCCCTTACCACATAAAAACATTCAAAAAATGAGCTCCGATGAGGGTGGGTGGAGATGAGGCAGGAGTGCCGTGAGCACAGACCTTTAAAAATAAGAGAATATTAGTTAAATGAGTGTTTGAAGGACTTTTTGGAAAATAAATAAAAAGGCTTGGACTAAATTTGTATTAAAAATTATTTCATTTTAATTAAATTTCCATGGTAGAGATGTGAGTGATAAAGATAAAGACGTGAATTTTATGTGTGTGGGTGTGTGTGCGCGCGTGTGTAAGAGAAGTGAGTGATAAAGACAAAGACAAAACCAAGGGGGTAAGGGAGGGGCGGCATCCATGGCAGGGGGTGGAGGGGAGGCATAGATCTATGTCCACAAAAGAGAGTGTTAAAGAGAATGTGGGTAGAGAGACAAGATTATTTTTACTTTTTAAACAAGTAGAATGAAGACAACTTAAATAAATTGTTTTTGAGTCAATTAATTATAAAATTAGCTTTCAACAATCAAAGATATGGGTATGGTATTTTAAATTTGACAGAATAAAATTATGTTTCTTATATTGTCGTGTTCTTTGCTGAAGCAAACGTGACCTGGATATCAATAGGCCTATCAAATTGGTTATCTCGAGCTCTTTCTAATATCGTCCTTTAGAGACCCTCTCTCGTTCAGGTATCATTTTCACTTATATCACTGCATCCAATGAAATAGTAATGAATACATAATATAAAAATCATCTTTAAAATGTGCATTGACTAATAATACATCAATATAAACTGGAAGGTGAATAAATGATATCAAAAGCTCTCAGAAGTTAGAAAATGTGTAAGATTTCTTATTTGTAATGGAAAATAAGTTTTTTAGGCCATCAGGGTGTGTTTTATCGGAGGGATTGAATTAATTTCAAATGTTGGATTATGTTTGTTGTGGGGTCGAAGAGATGTTTCGGTAGATAATCTTGTTGTCGTAAGTCGTGTCTAATTTAATTTTATCTCAATAGTAGATTTTATATGTTTTTGTTGCATTTGACAAGTTGTGTAATCTTTTATGTTTTGCATCTTATTATGTTGTTTTAAAACAAATTAAAAAAAATACTAAGTCGACCATATTTTTTCTTCTCTCTACTTTTTATATTTGACAACCTTAGACCATGATGTTAGGTAAGAAACAAAAGTCATGTTGCATGTTACTTTTTTGTTACCTTTGTGTTGAACTTGCCAATTGACAAAATTTTATTGTGTTTACTTATTCATTTCATCAGGTTAATCGATTCATACTGATGGATAAGAGTTTGATTAATATAACACTTAGAGGTCATCATTTGTACGAGAAAGGAGCAGAAGAATTCGTTAAGTTTGCCTCTGATAAGTTTGTGTGAGAAAGGAGCAGAAGAATATTGTGTCCATGTAAGAAATGCTGCAATATGCTATATGTGAAGAAAGATGATGTTGTAGAACATATATTGCTAAATCAATTTTTAGATAGCTACATATGTTGGACTTATTATGGGGAATCTGCAGCATCTTCAGTTCATTCTCCTGATTCGGTTATTGGTGATGAAATGTGAGAGATGATACATGATGCTTTTGGAATTACTCCTACAATTCCACTTAACATTATGGGCGGTGGTGATGCGCATCAACATATGGATGGCCCCGATGAAGAGATTAAGAAATTCTTCAATTTGATAAAAGAATCTGAAAGAGAGTTGTACCCAGATTATAAGAAGTATAAAAGTCTCTCGTTTCTTGTTCGATTATTCCATTGAAAGTGTCTTGGTGGGTAGATTGATAAGAGATTCACAATGTTGCTTGAATTATTAAAAGATTCATTTCCTGATGGTGAAACATTGCCAAAGTCTTTTTATGAAGAAGGGAAGTTGATTGCAAACTTAGGGCTAGATTACAAGAAGATACATGCATGCCCTAATAATTGCATGCTCTATTGGAATGAGACAGAATGAGAGAATGAATGCCGAAAGTGTCATATCCCAAGGTATAAACAAGTAAATGGTCAATCATATGTTGATGCCATTATAAATTGAAAAATTCCTACGAAGGTGGTATGATACTTTCCTTTAATACCAAGACTTCAAAGGCTCTTTATGTCATCAAAGACAGCATCACAGTTGAGATGGCATTCCGATGAGCGTGTTGATGATGAAAATGTAAGGCATCCAACTGATTCTCTTACTTGGAAAACATTTGATGGTATTTATCCAGATTTTGCACTAGAACCGTGGAATGTTAGGCTTAGATGATCCAATGATGGGTTCAACCGATTTAGGAGCATGAGTATTTTCCATAGCATGTGGCCTGTAATTGTAATAATATATAACTTGCCTCCATGGTTGTGTATGAAACAACCATATATGATATTACCCATAATTATTGATGGTCCTTATAGCCCTGGAAATGACATTGATGTTTATTTGCGCCTATTAATTGATGAATTACAAGAATTATGGGTTGGGGTAAACACTTATGATGCAACCAGTAATCAGATGTTTGAACTGCATGCATCGTTGTTGAGGACAATTAGTGATTTTCCAGCTTATGCAAATTTGTCGGGATGGAGCACAAAAGGTAGTTTGGCGTGTCCCTGTTGTCATAAATACACTCGATACCGTTGGTTGTTTAACGGAGGTAACACTGCTACTTGGGTCACCGTCAATGGTTGCTTGAAGAGCATAAATTTAGAACAAATAAAAACTCCTTTGATGGTACAGTTGAGTTGGGTACAAAGCCCACCCGATTATCTAGAGCTGAAGCATATAATGAGGTAAAAAATTTCAATAATAATTTTAGGAAGGATCCCGAGGTAGGAGGTAAGAGGAAAAGGGTTGATGAAAGAGATGAGACATTAACACATAATTGGAAGAAAAAAAGTATACTTTTTGAGTTAGATTATTGGAAGGACAATTTGTTACACTACAATCTTGATATAATTCATATTGTAAAGAATGTGTGTGATAATGTGCTTTGGACATTATTAAATGTTGATGGAAAGGGGAAGGATAACTTAAAATCCCGTCATGACTTGGAAGATATGGGTATTCGTAAGCTGTTGCATCCTCAGAAACGGGCGAAAAACAAATATTATTTTCCACCTGCACGTTTCACCTTGGACACTAAGGGTAAAGACATAGTTTGTAAAATGTTGAAGGAGGTGAAAGTCCCAGATGGTTATGCTTCGAACATATCGCGTTATGTTAACCTTAAACAACGTACGATATCGGGACTCAAGAGTCATGAAAACCATATCTTAATGCAAGAACTACTTCCCATTTCCTTAAGAAATGTGTTGCCTAAGAATGTTCTTGGACCATTAGTTGAGCTAAGTAACTTCTTTAGAAATATGTACTCGAAAGTGATGAATGTAACCAACTTAGATCATGTTCAATCTCGCATTGAGCTCACGCTATGCCAACTTGATAGAATCTTTCCACCTTCATTTTTTGATGTCATGGAGCATTTGGTTATTCATTTAGCAGAAGAGGCGAAGATTGGAGGACCGGCGCAATACCGATCGATGTATCCTATTGAGAGGTGTGGTATTATGTGATATATATATATATATATTTTAAAATTTCATGGTAATTTTTTCTTACTAATTTAAATTCACCTCACCATAATAATTGTTAACATTGAAGAATTATGTGAAGACCCGCAGTCGTCCAGAGGGTTCAATTGCACAAGGATATTGGGTAAAAGAATGCTTAAAGTTTTGCTCAAGGTAACTACATGATGATGTTGAGACGAAGTCTAATCGCCCAATAAGGAATGATGATGGTAGTTCTTTTGATCACTTTTGTGATTGTAAATTAGGAAGACCGGAGGGATTTGTTCTTGATGACATTACATATGTACAAGCACATCGATATGTGTTTGTCAACACATATGCAATTGCTTCATTTCGAGAGTACATATCTTCTTAAAGAAAATTCTTTCTTTTTTAGCCATGTAAAGAATAATGTAATGATTCTTTTTAATGCAGTACTCATCGTGCATTAATTAGGAGTAATTCCCATCTCAGACCACATGTTGTGGACCGCATTCATAATGAAACATTTCATTTGTGGTTTAAGGATCATGTAAGTAAGTTGTACATTAAAAAAAATGTTTTACATTTAGATGTATTATTACATAACTATGGATTGTAATACATTTTTTTGTAATAAAATAGGCGAGGAAGTTAGTCGAAGCAATGAACACAGATGTATCATAAGAAATTCAGATTTAAGCTATGGATATATTATCAATGGCGTTAGATATCACACTAAGGCTCGCGATAGGAGAAGAGCCACGCAAAATAGTGGAGTCATGTTAAATGCAACGCTGAAAGTTACGCAAGTGCAAGAGACATAAATCCCATATCTGGAGATGTCAATTTTTATGGAGTTTTGACGGATATCATTGAGCTGCATTATTCAGAAGACAATAAGTTCATGGTGTTCAAGTGTGACTGGGTTGACAATAGTAGAGGTCTCATTGATCAATATGACTTTGGATTCATGCTTGTAAATTTCAACAATTTGTTGTATCCTAGGCATCAAAAAATCGATGAATAATTCATACTAGCATCTCAGGAAAAGAAAGTATTTTATATACAAGAACTAGTGGAGAAAGATTGGCATATTGTTGTTAAAATAATGCCTCGAGACTTTTTTGATGTGTTTGGGGAACAATTAACAAGAGAGAGCACTATGAATGATGAAATAGAGGAATGGAGTGATCAATGTTTGGACGATGAAACATTGACAAGTGTTGATGATGTTAGTTGGGTTGGACAAGGTGTGGATTGAGCATTAGTTGATGAGGAAACCATGGGGAAGATGGATGAAGATTGATAGAATGATTAATTATCTAGGCATTTGAATATGCATTAAGAACTTGTGTGGATTTGTATTTCTTAGTCCATTTTCTTATTTTTTTTCCATAGGCTGCTTACAATGGTATAATGTGTTAACTAGTATTAATTTTATTGATTTTATTAAAGTTCTTTGAATTATGAATAGTTTATACGACTCAAAATTACAATGGTATAATGGTTTGGTCGACATGGGATTTATTGGATCCAAATTTACTTGGTGTGATCAAAGACCAAATAATGATATGATCTTAGATAGATTAAACAGAGGTCTTTCCATTCAAATAGGCACTGACCTGGTTCCTAAGGTTTTTAAATTTCAATCCATGTGGTTCCATCATCCTGATTTTGAAAAAGTGGTCAGAAACTCTTGGATGGAATCTACAAATGACAATGGAATGAAAATCTTATCTTATAAATTTCAATCCATGATTTGATTTGGAGAATGAGATTAAGTAATTGATTTTCTATTTTAATTAATGGGGCTCCTAAAGGATTCTTTAACTCTTCTAGAGGTATTAGGCAGGGGGTCCAATATCTTTTATCCTATTCATATTATCAGCTAATTTTGAGTAGAGGTTTGGCTAGATTAATTAACTCAAATTCTATCAAGCATTATTATGACTTGAGTGGATTTCCTCTAATTTATAATCTCTATTTTATCTTCATGTTGCATTAACATTCTTGAACGATCTATTTAACTACCTTTCGTAACATGGGACCTTGGGTATGTTCAAGAACTGCTGCATTAGGAACATGTTCTTACTTGCTTCTCTAAAATGCATCACATTTATTAATATCGTGCTTTAGCTTGTCCATTAACAGAACAATAATATTGAGGTTTATGCTTTTGTTTGTTATAAGTTTCTTTGTGATAATTTATTTATATCTTCATGTTGCGTGAACATTCTTGAACAATCGATTTAACAACCTTTTGTACCATGGGACCTTGGGTATGGTCAAGGGCTGATTAATTAGGAACATGATTTTACTTACTTCTCTGGAACACATCATATCCAACAGTACATTTATTAATATACTTCTTTAGTTTGTCCAATGAATGAAAGGCTTTGCTCTCCCTTTAGTTCCCCATAGAACTATAAATATGGTATTCCCCCTGGTTAGTTATAGTGTCATTTATGGTTAAATGTGCAAAATTTGTTTGAATTCTATTCACATATTCAATTTTCTAAACATATATGCAGTGAGAAGGCATATCCCTTCCTTGTAAACACCTTTGATGAATAATATTTATGACTGACGTATGAATCCACTTATAAAAAGTCCATGTATGCTTCCAACAAGAAAATACCTTAACATGAGCAAACAAAAATTAAACAATATGTCTAGATATATGCAATACACAGAATCGACCATCGTAACAAAATCCACTTTGCTTATGTTTCTATTACTTATATTGATTCAATGAAATTACATTAAATTCATCCACACAAATGAGTACATATAAATGGGCAGGATTGTTTAAATTTTACTCTATATTATTCTATTCATTGTAAATTTGAAGTAATCTATAACCTCATTATCTTTTGATGGAAATGCTTACTTTGTACTCGATGTTGAATTAACCCCACTCCAAAATTGATTTCACTAGTATGACTAATTGATCATGCTTATGAATGATCATCTAGGGAGATAATCCATCATTATAATAATGATTTGGGACCGATGTGATTAGTTTGCCTAATTGGTCAGGTGTCATGGATTTTGTGGTTGTTGGGTTTTCTTCTGCACATATATTATAGCTGATATGCCCAAAGTGCACCCTCTTACTCAGAGTAACTAAACTCATCCAGTCTCACAGCCGAGGTGACCTGAAGCTTATAACAACCATCGGTAATATTATCTCTCATAAGGTCGGCCCTAGCCGACGTTGTAGTAACCTCATACGCCAACCTAGGCTGCTCAACAGCCGGTAAGGTCTCATGGGCTCAATCATCTACCAACATCGTCATCGGCCCCAGCCAACGTTGCGTTTGTCAGTCGAAATCAACATGTCTTATGGGCACAATTATCTACCAACATCATCATCGGCCCTAGCCGACGTTACGACTATCTCATACCCAACCTCAACCAACCCTACTGGTAAAGGTCTTCATGGACATAAGGCAACTACACATGACTCCACCAACCTCGTACTTGTCAAGGAAGAGGTTACACTAGTTAAGGACACAGGGCCGAGCATTTGAAAGCACATGCAAGGTTTGAAGCACGTGGACAAATCAGTTATAACCGAATCATTCCCCTCACGTGAGGGAATTTTGAGGTCATCATTATCTACATAAGATCAACTAGGTGTCATTCTCATACTGGTTCGATCCTCTTGTACATGCTCATTGCCTACTTGGGGGGTACACTACACCCCCTGAACACTATATATAGAGGTCATCCTCTACCTTGTAAAGGGATCCATAATTACAACCCTAGCTGAAACTCTGTTGGTTTACAGAGTAGAGAGAGAAAGCTTGAGAGATTGTATTTATGGCTATTAGTGCCTTTATCTAGTCATATTACTCACACACTCACAGTGGACATAGGGCAGATTGGCTGAACCACTTACATTCAAATGTTCATCCTCTTCTCCTTACCTCCTTCTACTATATATACACTCTTATGATGCCATTGTTATCTCTAGCTTGAGCTTGTCAACATCTCATTTGGTGCTGATATTTACAACATCATCATTTTGGCATCGTCTGTGGGAATGTGAAGATTCATCCCTTCCTTTTTGCAGCTTAACCTCACCGGAGACTCTGGTTGTGAACCAGGCCTCACCCTTCGTGTGAAGCTGTGTCACCATTGAAAGAGGTCCTTTAAGGTATCAAATTCTCTAATATTCTTATTACAAGCTCTCTAGTCTCATCATATGGCACCGAAGTTACCATCTCCTCTACCGTGTGGTGTTGGAGGACCTAGTTCCAACCAGGTACCACCCCAGTTCGAAATGGCTGAGGTTGTAGCAACCTTGAAGTCCTTGGCTGCAACGCAATAAGCGATGAAGGAGCAATTTGCCCAGCAAAGCCAGAATATGATAAGACCACCTGGGGTCTCATCGGAGATGATTGCTTGAACGACTATTCAACCCCATCCTGAAGCCAATGGACCACCCCAGGCACCGCGAAAGGACCAACTGCTCCTCAACGGAGAAGGGATGCTGCTGACCCTAGGCGTTTACATCTTGGGAGGCAAGGAAACCCTTTCCCTGAGGATAGGTATGGTGACATCGAGGTGAAAGATGCTCTGACAGACTATTGGGAGCCATATGAGGTCTCAAACAACATTGTACGTCCTATACGGCAGAGCCGAGGGCAGTGTGAAAGATGGGATATGGATGCACGACAAAAAGGGACTTCTTTTGATCGATTGAGTAAAGGGTCATCCTTTGAAAGGATCGACCCAGTTAATGATCTGAGGCAGAGGTTGTCCAGGTCAAGAAGTGTAGCTGGCTTCCAATGGGAAGTCGGTGAATATCGACTTCATCATGGCCGACCCCAATATGGTCAAGACTGTGGCCAGGAGGTCAACAACTGACGTTGTGCAGTAGCTGGGGAACATTCAGTACGCCCCTTGGAGGTGGCTAGGGAAAACCTCAGCCAGGATGACGTTGCTAAACCATGGAATGAATCCATTCAACGGCTGGAAAAGAAGATAGGGAACCTCATAAAAAGTTGAGACCCACTGCAAAGGGGATTCTTAGAGGGCTCACCATTTATGGCAAGGATTGTCAACTTCCCAACCCTTACCAAATTTAACCCACCAATAGTGTCTCCCAAGTATGATGGAAGTACCAACACTGTACATTATATTGAGATGTATGAGTCTACAACAGATATTTATTCAATCCCTGATGAGATGAGGTGCCGAGCTTTTTCAAGAACTTTGACGGGAGATGCACATATTTGGTTCACTTCCCTTCCTAAAAATTATGTTGAGAACTTTAAGGTCTTGGCCGAGAGGTTTATACAAAAAATCTTTTTTGGGGTAAGACCACAAAAGAAGATGACCCATCTACTCTACGTAAAGTAAGGCAAGAATGAGAGCTCAGAGACTACGTTGCAAGATTCAATAAGGAAAAATTAGAGGTTGAAGATTATGAAGAGAATGTAGCTATGATAGCCCTTATAGGAGGACTTCAGAAGGGGAAGTTACTTTGGAAGTTTACTGAAGACCCTCCTAAGTCTATGGACGAGCTAACTTGTTGGGTCATGAACGCTGAAGAAGCAATGGTTTTAAAGTATGAGGATGAGAATGGAATTAGCAGTGGGAAATTTCAAAGGAAGAAGGATGGAAAGAAGAGGGCTGCAGATGCCAAGTTTGCACATTACACTCGTCTAACTGTGAGTTGCGAAAACATTCTCAACAAAATAAAGAATGACAGGTCCTTGAGATGGCCGAAGAAGCTAAAGCCTCCTCCACATAAGAGGAACAAGAACCTATGGTGTGAGTTCCACCAAGATCACGCCCATCTGACCAACGACGAGATTGAGAAGATGTTGAAGTCTGGAAAGCTCAAAAGGTAAGTGGATGGAAGAGCCTCTAAGGGGGGAAGAGACGACCCTAAAAAGAAAAGAATGAGAGATGCTAGGAAGATGCCCCTACTAGAAGAGTTGAGGACTCAGATGATGATGATGATGACCCTGACCTTCCACTAAAAGACGACAATGTCCTGATGAAGAGGGCTGGTATGATCTATTTTAGTGTAAACACCATCTGTGGAGGATTAGCAGGGGTGGCTCAAAGGTAACCGATTGCAAGGCTCACGTGGCAGAGGCCAAGTCAGTGACCAAAGTCGAGGTTGTAAACTAGACATCTTCAGAGGTTAAGCACAAGAAAAGAAAAAATTTAGGTATGGATACCCTCATATTTTTCTTATCAAGACTTGATTTCAAAGGTCCATTATCTCCTCACGATGACCCTTTGGTAATCACCACGAGGGTGCATGGGTGTGAGGTTCAGATAATCCTCGTTGATGGGGGTAGTTCAGCAGATGTGTGTGACACCCCGCCTAATTAAACATCGGGTGATCAGGCCTTTATTAAATTAAAACAGGTTTCTCAAATGGTTCATTCTTAGCATCACTGTCGAAAACTTTTTAATTACTAATCCCCTAAGTAAAATTAGACCGGTGCCAAATTTTATCTTTCTTAAAACAGATAAATCAACCTTGCGGAACAAAATACAAATAATCATGTACTATAATTCAAACAACAAATTAAAAGTACAACAGAACAAAAGTATTACCGAATAAACCATCGGCAAAAAAATCCAAACAACAAAAGAATAACCACTAGTCTGAAACTAACATCTGAGACTAATACCGGACCACAAGTCCATACATAGAAGAGTGCGAGATCCTGTGCTAGATCTGAATGAGAGATATCGTCTAGTCAAATCCTGTAAGCATCCACTGTGCTACAGCTCCGAGTCTGGAATGGAATCATCACACATGGCGTCCCTGTGGCTGGACACCTAAAAGGTTTTGAAAATATTTTATAGCAAGAGTTAGTACTCAAAACATTTTGAAAATATTTTGCAAGCGTTTATCACAATATAAAATGCGGTTATTGATTACACATGTTAGGTTCTCGTACACTCTCTTGAGTTAACTCACCCCTCATCTTTTGTGCACACCTAACGTTCTACACTTAGTTTATCTAGCCATACTTCTCAAGCTAACTAAACCAAAGTAGTAAACTGAAATTATCTGTACCCAAGTTCCAGTACCGCCCATACAGTACAACCGTTTTACTAACATCTCGCGTATGTTAAATAATTCTCAAGTAACATTTAATCTATGTTATTTTTCAAGACTTCTCATTTAGTGTCACTACTAAAATTACTACAATTCTCACAATTGTTAACTTTCCCACTTAAGTAATTAAGTTTCGCTACTTGAATTACTAAATAGATTTTCTCTATTTAAAGGTTCATTTCGCAATTAAGTTTCACTACTTAACTTACCAATTCAGTATGTATCTTCAAATACATAAAATATATCAATCTACTAACACAGAGAAGTAGAATATCATCAAGTATATATATTTTACACACAATATATACTAAATATCAGTTATTGCTATTTTGCCCTTTTTATACACGTAAAGGACTCTTGGTTCGGAATGATTCATCGACCCCAAGTAAGAATTGGTTCGGAATGATACATCGACCCCAATAATTTTTAAAATATATATATATACACATATTCTGGTTCGGGACTCTCTCATCGCGACACCAGTTCAAAGTTTGGTTCGGCATTTCTCATCGACCCCAAACATATAATATCATTATGTTAGTTCGGAATGTCTCATCGACCCTAACATAATTAATTTAGGCATAATCTCTCTACCTAAAAGATCACATAATTCAGTAGGTACACGCCCGACGTATTAATCATATACGTACGTAATATTTTAATCTCATATATTTACCGTACAATATTCGCCTCACGATTTATCTCATTAATCGTACTTATTTGAGTATTCACACAACTCTAAGGGTCCTAGTTACCCCTTACATATATTTTCAGTAGTTATTTCTTACCCTACTGGTCTATTACTTAAATTAAATTTACTTCGACCCGAAACTCAATTTCCGAAATCCCCGATACTCTACTAAAGCGCATTATTCTCCTCGGTCCGTAATTCAAGCCCTACACCCAATGGCCTTATCCGACCTCAACAATATACCTACTGGTCTTATTTTCACTCCCATATAAGTATAATGTAAATCCTAGAATACTCATTCATTCCCGAACTCAACGAAGAATTAAACACAAAATTTTCGGGAAACAGCTTGCGTCGATCGATCGACGGCTGGGTTCGATCGATCGACTTCGTCGATCGATCGATAGTTCGAGATCGATCGATCGATCGAACAGGGACAGATGCAGTCTATCTTCTTCGTTGATCCTCTCCTCCATTAACAAATTTCCAAACTCCATTATTGTCCACCAAACTTCGACCCAATGATCCTAACATGTTTCCACATATACTAGGACAGTTTCTAACGTATCAATTACATCAAAACTCCAATTACTTTAAAGAAATAATGAATTAAAACCCAGAATTTCTTGAAACCCTAGTTATGGTGTTCTTCCCATATTATCATTCAAAATCCAGATTTTTATTCCGAAAATCATCAAGTCTAATCTGAATATTAATCTTCTACATAGTTTAAATCATTCTACATGCGATTCCTATCCCAACATGCATAAATATCCAACATGCATAAATATCATCTTTCTCCAATCAAAATATTGATTTAAACAAAACTATTCAAAAACCCTACACATGGGTATTATAACTTTATAAATTTTTGCAATAAACAACTTGCCTTATGATCAGTAGGGTCTGATTTCGTGGTTCTTGTTGATGATTGATGATCTTCATCCTTCAATCCTTCTTCCCCAACAAGTATGATGGTATAAATCCCTTTGAATCCTTCCCAAATCTTCTTTTTGCTTTAGAAAGTTGTGTCTCTCTTCTCTCTAATGGTATTGGTGTTGTCATGTGTGTTCTAACCCTAATTCCTCTATCATACGGCTGATATAAAACTCTCAATTTCGTAGGTCATGATACCCTCATATGTTAAAAGACCAAAACGCCCCCGAATGGTCTCGGTTTAGCCCAAAATTACCCCGGGACTCAACGAGTACCCCCGGGTATACTATTTTGACAAATTTGACCCTTCTGGACTCATTGGTGACCTCTAAATTATCATTTGAGTCACTTAAAAAATATTACTCGTTCTCACCCCAACACGGTCTACACGCGTTAAGTAACTATTTACCACTCGCACTAAGTAAATAAAATGAGGCAATATTTATCGGTATCTATCTCTCGATTAATATACCAAAATTAAAATTTTTAAATAAAACTCTTTAAATTACTACTCTTACGTAATTTAAATTAAGCCGGCATTTTCTCATTTAATTATCCAATCTAATTAAAGGGAATATTCAGAAATACGGGGTGTTACATACTTCCCCCCTTGCAAAGGAATTTCGTCCTCGAAATTAAGATAAGGCTGGTATTAAGGCTAAGGACCCTAGACATAATTGCATCCTCTAATACCCAATGTCAAATCATCACATCCTAACGGTCGCCCCAAGTACATACCTTGCTTCATAATAAATTCTTATCGCACGTTACCCATGCCGCATATATCATAATTAAGTCTCACTACTTAATTTCTCATAGATTTCCCAATCCAACGTTAATTCTTGGAATTAAGTTTCTCCCTACTTAATTTACCCATCCGATGTATATCTCTATATAACATCTAAGTGCCTACTATCACTCATAAGTAGAATATTATAGGGTATATATATCACACACAATATATACTTTAAGGAAAATTAGTCCGACAAAATCATCGGCCCCAATAATCCTATCATTTACATTGGTCCGGGAATCCATCGACCCCAAGGTAAATGTAATGCACCTGTTGGTTCAGACCTTTCGTCGATACCAATTTTCTTTATAATCGATTTGGTTCGGAAAATCATCGACCCCAAATCGATCCCTCAGGTATTGGTCCGGAACATCATCGACCCCAATACAGAGATTAAACACACTTACTATCGCACATAAATAGGAAAAATCAATAGGTATATATATCGTACACATAACATATATTATCAACACTTATTTTATAATCACCCCCCTTTTATAACACTTTTGGGGTTATTGGCTCGGAATTCCACCTCGATCACCAATAGTAATTAATCACTTGTCTCGGAATCACATTTCGAGCACCAATATATGTACATATATCTCATCGCACATGAGTAGACAATTTGTGAGCTATATATTACACAATTCATACACCCTAAATGTCATACTCTAATATAATGTCCTCATATCACGCGTTAAGGACTTAAAAGTTCGAAATGTCTACTCGAACCACACCCAAAGTACATGTATTGTTCGTAATCGGTACCCACGAACCTAATTCTCATGTACAGTCCACATAGGCACTCACTCTACCTTTAAATATGCTCATATAGGCATACATTCAACTTATGGATTGATCAATGGGATTCTCCAAAATTCCACTTATCGTAAGGGCGTATCATCATTCTTTCTTACTAATTTTGAGTCGTAAGTAAGACAACATACTCAAAATAAAACTTTAACGCTATTCCTTCCTGACCATCTCTCACAGGGTGGAATTTTAGGATTTCGCCCTGATTCACAATCATGTAGAGCGGCATCGTGCACTCTCCCTTTTCAACTACACACAATCCATCCCGGTCACCCCATTTCGCTACCCCCAACGAAATGTTGGCTAAATTATGATGTTCACAACCCATCAAAAATTTATAAGTCTGTCTCCTCATTCCATCATTGGAAATGTAGGTTCACTACTACATTCCGGTTGCTCATATTGAGTCTAAATCGCTCTATAACTAGAGGTGTATCTGGAGACAATCTCACTATGTCTCCTCTCAACATCGCTTCCCACTTACGTCATCTTTCCTCAAGTGGTACTCTATTCCCCTTTCTCTCCGAGTTTATTATACTTTACAATCCGTGCACTCTTCGCAATTGGCGCACTTTTTGAGGTTGGTTACTTTATAAGAATCAACAGTTTAGTAATACGTAAGTCACCCTCAACACTCAGTCAAGTAGCACCTTGCGATACTTCTTCACCACAGTTAGGTCTCCCATATCAAGAGATAACCTTTGAACGGTTTCCCACCGACTTTCATCCCATAGGGTGTGATGGATTTCTCAGCACTTAAAATCTTGGATCATCGTCAATCTCTCATGACGTTCAACCCATTTCATCGATACGACTTGTTTCCTAATTTCCCCAACGTCGTACAAAATATTACGCATCCCTCTATCTCGGATGTCTAAGGAATCCAATTGACTAGGGTGCCCATACACCCTTTTCTCCGGGTACATTTGCAAAAACATTGCAAATGTCGCACCCGTAACATGCTTTTCTTCAACTCTAGCCTAGTCTACACGACGTGACTACAATCTTGTGGGTATTCTCACTACCCTAGAGACAAAAATCAAATCTTTGCCCACAAAGTCCCACTTATCCCTTCGTGGTGAGGTAAGCCTTTCAGTGTTTCTCCACAACACTACCGGCTCCACTGATGTACTAGCATCTAACAATGTCTCTTCTCCTGACGTGCATAAAAATTCAGTCGTATTCCCTTCCGCAACCAAACTTAAACAAGGGACTTCTCCCCATGTATTCTTACTGAGCATTATCGGAACAACACAGAGTTGATATGCTCAAATTTGATTTCTCGACAATATGTGCAACCATACTCCAATATTGCTAAAGGAGTCAAGTGGCACCGCGCTTATACTATCACTAAGTCTTTAGCACTAACTACAACAGTGAGCTCGATCTCTCCGCTCAGCAGTCATACCACAAACATTGACTCACATCATTTAGGTTCCCACACACCAAAATCAATTATTAAGAGATGTTCATAATCTCCGAAGTTTCTCACATTGAAGAATAACGATAACTCGACCCTATTTCAGGTGAGTAGTCGTCATACACCCCATTCACTCGAGGTTAAAACTCATATACTTCCTTATCCATCGCTCTGGTGATTTAGATGGTTCCTGGACATAACACGCTTGTCCTCTCCGGAATGCAAAACTTATTGGAGTTATTATTTCTTCAAATAACTTCCAGCTAAAAATAAAACGCGTGGCCCAAGAATCCACACTAGACATCTTTTCAAAAAATTCCTGACTCCAGGCCATGCTGACCGGTTTGGGTACCCCTCCTCTCGGACTGGGTAGTCTCGATCCTGAACACTATCATCTTGGTTCCCTTAGTTCTTCTGACCAAGAGGAACGCACTATGGAACTTAATAGTCCCGACTTAGGATCTAATCATTAAATCGTCTAGTGGGTTTCCACTTATGGCTTGCACCAGCCCCATTACATTCAGTCTTACTCTTTGACTAAATCTCTAAACTCCCTTAGCTCCAACCACCCAGGAGGATTAACCTCAACCTTGTAGGAAGTACCATATTATCTTCATATACATAAGTCATTCAAGAAGAGTTTTACCAAAAGTTGTGAGTCATAACTCGAGAGTTCATTCTCTCAAGGGCTCTTTTCCCTCGTGCCCATCACATCGGTATAAGTTCACTTCAACGGATAATCTCTTTCTCACGGTTGGCCTCTACTAGGCTTTCACATGGTGGGTTCCGGTATTTCCATTCTCTTTGCTTCTAAATAAACAATAGAGAACTTTGTGGTTATACTATACGTAAGGTCTCTCTATTTGTATACGGACCCTCGGTCCGGATGCGGTGATTTGCATCTCCGCCACGTCGTCTCTAAAAATTTACTCAAATTTTCACTTCTGAGTATTTCTACTCTATCCTAAACGCCAAAACCACTTAACATACTACTTCCCTTGGTTACCAAGTACAGTTGCCGTTTTATCACATTTTACGGTTCGTCCTCAAAAAAAAAAAATTTGCAGACTCTCTCCCACTATCACTACATTGGGCGGGTCTAAATTAGTATCCCACTTTGTTGTCGCGATACTTAAAAAATGCCTGCTATGCCTCAACAACCCTTGCAGCATTTTACTTCCATTACACGCTAGGAGTGACCTCGACAACGGTCATCTCTCCTATGATTGCCATCTTCGAACACCCTATGCTTTGCCGAGCTCCTCCCTCCTGTCGTCCTTCCAATGCTAATGCTGTTCCTACCACCATATTCGACGTACCGTGCACAATCGAACTCGTATATATAACACTACGTCTACTAAACAGCAGGAGAACGTGAACTACGTACGTAGAGGAGTACAATCATCCTAAGATAGGGCTCTATATCAATCAAACGATACGCTGCAAACGTAGTAAGCCGTACAGATCCTATGGACACTAGAACCTGATGCTCTGATACCATCTGTGACACCCCGCCTAACTAAACATCGGGTGATCAGGCCTTTATTAAATTAAAACAGGTTTCTCAAATGGTTCATTCTTAGCATCACTGTCGAAAACTTTTTAATTACTAATCCCCTAAGTAAAATTAGACCGGTGCCAAATTTTATCTTTCTTAAAACAGATAAATCAACCTTGCGGAACAAAATACAAATAATCATGTACTATAATTCAAACAACAAATTAAAAGTACAACAGAACAAAAGTATTACCGAATAAACCATCGGCAAAAAAATCCAAACAACAAAAGAATAACCACTAGTCTGAAACTAACATCTGAGACTAATACCGGACCACAAGTCCATACATAGAAGAGTGCGAGATCCTGTGCTAGATCTGAATGAGAGATATCGTCTAGTCAAATCCTGTAAGCATCCACTGTGCTACAGCTCCGAGTCTGGAATGGAATCATCACACATGGCGTCCCTGTGGCTGGACACCTAAAAGGTTTTGAAAATATTTTATAGCAAGAGTTAGTACTCAAAACATTTTGAAAATATTTTGCAAGCGTTTATCACAATATAAAATGCGGTTATTGATTACACATGTTAGGTTCTCGTACACTCTCTTGAGTTAACTCACCCCTCATCTTTTGTGCACACCTAACGTTCTACACTTAGTTTATATAGCCATACTTCTCAAGCTAACTAAACCAAAGTAGTAAACTGAACTTATCTGTACCCAAGTTCCAGTACCGCCCATACAGTACAACCGTTTTACTAACATCTCGCGTATGTTAAATAATTCTCAAGTAACATTTAATCTATGTTATTTTTCAAGACTTCTCATTTAGTGTCACTACTAAAATTACTACAATTCTCACAATTGTTAACTTTCCCACTTAAGTAATTAAGTTTCGCTACTTGAATTACTAAATAGATTTTCTCTATTTAAAGGTTCATTTCGCAATTAAGGTTCACTACTTAACTTACCAATTCAGTATGTATCTTCAAATACATAAAATATATCAATCTACTAACACACTGAAGTAGAATATCATCAAGTATATATATTTTACACACAATATATACTAAATATCAGTTATTGCTATTTTGCCCTTTTTATACACGTAAAGGACTCTTGGTTCGGAATGATTCATCGACGCCAAGTAAGAATTGGTTCGGAATGATACATCGACCCCAATTATTTTTAAAATATATATATATACACATATTCTGGTTCGGGACTCTCTCATCGTGACACCAGTTCAAAGTTTGGTTCGGCATTTCTCATCGACCCCAAACATATAATATCATTATGTTAGTTCGGAATGTCTCATCGACCCTAACATAATTAATTTAGGCATAATCTCTCTACCTAAAAGATCACATAATTCAGTAGGTACACGCACGACCTATTAATCATATACGTACGTAATATTTTAATCTCATATATTTACCGTACAATATTCGCCTCACGATTTATCTCATTAATCGTACTTATTTGAGTATTCACACAACTCTAAGGGTCCTAGTTACCCCTTACATATATTTTCAGTAGTTATTTCTTACCCTACTGGTCTATTACTTAAATTAAATTTACTTCGCCCCGAAACTCAATTTCCGAAATCCCCGATACTCTACTAAATCGGATTATTCTCCTCGGTCCGTAATCCAAGCCCTACACCCAATGGCCTTATCGGACCTCAACAATATACCTACTGGTCTTATTTTCACTCCCATATAAGTATAATGTAAATCCTAGAATACTCATTCATTCCCGAACTCAACGAAGAATTAAACACAAAATTTTCAAGAAACAGCTTGCGTCGATCGATCGACGGCTGGGTTCGATCGATCGACTTCATCGATCGATCGATAGTTCGAGATCGATCGATCGATCGAACAGGGACAGACGCAGTCTGTCTTCTTCGTTGATCCTCTCCTCCATTAACAAATTTCCAAACTCCATTATTGTCCACCAAACTTCGACCAAATGATCCTAACATGTTTCCACATATACTAGGACAGTTTCTAACGTATCAATTACATCAAAACTCCAATTACTTTAAAGAAATAATGAATTAAAACCCAGAATTTCTTGAAACCCTAGTTATGGTGTTCTTCCCATATTATCATTCAAAATCCAGATTTTTATTCTGAAAATCATCAAGTCTAATCTGAATATTAATCCTCTACATAGTTTAAATCATTCTACATGCGATTCCTATCCCAACATGCATAAATATCATCTTTCTCCAATCAAAATATTGATTTAAACAAAACTATTCAAAAACCCTACACATGGGTATTATAACTTTATAAATTTTTGCAATAAACAACTTGCCTTATGATCAGTAGGGTCTGATTTCGTGGTTCTTGTTGATGATTGATGATCTTCATCCTTCAATCCTTCTTCCCCAACAAGTATGATGGTAGAAATCCCTTTGAATCCTTCCCAAATCTTCTTTTTGCTTTAGAAAGTTGTGTCTCTCTTCTCTCTAATGGTATTGGTGTTTTCATGGGTGTTCTAACCCTAATTCCTCTATCATACGGCTGATATAAAACTCTCAATTTCGTAGGTCATCATACCCTCATATGTTAAAAGACCAAAACGCCCTCGAACGGTCTCGGTTGAGCCCAAAATTATCCCGGGACTCAACGAGTACCCCCGGGTATACTATTTTGACAAATTTGACCCTTCCGGACTCATTGGTGACCTCTAAATTATCATTTGAGTCACTTAAAAAATATTACTCGTTCTCACCCCAACACGGTCTACACGCGTTAAGTAACTATTTACCACTCGCACTAAGTAAATAAAATGAGGCAATATTTATCGGTATCTATCTCTCGATTAATATACCAAAATTAATTTTTTTAAATAAAACTCTTTAAATTACTACTCTTACGTAATTTAAATTAAGCCGGCATTTTCTCATTTAATTATCCAATCTAATTAAAGGGAATATTCAGAAATACGGGGTGTTACAATGTGATGTTTTGGCCCTATTTTAAGAGCCTAGGCCTCAGCAGAGCTAAGCTTGTCCCTTATCATCATCCTTTGACTGGATTCAGCGGTGAAAAGGTTAATCCATTGGGCATGTATGATATGGATGTAAGAATGGCAGATGATTGGCCTAAGAGGTTGACCAAAAAAATCAATTTCTTTGTGATGGATGAAAATGTCTTCTCAGCATACAACCTCATCATAGGACGAGTAACCCTTAAGGAATTTGAGGTCATGCATTCAACGGTCCACCAAATGCTAAAATTATCGACTCCCTATGGGGTAGGGGAGGTGCAAGGTGACCAAACATCATCACATGAATGCTACTTCAACTCTGTACAAGAGAGAGAGGCTCATAAGAAGCCTACAACCACGTACAATATCGATACACTTGATCCTAGAGATGAAATAAAAATTAAGAAGGGAGAGGCCACGAAAGAGGTAGAATCCATCATCCTTAATGAGGACGAGTCGAAAAAACCCATACAAATTGGCAAAGACCTAATACCTGAGATTAAGGAAGAGCTGGTGAAGCTTTTGAGGAAGAGACAAAGCATTTTTGCCTGGATCCATGCAGACATGCCAAATATTGACCCTGAGATTATATGCCACAATATCAATGTTGTTGAAGATGCCAAGCCCATCAAGCAGAGAAGAAGAGTATACTCAAGAGAGAAGTATGATGTCATCAGAGAAGAGGTTAGAAAACTTGAACAAGCCAAGTTCATCAGGGAGGTCATATACCCCGAGTGGTTGTCCAATGTTGTGATAGTGCTAAAAGAAAATGGGCAATGGAGGATGTGCGTAAACTTCACTGATTTGAACAAGTCTTGCTCGAAAGACAGTTTCCCCCTGCCTCGTATAGACCAGATGGTGGATGTCATAGAGGGATATGAGCTCATGAGCTTCATTGATGCATATTCACGGTATAATCAGATCTTAATGAATATGGAAGAATCAGAGAAGACAACATTCATCATAGTCAAAGGGACCTATTGCTACAAGGTCATGCCCTTTGGGATGAAAAATGCAGGGGCTACTTACCAAAGTCTTGTAAATAAGATGTTCGAAGATTAGATAGGCGAGTCCATGGAAGTGTATGTGGATGACATGATGACGAAGAGTTTGAAAGTCGAAGCTCATGTGGCCGACCTTGAAAGAACTTTCGACACCATGGACAAGTATAGAATGAAGCTCAACCCGCCTAAATGTGTCTTCAAAGTAGGAGAAGGAAAGTTTTTGGAATTCATCATCAATCAAAGGGGAATAGAGGCTAACCCTGAGAAGATCAAGGATCTCCTGGAAATGAAGACACCCAGAACTATGAAAGATGTTCAGAGGTTAACCGGAAGACTTGCAGCACTTAACAGGTTTGTATCAAGAGTAACAGACAAGTGTCTTCCTTTTTTCAAAGTGCTTAGGAAGGTTTTTGAATGGGATAAGGAATATGACAAAGCTTTTAGGATCTCAAGCCCTAACTCGGATCCCCTCTACTCCTATCTCGGCCCATTCTGGGGGAGAAGTTAGATGTATATCTAGCAGTCTTAGAGTCAGCCATTAGTGTTGCCATAGTAAGAGAAGATGATGGAGTTCAGAGGCCAGTGTACTTCAATAGTAAAGCTCTTCAAGGGTCTGAATAGAAGTACCCACGGATCAAAAAATTATCTTATTCTCTGATACATGCTTCTAGGAAGATGAAGCCATACTTCCAAGCCCACTCTATGGTCGTCCTCACCGATTCGACACTCAGACAGGTCCTCCATAAGCCTAAGAAGTCAGGTAGGCTAATGACTTGGGCCATCGAGTTAGGGGAATATGACATTTTTTATCAACCTAGGGTTTCCATCAAGGGGCAGTCACTCGCAGACTTTGTAGAAGAGTTTACCTAGGAGGAGGTTGAGATCGAGATTAGTCAAGAGGCTGCAGATGAACCAGACAAAAACGTCTTCTAAGAGAAGGATGAGGTTGAGTCAAGAAGAGCCAAACACAGAACAACTGATAATGAGGAGGACGGGTACCTCTTCAGGCAAGGGGACCTATCAGAAGGGAACTTCTCTTTAAATGAAGATGTTTGGAACCTCTTCGTTGATGGGTCATCCTGCGAAAGCGAAAGTGGAGCGGGGCTGATAGTGTCAGCACCAGATGATACCGATATTGAATATGCACCGAGGTTTAACTTCAAAGCTTCAAACAACGATTCAGAGTATGAGGCTTTAATATCAGGTCTCTCCTTGGCAAAAGCCCTTAGTTTTGGCCAACTCCTAGTCCATAGTGACTCAAGGTTGGTTGTCAACCAAATCCTGGGAGTGTATGAGGCCAAATATGAAAGGATGGACAAATACCTGAAGAGGGTGAGAATGATGATAGAAAGCTTCAAGGAAGTGAAGATGAAGAGGTTACCTTGGAAATACAATAGTCGAGCCGATGAATTGGCGAGGTTGTCCTCTGCAATAAGGATAGACATAAGAAGAATAGTAGTAGTTGAGATTCTGTTCAAACCAACCATTGAAGAAGAAGAGGTTGCCATAACTTGCCTCAACTTGAATATGTGAGCCTCATGAATGGATCCTCTTATCAGATACATCAAAGAGGGAGATCTACAAGAGGCAAAGTGAGAAAGAAAAAAACTATGGTTGAGAGCTGCTAAATTCTCAATTGTGGGAAATGTCTTGTACAAGAAAGGGTTCCCACTCCCTCTCCTCAGATGTGTCCAACCTTCAGAGGTTCCACACATCTTGCGCGATATGTATGAGGGATCTTATTCTAGTCATATAGGAGGAAGACCTTTAGCTAAGAGGATAATCACTCAGGGGTACTGGTGGCCGACCTTGGCTAAAGATGCAGTGGCATATGTGAAGAAGTGTGATAAGTGCTTGAGGTTCTCCACCATTCCTCATCAACCTCATCAACCTATGATGTCAATTACCTCACCTTGGACATTTGCAATATGGGGAATTGACTTGGTAGGACCCCTGCCAAGAGCTGTCAATAATTATCGATTCCTGATCATAGCAATTGATTATTTCTCCAAATGGGTAGAGGCTAAGCCAATGGTCACAATCACTGAGCAGAAGACCTTCCAATTCATCTGGAAGAACATCATATGCAGGTATAGTCTTCCAAACACCCTCATCTCAGACAATGGAACCCAGTTCAAGAACGTTTCCTTAGAGAAATACTGCGAAAGAGTAGGGATCGAGCAATTCTTCTCTTCTCCTGGATGACCCCAGGCAAACGGTCCGACAGAGGTCACAAACTGAAAAATCTTTAATGGGATAAAAAAAGATTAGAAGAGGCCAAAGGGAAATGGACAAAGGAGGCATATACCGTGTTGTGGGCTTACAGGACAATGGTAAGGAAACCAACGGGAGAGACTCCATTTATGTTAGCGCACGGTTCAGAGGTTGTCATCCCTATAGAAGTAGGACTTCCCACTTATAGAGTTCATACCTATGACCCTCAGAGGAATGGGGAGGAGAGAAGACTTAATATTCATTTGATACAAGAAAGAAGGGAAGGTGCAGAGGTAAGATAGGAAGCATACCAGCAGAGAGCTGCAAAATTATACAATCAAAGGGTAAAATCAAGGCCTATAGTTGTGGTAGACCTAATCCTAAAGAAGACTTTACAAAAGGCAAATAAGCTCCATCTAAACTGGCATGGTCCTTACAAAGTAGTTGATGAGGTTGTGCCTAGTACCTACCGGCTAGAAAATCTTGAAGGAGAACCTTTCTCCAGCCCTTGGAATGCTGACCACTTAAAGAAATATTACATATGATGTTGCAGTTGATTTTCTCCTTTTGTAAAACATGTACCAGTTTATACAAAGGATGTTAATGAAGGATAGCAATTTCGGTGCCAATAATTTGTTACATTATGTTTAAACATCATTAATATGGTGAAGTATGAGGTGAAACATCATAATTTGGTGACCTCAGACCTTTAACATCATTGATTTAGTGAAGTATGTGGTGAAACGTCATAATATGGTGACCTTAGACCTTAAACATCATTAGTTTGGTGAAATTTATGAGGTAAACATCATAATGTGGTGACCTCAGACCTTACACATCATTAGTTTGGTGAAATTTATGAGGTAAACATTATAATATGGTGACCTCAGACCTTAAATATCATTAGTTTGGTGAAATTTATGAGGTAAAGATCATAATATGGTGACCTCAGACCTTAAACATCATTAGCTTGGTGAAATTTATGAGGTAAACATCATAATATGGTGACCTTAGACATTAAAAATCATTAGTTTGCTGAAATTTATGAGGTAAACATGATAATATGGTGACCTCGGACCTTAAACATCATTAGTTTGGTGAAATTTATGAAGTAAACATCATAATATGGTGACCTTAGACCTTAAACATTAGGTTGGTGAAAATATGAGGGTAAACATCATAATTTGGGGACCTCAGACCTTAAAAATCATTAATATGGTGACGTATGAGGTGAAACATCATAATTTGGTGACCTCAGGCCTTTAACATCATTGATTTGGTGAAGTATGAGGTGAACCATCATACTATGGTGACCTCAGACCTTAAACACCATTAGTTTGGTGAAATTTATGAGGTAAATAACATAATATGGTGACCTCAGACCTTAAACATCATTAGTTTGGTGAAATTTATGAGGTAAACATTATAATATGGTGACCTCAGACCTTAAACATCATTAGTTTGCTGAAATTTATAAGGTAAACATCATAATATGGTGACCTCAGACCTTAAACATCATTAGTTTGGTGAAATTTATGAGTTAAACATCATAATATGGTGACCTCAGACCTTAAACATCATTAATTTGGTGAAATTTATGAGGTAAAACATCATAACCTGGTGACCTCAGACCTTAAACATTAGGTTGGTGAAAATATGAGGGTAGACATCATAATTTGGTGACCTCAGACCTTTGACATTATTAATTTGGTAAAATTTATGAGGTGAAACATCATTATTTGGTCACCTCAGACCTTAAACATTAGTAATGTAGTGAAGTATGAGATGAAACATCATTATATGGTGACCTCAGACCTTAAACAACATTCAGGAGGTAAAACATTCAAGCATAGCATCGAAAGAAACAATAGAATATAAAGAGGATGGGATTAATGATTATCATTAAACAACATTCAAGAGAGTTAAAAATCAGGTATACCAAGATGCCATCAGAGTTCACAAAAGCTAAGAGGTAGAGACAAGAAGGGTAATTAAAATTACAACTTATAAAAGCTTCACAAGAAAAAGGCTTAAGTCTATGGAGCTGCAGTGGTGTTTTTACGATTGATGTTAGTCACCTCAGCCCCATCATCTTGAGGAGTATCATCTTCAGTCTCAGTTGGAGAAGCATCGACCTCCTCAACTTCTTGCATTGCCTGACCAAACTGCGGGTTACCAAAGCCAAAACCCTCAAAGTCTGAAGCAGTGAGGCTCCCTGACTCTTTCTCCTTAGTGGCTACCCATTTGCTTATTGGTTTGATATATATTTCAAGGTATTCAAAGAAAAAACTCATAAATTCATCTGAGACCTTATAGTCTTCAATGGTCTTCTCAGCAGCCCTAAGGTAGCCTTGACCGTAACATCAACTTTAGACTGAAGGGCATCATTATTTGTGTTTAAAGCTGCATCATCATCCTTCTTGGGCTTAGATATGTCTCGGTCCCTCTGCATGACAGCTCCATTCAACCTCTCAACCTCTGCATTCAAAGAGGCTTAAACATTCGAAGCTTCTTGAGCCTTCTCTATGAGGTGCATCTTCTTTAGGGTCCATTAAATAAGACAATGTAAGGACAAGATACCCTGCAGTAGAAGATCAGACGTATGATCATATGAGCTATAACTTCTAAAAGAGCCGAGGTTACACTTAAGGAGAGCAAATGAACAAAAACTGATACCTGAATTGATCAGTGGAGAGTAAACTCGGCTAGCAATGGGACATCCAGAGAGCATAAGAAACACTTATCCTCTTCAGTCATTATCGTGCCGATAACGTCGACAACCTTCAGAATGTGGCCAATGAGGCTATCACTAATCTTTAACTGAGTAAGACGAGCAGCCAGGGCATCGTCTGAAGAGATGGGAATAACATGATCCCCTCTCTGAGTCTTTCTCGGTCTCAGATGCTCCGGGTCAATTGTGGTCTTCCTCTTTTTGGTAACATCAGCCTGGGATGTGCCGATGTTCTTCTTTATTATAGGTGGGGGAACATTTTTTCCACCTCTCTTCTGCATAAGCTTCACCAGAACTAGAGCAGACATTTCCCAAAGGTCGCCTGATATACCTTCAGGGCTCTCTACAAGAGACAAGTATCTGAATTAGCAAGTCAGAGATATAAAAAGTAAGAGGTATAACTTCTGAAAAATTCAGAATTACGAATCTCTTCTAAGGGACCACCCCCTAAACCTGTCTGAGAGAGGTAATAGGTGGTCATCCGATGTTCATACTTTGCAAGATGACCCTGCTCACCCTGATTGCGAAGATCCTCAACCTTTTGGCAGTTCTCCTGGCTAAGTCCAGGGTCGTCTTTAGCAACAAGGGAGACCTTCACCCATCTCAGAGGGGTCCTTGGAACCGACATTCTAGAAGCCTCATGGGGACCAAATTTTAATGCCCTGGATATAAATAAATACTGAGGTTTCCAGTTGTGGTTTGAAGTCTGGGTAACCAACAACATTTTCTTCTCAAATTTCCTAGCTAAGAAGTGGTAAAAGCTAGGGTGGTTTTGGCAGAGGAGGGAACATAACAACCAGTGAAAACCCTAACTGGAAGGTCTGAGTGGTGGATAACCCTCCAAAGGATGATGTCCCCAATCATAACTCTTCAGGCATTTGGGGATAGTTGGGAAGGGGCTAGATATATATGGGATAGTATGGCTCTGATGGAAGGGCGGATAGGAAGACGGAAGCCCAACTTGAACATCTTCTTATAGACATAGATCTCTCCATCTCAGTCGTCAAAGGCCCTCTCAATTCTTGGAGGTTTCCTAAGGGTAATGGAAGAGTTTATGGAATAAAGGTTCCTAAAAGGAAAAAGGTCGTACTCGCTGACGGAGCTCTCAATCTCGGCCTCCTCAGATGTATCAACATCACTCTCTTCACCATTATCATCCCCAGCAACATCAGGTTGGGTAGGTCTAGGGACACCATCAGGAAATCTCTAAGAAAATTCAACCCCGATGGAGGCCGACAGAGGAATGACATCAATGATGGGGGTAATGACCACATTTGGCCCTATGGTTTTAACATCAGAAGACCTATGTGAGGTACTATCACTGTGGTGAGAAGAGGCACGACTCAACACCTGGACTTCCTCAGGAACCTCACCCTGCCTAGGAGAGTAATCCATAGCCTTTTGAAAAGAGTCTACTGACATGGGGTCTGAGGAGGATGACTCAAACTCAGACATTGGTGTTGGGTCCACAGGAACCTCTGCAGGCTCAGTAAGCTCGGATGACTCATGGTGGATAACCTTCAAAGGTGGAGGAAAGATGGGTCTGAGAGGAAAGGCCTCATCCCTATGAGCTTCCTCTTGGGCTAGCTCTATTTGTCTAATTTTCTCAAAGGCCTTCTCATGAAGAGATGGTAACTCTTCTAGGAGTTGGTATAAGGGTCTGAGCATAAGTGAGACGACATTACACTTGGACACAAAATAAGAAAGAGGAAAATAACTTGTTCAATCTAAAATAAGGATCAAATTAGGAATTTGAAAGGGTTTCACCAAGAACACTCAAGAACCAGGTCGCTAGAGAAGACGACCGTAAGGACACTGGTAAACCTAAAAATGACTATTTTTGGCTGAAAACAACCACTGAGCTAGACACAACTGCCCCTAAATCACTCAACCACCACTAAGCAAGCCTTGCAGCCACCAACACTAGTGGAAACCCTTGCCGAAAAATGAAAAGCTTCGCCAAAAATTTAGAAAGGTAAAACAGGGGCTAAAAATGGAAAAGAAAGGTGGAAATAGTACTTGGCTAATCTCAAAATAGAGAGGAAGAGGTTTGGAAGCAATGGGAACCTTCAATGCAGCCAACGATGGAGGTTTGCAGTTACAGTTGCAGAGAGAGAGCTTAAGTGGTAAGACATTAGGAAGAAAAGAGAATGAGGAGAGATAATAGGGTTTTTAAAACCACCTAATGATGGGGCACGACTCCCAAAGACTCATCATTGCCCTAGGGAACCCAAAATGCAAGTCAGGATCAAATCATCTTGGGACACACGCTTCACTTTAGCAAGTGAAATGTGTCAAGAGAATATTAGCACTCAAAGAAACTCAGCCTCGGCCTTGCATACCCCTTAATCACCTGTTCACATAGGTAACTAAGGGCTAGGGGTGATTGATATGCCCAAAGTGCACCCTCTTACTCAGAGAAACTAGCCTCAGCCAGTCTCACAGCCGAAGTGACCAGAAGCATATGACAACGATCAGTAATATCATCTCTCGTAAGGTCGGCCCTAGTCGATGGTGCAGCAACTTCATACACCAACCTCGACTAGTCAACAGCTGAGATCAGTAAGGTCTCATGGGCTCAATTATCTACCAACATCATCATTGGCCCCAACCAATATTATGATCATCATCCAAAATCAACGTGTCTCATAGGCTCAATCATCTACCAACATCATCATCGGCCCCAACTGACGTTACAGCTATCTCATACCAACCTTGGCCAACCCTCTTGGTAGAAGTCTTCATGGACACAAGGCAACTACACCTGAATCCACCAACCTCGTACTTGTCCAGGCCAAGGTTACACCAGTTAAGGACACAAGGTCGAGCATTTACAAGCACATGCAAGGTTTGGAGCACGTGGACAAATAAGTTATAACCGAATCATTCCCCATGTGAGGGAATATTGAGGTCATCATTATCTACATAAGATCAGTCAGGTGTCACTCTCATACTGGTTCGATCCTCTTGTACATGCTCATTTCATGCTTCGGGGGTACACTACACCCCCGAACACTATATAGAGGTAATCCTATACCTTTTAAAGGGATCCATAATTACAACCCTAGCCGAAACTCTGTTGGTTTACACAGTAGAGAGAGAAAGCTTACGAGATTATATTATGGCCGTTAGTGCCTTTATCTAGTGATATTACTCACACACTCACAGTGGACGTAGGACAGATTGGATGAACCATTTACATTCAAGTGTTCATCCTCTTTTCCTCACCTCCTTCAACTATATATACACTCTTATGTTGCCATTGGTATCTCTAGCTTGAGCTTGTCAACATCTTATCTGGTGGTGCTATTTACAGCATCATCAGTAGCTTCAATGCAAACATCTACATTTTTGTAGTTATTTTTAATTGGTTATGGATACTTTGGAGAATTTAAAAAATACACTTTAATACCTTTAATCTCTATACTACTATAAAATGTCTAATTTCAGCTGAGTTAATAGAACTCTCAGATTAAAACACCGAAAATCCAACTCTACGAATAGGAAGCATAGAACATTCAAGAAAATTGACACGTATTTGCTTTTTCACACCATAAATTTATCAAGATTTGGTCTTAGAATATAATGTGGATCATTTGATATATAATATGAATGCGTGCACTCTCAAAATCTATAGTTTATTACAAGATATTGGAAGTATAGAAAGATACTTTTGAACTTGTAATTATATTGCAAGATAATGAAAGGAAAATTAGGCTCTATCAACCTTATAACAATAAAGTAAAGACTTATGGTGCACTAATATATAAAATATAAACGAGCAACTTTCATGGACTATAGTGTTATCTGTTAGGTAAGGTACATAAACAATGTACCAACAGACAGATAGGTTGTGGAGATAACAAGATCCAAACCCACAACCTTCAAAAGTCAGTTTGATACCATGTCAAGTTATCATCTAACCTAAAAAAGTTTAAATTGTTAAGAAAAGTTTAAACTATCCAAATTACTTAGAAATGGACATTTTTAGTGGTAGTTGTTGAAGTTCTCCTCAGTTCTAGCAGCTGCACTTTCTGCAATTTTTTAATTGAATTGCAAATTCCTGTCAATGTTATTCAAGGCAAAGCCAATAATTTATTGATTTTCTAGGAGTTTCGGGTCTAATTATCGGGTTCTATATTTTTTGCTCCATTTTTTAGCCACACTCCCTTCATTGCTTCTCTTGAGACTCGTATGTTATAAGTTGAGCAACATCACTTGTATAATTTTCCTCTCTTTCCTTCTCTCTCTATGCTTTAGTTTGAACCTCACTACCATCCCACTACTCTTACCTCTCTTCAGTTAGGCCATATTAATTCTCTACTTCTACTTCTATTCAACACCTACAAGAAATAACATTTATTGCATGGCAGAAGCTCAGGTCTACACTTAAGTATCCCTAGGGTTAGTGTGAATGGTATATGGGGTAAAAAATAAAGGGTGAGTGAGTCATGTGTGTAGAAAGAGGACCTAGAGTCTTGAGAGCATCAAATCCATTTGGCAAATATTCAACATTAATGCATCTAAAGAAATAGGTCTTGTTACTAGCTTTAGATAACGAACAAGAACCGAATGGAAAATAATTTTTTATAGAGGTTTGAATAGTTGAACATAAATCATTATCATTTTACAATGTTTCCCATTTTATATGTTGGATTTAATCTCTTTTGTTATGTAAATTGGGGTATTATACTGTTGTTCCTCCACTCATTTAGCATTGCAACATTAACTGTTTTTTCCTCATGTTGTTTAATTCAGTACGATGATGATCAATCGATATCATACCCAACACATTAGAGGATCTATGCCAACCACTGAGCAGCAATAAGAACATGTAGGAGCCTACCCTACCATGCCTAAACCTCCATCGAATTGGCCACCTATTACACCATTAATCCCTCTGTTGTCGGGTAACAACGAACAACAAGAAGTTACAGGTATGATTTTTAGTTGGCTTATTTATATTTTTAATTAATGAAGAGTATTATTCTTGACATTTAAGTAATTCATGAATGATTTTTTTGGTCAATCCTACTTAACACTTAGTTCCAATCTCCGATCAAGAGGAGGAGCTAGAGGAGCATAGATGAGTTCGAGGCCCCACTTTATGCATAACTGGTGGGGTAAATATGGTGGCATTTTAGAAATTGAAGTGAATGAGCTTGGGCAACCCATTGAAGAACCCGCGTCTAGACATGCTTCAAATTTAGGGGTTTAGCACGCAATGTCCAACTAGAACCATTGACCTAATTTGATTGGAGACATGTACCCGAAGAGGATAAGAATATGATTTGGATTCATATCAAGGTACAATGTTAATAAAATGATAATAGGGGTCCTAATTTGAATACATGGATATATATTTTCAAGTTTATCTCTCTAACACGTTGATGTAATATAGGAGAATACGAATGTCACAGAAGAGATGAGAAAATTTATAATGCAATCCGTCGGAAGAAAGTGGAAGGAGTGGAAGGCCACGAAAAATCTCCAAGGTTATAATAAGTATAGAACTAATGAGGAATGCTTGACAAATTGTCCCCAATGAGCCGAGGAAAATCAGTGGAAAACGCTCGTCTATAACTGGGACTCCGTCGAAGCACATGTATGTAGTAGTTGTTGAGTCTAGTCATGAATTACGTGTACACACTATGCTTATCTCGCCTATAAAGAACATCATGAAATGAATTAATTTATTAAAAAGATAAATATTAGGATTTAATCAAAATTTGTTATATCACTACCAGTATTTCCATTGTATTCGACCAAAAGTGTGAAGAACAAAGCCATCCGTGCGCGTTTGCAAACGCCGCACACATCTAGTAGAAAATATCATTCTCAAGTTAAACACGCGGTAATTTTTTTATACTTACTAATTCATTATTATTATTATTATTATTATTATTATTATTATTATTATTATTATTATTATTATTATTATTATTATAATTATTATTATTATTATTATCATTATTATTATTATTATTATTATTATTATTATTATTATTATTATTATTACTATTATTATTATTGTATTGTATTGTTATGTTATGCTTTGACACTTATTATATTGTACTTATAGATTACTAAAGCGATGGCATTTAAACCAACTCGTAGGATGGTGTACAAGGAGACGCGTGTAACCAAAGGATAAGGGCCTGTTAATGAAGCAGTTGCCCAAGCGATTGTATGTATCTTTTATGTTGTGATATTTTTTAGATAACTAGACATAGCCTCTTAGTTAATAGTTTTCATATAACTAAGTGATAATACGCAAATACTGCGTATTTCATCCTCCGAACGGATGCATTTTAGCCCCCTCGGCTATCTTATTCCCTATATTTATGCTCGTTAACCAGTCAATCTCGGATTTCTATGTTAACATGTTTTGCAGGGGTTAATTGAGTTTTTGTAGGTAATTGGATGCAAAGTGTGAACTTCGGACGCGTTCCGCTCTATTTTCTTACACAACCACACGTTTAACGGCATTTTAGTCTTTTCACAGCTTGGGTACCTGGCCCGACATCTCATGGATGTTGTATCCCTCCTCGCTAGCTTCACGTGGCCGCGAACGGTGCGCGATTCTGATTCATAACGAAGAAGTTACGGGGATTTCAGCGGAGGGAAAAACAATGAATCAAAAGAGGAGAAGAAAAGATGTAGTGTGCTACTGCTGCATTCTGCCCTGCTTGATCGATCGACCGACCAAAACATCGATTGATCGACCATTCTGAATTTTTGAATTTTGGCCTTGATCGATCGATCGACCAAAGGGGTCGATCGATCGATCCCCTGTTTTTCAGCAGATATTTTGTATTTCTTTTCTTTTCTCTTTTCTTTTCTAATTTAATTCCCACTTGGTATATAAGCCAATTTTGTTGTAAGGAATGGAGGGGAACGGTTTTTAGAGAGTTTTAGAAGATAGAATAGGTTAGGGTTTGGGTGATTTTCTTATTTCTTCTTCATTTCTTCTTGGATTGATACACTTTTGGGCTTGAATGTTGACTATTCATCATCCTCTCCATTAATATAATTTGTATTTTTTCATTTCTTGCTTTCTAGTTAATTTACAAGCTTTCTAATTTAGGTTTACATGCTTGATTTACATGCTTTGATTTACACGCTTTCTAGTATAGATTTATCGCGTTTATTTACGCTTTTCATTTATCGCGTTTGTAAGATGCTTTCTAGCTAATTTAAATTAGGTAGTGTTTGAATGGAACTCACTCGAGTTGACGCGTTGCTTTGCTTTGGTGATGGTGTTTACTGGTCTATTTCGGGTGCGTTGTCCTAGTTATTACGTCTAGGAGATTTGACGGGGCATATCATGTATGTCCCATGCTTACGACCTTTCGCGCGTAATTTTCGGGATATTTGTTGACGCCAAAATCTTATTAGACTTTTATGATGATTTAGGGCGTAACAACCCTTGATTTAGTTAATTGTCGAAACGAGACGCATTTGTAATAACTCGTCGACCCCTGTAACCATTTTATACTAATTAACTCGAGTTAGGGATATTCGACGCAACCTATAGTTTTAATCGCTTTCATAATCTAGTTTCAATACCTTGCCTAGATTTACATTTCCCTTTATGCATATTTTTCCTTTTAGTTTGTAATCACCTTTTACACTTTTATTTTGAAATATTAAATCACTTAAATTCTAGTAACTCGCCTCTTTGGATTTTCGATACCCGACTTACCGCTATACTCACCCATTGAGTGTAGTTGTAATTTAGGTTTTTTTATAGTTCAGGTGAGCCGAATTCAAAATGACCGGCACGTAGGTGACTTTCGCGCCACAGCAAAAACCCTGCCTATCAAATGGCGCCGTTGCTAGTTTGTTTTAGACTTTGTATTTCATAGTATTTTCAATCTATTTGTATTATTTTCTAACCATTTTGCAGGACTTCCACATGTGAGCACTTAGAAACGCTCGAATTTTTCCCGCGCGCACCTACTTTGTGAAATCCGCCACTTCGAACCATTTTTGGGGGCAAGCATGCCTTATTCCAATTCTTTTTGTAATTCTTATTATAATTCTCAAAATTCTAGGCCTATGACTTTCAGTGAATACTTAGAATCCCAAAAATTTGCAAATTCAAATATTACTTTGGGCGAGTATAACGAAAGTCAAAACTTAGGTTATTGGAATTTTGATGATGATGATAATTATTTTGGGCCTTTACCTCCTTATAATAGGAATTTTGAAACGAATTCGCATAGTTTTCAAAATTCCTATATTAACGAGTTTTTGTTTAAGTTCGATGGTAATTTTGATAGTTCCCATTCTAATGCATTCGCACCTCGACCTATGACATTCGGTGAGGGTTTGCATATGTATGAGAATGAGAAAATTGAAAATCGTTATCGGGAAGAAAATTGTTCGTGGGAACATGAATTGTATTTATTATTTGAGTCCAGCGACGATTTTTCTTCCGAGACTTTCGAGGTCGAGGAATGTTTTGAACCAAATGAGGTACTTGTACCTACTTTAGAACGAGCCATTCTAGACTTTTCCCATCGCGTAATAGCTATTGAAAGTGAGGATGAAAATGACGTAATATCTATTTGCAATGAAATGATTTCTTCTTTGGCCCCTAAAGAAGAACATTTCATTGAAAATGATATTATTTCCTTTGAAATTCCAACTTCATGCGATGATGATTAATCTCATGAGTTTGAATTTCTTTCATCCCCATTTTCATTCTCTACTACCACACCGAAACAAGTACCCGATGATTCGATTTCGAAATTTAATGTTTTAAACCCTATCGCCGATGAGGAGTACTTGCTCAAGTCACCCTCCACAATCGCATCTTTGCCGTTGTAGGCGCAACCTCCCATTCCAATTTCAAAATCATTGGGAGGACTTTTGGTTTTTCTCGATCCCCACTTGTTTTTGTCACCCGTGCAATCCAAACCCCCCATCGTCCTGTGACACCCCGCCTAATTAAACCTTGGGTGATCAAGCCTTATTTTAATATAAACAGGTTTCTTTAATGGTTCATTCTTAGCATCACTGTCGAACGCCTTTTAAAAATTACTAACCACCTAAGTGAAATTAAAACGGGTGCCAAATTTTAACTTTCTTAAACAACCAATAATCCAAACCATACATTACCAAAACTAGATATGAATACGCAGCATGTAAAAGAAATCTGAAAGCAGTTAAAGTCTTGCCGTAAACCACGGCCCAAAAAGACAACTACAAATCCATAACTAGAATAAACTGTAATAGAAAAGGTGGAACGACATGTTCTAACTAGGAATAATAAAACTGAGATCCTGTACTAGAACTGAAAAGAAAGAAGCGTCTAAACGATCCCTGCAACCTCCACACTGGCTGCAGCTCCCAAATCTCTGACATGAAATCAAGCTGGGTGTCCTTGTGGCTGGGCACCTAAAAGGTTTTTAAAATTTTACATAGCAAGAGTTAGTACTCAAAACATTTGAAAATATTTTGCAAGCGGTTATCACAATTAAGATATTGATTACACATATTAAGGTTTCGCACACTCCCTTGAACCTCCTCACCTCTCTTACATAGTATGTAACTATCGAGGAAACTTAGTCTACCTAGTTATACTGCCCATAACTGTAGTTAACTCATTTACCGTTCGTTACCTTTTTCTTGTAATAATTACAATATGCTATAAATTATTACCAGGATATTTACTTATCATAACATTGTCTACTATTCTCAATTTGTAGATTAAGCACATATAACATTTTATCCCACAACAATGTATATAATATTAGTTACCACTAATATATCCTTATTACACACAAAGGACCCTTGGCTCGGAATAATTCATCGACTCCAAGTGAAAGTTGGTTCGGAATGGTTCATCGACCCCAACTATATACAAATATAAATATATACACATATTCTGGTTCGGGACTCTTTCATCGCGACACCAGTTCAAAGTTTGGTTCGGCATTTAACATCGACCCCAAATTTAATATAACTTTATGTTAGTTCGGAATGTCACATCGACCCTAACATAATTAATTTAGGTAGTGTTCTCTTCACCCAATATCATTTATATAAATTCAGTAGGTACGCACCCGACCTAATAAATCGTACTCGTACGTAATATATTTATCTTATATTATCCGTACTCATTAATTACAATATAACTCACTATTGTATTTATTCGAGTATTCGCGTAACTCTAAGGGCCCTAGTTACCCCTCCCTTAATTCAGTAGTTAAGTAAATTTTAAACTACTGGTATTTTCTTTCCGGAATTAAGTCTCACTCTATCCGAAATTAAATTAACCATCTCAACTCACGGCGAAGTCAATCGTTCTTTAGTCATTCCATTTCTCCAACATTACTACTCAATCATAAGTGGAGGAACCCTATGGTACACCTACTGGTAATTTTCAAGTCTCCTCATAGGAAAAATATCATTTCTAAGGTTCCCATTAAGTAACGGCAATTAAAGAAGTTTATACACAAATTCTCTATAGTTCAGACAGGGTCGATCGATCGAAGGAAGATGATCGATCGATCGACTGCTTCGATCGATCGATACTCCAGGGTCGATCGATCGATCAAGTAGTGACAGACCCAGTTCATCTTCTTCCTACGGGTTTCACCATTTTTACATCTCTAACTTTCATGATAGGCCATCAAATTCACAACCAACAATTTCTAATCATTCCTACATGTTCTGGGATGATTACTAACGATTTAAGACATCAAAATCATTATAAATCTTAGCTAAATTCACTGAAAATCTCTATAATATTCAAGAACCCTAAAACTGCATTCTTTATATTTTTCATCAAAGTTCCAGATTTTCATACGAATTTCTCATCAAGTTTTCTATGATATAAACATACTTGGTAATTCAAAAACGTCCTACATGCAAATCCTAATCAATCATGGATTTTTATCAACTGTTTGTTCCCAAGAATATCATAAAAATCATGTTCTTCCTCAAGCTTAAACATGGGTATTATAACTCAATTATTTTGCAAATAACCACTTGCCTTAAGGTCTGTAGGGTCTGAATTCGTGGTTGTTGATGATGATTGATGATGTTGGTGCCTCAATCCTTCTTCCCAACAATCTTATGGTGAAATCTTCCTAAGATGATCCCTCCTTCCTTCTTGCCTAAGGAATTTGCCTCTCTCTCTCTCTCTCTCTCTCTCTCTCTCTCTCTAATGGCTATGGTGTAACTCTAATTGTCTAACCCTAGCCACCCCTCTTATAATCAGATTTAGGGTTACAAAAATTCGTAGGTCTTCTTTCCCCTAATTGTAAAGAGACCAAAATGCCCCCGAATGGTCCCAGTTTAGCCCGAAAATGACCCGGCACTCAACTAGTACCCCCGAGTACATTATTTTGACTAATTTGACCCTTTCGGAATCAACCGTGGACTCTAAATTATCATTTGAGTCTCGTAAATATTTTTCTACTCTCATCCTTAAATTTTGTCAAGCTACATCCGGTACGTCCGTATAGTCATTAGACCGTACATATTAACATTGAAAATTTATATTCATCTTAATAAATTTTCTATAACACATATTCATCTTTATTAACATAATATCTATTTAAATTACTCTACTCACGTAATTTAAATCAAACATATTTAATCACATTAAATTACTCTACTCACGTAATTTAATTAAAGCGTATTTAATCCCATTAAATGACTCTACTTACGTAATTTAAAATTAAGCAGAATTACGGGGTGTTACACGTCCCTCCAAAACTTTTAATTGGCGATGGTTCATTTCTTCCGCCTTACACATGCCTTCTGTTGTTCAAACGAAATTCATATTTTTCGGAGGGAATGCTTGTATGTGAGGGTACACTGGTTATCCTCCAAAGTCAAATCGTTCTTATGGTGGACCCTCAGCTATTTAGACTTCTAGTATATAGTTAGTGTGGAGCCTAAATAGTAGGTTGTATATTGTTAACTTTTTATTATTTCTTTCTTTTTATTTTTCTTTCCTTTTTAATTTAGTTTAGTGTAATTAGTTAACTCTTTGTTATTTCTATTTGCTATGCTCGATACTAACTTGTTTTGTAGATTCTTTGGACTTGTTCTTATGGGGATCGCTCCACTTTTGGGTAATATCGCTCTTTTCCTCTCTTTAACTTGGTTCTTAATTTACATTGAGGACAATGTCAAGTTTTAAGTTAGGGGGTGTGGAATATTCTATCCATATCTTATTTTAGTCCATGTTTTTGCTCAGATGTTAGCTACTTAGTATGCTTTTCTTAGAAAAATTAAAAATTTCGAAAAGATTTTCTTTCTTTTTTCTCCTTTTTTGGGCATTTTGCCTTTGTTTCCGATGATAAATTTCAATAATTGCCCGATCCAATAGACAAACCAAAGATGCACGTTCTCGATTTTAGAAGTCATTAGACTTTAGTCTCAATTATTGATATTATGAATAACTTCATGAATTAAACTTCAGTCCCATGAGCACATGCACTTTTATTGCTTTATTGATTTGGTTTAAGATTTTTATAACTCGGTAATCTTTTGTTGCATTGTATATACTTACACCGAGTAAGCTTTGTACCTTTCGTTCTTTGTGAGTGTATACACTATTCTTTTCTCATTGAAAACGTTGAATTCGTCGGTAATCTCACTATTCTTTCATTTGACCGTTCATTAATTGGGTTCATACTTGAAATGTGTTACTTGAGCATGATTTTCATATATTATTTTGATTCGAGAATTGCGGAAACTTTGTGAAATGATAATAGGCCCTCTTTGTTATATCACCCATATTAGCCTTGACCTCACCCTTATATGTTTACCCCCGTTAACTCCTTTGAGCCTAAATATAGCCTTTCATTTCATAATCCCAATCCCATAACCAACTCTAAATTGGAGTTATAAACCATACATACACTTTCCATACCATTGTTTGGAATGTTACTTGGGATTGAATGATGTTGTTATGATTTCGGTTGCAATTTAGTCATATGGGAGTTTGATAAGTGAAAAGAAAAAGAGTGAAAAAGTGTGAAAAAGCGAAAGTTAAAAACAAAAGAAAACAAAAGAAAAAAGTGAGAAAAGGAAGAAAAGAAAAAGAAACAGAAGTCTGTATATGTTGTATATAGTTCAATAAGCTTTGATTACTCTCCCCGATGATATATCTAATTCCGTTTTGGAACTTATTTTTCAATTTTGATATTGCCCGCATTTTCCCATTATCCCGAGTTTTCATCCCGAACACTTTGAATCCGTACATACATTCCTTTCATTTCGTACCATGGCTTAACCTACATTATAACCCTATACAAGTCCTATGTGATCTTAGGTTGATGTAATTTAAAAGTCACAATAGTTGTGATAATCTGTGAAAATGCATTTCGCCTCTTTTAGTGTGCGGTATCCTTTCATTGAGATTACATTTTTCAGTTTATATATAGAGTTCTTCATTGTGAGATGTGTGCGGCCTAGTTTCCATTTCCATTTACTCTTTAGCCCGCATGTTCCGTGTGTTACCTCCCTGTTTCGAGTGAATTCTCTTGGTGAGTGTAATGCCCGTGAGGATTGAATATATGCTTGCTTTAACTTTTAGTATCCGATTTATTTATGTTTTTTGCCAAATCATACTTTGCATGTGCTCGCTCCCCCTCCCACATTTTAAGGTTCCAATTCTATGAGGTGCATTCTATAATGTTAATCATGCGGACTTTTATTTGGATTCATTCACTTTGCTAATAATGCGTATGAAATCCTTTTCGCCATTATTGGGCTTATCGCGTGTTGGTTTCGGCTTATTTTGAGGAAACCATGTGATGTTTGTGGGTACCATCACTGAAAACCCTCACGAGATGACACTCGTCCATTAGGATGACCTAGGGGTATTACGACGGCTTATTGCATACGCTAAATGCAATCAAATCGCCCGCAAAAGTGGCCTTTTGCTTTTATACCATACTTTTGTACTATCTCCTACTTTTGGTTTGCTTGTAGTTCTTGTTGAATCCTATTTCATTGTTAGGGACTAGCAATGTGTAAGTTAGGGGGTGTGATAATACGCAAATATTGCGTATTTTATCCTCCGAATGAACGAATTTTAGCCCCCTCGGGTATCTTATCCCCTATATTTATGATCGTTAACCAGACAATCTCAAATTTCTATGTTAACATGTTTTGCAGGGGTTAATTGAGTTTTTGTAGGTAATTGGATGTTAAGTGTGAACTTCGGACGCGTTCCGCTCTATTTTCGTACACAACCGCACGTTCAAGGGCATTTTAGTCTTTTCACAGCTTGGGTACCTGGACTGAAATCTCATGGAAGTTGAAGCACTCCTCGCTAGCTTCGCGTGGCCGCGAACGGTGCACCATTCTGATCATTACGAAGAAGTTACGGCGATTTCAGTGGAGGGAAAAATAATGAATCAAAAGAGGAGAAGAAAAGATGCAGTGTGCTGCTACTGCATTCTTCCCTACTTGATCGATCGATCGATCAAAATCGTCGATCGATCGACCATTCTGAATTGTTGAATTTTGGCCTTGATCAATCGATCGACCAAAGGGGTCGATCGATCGATCCCCAATTTTTCAGCAGATATTTTGTATTTCTTTTCATTTCTCTTTTCTTTTCAAATTTAATTCCCACTTGGTATATAAGCCAATTTTGTTGTAAGGAATGGAGGGGGACGTTTTTTAGAGAGTTTTAGAAGATAGAATAGGTTAGGGTTTGGGTGATTTTCTTAGTTCTTCTTCATTTCTTCTTGGATTGACACACTTTTAGGCTTGAATGTTGACTATTCATCATCCTCTCCGTTAATATAATTTGTATTTCTTCATTTCTTGCTTTCTAGTTAATTTACAAGCTTTCTAATTTAGGTTTACATGCTTGATTTACATGCTTTGATTTACACCCTTTCTAGTATAGATTTACCGCGTTTATTTACGCTTTCCATTTACCGCGTTTTTAACATGCTTTGTAGCTAATTTAAATTAGGTTATGTTTGAATGGAACTCACTCGAGTTGACGCGTTGCTTTGCTTTGGTGATGGTGTTTACGGATCTATTTCGGGTGCGTTGTCCTAGTTATTACGCCTAGAAGATTTGACGGGGCATATCATGTATGTCCCATGCTTACAACCTTTCGCGCGTAATTTCCGGGATATTTGTTGATGCCAAAATCTTATTAGGCTTTTTTGATGATTTAGGGCGTAACAACCCTTGATTTAATTAACTGTCGAAACGAGACGCATTTGTAATAACTCGTCGACCCACGTAACCATTTTATACTAATCAACTCGAGTGAGGGATATTCGACGCAACTTATAGTTTTACTCGCTTTCATAATCTAGTTTAAATACCTTGCCTATATTAACATTTCCCTTTGTGCATATTTTTCCTTTTAGTTTGTAATCACCTTTTACACTTTTATTTCGGAATATTAAATCACTTAAATTCTAGCAACTCGTCTCTGTGGATTTTCGATACCCGACTTACCGCTATACTCACCCGTTGAGTGTAGTCGTAATTTAGGTTTTTGTATAGTTCAGGTGAGCCGAATTCAAATGACCGGCGCGTAGGTGACTCTCGCGCCGCGGCGAAAACCCTGCCTATCAAATGGCGTCGTTGTCGGGGACTAGTTTGTTTTAGACTTTATTTGATTTAGTATTTCATAGTATTTTTTTTCTATTTGTATTATTTGCTAACTTTTTTGCAGAACTTCCACATGTGAGCACTTAGAAACGCTAGAATTTTTTCCCGCGCGCACCTACTTTGTGGAATCCGCCACTTCGAGCCATTTTTGGGGTAAGCATGTCTTATTCCAATTCTTTCTGTAATCCTTGTTATAATTCTCAAAATTCTAGGCCTATGACTTTCGGTGAATACTTAGAATCCCAAAAATTTGCAAATTCAAATATTACTTTGGGCGAGTATAACGAAAGTCAAAACTTAGGTTATTGGAATTTTGATGATGATGATAATGATTTTGGGCCTTTACCTCCTTATAATAGGAATTTTGAAATCAATTCATATAGTTTTCAAAATTCCTATATTAATGAGTTTTCGTTTAAGTCCGATGGTAATTTTCAAAGTTCCCATTCTAATGCATCCGCACCTCGACCTATGACATTCGGTGAGGGTTTGCGTATGTATGAGAATGAGAAAATTGAAAATCGTTATCGGGAAGAAAATCGTTCGTGGGAACATGAGTTGGATTTATTATTTGAGTCCGATGACGATTTTGCTCCCAAGACTTTCGAGGTCGAGTAATGTTTTGAACCAAATGAGGTACTTGAACCTACTTTGGAACAAGCCATTCTAGACTTTGCCCATCGCGTAATCGATAATTAAAGTGAGGATGAAAATGACATAATATCTATTTGAAATGAAATGATTTCTTCTTTGTCCCCCAAAGAAGAACATTTCATTGAAAATGATATTATTTCCTTTGAAATTCAACCTCCATGCGATGATGATTCATCTCATGAGTTTGAATTTCTTTCTTCCCCATTTTCATTCTCTACTACCACAGCGAAACAAGTACCCGATGATTCGGTTTCGAACTTTAATGTTTTAAACCCTATCGCCGACGAGGAGTAATTGCTCGAGTCGCCCTCCACAATCGCATCTTTGCCGTTGTGGGCGCAACCTCCCATTCCAATTTCAAAATCATTGGGAGGATTTTTTGTTTTTCTCGGTCACCACTTGTTTTTGTCACCCGTGCAATCCAAACCCCCCATCGTCCCTCCAAAACTTTTAATTGGCGATGGTTCATTTCTTCCGCCTTACACATTCCTTCCGTTGTTCAAACGGAATTCATATTTTTCGGAGGGCATGCTTGTATGTGAGGGTACACTGGTTATCCTCCAAAGTCAAATATTCTGATGGTGGACCCTCAGCTATTTAGACTTCTAGTATATAGGTAGTGTGGAGCCCAAATAGTAGGTTGTATATAGTTAGCTTTTTATTCTTTCTTTCTTTTTATTTTTCTTTCCTTTTTAATTTAGTTTAGTGTAATTAGTTAACTCTTTGTTATTTCTTTTTGCTATATTCTCTACTAACTTGTTTTGTAGATTCTTTGGACTTGTTCTTATGGGGATCGCTCCACTTTTTGGTAATATCGCTCTTTTCCTCTCTTTAACTTGGTTCTTAATTTACATTGAGGGCGATGTCAAGTTTTAAGTTAGGCGGTGTGGGATATTCTATCCGTATCTTATTTTAGTCCATGTTTTTGCTCACATGTTAGCTACTTTGTATGCTTTTCTTAGAAAAATTAAAAATTTCAAAAAGATTTTATTTCTTTTTTCTCCTTTTTTGGGCATTTTGCCTTTGTTTCCGATGATAAATTTCAATAATTGCCCGATCTAATAGACAACCCAATGATGCATGTTCTTGATTTTAGAAGTTATTAGACTTTAGTCTCGATTATTTATATTAAGAATAACTTCATGAATTAAACTTTAATCCCATGAACACATGCACTTTTACTGCTTTATTGATTTGGTTTAAGATTTTTATAACTCGGTAATCTTTTGTTGTATTGTATATACTTACACCGAGTAAGCTTGGTACCTTTCGTCGTTTGTGAGTGTATACGCTATTCTTTTCTCATTGAAAACGTTGAATTCTTTGGTAATCTCACTATTCTTTCATTTGACCGTTCATTAATTGGGTTCATACTTAAAATGTGTTACTTGAGCATGATTTTTATATATTGTTTTGAGTCGAGAATTGAGGAAACTTTGTGAAATGATCATAGGCCCTCTTTGTTATATCACCCATATTAGCCTTGACCTCACCCTTATATGTTTACCCCCGTTAACTCCTTTGAGCCTAAATATAGCCTTTCGTTTCATAATCCCAATCCCATAACCAACTCTGAATTGGAGTTATAAACCATACATACACTTTCCATACCATTGTTTGGAATGTTACTTGGGATTGAATGATGTTGTTATGATGTCGGTTGCAATTTAGGCATATGGGAGTATGATAAATGAAAAGAAAAAGAGTGAAAAAGTGTGAAAAAGAGAAAGTTAAAAACAAAAGAAAAAAGTGAGAAAAGGAAGAAAAGAAAAAGAAACAGAAGTCTGTATATGTTGTATATAGTTCAATAAGCTTTGATTACTCTCCCCGATGATATATCTAATGCCGTTTTGGAACTTGTTTTTCAATTTTGATATTGCCCTCATTTTCCCATTATCCCTAGTTTTCATCCCGAACACTTTGAATCCGTACATACATTCCTTTCATTTCGTACCATAGCTTAACCTACATTATAACCCTATACAAGTCTTATGTGATCTTAGGTTGATGTAATTTAAAAGTCACAATAGTTGTGATAATCTATGAAAATGCATTTCGCCTCTTTTAGTGTGCGGTATCCTTTCATTGAGATTACATTTTTCAGTTTATATATAGCGTTCTTCATTGTTACATATGTGCGTCCTAGTTTCCATTTCCATTTACTCTTTAGCTCGCATGTTCCGTGTGTTACCTCCCTATTTTGAGTGAATTCGCTTGATGAGCGTAATGTCCGTAAGGATTGAATATATGCTTGCTTTAACTTTTAGTATCCGATTTATTTAAGTTTTTTTCCAAATCATACTTTGCATGTGCTCGCTCCCCCTCCCACATTTTAAGGTTCCAATTCTATGAGGTGCATTCTATAATGTTAATCATGCGGACTTTTATTTAGAGTCATTCACTTTGCTAATAATGCGTATGAAATCCTTTTCGCCATTATTGGGCTTGTCGCGTGTTGGTTTGGGTTTATTTTGAGGAAACCATGTTATGTTTGTGGGTACCATCACTGAAACCCCTCACGAGACGACACTCGTCCACTAGGGTGACCTCGGGGTTTAACGGCGGCTTATTGCATACGCTAAATGCAATCGAATCTCCCGCGAAAGTGGCCTTTTGCATTTATACCATACTTTTGTACTATCTCCTGCTTTTGGTTTACTTGTAGTTCTTGTTGCATCCTATTTCATTGTTAGGGACTAGCAATGTCTAAGTTAGGGGGTGTGATAATACGCAAATGCTGCACATTTCATCCTCCGAATGAACGAATTTTATCCCCCTAGGGTATCTTATCCCCTATATTTATGCTCGTTAACCAGACAATCTCGAATTTCTATGTTAACATGTTTTGCAGGGATTAATTGAGTTTTTGTAGGTAATTGGATGCTAAGTGTGAACTTCGGACGCGTTCCGCTCTATTTTCGTACATAACCGCACGTTCAAGGGCATTTTAATCTTTTCAAAGCTTGGGTACCTGACCCGACATCTCACAGAAGTTATAGCCCTCCTCGCTAGCTTCGCGTGGCCGCGAACGGTGCGCGATTCTGATTCATAACGAAGAAGTTACGACGATTTCAGCGGAGGGAAAAACAATGAATCAAAAGAGGAGAAGAAAAGATGCAGTGTGATGGTGCTGCATTCTGCCATGCTTGATCGATCGATCGACCAAAATCGTCGATCGATTGACCATTCTGAATTGTCGAATTTTGGCCTTGATCGATCGATCCCCTATTTTTCAGCAGATATTTTGTATTTCTTTTCTTTTCTCTTTTCTTTTCAAATTTAATGCCCACTTGGTATATAAGCCAATTTTGTTGTAAGGAATGGGGGGGGACATTTTTTAGAAAGTTTTAGAAGATAGAATAGGTTAGGGTTTGGGTGATTTTCTTAGTTCTTCTTCATTTCTTCTTGGATTGACACACTTTTGGGCTTGAATGTTGACTATTCATCATCCTCTCCATTAATATAATTTGTATTTCTTCATTTCTTGCTTTCTAGTTAATTTACAAGCTTTCTAATTTAGGTTTACATGCTTGATTTACATTCTTTTATTTACACGCTTTCTAGTATAGATTTACCGAGTTTATTTACGCTTTCCATTTACCGCGTTTGTAAGATGCTTTCTAGCTAATTTAAATTAGGTTGTGTTTGAATGGAACTCACTCGAGTTGACGCGTTGCTTTGCTTTGGTGATGGTATTTACGGGTCTATTTCGGGTGCGTTGTCCTAGTTATTACGCCTAGGAGATTTGACGGGGCATATCATGTATGTCCCATGCTTACGACCTTTCGCGCGTAATTTTTGGGATATTTGTTGACGCCAAAATCTTATTAGGCTTTTTGATGATTTAGGGCGTAACAACCCTTGATTTAATTAACTGTCAAAGCGAGACGCATTTGTAATAACTCGTCGACCCATGTAACCATTTTATACTAAATAACTCGAGTTAGGGATATTCGACGCAACCTATAGTTTTACTCGCTTTCATAATCTAGTTTCAATACCTTGCCTAGATTAAAATTTCCCTTTATGCATATTTTTCCTTTTAGTTTGTAATCACCTTTTACACTTTTATTTCGGAATATTAAATCACTTAAATTCTAGCAACTCGTCTCTGTGGATTTTCGATACCCTACTTATCACTATACTCACTCGTTGAGTGTAGTCGTAATTTAAGTTTTTGTAAAGTTCAGGTGAGCCGAATATAAAACGAACGGCGCGTAGGTGACTCTCGCGCCGCAGCGAAAACCCTGCCTATCACTAAGCTCATGTTAAAGTTAGGAATACATACCAGCTCATAGAAATTACTTTTAATGCAGTTTAAGTCCTTAATTCCACATATTAGGAAGTCCTTGAGTATATTATGGTGGATAATGGAAGGAGTGATGATGTCCCATCCAAATTCATAGTAAAATACCCATGGAGACCTCTAATATGCTCTGATCGTTAAATGTTTGGTCATATTATAGGAAGATGAAAAGACGTTAAGATTAATATCTCTATTAGCCAATAAAAAAAGAGGAAAAATGAATATTTAGGGAATAAGGATAATATCAATACGAAAGAGAGAGTTATTTAAGCACAGAATAAAAAGAACTAAAAAATCTGAATAGGTTCAAATGATAAATGAGCACATGCCAATAAAAAAGGCCAATCAAACTGAAAAGGCGAAGTTGGCTCAATATGACAAGGTGAATGCCAAAAATTGGTCGAACTTTCATAGGAGTGATCATCAAAGTAACAAACTATTAATAATACATATAAAGGCATATTACTTGTGCTTTTCATGAAAAAATCTGAAATAAAAGAATGAAAAATTCTAGGTGTAGATGTTGCATTTCATGAAAAATTATAGATGTATGTATAATGGTCAGATTTTGGCAAACTCATAGGTAACTTTTGCCAAATGTTTTCACCAACATAGGGGCCTACTCTTCATAATATAAGGATTTAGGATTCAACTGTCTAGTTTTTACTTGTAGAGGGTGACATCCTTTTACTTGGGTTAAAAATACTTAAACATTCATTTGAGGTTAAATTTAGTTCTCTATTTTACTAGAATTACACGAGTTCAGTGTGTGCAATTTCAAACGAACAAAACTTTCAACTCCATGTAGGGTGTATGAATAGTATGTCACTCTTATAGAAGTAGGAGGTTCTTTACCAAGTACACGTCCACGATCCTCATCCAATTCTTTATTCAAACCTGTAAGAAATTAAAATACTCTTTCTTTCTTGAGCATCTTCTTAAACCGAGCGCTATCAGTGGCACAACTCCACTAAAGATCATAAAACATGTCTAGTTCATGCCATAAGCCTTTTTTAATGCTATAGTACTTGCTACATTTTGATTTTCTTTCTTGGTCTCTTGGATATTCTTCTTTATCTCATATACTTGCACTGAGTTGCCTAAATACATATAGGTTTCACTTATTGCATCCTATAATTATTTTGCCAAAGTACTGAATCACTCATTCTCTCTCCACTAAGTCTTTAATTTGAGAGGTTTTTGTAACATGAGTCGCCATAAAGAGGTATAATATCTAAGTCTTAACTCAGACCAAACTGGGACGAGACATCGATGTCTATCCAGGTCTCTAGTGTTTGGGCTAATATCCCTATGATAACTGGTCACTTTCTTTAGCACCGGAGAAGAGAAACATCCATTACTCTTGCAGTGGCGGCTCCTCCTCCCTCCACAATTCAAATTGTTGGTGGGAGAACTCCAGGTTGGTATGGAAATGGAAGTTCACATTCTAGTAATACATTAGAGGTGAGCGAAGAAGAATTCGGCTGGATTGATCTAAAAGTCGATCTTCATCAATGGACAAAGACATCACGACCAGTTCAGTGGTATCCGGGTCATATTGCAATAACATAAATAGAACTTAAGCAATAGCTAAAATTGATGGATGCTGTTATAGAGGTGCAGGATGCTAGAATTCTAATGTCCACAAGTCATCCACAAATGGATCAATCGCTTGCTGATAGAAAAATGTCTTAGTTTTGAATAGAGAAGACATGATATCCACTGCAGATTGGAATGCTTGGGAAGCTTATTATGCTAGGCAGGGAACAAAGGTCGTCTTCTCCAATGGTCATCTTGGGATGGGTGCCTTGAAGCTAGGGAGGTTAGCAAAGGCATTAGCTTCTAGCGTGAATAAAAATTGTAAATCAAAAGGACTACGTCCTCGTCCAGTTAGAGCTGTAATAGTTGGTTATCCAAATGTTGGCAAATCGTCTTTAATAAACCGTTTGCTGAAACGTCGGATATGCCTGACGGTTCCAAGACTAGGTGTTACAAGAGAACTAAAGTGGGTTCTCTTTGGAAAAGATATAGAGTTGCTAGTCTTTTGAAAATGGAAATTTGGTTGGACTACCCTAGAGAGACCTCCTAGATAATTCTACAGTATTATTTGGTTTGAAGGACGAAATTGTTCGCAGGCGCACACATGGGTGTAGAACCAAAAGGCATTCACTATTAAATTAGACAAACAACTTGTGACAGGATGGTATTAAAATATTTGAAAATGGCGCAATCATCTTGAAATCCAGAGCAGTAGGATGAATTGAAAATAGGTTCTACAGGATCTATGGCAAATAAATGGGTCCGTGTAGCGGGCGGGGTAAAGTTTTGAACTAAAAAAAATGGGCAATAAATAAAAAGACCAAGAAATATTATGTGGATAAAAAAAACATAAAATTTAACCAAAAAGTCTTAAGACTTGCAACAATCTGAGAAGGAGACATGATTTTTCCACACCGGAATCTCCAATAAGAAAAATCTTGAGCAAATAGTCACTGCCAAATAGAACAAAGAGAGATAACTTATAAGCATCAATTGTGTTGGAAAAATAAACATGCTTAACGGTAGGTTACCACCCTAAAAGGGCATAAACTTCTTATACTTAATTTAAAATAAATATAGCCATAGAAAACTAAGACTTTCTAATTACAATATGAATTCTTTTCTCCAATAACATTCTGTACAAAGTGAAATATAACTCAGTAAGCTTAGTTACATAAGAATGACTAGGAAAATTAGATCTACAATAAAATTATATTCATTTAATGCAATCTTAGCAAAAATATATCTTCTGAAAATGGGATACAGAGGGAGAAACGGAAAATAGTTTTATTGATGAAGCTGGTGGGATGCTCTATCAGGTCAAGGTTTTTGAGAATGGGACGGCTTCTAAGGATTCTAAGAGTGAAAAGTAGGAATTACAAGCTACATAATTTTGAAGTAATTTCTTCTTGTATATTTCATTCTCGGCAAATGGGCACTCATTTGGGCTACTCTTTAGTTGGTGGTGTTGGGTGTGCATCCGAGGTGGTGACATGATGTGGAGAAAAGTATTTTTGTTTTCATTATACGACTCATATGCTTTTGTTAATCCACACTGATTCCAGTTTGATTTATATTGACGAAAGTCAAATCATAAAATGAAAGAATTTGGCGTTGTGAAAAAAAAAGATAAAGAGGCCTTAAAAAATAACGAGGCTCAAACAATTGAAAACAAATAAAAAGGTCGACTTAAAAAAGCCCCCCTCAAACTACAATCGGGAAATAAAAAATAAAATTGTAACTGGTAAAACATGTGAAAAAATATCACCCTTAATAGTCCCTTAAAAAAACCTCCCCCTCAAACTAGAGAATAACCTCCTTCCAACTTAAGTTAATGAGCTTCTCAAATGATTTGGATTTTTTGAAAGACGCAGCCTATACTGATGTAGTCCATTATTTATCTCTTTGTTCTTCGCATATTCTATTATTTTTCTCAATATATATGTGGCCATTATCGATCCTCGCCGCAGGTGGGCGCGTGAAGGAAGGATCCTCGGGTCCCGCGCATCCCTCTCGGGAGCGCTTCGGCCAACATCGTTTGAGATGAGGTGTAAAAATGTAGAGAGATTTAGAGTCGCCAGTCTATTTTACTCAAAAGAGACAAAATAAAAAAGGGGAAGCCATCCCGAAGGATGGCATCCAAAGACATACTGATGCATACGAAACCAAAATGATTCGAGAAGGGTTCGGAGGCTAAGTTACGAAATGTGAAGGTGTTAGGCACTCATTCCGCCCTTTCGGTCTCTTATGGATGTTTGTTATTTTCCATTTTTATTTTCCCCGTGATATGTGTGCATGTGTATATATTTAGTGGAGATAGGAATCCTCAACTTATATCATGGAAGAGATAAAGCGAGTCATCCGTAGGAAGGTACAAAAATAATATTAGAAAATAAGATTTACGCGATTACCCTTACGTTGATCGTTATAATGGAATGATAACGCGTATGGAGTAATACGTCACTAAGAACAAGTATATAGAATATAAGAAAATTAGATTTAGAGAAGATAGAAAATGAGAGAGAAAGTGAGAATAGGACTCGAGTCTTGGGTTTTACCCCGAGACTCCTACGTAGCCTATAAAGGCATCAAAGTCCACGTAGTTCGCATACAAAACAAGGGGTGGGGTTTATCCCATAAATCCAAATGGGACATCTCTTATTTGTGAGTGTGTGTGTGCGTAGAAAAAGTGTTTTAGTTGTGAGAAAAGTGTGAGAAAAGTATGAGAATCCCTATTTGGAATTTATGAGCAAACCCTCTTTTTCTTGTTTTTTGGGTTTTATTTATATGAAAATAAGAGATGTGCAATAATGCTAAATAAAAAGTTTATTAGGATGTGTGATATGAGATAATAAAAGTGCTAAGTAATAAAACAAGTTATTGAGGATATAAGAGAATTTAAGAGAAAGTTGAGAAAGTTGAACCTTTTTGAAGATCTTGAGCTTAATCTTGAATGTTGGAGAGCAGCACTTGCACTTAGATGATGATGGAGAGTGGATAATTCACCAAGTTTTATGAAAAGGATGATGAAAACTGGAAGTTAGAAAGGGATTTGGATGTTGAAATTGTGTTGTCGTCGAGAGAGGTTTTTGGGATTCGTTGAGAGCAATTCTTATCAGATCTGGGCTCCTCTTGCAAATGAGGTGAAGGCCTCATTTTATAGGCTCAGTTCATTGCCGATCAGCATAGATCTGGTCCTGCCTATCAGCACCTGCACATAGGCAGGGTCTGGAACCTGCCATTTGGGAGTGTGTTTCAGGCCTTTTTGGAAAATTAGCTGCCGAGGGCAAACTGTTGGTCACAATCATGCACGGGGTAGACCGTTGGAAAGGTAATTCATAGATATTCGAAAGTCCTTTGGACCGCTCCCAGTTTTGGGAGTTGACTTTGGGTCAAATATGGCTCGAAAGAGTTTATCGGTCCATTGGACAAGGAATCATTCGAACGCAAACGGATCGTTCGTCCGCATGGTAAGTCCTAATCGTGCATGAGGCGGACCATTGGAAATGTTAGGAGATGTACTTCGATAGTCCAAAGAGTTTGACCCAGTTTGGGGAGTTGACTTTTGTTAATCGGGCCTTGGAAGCATTCGGTGACCTCTTGGAGTCAAATGGATCATTCGTTCACCTAATAAGTAGGAATCGCGCACGAAGAGGATCATTGGAAAGTGGTTTTAGTGCGCTTCAAAGATTCATTCATCCTCGATCGAGCTAAAGAGTTGACTTAGGTCAAACAGAGCCCGAGAGCTCCTGGTGGCCTCTAGATCAAGTTTCGGACGCAAATGGATCATTCATCCGCATGGTAAGTCGGAATCGCGCATGGGATGGACCGTTGGAAAGGGATTTCAATGCCCTTCGAAGATTTATTCATTCTTGGTCGAGCTGAAGAGTTTGACTCTTTGGTCAAATGGAGTCTAGGAGTGCCTGGTAGCTTCTAGGTCAGTACTCGGGGTATGACCTGTGTTTGTAGTGATGAAGGGAGGTACTAGGGACCTAAGGAGAGTTAGGGGGTAACAGAATGGGGTGTCTACAGAGACCCTCGACGGGTGAGTTTGGAACAAATGATAACCATCGAATAGACACCACATGATGCTTTTGATGGAGTATGACCGATTCAGAGGGTCGAGGCCGATTCTGAGGAGCTGAGGGGTGTGATGGGGATGACCAATTTTATGGGTTAAAGCCAAATATGAGGGCTTAAGTGATGAGGGTGATCGATTTTGCGAGTCAAAGCCAATTCTGTGGGCTTAGGGTGAAGATCTAATAACCGAGGTCAATTCTGACCTAAGAGTGGTGAGGATCGAGGATCGAGGTCAATTATGACCTAACTCATGTGAAAAATTAAGACCGAGGTCAATTATAACCTAAGAGTGGTGACGACCGAGGATTGAGGTCATTTCTGACCTAACTCAGGTGACGATCCAAGATTGAGGTTAATTTTGATCTATGAGTGGTGACGACCGAGGACCGAGGTCAATTCTGACCTAACTCGGGTGACGATCCAAATCCAAGGTCAATTTTGACCTAAGAGTGGTGACGACCGAGGACCGAGGTCAATTCTGACCTGACTCAGGTGACAATCCAAGACCGAGGTCAATTCTGACCTAACTCAGGTGACGATCTGAGACTGAGGTCAATTCTAACCTAAGAGTGGTGACGACCGAGGACCGATGTCAATTCTGACCTAACTCACGTGATGATCCAAGATCGAGGTCAATTTTAACCTAAGAGTGGTGACGATCGAGGACCGAGGTCATTTCTGACCTAACTCAGGCGACGATCCAAAACTGAGGTCAATTCTAACCTAAGAGTGGTGACGATCGAGGACCGAGGTCAATTATGACCTAACTCAGGTGACGATCCAAGACCGAGGTCAATTCAGACCTAAGAGTGGTGAAGACCGAGGATCGAGGTCAATTCTGACCTAACTCAGGTGACGATCCAAGACCGAGGTCAATTCTGACCTAAGAGTGGTGACGACAAAGGACCGAGATGATTTATGACCTAACTCAGGTGACGATCCAAGACTAAGGTCAATTCTGACCTAAGAGTGGTGACGATCGAGGACCGAGGTCATTTCTAACATAACTCAGGTGACGATCCAGGACCGAGGTCAATTCTAACCTAATAGTGGTGACGACCGAGGACTGAGGTCACTTTTGACCTAACTCAGGTGACGATCCAAGACCGAGGACAATTCTGACCTAAGAGTGGATAAATATTGGATTTTGATTATGCTGGAAAAGTGCTTTGTGATTTTGATCTGAGCCGAGGAGTTGATAGCTGGGGAAGATTTTATTTCGTTAAGAGGCCTCGTAGGGGGGAATAACCAATTTTGGTGCTGTAAAAACTCCATTGGGGAAGTGATCAGGCGATCCTTAAAGATCCTCCGGTGCTTTATCGGGAGGAGATTCACTTGGTTTTTGAGGATTTCACTGGGAAAGAGGGGTTCCGCTTGAGGGAATGCGAGGTTTTCCAGGTGAAAATGTTCTGAATCCTTCCTGGGATTTTTAGGATTTTTTTGAAGATTTTTTGGGGCTTTGTGGTATTTTCTGGGAATTTCTGTACAAAATTTAAGGGGGTGCCAGTCGGCATGGTATGAGGGGTGCTATTTAGGATGCGAGGATGACCGGGGTGAAAGCGCAGATGAGGCATTTGCTAGCACATGAGTTCGGCCATTCCTTGTATGTCGGGGAGAGGTTAGTTCGCCAGATTGCTGAGGAGGAGGTGGTGGTGCCACATGCACAGCCTCCTACGTCTATGAGGTGGGAGCGACTGCTGTCGGAGGATGCGAGGATCGCGGCGATGATCGACGACTCCTACTTGTTGTACACTGATACGGCTGCATCGTATGACTATATGGACTTTGTGACGAGCTAGTTGATGGCACCTAGCATATATGATGCCCTTCCTTTCCCTCCTGAGGGTTCGAGTCGGGAGGTGGGATCTTCCCATAGTGGCGGTGACCTCGGAGGTTCCTTTCGTGTGATTACACAGTCCTTCATACAACATCCGGCGGGCCGATGGAGGGATAGTGACTATGATGCATCATCCTCATGCGATGGATCCGGAGGAGTTGGGTTTGACATAGGAGGTCCTCCGACCTACGGTATTCCTTTTTGTTCTTCTCTTTCTTTCTTTTCTCTTTTGGTCAGCTCTGCTTTGATACTGATTTTGCCTTTTTCTTGCAGCAAGTTCGAGTGTCGACCACTTGGCTAAGAGACATCAGAGACTAGATATCTTCGGCGACTGCCCATATTCAGGATGCGGTTCTATTCCTTCTTTCTTGGTTCCATCTGCTTTGTCTAGAGAGGACTCTGGCTCGGGTAGTGGCGGTGCATCTTCTCGTCGTAGGGGAAAGAAAGTACGTCGTAGGGGTGGAAGCTCTTAGAGAGAAAGGTGGGTGAGAGAGAGAGAGAGAGAGAGAAAATGTGGGTTCGGGCTGAGTCCTGTTGTTTTTTCTTTTTTCTTTTTATTTCCTACAAAATTGATGTAACACAGAAACAAATAGATGCAATGCAATGGAGTTTTTTTATTATCTTTTATTAATGAATGAATGAATGCACATGCGCTTTTTACTTTGTTTCTGAGACCGTAAAAAGGGTATTTTTGGAATTTTTGAAGGAAAGTTTTTAATTAAAAGGGGAAATTATATAAGGAGAAAAAGGGATTTTGAAATTCTGTTGCGAATATAAATTTATTTTTATTGACTTTTCTGATTTGGAAAAAGAGGAAAAAAGGGAAATTTCTAAAAATGGGGGGTTGCCGATCGGCAAGCACTCTGTCCTGCCTATCGGCAGTTCAGTCCAGTCCCATCAATTCAAAGCTTTAATTGGTACCCTCTTCAGCCTTTTGTATTTTGTGGGGTAAGATTCTCTTCGATTTCTGCAGGGATTATGTCTCTCGTGAGGGTTCTCAAGTATAAAAAGGGGTAAGGGTGGAGTGTTTTAATCACACCTTTGCATTCTTACTTACTTGCCCACTATCTCTAGCTTTGCAAGATGGCTCTCCCTGGTAGCATTGAGTTTGCTAACTACCTCGAAGCCTTGGAAGCAATGTGCTCTTATAATTTCGACTATGATGCTTTCAACATGCGTCGAGTCTCCTTGTGGCGCAATCGTCCTATTGAGTGGAACATGCTGATGGCGGCGGTACGATTCTGGTACCCCAAAGACCATGTATTTCACTTTGGGTTGGATGAAGTTTGTCCTACCTACGAGGAATTTTTTGCCATACTGGGTATAAATCCTAGTGTTGCTGCGGCTTCGCCCGAATTTTCCCATTCTACCAGGGGTTTGTTGGTCGGGCTTCTTCATTTTTAGCGTTCGGAGGCTAGTTCATTGATTGCTAGAGGAATGATCTCCCTCCCGGCGGTGCTGCAGTCCATGCATTTGCGAGAAGTAGGTGATGCTGGCTATGTTGGAGTCGTTGCTATGGGCCTAGTTTCAAAATTTCTGTTGGTGACTGGGGAACTACTGGTGGACCCGCAACTTGCAGCCATTACTTTGTGGATGTCATACTGTCGAAATCCTGTGGCGGTGATACTGGCGGAGACGCTGAATGGTCTAGATTCCTGGCGAGAAGGTCGTTCTTACTTTCTCAAGGGTAGCCCTGTGATGCTGTTCATATGGTTGTCTGAAAGACTCCTCCTAGTGACTCCTCCAGAATATCCTTTATCGGTTGTACCCAACTTCTTTTCGTGTCACTTCTTCTATATTGTCCTGGATATTACGAGATGGGAGAATTGGTTTGTGTAGAATGGGGCTCGGAATTTGTATTGGTCAGTGCCTTGGTGGGGGCAGTTGCAGCCTGTTCTGGAGCTAGGAGAGTACTCATATGTGCGACTGGTTGGTCTCAGACAGACCTCTTTTTATTTTCCTTGGCGGCTTCGGCGCCAATTTGGCTGGGCACAGGTCGTGCCACCTCGGACACTAAATTTCTTTCCGGTACCGTTTTGACCGAGCGCCTGCATCTGTTGCTAGGATCTCTGTGGGAGAATCGGCGTCCGTCGACCCGTCCCTCTCAATCTATCGAGAGAGTTTGGCATGTCCCTGAGGATTATATGAAGTGGTTATGGAGGAGATCAGTCAGCAAGATGTTGGCAGTGGAGACTGGACAAAAGTGGTTTATTTTATGTAACACCATGGAAGGGGGTGTTATGGTTTTTTGAAAGCTAGTTCAGGATTATCGGTCCATGGAGTGTTTACGGCACTCTGTTCAGACAGGGGAAATTTGGGGACCCCAGGATGTAGATGATGAGGGTGCAGGCTCCTCTGGTAGCTGTGGGTAGGACTCTTGGAAAGTTTATTTGTGTAATAGGGAATAGATGTGGGGACTTTATTTGGCTTTTTATGGCAGTAGGAGGGAGGGTGTTATCCGTTCCTTTTCTTATGTAATCCGTGTTGTAATTGCTTATTAATGAAATAAGCAAGTTTCTGATCATCCAACTATGCCTTTCGATGAATTTTGTAATTTTGAATTATCTATACCGATCGTTAAGGCATACATAATCCTTTTGTTCAAGTATTTGTTAGAATGAACTTTCGTTCTCAGAGATAAGAAAAGAATAGTATTTTGTGAAAAAGAAAGGGTCGTGCTCCTGTAAGATGTATGAGCTGCCTACATACCTCTGGGGATTTTGATTTTTTTTTATTTTTCTTGAAAAAATGGTTTTTTGCAGAGGATCAGGTCCACGTAGTTCTCGGTAGAGGGAAATGAAGAGATTTTTTTTTTTAAGAATAGAAGGGAGATGAGAAGAGTCATAGCGCGCCGTGATTCCGGACTAGGGGTAGAATTTCTTGATATGGTCCAGGTAGCCATCTCCTCCCTATCTAGGTCAGTGAGCATGGCGGCACCGCCGGATAAGATTTTCTTCACAATGTAGGGGCCTCTCTAATTGGGCTTGAATTTACCTCTAGGGTCCCAGATGGGTTCTATTATCTCTTTGAGGGCTAAATCCCCTTCCCGAACACCGCGGTCCTTGACTCTCTTGTTGAATGATCGCGATATTCGGTGATGGTACCCCTGTATGTGGTAAAGATCTTTTAATCTCCTTTCATCTAGGAGGGTCAACTCGTCGATACGGCTTTGGCACCAGTCTTCTTCACTAACTTTGCTTTCGAGCATGACGCGTAGCGAGGGTATTTCCAGCTCCAAAGGTAGGACTGCTTCCATACCATAGACCAGAGAGTAAGGGGTAGCCCCAGTAGAGGTTCAGATTGAGGTTCGATAGCCCTAGAGGGCGTATGGGATTCGGTCAGCCCAATCCATACAACTTCCGATCATCTTGCTGGTGATGGCTTTGAGGTTCTTATTGGTGGCTTCAACTGCACCATTGGTCTTAGGTCGGTAGGGAGAAGATTTGTGTCTCTGAATCCCGTACTCATTGACTACTTCTGTGGCTTTTTCTTTGAAGTGCAACCCGTTATTTGACACTAACTCGTGCGGGACCCCATATCGACCGATGATATTTTTCTTGAGGAGTTTGGCCACTTTCTTGGCATTCAATACTACGTATAACTCATCCTCGACCCATTTGGTGAAGTAATCAATGGCAACTACGATGAACTCATGTCTGTTTGAAGCCTTTGGTGTAACCGTCCCTATGATGTCGACACCCCAGGTGGAGAATAGCCAGGGAGAGGTCATGTTATATAATTCTCGAGGAGGCATGTGTTGGAGATTGGAGAACTGTTGGCATTTGAGGCATCTTCGAACATAGCGGTGCAATCTTGGGCCATGGTGGTCCAGTAGTAGCCCTGTCGGATGATCATCTTGGCAAGAATGTGACCGTTCATGTGGGGCCCGTATTCCCCGCTGTGGATCTTCTGCATTATCTTCTCAATTTCAGCCCCTGCGATACATTATAGATGAGTTCCATCGAAGTTCCTCTTGAGTAGAGCTGTATGACAGATGATGTACTGGGTGGCCAGTCTTCGGAGGGTCATCCGGTCTTTCTTGTTGGAACCCTAGGTATACCTACCATGTTTGAGGAGGCACCAAATATCATAGTACAAGCAGTCGACTAGTTTGGGATCTTCGATGGAGACAAGCTCAATATGGTAGTAGTGGGTTGGTTTGTTTTGATTTTGAACTAGGAAGGGGATCATTGTTATTCCTTCGGGCATGTCGACTATGGAGGCCAAGGTAGCGAGAGCATCAGCTAGGTTATTCTTTGCTCGAGGTAGGTAATGGAAGGTGATATCTCGGAATCGGGAGGCTAACTGTTCTAAGTGGGCATGGAACGGTTGGAGCTTTTCGTCCTTGACTTTCCACTTTCTGAGCACTTGATCGATGATGAGGGAAGAATCCCCGTAGACATCAAGGTATTGAATACCTTTCTTGAGATCAACTTTGAGGCCTACTGTGCATGCCTCGTATTTCGTCATGTTATTGGTGCAAGGGAAATCCAATTTGATGGCGATGGGAGTGTGGGAGTCATCAGGGGCGATTAGAAGTATCCCAATGCCATATCCCCTTTTTGTTGGCAGCGTCGTCAAAGTCATTGTCCATCGAAGGTGGTCTGTAGCGGTGCAGATGATATTTTCATCTGGTAATTCGAAGATCCAGACATCTTCTTCTTCTACGGGATAATCAGCGAGGTAGTCAGAGATGGCTCTTCCTTTAATGGCTTTCTGCATGACGTGCACGATATCGAACTCGGTTAGGAGCATCAACCATCGATCCATTCAACTGGATAAGGTAGGTTTCTCAAGCAGGTATTTGATGGGATCCATTCGGGATACAAGTTTGATGGGGAAGGCGAGCATGTAGTGTCGTAACTTTTGGGTGACCAAGACAAGTGCGGCACACGCCTTTTCCAAAGCAGTGTAGTTAACCTTGTACGCGACCAATTTACAACTCGCATAATAGATGGATCTTTCTTTATCGGATTCTTCAAGGTATTAGGCTTGCAAATCCCCAGCTGTAGTGTCAGTTATGGTTAGGTATAGGAGCAAAAGGAGACCAGGTTGTGGTGGCATGAGCACTGAAGGTTGGGTCAAATATTATTTGATTTGGTCAAAATCTTCTTGGCAAGCCTCGTTCCAAACCTTGGTTGAATCCTTTTGGAGGATCTTGAAGATCGGTTCATAGATGGAGGTTAGCTGGCAGATGAACCGGCTGATATATTGCAATTTCCCAAGAAAACCTCGGACTTCTTTCTATGTTCGGGGTGGTGGCATCTCAAGTATAGCCTTCATCTTTGCAGGATATGCTTCTATCCCCTTCTCACTGACTATAAATCCCAAGATTTTTCCCTTTGTAATGCCGAAGACACATTTCTGTGGATTGCGTCTCATCTGATACCGTCGCAATCGTTCGAAGAACTTGCGGAGAGAGAGAACATGACCTTCTCTAGTATTGGACTTAATAATCATATCATCCACATAAACCTTGACTTCTTTATGAATCAGATCATGCAGGATGGTTGTGGAAGCCCTTTGGTAGGTAGCCGCAACATTCTTGAGACCAAATGGCATGAGGCTGTAGCAAAAGGTTCCCCATGGGGTGATGAATGCGATTTTTTCTTGTTGGTCTGGGTGCATCTTGATTTGGCGGTATCCGGCAAACCCGTCGACGAATGACTTGAGAGCATGACTGGCTGAGTTGTCCATGATCATGTCGATATTGGTTAGCGGATAATCATCCTTTGGAGAAGCTTTGTTTAAATCTCGGTAGTCCACACACATTCGAACCTTCCCTTCTGATTTCGGCACAGGTACTATGTTGTCTAGCCATGTGGGATATTTGATCACACGAATGAAGCCCACGTTCAACTATTTGACCACCTCTTCTTTGACCTTGAGCGACCATTCGGTTCGGACCTTTCTCAATTTTTATTTAATCGATTTGTAATCTGGGAGAGTGGGGATCTCGTGCTGAGCTATTTCAGGATCAATGTCGGGCATATCATCATAGGACCATGCGAAGACATCCACGAATTCCTTTAGCAATTCTTCGAGTTGTGCGTGCTCATGCTCGTCAAGGGTGGCCCCTACCCTAATCTCACACAGTTGGCTACTAGAACAGAGATTAATAACAACAGTCTCTTCTTCATTAACTTGAACGCGATTATGTTGTTTATTATTAACTATATTTAGATAAGTTAAGAATTGTTCATTTGCAAAATCATTATCATCACAAGTTTGATTAGAATCCAAACAATTAATGTAAGGCACAACAAGATACTCAAAATCTTCATTTATTTCATTAATAGGAAAAATAGCATTGAGAACCTTATCAAAAGAGGTCTCGATTACATTTGAATAAGGATAGACAGCAGAAGAAGAAATAGGGTAAACATTGGGGTTAGGGGAGATTTCAAGAGGTAGAACTGGCGCAGCATGCCAGTTGAGGAGGGGTGTATCAGAAGATTTAATCAGATGGAATGGATCCATTGATGTAGTGCTTGAATGAACCATGCAGAGTGACATCCCCAGTGTCTGTAAGTTAAAGGAATCTTCTGAATCACTTTCCTCAGTCTCTTCGGTTTCTTTGATAAGTGGTTGTACTCGGTGTTGGAAAATTTCGGCCCATGGGTAGCTATCTTGGAAAAATATCTCCATTCTAGGATTCATCTTCTTGTCTGTGTGGTCATACCATGGTTCTGGAAAACCGCAAAAGGGTAAGTCCTCGCCTTCTTTGATCAATCATCCATTCAAGGAGTCTCCTGGGATAGTTTGGATGTAGTCTAATCTTCTCTTTGGTCGAGACTGGTGGAACATTCTGAGCTCTTGTTCTGATGGTTGATAACCCAATCTATAAGGAGGGAAAGCTTTCTTCAGTTCGATGGGCTCAAGTATCCCTTGCTACCTTTTCCCTAGCCCCATTCTGAGCATAAAGTGCATGTTTCTGAACATCTGAATCACATTGACATTTCCATGAGGGTCATATTCTAGACAAACCCTTTCTTTGAAACCGTCCCCTAATGGGAGTAAGAGTGGCTCAACTCGGAATCCTGATAGGAGCATATCATTTGACATGTGTTGTATCTCAAGGATTGGACTGCTGGTGCTTGCACCCTCGACATTTTCATCGTTGTCCAAAATGGTGATGACTTTCGCGTCGGTGAAGAACTTTAATTTCTAATGGAGTGAGGAAGACGCACCCTTGATACCGTGGAGCCAGGGTCGTTCGAGCAATAGGTTGAAACAAGCTGGGATGTCTATGACTTGGTATTAAATTACAGGGTTTATAGGGCCAACCCCTATTACAAGTTGTATGGATCCCATCACCTCCCGACGGGTATTATCGTAGACACGTACAGCGGCAGAGGTTGGAGAGAGGTCACTTTTTTTTAGGCCTAAACACTTGAAGGTTCTCAGTGGGCAGACATTCAAGGCGGATCCGTTATCGACAAGAGAGAGTGGCACGTCCTTTCCCATAACTTCGACGGAGATCTTGAGTGCATGATTGTGATTTGGCCCAATTCTGGGGATTTTTTCTTCAAAAACTGATAGCATTCGGGTGGAGGTCAAGGATCTGACCAGATTTACCGCTTCTTCTGGTGCGGTAGAAGGAGGAACTGTGGGTCCAGTGAGCATCTTGATTAAAGAATTTCTGTGCAGCTGGGAAGATATGAAAAGCCCCCATAGAGTGATGTTAGATTGATTTTTCTTCAGTTGATCGAGGATCTTTCCCTCCTCGATGGTCATCTCTGGCATAGGAAGGTTTTCAACGCCCTTCCCTTTGTCATTTGCTGGTAGTGAGCTTGGAACCTGGTAATGTTTCCCTGATCTTGTCATATGATTTACTGAAGAAGGGAAGAACATGAATCCCATTTTCTCGTCAATCTCAGGTGGTTCTGTCACCCTATTTATTTCTTCGAGGAGTTTTTCAAATGATATCATTCCACATGTGTCCGTTACTGGGCCAGCTTTTCCTGAAGCTTGTTCTTCACTCGAACTTTCGAATTCTTTCCCCCCATTCGGTGGCAATAATTTTATCTTTCCATGTAAATTCAATGCATTCCACAACTTCAATGGCTTCTTCATGTTGGTCTTCCCATTATGTGGGTATATGTATGGTTGAATGGACCAAGCTCCCTTGTAGCTTTAAAATGTCAAGTAACCCGGTGATACTACAAATGCTGTTGGTTTACCCAAATAATTATGCCATAATATGGACAACATCATCTAGGTTGACTTCATCGGTTGGTACCACCCACTTGTCTGAATCTCGGGCCCACTTTCGTGCTTCTAAGAACAGTGTACAGAACCTTTGGCAATCGATGACCATCTATGAGGGCAATTTCAGCCCGAACTCTAGGAGTTGTATTAACACCTCTGACAATTCCATATTTCCATTTTCATAATGGGTATGAAAAGCAATGCATGCTCTGGTAAGGAATGACCGTGCCTGATCAGCGAGGCTAGTAGGGTGTAGGAGGAAATATGGGCAAATTTGAAGAGGTTTAGGAGAGTATATGGGTGTGATTGAGTTGAGGGATCGAAATCTGGGTTTTCTTCTAAGAATATGGCATTGGTATGATTTGGAAGTGGATTGTGAGTAGTGTTTGGCTTAGCATTAGATGGTGTGGCGATGGTACCCCGGGCAATGAGATCTTGGATTATGTTCGGAGGTGAAAGCATTGGTCGATGGTATGGCAAGCAGTTTCGTGAAAGGCGTAATGAGCATCGGTCTTGAAGTTTCTTGGGAGTTGATTTGGCAATGGACAGGGATCCAAGGGTTTGATGAGGTTTCGGCTTAATAGAGCTTGGTAAACTTTGGAGAGGGGAGCATGGAGCTCAGTGTATTCCCTTCGGATGGAGGCAGGGCGACGAAACTAGGTTCCTATTCCTCACAAGCCCGAGGCCCTATTCCCTCGTGATATGGGTCCACCTAAGACTATTTGGGTTCTCAAAGAATATCAGCATGCCCCACGTGCCCCTCCTATCAATGGGCCGCCTCCTGCCCAGCTTTCGATGCCAAACATTGCCCAACCTATGGCTAACCTGCATATGGTCGTTGATCCAAAATAGGAGGATTTGAATAAAGTCAAAGAGGATCTCAAGATGCTCACCAAGAAGTTCGACCAAGTTAGAATATCTGGGAATTACATAAACTACCCCCACATGTCTCCTTATCCTAAAGCGAGGTTACCCGAGAAGTTCAAGATGCCAAATATCAAGAAGTTCGGAGGGAGTGGACCCCTGATTGTTCATCTTCACAGTTATCATGGTTCCATGACTCTACTAGGGGCTTCTGAAGAAGTGATGGCCCAATTGTTTCAATAAACTTTGAAGGATAGTGCCCTTCGATGGTTTTTTTCTCTCGAGGAATCCAGAATCCGTAGCTGGGAGGTTGTAGCTCGAGAATTCATGTCGCAGTACAAATACAACGAAGAGCTTAAGGTCACCCGTCGTGATTTAGAGCTGCTCAAATAGAACCCTGGGGAATCAGTCAGTAACTTTATAACCCGGTGGAGGGAGCGAGCATCTACCATGACCAATTGGCCGTCTGAGGAATAACAGGTTAACATAGTGAAGAAGAACTTCTTGCCCTATGTTCGAGCGATGATGGGAGGATAATACTATCCCCACTTTCGAGCTCTCAAAGAAGCGGGAGTAGAAATCGAGGAAAGCCTTGTTAAAACAGAGGTTGAATAGAAGAAAGTGTCCGAACAGTTCTCCCCTAGAAAGTATGACGAGCTTTCTAGTGCTACAGTCTTAACCATCAACAACATCTCTCAACCAACCACATCACCTCAGTTTGGAGGTTGTCAACCTTGGACACGAGCTGAGCTAGGACTGCCATCAGATTCGGCTGTATGACTGGTACTTGATCTGTATTCTCCATGGAAAATGGATGGATTTCGAACTCAAAAGAATTAGTAGAGGAACGGACGAAACTCCGGGGTGATTTGATTGAAGATCGAAGCCAATAGGGAGCCAGGCCAAGGGCTTTTGATTGACCTGAGAAGGCGTTGAATTGGATTTATTTTTTAGAAAAAGGGAAGAAACTATTTTTGGATTTTTGATAAAGAAGGGAGAAATGTTTTTTGGAGACGGAACTCATCATGATTATTACGATTATTATGTTCTCACTTGTATTTAATTCTCCTAAATGCAATATCGGACGGGACCCGAGCCTGGAAAAGTGGGGTTTTTAATATATGCAAAGATACGGATGGACTTGTAACCAGGCTCATGGACAGGGTCCCTTATTAAAAATGCGTGAAAATTTGGGCGGTAGGCCGACTCGTAATTTTGCCAGAGTTTCGGGTTGAAATCGGCAATCTAAAGTGTGTGTCCTAGGTTTGACACCTATATGCAGGTATGCAGTTGGTTGGGTGAATCGTAATGGGTTCTCCCCTTTGGCGTGATTTCCACGATATACGTCTTGCTCTTGCAGGCAATTAGTACGTGTGGAAAAGCCATTTGATATACCTGAGTATACATGAATTGCCTCACTATATACCTCGTGGGGATGGTACGTGTGAGAGCAAATTTGATATACTCAGCGTACGTGAATGAATTCCCTACGATATACATCCCATCATGACTTCGGTCAATCGGTACGATCCAGGGGAACCGTTCGATATACGTCGAAGGTACTTGGCCAATAGAAGGTGAGAGTCATATCGCTTAGGCTAACTGTGCCCTGCCGGACCAGCGCCCATTACGAAGTGACCCTCCAGTTACTGGATAAAAATTTTGTCAATAACAATGCTCTTTGGTGATGTCGTGTGAATCATGCATGATTATCTTATTAGAATCTTATGATGAGAATGCTTTTCTTGATTATGCCAAACAGGGAGCAAAGTACAAGTACCAAAGGTACACCAAGTATGGATGGGTGATGGGTGCAACATGTAGATATATGTGATCCTAGGTGCACGTGGTGTGAAGTGTACATGGAGAATTTTCTACAAGTGTGTGAACAGAAGCATAAGCATGGGATACATATGGAAAAGGGGAGCATGCAGATATAGGGGAAATATATACAAGTATAACATCCATGTAAATCGAGTCAAGCCCTTAAAATAATACAAATGTCCCCAGCAGAGTCTCCACTGTGGCCATCCCCGATCCTCATCGTGGGCGGGCGCGTGAAGGAAGGATCCTCGGGTCCCACGTGTCCCTCTCAGGAGCGCTTCGGCCGGCGTCATTTGAGATGAGGTGTAAAAATGTAGAGAGATTTAGAGTCGTCAGTCTATTTTACTCAAAAAAGACAAAGGAAAAAAGGGGAAGCCATCCCGAAGGACGGCATCCAAAGAGATACTGGTGCATACGAAACCAAAATGATTCGAGAAGGGTTCGGAAGCTAAGTTAAGAAATGGGAAGGTGTTAGGCACCCATTTCGCCCTTTCGGTCTCTCATGGATGTTTGCTATTTTTCCTTTTTATTTTCCCCGTAATATGTGTGCATGTGTATATATATAGTGGAGATAGGAATCCTCGACTTGTATCATGGAAGAGATAAAGCGAGTCATCCGTAGGAAGGTATAAAAATAATATTAGAAAATAATATTTACGCAATTACCCTTACGTTGATCGTTATAATGGGAACGATAACGTGTATGGAGTATTACGTCACTAAGAACAAGTATATAGAATATAAGAAAATTGGATTTAAAGAATATAGCAAGTGAGAATAGGACTCGAGTCTTGGGTTTTACTCCGAGACTACTACGTAGCCTATAAAGGCATCAAAGTCCCCGTAGTTCACATACAAAACAAGGGGTGGGGTTTATCTCACAAATCCAAATGGGAGATCTCTTATTTGTGAGTGAGTGTGTGTGTGTATAAAAAGTGTTTAAGTTGTGAGAAAAGTGTGAGAAAAGTATGAGAATCCTTATTTGCAATTTATGACCAAACCCTCTTTTTCTTGTTTTTTGGGTTTTATTTATATGAAAATAAGAGATGTGCAATAATACTAAATAAAAAGTATATTAGGATGTGTGAGATGAGATAATAAAAGTGCTAAGTAATAAAACAAGTTATTGAGAATTTAAGAAAAAGTTGAGAAAGTTGGACCTTCTTGAAGATCTTGAGCTTGATCTTGAATGTTGGAGAGAAGCCCTTGCAGTTGGATGATGATGGAGAGTGGCTAATTCACCAAGTTTGATGAAAAGGATGATGAAAAGTGGAAGTTAGAAAGGGATTTGGATGTTGAAATCGCGCTGTCTTCGAGAGAGTTTTTTAGGATTCGCTGAGAGAGATTCTTATTAGATATGGGCCCCTCTTGAAAATGACATGAAGGCCGCCTTTTATAGGCCCAGGTCATTATTGATCGGCATAGACCTGGTCCTGCCTATCGGCACCTGCCGACAGGCATGGTCTGGAACCTGCCATTTGGAAGTGTGTTTCAGGCCTTTTCGGAAAATTAGTTGCCAAGGGTAAACCATTGGTCAGAATCATGCACGGGGTAGACCGTTGGAAAAGTAATTCAGATACCTTTGAAAGTCCTTTGGACCACTCCCGGGCTCGGGAGTTGACTTTTGGTCAAATATGGCTCGGAAGCGTTTGTCGGTCCATTGGACAGGGAATTGTTCGGACGCAATGGATCGTTTGTCCACATGGTAAGTACGAATCGCACACGGGGTGTATCGTTGGAAAGGTTAGGAGATGTACTTAGACATTCCAAAGAGTATGACCCTGTTTGGGGAGTTGACTTTGGTCAACCAGGCCCTGGAAGCATTCGGTGACCTCTTGAAGTCAAACGGATCATTCGTCGGCCTGGTAAGTCAAAATCGCGCACGAAGCGGACCATTAGAAGAGTTGAAGAGTGCCCTTTAAAGATTCATTTATCCTCGATCGAGCTGAAGAGTTGACTTAGGTTAAACAGAGCCCGGGAGCGCCCGGTGACCTCTAGATCAAGTTTCGGACGCAAACGGATCGTTCATCCGTATGGTAAGTTAGAATCGCGGATGGGATAGACCGTTGGAAAGAGATTTTAGTGCCCTTCGAAGATTCATTCATCCTTGGTTGAGCTGGAGAGTTTGACATTTTGGTCAAATGGAGACCGTGAGTGCCCAATGACTTCTAGGTCAGTACTCTGGGTATGACCTGAGTTTGTAGTGATGAAAGGAGGTACTAGGGACCTAAGGAGAGTTAGGGGTAACATAATGGTGTGTCTACAATATACGTACCAAAACACCATCTATGATTGCACATTTCCGAAGGCAATCTAGCTTCGAAGAATCCCCAATCCTTATCATTTCCAAAGAACATATATTAACTTTAAAGGCAATGCCATGACTGAATTCAGTTCACGAAAAAAAAAATTCATATGAAGGCACGAAATGGAATTTTATTAAATAATAGTATTACTAATGTCCTTGTTGAACAGGATATCGGTTTCCCAAATCAATTTAGAAGGGGAAAAAGAAGGAAAACATAAATCATCGAAAGGAAAATTAAGAAAAAGACTTACAAGAGAAGTCGTGATTATCCAAAATTCAATCTCTTCTCGTCTCCCACCCATCCATTAAGATGAATATTGCCAACAGTACAGGGTTAGATAAGTTAACTCAGTCATCTTAAGACCACTGATATTTCTACGAAACAAAAATTCAAAGAAGCCAACGATTTTGAATCCAAAAAGAATCAAAAGAATCCCAGTATTTTTATTTTGATGTCTGGGGCGGTTTGAGCATTTTATGCCCCTATTTTTTTAATATCTTCCCAGGATGCTCCTAATGATTTACCATTAGGAGCATTGTTTCTTATGCCCTACTGGTAAAATACAAACATGCATTTTTATTCTTCGTGGTAATGCCAAATGTCTGCCGCATCCTAAAGGCAAAGCCCATTAGGTGAGAGACACGTCATTATGGAAAGTTGGTCTTTTTTTTATCGCTAACACTATGACACATATCATATTTTAGGCAATCCAACATAGTTTAGAGCTCTGGAACCACAGTTTTAACATGTTCCTAACATTAGATTCAAAATCTTATAAGGAACCCTATCATTCCGAAATTAGGAGTTCACATTCGAATAATAAAGATTCAAATAAAAAACTTTTAATTTCATTCTTTATATGAAAGTCTTGAATTACAATCATTTATTACATTTGTGGGTTTTATACCCAAATCTATTCTACTTTATGGGATTAATAGTCTTTTGAGGCCATCGGATAAATTATGCCCAAAATCTAGCACTCAAAGCATTTAAAGTTATCTATTGGAGTGGGAGATACCTCAGCCATCTTTGGGGCAGCTGAAACTTCCTCCGTAACTTCAATGTCAATCCTTACAAGACCGAAACCACAAACATTATTTCCAAGTTGATAATGACACCCTTCTGCCCAGTATTATTAAAGGCATAATTATTTTCTCATTTGCGAATTTCTATAGCATTGTGAATTATTCCCGCCTTTGCTAATATTTTGGCTCAATACTTTTAGTAGAAAATTTAGTGGCAACATCAGTATTTGCCACTAACAATCTCTTCAACAATAATATTTTACGGCAATACAATTTTTTTCTACAAAATATGCTATTTAGTAGGAAAAATTCATTTTGCCACTAATTGATATTTTTCTTGTAGTGATGAGATCATATTATAGATTGTAGATGATGTGTTTCATGTAAAGCCATACAAAGGATCCATGACCAGAATTTTTCATTCTTTTATTTCAGACTTTAATGTCACTTGTGCTTAATTCATTGTGCATGCCACCTAGAGAGGGCTCTTCTCTCTCTATCTAATATCATTCTCAATTAAAAAAATGATTATGAACTCAATTTAGATTTATTATTCCATATTATAAATTATATATGTGCTTTTTGATGGAAACTTAAATAATGTATATATGGATTCTTACATGTGCATGATATAATTTGAAGTTTGTATAAGAACTGGGGTTAATTTTTGCAGCAAGAGATGGATGATCTAGAATTACAACATCCAGAGACAGCGGAGACCGGTGTTGCGCGGGATGATATATTTGTGCAAGTTATGGGACCCGAAAGACATAGGCGTGTGCGCACGTTTGGACTCGGTGTCTCTCTGAGTATGATATTTGGACCATCATATAAGCAATTCCAATTTGAGTTAAGAGATATTGAGACACGACATCAGCAAGAACTAGAAAGGATGCGACGTGAGATGGAGGTTGAACATGAGAGGATGCGATGTGAGATAGAGGCAGAATATGAGAGGAAACAAACTGAAATGAAAGAGCAACTGGAAGCTCAGATGCAAGAAAATATAATTTCTATGGAATCTCGGATGAATGAACGGGTGGAAGCTCATATACGGGATTTTATGGAGTCTCGTATGCATTCTATGGGTGATTTTATCTAATCTACGTGAGATGTTTCTTTAGGCGCTGCACATGTCAACTTTTATTAATCATTGGATGTATGAGTACAATTTCTTAATTTTATGCATTAAATCTCATATTTTGTATATTCTAATTGCTAGGTTCCTATCAATGCCAATGTTGATACTGTATCATCACTACAGTTGCAATCGTTAACTTCTGAGGTTGAATCGCAACATGGATCACAATCCTCATTGAAGGCACCACCACAAATCCTATCGCGAACTCAACTTCGTAACTTTTGTGGGGTTAGTATTTTTGCCTCTAAAATCCTTCATGACACATTTTAAAGTAAGAGCGTTAATATTTTCATCTTTTTATGCATATAAGATCCATTATATATATATATATATATATATATATATATATATATATATGTGTGTGTGTGTGTGTGTGTGTGTGTGTGTGTGTGTGTGTGTGTGTGTGATAGTTATACTCGTTCCAATGGCAATTCATTGAAATTGGCGAAAGGGATTTATTTGTGGTTTAATTGGGTGGTTGTTGCTGTTGTTGAGTTAATTTTAAATGTTAAAACAATTTGGTTTTCATGAATAAACAAATGAAACTCAGCCGATTTTTTTTAAATAATAAGTGTGTTAAACATGCTTTGCTACTATATAACTATTTACTTTATCAACATCCACATTTTTTTATCACTTCACTTATTCGAATGCATAAAAAACAGAATATAGTATAGTAGCGAACAACGAAAAAAAGTAATTTACAAAATATTACGTCTATTTTTATAAATCTTATAATAATTCGTTGACCACAATTTATCATAAAAAATGTTAAAAATTTAGGGATCCCTTTTGAAAATTAATCTTTTAACTTGGAAATAAAAAATGTTACCAGATCTAAATTGTGTGGCTTATGGTTTTTATTTGGGCCGGGTCGCAAACTTCATAAGCTATACGAGAATATTATTTGCTAACATATTACATTATTTTGTTTCTTTTATATTTGAAAATATATTTTAATGTTATATACATCACTATTTTTTAGTTTGATCGTACAAGTTGTAAGTTTTCATTATTACTCCATAAGTTGTTGATTTGAAAAATTGAAGCTAATTACTATCCCTCTTCAAACTATTTTTTTGTTCAATTTTTAGCAGCGGATGAAGAAGGAAAAAATACCAACTAATTGAAAAGTTTGAATGGGAAAGTAAGTCCCTAATCACCTTTCATTTTTCTTTTGTGCATCACTTTTACATTTATCGCAATGGCGATCGCAATCCTCAATGAAGGCACCACCATAAATCATATCGCGAACTCAACTTCGTAACTATTGTGGGGTTAGTATTTTTGTCTCTAAAATTCTTCATGTCACATTTTAAATCAAGACCGTTAATGTTTTCATTGTTTGATGCATATAAGCTCTGCAGTATATATAATAACTATACTCGTTCTAATGGTAATTCGTTGAACATATGTTGATGGAACTAGTTTATAAGGTTATATATGTTGAAATTGGTGGAAGGGATTTATTTGTGGTTTAATTTGGTTGTTTTTGAATTAAATTTAATTGTTAAAACAAGTTGGCTTTCATGAATAAACAAAGGAAACTATGCCGAATAGTTTTGAAAATAATAAGCGTATTAAACATGTTTTGGTACTATATAACTATTTACTTTATCAACATACCCATGTTTTTCTCACTTTACTTATTCAATTGCATGGAAAAAACAGTATATATTGTAGTGGCCAACAACGAAAAAAGTGGTTACGGTTTTTATTTGGGTCGGGTCGCAAACCTCATAAGCTATATGAAAATATTAATTGCTAACGTATTACATTTTTGTTATATATTTGAAAATTTGTATACATAACTATTTTTCAATTTGCTCATACAAGTTGCAAGTTTTCATTATTACTATATAAGTTGTTGATTTGAAAACATTGAAGCTAATTACCATCCCTCTTCCAACTATTTTCTTGTTCGAATTTTGGGAGCGTATAAAGAAGGCAAAAAATACCAACTAATTGAAAAGATTGAATTCGGAAGTAAGTCACTAACTACCTTTCATTTTTCTTCGGTGCATCACTTTTACATTGACTTATTTACTTTTTAATGCTTATTTTCTTTCTTTTTTTACATCTGGTTTTGTCATGCCCATGGTCGTAGAGACATCGTATTGACTGTTTTGAACAATATTCTAGCATTTTTTTATGATAATATATGTTTCATATTTTGTTTGGAATATTTGAATAAATTTTTTTGTCTTATTAGTAGACAACTTTGGGATGTTTGAAGATACACTTTCTTCATTTTGTTTTGGGATCATTAGATATTATAGTACACTGATGACACATTTCTTCATTTTGTTTTGCAATGATTAGATATTATAGGATATAATTTTTCTTTGGCTGATTGAGAATTTCTTTGAGGGATATATTATAATACTAATGATAAGTACTTGGATATTATATGGAACTTAAAATATTTATGCTTTACAACAAAATGTTGGAATATAGTACGGAAAAAATTTAGTTAAATTCGTGATGTTTTCAAGTAAATGATTGACATTTGTGATAATATCTTAATATAAGATTCCCGACGCTTTTGAGGAAACATTCAGATAAAACCCGAAGTTTTTAAAAAAAGTCGCATTTATACCACAGGGCAGGGACAATTTCCAATGGTTAATAAACGTAGCAGGAAGCGTCGGGAAATGTCTATCCGACATTTTTAACAAACAACGCTTATTTCTCGACTATGGATACGCTGACATTTTTTAAAAACTTCGTCCAAACATCGGTATTTCTGTTTCCGACCTTTTTAGAGTTTATTCCTACATTTAAAAAATGTCAATAAATCTAAGTTTACTTGTAGTACTGAAACTTCAATGGAAAATTTTCCCATGTCGACCAATACCACACACATAACCAAACTGCACGTCGGTTAACTGACACACTCTTCAGTGAGCCTAAGTGAACATCTAATTGAAGGAAATAAAAGAAATGGAAAGAGGGGTCGTTCTAAAAATAAAGGGATGTCATTAGAAGGAAGATGTGATTATCGCAAGAAGGTCGCGAGAAGCAAACCTTCAAACGAGATGACAGTATATTACAGTCCCAGGTCACGCAACAGTCGCGTGAAGCCATCCATCAAATGGGGTGGACATGTCGCTCGAATGAGATAGGCATGTTATTCGAACGGCATGCCTAATAAATATTTATATCAACTTGCCCTTGTGCGCTGTCACGTTTTTTACCATTAGATCATTGGGATGTCAAGCCGAGATTATCCCAGATTGGGTAAAATGGTATTTTGGCCTTTAGGAGGGTTTTTATAACACTTATTTGGGCCATTTGTTGGGAGAAAATGTAAGAAGAGAGAGAGAGAGAGAGAGAGAGAGAGCGAGAGAGAGAGAGAGAGGAGGGAGGGTGGCCGTCCACCATTTTTGGATTTCTCTTCCACCTCCTCCCACCACAAACCACCATTCCTCCACCATACATCAACCATAAAAAACCATTTTCTTAGATTATTCCACTATATATGAACCATATACACCCATTTCAACCATTGTTGAAGTGGAGCTATGAATTTTGGAGAAGTCTTGGAGAATTTTTGGAGAAGATGATGGAAGCTCTCATGGAGTTTGAAGGGGTTCTTAGCTTGGAAGCACAAATGGAGCATTTTGGAGGATGCGTTTGGTAACCTCTTGAGGCCACCTTTGGAGGTGGGGATTGCTCCTCCTACACCAACACTCTTTCGACCATTTGGAGTTTTGGAGGTGGGAAAATCTATCATGAGTATTTAAGACTCTATTTGAATGATTTGTAGTCTTGTAGTTAGATTACACATTTGATTAAATGATGAAAGCATGTGTAGTAAATAATAAATATTTTCATGGAATAAAAATGTTGATAAAATATTATTTGTTAGAAATAAAGAATGAACAAATATTTCAAGGTCATGAAATATTAAAAGTTGGTATTTTATGAAAATGGTGTATTTTCTAAAAAAGATTGATCTAAAACATTTTATGAAATACTTTATTTAGGAAATAATGATTAGTTTTGTTAAACATTGGTGAAATACTTTTTTAGAGTTTCTTGCAAAAAAAATGTAAAATTTATGAAAATGGACATTTGTTGAGTTTGAAGAAATTAAGTGTCTTTTATACTTTGAAATATATTTTTTGCAAGTATGATAAATTTTAGAAACGAAATGTATGTTTAACCCACTAAAAGAATTTTAGGATTTAAAATACATCTTCTCATTTATATAAACTTGTAGTATTTTGTCAATAAATGTATAAAGAAGTGTAAAGAAGATTTTGTTGGGTTTAAACATGGAATAAAGAATAGTAGAAATTCTTGTCTTCAAAGTGTGTGAAAAAAGGGGTTAGAAGTGTGATAAGTATAAAGTTGCACGACTATATGTGTTGATAAAAAGAAATTATATTTTCTTATAAAAAGTAGTCTTCAAGTGTAATTGAATTTCTTGAATAAAGAAAGTAAAGAAATGACTAGTTTGGAACATGGTTAATAAAATGTATCATAAGTTTTAATGGTTAAATATTGAAAAGTTGGTGTGTATAACTTAATAGTGTTTTAAAAGATTGACACTTATGAAATTTGAAAAGAAATAATGAAATAAAGATGTTTCCAATTTAGAAGAATATTACTCTGAGGTTAAAAGGGTGTTAAGGTGTTAAAATACTTAAGAAGTTAGTATGTGTTACTTAATAGTGTTTTGGAGAAATTGACATTTGTGGAAATAGAGTAAATGATGAGTCTAGGAACAAATGGGTAAAATGGTAATTTTACTTAAAGTGGAATAGTTTATGAAATAAAATGTTGGAAACGGTGTTACACAAATTGGTCCTAAATGAATATGATTATTGGAATAAAATCAAGGTTAAAGTATAAAGGACATGAAATAGTAAATTTCAAATTGTAACACAAGTAGGGGTGAAACCTCGGGTTTTTGTCTTCGGTCGCGTAAAAGGAAATGTGGAATTATATGGACATATGTAAAATGTTAACACACATGTAAAGGAACTCGAATGACACCGGGATAATTAAGGAGGGCCCAGAGCCCTGGGGTGAAAGATCCAAAACAACTGGCCAGATCATATGGTGCACATAGCTGACTTTGTGGAGCCCGTTGAAGTACACAGTTATTGGAAGATTCCGAGACAGAATAAAGGAAAAAGGAACATGTCAAGAAATGGGTTGTGTAGTGAAAACATTTTAATACAGCCTAACTTGAATAAATTAATAAATGTGCAGGTAAAGGTTAAAATGGACATGTAGATGTGTAAATCGAATAATGTCCATAAAGCAAAGTAAAGGTAACGTAAGTGGGAAAATAGGAGGTTATGCGACCTAAGTGATTAAACACTTAATTAATACAATAGTGCCTTATAAAAGGTTTTTTAAGGACTAAATAAGTATTTTGTAACACGGTGAACACATGTGTTGAAATAGTGATTTTCAATGAAAATACTATTGTGGATTGGTTAAAATGACAAGGGTAATTTTGGTAAAGAAATGGTTTTCAGTCAAACTGAGTGTAGTTGTTTCAAGTATTTAACCTTGTGTGTTAAATAAAGTGAAAAATGCTAAAATAAGGAAAAGAAAGTTTTTTACAATATTAAAGTGAACTAATATCGATACTAAGGTTATCGGAAGTAAACTGTTTCATGCATTACGTATATATATATATATATATATATATATATATATGTATGTTTATATATGTATACAAAGTACTTGCATGTCCGCTCAGGCATAACGTATTATAGACTTCTTTCTGTCGTTCGATTCTATATTGTATCTGTATATTTCCCACTGAGCATTGGGCTCATTCCCTCCCTTTGTTACGATAGGTTGGGAGTGGTTTCATATTTTTCGAGCGTTATACAAGTAAGTACTCTATTTTATATTACGTTAGTAGCTCTGTATGCTTGGACTTTCTTCCCTCATGTAGTTTAATTTGAATCTGGAATCGCATGCTAAACAAGTGAAACGTTAATTAAACAAAACTGAACTAGCAACATTATATAGGTTATTTCACTACACTTCACACCTAACGCTTGGGATAGACCGGGTTGACTACGGGTAATCCATAAATCCTGGCCGAGGCGTTACATCTTTTGTTCTTTTTTCGTCCTGATTTTATTTATCAAAAGATAAAAACTATTAATATTTTTAGCAATTTTTCATCCCAGATTTTATTTGTTAGAAAATAAAAAACTATGTTTTCCATTTTTTTTCCTTCCATCTTTTTATTAATAAATTATTAAAATGAGTTTGTATTAAATAGAAAAATGAGTTAGTGATAAAGTTTTGAGTTTACATTGAGTGGGGAAAATAGTTTTAAGAGAGTATTTAAAAAATATATAAAATAATTTATTGATTATACATTAACGAGGTGAGTGGACGAATTACATGGGTGGAAACAAAAAAACTCAGATTTTTAAATCCTAAACATTAATTAACTCCAGTTTCACATGTAACACGTACTTTATATTTTTTTTATACAAGAATTATTTACTCACACTAAGTAAATTATTCTAATTAATAGAAAAACACAAACCCACTCATATCTCCTGCTATTATATTTATCGAAAACTACAGTTATTATTTCAACTTTATAATCAATCCTCTATTGTAAAATAAAAGGGACACAATAGAGAATTTAGAGGGACGGAGTCTTTCATTTTATTTATATATCAATAAAGGGGTATGACCCATATTTGTTGTATAAAATAAGGTAATCTAATATACCCTGTACTAATTGCGAAATACCAGTGGACTGAAATACAAGTGTATATCGACTTAAATAAACATTTTATAACACTTCCCTTTGAAATTACACTATATCCACAATTCAGTTATTGTTGCCTCATTAAAAACTTACTAAGAAAAAATCTAGTGGGAAAAAACCAATGTGAAGGAAAAAGAGTACAACTTTTGTGGTCATTGAATCGGTGTTGGATATGCTTAGTGTTGCCTCGTTAAAACCTTTGACTGAAAACTCAATGGGAGAAAATATAAAAGGAAAAATAGTATAATGCGCATATGTAAAAAATATAATGTTCTTAGATTCTCCCCCTGATCAACTTCTCCAATGAATTGATACTCCCTCTGATTATGATATTTCTCTGATGATTAAGTCAATGCATATCAGTCTCATACATAACCTTTTGAAATGTTGCTTTGACATGGTGAATATATTTGATTGGCTGTTAATTCAATTTAATTTTTCTTTATAAGCTCGAATTTAATAAGCCTTGGGTGAAGAGGGATGAACATATCACTTTATCAGATTTATATTACTTCAATAGTATAACTCTTTGGCATTTTATGTGTTGTATAAATCTTATTGAGTTCATGGGTGTAGAAGAACTGAAATCTGTTCATAATATCTCCTTTAATGTATCCTTTTTTAGTGTAGACTATATAAAAACTATTTTCTTCATAAGTAGTAATAGGAACATATGTTGTTTGAGGCAAGTCATAAGTGCTTTGGTTGTATACTAATCATATGTGTCTAGTCTAGATAGAGCATATTTGGATATTTTGCATTTCAATTGAGCTCTTTAAGAGCACATCCATTTAAGGAAATTTTCATTTCAATTGAGTTCTTCAAAAGTACATCCATTCAAGGATATTTTTTCATTTCAATTGTGCTCTTATAGAGCACACCCATTAATTATGTTTTATAATGGCATATTTTCATATATGATTATTTTCATACCCTTCCCTAGACAAATATTTACTAACATGGTTGTACTTATATCCATTTGGATTGGCTGTTGTACAATGAACTTCTTAGTGCATTTGAGTACCCACTCCTTATCTTGACTTCAGGCAAAGAAAATCCTTCTAGGATATTTATTTTTGTTTTTTTCTAAGTTCCGTATATATAACATGTTATAATATACACGAGTCTCATATATTATATTTCAAAAAAATTGCTAGGCTAGTTTGATATCTGAAAAGTATATACGGCCTTGACATGATGGTATGCTTATATATAATCAATTTTGGTTTCTTCAGGAAACCTTGCACCATAAATCATACATGTTTTAGTGAGTTTTAACACTTCATGTGCTTATAAACACCCATTCATAAACTTCAGGGTTAACATGCTTTCGAGTTTACTATAGGTCCAAATACACCACTTATATTAGGAGACTTGAATTATGCCATCATGGTTTTTTTTAATTTTGGCCAATATATTCTTTGTCAAGATTCATTTATAGTACATGGATTTTTAGTATCATTTCCCTTTCATTTTCCTATAGCTACAATATATATAATTATATCATCGATGATTATCTTTGTTGATCCTACATTTTTATTGTATACGTATTACCTTTGCCAACTTCATGGGCTTTATAGTCATTTTGGGGACTTGTGTATTTTCATATACAATAACATCTTATGGGATTTTAGAGAAAATGGATATTTTGTTCATAACCTCTTTTGGAGTATTATGTATAACATATTCTGGAGCGTTATTTAGGCGTGATTTTATTTAACCTCCACTTTTGGGGAGTCAAGTAATTAGGACCTATAGGTTTGCCATGCTTCTGGCGTGTAATAAATTTATTTTTTGACGAATTTATTTTATCCTTCTGGGACAATAATTTTGGCAAGCACATTTGCAACTAGTTCATGTGATATTTGAAGTTTCAATATAATGTTTTCACTTCATTTTCGCATTGAGCGATACAGAAGATTATATGAGACAATGTGGAAGTATTCCACAATAATTTATGTCGTTAGTTAGGAAGGGGCCATTCTTTATGTATAATTTGTATTTTTGGTATGTTCTATACTCCCTCTAATGGCGAGAATAGTTTCTCATCAAAATAAAATTCCACAAATACTATAAACATTATATTTGTAAGGACAAATTTCCAATTGAGTTAATTTGTTTGTAATTGACTTAATTCTGAACAAAACTTGTTTCAGTCATAGATAGATTTTTACTTGTCACGATTCCCACACAGTCTATGACGTGTTGTTTTGAAGACTTAACGGACAAGCTTCAAAGATAGATCATGTCGAGTTTATTTGTGCACGTTTCACTTCTTTATAACATATTTCATTTCGAGTATCTCTTAAGTATGAATGTATAATGTTTATGGGACTCGGTAAATATGTTTTAAGGATGTTGTTTTCATTAAAAATGATTTTAAAAGGTTTTAACTTCGTTTATATTTAGATAAATACGTTTTAGAGTCGTGTAGATATTTTCCTTGAGTTTTGGAGGATCAAACGACATCTATAGTCGTTCTAACGACATGTGGAAGTCGTTAAAATGACATCCTTATCTCATTCAAATGAGATCTGCATGTTCGTTCGAATGACATGCCAATATCTTTCTAACAATGCACCAACTTAATGTTTTTTATTTAAGCCATTTTTTGCTCAGAATTTAGAGGTGTGCAGAACCAAAATACATAACAAAAACCCTTCATTTTTTATGCACTTGTTTCCAAAGTTAAAAACATCCTTTTTGTTTACAATATACGAGCATTCATAACCATTGTGTTTAGAGATCTTGTGTTTGCACCATTGGTTTATTCTTCCATCATTGAAGAACTCATTTTCGTGTTGTGGACTCCGTACGTGATGATTGCAGTGAAGAAATGGTGGAATCCGTATACTGAATCATAGATGGTTATCGTAACTATATTATTGGAAATCGAGACATATATGGACTCGTGTGTTGTGGACCTGACGTGGAAGGATTTCTGTGTTGCAGTGTGGAGGAGCAGTTGAAGCATAGAAGAGCGTCAGGACTTATGGGGGATCGAGTCATTGAGTATGTCTATCATCTGTACTTTGTAATTCCGTATCATAATGATTATCTAGCTTGAGTTGTCCGATGTTTTTTCCCTTAGTGTTTTCCTCGTACATCAACGTTGTGTGTGCTTGTGGACTTGAATATATTTATCTTTCTTAATCTTACCTAGATGCATGCCTAGGATTAACAAGATAAAAATGGGTAACAATAAAATTGGTTCACAAGCTTGGTGCATATTAAAATTGGAAAAAGGGTTTTGAAAAGGAAAATTATTTTCACCTAAAGGACACAGAGAAATGGGACCACTACTGTACTTATCAATGGTTCAATATAGGGTGAATCTTAAGAACCATATATACCTTTGTGATAGATATCATTTTCATTCACCTATTATGAAAAACAATTAAGGTGACCAAAATGATCATTATATAATAATAAATAATTGAACTATGGAGCTTTCAGCTCATGACAAAGTGCAATTTTACAATGTTAAATACTGTATAGTATAACCCCTTGAATAATGTAATTATTATATGATAGTGTAATCTTCTAGCTTCTAACTCTAGAAGTAACGCAAAATTACTTTTCATTGTTTATTTCAATATGGTACCCATGTATACTGATGCCCATAAAACAAATAAAATTACTTCAGGAATTTCTTTCATACAACTCATCGCATATTTATGGGAGGGTACAAAATAACAGCATAACATAGGCTCTTCTGTAGCCTTAGGTTTAATTATGGTTGAAACCTTTACTATATTACAAATCAAGTCAGAAAAACTTTTTTTTTTCATAATAGCATGAATTATTCAATAACTTCTAGACAAATGTCATCACATGATTATTGTTCACAATTGCTATTTTTAATAGTCCAGGCTGAAATATAGAGATTCTTTAGAATAAAATAATATGTTTTATGATTAAGCTTTTGTTGACCAAATTTTAAGAAGTGAAAGTAATTACAAAAATAATAACAGATAAGCATTCGATATTCAAAGAATAGGACAGATAATAAAAACTTTGTCGATTAAAGTTTAAAACTTTAGTTTAATAACTGATAAATCAAAAGTTCATAATCTTATGATATGTGAGAGACTTCAGAATTGAAATTAAGAAACTTTAAGTTTGTAATATATAACTAGGGAAACTAAAATAATTATGACAAAAATTTCGTTTCGAAAAGTCATGAGAACTTAAGGTTCTCTATTTAATGTCATATGTATATGGATCTCCATGTTCATATAAATTATTAAATGAAAACCTAGGACTTCAGGTCCTATATTAAAATAACTCACAAAATGTCTAGTGAGAATTGATATAAAACTTCAAGTTTTTATCATTTGTATGTGAAAACTTCTGGTTCACACAAATAACTGAACTTCAAGTTCAAAATTACTAATTTTGAATGATATTAAATTCTTTACCCTTTTGTATCAAAACTCGAGATTTGATTAGGGGGTAAAAATGTTAGAGAATCTTCCAAATAAGTGCCAAATAATTTTTATTAACTCCCACTAATAATAATCCATCTTTTTTAATAAAAAAATAAGGGTTTAATTTTTCACATTCTCTTCAAATCCCCAAGGCTCCAATGTATATTAAACAATTAGAATGTGAAAAAGAGTTAACATTAAATACAATTAAAAGTAATTTAATACTCAAACGAAGCGAAAGGTCAAGAGATATAAATTTAATGGTGAAACCATTAATGGGATAGTTAAGGACATTTAACCATTAATAGAGTATCTACAAAGATATATCATTTAATAAAGAAAATGAAAAGTCAAAAAGTTGAAAATTTGAAAAGATACGTTTCAATACTCAATTTAATTTAAAATTAATCCTAAAAAATATTTTTCGGAGCTTCAAGTCCAATTAATAAATAATTATTTTTAGAACTTTTAAAATCCGTATGCTGTTGTGGGGACCTAAATAACTGACTAGGCCCAATTAATGACCGAACAACCAACCAAGCCCAACAGGATGCGGGCACATCCATCCCAACTACTCAAAGAAATCAGAAAGCATATTTGTCACGTGGATAAATATGAACATTTATCACATGAGTATTGATAAGCTTAAACGGTTACCAACAATCTCAGATGAGATATTCAGGAGTCACCACATAGGCTAACAACAAGATGGGGGAGTTCCTTGTATAAATAAGCCACTTTACACTACTATAAGTGTAACCCACACCCTAGGGTCAAAGGGGATGTAGTTTTTAAACTTGAAAGAATTTAATACAATAACGGTGACCTCTCTATGGACGTAGGAAATTTGCTGAACCACGTACATATTTGTGTTGTGTGATTGGCATCTCATTATTTTATTCTTTAATTTATTTCTCGATCCATTTTCATTGTGATTAATTCGCACTCACAATTGGTGCCGTTTGTGGGAACAAATCACCTCCAGTTGGAAGAGAATACCCACCTTCAATGTTGACTAGGAGAAGTGAAGAGATAACTCCACCCCGATTGAAAGAATCTCGCTCGAACCACCAGCCCTCAGATGATCAAGACTCACAATCGAGGAAGGAGTGCCAAACGCGACCAAGGATGTTTAGATTGTGAAAGTTATCAAACAAGGCCCCACAAGGATGACATGCGAAGTCTAGTTCAAAAGGAGATGGATTAACACCGTGCTAACCATGGAGAAAGGTCCACAAAGGATCTATCAAGGAGAGTTCTCATCACTCAGAAGAAGTATCATTTCTCAAGGGCAATCGAAGAGGGGGATTCCCAAAAGAAGTTAACAATCCCCTAGTATAAGATCTACGATGGTAAGACTTATCCCATAGACCATATTAGGCAATATAGACATGCTATGACTTTTTAGAGTCATAATGCCTCGCTGATGCACCGTATATTCCCCTCTAGTGTGGGTGACATCGCCCAAAAATGGTTTGAAAGACTGCCTCACCGGTTCATCAAGAGTGTCAAAGTGCTTGCCAAACCCTTCACTTCTCGATTTATCACCAGCATCGCTCACCCTAAGATAATCGATTCACTGATTATGATGAGAAAGACGCCACAAGACTCTATGCGAGTATGCCAATCACTATTGGGAGGTCTTCAATGAAGTGGAGGACTGCTCGGAGTAGGTCGTCGTAGCATCCTTCAAAATAGGTCTACCCCCTACATCAATGTTGTAACAATCCTTTACCAAAAATGATGTTGATAATATTGATGATCTCATGTCACGAATTGAGAAGTATGCCAAGGTGCATCTAAGGCTGGTCGTACCAAGGCAAGCAAAGGGGGCGACAAAAAGAGTAATCTAAAGAAGGGGAATAAAAAGAAGAATGATACCAAAAATAGGGGAAAGATAGATTCCTCCAAGGTGATCAAAATAGTTTGAAGAAGCCGATCTACAAGATCCTAGAAAAAATAAAAGATCAACAGTTCGTCAAGTGGTCAAGGAAGATAGGAGGATATCCGATCAAAAGGAACAACACGCTTCATTGCGCATTCCATATATAAGGAGTCCACAAGAGCCAAAATTGTGAGGCACTCAATGCCAATCTGGAAGAGTTATCCCACACTGGGCACCTGAACGAGTTTATTGAAAAGAAGTCTGAACAAGTCGCAGCAAATGGAGACTAGAAATCGAGCTAGGTACTAGGTGATGACATGGGACTCAAGTTAGCCATCATACATGGAGCGATTGACCTCAAGCAAATCCAAGGTAATGTTTTCGGATGGAAATAAAAAAAAGTTATAGTTGTAATGGAATGTTTTTAGATAGATTTTGCTAAAATTAAGGTTGGCATGCACCGGAGAGTAGAGGATGCCGAATACAATAGGCACATCATCTTCACAGAGGATGACCCCATTGGGGTACGAACCCCACACCACGACGCGCTAGTCATCATTCTTAGAATCATTAACTGGGACGTAGACCAATTACTAGTGGATTAGGGCAGCTCTTCAGAGGTGATGTACCTGGAGCTCTTTCGAAAACTCAAGTTGAAGATATCCGACCTCAAGGAGGCCACTGTCCCCCTGGTCAACTTTATGGGGAAGATGACGATGCCACTAAGAAAAGTGGTCATCCCAGTGAGGGAATGCAATACTTCAAAACTCATAAAGTTTTAGTGGTTGATATAGATTCACACTATCATGTCATTCTAGGCAGAGGATGGCCTAAAGCTATGAGAGTAGTCCCTTCCACCTACCACCAGAAGCTAAAGTGCATCACTGACAAGGGAATAATAGAGAAAAGGGGCGATCAAGCCCTTGCTCGAAAGTGTTACATCACTACCATTAGGCCCAAGAATGAAAAGAAGAAAGAGAAGTAAGTAATTCCGGAGGTAACCCTGGATAGGGACACTCCATCCAAATAGCTATTATGGCTCGACCGACCTGGGGTGGATGAAGGGTCATTGAAAACCTGGAGGAGGTTATTTTTAACAAAGCCTGATTGGAGAGAATTGTTTAGATCGAAATAAGCATAATCGACCTTGAAAGGGAGGAATTAATTGCCTTCATAAAATGGAACTTTGATATGTTTGCATATGAACCATACAATCTGCCAGGAATTGATCCCACAGTTACCTATCATCAGCTCCATGTGGACCCAATATTCAAGACGATCATGCAGAAAGCCCACCGAACAACGCCTCAAAAGGCAAAGGCGGTAAAGAAGGAAGTAGAGAAACTTATGGAGGTAAGGTCCATTAAAGAAGTTCAATTCTAGGGGTGTCTTTCAAATTGAGTCGTGGTCTATAAAAGTAATGGGGGACAAAGAGTCTACATAGACTTCACCAACCTCAACAGAGCCTATCCCAGGGATAACTTCCCTCTGTTAAAAATAGACCAGCTATTTGACGCTATAGCAGCCCATGAGAGGATGAGTTTCTTGGATCCTTTCTCATGGTACCATCAGATCCCTTTGTTTGGTCATGACCAAGACAAAAATTCATTTATTACACCAGTTGTATGTATTGTTATAAGGTCATGCTGTTTGGCCTCAAGAATGATGGAGCTATATATTAGAGGTTAGTCATAAAGACGTTCCAACACCAAATGGGAAAGAACATAGAGGTGTACATCGATGATATGCTTGTCAAGAGCACGAACAAGAGCGACGATCTCTAAGACCTAGCCAACACATTTGAAATCCTTAGGCGCTATCGATGGAAACTTAATTCTAGTAAGTGTTAATTTATGGTCCAGTCAGGAAAATTTCTAGATTATCTGGTCAACAAGAGATTGATTGAGGCTAACCCATATCAGATAGAAGCTATCAATAAGGTCTATCCGCCAAAGACATTACATGAAGTCTAGAAGCTCACTAGAATGTTCGCAAGACTTAACTTCTTCATTTCAAAGTAGTCAGAGCGCTGCCAACCATTCGACTCAAGAAGGAAAAAGCACTCACCTAAAATGATTAGTTCTCCAAGGCCCTAGAGGAGAAAAAATCCTACCTCAGTAAACCTCCATTGATGGCGATCCCTAATTAAAGGGATCCTCTTTACCTTTACCTTGCAGTATCAGACTATACAGTTAGCTCAGCCTTAGTTTGCAAAAGAAAGGTGAAGCAGTTTCCTATTTACTACACCAGCCAGATGCTCTTGAATGTCGATCAATGCTACTTGCCTCTAGAGAAGCTGATTTATGCATTGGTAATCGCTTCACAAAAGTTAAAGCAATATTTCGAAGCCCATTCAATCACTATAATTACCTCTTTCCCCCTTAAAGATGTCCTTTGCCAGGTTGAACAGTGTGGACGAATGGCAAATAGGTCGTTAGATTTTGGGAGGTTCGATATTCACTTCTAACCAAAGAAAATAATTAAAGGAAAAGTTTTGACCAAAAACATCACAAAATTCACTGAGGATGGTCCCCCTAACCAACAACTGGATGATAATTAAGAAGTTGGATGCTACACAAACACACCCAAGGAGAAAGTTGGATTGTGTATGTTCATGGTCCTTCCAATATAAATTGGGTCGGTGTGGGCATTGTCCTTGTAACTCCAGAGAATTCTATGATTAAGAAAATGATCATACTAGAATTTGACGCCTCTAATAAAGAGGCTTAATATAAGGCTCTCATCTATGGACTTCACAAAGCACGTCTGCTCGGGGAAAAAAGATGACATATTGGCAGCGTCATACTAATCAAGTCAGTGGGGATTTTAACGCCAAATATAACAGAATGTGTATTGAGATTCCAACTTGGTGTCTAATCAATTCAGTGAGGATTTCAACACTAAAGATGACAGAATGGCATCCTACCTTGTAGTCGTACACATACTAGTTATAGAGTTCAAAGAAGTTCACATTCAACACTTCCCCCGAGGGCATAACAGTTATATTGATGCTCTAGTATCACTAAGCTCAGTAGTGGACTTAGATTTGAGGAAAACCATTGAAGTGGAATTCCTCACCAATCCCAGTATTGATAAAACATCATCCCCGAGCACGTCCTCTACATAAACAATGGTCCTAGTTAAATAGACAACATCATTGTGTATTTGCACAACGAGACACTACCAATCGACAAGAAATTGTCTCATCAGGTCAGAGTCAAAGATGCACATTTTTACTTAAACCCTGATGGAAATCTTTACAAAATATCCTTCACAGGCCCCTACCTCCAGTGCGTACACCCAAAAGATGTTGAGAAAGTTCTCTACAAAACTCCATGATGGAATATGGTGAAGTCACACCGTAGGAAGATCCTTGGCATTTTGAGCAATCAAATAAGTCTATTGGTGGCCATACATGAAGAAAGACACAAGTATTTATGTTCGGAAGTGCAAGAAGTGCAAAAATATCTCTCCTATGGTTCAACAATTGGCTAACGATTTGAGGCCTTAACCAGCCCATGGCCATTCGCACAATGGTGGTTGGATATCGTGGAACCACCACGTACCGTACTTGAGAATTGTAAGTATTTTCTAACCGGCATAAATTATTTCACCAAGTGGGTAGAGGCAGAACTGCTGACCAACATCAAGGAAGCCGATATTATAAGGTTCACCTAGAATAGTATCTTAACACGCTTTGAGGGTACCAAGATCCATCATAACTGATCACAACACACAATCCGAGAATGATCCCTTTCATAATATCTACAAAAGTCATGGAATCAATCATCACTTCAGCTCAGTAGCATACCCTTAAAGCAATGGTTAAGCAGAAGCTTCTAACAAAACGATGCTCGATGGCCTCAAGAAGAGGTTAGAAACAGAGAAAGGTGCTTGGGTGGATAAGCCTCCTCATGTTCTTTGGGTATATAGTTCCATGCCTAGGTGACGAACTAGGGAAATGCCTTTCACAATCACATATGTAATGGAAGATATCATACCACTTGAAGTTGGTCTCCTAACCATGAGAATGAAGATGGTCGACCAAGGACTGCATGACATTGTCTTTCGCACTAAACTTGAACTGGCCGACGAATAAAGAGAGTAAGCTACAATAAAGTTGGCCTCATATCAATTACCATTAGCAGTGCAGTAAAACAAAAGGGTCAATCCGAGGAATTTATAGATAGGAGACTATATCCTTAGGAAAATTCTCGACAATGTCGTAAGGTCGTCGGAAGGCAAACTGGGGCCCAACTAGGAGGGACCGTTCAAAGTTACCAGATATGATCTACAAGGAGCTTTTCACTTGGAAATAATGGAGGGCAGAGATACCAAGGGCATGGAATGGTACCAACCTCAAGAATTTCTAATTTTAGTCTTCTTATGTCTCATCACATTAGTCGACGCAAATTTTCATTTCAAACTTATGTTGTTCGTAGTTTTATTTTAGTAATGAATAAATAAAGGCCATTTCATCCATATTGTGCTCGAATATCTGAAGATTGCACCACTAATTCATATTATTTCTTAAGTAACCGGCACATACTTGGCGTTTAATCTTTGAAAGATGTCGACCATACGATGAGGATATATGACTTTAATTCAATTGCAATGGAAGTGTTGCATCTTATAATTAAAACCAGAGTTTATAAGTCCTTGTCATAACTAACACAAGAAACCTCACGACTTGATCAAGCAAGACAAAAAGTCTTACGTGCTAGGGATCTCTAGGTAATAAACCAAGTTTTCTTGGTCGACTGAAACCTTGAACGGGTGGATTGCCCAAAAGAGAGTGTCACACCACAACCTAAAAGCTAAGGAAGATAGGATAACACATGCAAAGGCATATTGGATTGGAAAAATGTAACAATAATTGGTAACGATTTTTTTCATTTGGTAATGGCAGAAATTACAAAACATGCCAATGACATGACAAATTACAAAGAATACAAAAAATACACCACGTTTTATTATCGACGAGACAAAAACTATTCTATTTTCATCCTCTGAGAATTTTCAAGATTAGGAGAATATTCATCATCGGTATCGTGGTCCACAAGGTACTCATTAGGCAGTTGAAGAGGGATTGCATCCAAATTGACCCACTCTTAAGGAGGTCGTCAGTACGCGGAGAAATCTACGTGGTACATGTACCACAACTGATGAAAAAAATAATGCCACTTAAGTTGTTTAAAAGGTTTAAGACAATTTAAATGTCTCCCAATAGTTTGTTTGAGAAACTCTTTTTTTAACAAAACAAGAACTAACACAAGATGTGTATAAAAATTATGAATGAGATATTTCAGTTATTAAGTATCCAAGTTTTGAAAAACAAAACTAAATAACTTCTAAATCATCACACAAGTAGCAGGTGATAAGAGGAAGATGAAATATGCAAGAACACAAGATTTTAACGTGGTAAAACCCCACTCAATTGGGGAAACATCCACGGAGGTCTTTACACCTAAAAAAATCCACTAAAAAGAATATAGGTTATAAGCTATATAACAAACTAAACGCAGAATCAGACCTATTCTAAGTCAAGAAAATATACCAACTTCATTAGGTTATTCTGACTTCTCTCAAGGCTCTGATGTTGAAGTTAGTCTCCCAGCATTGTTCCTCTACCCCTTTATATCTTTCAGTCGACTCTAAAGTCAATGATCTCTCTACCAACACTTCTTTAGTGTTTTAGTGTGAATGGTGTAAGTGGTGAAGTGCCTAAATACATGCCTGCAACACAGACACACACACACACACACACACACACACACACACACACACACTTATACAGACAATATACCTATCAAATTACAGATTTCGTTCTAAAATGCAGATATGATTTCTAAATCTTAGTTTGTTTGAAAATCTCACACTTGTAATCTTTATTTATATCCACAGATCTCGACGGAACCTTGCTATCAAAAGGACCAAGGTCCTAAACACCTTCTTTATTTTATTTACACAATTATTTCACAAATTGTGAAATATAAGTATGAAAGTGTAAAACCCCATTAAAGATCTTAACTAGATCTAAGTCTGATTTTTCTCAGAAACTAGAAACAGAAAAATATTTTTTGGTTCGGGTTTTAAAATAAAGATTTAAGAGTAAAACAACCAAAAAATGAAAATTTCATGAAGAAAGAAATCAAACTAAGTATGAATATGTGTTTTGTATCACACACAGTTCAGATCTAGACTTTCTATGAAGAGAAAATGAAATACAAACTTCGTGATTTAGTTGGACAAGAGATTAAATACTAGAGAGGGTGGATCTTCACATGATCGAACACACTCAAACTCATAAGGGTTTTTTCTGAGGAAAATTTTCAAGAGTTTGATTTATGGTTTATTTTCTCTCTCTTTTTCTTTTCTCTCTCCTCCACCTCTCTCTCTCTCATTTTATCTCAAAACACAACTGCGCCAAAGATTGTAAACGTATAACACTCGATCTCTATTTATACACCCAAGAGAAAGATCTAGAAGGGTTGGTTGAAACCAACGGATGAGATTGATTTTCACTTAACCGATGTAAATATAAGGGTTGAGTGTGCACCGCTTTTAAACAAGCTCTCATTAGTTATCTCAGTCGACACAAGGATTGATCCAATTACACGCATGCCATTGATTAACAACGATCGAATGAACATGATTGAAACTTAAGGTTGTGAGGGTAAACAATCACAGATATAATGGGTAACTAGCTAACACGTGTAAGGCAGGGATCAAACCAAAAACGAATATTTTAGTTTTAAAAAATTCCATTTTGCATAACACAATTAGTGAAAAACGTCGCTAATGCCATTTAACACAAGGTTAATCTGTATAAGCAACTCCGAATGTTTGTTGGAGAAACCCTTTTCTTTTGAAAATAAAAATTATAAACAACATTTGTTTACAAAGAAACTTATGTACGAGAGTAATTAAGATTGTGTAATCAATTTATAAAACTAAGGCAGTTTCAAAAATTCAGCACACTTATAGAATGAGATGAGTAGATGAAGATAATCAACACAATGATTTTAACGTGGTAAAACCTCTCCCAACAGAGGAAACATCCACGGTGACTTCTAAGTCACAAAAGCAAAAATCCACTAATAACAAAAATTAGTTACAAACTATACAACATGCAAGCACACAAATCAACCTATTCTAAGTTTAGGAATATACCCCCTTGGTGTCCTTCTAACTTCTCATAGATCTGATTTGTTGATGATGTTCCTCCAGTTTGCTAACTTCCTTTGCTTTAGTTTCTTTACGTCGACTCAATGATTTCAGATCTTAAACACAACACTTCCAGTGTAGTAGTGTGTTAAGTGTTTGTGTAGTGATTCCTATACACATGCATGAACTCACACACACTTAGATTTACAAGCAGTCCTAGTAAATTACATATAAAGTCTATATGCAGTGATTTTAGTTTAGTTCTTTCTCACAGAACTCAAATCCTTTTGACCTTTAAAGATAACCCAGATTCCACGGAGATCTTGCTTTAGAAATCGGTCAAGACCTTTCTCAATCTCTTTTGAAAATATTTATGAGATTGAAAACCCTCCAAGTGTGAATCCAACTAGGTCAGGATTAAGTTTCGTAAGAAAAGAAACCAGAAAACATTTTCAAAACCAAATCAGTAAGATTTTCTTAAATCAAGTATAAAAATGCAGATCTAGTGAAAATGTAACATATGGTATGTAGATCTAACGTTTCTATGAAAGAGAAACTAGATCTTCACACAAATGTTTAAGTTGTGTACAAGATCTAAAGATCAAGAGGTTACAGCAACACAAGAACAAACCACTCTCTCTCACAAACACTCAGGATGTGTTTGGGGTTGAATGTACGAAGGTTTGTTTCTGAGAAGATGAACTGTTTAGGGTTAGGGTTAGGGTTTGGCTAACAGGTTTCCCTTTCTCTCTCGCTTCTCTCTTTTCTTTTCTCTCTTCTCTCTCACTTCTCTCTTCTCTCTTATTTTTTTTTTCTCAGGAAGACGAATGCCCAAAAGTTCTCTAAGGCTGAGAAGTGGAGGGTATATATAGGGCTGAGGGAAGGTTCTGGATGCTCGAGGCAAATCAAGGGCTGAGTTCAAATCATGCCATCTTTGACTTGATCCAAAGGTTATAAAACAGCGGTGGTTTAAGATGGTTCTGATTGGTTCAAATGGATAGCACCGGGATTAACCAAGAACACATGCAGACCCTTGATTAGAAATGATCCAACGATCATCAAACATCCATCCAGCCCTCTTACATAATAAACACAAATACATTCACCCGGAGGATGACACGTGTTGGCTTGTTAGTGGCTCTCACACGCGCATCAAACTAATTACAAAACATCACCCTGAAGTCTCTAGCGCTTTGAGATCGTACCCAACCAAACATTTCAGTGAAAAATGAAGTTTCCAAAATAGTATATTAACCTCACAAACTTTATAATCCCATTTTATTAATAAAAACATTTATTAAAAAATATTTAAAAAATGTTTAAAAAGGTTTAAAATTATTTAAAAATTCCCAAAAAATATAAAAGCTCCAATTCAAGGGGAATTAAACACACACTCAATTTTAAGCAAAATGAACACATGTATGCACTTCTAATTGTGTGTAGTGTGATTCATTTTATACCATCATGGATCATTGAAGAGGATTAGAGAGATAGGTTCTGGGGCTTTTTGGATTCTAAGATAGACAACCAATTTTGTCAATATTTCCAAATTAGTTGAGCACTTATACAATGTAGACTTAAGAAAGTCAAAGGTATAAGGTGCTTCAATCTCCCCATTTGGAAATATGAGACAAAATCTCCTTTGAGTTAGCTTAAAACTCGTAGGGAACAAAAAAAAAAAAAAAACTAGTCCTATACAAAAGATTCTATCTACCCATTTCCTAGAAATTCAAAAATTACATAACTCAACTATTTACAAATTTTTACCCTAGAAACGGTAGACAATCAGTAGAAGAGATTCCTGCAAATATGCACACTAAGATCAAGCAGTTTAGATGAAATGTGAACAAAAAATGAACGCATAAAACTCAAATTTCTCCCCCATTTTGTCTCAAATGGACAAAGGGTAAAACTTAAGGTCTTAAGAGTTTAATCAGCGCATACCATGCCTATAGAATTTCGCAAATACAGAAATCTGTTATAGTCTAAAGGTTTAGTGAACATGTCTGCAAGTTGCAGATCAGTAGGCAAGTAATGAATTTCTAATTCCTTAGTTTCAACAAGTTCGCGAATAAAATGATGCCTTATTTTAATATGTTTAGTTCGCGAGTGTTGAACCGGGTTTTTAGATATGTTAATGGCGCTTTGATTGTCACAATACAATTGTAATTGATCTTCTTTAATCCCATAATCACTTAACATCTGTTTGATCCATTACAATTGAGCACAGCAACTTCCTGCTGCTATATATTCGGACTCAGCCGTAGATAATGATGTGCAATTCTGTTTTTTACTACTCCAACCAACTAAATTATTGCCGACATAATAACAGGCACCTGATGTACTTTTACTATCATCAGTACAACTGGCCCAATCAGCATCAGTATACCCTATGATGGTGCTACAGGTATCCTTAGTGTACCTAAGTCCAAGATTAAGAGTGCCTTTTATATACTTTATTATACGTTTTACACTAGATAAATGGCTCTCTTTAGGGTTATTCTGGTAACGAGCACACAGACATACAACATACAGTATATCTGGTCGTGAGGCAGTTAGGTAGAGTAGGCTACCAATCATACTACGGTAAAGTGTGGAATCAACAGACTTACCATTTTCATCTTTGCTTAATTTAATGGTAGTACTCATAGGTGTTTTGGCAACTTTAGCATTCTCTAAGCCAAATTTCTTAACAAGGTCTAAGGCATACTTGGTTTGAGAGACAAATAAACCATCAGAATTCTATTTCACTTGAAATCCTAAGAAAAGTTGTAGCTCCCCCATAAGGGACATGTGAAATTCCTTATGCATACTAGCAGAAAAGGATTTAACTTCTGAGTTTGAAGTTGACCCGAAAATGATGTCGTCTACATAGACTTGGGCTATAATAATGTTTTTGTCAAAATGTTTGACAAAGAGAGTCTGGTCATTTCCTCCTCTCTTAAAACCCTTATCCAACAAAAAGTTGGAAAGGCGTTCATACCAAGCTCTAGGAGCTTGTTTTAAGCCATACAAAGCCTTTTTTAGACGAAAGACATGGTTAGGATATTTAGGGTCAATGAACCCTTTGGTTTGTTCTACATATGTTTCTTCGGACAGAATTCCATTTAGGAAAGCAGATTTGACATCCATTTGATACAGTGTGAATTTTAAGTAACATGCTATGGCGAAAAGAAGATGAACAGATTCAAGACGAGTGACAGGGGCAAATGTCTCGCTGAAATCTATCCCTTCTATTTGAGAGTATCCTTGAGCAACTAGTCTAGCTTTGTTTCTAAGGATTACCCCATTTTCATCAGATTTGTTCTTGAAAATCCAACGTGTTCCAATAACATTTTTATTTTGAGGCCGAGGTACAAGATACCAGACATCGTGAATGACAAATTGTAAAAGTTCTTCCTACATAGCAGAAATCCAGTGTGTGTCATTCAATGCTTCATTAACATTTTTCGGTTCCACAAGGGAGACGAAACATGCATAATTAGCATAATTTCTTAACTGGGATCTAGTACGAACTGGCTCATTAGGATTACCGACCACGTTGTCAATGGGATGATCTTTAGAGACCCAGCCAGGTACTTCTGGACTCTCAATAGGTAATGAGTCATCTATTTCTGGTGAATCAGTTTTGAAATCATTTTCAGATTCAACCACAATAGGTGATTCAGATATCTTATTTTCGACAATAGTATCGCTTACAATTACATTTATCGATTCCATAAGGGCCTTAGTACGCAGATTGTATATACGATAAGCACGACTATTTGGGGAGTATCCTAAGAAGATGGCTTTATCACCACGAGTTTCGAATTTAGACAGATGTTCTCTATCTTTACAGACATAACACTGACTTCCAAAGGTTCTTAGGTATTTCAGATTAGGCTTCTTACCGTACCACAACTCATAAGGGGTTTGTTTAGAGTTTTTCCTAAGGTAAACCCTATTAATTATATGACAAGCAGTTCTAATAGATTCTACCTAAAAGTATTTAGGTAGGGATTTGGCATGCAACATGACACGTTCCATCTCTTGAAGAGTTCGGTTTTTTCTTTCAGCAATACCATTCTGCTGAGGAGTTTTAGGGGCACTAAATTCATGTTTGTAACCGTTGTAGTCACGATATTCAACTATTCCTGTGTCTAAGAACTCTCCCCCTCTATCACTACGAATGCGATTGACTTGTGTGTCCTTCTCATTTTCAATTCTTAGAAGAATTTTCAAAAAATTCTGAAACGTGTCAGATTTATGTTTCAAGAAGGCAACCCAAGTGAATCGTGTAAAATCATCAACCATGACAGGGATATAACTGTGTCCACAAAGACTAACAGTTCTAGAAGGACCAATAAGGTCCATATGGATGAGATCTAGAGGTCTAGAGGTGAGGATGTCTTTAACCTTTTTATGCGAAGTCTTAACTATTTTTCCTTCCTGGCAATGACCACAGACAACACTTGAAATAGGTTTAATTTTAGGAATACCTCTAACTATCTCTTGACTAGACAATCTACCAAGGATATCATAACTTAAGTGACCCATACGATTATGCCAGATTTCATTGTCATCCATTCTGACAATGTTACAGGTTTCAGAACTAGTCTTGACAGTATAACAATTGTCAGGTGTTCTAAATCCTGTAATAATGCATTCACCTTTATCATTTAGAATTTTACAATTGTTCTTTGAAAAGGTGACAGTATGTTCAGAGTCGCAAAATTGTGATATGCTTAGGAGGTTGGCTTTAAGGCCTTTAACTAATAGAACATTTTCGAGAACAGGCATTCCTTCTTCTTTTAGGGTTCCTTTACCTATGATCTGGGATGAAACACCATCACCAAAAACAACTTTCCCACCAGCAAATCTGGTTTTGTTTAGAAGTTTTATTTCATCTCCTGTCATATGTTTGGAACATCCTGAATCTAAGTACCAACCAGATGAAGTGTGTTCATCTTTTAGAGCAGTGATGACAATGTTACACTTCATTTGGGGTAAAAGATCCTCTTTTCTAACCCAAATAGCTCTAGTTTTAATTTTGCGCAAGTTTGCCCTCATTTGATAAAATTTTCGAGACACAGCTTTTTGTCGAAAAACATTTGGAGCAGCAAACTGATTATTGTGAAAAGTTTGAGCTTTTGGTTTAGGAAAGTTTCTGGGAGCCTTTCTCTTAAATGAACTCTTAGTTTTGGTCTTTCTATTTCTGTAGTTAGAGTTCTTATCAGGTTGTCTTGGAAGGACATAATTGTTCCGACTTTGCCTAGAATAGTTAAAGTTCTTGTAGACAGAAGTATTGTAAACAGGGGTATTTAGACGCCTAGAATAACAACCTTCAAAGGAATGACCATAAATGTCACAGTAGGAGCAATATTGATTGCTTGAGGGATGAATTTCCTTAGGAAAACTTCTAAAGATAGGTTTGACAACATTCTGTTCAGAAATCCTATTCCTAGGAGGTATGGTCTTATAGGTAAGATCATCCTTTCTGATCAAAGGACAGACGTATTTAGTCTTAAGTGCAGTCTCAGCCTTAGAATTACTAGACTCTCCAATGTCTTTCTCTTGTTGCTTTTGATCAAATTCATTTTTAATCAAATGAAAGTCTGGACATGTTTCAATTGGTCTTTTGCCCCCAGACACAAACTTAATAGGTTCAAATTTAGTAGTTTGTGGTTTGTTCTTAGGGCAAAATCCAATACCGGTTCTATCATCAGAATTGGTCTTGGAGTCAACAACAAAGTCAGTAAAACAATTTGAATTGTTTTCAAACTTAGAATTTTTTTTGAAAACAGTAGCTGTCTTTGTTTTTGCTTCCTCCAATTCTAATAATGTTCCCTTATATTTCATTTCCAGGGTTTCATTAGTTTTAGTCAACTCTTTTAATTTTTGATCAAAAGTTTCAATTTCAGATTGATGAGATAGACACTGGTTAGTGTACTCTTCAGCATTCAACTTCACAATAAGACTTAGATCATCTAATTTCTTAGTAAGGTCTCTAACAGTCTTCTCCAGTCTAGTGCCTTTTTTTAGAGTTTTTGCATACAAGGTATGGATATCTGGGAGGTCATATGTGTCTGAGTCGCTAAGTGAAGTGTGTGTAGTGACCCCTAACGATTCAGTTTTAGTACTCACGCACCCATTGGCATCGTCATTATCGAGATCACTTTGACTCACACACACGGAACTAGAACTAGAAACATTTTCAGACAATAAAGCATCTAGGCCAATCAAAGGAGTATTCACACAAGCAAGAGTAGGAGCATCATTATCACACACAGGCATATCATCATTATAAATGATCTTAGCATAAAAGGACATGCAAGGGTCAAGTACATTAGATGACTCAAGTTCCTCTTCATCAGAGTCACTTGAATCATTCCAAGTTTTACAGACATTGGCTCTATTGTGTGTGTTGGCTTTATTCAGATTAACTCTGCAGTCGTGAGCAATGTGACCTAGTTTCCCACATCTAAAACATTCAATATTTTTAAGGTCTCTAGTGGGTGTGGAGTTATTGTCCTTAGGATACTTGTCAAAACCTCTCTCATGAGGTTTGGGATTAGACAGAGTAGGATAATTAGGCTTGCCTTGTTTAGTTGCCTGTTTGTTTCGAAATTTGACAATTTTCTTAAATTGTTTAGACATTAAGGCAATCTGATTATCTAGTTTGTCTATATGACACTCCTCATCAGAGTCAGAATTGGTCAAATTGGACTCAAGTTTGGGTATCTTAGAGGCAAAACTCAAGTTAGAGTTGGGTTGTTTTCTTTGAGAATGATTTAATTGTTTCTTAAAGTCTAATTCCATTTCCACAGTTCTAAGTTTGCTACGAAGTAACTCAGGGGTAAGGTTTTGATCATTCATTTCCTCAATATCATACCTCTTACTGTCAAACTTTTGTGGTAATGACCTTAGGATTTTAGAAACAATTTCATTTCTATCATAAGTAATACCATTAGCATGCAACTTAGTGACTATATCAGTTAAGTTCATGTAGAAATCATCAAAAGACTCAGAGTCAGACATGATTAAAGAGTTGTACTGCTGGATAAGCATTTGAGTTTTAGCAGCTTTAACTCTTGAGTCTCCTTCATGTGCAGTGATTAATGTTTCCCATGCTTCCTTAGAAGTGGCACAAGATGAGATTCTTTTGAACTCATACTCATTAATGGACATAAAAATGGCATTCTTGCCTTTATTGTTATTTCGAGAAATGGTTTTCTCTTCTTGGGTAAATTCACTTAAGATTTTATTTACCCTCTCATCACTTCCTTTAGTGGCTGGTTTAGTAGGATAAGTGTAACCATTTTCGATAATGTCCCAGACATCATCTCCTAAAGTCCCTTGGATGAAGGCAACCATTCTTACTTTCCAGTAAGCAAAGTTGTTTCCATCAAAGAGTGGAGGTCTGGATAGATTACCAAACCTTTCATTGTTCTCGTCTATAGTTAGATTTTTCAGAAAACGATTTCAGAAACACAAGATCTTTTGAAATAAAAGTTAACAGGGCTCTGATACCAATTGAAAAACGTCGCTAATGCCGTTTAACACAAGGTTAAACTGTATAAGCAACTCCGAATGTTTGTTGGAGAAAACCTTTTCTTTTGAAAATAAAAATTATAAACAAGATTTGTTTACAAAGAAACTTATGTACGAGAGTAATTAAGATTGTGTAATCAGTTTATAAAACTAAGGCAGTTTCAAAAATTCAGCACACTTATAGAATGAGATGAGTAGATGAAGATAATCAACACAATGATTTTAACGTGGTAAAACCTCTCCCAACAGAGGAAACATCCACGGTGACTTCTAAGTCACAAAAGCAAAAATCCACTAATAACAAAAATTAGTTACAAACTATACAACATGCAAGCACACAAATCAACCTATTCTAAGTTTAGGAATATACCCCCTTGGTGTCCTTCTAACTTCTCATAGATCTGATTTGTTGATGATGTTCCTCCAGTTTGCTAACTTCCTTTGCTTTAGCTTCTTTAAGTCGACTCAATGATTTCAGATCTTAAACACAACACTTCCAGTGTAGTAGTGTGTTAAGTGTTTGTGTAGTGATTCCTATACAAATGCATGAACTCACACACACTTAGATTTACAAGCAGTCCTAGTAAATTACATATAAAGTCTATATGCAGTGATTTTAGTTTAGTTCTTTCTCACAGAACTCAAATCCTTTTGACCTTTAAAGATAACCCAGATTCCACGGAGATCTTGCTTCAGAAATCGGTCAAGACCTTTCTCAATCTCTTTTGAAAATATTTATGAGATTGAAAACCCTCCAAGTGTGAATCCAACTAGGTCAGGATTAAGTTTCGTAAGAAAAGAAACCAAAAAACATTTTCAAAACCAAATCAGTAAGATTTTCTTAAATCAAGTATAAAAATGCAGATCTAGTGAAAATGTAACATATAGTATGTAGATCTAACGTTTCTATGAAAGAGAAACTAGATCTTCACACAAATGTTTAAGTTGTGTACAAGATCTAAAGATCAAGAGGTTACATCAACACAAGAACAAACCACTCTCTCTCACAAACACTCAGGATGTGTTTGGGGTTGAATGTACGAAGGTTTGTTTCTGAGAAGATGAACTGTTTAGGGTTAGGGTTAGGGTTTGGCTAACAGGTTTCCCTTTCTCTCTCTTCTCTCTTTTCTTTTCTCTCTTCTCTCTCACTTCTCTCTTCTCTCTTATTTTTTTTTCTTAGGAAGACGAATGCCCAAAAGTTCTCTAAGACTGAGAAGTGGAGGGTATATATAGGGCTGAGGGAAGGTTCTGGATGCTCGAGGCAAATCAAGGGTTGAGATCAAGTCATGCCAGCTTTGACTTGATCCAAAGGTTATAAAACAACGGTGGTTTAAGATGGTTCTGATTGGTTCAAATGGATAGCACCGGGATTAACCAAGAACACATGCAGACCCTTGATTAGAAATGATCCAACGATCATCAAACATCCATCCAGCCCTCTCACCTAACAAACACAAATACATTCACCCGGAGGATGACAAGTGTTGGCTTGTTAGTGGCTCTCACACGCGCATCAAACTAATTACAAAACATCACCCTGAAGTCTCTAGCGCTTTGAGATCGTACCCAACCAAACATTTCAGTGAAAAATGAAGTTTCCAAAATAGTATATTAACCTCGCAAACTTTATAATCCCATTTTATTAATAAAAATATTTATTAAAAAATATTTAAAAAATGTTTAAAAAGGTTTAAAATTATTTAAAAATTCCCAAAAAATATAAAAGCTCCAATTCAAGGGGAATTAAACACACACTCAATTTTAAGCAAAATGAACACATGTATGCACTTCTAATTGTGTGTAGTGTGATTCATTTTATACCATCATGGATCATTGAAGAGGATTAGAGAGATAGGTTCTGAGGCTTTTTGATTTCTAGGATAGACAACCAATTTTGTCAATATTTCCAAATTAGTTGAGCACTTATATAATGTAGACTTAAGCAAGTCAAAGGTATAAGGTGCTTCAATTAGCTGTCACTTTCGGATTCTACCCAACCAAAGTTTTTAGGAACTAATTGATTTTACAAATAAGCCCACTACATTTTAAAACCAAATTTTAATTGTTTTAAAAAGGTTTATAAATTCCTAAAAATTATTTTAAAATCCCAAAAATTATTAGAAAAAATATTTTAATGGGAATTAATACTCACACACCTAATATGATATGAATTAGGCATAGAAATGAAATCCTAGGTGAAGTGTTGGTATTATACCTCTGAACTAATAGAGGAAATATCATGTAGAGTCTGAGGTTCTTTGGTACACTAGGGTATGACTCAAATGTTTTCACTATTTTCAAACTAGACAAGCGCCTATATAATGTAGACTCAAGTGAGTCAAAGATATAGGGTGCTTCAATCTACCCCTTTGGAAATATGAGACAAAGTATCCTTTGAGTCATCGAGGACTCATAGGGATACTAGAAAATAAGAAAATACTAGTCCTATATAAAATTCTATCTACCCCATATCCAACAAAAGAAAACTACATTGCTCAACTAAATATAGACCATTACCCTAAAAATATTCTGATAAAAAGAGGTACTGATTTCCGGAAAATAAGAAAACTAAGATCAAGTATTTTAGTTGAAGTAATCAAAATAATGTCCAAGTGGACTAAAAGTTTCTCCCCCATTTTGTCTCAAATGGACAAAGGGTAGGAAGAAATGTACATGAATAAATAAAATATAAAGAAAAAAAATATTCATCAATGCACAAACATCAACGAGTTACATCAAGGATCTCCTACATAAAACAGATATATGAGGTGTCTTCTGTAATTTTTGAAACATCCGTTCCCTACATCCTCAAGATCAATTATGAGCGTGAATATGACGGGATGATATTTTATGAGATGACAAACATTTATTCAAGAAATATCACGCCAATAGATTTTCGTAAGGTCTCAAATCTAATATTATCTAAAGGCTTTGTGAACAAATCAGCTAATTGAAGATATATGGGAAAATACATAATTTCTAATTCCTTGGATTCTACTAATTCACGAATAAAGTGATATTGAATCTTAATGTGTTTTGTGAGAGAGTGTTGCACATGGTTTTTGGAAATATTAATTGCACTTTGATTTTCACAATAGATGTGCAACTTATCTTTAATTATGCCATAATCTTTTAATATCTGTTTTATCCAAAGTAATTGCGAACAACAATTTCCATCTACAATGTATTCTGATTCGGCAGTGGATAATGAGGTACAATTCTGTTTTTTACTATACCATCCTACTAAATTATTTCCTATATAATAATAGGCTCCTGACGTGCTCTTACTGTCATCAGAACACGTTGCCCAATCAGCATCGGTGCAACCAATTACAGTGGTGGATGTGTCATTGGTATACCAAAGTCCTAAATTGATAGTTCCTTTAACATATTTAATAATTATCTTAAAACAGGATCAATTACTCTCTTTAGGTGCATTCTGATATCTAGCGCAGACACAAACAACATATATAATGTCAGGGCGTGAAGCACTGATTTAGAGTAAGCTTCCTATCATACTACGGTAAAGAGTGGGATCAATAGATTTCCCATGTTCATCCTTAGATATTTTTATGAAGGTACTCATAGGTGTCCTAGCATCTTTTGCATTTTTTAGACCAAATTTCTTAACAATCTCTAAAGCATAGTTGGATTGTGAAATGAATAAACTTTCTGAATTCTGTTTGACTTGAAGTCCTAAAAAGAATTGCAACTCCCCTATAAGAGACATTTGAAATTCTCCACGCATAACTTTGGAGAAATTTTCAACTTCAGTTAAGGATGTAGATCCAAAAATGATATCATCTACATAGACTTGGGCTATAAGAATAGTTTTGTCAAAATGTTTAACAAATAGAGTTGGATCATTACCACCTATCCTAAAGCCGTTGTTTCATAAAAACGTAGATAATCTATCATACCAAGCATATGGTGCTAATTTTAGACCATATAAGGCCTTTTTCAATCGAAAAATATGATTCGTATAGTGAGGGTCAATAAACCCTTTTGGTTCTTCTACATAGACTTTCTCAGTTAGAATGCCATTAGAGAATGCATATTTCACATCCATTTGGTAGAGAGTGAATTGGAAATGACAAGTTATTATTAAGAGTAGACGAACAGATTCAAGGTGAGTTACTAGGGAAAATGTTTCCTCGAAGTCTATTCCTTCAATCTTAGAGTATCCTTGGGCAACTAATATAGCCTTATTTCTAATGACTATCCCAGTCTCATCTGTTTTATTTTTGAAAACCCAGCGTGTACCAATAACCTTTTTATATTCTGGCCTGGGTACAAGATACCATATGTCATGAGAGACAAATTGAAGAAGTTCCTCCTACATAGAACTTATCCAGGAGGAGTCACTTAGGGATTCATTTACATGCTTTGGTTCCACAAGAGACAAAAAACATGTATAATGAGCAAAATCACGTAGCTGGGATCTTGTACGAACAGGCTCAGTAAGATTAGCAACCACGATGTCTAAGGGGTGATCTTTAGAAACCGAGTTAGGTACTTCAGGCATCTTAGTTGGTAAAGGATTATCTATCTCTGGAGAGTCGTGATTAAAAATATTTGCAGACACTTCCACGATAGTTATTCCTGTGGGTTTACTCTCAACATTAGTGTCACTAACAATCAAATTAATGGATCCCATGAGGGTTTTGGTTCAAAGATTATAGAATCTATAGGCTCTACTGTTTGGAAAGTAACCTAAGAAGATGGATTTATCACCTCTAGTTTTGAATTTGGACAAATGTTCTATGTCCTTACATACATAACAAGCACTGCAAAAGGTTCTAAAATATTTTAGTTTAGGTTTCTTACCATACCATAATTCGTAAGGTGTCTGTTTGGTATATTTTCTAAGATAGACACGGTTTATGATGTGGCAGGCAGTCCTAAAAGCTTCTACCCAAAAATACTTAGGAAGGCTTTTGGCATGAATCATAACTCATGCCATTTCTTGAACAGTCCTATTCTTTCTTTCATCTATTTCGTTTTACTGAGGGGTTTTAGGAGCGCTAAATTCGTGTTGATAGCCATTATAGGTAAAATATTTGGTTACTCCTAAGTCTTTAAACTCTGTCCCACGATCACTACGGATACAATTTACTTGACTATCCTTTTCATTCTCAATACGTAGAAGAATTTTTAGAAATTCTTGAAAGGTGTCAGACTTTTGTTTAAGAAAAGATATCCAAGTAAAGAGGGTAAAGTCAGCGACCATCACTAAGATGTAGTTATTTACACATAGACTAACTATTCTAGCATGACCCATTAGGCCCATATGGATAAGTTCTAGAGGTTTAGTAGTCAAAATATCTTTGACTTTCCTATGGGCAGTTTTAACCATTTTTCCTTCTTAGCAAGGTCCACAAATAATGTTTGATATAGACTTTATCTTAGGAAGACCTCTAACTATTTCTAGAGAACACAATTTATCGAGGCTATCAAAATTTATGTGACCCAACCTATTATGCCAAGACTCATTATTATCCATTCTGGCAATGTTACAAACCTTGTTATTTAGATTAAGCGTATAACAATTATCTGGGGTACGAAGGCCTGTAATAATGCAGTCACCATTTTCGTTAAAAATTTTGCAAAAATTCTTTAAAAATGTGATAGTATGGTTGGAGTCACAAAAATTGTGATATACTTAATAAATTTGCTTTAAGAACTTGGACTAGAAGAACATCTTCTAAGACAAGTAACCCTTGTTCATGGAGAGTACCTTTACCAATGATTTGGGCTGATACCCCATCTCCAAACAAAACTTTACCTCCGGAGAAGTTAGTTTTATTTAGAAGTTTGGTTTCATCCCCAATCATGTGTTTGGAATATCCTGAATCTAAATACCATTCAGATGTTGTGTGCTCACCTTTCAAAGCACTGATCGCAATATTACATTTCATCTGGGGTCTTAATTCATCCTTCCTAACCCAAATTGCTCTAGTTTTTAAAAGTTTGTGCTGATTAGCTCAAATAAGGTAAAATTTGCGAGCATTAGCCTTTTCTTTAAAAGATTTTTGCGCAAATTTATTTTTCTCAAATTTCTGAGCATTTGGTTTAGGCATGAATCTAGGATTTCCTCTTGTTGATGATCTTTTAGTATTAGATCTTTTCTTCCTATTACAATAGTTAGAGTTCTTATCTGGTTGCCTAAGAAGAATATAGTTATTTATTCCTTTCCTAGAATATTTGAAATTATGATAGCCATGTGAACTAAAAAAGGTTTGTATAGACATTTAGAAAAACATCCATTAAGGTAATGTCCAAAGACATTGCAGTATGAGCAATAAAGATGGCTCGTAGGAGGCTTATCATTAGGAAAGTTATTAGACAAAGGTTCACCTAAACATTGAACTCTGGCCTTATTCCTAGAAGGTACATGTTGAAAAAATGAATCATTTTTCCTAATTGGAGGGCAGACATATTTTTGCCTTATGTTAAACATTAAGCTTAGAGGTACTCGTTTCACCAATATCTATCTTTTCTTATTTCAAATCAAAATTATTTTTCAAGGCATGATAATCTTGACAGGTTTCAATAGGTCTTTTGCCACTGGACACAAACTTTATAGTTTCAATATTTTTCGTTTGTTTGTTAGTACTGGGGCAAATCCTATTCCAGTTTTGTCATCAGAATTGGTTTTACTTTCAGCAATAAAGTCTTCAATAAAGTTTGAGATAATTTCAAATTTTGCAAATTTTTTGAAGACTGTTGATGTCTTTTCCTTAGTTTTTTCCAATTCTAACAACATCCCTTTATATTTCTTTTCCAGAATTTCATTTGATTTAGATAGTTCCTTGATTTTTTGAGCAAAAACCTTAGTCTCATTATCATGATCTAGACATTGATAGGTGTACTCTTAAAAATTCTATTTGATCATTTGGCTTAGGGATTCTATTTTCTAGGTATGGTCCTTGACTATTTTTCAAGTTTAGTACACTTCTTGAGGGTCTTCGTGTATAGTATGTGAATATCTGGGAGGTCCTCAGGAGTCACTCATTGTGCAGTGTCCCCTAGCGATTCATTTTTAGGACTCACACACACATTTTCATCGTCAATAGAATGTTCTCTTTGACTCACACACACGACATTACAATTACTATTAGCATTCTTCAGTAACAAAAAAGATAAACCATTAGGAGCAATATCATTCAACATAACATGGTTAGAGATACTACTAACAGATTCAGTACTAGTCCTACGCTCATCAGTATAAGTATAAGTAATTTTGGCAAAGAATGACAAACAGAGGTCAAAAGAATTAGATGACTCAGCCTCATCAGTTTTTGATTCACTTGAGTCATCCCAGGTCTTGCACAAATTAGCCCTATTGTTTTTGTTTTTATTAAAATTGACTCTACAGTCATTTGCCATATGCCCTAATTTCCCACATTTAAAACACTCAACATTTTTTAGGTCTTTTTCAACCTTGTTTTGGTTATCAGTCTGGTGTTTGTCCTGTCTTTTATCATGAGGCTTATTATTGGAGTACTTTGGATAATTAGGTTTGCCTTGGCTACTTGAAATTTTATTTCAAAATTTCATAATTTTCTTGAACTGTTTAGACATTAAGTCAATGTATGTGACACCCCGACTAATTAAATACCGGGTAGCTACTCCTTTATTCAAATTAATGCAAAATATCAAGTTGGTTCAGTTCCTAGCATCACTGTCGAAAACATTTTTTTAAAACAATTACTAGCCACCTAATATTTAAAAAAGAGAGTTGCCAAATTTTATTCAAATTAAATTAACATGCAACCATTTAAATTATTAACTAATGATACTACAATCACATCATAGCCACAACAGAATATAAATGGAATAATAAAATCAGTCTGGAGTAACACTCCTCTAAATAATCCAAATACTGAATAAAACCAAGTACAAAGTCTGAATAATTAATTAACTCCAAAACTGAAATAAAATCGAGTATGATAAAACTGTCTCTAAAAGAAATGGGGCGACATCCCCTAACAAATGAATGAGTCTGAAATGGAATCAACATAGAATGTGGAGGTGTCTATTATCGAGGTCCTATAACTTCCACAGTAGCTACAACACGTCACTGAAATGGAACTCCTAAGCTTGGTGTACTTGTGGCTGGGCACCTAAAAGGTTTTTCAAGAAAAATAGATTTGAAAGCAAACGGGTCAGGGCCCGATGTGAAAACAGTTTAAAATATAACAAGTGTTTAATTTAATTAAACAATGAATATTAAGTACATGTTAGTTCCGTGCTCTCACATGAGTTTCTCACCTCTCAACTAATGTGCACGCCTAACGTATATCCATAACCCATCCTAGTTATGCCGCTAACTAACTAGTCTATACCGCAACATGTCCTCACATGATAATATAGGGATTTGTTCAAGACATTCCAATCTAACTTATGTGAATATACCTTTTTATTTCTCACATTAATTTATATTAAATCTTATAGGAAATTATCATTTCTAACTTTACTCAAAGTGTCGCAAATATTCACACACATTAACAAGGAGTCTGTTATAATCACCAGTATATTAATTTCAACATAATTATATAGTTGGGGAACCCTAGGCTAAGCTTCCGTGCACACATACTCTGCTATCGAATCATGATACATCACGTACATAAGGACTACGTCTTCCGAATCTCTCAGGAACTGTTTCAATAAGCAAAATCACACATATTGGAGGAGAACATAGTTCACATACCCATGGGTCACGTACATACCTATGCTCCCATGGTCAACTGACTTATCAACTCACAAATAAGTCATTCACATCCCTATGTCCTTAAGGTACCAATCTAAATCCCCCTATAGGCACACAAAGATTAGATGGCCCTGTTCGAAAGCCGACCTCCCATGATAGCAAGTATGGTAGGTATGTCATACACATATAAATCCATTTACTAAGCATTCACACAACTTAGATAATTTGTAAAATTATTAAAGGTATATTCTTAATCCCTATACCATTATTCCAATTAGTACATTTTTATACTTCCGGATAATTATATAATATAGTTCACCGACACATCTCACGTCGTAGTTTCAAGTACTTAAAACCTAACTCAAAAAGGTTACTAAGTCTCCTATTATTCCCACACTTTAATCCAAAACTATTAAGGTCCATATTTCTGCCACTAACCTTATATTATCAACTATATAGATTTAACTCATTTAATATTGGTCTCTAGTAGTACCTCACTCATCGAATCTTATTAGGTCTTAACTTAAATTCCAAATTTAATTCTAATAATAATTCGGGCCTCATAACCATGCCTACTGGTCTTCCTTAAATTTAAAAGTGTTCACAAGGTCCCCACTAATAACTCTTTAGGATCGAATTTGCTAAAATTCAACAAGGGAAAAAATATAACAAATTCTGGGAAGGTCGATCGATCGATCGACCTTGAATGTCGATCGATCGATGGTGGTTGATCGATTGACCTATGAATGTTGATCAATTGATCGCACCAGATGAGGCTACGGACTGCTTCATTTTTAAGTCCCAGATTTGTCCCAAAACTCCATTACATGGTATGAAATTCTAAACTAAGGATATAGGATCATTATACAACCTAAATACAATATTTTTAACGTTCCAAAACCATTAAATCATCAACAATTAACCTTATATGGATCAAATCTTCATAAAAACCCTACTTTTCTATTTTCTTCAAGAACTATGATATTTCTCTTCTTTAATCCATTTTTAATTCATCAAGGGTCAGATTTTGGTTACTGAATTTCATCCAGAACTAATCTACATGAAATTCCTATCAAAGATTTAGAGTTCTACACCAAATTTCATGAGTTTTCATCTTCTTTCAAGGTTAATAACAATTTCTACACTAACACGGAAGAAATATTCGCTGAAACTAATAGAATCAAATCACTTGCCTTAAGTTTGATATTCAGAATCGTTGATAGTGTCCAAGGGCTGGTTCTTTCCTTCTTTCCGATCATAATTCCGTCGAAAGTGGTGGTGGTGGGTGGTGGTTATGGTTTGAAACCCTTCTGTAACCTCTCCTCTATCTCACATAGCCCACTATTTGCTTTTTGTATGATTATGGCGCTAATGGCCGTCCCAATAACAATTGAATAAACCCTAAAATTCTTGGGTCTTATTTCCTTAAATTTTAAAGTGACCAAAATATCCTCCCGGTTTACCGGTTTGGCCTAAAAATGCCCCGGGAACCAAACTAAACCCTCGGCTTGTGTTTTCTGACTACATCGACCCCTCCGGACACGTTGGCGCACTCAAAATGACCATACAGATGATAAAATTATAATTTACTTTTTAATCTAATTAAATTAATTCCTAATGCGACTGACACGCGCATCCCAACTTAATTTCCCAAATTGTCGTATTTATGACTCGTGACAATTTCAATATTTTCCATAATCATAAATTACCATATATATCCAGTAATACTCAATATCATCATAATCAAATACCAACTCATGTCTCGCTAGTATTTAAATCCGGATTAATTTTTAATTAATTCTCATTTAATTTAATTAATCCCATTAAATAAAATCAGTAAAATTATGGGGTATTACATACTTCCCCCCTAATAACAGAATTTCATCCTGAAATTAAAAAAATAAGGTATTCCTGGCAAGAATAACTCTGGATATCATTCTCGCATCCCCTCCTCGTGCTCCCAGGTTGACTCCTCGGCATTATGATGCCAGCACTGAACACGTACTAACGGTACTATCTTCGACCTCAGTTTCCTCTCACTGTGGTCCAGAATAGCAATTGGCCCCTCCTCATAGGAATTATCAGGCTCTAGATCGATGTCCTTTAAAGCAATGTGGGTATGGGACAAATCATCCCTAAGATATCTCCTTAACGAGGAAATATGGAACACGTCATGGATCCTATGCAGGTGTTTTGGTAACCCATGTCTATATGTAACTGGTCCAATTCAACCGATGATAGGAAATGGCCCCACATATCTAGGTGCCAATTTCCCCTTCTTCCCAAAATGCATAATTTATTTCATAGGAGACACTCTGAGCAACACCTGGTCCCCCACCTTAAATTCTCTGAAGAACCTCTTGGCATCGGCATAACTCTTCTATCGGTCTTGAGCTACCCGAATACGGATCCTTACCATCTATATCCTCATCGAAGAATCCTGAATCACCTCCGACCCAAGGAGTTTGTTATCCCCCACCTCTAGCCAACATGTTGGGGAACGATAAGGTCTACCGTACAACGCCTCGAATAGATCCATGCCAATAGTGAACTGGTAGGAGTTATTATAGGCAAACTCCACCAGTGGAAGATACTGCTCCTAACCACCTCCAAAGTCTAGGACTCACATACGCAACATGTATTCCAACATCTGATTCGTCTGCTCGGTCTACCCATCCGTCTACGGGTGATATGCTGTACTCAGTCGTAATTTCGTACCCATGGCTTCTTGGAAGCTCTTCCAAAATCATGAAACAAATATCTTGTCTCAGTTAGACACAATATCGAGAGGCACCCCATGGAGTCTCACTATCTCTTCTATAAAAATCTGGGCATACTGTCCCGTAGTGTTAGTCTGTCCGGGCTGGAAAAAAATGAGCAACTTTGGTCAACCGATCCACAATTACCCATATGGATTCGTGACCCCTCTACGATGTAGGTAACCCCGTGATGAAGTCCATTGAAAAGTTCTCTCATTTCCACGTAGGAACCTCTAATGGCTGTAGAAGTCCTACCGATCTTTGATGGTCCACCTTTACCAACTGACAAGTGGAACATTTAGAAACGAACTCGACAATATCTCTATTTATCCCACTCCACCAGTACTGTCGCCTCATATCCTTGTACATCTTATCCCCACCAGGATGTACTGCGAACCGTGCGACTCTGTCATTACCTCGTATCGCAAGTCTTCCCCCTCAGGAACAACTAGTCTTACATTAAAGCGTAAGCCCCTGTCTGAACTAATGGTATAAGACTCGGCCCCTTGTACTAGTAATCGGACTATCTAATCTTGACAGAATGAGTCTTTTACTTGGGCCTGTATCACTTTCGTAATGATCTGGGGTGTAACGATCATCACAGACATGAATGATCGGGCCACTGGGTCTTGGTGTCCCAACTCCTTCCACTTTGCTTTCCACACTTCGGCAACCTCACCTATTGGCCTACGGCTCAACGCGTCTGCTACCACGTTAGCCTTCCTTGGGTGGTATTGGATATCAAACTGATAATCCTTCACGAACTCAAGCCACCTACGTTGACATATATTTTGTTCCTTTTACGTGAAGAGTAACTGTAGGGACTTGTGGTCTGTGAATAAATGAAATTTATCCCCAAGGAGATAATATCTCCAAATCCAAAAAGAAAATACGACTGTTGCTAACTCCAAGTCGTGGGTAGGGTAATTCTTCTCGTGAGGCTTAAGCTTATGGGAAGCATAAGCTATAGCCTAACTTTCCTGTTGCAGTACACCTCAAGTCCTAGTAAGGACACATCGGTGTAGACTAGATACTCAACTCCCAGTCTGGGTAATGCTAACACTGGTGCTGAGGTCATCTTTTCCTTCAACTCGTTGATTGTCAACTGGCAGACATTGCTCCAGATAAATGGAACACCCTTGCGAGTCAGATGTACCAAATGACCTACTATCTTTGAAAATCCCCGAATAAACCTCCTGTAGTATCCTTCTAGGCCCAAGAAACTACGTATCTCAGTCGGCGTCGTGGGCTATCCCCACTCCCTCACCACCGATACCTTCCCCGGATCAACAGATATCCCCATGTTTAAAATGATATGCCCTAAAAACTGAACCTACTTCAGCCAGAATCCACACTTCTCATACTTTGCATATAAATCATTCTGACGCAACATTTGCAAAACCTGCCTCAAGTTCTCGGCATGTTCCTCCTCTATCTGGGATTAAACCAGAATGTCATCAATGAAGACGATGACGAACTGTTCTAGGACCTCTCTGAACACCCTATTCATCAAGTCCATAAACACAGCTGAGGCGTTAGTTAGGCCAAAAGGCATAACCCTGAACTCGTAGACGTCCTGCTCCCTAATACGCAACTGATGGTATTCTGATCTCAATTCAATCTTTGAGAAGAAGGAAGATCCTCTCAACTGGTCGAATAAGTCATCGATTTGGGGTAGTGGATACTTGTTCCGTATCGCGACTTTATTCAACTCCCGATAATCTACACACAACCTCAAAGATCCATCCCTCTTCTTAATGAACAACACAGGGGCACCCCACGGCGAAGTACTCCTACGGATAAACCCCTGACCCAACAGCTGCTCTATCTGATCCTGTAGCTCCCTTATCTCCGCTGGAGCCATACGGTAAGGTGCGCGGGCTATAGGCCGAGTGCCCGACGTCAAATCGATAACAAAGTCTATCTCTCTACTAGGAGGTAATCCCGAAATATCCTGGAATACATCAGCGAACTCTCTAACAACTGGAATCAAATCGAGTGGTATTACCACTTCCTTAGAGGTCTCTTTCTCTATATAGTACAAGTGAGTGGACGATCCTCCCTCAGGACGAGAAATTGCCACTAGGAACATCTCCTGCCCGGGTATGGCAAAAATAATACTCCTACTAAAATAATTAATCATGGCTCGATACGCAAATAACCAATCCATACCGATAATTGCATCGTACGCAATCATATCTAACACTAATATATCAGCAGGTAAAGTAAACCTCCCGATCTCTACACTCACACATCTACATATAAGGGAAATCATAAAACCCCTACTCAACGGTGAATCTACACAAGTAACAGTGCTCTCCGCGGTATCTAACAATCCAATAGTGCGCGCAAATCTCATGGCAATGAAACAGTGTGTGGCTCCTGTGTAAAATAAAATACGCCCCATAGTCCCCTGAATAGAAAACACACCCTCAATAGTAGGTGGATACTGTGGGATTGCATCCTGCTGGAGTTGATAAACTCGCCCGTACTATAGTTGTCCCTGCTGAATCGGGACTGCTGGGATGGGTGGTAAGGCTGGCATCTGCGGTAGTGCTGGGAGGGTGGAGGGAAACATAGGTCTCTATAGCTCGTGTCGAGCACCCTGTTGCTGCTGCTGTGGGGCCCTGCCCCTTTCAGGACACTCCTAGCGTTTGTGGACAATCTTGCCACAAATAAAACATTTCCTCGCAAAGTTCCCCCCCCCCTCTGACCCTGCTTTCCACGGCCCTGATGGTCGTTACCATTCCTACCCTGACCATGTTGGCCCTACTGAAACTGCTAGTGCCGACCTTGCTGGCCCTGATGGCTGTGCTAACCCTGCTGGTCATACCAAAAACCTCCTTAACCATTTCTGAAACCTCCAGATCTAAATCTCTTAGAATCCCCCTGCTGGGAACTTTGATCACCCTAACTGAGCTGACCCTGAGCTGATTGTGCCTCGCTTGCACCATTCCCCCATGTCTTACCCTGATGACTGGACTCTCCTGCTCGCTTACCCTTTGACAAGTGAAAGCGGTGGTCCTAGCAGTGTAGCAATATTGCATTAACCATATCAGAATAAGTGTCCAACGAGAGATTACTTAGCAAGTGCTGACGAATCCTCCATGTCAACCCATCTATGAACTTCTAGATCTTCTTCTTTTCAGTAGGGATCTCGTCGGGAATGATGTTAAGCAGATTGGTGAACTCGGCCTCATATTCTGCTACTGTCTTCCCCTCCTTCTTGAGGTTCATCAACTTCCTCCTCATCTTGATATGAACTGCTGAAGGAAAATACTTGCGGTCAAACCGCACCCATAACTCCTAAATGGTAAGAACATATCTCTCCGCCGTGGTGGTAATAGACTCCCACCACTACAACGTTGCTCCTACCAGCTTAAAATTAGCCATTATCTGCCTCTGTACATTCGTACACTCGTACATCCTCAAGTGACTTTGGATGTCCTTCTTCCACTGACTGGACACAACTACGTCGGAGCTACCTGCAAACTCCGGAGGGCATGCCTTCTAAAAGGCATCACGAATACGTTCCCTAGCAGACAGGAATGCATGATCCTGAGGTGGTGCCTCCTGCACAACTGTTAAAGCGTCATTTACCACCTGGGCTACAATGGCGGCAACCACTGCAACGTTCATAGAACCCTGAACTGGTGTAGGCTGTGGCTCGGGTTGGGCACCCCTAGGAACTTTCTGTGCACGTCGTGGAGCCATCTGAAATGAGAGGGAAGTCTTATAAGTCCACAATTAATATCTCAAAATAGCTAAAGAGCGTAAGATACACAAAAGAGTACAACAATCCTAAAATATAGGGCTCTATATCAAAGGATGCTACGCGGAAACATAACAAGCCGTACAGATCCTAAGGACACTAGAACCTGATGATCTGATACCACCTGTGACACCCCGACTAATTAAATACCGGATAGCTACTCCTTTATTCAAATTAATGCAAAATGTCAATTTGGTTCAGTTCATAGCATCACTGTCGAAAACATTTTTTTTTAAACAATTACTAGCCACCAAATATTTAAAAAAGATAGTTGTCAAATTTTATTCAAATTAAATTAACATACAACCATTTAAATTATTAACTAATGATACCACAATCACATCATAGCCATAACAGAATATAAAGGGAATAATAAAATGAGTCTGGAGTAACACTCCTCTAAATAACCCAAATACTGAATAAAACCAAATACAAAGTCTGAATAATTAATTAATTAACTACAAAACTGAAATGGAATCGAGTATGATAAAGCTGTCTCTAAAAGAAATGGGGCGATATGCCCTACCAAATAAATGAGTCTGAAATGGAATCAACATAGAATGTGGAGGCGTCTATTATCGAGGTCCTGTAACTTCCACAGCAGCTACAACACGTCACTGAAATGGAACTCCTAAGCTTGGCATACCTGTGGCTGGGCACCTAAAAGGTTTTTCAAGAAAAATAGATTTGAAAGAAAACGGGTCAGAGCCCGATATAAAAACAGTTCAAAATATAGCAAGTGTTTAATTGCATTTAACAATGAATATTAAGTACATGTTAGTTCCGTGCTCTCACATGAGTTTCTCACTTCTCAACTAATGTGCACGCCTAACTTATATCCATAACCCATCCTAGTTATGCCGCTAACAAACTAGTCTATACCGCAACCTGTCCTCACATGATAATATAGGGGTTTGTTCAAGACATTCCAATCTAACTTTTGTGAATCTACCTTTTCATTTCTCAGATTAGTTTGTATTAAATATTATAGGAAATTCTCATTTCTAACTTTTCTCAAAGTGTCGCAAATATTCACACACATTAACAAGGAGTCTGTTATAATCACCAATATATTAATTTCAACATAATTATACAGTTGGGGCACCCCTAGGCTAAGCTGCGTGTGACACCCCGCCTAATTAAATACCGGGCGATCACTCATTTATTAAATTAAATCAAGGTAAGCAGTTGGTTCATTCTCAGCATCACTGTCGATAAAAATAAATTTTCCAATTTAACACCCTAAATATTTAAGCTAAGTGTCAAACCCATTTTCATACATACTTTCCAAATTTTATTTAAAGAAAATCATTTATTTTATTAACAACATTCAATAAGTAAGAATCACACCACATTAAATTCTGCAACATAAACCAATTAATATAATACATTCGTCAATCGAATGTCAACATACGAAATCTAAAGTCACACATCCAAACTGAATAAATCCCATAGTAACAATACTGGAAATAACTGAAATACAAATGTCCAATAACAACGGAATAATGGAAAGAGCTACACATGCTCAACTAGATGAAAGTACTAAGAGTGGGTCCGAATGAACGAAGTCGTCTAATCAAGAGACCTGCAACTCCCACCTAAGCTGCAGCGCGTTCCTTCCAAGAGATCCTAAGCAAGACGTCCCTGTGGCTGGGCACCTGTAATACATACATATATATACAAGAGAGAGAGAGAGATAGAGAGAAACGGGTCAGAGCCCGAAAGTGTGTTTGATTTAAAATACGTTTAGCAAGTATTCAAATTGATACAGGCCAATGCAACAACATATTAGTGCGACACTCTCTTAAGAAATTCTCACATCTCTTCTAATGTGCACACCTATCGCACTAACCTTCCCAACGGTTTGTATTATCATTTATCTCACTAATCTTCCCAATGATTTAACTTATCTTAGATTAATCGTAAGATTCAAAATTCCACGTTTCAATTGTTTGAAAAGAATATTTCAATTAGTAACCAAAGTTCTCATTTTGACTTTATTAATCAATAAAGTTTTCCAGTGTCATATTTTACTTTCTCAAAACAAGTATTTATAATTGAGTCATCAACCATGTCCTACATATCACATCACAGTAGACAGTTCCAGATTTCAGAATTTCATATATATATTAACTACTCATAAAATATATATATCATAACAACACCCCAAATAAAACTATGGTGCGGGCATACTCTACTATCCAATCCCCGTATCACTCGTACTAAGGGAATACAAATTCGGAATCACTCTCGAACTGTATTATCACATACTCAAACAATATTGAGGCGAAGTATAGATTCCAAGTCCCTTAGGACCGTCTGAACTATCACAACGATAGCCTGTACCAAGGATACCTATACACAAATAATATGAGGCGGAGCATAGATTCCAAGTCTCTAAGAGGAAAGCACATACCCGCATCTCTTAGGACCGTCTGAACTATCATTCCGATAGCCTGTACCAAGGATATCTATCTTCTAGGGTACAAGTCAATATCCCCCATAAAGGTCCCATCGAGATAAGACTGTCCCAGCGCGGAAACCTCATGGATAGCAAGTAGCGTGGGCATGTTTTTCACACATAGATAGTATATGCATACTCAATCATATAACTATACTAATATTACCATATCAATAATGGGTAAATTCTCAATTCCCATAATTACGTCATTCGCATTTATTTCACATTATATAGTTATCACGTATAACCATTCAAAATCTTACTTTAATTTGAGGAACTTTTCCACTTACTACCTAACGCTTCATGGATTCTATCCTCCCAATCATAAAATTCAGTAGGTATACATATTTGTCCCAAAGTAACTCACTTACGTGCCTCTCTCTATTTAAGTAATAAATTTACCGACCCTTATGTAATTATCCTAAAATACAATCTTTGCCCGTCATCAAGGGTCCCAAAATTTATTCAAATGTCCTACTGGTCTTCCCTATTCCCCAAAACATTTTATTAAGGATGCCCAAGAATTATCTCACAATAAATTGAATTTCAACTAATTAATAAGGGAAACATGAGTCTGCCAGGAGGGTTCGATCGATCTAGGTTTGGGGCTCGATCAATCGAGCCTTCGATCGATCGAAGCTCTAGGCTCGATCGATCGATCAAGCAGGTATTTCGATTTCTGCAGAATTGCAGTTACGGGTTCTACCACTGTTCTTCATCAAAATCCATATTTTCCAAACCCAAACGTCCCAAAAATTCTACTACTAACATTATAACAATATACCAAATGTTTTTAACGTAAGGCATGTGTATTTCTATCATTTAAACATGAATTATCAACCCAAAATTCATACACAACTTCAAGAACCCTAAAATCTCTAATTCATGGTTCTAATCTGTTTTACCCAAGAATTTCTTTCTTAATTACAACAAAATTTCGTGGGTTATCTTTCTACATCACAAGAGACTTCCAGAATAAGGTTTAAGTCTTTACTACATGCAAATTCCTATCAAAATTTGGGTTTTCTTCCATATATTTCATCCCTAATCATTCCTAAACTAATATGGAAATTGCACCAACGAAAATAGCAAGATAAACAATTGCCTGGGATTTTCAGAAGTCTGGATTGCGACTGATTTTGGTGTGGTTGCGTTCCCCGTCTCCCGATCTACGCGTTGGTGGTGGCGGCGGCGCAAACCGTTGAGTTTTGGGCCTTGAACTTGCTTGAGAGCTCTCTCCTCTCTTCTCCAATTGTCGTTCTAGGTTTTGGGTCTTTCTAACCCTAGGTGACAACCTCAATATCAGATATATCCCCTCTAATTTTCGTGGGTTTAATTAACCAAAAATGTAAAATGACCAAAATGCCCTCCCGGGTTACTAATTAGGCCTAAAAACGCCCTGAGACCCAAACTATACCCCCGGGTACACTTTTCTGACTATCTCGACCCTTACGGACGCGTTGGCTCACTCCAAATGACCATTCGGGCAACTTATAAAATATTCACTTTTTATTTAACAAAATTTAGTCCCGACGCGACACGAGCACGTCCTGACTTTAATTTCTGAAATTGTCATTTAACTCACTCATGACATTCAATATAACCAATATAGTATATTACTTTGCTCATTAGTAATATTCAACAATTTCCCATAATTACTAACTCTCGTCACGTTAATAATTATAACATGATTAATTTTCGGATTTTTATTAAATAATTCACTCACATTAAATTTAATAACTCCCCAAATTAATATAGCATAAAAATACGGGGTATTACACTGCGGTGCACACATACTCTGCTATCGAATACCGATACATCACGTACATAAGGACTACGTGTTTCGAATATCTCAGGAACCATTTCAATAAGCATAATCACACATATTGGAGGCAAACATAGTTCACATACCCGTGGGTCACGCACATACATACGCTCCCATGGTCAGCTGCCTTATCAACTCACAAATAATTCATTCACAGCCCTATGTCCTCAAGGTACCAATCTAAATCCCCTCGTAGGCACACAAAGATTAGATGGCGTTGTTCGAAAGCCGACCTCCCATGATTGCAAGTATGGTAGGTATGTCATACACATATAAATCCATTTACTAAGCATTCACACAACTTAGATAATTTATAAAATTATTAAAGGTATATTCTCAATCCCTATACCATTATTCCAATTAGTACATTTTTATACTTCCGGATAATTATATAATATAGTTCACCGACACATCTCACGTCGTAGTTTCAAGTACTTAAAACCTAACTCAAAAAGCTTACTAAGTCTCCTATTATTCCAACACTTTAATCCAAAACTATTAAGGTCCATATTTATGCCACTAACCTTATATTATCAACTATATAGATTTAACTCATTTAATCCCGGTCTCTAGTAGTACCTCACTCTTCGAATCTTATTAGGTCTTAACTTAAATTCCAAATTTAATTCTAATAATAATCCGGGCCTCATAACCACGCCTACTGGTATTCTTTAAATTTAAAAGTGTTCACAAGGTCCCCACTAATAACTCTTTAGGATCGAATTTGCTAAAATTCAACAAGGCGACAAATATCACAAATTTTGGGAAGGTCGATCGATCCACCTTGAATGTCGATCGATCGATGGGTGGTTGATCGATCGATTGATCGCACCAGATAAGGCTACGGACTGCTTAATTTTTCAGTTCCAGATTTGTCCCAAAACTCCATTACATGGATCAAATCTTCAAGAATTAACCTTATATGGATCAAATCTTCATAAAAACCCTACTTTCTATTTTCTTCAAGAACCATGATATTTCTCTTCTTTAATCCGTTTTTAATTCATCAAGGGTCAGGTTTTGGTTACTAAATTTCGTCCAGAACTAATCTACATGCAATTCCTATCAAAGATTTAGAGTTCTACACCAAATTTCAAGAGTTTTCATCATCTTTCAAGGTTAATAACAATTTCTACACAAACATGGAAGAAATATTCACTAAAACTAATGGAATCAAATCACTTGCCTTAAGTTTGATGTTCAAAATCGTTTATGGTGTCCAAGGGCTTGTTATTTCCTTCTTTTCGGTCATAATTCCGTCGAAAGTGGTGGTGGTGGGTGGTGGTTATGGTTTGAAACCCTTCTATAACCTCTCCTCTATCTCACGTAGCCCACTATTTGCTTTTTAGCTGATGATGACCCTAATGGCCTTCCTAATGACAATTAAATAAACCCTAAAATTCTTGGATCTTATTTTTTTAAATTTTAAAGTGAACAAAATACCCTCCTGGGTTGCCAGTTTGGCCTAAAAATGCCCTAGGACCCAAACTAAACCCCCGGCTAGTGTTTTCTGACTATATCGACCCCTCCGAACACGTTGGCGCACTCAAAATGACCATATGGATGATAAAATTATAATTTACTTTTTAATCTAATTAAATCAATTCCTGGCGCGACTAACACACGCGTCCCAACTTAGTTTTCCAAATTGTTGTATTTATGACTCGCGATAGTTTCAATATTTTCCATAATCGTAAATTACCATATATATCCAGTAATACTCAATATCATCATCATAATCAAATACCAACTCATGTCTCGCTAGTATTTAAATCCAGATTAATTTCCAATTAATTCTCATTTAATTTAATTATCCCATTAAATAAAATCAGTAAAATTACGGGGTATTACAATGTAATTATCAAAAATGTATAAGTTATAGTCCTCATCAGAGTGTAATTCAATTTTAGGCAAATTAAACTCAAGTTTGGTCAACTTAGAGGTGAAGACAAGATTTGAAGTGGAATGTTTCTTTTAGATATTAGTTAATTGCTTCTTAAACTCTAATTCCATTTCCACTCTCCTTAGCTTGCTACTGAGGAGTTAAGGTGTTAAATTTGGATCGTTCATCACCTCAATGGCATAACGCTTATTGTCAAATTTTGTGGAAGTGACCTTGGAATTTTTGAAACAATTTCCTCCCTATCATAAATTATACCATTAGCATGCAGCTTAGTTACTATGTTTGTCAACCTAATGTAAAAGTCATCAAATGACTCAATCGCAGTCATGACTAAAGTGTTGTACTACTGGATTAACATTTTTGTTTTAGCATCTTTAACACATGTGTCTCCTTCATGTGCAGTCATTAGAGTGTCCCGTGCTTCTTTAGAGGTAGTACATAAAGATATCCTCTTGAATTCGTGTTCATTGATATACATGAATATGGAATTTTTGCCTTTATTATTATTAAGGGAGGTTTGTTTCTCTTCTTTTGTGAATTCACTTAGCTTTGGCTGGTTTAGTAGGGAAAGTGTAGCCATTTTCAATAGCATCCCAGACATCATCTCCCAATGTACCTTGGATGAAAGCAACTATCCTCACTTTCCAGTAAGGGAAGATGGTTCCATCAAAGAGTGCGGGACTGGATAGGTTACGTAATCTCTCAAATTTCTCATCCATTATTTTTCTTTGAAAAAAAATAATTTCAAAAACTCATGATCAAAAGATTTTATAAATCCAAAGCTCTAATACCAATTGAAAAAAATAATGCCACTTAAGTTGTTTAAAAGGTTTAAGACAATTTAAATGGCTCTGAACCGTTTGTTTGAGAAACTCTTTTTTTTACAAAACAAGAACTAACACAAGATGTGTGTAGAACTTATGAACGAGATATTTCAGTTATTAAGTATCCAAGTTTTTAAAAACAAAAGTAAATAACTTCTAAGTCAGCACACAAGTAGAAGGTTATGAGGGGACGATGAAACATGCAAGAACACAAGATTTTAGCATGGTAAAATCCCATCCAATTGGGGAAACATCCATGGAGGTCTCTAAACCTCAAAACAAAAATCCTCTAAAAAATAATATAGGTTACAAGATATATAACAAACTAAACACACAATCAGACCTATTCTAAGTCAAGAAAATATACCAAATCCATTAGGTTATTCTGACTTTTCTCAAGGCTCTGATGTTGAAGTTATTCTTCCAGTTTTGTTCCTCTTCTCCTTTATATCTTTCAATCGACTCTAAAGTCAATGATCTCTGTACCAACACTTCTTTAGTGTTTTAGTGTGAATGGTGTAAGTGGTCAAGTGCCTAAACACATGCATGAAACACACACACACACTTATACAAACAATATACCTATCAAATTACAGATTTCGTTCTAAAATGCAGATATTCTAAATCTCAGTTTGTTTGAAAATCTCAGAGTTCTGATCTTTATTTATATCCACATATCTCGAGGGAACCTTGCTATCAAAAGGAGCTAAGGTCCTAAACACTTTATTTATTTTATTTACACAATTATTTCACAAATTGTGAAATATAAGTATGAAAGTGTAAAACCCCATACAAGATCTTAACTAGATCTAAGCCTGGTTTTTCTCAAAAACTGGAAACAGAAAAAGATTTGTTGGTTCGGTTTTTAAAATAAAGATTTAAGAGTAAAACAACCAACAAATGAAGATTTCATGAAGAAAGAAATCAAACTAAGTATGTATACGTGTTTTGTATTACACACAGTTCAGATCTGCACTTTATATGAAGAGAAAATGAAATCCAAACTTTGTGATTTAGTTGGACAAGAGATTAAAGACTAGAGAGGATGGATCTTCACACGATCGAACACACTCAAACTCACAAGGTTTTTTTTTAGCAAAAACTGCAAGAGTTTGATTTAGGGTTTCTTTTCTCTCTTTTTCTTTTATCTCTATCTCTCTCTCTCTATCTATCTATCTATCTATCTATCTATCTATCTATCTATCTATCTATCTATCTATCTATCTATCTATCTATCTATCTATCTCTCTCTTATTTTCTCTCAAAACACAACTGATCCAAAGATTGTAAACGTATAACACTTAGTCTCTATTTATACATCCAAGAGAAAGATGTGGAAGGGTTGGTTGAAACCAGCGTATGGGAAATATTTATCCTTAACCGATGTAAATCGAAGGGCTGAGGGCGCACCACTTTTAAACGAGCTCTCATTTGTTATCTCAGTCGACACAAGGATTGATCCAATTACATGCAGGCCATTGATTAACAATGATCGAACGAACATGATTGAATCTTAAGGTTGTGAGGGTAAACAGACACATATCTAATGGGTAACTAGCTAACACGTGTAAGGCAGGGATCAAACCCAAAACGCGTGTTTTTGAGTTTTAAAAAATTCTATTTTGTACCACACAATTCTTTGTCACTTTCGAATTCTACCCAGCCAAAGTTTTTAGGAACTAATTGATATTACAAATAAGCCCACAACATTTTAAAACCAAATTTTAATTATTTTAAAAATGTTTATAAATTCCTAAAAATTATTTTAAAATCCCAAAAATTATTAGAAAAAATATTTTAATGGAAGTTAATACTCACACACCTAATATGACATGAATGCAACATAGAAATGCAATCCAAGGTGCAGTGTTGGTATTATACCTTTGAGACTAATAGAGGAAATATTATGTAGAGTCTGAGGTTCTTTGGTATACTAGGGTATGACTCAAATTTGTTCACTATTTCGAAACTAGACAAGCGCCTATATAATGTAGACTCAAGTGAGTCAAAGATATATAGTGCTTCAACTGAGACTCCTTTGGTTCTTTGACCACATCGATGGAGTTTAAGCACCCATTCTTATATACTACATCATGGGCTTCTTACAACTAAAGAGGGATATCCTTCTAGCTTTCATCATAGCCAGCCGACTAGGCTTCTTAAGAACCCATTTTAAACTGATATGGAAGATTAGCCATGCCACGTTGCAACCCAACAAGGATTTCATTGCTCCTGTAGGCATTTGGCTCAGGCTTAGCCAGCTTCTTCTTTAATTTATTGTTCTTAGACTGAATCATGGTGCAAACCACATCTATATCCTTGTTCTCAACAAGTTGGGCCTTTAGGTCATTTATCTCCTTCTTCATTACGGAACTCGCGTACTCCAAGTCTTAAATATCATCTTTCAACTTCGAGACCAAGGTTTACTAGTCGTTATATGCTCCAGTTATTTTCTTTAATGCTCTGTAAGTTTTCATAAATGCTCGACGAGCCTGCTCGCTTGCACCTCGCCTGAGCAAGTCATGAATGTTTTTGAAAGATGAAGTATCCTCGGTAACAAATTACAATAACAGAGTAAACAGAAAAGAATGGAAAATAACTCAGAGAAATTGAAGAAATAAACATGTTTTTCATTAATGAACTGGAAAAGCCAATGACATTACATTCTACTAAAAAGAAAAAAAAGTACAAGGTATAAACGAATCCTAAGACTAAATGGACTTATGTCTTCTCCTGCTCCTCAACTTATACCTCGATTTCCTTCCATGACACTCCAGAAAAAACCTCCCTACTCTGCTTGGTAGGGTTTATAGAAGAGGGATATAAAACCTTGGAGGTGAACCAGGGCGGTGCTTGTCAAATAATTCAGACTCGGCCAAAACGCCAGCCGTCGTCAAAACCTGATCCAAGCCTCTCTTTAAGCTTTCTTTTCGAGCGTAAGCAATATAGATCTGGACATCCTCGTAGGCTTCGTCCCATCCTTGTCTATAGCTGAAATCCTTTGTAGTAGGGAATTTAGAAACCTTGGTCTCCAACCAAGACTTGTCAATCTTGAGTTGGGTTACTTTAACCCTCAACAGACTATTCTCAGTCTTCAGTATGGCCATGGCATTAATGGTGTCCATCTTCTCGAGCTCATAAGCCTTTTGGGCTTCATACAGGGCCTCCTAGGACTTCTTGAGTGCCTCTCTCAGTTCATCATTAACCTTGGACTGGTTGGCATGACTATCCAAGAGATGTGTAAGCTCTTACACAAACTTTAAGAACAAATGACAAAGTGTTAGAAGAAATCAAGAATGTAATACCCCGTGATTTTAATGACTTTTAAAATGAATTATATTTTAAATTAATGGATTAATTGGATTTTATTATTAATTAATTCATTCGGGTTTTATCCGGATGGTGGATATTAAAATGGATGATTCTGAATATTACTTAAAGATATTTAGGTAATATATGAATGTGATGTCATTGATATGACGGTATGATATAAATTCGGTAATTTGAATTTTTAGTCAGACGCGGTATGGGACGTGTCGGGACTAATTTATTAAATTAAAAAGGAAATTTATTTTCTATCGACCTTATAGTCATTTCTACTGCTTCGTTGCGTCCGGAAGGTTCGAAATAGTCAGAAAATTCTATTTGGATGTTAATTTTGAGTCTCGGGTCATTTGGAAATGAGAAGATAACCCAAAAGGGCATTTTGGTAATTTTTACAAAGGGGATTCGGGTTTTGTCTTATTATAAGTATTGGTAGATTAAGTGTACATGGGTTATACATCTCCTCTTCACAAATTAGAGAAGTCATCTTCCTAGAGAGAGTGAAAGGTTGCTTGGAAAGGAGAAGAACCAAAGGTCAAAGGTCACCACCACCATCACCACCTGTGTTATTCAACTCCAAAGGATCAGATCTTCATTAGAGGCAAGTGTTTGATATTTTCAATTTAAGTTCGTATATTGTCCATGTTAGGATAGTTATAAAAAGAGATGATTTTCATGCTTGGAAGATGAAAGGATTCAGTTATCATTTTCTATCAGAGTCAAATACTATTGTATTCGTGTTTTTTAATACATTTAACATTGTTGGGATTACTGTAATGGATTAATATTATGTGGGAATGTTTATTCCAACTGCATTTAAATTCTTTTGTATTATCTATTCAGTTAAGTGTTGTAGAATAAAATGTATTGTGTTATTCTTAAACTGGAAATGGATTTTGTTAAATTAAAATTTGAAAAGTTTTTAACACCAACTTAATTGAGTATTGGGTGAGTTGTATATGTTTTCGACAGTGATGCTAAGAATGAGCCAACTGTATATTCTGTTTTAATTTGGTATGGGACTGTCCACCCGGTATTTAATTAGGCAGGGTGTTACAAAGAAGTTATAAAACATCCAAATATTTACATTGAGAAAAGGAAGAACATTCTCACGAGTGCCGGAGTTTGTGAAGCACGGATCGATGGATGATCAAACCTCATCATCATCAGATGCTCGCGATCAGTTGCGATCACATCACCCTCAGCAGCCTTGGTCTAGAAAAAGGTCCATAGCTACAGAAGCAGCTAAAGTGGACTTGGATGAAAGAGAAGTCACCTCCCTTCCCCTAGTGTAAGGATGGGCCACAAGGGCCTTCCCCTTCTCTTCTTCCCTATTCTTCTTCTTCTTCTTCTTCTTCTTCTTCTTCTTCTTTTCTTTCTCCTTATCCTTCAACATCAGTTTTAGAGGATTCAATTTTTGTCCTCTTCTGAACTTTGGATTTGGAGGGGACAACATCTTTATCATCACTTAATAGTAAGACTATTTTCCTTCGAGGAATTATTGAGTCTTCGTCAGAGATGGAGGCAGAGTTGATGTCCAACTGATCACGGGAGGACGAGACCTCCTCGTCATAAATAGGAAGATCAGTAATCTCCTCTATTGGTCGAGCTGTAAATCTACTGGTGGTATTGCTATATTCAAGTATCAAGGTCGAAGACCTCAGAAGCTCACCGCCAGGATGATAATTTTTCAATCTCCATGCCTTTAACAAGTCAGAAGTTCTAATGTCTTGAAGCAAAGGCTCCCTGTTCTTTTTGTGATATGTTCAACAAGTAACAAAAGGAATACATTAGTCAAATTACGATAAAGTGACAAATAGACACCAACAAACAAAAGAACTAATATTAACATATGCCACCCCCTTCCCAGTTAGGGCACCGAAATCCTGTATATTCCTCGTCCTCAAGGAGAGATAGGTGTTGCCGATTTCTGATGATGAAATCCTAAACCCAATATCCCTTGTTTTAATAAGGGAAGTTGACAACCAATACCCCGCTGGCCTTTATCTCCTTCAATTAAAGAAGGCCATCTACGGTGTGAGACCGGTTGTAGCAATACCTGATCTCTGGAATACCAAGGTGGGTCCCATAAAGCTCATTGATTTTGTTTACCCCGTTGACAATACATCAAGTATTGGGGGCACATGTGACACCCCGCCTAATCAAATACCGGGTGATCAGTCATTTATTAAATTATAACCAAGGTGAACGGTTGGTTCATTCTCAGCATCACTGTCGCAAAAATATAACTTTTCCAATTAAACACCATAATTAATTAAGCTAAGTGAAAAAAACAATTTTTAGACTTCAATTTCCCAATTTAATTCAAAACCAATATTTAAAACCTTTGATAATTAACAGTTTAAGAGTCACACAATAATAACAAGGATGTAAATGATCATTCCAGAATTTAACTATCAATAGTAAGTCCCAACTTCAAACCACCAAGGAAAACATTCTGACAGTAATAAATCCCAAAGTAAAACTACTGAAAGTAAATGAATTACAATCCATCACAAAACCAACTGAATAATGAAAAGGGCGACACATGCCCAACTAGATAAAGTAGAACTATAAGTGGAATCAACAAATGAGGTCGTCTAAGCAAGAGGCCTGCAACTCCCACCTAAGCTGCAGCGCGTTCCTTCCAAAGGATCCTATGCAAGACGCCCCTGTGGCTGGGCACCTGTAATATATACATATATATATACAAGAGAGGAGAGAGAAAAGTAAACGGGTCAGAGCCCGATGGTAAAACAGTTTAAAATTTTAGTTTAACAAGTATTTAAAATGTTTACTGGCTAATACAACAACATATTAGTAACGACACTCTCTTGAGAACGTTTCACCTCTCTTCTAAGGTGAACAACTATCGCACTAATCTCCCCAACAGTTTAACTTCTTTTATCTTAAGTTACTCGTAAGATTTCAAGTTGATGATTTCCAATGTTAAGGAGGTTAAGCTTATTTAACAATACAATTCTTACATAAGCCTTATATGATAATAAAGTTCCTCAGTAATATATCAAACTTTTCAAATACTTATTCCCAAGTTGAAATAATTATTCTTTTCTTACATACCATAATCAGAGCAGGTAGTTCCCAAATTCTAAATTTAAATATATATATTGAATACTCATATAATATATATATTCTAATAGCACCCCACATAAAATCTATGGTGCGGGCATACTTTGCTATCCAGTCCCCATATAACTCATACTAAGGAAAATACTAGTTCAGAATCACTCTCGGACTGTATTAACACAAAACACATATAAAATGAGGCGAAGCATAGTTTCCAAGTCACTAAGAGGATAGAACATACCCTCACGTCTCTTAGGACCGTCTGACTATCGATCCGATAGCCTGTACCAAGGATTTCTATCTTCTAGGGTACGAGTCAATATCCCCCATAAAGGTCCCATCGAGATAAGACTGTCCCAGCGCGGTAACCTCAGGGATAGCAAGTAGCGTGGGCATGATTTTTACACACATATAAAATATATGATCAATCATAGAGTCATATTAATAGATAACTATTCACATTCATAATTTAGGTACGCCCACGGCCCAACATTATATTATTCCATTCTTAGTACATTTTTATTCGATTACTTCTTATAACGAACTTATTCATTTTTATTTTCGAGATTTAATTTATTCCAACTCACTTCTCATCTCTTGAAGTATTTTCCTTAGCTAAGTACAAATTCAGTAGGCCCTCTATTACCTTCTAATCCAACTCCTAGACATTTCGATTATTAAGTCCGCACACATTAAATTTCTTAGGTATGAACCTTTCCCGTTTACCCTTCATTTTCCCATTTCATTAAAGTTCCACTAAACGGGGTTTACCTTGACCCTACTGGTCCTTTTTAGGTTTCATTACGTTCTAATAACATTAGTCATGAGTTATTATGCATTTAATCGGATTAAGTCAACGTAAGGAAAAATCTAGTTTTTCCCAGCAGGGGTCGATCGATCGAAGCTCTTGGCTCGATCGATCGATCAAGCAGGTATGGCGAAAACTGAAAAATACCAGTTATGGGAATTATCATCCAAAATCATCCAAATCCAAGTTTTTAACTCCCAAACACCCAGAAATTTATACCACAATCATTATAAACCCAAATGAACAATATTCTACGTAAGGCATGCGAATTTTCATCGAGTATCATGGATTAAAAGGGGCAAAATTCATATAATTCTCATGAACCCTAAAAATTTCTTTAACTTAATTCTTCTCATTCTTTTTCCAGAATTTCTAATTCTAATCCAATGTAAATTTGTGGTTCAACCTCTACATGTGAAGGGAATTTCCAGAATGATGTTTATATCTCTACAACATGCGATTTCTAACCTCAATCATGGGTTTTCTTTCATAATAACTCATCCTAACCAACCCTAAGCTAATATGAATGAGGCATTAACTAAATTAAGCAAGATAAATAATTTCCTGGGATTTTTTTTTTCTGATTTGTGGATGAAATCAGTGTGGTGGTGATCCTCGTTGCACGATCTAACTTTTGGCGGTGACGGCGGTGCAAACGGAGGGGTTCTTGGCCTAGAACTCCTTGGTAAGCTCTTTCCTTCCTTCTCCAATGGCCATATTTTGTTTTTGGTTGTGTTAACCCTAGAAGACAACCCTAAGCATCTGATATAACCTAGAAAATTCGTAGGTTTCCAAGGCCAAAAATACAAAATGCCTAAAACGCCCTCCTGGGGTGTTAATTAGGCCTAAAAATGCCCCGAGACCCAAACTAAACCCCCGGGTACATTATTTTGACTATCTCGACCCTTACGAACACTTTGGCGCACTCTAAATGACCATACGGGTGACTTATAATATATTCACTTTTATTAATCAAAATTTAATCCCGATACGACACGGGCGCGTCCCGACTTAAATTTCCAAAATTGTCATTTTATTCACTCGTGACATTTAATAGAACCAATTTTTTTATATATTACTTTGCTCATTAATAATATTCAACAACTTTCCAATAATTACTAATTCTCGTCACGTTAGTAATTAAAAATAATTAATTTCCAGATTTATATTAAATTAATAACTCGCGTCAAATTTAATAAATTCCCAAATTTAGAAAGCATAAAAAATACGGGGTATTACATACTTTCCCCCTAATAACAGAATTTCGTCCCGAAATTCAGAAAATAAGGCCTACCTGGTAAAACACATTTTGGATACCTTAACAGTACGCAACCTATCCACATAGTAAGGCGCTCAATCACTATAGACCTCGCCTCACAACAAGCTGGTTTACCACTCTTTATTAAAGATACTTCACATTGTGTTCCTATCCAACAAAATTTGCATAAGACATGCATATATACTGTTAATTTCCATTGTTTTAATATCATTGGGAGGCCACACCTTACCACATGACAACTTCTCGGATTTTCTAAACACAAAACTCCCGTTCTGGAAGGAACCATATGAACATCTGACCACTCTTGTTTGCCTAAAACAATCGTGGAATTCCACCGTAGTCATCGGATTATTCTCGACCGATCCAAAATTCTGATTATCCGCTCACCTCTAAACATACGCAGAGGGAGAATAGTTAAGGTTTTTCCACACCAAAATTTCAATAAGCATCTCTTTCACGACAAACAGTACAAGTGCTTCCACGGAACTCTACCATACTATACTTCACGTGCTAGTTATATCCGTAATGGAAATGAAATGATCACCAAGGTTCCAAAATTACCTTCGTGTGACCCCACTAATCGTTTAATCATCGTGCACCTGCTCCTCGGCTATGGTTGATACCTCCCACTCATAACGAAATATTATTTCCATTGTTTTCCTGAAATCCCATATTGAAGGTGGGATTTACAAATTTCATCCTGATCCAGAAAATAATACCGTGTAGGACCACGTACCGGCGCGATCCCTTCCTTTCAAAGGAAGACTGGGGCACACTAGTTAATATTGTAAATCACCCCAAAGGAATGTCAATCACTTCCTTTTTGGGCGACTTACTCCACATGTTCGGATGAACCCTTGATCTTGCCTTGAAGGTGGCAACCCATCCAAGGACTTTACCGCCCTCTTCCGTTACGGGAACTATTGATAACCACAAAATTCTCTAGTTGATCCCCTTATTCCAACCGATCTCTACCTATGAGTGGTGCATTCAGAGACTACTCACTATGTCCCGCTCAACATCAACTTTCGGTGAAATGTCACACATTAAGTGACACTTAATACTCCCCTTCCTTCCTTGGTGTATATCGAAAGTTCCGACCCGTGCACTTTTCTCCACGATGCGCACTTCTGGTTCTTTTATACCATACTAACATTATATCTCTTTGTATGCGCAAGTCGCTTTCACATTTGACTAATTACAACTCCAATCCGAGCGTTCTCCATAATGATTAAATTCTACCCTTCTCAAGGAATACCCCTCTTAAATGTCTTTCCACAGCCTTCCAACCAAATTCGGGTGAGCTACTCTAATCACACCCGAATAGGTATATATGTCTATGGATTATCGTTCTTCATGCAACGTTTAATTCCCTCTACTACTTTCGCCTCGTCATGTTAGTCCCACAAACATATATTCCTCACGTAACGGAGCGCTACTCATTGATAAAATTACCTATATCCCACAAAATACAAGGTATAGATCATCTAAATCCCACAATCAACAAAAGAGGTACTACCAATCTCAAATCTCTTCAGATAAGTACAACAATTCTTTCGAATAAATACAATAATTAAAATAAATCACTAATGATCTATACCTCCAAACAAATACAAGTCTCGTCTCTTATATTAAAAATTCTTCCTAGATAATCCACACTAAAATCATCTAAACTCCTTATTTCCCTTGCGATCCGAACGCATTTACAACACTTGGGTACTCTCAATCACCCTAGAAATCAAAAACTTTTAAATCCTCATATCATCGTTCAACCCCTCAACTCATGGCGATAAAACAAAACTTTCAATGCATTCTTACCACATAACCGAATTTACTGGCCTTAAATAATAATTCAACTTCCATCTCACATATACAATTACCTGTTCCTTGTAGGACTGAGGTACTGAACTCATGAACTACTAACCAGACATCTCCCTATTTCCAACCTTACGCTAAGTTTCATGCGTGGGATGTCTCGCAAAGCGAAATCCAAACAAGGAACTCCCCCGATACACTACTACCTAGCGTTGTCAATTATTGAAATCTGTTAGGCCCTCCGTCTATATCATGTACCCCTTTACTCCGTTCCTCGACAAACAAGTTCCATCATTTCCCGTAATTTCACCTACACAAAGAAAATTTCACCAATCCACTATCATCCAGTATTTGTGGTAATCACTATTTGCAAACCTCTTACACATACAATCAGGACTCTCAAAATCCTGATTCCAAACATTGGAGTCTAACTCTTAACTATCACATCTCTAAAGGGGTAGATATATCATTGCTCTCTACCTATCACCAAGTCCTGAGCGCTCCACATGATAATGAGTCAACTCTTTTTGCTCAACAGTGAACCCAATATATACTGAATCATAACAATAAAGTCCCTACGCACACCGGTATAGAATATCTCGAGCCCACTATCCCTTCCGAAGTCTCTAGGATAGATAATATAAGTGCGAGTCCAACCCTCTTGCAGGTGAGGCCTCGCTAGAATAAAACATGTTGCACTAATGCAACCACTCCGATAGTCTTGAACTAACTGCCCACTATCGTACTGACCATTTCTATAAAGTTGTAATCAATACCATATTATACTCGTATATCACGTCACTAAAATGAGTAACCTCAATAAAATATATAACACTATTAATATACTTACTCATCCTCCGCGGATAGCACTAAGGAAAATCCTACTACACTAGGGAAAAATATTCACATAATAATATCGTTTGTAGTTATACACATTAAACTCGTCGCATATGCTAATCTAGTAATGAATGAAATATAATGACTCGCTTGTGTCACATGAAACATGCCTCATCCTTCGAGGATAACCGTCATACTTCTACCTTTCCATTCGTATTGGCAAATCCTTCCTCTGGGCGAGGCATTGCCACTAAACACCTTTCCCACCCCGAAATGGCGGGGACAATACTCCTACCGAAACGCTAGCATGCCAATAACGACCTTATACTCATGCATATCTAACATTAGTATTGATCGCGGTTAGAAATGAAGTTATCAATTTCTATATTTGCACCCCTTCAAATAAAGAAAATCAAAGGCTCTTTCCCCCAAATGGTGAGTCTACGCATGACACCTTACTCGTCGTTGTGGCTAATAGCCCCAAGACTCGTGAAAAATGAATAGCCCTAAAATAGTGCGGTGCCCCGGTACCAATTAAAACTCAACCCATAGCACCCAGTATAAGGAACGTACCTTGTATCTCGATTGGGGCCTGAGGTGCTGCTATCTGGTGGACGTTACATACACGTCCATACTGTAATTACCTTTGCTAAACTGAGGCTGCTGGAATGGCTGGTGGAGATGGCTTCTGTGGTTTATCACTGGCCCCTTCTGCCGTGGGGCCCCATTCCTCTCTGGGCAATCCTGACGTCTATGGCCATTCCTATCACATTGGAAACACTTCCCTTGAAATCGTCTCACTTCACTACATTGTTGACTAGTCTCGCTTTTCCCTTGGTTTGGCTGGCCTTGATAAGAAATTTGCGGAAAAACGATGTCAGGTTGAGAACAATTCCTCCACTTGTGACCCGGTTGCAAACATTTATAACAGAGTCCCGAAATACCTTGCTGGTCGGGTTGTAGTTTCTCCCCAGTCTGATTCGAACAAGATTGGCATTTATGACCGTCCATTCCACATTTGAAACACATCTTTGTGACTTCGTTCTGACCCCAACCTTGTTGGCCCCGACACTTTTGGCCCTCTACATAAATTTTGTTACCTCTGGAACTGTCTTGGTCTTGAGGGGTTTATTGCCGTAATTTCGGTGTCTTCGCACAATTATCAACTCTAGTCACATGAATTTGACTAACCTCTCTAGGTCTTTTGCCTCCTTTGAGAAGCATGATGCATTCGTGGTACTATAAGACTACAGTGGTAACTGGTTGTGCCACAATGCCTGCAAATTTGGCGATTGGTACCCATTTTGAAGACTCCTGAGGTGTGATTTGTTCTTGCTCACTAGCTGCCCTAACGGCATTAGCTTGTTCGTCCTGATGGGCCATCTGAAAATTTAAAAATTTAATCTGGATAAGTTTAACATTCACATTGACAAATCGCAGAAGCACAAATTTCTAACGCATAAAGATGAATACAACGTTCCTAATATTAGGGCTTTAAATCAAAGAACCTAAGTTGGAAGCGAAATAAGCCGTACAGATCCTAAGGACACTAGAACCTGATGCTCTGATATCACCTGTGACACCCCGCCTAATTAAATACCGGGTGATCAGTCCTTTATTAAATTATAACCAAGGTGAACGGTTGGTTCATTCTCAGCATCACTGCCGCAAAAATATAACTTTTCCAATTAATCACCCTAATTAATTAAGCTAAGTGAAAAAACCCAATTTTAGACTTCAATTTCCCAATTTAATTCAAAACCAATATTTAAAACCTTTGATAATTAACAGTTTAAGAGTCACACAATAATAACAAGGATATAAATGATCATTCCAGAATTTAACTATCAATAGTAAGTCCCAACTTCAAACCACCAAGGAAAATATTCTAACAGTAATAAATCCCAAAGTAAAACTACTGAAAGTAAATGAATTACAATCCATCACAAAACCAACTGAATAATGAAAAGGGCGACACATGCCCAACTAGATAAAGTAGAACTAGAAGTGGAATCAACAAATGAGGTCGTCTAAGCAAGAGGCCTGCAACTCCCACCTAAGCTGCAGCGCGTTCCTTCCAAAGGATCCTATGCAAGACGCCCCTATGGCTGGGCAATTGTAATATATACATATATATATATACAAGAGAGGAGAGATAACAGTAAACGGGTCAGAGCCCGATGGTAAAACAGTTTAAAATTTTAGTTTAGCAAGTATTTAAAATGTTTACTGGTTGATGCAACAACATATTAGTAACGACACTCTCTTGAGAACGTTTCACCTCTCTTCTAATGTGCACAACTATCGCACTAATCTCCCCAACAGTTTAACTTCTTTTATCTTAAGTTACTCGTAAGATTTCAAGTTGATGATTTCCAATGTTAAGGAGGTTAATCTTATTTAACAGTACAATTCTTACAAATGCCTTATATGATAATAAAGTTCCTCTGTAATATATCATACTTTTCAAATACTTATTCCCAAGTTGAAATAATTATTCCTTTCTTACATACCATAATCACAGCAGGTAGTTCCCAAATTCCAGATTTAAATATATATATTGAATACTCATATAATATATATATTCTACCAGCACCCCACATAAAATCTATGGTGCGGGCATACTCTGCTATCCAGTCCCCGTATCACTCATACTAAGGGAAATACTAGTTCGAAATCACTCTCGAACTGTATTAACACAAAACACATATAAAAAGAGGTGAAGCATAGTTTCCAAGTCACTAAGATGATAGCACATACCCTCACGTCTCTTAGGACTGTCTGACTATCGATCCGATAGCCTGTACCAAGGATTTCTATCTTCTAGGGTACGAGTCAATATCCCCCATAAAGGTTCCTTGAGATAAGACTGTCCCAGCGCGGTAACCTTAGGGATAGCAAGTAGCGTGGGCATGATTTTTACACACATATAAAATAGATGATCAATCATAGAGTCATATGGATAGATAACTATTCACATTCATAATTTAGGTACGCCCACGGCCCAACATTATATTATTCCATTCTTAGTACATTTTTATTCGATTACTTCTTATAACGAACTTATTCATTTTTATTTTCGAGATTTAATTTATTCCAACTCACTTCTCATCTCTTGAAGTATTTTCCTTAGCTAAGTACAAATTCAGTAGGCCCTCTCTTACATTCTAATCCAACTCCTAGACATTTCGATTATTAAGTCCACACACATTAAATTTCTTAGGTATGAACCTTTCCCGTTTACCCTTCATTTTCCCATTTCATTAAAGTTCCACTAAACGGGGTTTACCTTGACCCTACTGGTCCTTTTTAGGTTTCATTATGTTCTAATAACATTAGTCATGAGTTATTACACATTTAATCGGATTAATTCAACGTAAGGAAAAATCTAATTTTTCCCAGGAGGGGTCGATCGATCGATAGAAAGGGGTCGATCGATCGAAGCTCTTGGCTTGATCGATCGATCAAGCAGGTATGGCGAAAACTGCAGAATACCAGTTACGGGAATTATCATCCAAAATCATCCAAATCCAAGTTTTTAACTCCCAAGCTCCCAGAAATTTATACCACAATCATTATAAACCCAAATGAACAATATTCTACGTAAGGCATGCGAATTTTCATCAAGTATCATGGATTAAAAGGGGAAAAATTCATATAATTCTAATGAACCCTAAAAATTTATTTAACTTAATTCTTCTCATTATTTTTCCATAATTTCTACTTCTAATCCAATTCAAATTCGTGGTTCAACCTCTACATGTGACGGGAATTTCCACAATGATGTTTATATCTCTACAACATGCGATTTCTAACCTCAATCATGGGTTTTCTTTCATAATAACTCATCCTAATCAACCCTAAACTAATATGAATGAGGCATTAACTAAATTAAGCAAGATAAATACTTGCCTGGGAATTTTTGTTTCTAATTTGTGGATGAAATCAGTGTGGTGGTGATCCTCGTTGCGCGATCTAACTTTTGGTTGTGACGGCGGTGCAAACGGTGGGGTTCTTGGCCTAGAACTCCTAGGTAAGCTCTTCCCTTCCTTCTCCAATGTCCGTCTTTTGTTTTTTGGTTGTGTTAACCCTAGAAGACAACCCTAAGCATATGATATAACCTAGAAAATTCGTAGGTTTCCAAGGCCAAAAATACAAAATGCCTAAAACGCCCTCCCGGGGTGTTAATTAAGCCTAAAAACGCCCCGAGACCCAAACTAAACTCCCGGGTACATTATTCTGACTATCTCGACCCTTCCAGACACTTTGGCGTGCTCAAAATGACCATACGGGTGACTTATAATATATTCACTTTTATTAATCAAAATTTAGTCCCGACACGACACGGGCGCGTCCCGACTTAAATTTCCAAAATTGTCATTTTATTCAGTCGTGACATTTAATAGAACCAATTTTTTTTATATATTACTTTGCTCATTAGTAATATTCATCAAGTTTCCAATAATTACTAACTCTCGTCACGTTAGTAATTAAAAATAATTAATTTCCAGATTTATATTAAATTAATAACTCACAGCAAATTTAATAAATTCCCAAATTTAGAAAGCATAAAAAATATGGAATATTACAGCACACTGAGCTGGGACCACCCCAAAGAATTAAAAAACTCGAGAAACAGGGCATTTAAAGGAAAGGTCAACCCCCTGGACCACAGCTAGGGTATAAATCTGTAAGGACACAAATTTCCAATTGAGTCCATATGTAGTTTTGGCTCAATTCCGGACAAAAACATTTATTCATAGGAAAGTATGTAATTGTAATACTCTCAAGCCTATGAAGTATTTGTTGAAGACGTAGCGGCAAAGAATATAAAGCTTCATCAAATATGCCGGTTTGCGTGCCTCGTTTCTACGTCATCAACTATAGTTCCATGCTCCCAAGGTATGAATGCAATTATGTTTATATAGGAGCTTGGAACAAAGTTTATTGGGTGTTAGGTTTAATTAAAACTGTGTTTTACTTTCAAAAAAATTTAATTAGAACTTTAAAAATAAAATATATAAAGTTTCTGGGCCAAAAATCGAATTTTGTAAAAATTCTGGAAGTCGTTCGAAATGTCGTTCGAACGAGTTTTTCGTTTGAACCAGGTTTCGTTCGAACGAGTTTGTCAACGAGTCTAAACTAGTATGTCGTTCGAAATGTCGTTCGAACGAACTTGTTCGTTCTAACGAGGTTTCCAACGAGATTCTAACGAAGTCCATACTGGTGTGTTGTTAGAAGTCTAGTTCGAACGAACTGTTAGGCGGGAACAGTTTTTGGCAGTTTTTCACCCACTTCTCCACTTGGTTTTTAACCAACTTTTTCAGACTTTATCTTGTGCGGGAATCACATTTTCCAATCTAATTTTTCCATTCTAGTTTATCTCTTAGAGAGAGTTTGAGAGCAAAAATTGTTTAGGAAAATGTTCATGTTTTGAGTGAGATTTTTTAGAGAAAATATTTTATCACTCTAGTGTTGTACACCCATATTGTTTATCCAAGTTCTTATATACATATCAAATTGCTTGGAGTTTTGGCACCGGTTTATCTCTACCGAATTCAAGAAGAGAAGTTTTGGTTTGCTTCTACATCCATCAAAGAAGAAGACTTTTTGTTGCGATTCTACCCACTTGGAGAAAGGCTCCATGCTCGGGTGACGGTGACCATATAAAGTCCTATCGGTGGATTCTGAGATCGCGGTGGTGTTCCGAGGTTATCCGCTAGGAAGAGGTGTCTACGAGAAGAAGCGTCGAGGCTTGAGAGGGATCGAGTCAGTCGTTGTAAGTCTATCTGTCTTGTACGTATAATTACGTATCTAGTGGATTTGTGGCTAGGGCCGTCCGAGGTTGTTTCCCGTCTTGGGTTTTTCCTCGTACATCGTGGCGTAGTGTGATATTGTTTATTTTATCTTGCTTCATAATTTAGAACGCATGCTTAGAATAAATTCAAGATAAAATTCGGTTTAATTTATCACTCAATTTAATTTGGACTTATATTAAATGTTGGGTAATGTTTACTTAATTCAAGTCATTTGCTAAAATTTGGTTTCGCCTAATTTACTAATATTGATAAATATGACTTAGGCAAATTCTAGGACTTGGATTAATGAATTGGTTTAATTTTGTTTTATTAAATTAAAATCCGGTGTTTAAAAGTTGAACCATCACTTTATACGCTTCCGCATCATCTTGACTTTTATACAAAAGGAAATTACAAGCCAAGTCATATCAAATTGGTATCAGAGCCAAAGCGATAAATTATTTCGTTAACGATCTTTTAAATAATTTTTGGCTAAAATGGATTTTTCCCCATTTTCAAAATTTCCTATTTTCGATGGTTCAAACTACGCGTATTGGAAAGCGCGTATGAGATCGGCACTAAAATCTATCGACGAACGAGTTTGGATGTCTGTAGTTAACGGGTGGTCCCCACCAACTTATTTAGTTGAAAATGAACGTGTTATCAAACCCGTCGATAGATGGACTGAAAATGAGTTTAAACTTGCTAATTTTAATTCCCGAGGTTTAAATGCCTTGTTTAGCGCTGTCACACCGGATGAATTCCGCCGTATTATGACGTGTGAAACCGCTAAAGAAGCTTGGGATATTTTACAATTAACTCATGAAGGAACTACTGTCGTTAAAGCTTCAAAACTCCAAAACCTCACCACTCAATTTGAAACTATCAAAATGAATGAAAAAGAAACGTTTGATGAATTTTATGCTAGACTTTCTGATATTGTTAATTCATCTTTTAACTTGGGAGAGAAAATACCCGACGACCGTGTTGTAAAGAAAATTTTAAGGTCCCTACCCGATAGATTTATTCCAAAGGTGACCGTTTTAAATTCTTTACCCACTTTAGCCTCTACGAAATTAGAAGAGCTTGTAGGTGATTTACAAACCTATGAACTAGATATGTTTCCCTCTAAAACTAAAAATAAAATCGAAAAGGGTGTTGCTTTAAGAGCCCGAAAAGAGGTCAAACAAGTAGTAGAGAGCGAGAGTGATAGTGACTCGGAAGACATGGCTTTATTTGCTCGTATATTTAGAAAATTTCTTAAATTTAACAAAGATAAATTTAAAAATGATTTTAAGAAATTTGATACTTCTAAACATGATAAAAGCGAGAAGATTTCTAAAGCCGAGAAGATCCCTAAACCTAGTAATGAACATTTAGATAGGGACGAGTCTGATAAGTGTTTTGGTTGTGAAGGTTATGGCCATAGGGCGTTTGAGTGCCCCACTAAACTAAGGAAAGAGGGTAAGCGACCCGTTTCATATAATGCGACCCTTAGTGATAGTGATAAGGAAGAGAAGCCCGATTCCCCCACTAAGAAAAATTTTGTGGCTTTTATTGCTAGTCATGTGAGTGATAGTGAGAACTCATCGATTGATGAAACGATAGCACATGCCACTTCCAAGGTCATTGTACATGATTCTCTTGTTTTTTATGATAGTGAGAGTGAAGAAGAAAAAGAGAGTGAAAATGAAGAAGAGGTTAATCTGAGTGAACTTCAAAATGCTTTTCAAGAACTTTATAAAGAATCTATTAAATTAAAAAGAGCTAATTTGAAGTTAGAAGCTAGTTTAAGAGAAAGTGTCAAGGTCTTTGATGAAAATGTTTTAATAGACGACCTTAGGACTCATGTGAGGACTTTTTAAGAGAAGCTTGAATATGTAGAAGGCGAAAGAGATAGCCTTAGAGGTTTAATGGAATCCTTGAAAAAGGAGCTTCTTGCTTTTGAAGAGCGAAATATTTTATTTGAGTCTAACATTTTAGAATTGCAAAATAAATTAAAAGACTCTAGTAATGTCAAATTTAATTTGGAGTGTCGTTCGGAAAAATTAGATAAAATCTTAGGAACGGTCCAAATTAAAAATGACACTTGTGGTTTAGGCTTCAATACTTGTAATGAATTTACTCATAATGCCCAAACCAATGTTTTAGGAGAATCTACTAGGAATACCTTTAAAGATCACTCCTTAGGTAAATCTTTTCGACATGCTCTTACTTGTACACATTGTGGTCGACAAGGTCATCTTAGGAAATTTTTTTTTGATCTTAAACGAATTTCTGGAAAACCCCATAGGAAAGTAACCACGGTAGTTAAAGTTCCTACACCCCAAGATAGTCATTCTTCATTAATTTGGGTTAGGAAATCCGACTTGGTTGCCTTGCAAAATAGGGTTTTTGATTCTCATTTACTTTCACATGCTTCCTCCATTGCTAAATCTAAAGGATGAATGTGTTAGTCTTTTGCATACTTTAGTGTTTGTACATCATTCTATATTCACATGCTAAATGTATGCTTGTTTAATCATTTTCTAGTCTATACACCATGCTTATCACATGCTAGAATTATGATTTTTGGTTTATCTTTTTGTATTATATTTTGTGTTTGAATTAATTGAAAAATATAAAAAGATTTTTGTTTATCATTTGTGTTTTATTTATTTCATTTAAGCTTAATGAAAAATACAAATGATTTTTGTTTGTCCTTTTTGAGTAAATATTTATTTTTGATTAAAAATGTTAAAAACTCAAAAAGATTTTATTTTGTGTGTATTTTAGTTTGACACACTTTATGTGACATATATTTGTGTTTGAATTCCATCTTTTACGCTCCCACGTGGCTAGAACTTTTGGTTTAGATTTTCAATCCTTAAAATGTTCTTTACCCTGCCTTATATGGAGTAGTTGGATTTTGCGTTGTTTAAATGGATTCTATTTTTATATGCCTCTTTTCACACATGCACGAGCTCTTTTGAAATCTTAATGTCACATGTTATATTTGAGTTTTTTGAGGTGTTCTCCTACCAATCTAGTCATCTACATATCTATGACCTAGGAGGACTAGTGCATGTCAAAATCCGTTGCATGTGAGATTTGTGTGAAAAATGAAAACATGATAAATAAAAATGTGCACGGGGAAGGGCTCCGAAAGGATGAATTAAATCCTTTGTGATAGTAAGCCATCGTTTATTGGATCTAAAAGAAATACGTGATCCAAAGGCCTAAAAACAGAATATTTGGCATTAAAAAGAAAACAATTGCCAAGGCCTATGTTTGTTTGATATATTCATTCAAAAGCAAAAGAATATATATATGCTTATTGAGGGAGAATTGGATGGTATATCAACGGTTTGCACAATGTCCGTTTATCCTAGTGTCTTTAATGTCATGACTCTATTTGGTCTGTAAAATCATCATCATGCTAGGCTTGTATGCATTGTGTATGTTTGTTCATTGAGTTCAATCTTCATATTGTCACATGAGGTTATATTTAAATGTGATAAAGTTTGCAATCAAATGAGAACTCCGTGAATGTTTATTAAGTGTTTGGGTCTAAATCTAATTGTTGCTAGTTCACACCCCTACACTTCCGTTTCCATATGACACATTTTTGCCATACGAGTGTGCAAACTTATTGTATTTTGTGTGATATGTGTGTTTATATCTATATATATATATATGCAAGTGCTTCTCTGGTACAGTTCTCGTTCATATATATATGATATTTGTTTGTCTTTGCCTTGCTTTTATTTCCCATATGCTTTCATGTCTTATCACTTTAAGCTTCAACATGTTGTTTATTAGTTCTTTATCCTTTGCCTATTCCTGAACAAAAGGGGGGAGAATGATGATAGGGGGAGAAATGGTATCTAATCCTATTATTATCGTATCTTAGGTTGGGGAGATTTATCTTAGGGGGAGACGTCTTTCTAAGTATGTAAAGGGGAGAATTAAGTTAGGGGGAGTAATTAATTAATTGCATTTAATACTTTGATATTCCCTATGCATTTGATGAGTTTGCTTAAGTGCGCAGGATTTCTTCTAAAGTAGCATTGTTTAATGGCAAAGCGTGTGATCCTTGGGTTGAGTCAAGTTTGGGTGGGTTATGTTTCGAGTCTAGTGAGCTTGACTGCCCTTTAGGATTTTTGTTTGTTTTTTTTCCCGGAATAGCCAAAGGGGGAGATTTGTAAGGACACAAATTTCCAATTGAGTCCATATGTAGTTTTGGCTCAATTCCGGACAAAAACATTTATTCATAGGAAAGTATGTAATTGTAATACTCTCAAGCCTATGAAGTGTTTGTTGAAGACGTAGCGGCAAAGAATATAAAGCTTCATCAAATATGCCGGTTTGCGTGCCTCGTTTCTACGTCATCAACTATAGTTCCATGCTCCCAAGGTATGAATGCAATTATGTTTATATAGGAGCTTGGAACAAAGTTTATTGGGTGTTAGGTTTAATTAAAACTTTGTTTTACTTTCAGAAAAAATTAATTAGAACTTTAAAAATAAAATATATAAAGTTTCTGGGCCAAAAATCGAATTTTGTAAAAATTCTGGAAGTCGTTCGAAATGTCGTTCGAACGAGTTTTTCGTTCGAACCAGGTTTCGTTCGAACGAGTTTGTCAACGAGTCTAAACTGGTCTATCATTCGAAATGTCGTTCGAACGAACTTGTTCGTTCTAACGAGGTTTCCAACGAGATTCTAACGAAGTCCATACTGGTGTGTCGTTAGAAGTCTCATTCGAACGAAATGTCGTTCGAACGAACTGTTAGGCGGGAACTGTTTTTGGCAGTTTTTAACCCACTTCCCCACTTGGTTTTTAACCAACTTTTTCAGACATTATCTTGTGCGGGAATCACATTTTCCAATATAACTTTTCCATTCTAGTTTATCTCTTAGAGAGAGTTTGAGAGCAAAAATTGTTTAGGAAAATGTTCATGTTTTGAGTGAGATTTTTTAGAGAAAATATTTTATCACTCTAGTGTTGTACACCCATATTGTTTATCCAAGTTCTTATATACATATCAAATTGCTTGGAGTTTTGGCACCGGTTTATCTCTACCGAATTCAAGAAGAGAAGTTTTGGTTTGCTTCTACATCCATCAAAGAAGAAGACTTTTTGTTGCGATTCTACCCACTTGGAGAAAGGCTCCATGCTCGGGTGACGGTGACCATATAAAGTCCTATCGGTGGATTCTGAGATCGCGGTGGTGTTCCGAGGTTATCCGCTAGGAAGAGGTGTCTACGAGAAGAAGCGTCGAGGCTTGAGAGGGATCGAGTCAGTCGTTGTAAGTCTATCTGTCTTGTACGTATAATTACGTATCTAGTGGATTTGTGGCTAGGGCCGTCCGAGGTTGTTTCCCATCTTGGGTTTTTCCTCGTACATCGCGGCGTAGTGTGATATTGTTTATTTTATCTTGCTTCATAATTTAGAACGCATGCTTAGAATAAATTCAAGATAAAATTCGGTTTAATTTATCACTCAATTTAATTTGGACTTATATTAAATGTTGGGTAATGTTTACTTAATTCAAGTCATTTGCTAAAATTTGGTTTCGCCTAATTTACTAATATTGATAAATATGACTTAGGCAAATTCTAGGACTTGGATTAATGAATTGGTTTAATTTTGTTTTATTAAATTAAAATCCGGTGTTTAAAAGTTGAACCATCACTTTATACGCTTCCGCATCATCTTGACTTTTATACAAAAGGAAATTACAAGCTAAGACTATTACCGAATCGAGTACCCCCCATTGACAGCAACATCTTTGGTCATGGGGGCACAATCAATTTTCACCCAAGAAAGAATGGAATAAGTTTTCCTAAACTCATCAACACTTTTCCCATAAATGGTCGACATTTTTAGAAAAATTATTATCACTAATGGAGACAAACAAAAGGGAAGAAAATAATAAAGCTGTGAAAGTAGTAGATAATGATGGAGACTTACAAAGTTGGAATAATGGAAAGGAGAAAGCTCTAAAGTTTTTGATAGACAGGAGATTGGAAGAAAACTAACGGTTTGGTATGTTCCAGCTCTATTTGAATTATCGTGCATAATCATCAGGTACAACTTCCAAGAGTGATTTTTGGCACCTCGCTTTCTGCTCGAACGAGCGTACCCATGTCACTCCAACTTCATCAACGAGGTTAAAAAAACCACTGGGCCTAAACAAGAAATAAAATATGTTGGCCCAACAAACTTTAGCCTAGAGATTTTAGGGGAAATTATAGGAACCTAAATAACTAACTAGGATACGGCGCACATCCGGCCCAACTTCTCAAAGAAATCAGCGAGCATATTTGTCACGTGGAGAAATAAGAACATTTATAACATGAGTATTGATCATATGAAATGGTTACCAACAATCTCAGGAGTCACCACATGAGATAATAACTAGTTGGGGGAGTTCCTTATATAACTCAACCACTTTACACTACTATAAATGCCACCCACGCCCCTAGGGTCAAAAGGGATGTAATTTCAAAAGTTGAGAGAACTTAATACAGTAACAGTAACCTCTCTATGGACATAGAAAATTTGTCGAACCATGTACATCTTTGTGTTGTGTGATTGGCATCTCTTTATATGTTTTCTTTAATTACTTTCTGGATCAATTTTCCATTGTGATTAATTTGTACTCACCCATATGAATAATCAAAACTTCAAGTTTTGATTTATGGTATATTTTGTTGGAGCTTCATGTCCATATATTTATATCCCAATGACAAATAATATTTTGTGAACTCATGGTCACAATAATGAATATGGATCTTAATACAGAAAATAAATATAAGTCTTGGTCTATACTCTTTCAATTTGACAACCAAAACTTCAGGTTTGATTGTGATATGTTTTCTTTTGACATTTTAGGTCCAAATAGTTTTTGTACTCCACGTTCCAAAATTTGATTGTAGAAAATTCAATTTTCATATTTGAATAATTATTGGAAAATTGTAGGTCCCAAATGTAAATAATAAGGATAACTTTATATCACAACATTAAATATTTAGAGACTTTAAACGCCCCGACCAATTATATCCAAACTTCAATTTTGATAAGGGGTAAATTGTTTTTGAACTTTAGGCCCAAATTTTAAATAATAATTATGGAACATTCAATATCCTTACCCTTATTTTATAAATTATCAAAACTTCATGTTTGATTACAATATTATTGGAGCTTTGGGTCCAAATTATAAATAATATTTGTTATGGGACTTTTCGTATCCCTTGACCTATTATAGAAATAGTCACAACTTCAAGTTTGATTTTAGAGAATATTTCATTGTCAAGTGAAAAAATTTGAACAATAATGGAGAACTTCATGTCCCAATTTTAAAATAATTTGGGAACTTTTGGTCTCAAATGAAGAAATTTACATTTAATCTTCTGATCTCAAATGAAAAAATTTATATGGTAACTTCAGGTCCTAAACTAAAATAACTATTTGGAAACTTCATGCCCCAAAAGTAGATATCTATTGGAAACTTCAAGTCCCTAGCAATAGCAATTAGGAATTAAGAGTCCAAAATTCAAATAGTATTGGGAACTTCAGGTCCCAATTTTAAACGTAGCATAAAAATTTCAAGTTTCAAATATTATAGGAAAAGCTAGCTTCCGATATTTAATTTTTTTTGTATATAAAAAATTAGGCGTGACATAGTAATTTTTCACAATTAAATATCCAAAATGTGAATATGTAATTTTTTTATGAATAATTAAAATTATGGGATCAATATAAAAATAATTAAAATTATAAACACCTGCACTTACCTTTTGATTTGTGAAACGTACTCATTAGTGAGGGCTGTCAATTTTTGATACGATAACCCGTTTACGGTAATAACCCGAAACTGACCCGAACATGACATGATTAGCTTGTATAGATTTAAGAGTACTTAAAATTTATACTCAAATCAAAATCAACGCGTCCCGAAAATGACACGACTAACCCGAATTTCCACCCCTGAATCGTGTCCATATAGAACCACATCTTCGTATTCATAGTGGGTTCCCCCCAAATTAGTCGTATAAACATTCACGTCATGTTGTCAATATAAGAAATCATGTGTTTCACGTCCTTTATATATTTTAATTAAACAACAAATTTGTGAGCACTTGTGCTGATAACGTATTGTAAAATAAAAGGGATATAGATAGAATTTAGAGGGAGGAAGTCTTTCATTTTATTGATATATCAATAGTAAAAAGGTATGACCCATATTTATAATACAAAATAAGATAATTCGATAGATCCACTAATAATTACGAAATATCAATGAACTAAAATATAAGTGAATATCCACTTACATACAAATTATATAACATTCACTCTAAATTTGATTTACTATTACAATTATAGCCAAGATGTTCAGACTTTTCAAGCATACTTTCTTTGACCTGTATGGTTGTATACTATTCTTTTCAAGATTTTGTCTCCATGTCGAATGCACCTAGACTATTCAAGCCCATATAGTCTACGCACATAAAGTTGATTACATTTCTTAACATAACAAGTCTACAAAATTCCAAAGAGTACATTATCCTTTGAGAGTGATGGAATTGAGTGTACAGAGAATAAAAAATCCACACTAAAAGTGGGCAAGATAGGAAGACTCAAAGAGGCTCGACTATCTTCAACCATTTGACAATCTTTCGTACGTTTAAATCCATCTATCGTTAACGAATCATATTCTTTATTATTATAGACAATAGTTTCAAACAATATTAACCTTTTTTCAAACAAATTATGACTAATTAGATGATTTGTCGTATCACTAAAAGTTATAACTATCATTACTTGTCAAGTCAGTATGTATTTTTTATAAAGTAAAATAGGATTTCCCAGTTTAAAATCCATATAGGTTACTAATTCATAACTTATACCGTCTTCAAGGTCAAAAATTTATATTGTAATAATAACCTCGATTCAAGCTATTTGTACAATTGTCCAAATTTAGATTAAAACCCAGAAGTCAATTTATTAGTAATGATCAAACAAGAAGTGTCAGAGCAAGAAGATTTTATTGGGTGGGGCACTCCTAAATACAATAGACACATGGGAGAGTCCACATATATATATATATTTTCCTCCAAATTAAGGGTCTACATTTGAAAAAGAAGTACTATAAAAAGGGACTTTTAACATAATTAATGGAATTTACTGGAGTTTAGTTCAAAGACTTTTAACATAATTGATAGATTCATATGTAAAAATCAGATAAAAATGCACCCTGGTCGCAAAGAAAAAGCCAAGTTAATTACCCTATAGGGATGTACTGTTATACAGATATGCCCTTCGGTATCAAATGCATATAGAGAGAGAACCATCTGAATAGTTACTTCTCAAAGTTCATAACTTCTTAACAAATGTTAGTAAATAATTAGGAATCAACATTGAGTCTAATTTTCAGATACTTTTTTAAAAATAAAACAATCTTGACAACCACATAAAGAGAGAAACATCCAAACATATACGAAAAGAAAACATTGCAAACCCAGACGCATTTCTCATATATTATTTACCGACCCAAAGTAATGGACGTTGACCAAAAAAAATAAGAATTTGATGAATAGAATCTTGAAAAGGGTAATTTGAGAACTCAAATCAAGAGCAATTGCAAGCTTTTGTTGCTGACACTGGTGTGGTGTCCAATGTGATTATTTCGGTGTTTGTGGAGAGAAAAGTGTCGGGATGAATCTTTAAAATATTCAAAAATATGCCCCCATTATCTACTAATCTTTCCATCTCAATCCTATCCCTTAAGTTTAGATCTCAATTCATGCTTGTTTTTTCACACACTAACACGCCTCCATACACAGGTCTCCTATAATCATCCACCGTAGGATTTTCTTTTTTGTCAAACAAACCTCAGTTGTTTAAAATTCTCAGTTGAATGTATGACAGAGAGCAATAAACCTTTGATCTAAAACACCAAATCACAAAGAAAAACACCAAAGTAAAAAAAAATAGCTGATAAGATTAGATTCAAACCCAATGGCACTTGGTGGAGGTGATTAAATAAAAAAAATGATCAAACCTTTTTCACATGTCTTCTGATAAGTAGTGAGAAATAAGTTAAACTAATGAGATGGTAAGATGAGTTCAATGACATTGAACAAAGTGAAACAAAAAAAACTGATCTTAAAGCGAAAACCCATCAAATTAAAATATAATAATTAAAAGAGATCTTAAATATTTGAGATATAAAGAGATAACTGTAAGAGTCAGATGTTACCTTAGGAAGGGTTAATCTAAAAACAAATGATATGTAAAAACAAATTAGATCAGTAGGAAAAAAGAGGAGCACAATCAAAGTTTAGAGAAAAAAATCGTTAGAAACAGATAACCATTCATTTTTGCGAAAATCCAAAACCATGCATCCCCATTAAAAAGCCTTAATTTTAAAGAAAATATACCAAAACCCTCTATTTTTAAAACTCAAAACCCCTAATTCTCCAAAAAATAGGGTCATAATTAGTGAGAGACAACTTACCTTTTATGTTCGTAGTGGTGCAAAAATTGTGAGAGGTGATATAAGGGCAAAAATAAGGATTATTTCTTCAATGGTCGATCGACAGTAATGGAGGCTTGTGACTAATGATGGAAGAGTCTTTTAGTTTAACACAATAAAACATGAGATATAACCTTTGTGTGTGCGATAATGGTGAAACGTGTAACACGAGGCTTTTAGTTTAACACATAGAATCACCAAACACATAGCCACATAGAGCATTGACAAAAAAAATGTATCAAATTTATAGACAAATACCTGTTCAAGGATTGAGTATGCAAAAATATCAAATAAAGAAGTATCAGACCTATTAAATAAATCATTAGAATAAATAAAGTTCATATATTGAAGGAAAAAAATTAATTACAATGTTATATAACCTTTGTGTTGTGAATAAAAACATTCAAAGATTAAAAATATTAGACCTTTTAAAAACCCAAATATAAATAGAAAATCAAAATCTAAGAAATCAAATTAGAAGACTGACCTTGAAACCCTAATTCATATGTCAAAAACCTAGAAACCAAAAGCAAAACATACACTGGAGAGTGACAATATAAGACTAAGACAAAAAAAAGCATAAATCACACAAAAAATATGAAAACACCATTTTCGAAACCCTCGTAAACTCATACACTCCCTATTAAAGCCAATGGCATAGGCACACCCTATTTCAAGGAATCCCCATATTTTTACAAATTTGGGTTTCAATGAAATGTATAAAATTTGAAAATCAAAAGTAAAAAAATAAATCAAAACCTATCTCAACCATACTCACACACTATTGAGATCTAAACAACTGGGTTAGCATGGAAAACAACCATAATAGTCAATTGGGTTCCCGCTGTACCTCAACAAAAATTAATATAGGTAAATATAGGCACAAAGTCAAGATGTTTTGGTTGTGGAATCGGGGACTCCCATAGTTGTATGTAAGGTGAGAGAAGTGAGAGATAACCTATTGAAAATCAACATGCATCTACAAAAGAAAAGTAGACAAAGTATTAACCGATAGAAAGAAGCTTGAAGAAGGGAACCCAATTAAACATGACAACTTTCCATATAACCCAATTGATAATCATACATGGAAAGAGGCTTGAAGATGGTGGGGAGAAAGAGTACTAGCTAATGGTGGAGAGAGTCTGAGGCTAGGACTTTGGACGTTTTGAGAGAGGGTGATAGAGAGAACTGTTCTAAAACGTGTTCATGAAATTATAGAGCATAGAGGAGTGTGCGAAGCATAATTTGGGCAGTCATTTCAAATTTTAAAATATTTTAGCTTTTCGAGTCCCGTTAGCCAAGTTTTGCAGCATGACTGACCCATTTGAGATATTAATTACCCATATGCCACAAATGCCTCTCTCTGAGTACCATTTGTAATCATTAAGACATAACACTGAACTTTCAACCTCAACCATCAGTTGGGAAAGAACAAAATCTATCCTCCTTTACTATATAGATGTATGAAATATATATATAAATTTACGAAATGTATAAATATATGAAATATACATATATAATAAAATATATGAAATATATAAATGGTAGAAATATATAAATATACGATATATATATATATATATATATATATATATATATATATATATATATATATAAAATATACGAAATATATATTTACAAATTTATGAAAAATATATATTTATATATTTATTAAATATATAGAGTTTTGAAAAAAAAATGTTTTGCGTGATTTGCCACCCAAAGGTAGCAAATAACCCCCCCCCCCCCCCCCCCCAAAGAATTGGTTTCATCTGAAGGTGGAAAATTGTGCTTAAGGAGTGTTGGATATGGAAAACAAATTCCAAAGAAAATTAAGTCTATCAAACAACCTAAAAGTTGGAAAATTTTAAAAGTTTCCAACTTTTCTAATTTGCCTTGGAATTTAGGTGCTATCAAACAAGGCCTTAAAGTAGATGTAATGAAATTTCATGAAAATTATTGTAATCTATGTAAGTTTAAGAAAATTATTGTAATATATGTAAGTTCATGAACTCTAGTCTTATTCCTAGGTGTCGTAGGATGAAATTACGAATCACTTTTTCTAATGGGAGGGAAGACGCATTTATCCTTATGTTCGACATTACACTTAGAGTTACTTGATTCACCAATGTCTAAATTTTGTTAGTGCGAGTCAATATCATTTTTCAAGGCTTGAAAATCTGAACAAGTTTCAACAGGTCTTTTGCCGCCCGAAATAAACCTTATAGGTTCAAAAGTTTTAGTTTGCTTGGAATTATTGCGGAAAAAACGTATTCGAGTTCTATCATCAGAATTGGTCTTACTTTCAGCAACACAGTCTTCAAAACATTTTGAGTTATTTTCAAAGTTAGCAAAATTTTTGAAGATTGTTGATGCCTTTCGCTTTGTTTGTTCCAATTCTAATAACGTCCCTTCGTATTTCTTTTCCAAAATTTCATTTGAGTCAGACAACTCTTTCAATTTTTGTTCAAAAACATTGGTTTCATTATCATGAATTAGACATTGATAAGTGTACCCTTTAGCATTCTATTTGATCATATGGATTAAGGTTTTTATCTACTGTGTAATGTCTTTGATGATTTTTTCAAGTTTAGTGATTTTCTTGAGAGTTTTTAAGTACAGTGTGTGAATGTCTGGGAGGTCCTCATTGTCGGAGTCACGAAGTGTGCAGTGTGCAGTGTGCAGTGTCCCCTAGCGATTCATTTTTAGGACTCACACACCCATTAGTATCAACAATAGTTCATTCCCTTTGACTCACACACACATCGTTTGATGAATTATCAACATTCTTAAGTAATAAAGCACACAAATCAGTAAGGATAACATCATTCAACATAGCATGCTCAGATTCTTTATCATCAGTGTATATGATTTTGGCAAAGAAAGACATGCAGGGGTTAGAAGTATTGAATGACTCAGGTTCATCAGATTTTGATCCACTTGAGTCATCCCAAATATTGCACAAATTAGCCCTAGTGTTCTTGTTTTTATTCAAATTGACTCTACAGTGACTGGCTATGATTCCTAACTTCCCACATCTGTAGCATTCAGTGTTCTTAAGGTCTCTACTGGGTTTGTCAAGTCTTTTCTCATGCGGTCTATTATTATAGTGGTTTGAATAAGTACGTTTGCCTTGTCTATTTGCAATTTTATTTCTAAATTTCATAATTTTCTTGAAATGTTTAGACATTAAGGCAATCTGATTATCCAAGTTCTCTAAATTACAATCCTCATCAGAATCCAAGTCAATTTTAGAAAAATGACATTCAGGTTTAGTCAACTTAGAGGTAAAGACTAGATTAGAGGTAGATTGTTTCTTATGGGTCTGAATAAATTTCTTCTTAAACCCTAATTCCATTTCCAAGGTTCTTAGCTTGCTACTGAGGAGTTCAAGGGTACGGTTTTGATCATCCATATCCTCAATTGCATAGTGCTTATTGTCAAATTTTTGTGGCAGTGAGCTTAGAATTTTAGAGATAATTTCATTCCTATCATAAATTATACCATTAGCATGCAACTTAGTCACTATGTCTATCAACCTAATGTAGAAGTCATCAAATGACTCAATCTTAGTCATGAATAAAGTGTTGTACTGATGTATCAACATTTGGGTTTTATTAGCATTAACACGTGTGTCTCCTTCATGTGCAGTCACTAGAGTGTCCCATGCTTCCTTAGAGGTAGTATAGAAAGATATCCTCTTGAATTCGTGTTCATTAATAGACATGAATATGGAATTTTTCCCTTTATTATTGTTAAGGGAGGTTTGTTTTTCTTCTTTGGTGAATTCTCTTAGTAGCTTCCTAATCCTCACAGAACTTCCTTCAACGGTTGGTTTAGTAGGAAAATTGTATCCATTTTCAATAGCATCCTTGACATCATCTCCCAATGTCCCTTGGATGAAAGCAACCATCCTCACTTTCCAGTAAGGGAAGTTGGTTCCATCAAAGAGAGGGGGCCTCGACAGGTTACCTAATCTCTCAAATTTCTCGTCCGTAGTTTGTTTTTAAAAAAACAATTTCAGAAAGTCAAGATCTAAAAGAATGTGTAAAACCAATGCTCTGATACCAATTGAAAAATCACCACTTAAGTCGTTTAATTCAAAATTAAACAGTTTAAATGGTTCTGAACAATTTTTTGAAGAAACTCTTTAATCAAAACAAATAGCTAACATAAGATGTGTATGAAATATTATATGAACGAGTTATTTAAGGTATAGGTGTACCTGTTTTGGAAAACAAAACGTATATAGATTCTAAATCAACACATCCTCAAGAAGGTGATGAGCGTAAGAGTAAGCAAGCAAGTAAACAAGATTTTAATGTGGTAAAACCCCACCCAATTGGCAAAACATCCACGGAGGTCTCTACACCTCAAAAGAAAAATCCACTAAAATAGAGTTAACAGATTACAAAATATATAACAAACCAAACACACAAACAAACCTAATTCTAAGTCCAGAATTTTTACCAACTCCTTTGGATTATTCTGACTCCTCTAAAGGTTCTCATGTTAAGGTTATTCTCCCAGCTTTGTAACCGCTTCTCCTTTTAGCTTTACATCGACTCTAAAGTCAAGAATCTCTATACCAACACATGTTTAGTGTTGTAGTGTGATAAGTGTAAGTGGTGAAGTGCCTAATCACATGAATGTAACCCACACACACTTATACAGATAATATTCCTAACAAATTACAAATATCGTTCTAAGATGCAGTAGAAATCTATGATTCGCAGTTTTTTTATAGACTCAGACTACGAATCTTTATTTCTATCCACAGATCTTGAAGGAACCTTACTATAAAAGGCAGCCAAGGTCCTAAACACTTTCTGTATTTTATTTACAAAGACATTTCACAAAATGTGAAATATTCACGAAAGTGTAATACCCCAATCAAGATCTTAACTAGATCTACGTCTGATTTTTCTCATAAACTGAAAACAGAAATAAGTTTGTTGGTTCTGGTTTTGAAAACAATCATATAAGAGTAAAAACAACCAACAAATACGATTTCTTGAAAAAAGAAATCAAACTTAACAAGATCTAAGTGATATGTATCACACCGTTTGAGATCTTAAATATCTATGAAAAGAGATTGAAATCTAAACTTTGTGACGTTGTTGGATAAGAGATTAAAGACTAGAGAGGCTGGTTCTTCTAACTTTTGAACTCACTCAAACTCACAGAAGGGTTTTCTAGTGAAAGATTTGGACAGAGTTTGATTAGGGTTTCTATTTATCTTTATATATTTTCTCTCTCTCTCTCTCTCTTCTCTTATTTTCTCTCAGAAGTCAAAATGATCAAAAGATTGGAAACGTTCACCAGTTGGTCTCTATCTATACTATGCTAGGAAGCATATGGAAGGGTTGTACAAGATCAATGGTTGAGCTTAAGTTTAGCATTAACGATGTAAATCTTACGGGTGAAGATGGACCACTATTAAAACCATTTTGATTGATTCTCTTTGATAACACAAGGATTGAGGTAAAAACACGCAGACCGTAGATAGTAATTGATCCAATGGACAAGATTACGTATTAAGGTTGTGAGAGTAAACAAACACAAATCCAGTCGCTTATTGATCAACACGTGTAGGGCAGTGATCAAGCCTTAAACGCGTGTTTTTGGTTTCTAAAAAATATCATTTTCCACCACAGAAGTCTCTGCCGCTTTCGAATTTTACCCAATCTAGTTTTAAGAGGAATACGAAATTATAAATCAGCCACAACATTTTTAAAACCAACTTTTAAATGATGAAAAATGTTTTATAAAATCCTAAAAATTATTTACCATATCCCAAAAATTATTAAAAAACATAATTTTATGGGATTTAACACACACCCACCCCTAAATTATAAAGAATGCAACAAATGAATGCAATCCTAGGTGCGGTGTTGGTATTCTACGTTTGATACTTTTAGAGGAATTTTGATATGTACTGTCTGAGGGTCTTGGTAGACTAGGATATGACTCAATTTTGTCACTATTTCCAAACTAGACAAGCGCCTATATAATGTAGACTCAAGTGAGTCAAAGATATAAGGTGCTTAAGCTTATGCGTATTTATCATATATGGTTGTACAAAGGGGATGTGTATATTAATTTGTTTGGGTATAAATGTATATCGTGTTCTACAAAATAGAAAATGAGTTACATCATATTACAATATCAATACATTTAATTGATGTATGCAAAAGTAAATTTGTTTTTGAGATTTAATACCTGATTGTATATACTGGCACAAGTTTTTATTTGTGTTATTTTTATTTCTTAGTGGATGAAAGTGATTGTGCAAGATATGGATATATTAGGTTTTTGGTTCTTTTTGGAGAGGATAGTTCAACTGCGGAATGAGTGTTCACGTTGAAAGGTGAAGGCCTAATTTTATTCTGCGTCGTATTAGGTTGGTGAATAGCATGTGTTTGACATTTTGAGGTATGTAAGCGTTCATATTTTAAGTCGTGCACACAAGCATCTAAAATCTATTTATGAGAAACTAAAGCATGTATGCCCCTAAATCCCTTGATTAATTTACCAAATTCTAAAAAGATATACAATGTCAAGTAAAGGGTAATTCAAAATTCTAAACTAAGAAAATATAGTAATAACTTGATTTAAAAGGATTGTTCAATAGATGATTTTTGTAATTATCAACTAATCGTAACAGTTTAAGCAAAAAAATTAAATATAAATGCGATATGAGTGAAAAGTTAGAAGAATAAGTTTAAAAAAAAAATAAGGTTTGGGAATCCACCTCCAAGACTCGATTTTATTTAAATTAAGGTATTATTTTTATGAGATATATCTAAACCAATTAATCAACACTCATTATGCATGGGATAATTTTTTTTTCAGAAAACTCATTTTGAGAATTTGATAAGATATAGAAAATTAGACTAAAATATTTCTAATGAGCTATCAGCTAGAGAACATTCACTAAAATATTTTCAGACCTGAAAAATTAATTTAAAGCTATAAAAATTAGAATTCAAAAAAGAGTATATCTTATTTTACTCTTAAGAAAAAAAATATAATAAATTTTAAAATATTTTCTCAAAGATTATTCCCTCTTTCTCAATACAAAAATTTAAATCAAAAAGCCTTCCATTGATGTTAAAACAACAATAATAAAAATTACAAATTAAACTTCACAAGATCATGGAGGCTTCATCTCTCTCCTTTACTGAGAGATTATCCTACCATATGGGTGAAAATACACCTAATGTGCAAAAATGACTCCATAAGATGCTAGTAAAAATGCTAGATATAAAGAGAAAACAAACATAATCACCTTAAATTAATATTCTCATGTTTTTACAAAATAAACCCTATTAAATATTAGTTTTACAATAAGAGTGAATGAATATAGACACAAACTATTCTTAAACTCTCGATTGAAATAGCACACTCAAACTCAATATATTGTTCCCTCAAAAATATATCATTCACTAACACTTCAAAATTCTAAAAAACTCAACTTCCTAAACAAAAGTACACACTACTCTTAATATGAACCCAATGTCTACTTAAATGTATTGTATGACCTCTTATTTTGCTACTTCCATATTTGAAGATAAAATAGATTGTGAGAAAGATCTAATGTAGCTACAACCCATTTTGTCCAGCCTATATGCACCTCTAACAATATTAGGATGTTCTCTAGAGTTCTTGAAATATTTCAAAGATCCAATATACGTACCATGATTAGACAAAGAATCTGTAACCTTATTAGACTCTCTATAGTAGTGTGAGATGGAAGCATTTAGAATTGTCAAGTTGTTCTTGATTTCTTCAATTAAAGTCTTCAGATGCCAAGGAGGTTTCCAGTCTCTATTAAATAAATCCACTGCAAACTTTGACTCAGCCTCTATGTGAATTTCTGAAAATTGATGCTCAATACATATCTTATGTAATAACCCGAGACTTTTGGGACAATGATTTATTTATTTTGGGAGAAATACATATTAATTTAATTGGAGATTAATTAAATTGGCATTTGAGGTCAAAATTTGAAGTTGCTAGAAAGTGATTCGGATGATAATTCTGAGCGTGCCATTGTTTTCGGAAGGGTCGAGAAAGTCGAAATGACTGTACTTGGGGTCTATTTAGGTTTCGAAATATTTTAAGTTCGAGTCATTTAAAGTGTGTACTATCATTTCAAGATGTTTATTTTGGGAGACAAAGGCTTAAAATCCTACGGAAGATCAAATCTCCTTAGAAAGAAAGAGAAAGAAAGACAGAAATGGAGAGAAGAAGAAGAAGAGAAGAAGAAAAAAATGAGAGAAAAGTTGGGATTTCCGGCCATTACGCGATCTCGAGGATGAATCAGACCCTACGAACTTGAGGCAAGTGATTAAACTTGCTAAATAATTGTTGTGTATCATTTGTTTCATGAATTGTGGATCAAATTTATGGGTTTTAGGTTTAGTTTGTCAAAACCTAACTTTTGGGTAAATCTTGCATTTGTGGGTATAAACGAATTTGAGGGTATAAAATTCGTTGTGTCGAGTTATTTAATGAGTTTTGATGTTAATAATATATTGGGGTTGAAGAGAAATGGTTGGATGATGATATAAATGATTTTTTGGAATTTTGGGTTTTGAAGAAAATAGCCCATTTCGTAGCTTGCTGAACTTACCGAATCGATTCACCCCTTTCGAATTGATTCGGTCTGTTGCAAAACCTACAGGTCTTTAGGGTCGAATCGATTCGCCCCTTGTGGATCGATTCGGTAGATAGTAGACTCTCAGGTCCATAGGACCGAATCGATTCGCTGTTGGGGCCGAATCTATTCGGAGGGGCCGAATCGATTCGGAAAGAGGGGAATTTTTGGAGACATTTTTCTAAGGAAAATTTCATCCCGTTTAGTTTAAGGTTATCGATTGGGAACCTCTATAAGAGTTATGAGGAGTTTGTTTTGGAGATTTTTAGGGAGTTTTCCCTTATGAGAAATTGTTTGGGTCATATGGACTTATATTGAGAAATACCAATTAGAGAATATCGTGTTGACCAAGTGGGGAAGCCCACTACCATGGAGATTACTAATTGGAGATAATTAGGTAATTGTCTGGAGGAGTGAGAATGCGCTAAATGATATTGGATTTTAGTATCAAAATCCTAAAAGGGATAATTTTAAAGGTTCATACAATTGATTGAACCATTTTAAGAAATGAGAATAACAAATGCTGATCGAGGTGCATTAGGATATAGAGAATATACTTAACGTAAATAGAATTGAGAGACGATTCATATAATGAGAAGTGAGGCGTGAACTTCAAGTGAGAAATAGTATATCGAAAGTAAATATACTATGTAAGGTTACTATTCCACTTGCGCCTAAGCGCATAATTCATGTATGTAAATAGTGTTATATGTATACCTTATGTCATGGTATATATTTATCAGATGTGATGATGTATGTATATCTTATGTGAACGATATATATATATATATATATATATATATATATATATATATATATATATATATATATATATATATATATATATAAGTGAAGCATACCCCTTCCTTGCTATCATTGGGAAGTTGCGCGATGAGGGTGAGCATCCTGGCTCGAGGAGCAGGGTGTGGATATTCCCCAGGTCATAATCGTCCATTTTATCTATGTGATATACATTTTATTTTGGGGGTGAGAAGTCGTGGGTATGTGTCGTTCTCACATGCCGGTTAGGAACTATGACGCTTCCCGAACGTTGTGTTTGTGTTTTGACCACGAAGTAGGTGATATTTAGTCCTACCGGTGGTCCCCAGGATGGTATATGAGTGATTCCCTGGAAGATGATAGCATTGAGAACCTGCATCCTCGAGTTATAGCTCGTTGGGATGGTTATTATTATACTTGTCTAGATAGTATATTACTTGAATATGATTATGTGACATCATGTTCGTCTCGAGAATATAGAGACATAAGAAGATTGTTTGAATCTCATTCCAGGATATTGTAACTGGAGTTAAAACGTGATGAATAAAAATTGACTACATATAGTACCTTTGGTATCAGGGGCATAATGGACCTCAATGACCAACATTGCCAAGGAGTAGTGTATCGGGGGGTTCCTTGTTTGGATTTCGCTTTGCGAGACGTCCCACGCACGAAACGCAGTGCAGTATTGAGATTTGGGAGAAGTTTAGTCCTTAGCAGTTCGACGCTATTAACTCATATATTTATGTCTATATAAGTCATAACTAGAAAATGAGAATTTCTAGTAAAAGAGAATGTTTTTGTATATTTCACTTGTCCAGATAGTGACGGGTGTTGGAAATTGGAAATAGTAGAAATGTAGAGATAATTTATATGGTTTTTAATGGAGTATATAATTTAGGAGTAAGTTAGATTTCTTTGACCCTAGATAGAATTGGGCAGTTAATTGGAGATTATGTGCATACGTTTAGTTGCGCGCTTTAGTTGAGAGGTGAGATTGATTTTATGGAGAGTGCGACTCCACTTAAATCATGTCATAAGGCATTATAATTATTATGCATTTTAATGCACTTGCTATAAAAATGTTTTCACTCCTCGGGCTCTGACCCGTTTATATTTTCTCTTGCTATATATATATTTTATTATTTAGGTGTTCCTCCGCAAAGACGCCATGTTGATATCCATCTTGTTTAGTCGTGGAGCTGTAGCAGTAGCGGACTGTTGCAATATTTTGATATAGTCGTCTCCTATCTTTGTGTATCTAGTTTAGGATTCAGTTTGTATTTCGGGTGTATACCCAAGTGTATAGAATAACATTTTTTTTATTATACCTCTCAGCTTATTGTATTGTCTGTGACCCGACAACATATTCGGGTATTTTATTTGGTACATTGTGTTGTATTCTTTTATTAGTCTCCTTTACATTATTCTAACATGTGTGTGTCTCTTATTTTATGTAGAGTTATGTAGTTGGTTAGTTGTTGCATGGTTTGTTTTGTTGTTAATAAAAGGTTTTAAAAAAATTTGACACCCTCTTTTCGTAGTAATGGGTTGTTCGCCATGTTTATTTTAGAATCGTTAGTTGATGCTGAGAATGATCCACTTGTGATTCCTAATTATTGTAGTATTGGGCTGGCCACTCGTTATTATTTTGAGCGGGTTGTCACAGATGGTATCTGAGCATCAGGTTCTAGTGTCTTTAGGATCTGTGTGGGTTTATTGTGATCTTCCGTAAGCGTTCTTGATGTAGAGCCCTATTATTAGGACTGTTGTATTCAAACGTCCATATTTTCTTCTGTGATAAGAAAACATTTAAAAGGCATTCTGATACAATTGTTCTTGTTTCAGATGCCACCGAAGAGAGGTCGTTCAATCAGCGCAAAATAAAGGGGCTGAGAATGTGGAACCCTAATTGCCTCCCAGGATTATGACTACAAATGAGGTTGCCAATATTGTGGCACAAGTAGTAACAGCTGCCATTTCTACGATGGCGCAACAACCTGCGGTACGAGCAGCCCAAGCTCCACCGGGACTATCCATGTGGGAAAGAGTGATGGAAGAGTTTAGTAGGGGCATCCTCCAGAGTTTCAGGGGGAGTTGATGGGATGGTTGCAAGTCGATGGAAGAATAGTATACAAAGGCACCTCCGTATGCTGGAGTGTGGTGAGGTGCAGAAGAAATTTCTCGCCACCTATAAGTTAACGGGAGCATCTCTCCAATGGTGGGAGTCTGTCACCACGTCAGAACAGAGAGATACTTTGCCTATAACAGATTTTTGGGAACTCTTTGATCGAAGGTATTTTTCTTCCCCGATTCAGAAGGAAATGAGTAGGAAATTTATGCATGTGTTTCAAAGTAATAGAATGGTGGCGGAATATGAAGAAGATTTTACTAAATGGGCAAAATTAGTACCTGATGAGGTAAATACGGAAGAGGAGAGTATATCGAAGTTCATGCGAGGGTTAGATTGGAGAATTCAACATCATTTGTTAGAGAACCCAGCAGTATTGACTTTCATCGAGGTAGTGAATGTGGCACTGTTAAAGTGTCATGAATACCGTCTTCGTTCACCAAAGGGTAAGAACTTTGAAGACTTGGGTTCATCAAGTAGGTTTGGCGAGGAGAGTGTCAGTAATGCCAGAGGGTATAAGTCGGACTATTGAGGGTCACAATGGCATTTTGATCCTCAAGGTGGGCCAAGAGGATTTGCGGGTAGATGTTTCTTTTGTAAGGAAATAGGTCATAGAAAGAGTGATTGTCCTAAAAGAGGTAAAAGACCATGTTTTGAAGAAGTTTTGGATGTGTGATCCCTACAGCAGATTCGAGGTCATTTTAGGCCAGGGGACATTGTGTGGGAACCCAATGACGAGAAGATGAAATCGGACTAGAAATGGTTGATGTAAGTTATTTTCCTTTGTGAATAGGATTATACTATATGAAGTTTTGGGAATATCGTATGGGAGATAGTTATGAGAGGGTAGTGCTATAACCCTAATATGTATGGAATGACCCAAGAGGGGAATATTGGGCGAGTTAGGCTCTTATAAAAAAAATTCTTTAGAGAAAATAAATTATTTTGTAATGTGCTCATAAAGAGCTATAATTTTGTTATGAATGCAAGAATTGTTGTAATGTGTTAAGTAGTAATGATAAAGCTACTTATATTTTTTTTTATATAGTCATGTTACACTTATGTAATTGTTGTATTCCAGTTATTGAAGAGCCTAGTGTATGACAATATATATTAATATGATGTAAGAGATTATTTCTAAAAAGAATGCAGAACTTTGTGAATTATTGTGGGGCAAGAGATTTTAGTTCATAAGTATGCTAATTTTTGTGAGCTATATGTTGTTATGTGTATGATGATTGTTAAAACCTTGTGTCATGGGCATGAGGTATTTTAATTAAATGTCAAAGGACATAAACAGTTTTAAAATAAACTGTTTTCAAAATAAAATTTCTTTTCATAGGCCTTTGGGCCATATCAAAATGATTTACATAAAACATTCTAAAACTCTAGTCTCAATCTAACAAACTCTCAATCCCCGACATCGCTACATATTAGTGTATTGGGAGGGTTCCTTGTTTGGATTTCGCTTGCAAGACCTCCCCCGCATGAAAGTGGTGAATGTCAGGAATTGAGAGGAGTTAAATCTTTGGACCTTTCAAAATTTTTATGCTACAAATATGTTAGTATAATTTAATATATTTCGAGTTATGGTACTATTGAGGCAAGTGAAGCCTAATTATATTGATTCGAGTAAAGCTCGTATAAAGGGTGTATGGGCGCCCTGGTAGTTATAATTGGTTTTATTATAAACTTAAAACAATTCGTCGTGAGAAGTGGGATGTTTGGGTATAGTGTTAGTAAGGTTAAGTGTAGTAGGAACTAGTTGAGCTTTGGATAATTAGGCTAAGCTTAATTTCGAGGATGAAATTCTTGTAAGTGGGGAAGTCTGTAAGAACCCGAGATTTTTGATACAATGATTTATTTATTTTGGGAGAAATACATATTAATTTAATTGGAGATTAATTAAATTGGCATTTGAGGTCAAAATTTGAAGTTGTTAGAAAGTGATTCGGATGACATTTCTGAGGGTGCCATTGTTTCCGGAAGGGTTGAGAAAGTCGAAACGATTGTACTTGGGGTCTATTTAGGTTCCGAAATATTTTAAGTTCGTTTGGCTCGAATTAAAGTTATCGAGTCATTAATGTGTGTACTATCATTTAAAGATGTGTATTTTGGGAGACAACGGCTTAAAAACCTACATGAGATCAAATCTCCTTAGAAAGAAAGAGAAAGAAAGAAGAAATAGAGAGAAGAAGAAGAGAAGAAGAAAAAAGAGAGAGAAAAGTTGGGATTTTCGGCCATTACGCGATCTCGAGGACGAATCAGACCCTATGAACTTGAGGCAAGTGATTAAACTTTCTAAATAATTGTTGTGTATCATTTGTTTCATGAATTGTGGATCAAATTTATGGGTTTTAGGTTTATTTTGTCAAAACCTAACTTTTGGGTAAATCTTGCATATGTGGGTATAAACGAATTTGAGGGTATAAAATTAGTTGTGTTGAGTTATTTAATGAGTTTTGATGTTAATAATATATTGGGGTTGAAGAGATATGGTTCGATGATGATATAAATGATTTTTGGGAATTTTGGGTTTTGAAGAAAATAGCCCATTTCGTAGCTTGCTGAACTTACCGAATCGATTCGCCCCTTTCGAATCGATTCGATTTGTTGTAGAACCTACAGGTCTTTAAAGCCGAATCGATTCGCCCCTTGCGAATTAATTCGGTAGATATCATACTCTCAGGTCCATAGGACCGAATTGATTCAAAGGGGCCGAATCGATTCGCTGTTGGGGCCGAATCGATTCGGAGGGGCCAAATCGATTCGGAAACAGGGGAATTTTTGGAGACATTTTTTTAAGGAAAATTTCATCCCGTTTCGTTTAAGTTTATCGATTGGGAACCTCTATCAGAGTTATGAGGAGTTTGTTTTTGATATTTTTAGGGAGCTTTCCCTTATGAGAAATTGTTTGGGTCATATGGACTTATATTGAGAAATACCGATTAGAGAATATTGTATTGACCAAGTGGGGAATCCCACTACCATGGAGATTACTAATTGGAGATAATTAGGGAATTGTGTGGAAGAGTGAGAATGCGCTAAATGATATTGGATTTTAGGATTGAATCCTAAAAGGGATAACTGTAAAGGTTCATACAATTAATTGAACCATATTAAGAAATGAGAATAACAAATGCTGATTGAGGTGCATTAGGATATAGAGAATATCCTTAACGTAAATAGAATTGAGAGACGATTCATACAATGAGAAGTGAGGCGTGAACTTCAAGTGAGAAATAGTATATCGAAAGTAAATATACTAAGTAAGGTTACTATTTCATTTGCGCCTAAGAGCGTAATTCATGTATGTAAATAGTGTTATATGTATACCTTATGTCATGGTATATATTTATCAGATGTGATGATGTATGTATATCTTATGTGAACGATATATATACATACATATACATATATATACATAAATATATATATATATATATATATATATATATATATATATATAAGTGAAGCATACCCCCTCCTTGCTATCATTGGGAAGTTGCGCGATGAGGGTGAGTATCATGGCTCGAGGAGCAGGGTGTGGATATTCCCCAGGTCATAGTCATCCATTTTATCTATGTGATATACATTTTATTTTGGGGGTGAGAAGTCGTGGGTATGTGTCGTTCTCACTTGCCGGTTAGGAACTATGACCGCTTCCCGGACGTTGTGTTTGTGTTTTGACCATGAAGTAAGTGATGTTTAGTCCTACCGGTGGTCCCCAGGATAGTATATGAGTGATTCCTTGGAAGATGATAGCATTGAGAACCTGCATCCTCTAGTTATTGCTCGTTGGGATGGTTATTATTATACTTGTCTGGATAGTATATTACTTGAATATGATTATGTGACATCATGTTCGTCTCGAGAATAAAGAGACATAAGAAGATTGTTTGAATCTCATTCTGGGAGATTGAAACCGGACTTAAAATGTGATGAATAAAAATTGAGTACATATAGTACCTTGGGTATCGGGGGCATAATGGACATCAACGACCAACATTGCCAAGGAGTAGTGTATCGGGGGGATTCCTTGTTTGGATTTCGCTTTGCGAGACGTCCCACGTACGAAACGCAGTGCTGTATTGAGATTTGGGAGAAGTTCCGTCCTTAGCACTTCGACGCTATTAACTCCTATATTTAAGTATATATAAGTCATAACTAGAAAATGAGAATTTCTAGTAAAAGAGAATGTTTATGTATATTTCACTTGTCCGGATAGTGACGGTTGTTCGAAATTGGAAATAGTAGAAATGTAGAGATAATTTAGATGGTTTTTAATGGAGTATAGAATTTGGGAGTAAGTTAGATTTCTTTGACCCTAGATAGAATTGGGCAGTTAATTGGAGATTATGTTCATACGTTTAGTTGCGCGCTTTAGTTGAGAGGTGAGATGGATTTTATGGAGAGTGTCACTCCACCTAAATCATGTCATAAGGCATTATAATTATTATGCATTTTAATGCACTTGCTATAAAAATGTTTTCACTCCTCGGGCTCTGACCCGTTTATTATGCAGTTCCAATTCGAATCCTATTAATTATATATGAATTCTAACATCCTAGAATCATCAAATCATTACGAATCATCAATAAAACATGGAATCCCCAATTTAATTTACCAAAACCTTAGTTCTTCAAATTCTTATTCAAGAACACAAAATTTCCAGATTCGTTCTACACATAAGTTCATCGAAATGTGATTTTCAGTCTACATACATGAAGGGTTTCAATTTAATTAATCTCAGATTCGATCTACATATCCTAATTACTCAATTTTCATCATTTTTTTTACTAAAACATGATTATACCATCCCTACACTAACATGAGTCTGATAATTGCTAAGGTACAGCAAGTTATAAACACTTGCCTTGAATTTGACGTATGATTTCTTGACGTTTTTGGTATGGTTGTGTTCCCTTTGTCCCGATCTACATGGTGGTGGTGGCGGTTGTGCAAGGTGGTGTTAACTTGTGTCTTTTCTCTTGGAAATAGCTCTCCCTCACACCTTCTATGGTCGTTCTTAACTTTCTAACACTTTTTAACCCTAATTGGACTTTCCTTCGCCGATAAATAACTCTTAATTTTCGTCCATTAATTAGGTCCAAAAATACAATTTACCATAATGCCCTCTCGAGGTGCCAGTTAGGCCTAAAATTGCCCCGGGACCCAAACTAAATACCCGGGTATACTATTTTGACTATCTCGACCCTTCCGGACTCAACGGTGCACTCGAAATGACCACACGAGTTACTAAAAATAATTAATATATTTATTCCATTAAATTAGTCCCGACATGACTCACACGCGCGTCTGACTTAATTTACTACACTGTCGTATTTCTTACTCTTGACAATTTACTGAAGTGTATAGTTCCATATTACATATCACACAGTAATATTCAATCAATAAGTATTAACCCTGGAACATTAGTTAATGTTTATTTTAAATTTGGATTAATCAACAATTAAATTCTCACATTTTAATTCAATTAATCCCACATAATTAATCCCTTAATTATTTAAATTATAAAAATATGGGGTATTACAAACTTCCCCCCTAATAACGGAATTTCTTCCCGAAATTTGGAAAATAAGGTATACCTGTTATGAATAAGTCTGGATATTTCTCTCACATATCGCCTCCCGCTCTCAAGTAGACTCCTCCACATTGTGATGCTGCCACTGCACCCGAATAAGTGGGACTACCTTTGACCTCAACCTCCTCTCACTATAATATAGGATAGCGACCGGTCTCTCCTCATATGAACTGTCTAGCTGTAACTCAATCTCCTCAATCGCAATGTGAGCGTGTTCCAACTCATCCCGAAGGTATCGCCTCAGTGACGAAATGTGGAACATATCATGGATACGATGCAAGTGATCCGGTAACCCAAGTCTATAAGCCACTGGTTCGACCCTCTCTATAATAGGGAATGGTCCTACGTATCTCAGAGCCGAATTCCCTTTCTTCCCAAATCTCATTACTCCCTTCATCGGAGACACTCTCAATAAAACCTGGTCCCCCACTACGAACTCTGGGAAGGACCTATTAGCATCGACGTAGCTTTTCTGTCTGTCCTGTGCTACCCGTATGCGATCCTGAATTATCTCGATCCTGCTCGACGTATCCTGAATCACCTCTGGCTCGAGTAGCTTATTGTCTCCCACCTCTAGCCAACATGCTGGAGAACAACAAGGTCTACCATATAATGCCTTGAACGAGTCCATACCAATCGTAAACTGATAGGAGTCATTATAAGAAAACTCCACCAGTGAGAGATACTACTCCTATAACCTCCCCCAAAATCAAGGATACACATGCGCAACATATCCTCGAGCATCTGATTAGTGCGCTCAGTCTGCCCATCGGTCTGCGGGTGATACTCCGTACTCAACCGTAACTCGGTACCCATATCCTCCTGGAAACTCTCCCAAAAATGAGACACAAAAGTCTTGTCTCTATCTAACACGATATTAAGAGGCACACCGTGCAGTCTCACTATCTCTGCAATGAATAACTGAGCATACTGTCCTGCCATGTAGTCTATCCTGATGGGCAAAAAGTGGGATACTTTCGCCAGCTAATCCACAATAACCCATATAGAATTGTACCCCCTCTGCGAAGTGGGCAACCCGGTGATAAAATCCATGGAAATGCCTTCCCATTTCCACATAGGAATCTCCAACGACTGAAGTAAACCTGATGGTCTCTGATGGTCCATTTTCACTAACTGAAAAGTGGTACACTTGGATACGAACTCTGTGATATCCTTTTTCATTCCACTCCACCAATATTGCCGCCTCATATCCTGGTATATTTTGTCCTCATCGAGATGTACCGCAAATCTGGACCCATGCGACTCCATCATCACTGCATGTCTAAAGTCCTCCCCCTCTGGAATAACGAGTCTCCCATTGAAGCACAAACCACCCTCAGAACTCACTGAATAAGATTCGGCTTCCCCGGCTAAAAGTTGCCTAATCCGATCTTGACAGAACGAATCTGCTGCCAGTGCCTGTACTATCCGCGTAACAATCTGAGGTGTAATAGTCATCGCAGACATAAATGATCAGGCCAGGACATCCTAATGTCCCAATTCCTTCCATTTTTACTTCCACACCTCATCCCTCTCGTCCACTGGCCTGCGGCTTAATGCTTCTGCTACTACGTTAGCCTTTCCTGGGTGGTATTGGATATCGAACTGATAATCCTTCACGAATTCAAGCCATCGACATTGACGCATGTTCATCTCTTTCTGCGTGAAGAGGTACTGTAGTGACTTATGATCCGTGAATAAGCAAAATTTATCCCCCAGGAGATAGTGCCTCCAAATTCGAAGTGCAAACACGACTGCTGCTAACTCCAAGTTGTGGGTGGGGTAGTTCCTCTCATGGGGCTTAAGCTTATGGGAAGCATAAGTTATAGCCTGATCCTCTTGCTGAAGTACACCCCCAAGTCCTAATAAGGACACATCTGTATAGACGATATACTCCACTCATGGCCTGGGTAGTGCTAACAACGGTGCTGAAGTCAACATGTCTTTCAGTTCATCAAAAGACAACTGACAGGCATCGTCCCAGATAAATGGAACTCCTTTGCGAGTCAAATGAGTCAATGGACCCGCTATCTTAGAGAGTCTCCGAATGAACCTCCTATAGTATCCTGCTAGGCCCAAGAAACTATGTATTTCTGTCGGCGTCGTAGGCTGTCCCCACTCTCTAACCGCCGACACTTTCCCCAGGTCTACGGATATCCCTCAATCCAAAATAATGTGCCCCAAAAAGTGAACCTCCTTCAGCCAAAATCCAAATTTCTTATATTTTGCATACAACTCGTGCTGGCGCAGTGTCTACAAAACCTTTCTCAAATGTTCGGTATGCTCCTCCTCAGTCCGGGAGTAAATCAGAATGTCATCTATAAAGATAGTGACAAACTGATCCATGAACTCTCTGAACACCCTGTTCATCATATCCATAGACACGGATGGGGCGTTGGTTAGCCCAAAAGGCATAACCCTAAACTCATAGGATCCATATCTCGACAAGAAGGAAGTCTTCGGCACATCCTGCTCCCTGATCCTTAATTGATGGTATCCCGACCTCAAGTCAATCTTTGAGAAGAAGGAAGCTCCTCTCAACTGGTCGAATAAATCATCGATTCGGGGCAACGGATATTTATTTCGTATCGTGACCTTATTCAACTCTCGATAATCAATGCACAATCATAACGAACCATCTCTCTTCTTAACGAAAAGCACGGGGGAACCCCAAGGTGAAGTACTCCTATGAATAAACTCCTTGCCCAACAGCTGTTATATCTGGTCCCGTAGCTCTCTCATCTCTGCTGGGGCCACACGATACGGTGCGCAGGCTATCGACCGAGTGCCCGACATCAAATCTATGACAAAGTCTATCTCTCTACTAGGTGGCAGTCCCGAAATATTCTGGAACACATCAGTGAATTCCCTCACCACCGATATCAAATCAAGAGGTATCACTACCTCCTTAGAGGTCTCCTCCTCTATATAATACAAGTGAGTGGACGACCCTCCCTCAGGACGTGGCATCGCCACCAGGAGCATCTTCTGATCAAGTATGGAAAAAATAATAGACCTACTAAAGCAATCGATAATGGCCCTATATGCAACAAGCCAATCCATACCGATGATCGCATAATACTCGAACATATTTAATACAAGCATATCGGCCGGTAAGATAAGTCTACCAATCTCTATACCCACCCCTCGACATATAAGGTGAATTAGGGAACCACTACCCAAAGGTGAATCTACGGAAGTAACAATGCTCTCTGTTGTAACTAATAACCCCAAAGTACGTGCAAACCTCATGAAAATAAAATAATGTGTGGCCCCCATATCAAATAAAATGTGCCACATAGTCCCCTGGATAGAAAACATACCCTCAATCACGGGTGGAGCCTGTGGGGATGTGGCCTAATGGAGGTTATAAACTCGTCCATACTGAAGTTTCCCTTGTTGGACTGGAACTGCTGGTATAGCTGGCAGTGCTGGCATCTGAGATGGTGGTGGGAGGGCAGTGGGAAAGATCGGTCGCTGGGGCTCTTATCGAGCACCCTACTACTACTGTTGTGGGGCCCTGCCCCTCTCAGGATAGTCATGTCACTTCTGGCCAGTCTTGCCACATATAAAACACTTCCCACCAAAGTTTCCTCCTCAATGCCCCTACTGTCCTCGGCCCTGTTGGTCGTTCCCACCTCCCCCTTGGCCCTACTAGCCCTGCCTAAATTACTGCTGGCCCTGCTGGCCATGATGCCCCTATTGGCCTTGATGGACATGTTGACCCTGCTTGCCAGGCCTAAAACCTCCCTCACCCTGATGGAAACCCTCTGATCTGAATTGCTTAGAATCCCCGTGCTGGGAACTCTGATCAACCTGCCTCTGCTGACCCTGAGCTGGTTGTGCCCTGTTGGAACCATTTCCTCTGGTCTTGCCCGGATGGCTGGACTCCCTCGCTCGTTTGATCCTAGTAATATGGAAGCGGTGGTTCTGGCAATGTAGCAGTGTTACATTAAGCACATCAGAATAGGCCTACAATGAGAGATTTCCCAGAAGATGCTGCCTGATCCTCCAGGTGAGGCCATCCATGAACATTCGAATGCGCTTCTCCTCAGTAGGTACCTCCTCTAGTACCAAGTTTACCAATCGCATGAACTCCTCCTCATATTCCACAACTGTCCTCTCTTCCTGGGTGAGGTCTATAAGTTTTCGCCTCATCTTAGTCTTGACGGCGAAAGTAAAATGCTTACGGTCGAACCGCACCTAGAAATAACTGATCGTCATCAAATCTCGCTCCTCAGCAGTAGTAGTGGACTCCCACCACTGTAAGCCTTCCCCTCTCAGCTTGAAGGTAGCCAAAACTTTCCTCTGTACCTCCGTGCCCTCATACATACGAAGGTGTCGTTGTATGTGCTTCTTCCACTGACTAGCAATAACCACATCCGAACTGCCCATGAACTCTGGGGAACATGCCCTCTGAAAGGACTCTCTCACTCTTTCTTGTGCAGTGGGAAACGGATGCACTGGAACTGGTGATACTGCTTGAACCTGGGGTGGGGCCTGTTGCACCACCGCTAAGGCTGCATTCACCGCTTGTGCAACTATCGCGACAACCTCTGTTGCGTTCATTGTCTCCTGAGCCTGTACTGTCGGCTACTCTGGTTGGGACTGTCTGTCTCTTAGTACATGTCGAGGAGGCATCTGAGATGAGAAAGAATATTATTAGTCCACAGTTATTACTAAATCTAAAATAGCTGAAGACGTAAATGCAAAAATTAAGATCACAACAGTTCTAAAGATAGGGCTCAATATCAAAGGACGCAAAGCTGAAAATGTAGTAAGCCGTACAAATCCTAAAGGACTCTAGAACCTGATGCTCTGATACCACCTGTGACACACCGCCCAATTAAATATCGGGTGATCAGTCCTTTATAAAATTTAAAATAGAATGTTCGGTTGGTTCATTCTTAGCATCACTGTCGAAAACATAATAACTCGTTTAATCACCTAATATAATTAAGCTAAGTGTCAAAACATTTTTTTTCCCTTTTAATTAAAACCATTTAAATACCAATCCAAGAAATTTAATATAAACTATCCACGCATAATTAATTAATAAAATAATGAATCGAAATCACATGCTGAAATAACTAAGACTGGATAAAACATTCCAGTTCAAAACTCCAAACCAGAAACCATAGTAACCATAAATCCAAATGAAAATGAACGAAAAGTAAACTGAACATAATCTATGAAAAAATGTCTAAAGAATGGGTGACACATGCCCTAAATAGAAAGTCTATAAAGAATGGAGATGAAATGATGGAGGCATCTAATACGAAGACCTACAGCTTCCACAACAGCTGTAGCACGCCAAGCAATCCAATCTCTAAGACTGGTGTCCCTGTGGCTGAGCACCTGATATAATACATATATATAGCAAGAGAGAGAAAAGATACAAGAAACGGGTCAGAGCCCGATGTGTAAAAATATTTATTTTAGCAAGTATTTAAATTTTGCAATAAAGCAAGTATCAATTGCATGTTAGTTCGAACTCTCACATGAGATTCTCACCTCTCGTCTATTGTGCACGCCTAACATACATATACTCCACCTAGCCATTTGTAACACTTCTAGCTAGATAAAGACTTACACTTCTTGTTATAACTCATAGCAGCATTTCGAAATTCCCAATTTCCCACATTATTAATCTCAGCATTTATTAATAAATTCGGTTAAGTGTTATCACACTAGGTTAAGTATTCACAACTTACGTCACTTAAGATTGTACTTACCCGATATCCGACAATTATCTCTCAGTAGGAATAATACAAGTATATATATACATATATTAACCACTATAGTATACATATACTAATACAGCACCCCAAGGCTAAACCTGTAGTGCATTGCATACTCTGCTATCATGTCCCGGTAAATCTCGTACTCAAATAAGGACTATCAGTTCAGAATTCTCCCACAAACCATATAAACAAAAACACATAGTGGAGGGGAACATAGTTCACATACCTATGGGTCACGCACGTACCTACACTCCCATAGTCAGCTGACTTATCAACTCACAAATAAGTCTTCACAGTACTATGTTCTGAGATACGAGTCAAATATCCCCCCGAAGGTCACCCAGGATAAAACTGTCTCTACACAACCCCTCGTGATTGCAAGTAGCTAGGTATGTCATACAATTAATATTAAACAAGTAATAGGTTATCACACATCCTATTAATATTTATAGGTATGCTCCCAACCTTCTTATATATGTTCCATACGTATTCCATTCTCATTATTACGTATATTAAAGTATTACTAAATTACTACAATTCCTTAGTAATTTCAGAAGTAACTCTTCTTTTCGGATAAATTAAAGTATAAAAATCACATACTTCCTCATAGACCTGCCTCGTTTTAAATTTGTTAACTGGTAAATTTCTCTCACTCATAAAGATTGGAAAATTCCTAAACTGCCTCTAAGAAATTTTCCAAAAATTCACCTTGTCGCTAGAACTAGATGGCATGTCGTTAAACGACTTTCACGTGTCGCTCGAGCGACTTCGCGCGAGATGCAATATCACTTGAACGACTTCGTGCGAGATCGCACGAGACTGCCCTGTTCGTCTTCTACCCAGAATTTCAGCATTTCTCCAACATTTTTAACCCTAAAACCTCTAAATTAACATCCCAATCCCCAAATAAATAGTTCCAATTCGAATCCGATCAATTATATATGAATTCTAACATCCTAGAATCATCAAATCATTACGAATCATCAATAAAACATGGAATCCCCAATTTAATTTACCAAAACCTTAGTTCTTCAAATTCTTATTCAAGAACACAAAATTTCTAGATTCGTTCTACACATAAGTTCATCAAAATGGGATTTTCAGTCTACATACATGAAGTGTTTCAATTTAATAAATCTCAGATTCAATCTACATATCCTAATTCCTCAATTTTCATCACTTTTTTTACTAAAACATGATTATACCATCCCTACACTAACATGAGTCTGATAATTGCTAAGGTACAGCAAGTTATAAACACTTGCCTTGAATTTGACGTATGATTTCTTGACGTTTTTGGTATGGTTGTGTTCCCTTTGTCCCGATCTACATGGTGGTGGTGGCTGTTGTGCAAGGTGGTGTTAACTTGTGTCTTTTCTCTTGGAAATAGCTCTCCCTCACACCTTCTATGGTCGTTCTTAACTTTCTAACACTTTTTAACCCTAATTGGACTTTCCTTCACCGATAAATAACTCTTAATTTTCGTCCATTAATTAGGTCCAAAAATACAATTTACCATAATGCCCTCTCGAGGTGCCAGTTAGGCCTAAAATTGCCCCGGGACCCAAACTAAATACCCGAGTATACTATTTTGACTATCTCGATCCTTCCGGACTCAACGGTGCACTCGAAATGACCACACGAGTTACTAAAAATAATTAATATATTTATTCCATTAAATTAGTCCCGACAAGACTCACACGCGCGTCTGACTTAATTTACTACACTGTCGTATTTCTTACTCTTGACAATTTACTGAAGTGTAGAGTTCCATATTACACATCACACAGTAATATTCAATCAATAAGTATTAACCCTGGCACATTAGTTAATATTTATTTTAAATTCGGATTAATCAACAATTAAATTCTCACATTTTAATTCAATTAATCCCACATAATTAATCCCTTAATTATTTAAATCATAAAAATATGGGGTATTACAATTTTCAATAACTCAAAGATGGGAACTGGTTCAGGTGGAAACATGGGTATTGAAAAATATTCTATTCCCACAATATCGGAAAATTTGAAATACAAATTTGATCTGATATAATTCCTACCATGTAGGGGACTTCATCCCAAGGGGTGCTAATGTCGACGCTTTTTGCGAAACGAACCTTGAGATTGAAAACTCGGGTGGTACAATGAAAGGTTTGGAAAAGTCAAGATCAACAACTCATGTGGCTAATTTACTAAATAATAGGGCTGAATTTTCAACTAAAGTCGCCGTAATCAGTGGTCAAGATATTGATGAAATGCACGTAAATAAAAAAAAATTAGAAGGTCCAGAAATTCTGGAGAAAAAAGTGTCCAAATATTTTCAGAAGAAAATGATTTAAATATGACCAAATTTACTAGGAAGTTGGATTATAATGAAAAGGTTTATTCAATAGAGAAATATAAAAAATTAGGGACTATAGCCATTTCTGAAAATGATGACTCTCAATACTACTGAGATATGCCCCTTTAGAGGACATTCCAAATTTAAATCTTAATATGTCATCTCATTCTACAGATTCTTCTCCTAGAGTAAATTTATATGTTGAGATTCCAAAGTTTATGACTCAAGTCGTAAAAAATGTGGCAATTTTCAGTATAAAATACTTAACTCTCATGTGAGTAATCCCTTTGAAATTTTAGGCAACAATGAAGATGCTAACCCTATTAGTCAATAAGTAGTTGTTAGAGGAAAACAATGGAGAAACAAAAAATTCGAAAGTGAACTCATTTTCATTTGTGACTGATGAGGAGAAGTCAGCTATTAAATATAATTTAAGTCCTTTTGCTACTCATTCAAGAATTCGTAAATTTACGTAATTTTTTTCTTTATTGACTCTAAGCCCCACCATGAGAGGCTTTTTCTTCTATGTGTTTATAAATAAATTTATTTTTTCTTGAAAAAAATTAGATTAAGTATTTAAACTCCTTTAACATAATTCATCTGTTGCATTTATGCCTAATTATTAGGACATTTACATGTATTGTGGTGCATTTAATATTTTGTATTTTTTAGCGTGAATTTATATTAAGATGATTTAGGTTTTACACAAGTGGTTTTAAAGATATTCAAAAGTGTTTAGGGTTTTATGGAAAAGGGTATCAACTCAAATATATATATACAGACGTGAGAAAAGGAGAAACAATAACTCGGGTCTTAAAATTTCTTAACAAAGGTTCCATTAAAATCAAACAATATACATTTCTTTGTCTTGGAGAAAAATAAAAAAATATTCCAACATAATTTTCCATCCAACGATTTGTATCCTTACAGAAATATTTGACTCGAGTATTTTCTTATCAAAAATTTCTTGAGTGGAAAGCTGGGATCAAAAGGAAGCATTGCAAGAAAGCATTTGTTTTAATAATATCAGTAATGATACTTTCAAAATAACTATTAAGGTTGAACCAAACAATAACCATCGCATGTGCAATCATACATTTCATTCAACTAAAAAATTCATTAATTTTATTTTGGAAAACAATTAGGTTCATTTTCAATAGAAGAAAAACAAAATACCCTTGGTCAAATGGAAGAAATTGTGAAATCCCATCTCTTAAGTTTATCTTGGTCCATTTGTATGTTTGAACAATGGAAGAAATGCGGCTAAAAAATATTTGAGATAAAAAATTCATATGTCTTAGTAAACTACCTAACTAGCTACTCATTCATACTCATATCCAAATTCATGGGTGATATGCCAAAATCTTATCACTCTTTTTCCAACGAGTCGATTTCAAAGTAGAAAAAAGTACAAATGGGACCAACTTAAATGACGATAGAACTATTCAAACATAACAAAAAAAAAATGGATACAAATATTCTGACAATGCAACGAAGTAACTTATTTAATTTTAGTCAACTCAATAATGTTAAGTCAGCTATGTAAAGGGGTACAAGATAAACCCTCAGTTACTTGCGGGATGCGTGACAAAGAGGATAATAAACTTAGAAGATTGCACTAGCGATTTTTCATTAACAGGTTAATTATTGTGGAAGGATACGTGAGCAAACCCTCAATCAAGTTACAGGTACACACATACACTCCTTTATTAGTGCAGAAAATGGATTCACGAGTAACTCCTCATTAACATGTTAATTATCTTCGTCTTTGGAGGGTTAACTTATCATATTTCCTTGGTGGAGCAAGTAGGACTCGAGAAAGCTGGCAATAATGGGACCTTTTGAGAGTTTTGATTTGGAGGTTGAGATGTAAGATCTAAAGGCTCAACCACTTCAATAATTTGTTGAAGAGAAAATAGTAGTGAGAAAGACCCAATGGGTCACTTAAACAAATACACACATCACTAATTTATTTGTAAGAGTGTAGTATACTCGATGAGCTCCATAGAATTGATTGTCTAAATTCCTTGTCAAAACATGTTTGAGTATTATTGTCCATGAGATCACCGGAAAGCTTCATCAGTGAATCATATTTATTCAATTTTGAAACTCAAGTACACCACTTAGGTAAAGGTATAAGAATTAAAAAACTTAGATTCACCTTCATTAATCTATTTTTATAATTTAAAAATCTTATTAATTAGCCTTGATTTTGTAATTTTGTCAAATACACATGCAAATATTCTCTTCATATAGAAAAATATATATTTACCAAGAATTGCATCTCTTTGTATATTTTAAATATATTTGTTCATGAGAGAAACAAACATGATTGAAGTTTTCCTTAAAACATATTTTGAAACATCTTCTAAGGCGAACTGGATAAAATTTTCTAGACACATCTACAACCTGCCATGCCTTAGCTTCTTTGTAGCAACAGCTTGGCTCGCAGTAGCGAGAGCTTATCACTAATATTTTCTTTTCCATGATAAAAAACTCTTGATAATAGTATGACTTCCTTTGTAGTAGTTCCGGCTTAATGATGATCTTCCTCGCTGCAATGACACTAACTCTCTGGTTGCTTTTGCCCTAGTGCAAAATATTTTAACATCGGTATAACCTGGATCGATTTCGGTTCTCCATAGTGACCTTGTGAATACAAGCGTCTAATAATTCCTAAAGTCACTTTTGCACAAGATCCTTCTTTAAGATATTATTAGTTAGTGCGTCAAGTACATCTTTTTGGGTGCCTTAGACCCTGATGTGACTATTTAATACCTAGCATTTGAGCCTTTAAACCTTTTCAAATAAAAGGGATATTAATTTGTGTGTTAATTACTCTTCCAAACTAAGAGTGAGAGCTTTGAAAAAATATTTTTGACGGTAAAAAAAATCATATATTTGGGAGAATATTTTTTCACTCCTCTTCTTTGCGTTCTTTCAAGCCATTATTTTTTTATAGAGGTGTATTTACTCATCCTGTTTTCAAAATGCAATCTTCATTGGTGAGCAAATATTTTATCTTCTATGACTTCCAAAAGTTATTTTTGAGATTTAAAGAACCACACCATTGCAAACATCGTAACACACACATATATATGATTCGCTCAAAGATCCCAGGTGTAGCACTTTTGGTTGCTTGAAGGATCCATCCTGAAACAACAAAGTTGCTTATACTTTGAAGAATAAAGTTTTGGCCAGAGGGTTTGAAGGAATTGATTACATACCAAAATTGGTTGCGGTTATACATCGTACTTTAGTTGTTATCCCTCTCTACGAAGAATATGGTGGGAAAGAGTGTCAAGTCAGTTTTAGTGTTGTAAGGTTGTAACTCCATTTCTCTAGTTGTAAAATTCTACCATAGTAAAATTTTCATTCTTATCGGACATAGGTTTTTCCCATTAATGGGTTTTTACATCATGTCTTGTGCCTATTTTACTATTTCCACATCTTTTGGAATCATAATCTTAATTAAAATTACAAAACTTGAAATATTATAAAACATAGTGACATATTTTGTCACATAGAATTTTGCATTAGCCCTTTTGTAATATTAAATTAACAAACCTTTTTTTCTTGAATTAGGCTGATTAATTTTTATTTAGGTAGTTATCGTCTAGAGGTAAACTCTTAACTGGTATCAGAGCGTGTCTTTAAGTACTCCAAGCTTCAACGGCTTACCACCCGTTTCAAACTTCCTACCATGAAGGAAAATGAAACTTTTAACGAGTTCCATGTCGAGATGATTTATATAGTTACCTCCGTGTTTTCTTTAGGGAAGACCATTAAAGATAATAAGATTGTTGATAAAATCTTATGGTCTCTCCCACTTAGGTTCTGAGAAAAATTGATGCCATTGAAGCCAATGTATATAGACAAATTAGTTGGCTCTCTGCAAACCTATGAGGAAAATTTGTCTTATTGCCAAAAAGTGCCTCTTACGGAAAAGGAGAAAAATATATATTTTAAGACTAAGATGGTATCTCTCGATTTCAGTTCCCATGATGTTAATGAGGACGATATTGCGTTCCTCACTAAGTTTTCCAAGAAGTTGCAAAAATGATTTCACTCTACAGGCGCACCCAAGGGCCTAGACATGATATTGGTAGTGAAAGTAGGGAAAAGAAAGATGAATATCTAAAGTACCTCACATGGCTTACATGTGGTGGTCGAGGGCATATGTCGAAGGAATATCCCTCAAATATGAGTCATGATGGTTATAGACAATTATAATGGACAGAATGTTCCCAGATATTTATCACAAAGAATTTTCTAGGGGAATGCAATGACACATCAATTGTAAAGTTTTGCTATCAATATTACCTTATATGCACATTAAATGACATAACATAGCACTCTTATGTTGACCATAAATCCACAGTAGCACAAATATATTATCTCCCCTATCATCTCTCAAAGAATCACCACTCTGAAGAGGGTCCCCTCTTTATTCATTATTGTAAAGTTATTTGCATATTGTAAACTGTTTTATTTAATTATTGTTACTATTCCGTAACAGAAATCATAATTATTATAAAGAAAAGTTCCATTTTGTTCATTTGCAAGATTTATGTATTATAATTTTAGAAAGGTTTTTTTCAGTTTGGATCACGCCTCTCCATTTCAAGATATTCATAGACCCTAATACCAATACCCTCTTACCCTTGGAGATTCTACTGGGGAGGTGTCCTCACATTTATGAAAAAATAAGGTCATAATATCTCCAAACAACTTGCTTTCGAAGACAAACAAGTGGGTAATGGGGACTGTATAAAAAAACCAATGAAGACGTAGATGTGACTAGACTATGAGAGTCTAATTCCACACCATTAGTTACTACTAGTGTCCGAGTGAATGTTCCAGAAGCATCACCAGCAACGAAAGTGACAAGTGAGCAACCTCCTACTCCCATTGCGTCTCCACTGACCAAGAAAACTGTTACTCTCGAGGAGGTCAAACATCTCCTCTCACTGAAGAAAACTGAGTCTCCTCTTCTATATGAGGAGTTGAATAATCATTTCCCTAAAAATCGCAATGACATACCATACCTAGAGGGGTACGTCCCACCGAAATTCACCAAGTTCAATGGAAAAGGAGATAGTCCTAAAGAACGCGTTATAAGATTTATGGAATACCTTGGAGTAGATTATAATAAAAAAAACTTAAAGGTGGGGGAGTTATCTAAAACTCTTACTGGAAAGGCCTACTCATGGTACTTGAATTTGACACCAAACAACATTCCCACCTCAGAAGATATGCATAAGAAATTCTACCAAAATTTATTTATAGCAGAGGATTGATGATTGATTTACTTTAAGGTATTTGGATCAAGAAGTCCAAAATCCTAGAGAGTACTCGATGCAATACATTAAAATTTTTAGAGAACAATCTATGGTTGTTCAAGAGGAGGCCACAAAACCAAGATTTCTACAAATTTTTGTAGAAGGATAAGTTGAGGAATATAGGATTCATATGATTGATGAAATACGAGAGGGGGAATTTAAAGAATTCAATAGAGCAACAAGGACTATTATGATAAAAATAAAACCAAAGGCGCATAATTGGAGAGCTGAGCAGTCCCCCAATAAGGAAGGTTCCAGGTTGCTCGCAAGTAAGCTATAAGTTATATGGATGGTAGTCCCTAAGGAAAGAAGAACGGGCAAGGAGCACCAGAGAATGGAGAAGCTTGAAAAAGTTCCCATAGTATCACATAGATCTAACATGAACTTATGTGATTTGCATAAAAGGATTCAACACCTAATAACGGATTTCTATTGTCTCCGCAAGATAATTAACAAACATGTTACTCAAGGTACTCTCCAATCCCTCCCTTAAATGTAAACGAGAACCCACTACCATCTCATCAGCATGGGTCCGTAAGCATGGTCGTTCATTATGATTTTGAGGAAAAAATAAACTCCATAGAGTGAAAATAAAATTACCAAGTGTGTGATGATTTATTACTTAGCTTGACCAACACGAATTATTAGTGTGAATGGGACAAAGAGTCGGGTATTAAAGAAAAGGAATGTGAGTGTAGTGCTCATGCTAGATGAATGGGGAACTTCAAAAGCAAAATGTATTTGCAATGCACAGAACTCTAAGGTAAAGTTAGACTCATAATGCACAACGATCGCTAAAAGACCAAAGTTCAAGTGGTTCTTCGACCAATTTGGGGTTAGAGAATAAATAATGGTGGTGATCACCAAGAAGATTCTTTAGTATGTTCAAGATAAAGGAGACCCCTTAATAAACTGGCATGTGCCTATTGGTAAGTTCATCAAAAGATAACATCAAAGGTCATATTATTAGAAGCTGATAGGCAGTTGCCTTTATTCCACAACAAAACATTGTATGTGATTGCGCTGATAAATGGGATTTGATTCCCATAAGCCTTACTAGATGGAGGGACTTAAATTAATAGCATGAATGTTAGCACATTTTATAAGAGGGGAATAACCGAAGGAAATATTGTGAGAATTGCTTTGCTAATTTCAGTATTTGATCATGGGAGGATGAAATCAATAGGACACATGAATGTTGGAACTAATTTTACTTCCAACATAAAATTCCCTATCACCAATGCTACTACGAGCTATAAGTTACTAATCGGAAGATTTTGGATGAACACTCATGGAATTGTTCCCATCAGTTTTCGTTAATGAACAAAAGCTAGTATTTGGGGAACACAGGTAATCATCAAGTCAAGAGAGATGTCTTTCTTGGTGGAGGAAGCTAACATGGTAAATGCAACATTTTATGTGGAGTTGGATAAAGGAAGGAATGAGAGCTTCATAATATGTTGGGGAAACACGAGTAGCCCATGAAAGGACTAAGATGAAGAAGTCAATACATAATAGGTTGGGGTCACACTCTTATCAAAAAGATAAATTCCCACTACCAAGCATTGACAGCCTCATAGATGGTGTTTTTGGCCATGAGATGTATAGTTTTAAGGTTGGTTGCGCGGGATATAATCATATATAAATAGATCTAACAGATGTAGAGAATATATCATTTTGAACAACTCTTGGGAGTTTCCACTATATTGTTATGCCATTCGATTTGTAGAATGCTAACGTAACTTCATGAATGACAATGGCCATATTTCATGACATGTTTCATGATATACTGGAATTTTATGTAGATTATCATGTGGTCAAGTCCAAAAATGGGGAAATTCATATTAAGGACTTGAGGGGAGTCTTAAGGTGATCAAAAAGGTATAAGATGCGTATGAACCCCTCAAATAGCACTTTCGGGATTACAACGGTGGAATCAAGAATGTACTCAAGCCTTTTGTACTTTAAAAAACATTTGACTACCACCCCTCTACTCACGATACCTTATAGTACGATGAGTTATGATGTATATGGGGACACCTCCTTACAAGGGCTAGGATGTGTACTCATGCAATCAGGAAAAGTAGTAGAATATGGGTCACGACAACTAAAAATTATTGAGCACTATTTTCCAGTTCATGATCTGGAATTAACAGCTATCGTTTTTGCATTGAAAATTTTACGATGTTACTTGTACGAGGTAGAATTTAAGTTATTTTTATATCATAAAAGTTTGAAGTATATCTTTAACCAAAAAGATATGAATTTGCGACAACACCGGCGGATGGAATATTTAGAAGACTACGACTTCCAATTACAATACCACCCAAGCAAAGGCAACAGGGTGGAAGATGCCCTAAGTCATAACACTAGTGGAAGACCAATCGGAACACTTTCATATCAAATCATGATTACATTGGCTAACTTTAATCTACAAAAGTAAAACCTGTACTATCCTTTATAATATCATGGCATATCCATCTATTCAAAGGAAGATAATTGAACAACAAGTAATCGATAAATTTCTTGCCACCCAATGCCAATGGATTGAACTTGGAAAAGCTCGCACATAATGGACATATCACCCTAATAACAGAATGCAATTTCAAAACCGAATATGTGTACCTTCAGATTTCAAGCTTAAAGAAGAACTCTTAAAAGAAAGTCACCATTCCAAATTTATTATCCATCAAGGCAATACCATTATGTATCATGCAATTAAAAGACAATATTGGTTGTCAAGAATGAAAAGGGACATTCAAACCTTTACTGTCGAATGTTTAACCTATCAATAAGTCAAGATTGAACACCAACATAGGTGGACTCTTGCAACCTCTTTCGATCCCATCTTGGAAATGGGATCATGTTACTATGGACTTTATTAGTGGATTATCTCCAACAGCCCAAGGATATAATTCGATTTGGGTAATCATAAATCGATTAACTAAGTCAACTCACTTTCTTAAAGTGAGACTCAACAACTTATATCTTCAAGAAATTGTCAAATTATATAGGACTCCTTTATCTATTATATGCGACCGAGATCCTTGATTCGTGGGATGTTTTTGGCAAGATCTATAAAAACCCACGGGTACAAAATTACTTCTCAGCACCGCATTTCATCCCCAAATAGATGGACAATCCGAACGACTAATTCGAACCATAGAAGATATGTTGCGAACATGTGCATTAGATCTAGCAGGAAATTGGAGCGATCATTTAGCATTAGTAGAATTTTCCTACAACAACAGTTACCAAGCCAGTATCCAAGCCACTCCATATGAGTCACGTTATTAAATACTCCTTTGTTCTCCACTCTATTGGAACAAACCTGGAGAAAATTATATTTTTGGACCAGTGATTATAGTAGAAACCACCGAGAAGATACGTTTAATGAGTGAAAGGTTAAAAGAAGCTCAAAGTCGACAGAAAAGTTATGCCAATCATCGCAGGCGACCCCTATAATTTCAAGCAGGAGATCATTTTTTCTTAAAATTATCACCTCGAAAGGGAATTAGTAGATTCAAAAGAAAGGAAAAATTGCACCATGATACATAGGAACATTTACCATTATTGAACGTATTGGACCAGTATCATATCGATTAACATTACCCCCTGATTTGTCATAAATTCACAATGTATTCCATGTTTCTCAATTGAGAAAATATATTGTTGTCCCAAGACACGCCATCACATGTGATGGACTTTCGATATAAACCAACAACGACTTCAAAGAAAGACCTCTTCAGATCCTAGACACTCAAGATTGATTACTTTGCACTAAGACCATCCCTTTAGTAAAAGTTTTTTGGCAACATCATGGACACAAAGAAGCAACCTAGGAACTTAGGGATGTCATACATCAACAATATCCCAAACTATTCAAAGGTAATTTCGAGGATGATTTTTTTTGGGTAGGGAGAACGGTAAAACTCGTACCAAGAAACGTCTCTCTCTCTCTCTCTCTCTATATATATATATATATATATATATATATATATATATATATATATATATATATATATATATATATATATTTGAAGAATAAGTACTCTTACCTTAACATATAAACATTGTAGTAAAATTTTTTGGATCATTACCAACATGAACCTTTCAAAAACATAAATTCCACAGATACATTAAAGTTTCAATAATTAAAAAACACCACCTAAAGTTTTCAATCGACCTTTAACCCCTCCAAATAAAAATTACATTTTAAATTTTCTTTACAAATACCCTTAACACCTTTTAAAACTACAAACCATCCCTTCATATTATTTTCCAAAGTTTCAGAAATTACACAAAAGCCCCAAAAGTTTGGAAATAAAGGGAAAAGACCTAAAAATTTAACCAAAACCCTTTAGGGACTAAAACTTGAACCCCTATGATTTTCCTAATTAACTGGACGTATAAGAATGCAAACTAATTACAATTGGAACCAATGGTAGCCTAGGTTAAACCTATCCATTTTTACACCTTAAACTTTATTCAAATATTACTCCCATTAGACTAGCTAAAACCCACCTTTATTTCGACCAATAACTCCCCCACAACCTCGCCTATAAAAATCCCCCTTAGTGCAGAAAAAAACAGTACAAACAGTAGCTCAAAACCCAAACCAAAATTTTGGCATTTTAAGGTAGACTTATATTTTATGCCTAAAACCTAGTTCTTTCAATTCCAAGTAGTTTCTGCATTAGTTTAGGATTCATTTATGCTTTTACATGTAGACTTTAACGTAGAAATACCAAGCTAAGGTGAAAATTTCATAAACCACCATGAAAACTTGAGTTTTAATGGTGGATTCCGTGTTCTTGTCCTTGAACTAGTTTCAAGGTGGGAATACTTGTCCTTAGACTCATAACAACTGTAAAATGCTTATGTGTGATACTTGATTCAAATTAATTCACAAATTTCCAATTTCATCAAACTTGTTTAATTAGATTCAATGTTTAAACCAAATTAATTAAACCCTAAAACATGCATCTAGGTGATCAAATCAAACGATCTCAACTAAATTTGCTAACTCGCAAATTTTAGGAAAAAACTTTTCGGGTAAAACCTTTTATTTCAGTATGATTTAATAAATCGCAACTTACAACTACATAATGAAATCTGCAATGATCACTCCTCAGAACAATCACATAGACAGGCAGTCTAGAGTCAGCATGAATCGCGATCCCAATCAGTAAGGAACACCCACGAGTACTCCCAATCACGCGTAGTCGTAGTCAGCCTCGTACCTCCCACAAGTGGCACCTAGATGAGTAGTAGAGATCTTCTCTACAAGATAAACTTCAACAAAGTTGTGTTCTTGGGTTCCAAAATAATTCACATAAATTATTGGGATCTTGTGAATTGAAAACAAAATGGATTAAAACCCTAAAAGTGAGAAGACAATGTTTCTACCAAGCAGTTTTTGTATTTGATAAATACGCAGGTCATCTTGTGAAAAACGAAGTTGGATAAACCATTTTATAAAAAATCTAAGTTAGCAGCGTCGCTCAAACTAGATATCAATTTCGTTCGAACGATGATTCGTGTCGTTCAAATAACTTCACACGACATTGGCATGTCGCTCGAACGATGTCCCTCTGTTGCTCAAACGACCGGAGTGAAAAAATATTTTTTTTAATCAGGTCCACCTCAACACTTAAAAAAAATTGACGAAAAAGAACGCTCCAACACTTAGAAAAAATTTTAGAAAAAATATCCCAACACTTATAATGAATCTTTAAGGGATTAAAAACACAACCTTACCAAAGTTAATCCTATCGAGGCTTGTTGTTGAGGAAAGCTCGATTTTCAGATCCTTCTTGTTGCGTATGAGATCTTGAAAATTATTTGATGGTGTAACAGAATACAAAATACGAACTATATAAAATATGTCCTTACAACAACTCAACCATAATGTTTAATTTCAGTATAATATGCTTACATGCCCAGAAATCAAGCTTTTGCATTTCGGTAGTCAAAATTTTAAATTCAAAATTCTCTTTATAAAATATGAATTATAACTCAAACCAAATTCATTTTGTTCTAAATTCACACAGAAACCAAACCATATCACTGCCATGGTTCGAATGTTACTTTAAATCCACAAATATTCGACTAAAGTTTTTGAGATTTTACATTCCATGAAGAAGGAGCTACACTTAACGTTAACCCTTAAAAGTTATATTTTTTGCAATCCTTGTGAAAAATTAGGAATAATGGCAATCAACTCAAATGGTTTATGTAATGAATTTAATTGAAGGTCAAAGTTCAAAACTTAGTATGTTTAAACTCAGCGCGTGTGAATTTTGATTCCATCCGTGAGAGTGCGTGACCAATCAGAAAATTCTACAAAAAATTCCTAAAATTTTATTCTATTTGTCTGGTCGAAATGGTATATTGAAACACCCTATTTAGTTAACCAGAAAGAAAATTCGGCATAAACCCTAAGCTTGACTTTTAAATATTTAAATTACTTTTACACTTAAACACCTGAAGTTTCTCAACTTCTATGTTTTCACCTCGAACATTTTCCAAAGCTTTTTGACATTATTAGGTATAAAAAGTCTATTAGCACCAATCTTAAAAGGCTAAGGAGTCTTGAATAATAAAACCAAAACTTATTTTCATTTTAAACCTTGACATTTATTTACTATGCTATTTTATAACTTTACCACATTTAAAACATTTCATGAACCTTATTCTTACATATAAATACATTGTTTCTTTACTAGAATTACAAGGACTTCCACCTTGACCTAAACAAACTCCATGAAACGTTTTCGAAAACCCTAAAAGCAACAAGTAGATGATTTCTTATTCAGTATTATTTTCAGGCAACGCTTTTAATTATGCCTTTTATTGATATCACTATGTGATAGACACAGTATATCATATTCTCACTGATGAACTCATTTGAGTAGTTGAAACCTTTACGTATAATTAATTCAGATTTTAACGATGATTATACAATCATAGTATTTCATATGATGCAATTTTACTCGGTTCTATTAGTATAGCATACACCATGAGCAGGGAAATTTTTTTTGTTACACCCACGATTGTATTATTTAGCCTGTAGGACTCAGATGATTGAGGGCCTAGTTATTGCTACCATATGGAATGCCTATGATTGACTTATCATGATTACTTTTATCTCCAGTTATTTGGATTGCTTATCACAAATTTATTTGGATTGATTTTGTTATATATATGGTTATTACCCTAAAGCCTCTAGACAGATTATTACGGGTTATTTATTTAGAAACCATCCTTAACCTTTGCCAGTTCTAGGCAGATATTTCTAATTTTAGTAATATCATTCCAGTAGAAAATTATCTTACTATAATATTGAATCTCCGTTCATATTGAACATCTTATACTGACTCATCATAAATTATTTTTTACACTGTATAGAATTAGAATTATCTACATGGCAATTTTACTTACGTTTTTGAAATTCCAAATGGACTCAAGCAATAAAGAAGCCAACATTTCCTGACCCCGCACAAATCTAAGGCATTGCCCCGTGTTACTCTAGCAATTATATATCCATGGAAAATCAGTCGTAGCAACGAAGACCCATAATAATTTCCTATGTTACTACTTATAAATGGATGTAGTTGATGTTGTGTTAGGGAACATGTTGTACTCTTAAATTTTCTTGTACTTTAATTTCCTTTTATTGAGTATGTAATAAAAGATGGTGCCTCTATCTAGAATACGTATATTGAATAATGTATTTCAATACTTTATCAAATGCTAAGAGATAATACTATTATTATATAGCTTTATGGCTATAAATACTATTTTTTTTTCCACTATGTGATTATACATCTATTTCCCTGTTTAACCTATCAACCCAACCCTTAATCACTCCCGATTATTCAGGATGTGACAAAAAGTATCGAGAATCCCTCAGTTTTTCCAATAAGGCTTACAATGAAGAGAAGAAATCCACTAGTGATGCCATGCCCACACTAAAGAGCGATCATGATTAGCTTACGGTCGCCAACGACCAACTGAAGATTGAGCATGATCATTTGAAGAGATAATGTGAGGACTTTTCTTCGGCCAAGGATTCCAATTATGACAAGGGATACACTGAGATCGGCCTTCGATAATGATAAGCGCCCGTTGGCCTTCATCAGAAAATCTAGCTTTAAGAAGGGCTGGGATGCTGCTTTTGTGAGGATAAATGTCCGAGCTGACTCATAACTCTTTGGCGAGCATAACCCGATTTCTCTACCAAAGGCTGATGAAGAGGCTACCATAGATGCCCCAGCTAACTAGGCTACTGATGCATCTGCCAAGGATAAGGCCCCAGAGACCCAGGATCAGGGGAAGAGCAAGGAAAATTAGTTAGGGATGATTAGTTTATATGCTCTTGTATTTTCCCCTTGTTCTCTATTATAAGGGTTTTTCCCATTTTGAGTATTATCAATGAAAGATGTTTGTAAATTTCAATTATGTCTTGAATTATTTCTGAACATTCCTCGTTTGTTCTTACTTTTGGTAGTATACAAATGTTATTGAGTAAATTATTTCTTTTGCTGAAAACCTCGACGTCATCCTTGGTCAGGGTGCAAGCTCCCAAGCTCACTGAGCATTTGTTTTTGTTCGTAAGGCCATGAAAAATATGACTGGTGCCTACGAAGAATAGTCTGCCTTAGTGGCCAAGTTAAAAGATGATGTGAAAGACTTAGAGGATGTAGGAACCCTCATGCAGGAGGGGGTGAAATCCTTGAAGGCCCAACTAGCTGGGTCAAAGGACGTTGGAGATGTTAATCCCCTCCTCCAGGATGAGAATGATGATATTAAGAAGAATTTCACCAAAGCAGAGGATAAAAGCCAAAGAGCTCATGTTATGGTGATCGTCCTTAGCTATAACCTTGTTAAACTACTCTATCTATTCAGAATGGTTCCCCGAGCAACGTGGTCTACTGGTTATGAGGAAGGATGGGCGAATGACCCTATTAAGTAAGATGAGGCAAAGAGTGTAGCTTATAAACATTGTTAATCGAATGCATTAATTAAGATGAGGCAAAGCGTTAATGCCTAAAGAATCTTAACTTTGGTATATGTACCAAGTTAATTTCCCGTCTTACTGACATCCACCCTTTCGGAGTGAAGAATGTTGGGTTCCTTTAGACGTTGATCCTATTCAACTCCCTAAGAGCTACTTGTCCTCTCATGAGAGCGATGATGAGTTCTGACCAAATCCTAATGACAACCGACAAGGAGCCATTATTTCTATTCTCGCCAACCGATCATAACATGTTATCTTATTTTGCACTTTTGCTATTGTGAATGATATTTTTCTAACCTGTGAATTTTTGTAACAAGTTGTTCATTTAATATCATCCTTTTGCATTTTCCATTCTAGTTTACTGAGCATGTGTTTTATTGTCTTATCTTACCTTTTAGGTTATGTCGTCACACTACCTTAGGCCTAGAATAGACTATGGCAAAAATGCACTTGGTTTAAGGTTCGTCCACCGATTCAAGATTTAATCCGACCAAATTTGGGTTCATTCAATGCCTAGGGAACCCTCGTAGGTCTTTTTTTGCATGGGAAATTCATGAGGTCTTTGTGTTTTTCATGACGAAGACCTGGAGACCTTAGGTTTAATTGTAATTAACCCAATCACAATTACAATTAAGCTAAGGTAATGCTGATCGACACTTCGATCGTCAATTTAAAATGTAAGCCTACCATTTTCGAACAATTCTAAGTAATTAATTGAATCACTTGGTCTTTTATTAAAAATGCTAAATCAAACTGCGAGCATCATAAGTTTTGAAATAAAAATTTACAAAAACTAAGTACACTAGAAATAATTTAAACTTAAGCAAGTGTGTACTCAAAAGTAAAAATTCTTAAGATTAGCTGCATTCCAAGCTCTAAGTTTCTCCTTGCCCTCCATTATTTCCATATTATAGGCTCTTTGCAGGTCGTCTCTGATCACCTTGAATAATCCCTCCCAGATAGGTTCCAACTTTCCGTTCGAAGGTTTTTTGGTGTTGTCGAGGACTTTTATGAGGACATAATCTCTTACATGGAATTTCCTCAACTTGACATCCTTGTTGTAATTCTTGGCTAACTGTTGTTGGTAGGAGGCCAGTTTCATCATGGCTTGTTCCTTTCGCTCTTCTTCTACGTCAAGTTTAGCACTCATAGCTTTGTCATTCAAACCTTGCTCAATAATAGTGGATCATATATTTTGTAGACCAGCTTCAAGAGGGATTTAAGCTTCCATTCCATAAGTTAGAGTGAAGGGCATTTCCCCAGTAAGCCTCCTTGGTGTAGTACGATATGCCCAGAGGACATGGGGAAGCTCATCTACCCAAGCTCCTTTTGTTCTTTCCAACCTCTGCTTCAAGCCTTTGAGGATTATTTTTTTGGAAGCCTCTACTTGGCCATTGCTTTAGGGGTAGGCCACATAACTGAAATTTTGTTTGATTCCATGGTCATCCAAGAAACCTTGGAAAGGTCCAATTTTAAACTATGTGTCCTTGTTCGTGGTGATTATATTGGGTACCCCAAAGCCTGTCATGATGTTCCTCCAGATGATTCTAATCATATCAGTGTCTCTGATGGTCGCCAGTGGATCTACTTTAATCCACTTTGTGAAATAATCTATTTCAACCAGTAGGTATTTGCAATTTCTTAGTGCAGTTGGGAGTGGCCCTATGACATCAATCCCCCACTGGGCCAATGTCCACAGACTAGTCATTGATTTTAATTCACTGGTTGGTTAGTGAAGCATGGGGGGAAACTTTTGACACTTTTCTTACTTTTGAGCATAGGCACTTGCATCTTTTTACATGTATGGCCACAAATAGCCTTCTTTGATTGCTCAAAAATCAAGAGATCTTCCTGCCATGTGGCTCCCATAAATCCCATCGTGTAGTTTGTAGAGAACTTTGTCAACGTCTTTTGGATGCACACATTGGAGGTAAGGGACTGTGAACAATCTTCTATATAGTTTTCCAACAGGTCCAAGGTAGAACCGTGTATCTTTTACTCTGACATGATGAGATTGATTTTTATCGATTAGCATGGTATCATTCTACAGACAGGGGATTATCGAATCCATCCATCTCGGACCCTTTTCCACGGTGAGAACATGCTCAGAGACCACCGTCTTCATAATGCTGGGTTTTTCAACGACTTTCGCTTAAATGTTTCTCCTTATATTTGAGTCCACTATTGAGCTTAGGGTTTCTAAGGCATCAACATTGTTGTTATGCCCCCAAGGGAACTGTTAAATGTAGACTTCCTTAAATTTTGATATCAAATCTTGAGCCACCAATATGTATGCTGCCATCCTTTCATCCTTGGCATTGAAGTCTCCAATAAGTTGGTTGGACAACAACATTGAATCGCAATACACTTCAAGGTGAATTTCCCCTGGCAAGTGAGTCTTTTTATAGCCCAGCTATGAGGTCTTCTTACTCAGCTTTGTTATTGGACACTTCGAAGCCCCACCTAATTCCCTGCTCGATCATGGTATTCTCAAGTGTGATGAGAAAAATCCATACTCCACCCCCTTTTGAGTTGGATGTGCCATCAACATACAATGTTCATTTCCTGGATTGATCAAGCCCATGATCTTTCAAATGGTCAGCAACCTTTTAGTCGCATGGTGCTTCTTCTCCCATAAATTCTGCTATAAAATTAGCCAACACTTATCCCTTGATCATTGTTCTTGGCTAATAGGGAATATCAAACCTCCCAAGTTCGATTGAACATTTGGACATGCGTCTAAATAGGTCGCCCATTCACAGAACAACTTTGAGGGATAAAGATGTGATGAATGTGATGGAATGGGACTCAAAGTAATGTTTTAACTTTTAGGACGCGATGACAAATGAGTAGGTCAGCTTCTCTAGTGGGAGGTAGCACTTATCGAGGTCCAAAAGTGTCTTGCTGACGTAGTAAACGGAGAACTTTATTCCTTCTTTCTCAAAAACTAAGGCTGAACTGACTACATGGCTTAAAATGGCTAGGTAAAGGTAAAAAGAGTCCCCTAAATCTGGAATGGCCAATAGAGGAGGTTTTCTTAGGTAACACGTGATTTTTAAAGGCTTTTAAGCATTTATTCTTTCAGGTGAGGTTGTTCTCCTTCTTTAGCAGTTGAAAGAATGTTTTTTAACGCTCAGATGACTTATAGATAAAATAGTTCAAAGCTTCCAGTATCCCAGTTAGCTTTTGAATTTCTCATAACGATCACAACTATCAAGTTAGGGTTTGCTTCAATCCCCCTTTTGTTGACTAGGAAACTGAGGAACTTTTTGGACTGGACCCCAAAGGAGCATTTGCTCCCATTGAGCTTCATTCGGTAGTGCCTGAGGATTCCAAACGTTTTTTTTAAGTCCTCAAGAGGATTGTCTTTATTCTTGCTCTTGATGATCATGTTGTCAATGTATACATCCAGCGTCTCTCTCATCTGTTCTTTGAAAATCTTAGTAACCAATATCTGGTATGTGGATCCAATATTTTTTAGGCCAAATGGCATGACCTCATAATAGTACAAGCCTACTGGAGTGATAAATGAAGTCTTATCTTGGTCGGGGTCAAACAGTTGGGTCTGGTGGTACCCCGAGTAAGCATCGAGGAAGCTCACCCGCTCGTGGGCTGTTGTGGAATCAACCAAGTAATCTATTTTCAACAAGGAGAATATGTCTTTGGGATAACATTTATTGAGATCAGTGAAGTCCACAAAAACTCTTTTGTTTTTTTTAATCTTTCAGACCACCATCGGGTTTGAGAGCCATTTTTAGAATTGAACTTCACTTGTGTATCTTGCCTCCAAAAGTTTTTATACCTCCTTTTCCACCGCCTTGGCCTTCTCTGGACAGTGTGGCGAACCTTCTGGGTGATCAAAGGAAATTTTAGATCAATGTGAAATTGATGGTAGATGACTCTAAGATCAACCCCTGACATGTCATATGGCTCCTATGAGAAAATATATAGTCTTTACTTAAAAAAGTAATTGAATCCTTCCTTTCTTGGTTGGATAAAGTGGTGCCAATTAGAAACTTCCTCTCTGGTTGACTTTCATCAAAACATACCTCCTACAGATGGGATTTAAGGTCCTTGCAATTCTCTGTCTTGTGTCCATTCTCCATGTGGTAGGCGCACCTGAGTGCATTTTTCCTGTTGCTCGGATCACCTCCTATCTTATTCGGCCACTTGAGGAATTGTTAGTTATTGATCTTACTTAGTATTTTATAAATTGGTTCCTTAAAAACCGTATTAATGGCTTATAATTCCTTGGATGAGTTTACCTTGCCCCCATTATTGACTCCTCCATTCGTCTTTTTTCTCCCTTCGTTGGGGTATTTCTTTTTTCATTTCCTTTGGTCACCTTTGCGCAACTAATTTCTCTTTGGCTGAGGTTGACCACGTCCTCCACCTTGTCATACTTCTCAATCCCCAACATGAGATCGTTGATGGTGTCTATTTCCTGCTTAGTGAGATACTGATGCAACATGGAGCTTGGGGCAAACCAATCTTAAATGATGCTATGGACACCTGCTCTGAGTAATCTTCCACCTCGTTGAAGGTTTCCCAGTAGCATTTCCATATTTTTGTAATATCTTTTGTGGATTTTTCCTAATGGTGCGGAGACAGTCCATCTTCTTAGGATGCGAGTTGTTGGTTATACAGCAGGCTTTGAATGCTTCTGCAAGAGGTTTAAAGATTTTCATCGACTTGTGGGGCAGCCTCTTGAACCACTTTTACGCGATATCTCCTCTGCTATAGATAGGAATATTCAACAAATAAGCGCATCGCTATTGTTCCATAGAGTCATTGCTTGTCTATATTTGTGAACATGATCTATGGGGTCAGTATTCCCATCATATATCTTAAACCTTGGGACTGTGCACTTCTTTGGAGGCTCCTCCTCTTCAATTTCCCTTCAGAAGGGGGAATGCATCTTAATGATGAGGACCCTTCTTTCCAGCTCTTTCGTGGATAGAGCTCCACGATGTTTTGGGTGTTGATCCATCTCTCTTCGGACTAAACTTCTTATATCCTTCTTGTGACATTCTTTATCATAATTTCTTCTTATCAGATGACTTTCGTGCTCTGAACAATCCATCTCGCGGCCAATACTTCTTCCTCGACTGTGAGTTTTTCTCGCCTGAGGGATATAGTTCCGACCATGGCGTTTACGGTTTCCCGAGTGGAGTTTTTTTATCCATATTCTCCAATCGCCACTATAGACGTGCATTATTCATCATTTGTAGGTGAGTTTCCTCCTCTTGTTGGTGGAGTCGTTCTTCTTAGGAATCAACAAGTCGTGGGATCTGTATTGATCTAGGCTGCTCATTGCTCTGCTAAGAAAGATGCTCTTCTGGGCAAAATCTAGGATTTTTATCTTGATGAACAACAGATCTGAATCTGAGTGGGGCTAGATCGGCTCGTACGTCGCCAGCAAGTGGTTCACTTTTTGGGAAATAAGACATTGTGTTCACTCTTTGGTTCCAAGTTGATTTTTAGAAAAGAGAATCATTCCCAAAGACGTCACCAATTATGAGTGGAAGAAATAACAATTAAATATTCCTAAAGAGAAAAAGGATTGAAAGAGTAAAGAAAAAGGCACAACACACAATATTTATGTCATTCAGCAACTGCCTACGTCCACGGAGTGGTTTCTCAATTTTTATTAATTCATCAGAGGTTCAGAATTACATGCCCCATTGCCCCGGGGTGAGGGTTGTATTTATAGTAGTTAAAAAGTAGTTGGGTTGTATGAAAACTCTCCTAGCTCCTCATTGGCTCGCTGGTGACTCCTATTTATCTCCTTCGAGAATGTTGGTAACCAAACGAGACTTCAATTATCAATAGGATATACACTTCTGTTTATACATGCAACATTGAATTTGACTAGGCAGCCTGCTGGGCCAGTTGGGGTTATTGAAAATTAGGCCCTCATAGAAAGCTAGGGCCTATGCTGATCGGCTTCCCCCTAATCCTATTTTTTTCTATTTAAGGAGATCATGAACTCATTCTCAAGGACCCATTTTTTATCAATCGGAACATTCCTTCCTCGAAATTAGTGCGGCGACACTCTAAAAAATCCAAGTTTCTAACATTCTCTCCATTTTCCTCACATCACTTTATCCCGCCTTTTACCACCTGCCTCATCCATATTCCACCATCATTTTGCCACCATAAAATAAACCTATTCCTTTTCTATTTCATTTAATTACTATTGTTTATTTATATTTTCCATATGTGTCCATCCAGGTGGGATTCCTCCATCACGAGGCGGCCCCAAAATTGGAGGGGAGGGAAAATTGGAGAAATCCCTCTCTCTGTGCTTGAGGGGATTCGAGGGTAAGGGAATCCTCTTTCCTCCACTCGCACTGGTCTTCGCGGGCTACCTCAGATATAAATGTAAAAAGTGAGTCTCTAAACTATTTCTCTCAAAACATGCAAAAGAAGTGTAGCCGTCCCGAGAGAATGGCATGAAAAGACATATTAATGCGTACGAAGCTAAATGAATCAAGGGTTAGGGAACTAAGTTACAGAATGGGAAGGTGTTAGGCACCCATTCTTCCCTTTTGGTCTTTCATGGGCTATGATAATATTATCCTTTTCTCTAAAACATGATACATGTGTACATGTGTGCGGTATGAATAATGAGAGAAAGAAATTGTTCGACTCACGTCATGGGAAAGACAAAGTGGAATCATAGAAGAACAAATATTTATAAGTGCTCATAGCTTAGGCTTTATTTTATATTTTAGCTTATCCCATTACAAACCGACTCGTCGAACTGAACTCCGACATCTCAAGGACCGAAGACACTACTACTTCTCATGAAGGTATAAAACTCTAGGTGATCATAAAATTTATAAAACATATTTGAGATGTTAGTTTTTATATAATTGATCGAGGGAGAAAGGCAGCATCGTGTCAAAGCGCTTGTCGTTATTCATTTCACCTCCTCAATACAAAAACCTAACCTATGACTACACTCTTTTAAGGGAGTACAGAGGCCAGTCCGGGTATTAAAAATCCACAAAACAAGTTTCTCGAATCTAATCGGTTTAATACTTCTAAAATAAAAGTGTAAAATGTAAATGTTAACAAAAAGAAAAGATAATCTAGGCGAGTGCATTTAAACTATATTAACAAAACGAATAAAAAATATAGGTTGCGATAGATATCCCCCACCCCAAATTAATTGGTATAAATGGTTAGATAGGTTCACAAGTTATTAAGATTGAATCTCATTTCGTCAATTAATTAAATCAAGAGTTGTCACACCCCTAAATTAGCATAAAGCCTACTATGATTTTGGCATCAACAAATATCCCAGAAATTACACACGCAAGGTCGTGAATACGGAGCCTACATGATATATCCCGTTAAATCTCCTTGGCGTAATAACTTGGACAACCCAATTGAAATTAACTCATGAAAACCCATCACCATAGCAAAGCAACTAAGTCAACCCTAGGTGAGTTCAATCCAACACAACCAAATTTAAATTAAATAGAAAGCATAATAAAATGCATGTAATTAAATGCAAGAAAATAAACCTAATTAATAAAGAAAATAATTACAGAAAGTAAAGAAAGCAATAAATGAAAGCAAGTAAAGAAATACAAACAATGGAAGCTTGGATTGATGAAGAAGATGATGAATAGTGTTCTACACAACCACAATGGATAAACCCTCTATATGGTTCAACCTAGGAGGGAGAAAAAGGCACACCCAACAAAACTCTCCAAACCCTAACCTACCTAAAACTAACCTAACCTAAAGAAAATAATCAATATAAAACTAGATATTTTTAATAATACAAAAAACCCACCTTATATAATAATTTAGGTAAAAAGAAATAGAAAACAAAATGAAAAATGAAAGTGGCGCACAACGTCAGCTATGATCGGTCGACCGCGGGATCATGGCCGGTCGATCGAGTCATCAGGTAAAAGCTAATACATTGGTTCTAACCCAAATTCTACTACATCGGTCTATCGGTGGCCAGGGGCCGATCGATTGATCCTCTGTTTTCATGGCTGCTTGGTTCATAATATGGGAGGAAAAGTCCATAATGGAATCAGCCATATCTTCCTCGTTCGAACTCAAAATGACGTGCCATTTCAGGCCACGGGAAGCTAACTCAACGAAATACGCTTTCGTGGAATCCCACTAAGCCAGATATGAAGTGTGAAATGTCTAAAATGCCCTTGAATTAGTGTTCGACAATAGTACTTCTTCGAAATGCAACCGATCCTCACTTTAAGCGTTCCAATACCTACAAAATCCCAATTAACCCCTGCAAAGCATATAAACATACATAATAGAGGTTGTCTTGTTAACGAGCAAAAATATAGGCATTAGGAACAAAAAAAGTGCTGGAATGAGTAAAGATATCGGGCGCACATATGCAATATTTATGACTAATCACACCCCTAACTTAGACATTATTAGTCCCTAGTGATGAAGCAAACAAAACTAGTGCACAGAAAGTGGTACAAAAAGTATATATGCATTAAAACTATAAATGCCACTTTCGTAGGCAACACAACTACATTTAGCATATGCAACAAGTCATTAAACCCCTAGATTACCCTAGTGGATGAGTGTCATATCGTGAGGGTTTTCAGGGATGAAACCCACAAACATCATGTGGTTTCTTCAGAATTTATGCCCAGTCACATGCGACAAGCCCAATAATAACGAATAAGATTTCAATCACGTCATTATCAAAGTGAACGAATTCCCACAAAAGTCTGTATTATTAAAATTATAGAACAAACTTCATAGAATTGAAACCTTAAAAGTGGGAGGGGAGCGAGCACATGCAAAGTATGATTTGGCAAAAACTTATATAAATCCGATAATAACCATTAAAACGTGCATATAAGTCAATCCTCACTGGGCATTACGCTCAACAAATGAATCACTATGAATGGGAGGTAATACATGGGACCTGCGGGCATAAAGATTAAATGTAAATTGTAACAAGGCCGCGTATATGTCACAAACGAAGAACGCTATATAAAAATAGAAAACATGTAATCTCAATGAAAGATACCGCTTCGAAACCATTTAAACTTTTTAATTGAATTGACCCTAGGATCACATAGGACTTTATAGGATTGTAATATAGGTTTGGGGTTAAGGTTATGAAATGAAAGGACTATGTACGGATTAAAAGTGTTCGGGGATGAAAACTCGGGATAATGGGAAATTGCGGGCAATTTCAAAATTGGAAAATAACTTCCACAAAAGGCATTGAATATAACAATGGGAAGAGTAAAAAAAGCTTATTGAACACTATATATAACATTTACAAATTTCTCTTTTCTTTTTTTTCTTCTTTTTCTCACTTTTTCTTTTGTTTTCTACTTTCTCTTTTTCTTCTCTTTTTCACTTTTTTAATTTCTTTACTTTTCTCACTCTCACATGCTTAATTGCAACCACATAACGCGGACATATTTAAATCCCAAGTATCGTTCCAAACAAATGTACGAAAGGTGATATATATGGCTTATAACTCCAATGTGGAGTTGGTTATTGGATTTGGCGTTATGAAACGAAAGGCTATATTAAGGCTCAAAGGGGTTAACGAGGGAAAACATTTAAGGTGAGTTCAAGGTCAATATGGGTGATATAACAAAGATGTCCTATGATCATTTCCTAAAGTGTACGCAATTCTCGAGTCAAAACAACCTTGAAATTCATGATCAAGTAACACATTTCAAGATATAAACTCAATTAATGAACGATCAATGAAAGAATGGTGAGATTACCAACGACTGTAAAGTTTTCAAAGAGGAAATAGAAGTTTATAACACTCACAAATGAAGAAAAGCCCAAATCTCACTAGATGTAAGTATATACAATGCAATAAAAGATTACCGAGTTATAAAAATATTAAACCAAATCAATAAAGAAAGAAAAGTGCATGTGCTCATGGGATTAAAGTTTAATTCATGAAGTTATTCACAATACTAATAATTGAGGACTAAAGTCCAATAACTTCTAAAATCGAGAACATGCATCATTGAGTTGTCAATTGGATTGGGAATTTATTAAAATTTATCATCGAAAGCAAAGGCAAAATGACCAACAAAGGAGAAAAAAGAAAGAAAATCTTTTTGAAATTTTTATTTTTATGAGAAAAGCATGCTTCGCAATAACATACAATCAAATCAAAGAAACTACCAATGAATGGACAAAATATCCCACACCCCCTAACTTAAAACCTGACATTGTCCTCAATGTGAGTTAAGAACAAAGTTAAAGAGAGGAAAATAGTGATATTACCCAAAATGGAGCGATCTCGTGAAAGTACAACTCCAGTGATTCTATAAAACAAGTTAGTACCAAGCATAACAAAAACTTAATTAATTATGCTAGACAATAAGTAATGAGAACAAATAAGAAAAATAAAACAAAACTAAATATTTACAACCTACAATTTTAACTTCTAAATAACTATACACTAGAAGTTAAAAAATTTTAGGGTCCACCCAAAATACGATTTGACTTTGGAGGATCAACGGGGGACCCTCCCTTTCATTCACACCTTCCAAAAATTAGGAATTTTGTTCAAACAATAGAATGCATGTGTAAGGCGGAAGAAATTAACCATCACCAATTAAAACATTTGGAGGGATGATGGGGGATTTGGATAAAATGGGTGACAAGTACAAATGGGGACCAAAAAAAATAGAATTTTCTCCCAAATATTTTGAAATTGGAATGGGAGATGGCGCACATGAAGGAAAAGATTCCTTCATAGAAGGCAACTCGAGCAAGCACTCCTCATCGATGAAAAGGTTTAATATTTTAAAGTTTGGAACCAATTCATCAGGTACATGTACCGGTTCAATAATATAGAATAAAGATGGGGAGGAAATAAATCCAATCTCAAGAGATGAGTTATGATGGCTCAAATATTGAATTTCGAAGGAGAAAGGATCATTTTCAATGAAAATTTATTCTTTAAGAACCAAAGAAGAAATCAATTCATTGCAAATGGATACTACATCCGTCTCTTCCTCATTTTCATTCTCTATTATACCATGGGCCAAGTCAAGAATGGTTTATTCCAAAGTAGGCATAAAATCCTCATTTGGTTCAAAACATTCCTCGACTTTGAAAGTCTCGGAAGAAAAATCATCGTCGAATTCAAATAATAAATCCAACTCATGTTCCCAACAATGGTTTTCTTCCCAATAACGATTTTCAAGTTTCTCATTTTCAGCAATATGAAAGCCCTCACCAAAGTCATAGGTCGAGATGTGAATTCTTGCGAATGAGAACTTTGAAAACTATCGTCGGAACTACATTCAAAATCATTAACATAAGAATTTTTAAAGATAATGAATTTAGTTTCACCATTCTTATTGTAAGGATCTTGAGGGCCCAAATTGGAATTATCATTCCCAAAATTTCAATAACCCATAGTTTGACTTTCGTAATACGCACCCAAAGACATTTTAGATGTTTCAATTTTTTGGTCCTATAAGTATTGACCAAAATTCATAGGTGTAGGGGGATTTTGAGAATTATCATTACAATTACCAAAAAATTGGAATAAAACATGCTTACCCCAAAGAAGGCTCGAGATGGAAAATTCCACAAAGTGATGTGCGGTCGAAAAATTCAAGCATTTCTTAGCGCTCAAATGTATAAGTCCTACAAAAATAGTTAACAAAGAATACAAATAGAAACAAATACTACAAAATACCAAATCAATTAAATTCTAAAGAAAACAAATCCCCTACAACGGCGCCATTTTGATCGAGGGTGAAAGGCAGCGTCATGTGAAAACGCTTGTCATTATTCGTTTCACCTCTCTAATACAAAAACCTAAACTGTGACTGCACCCTTTTAAGGGAATATAATGGCCTGTCCAGGTATCGAAAATCCACAAAGATAAGTTGCTATAATTTAATTGGCCTAATACTTCTAAAATAAAAGTGTTAAAGGTAAATGTAAATAAAAAGTAAAAGATAATCTAGGCGAGTGTATTTAAACTAGATTAACAAAAGGAATAAAAATTATAGGTTGTGATAGATATCCCTCGCACGAAATTAATTGGTATAAATGGTTACATGGGTTCACAAGTTATTAAGATTGAATCTCGTTTCATCAATTAATTAAATCAAGAGTTGTCACACCCCTAAATTCACATAAAAGCCTATAATGATTTCGGCGTAAAAAAATATCCTTGAAATTACACACGCAAGGTTGTGAATACGGAGCCTACATGATATACCCCGTTCAATATCCTAGGAATAATAAATAGGACAACCCAATCGAAATATACTCATGAAAACCCATCAGCATAGCAAAGCAACCAATTCAACCCTTGGTGAGTTCAGTCCAACACAACCAAATTTGAATTAACTAGAAAGCATAATAAAAATCATGTAATTAAATGTAAGAAGCTAAACCTAATTCACAAAGCAAGTAAATAAAGAAATAAAAGAAAGAAAGTAAATAAATACAAATAATGGAAGCTTGGATTGATGAAGAAGATGATGAATAGTGTTCTACACAACCACAATGTATAAACCCTCTATATGGTTAAACCTAGGAGTGAGAAAATGGCACACCCAACAAAACTCTTCAAAACCTAACCTCCCTAAAACTAACCTAACCTAAAGAAAATAATAGATATAAAACTAGATATTTTTAATAATACACAAAACCCACCTTATATATTAAGTTGGGGAAAAAGAAATAAAAAAATAAATGAAAAAGGAAAGTGGCGCACAACATCGGCTATGATTGGTCGACCTCGGGGTCATGGCCGGTCGATCGGGTCATTGGGTAAAATCTACTACATTGGTTCTAAGCCAAATTCTACTTCACCGGTATACCGGTGGCCAGGGGCCGGTCCATCGATCCTCTATTTTCATGGTTGCTTGGTTCATAGCATGGGAGGAAAAGTCCATAATGGATTTGGCCATATCTTCCTCATTCGAACTCTAAATGACATGCCATTCACGTCCACACGAAGATAGATCAACGATATACACCTTCGTGGAATCCCACTCAGACAAATATGAAGTGTGAAATGTCTAAAATGCCCTTGAAGTAGAGTCCGACGACAGAACTTCTTCGAAATGCAACCAATCCTCACTTTAAGCATTCCAATACCTATAAAATCCCAACTAACCACTGTAAAGCATATAAACATACATAATAGAGGTTATCTCATTAACGAGCATATATATATAGGCATTAGGAACCCTAAAAGTGCTAGAATGTGTAAAGATAACGGGTGCGCATATTCAATATTCGTGATTAACTAATAATCGAGGTTGTTTACCAAAAGGATTTTAAAAGAATTTTTTTATTTTTGGCCTCATTCCAACGAGAATGCATCTCACTCGAACAAGATTTCTACTCTCGTTAGAACATGATTCAAACGACCTTCAAACGACTTTTGCTCAGTGAGGAAGAGAAAACTCGTTATAAGTTCGTTCAATACCGTTAGAATGAAATTAGCATCTCATTTAAATGAAACATTTGTTTTCATTCGAACGACATTTAATTTTATTCGAACAACCAGATCCACCTTGAAATTCATGAAAACCTTATAAATACCTATTTTGAGTATTTTTTTTATAGGACTTTGGAAAAAATAAATTATGCATATCCATTCCAAAGATTTTCAATTTTATTTTCACAAAATCATTTTTTGGTTCACAATCACATCATCCCCTCTGTGATTTGTGAAGTAGAAGACGAAGGCTTATTGGTGGATACCTAGGGTAGACCGTTATGTGTGGACGACTTTGGAATGAGTCATATTTTGTTGGAAGTTTTAAAGACTCTGCATATCTAACTTTGTGTTACTAAGTGTTTTGTAAGTCAATTGCCTATCAAAACTTAGATAGTGCATAATAAATACTTTTGTCCTTTTTAGGGATTTTTCCTCATTTAATTTGTTGATTGCATGCTTGGTTTGATAATTGAAATTGGAACACATCTTGTACGCAAACCTAATTTAATCAAAGATTAAAATTTGGTAAAAATTGAATTTGTGCATGGGAACCTAAGATACAAATCAATCCATTAGATCATTTTCATTATCAGATTGGTGTCAGAGCCAGCGCATTGAGTTATCGTGTATATCCTTATTTAGTATTGTTTAGGGTAATAGATGTATTCATCTATCTCGTGTTTTTTTGCGTGTTTATTTCTCGATGTATTGCCATACTAATGACGACTTGGATATAAGAGAGGAGTTTAATGAGCTTCATAATCGTGCTGAAAATTTATCTAGTTTGAATTTGAAATTTGCTAAGATAACTAAAATTCTAGAAAAAAATCCTTTTAAAACTTCTATTTAACTTTTGTAAACTGTTCAAATTGAAAGAGATGTCCTTTGTGGGAAGCATGTGGACATGGACCGTATTTTTACAAATTTAGAACTATCCAAGAAAGATAGTTATGATAGAGTCCGATTGTTAGAAAAAGAACTAGAGGACTCAAAATTTCTAAAGTGTATGTACGTGCTAATGAGGATAATGATAAATTGACTAATGATTTGATGACACATGAGAAGATTTTTAGGGATAAGTTCGCTTGCATTGAGGGGAGCGAGATAACCTACTAGGTATGGTTGAAAATTTGAAGAAGAAGTCCCTAATACCTAAAGAGTCTAAATCTTTGCTTGAGTATAGTATTTTGAAGTTAAAAGGTGATCTGAGAGACTCGAGTAGAGTTGGTAGTAATGGTACTGGCTTCCTTGATTCTAATTCTTTCGTTGCTAAAGCCAAGACCATTTTTTGTTATCGAGGGTCAAACGTATCCAAGGGTATTACAAAAAGGTCGACCTAAGGATCTCGTTCCTTATTGTGTCTACACGTGCACACATTACAAAAAGGTCAACCTAAGGATCTCGTTCTAAATGTTCACCTGCTTAATTCTCGCATGCTTGCTCACGACTCTTCACATGCTATATCTTATGGGTGACTGATTGCATGTTATTATTTATCATACCCTAGTTTATGCTTCATGATATATGTTTGCTAGAGATATGACATGTGTGTCTTTTGTATTTATTTTTTGGGGTCTTACTGAAAAAGCGCAAAATGATTTTATTTGAATAATATTTTGAAAAAAAAAGCATTGTATTTGTTTTGGGGTGTGTACTGTTCAATTTTTTATAAATTTAATTTTTTGTCTTCTAAATCGTCAGAGCAAAACATCATTTCATTCGAAGGAAATTTATTGTTTCGTTCGAATAAGAGTTAACTTCGTTCAAACGAATTAGCCTTTTCGTTCGAACGACCCCTGTTTTTCGTTCAAACGAACTTTGAAAATCGCATCTCTTTTTTACTCCCACATCAACCTTTTTTGCTCATTTATATTCTCAATCTACTGTGTTGAGTTTTTATGGGTGATTTTGACTGGCGTGTTCTTCCATATGAGGACCATTGTGATTTCTCCTCCACCTCGTATCTCTCACCTCCACACTTGTTAAGGTATTTGTTATTTTCATTTTTTTTGCTTGGTGACATTTTTTTTATAAATATTATTTGGGGGTTGTCTATCTCTACATTTCATACATTATATGGACTTGAGTCATCATTTTTTGTGTATACATGTCTACTTTTCTCAATTAAACCTTGTCATATTCATCAAAAATTGTTTCTAGGGATTTTTTTTATATACATTTTTTATAATTCAAAATTATTTTTGGTTGCCCCTACTGTGTGTATGTCATACTACTTTGTTTTATACAAAGTTCCATTTTTTTGGGTAATATGAGATACTTCATTTTTGTCCATCGTGTTTTTATTTTGTGCTAATTATATCCTGGTTTTATTTTAGGGTCAATTATTAAATAGTCCCTACTATAAATATATATTTTTTAAAAAGGACACATATTTTTAGTTTAACCCATTTAGTCCCTCAAGCACTCAATATCCTCTTATTTTTAGAGGTCCGCGCCAGCGGCACTCCCTCTCCAAAATATGTGGCAAAGGACTTTTTGAGGCAAAATAAAAAAGTTTGGACTAAATGGGTATTAAAAAATGTCCGAGGGACTATTTGGTATATGTCCCTTATTTTAGGGTCAATTATTAAATAGTCCCTACTATAAATATATATTTTTTAAAAAGGACACATATTTTTAGTTTAACCCATTTAGTCCCTCAAGCACTCAATATTCTCTTATTTTTAGAGGTCCGCGCCAGCGGCACTCCCTCTCCAAAATATGTGGCAAAGGACTTTTTGAGGCAAAATAAAAAAATTTGAACTAAATGGATATTAAAAAATATTCGAGGGACTATTTGGTATATGTTCCTTTATTTTACTGATTGTCGGTATTTTGGTTTTTGCAGGGGTCGGTTGGATTGCTGTCGGATGGACGGGAATTAAGTGTTAGGCTCTTAGCCTCCCTCCTTTTTCCTCTGTGTTATCTCATACTCTTATATCGGTTTCCACGGCTGGTGGTCGTCGTCGATGCACTATTTTTTCTTGGACTAAGGATGACTCATCGTCGTCCTCTAGGGCCCAATCTTCTCGGGCCATTCGACCCACTTATTCCCCCACCCGGTGAGTCAATCGGGTAGATTATGATCTATATTTCACGCTCGGATTCCATATTCGAGTAGTAGTCTTTGAGCGGGTGTTCTTGGTTGAGGAGTTTATTGATACTTATGTTCTTGAGTGGTTAACCGATCGGGGTTGGGAGCCATTATTTTCCATATACGACATTATTTTACCTCATTTTGTCCGCGAGTTATATTTTTGCGTGCCTCGATCTCCCGTAACCATACGTTCCACCATCTGCTGTGTTGAGATAGTAGTCACCTCCGATAGTGACGAATAAATGGTTTTGACCTTTTTAGGGATTTTTCCTCATTTACTGTGTTGATTGCATGTACGGTTGATATTTGAAATTGGAACACATCTTGTATGCAAAACTAATTTAATCAAATATTAAAATTTGGTAAAAATTGGATTTTTGTGTGGAACCTAAGATACAAATCAATCCATTACATCACTTGCATTCCCAAATCATCCTAATGAGAATATAAAAGAAATAGCATAAAAATATTATTTGAGTGTCCGACAAATCACAAATCACTATGAAGAACTGAGCATGCATATCGAGCGAGAACATTAATATGTATGAGTGCACGTACTCGTAATACTACTAAACACAAGAAAACATAAAATTAAAAAATAGGGCTCGAATCCCAAGATTGGCTCGAGATGCCTACGTAGCCCAAATGGCATCAAAGTCCACGTAGTTCTATTACACGCGAGGGTGGGTTTTAACCCATAAATCTTAAGATAGAACTTCCATTATTTTGTTTTTAGAAAATGTGTGCAAGTGTAGAAAGTGTAAAAAATGAGGAAATTCTAATTTATGGTTTATAAGAAAACCCACTTTGGCTTTTTATATTTTATGAAAATAAGATTTTTGTGTACTAAATAATAAAAAAGTGGGATTAGTTTTTAGGTGAAGAAATGAAATAAAGATATATCAAAAGTGGAAAGAAAAGTAAACAACTACTACTAATTGAGTGAGTTGTAAATGAATAAGGGCCAACCTTCAAGAGAACTTTAATTTTGATTTTAAAATAGTAGGAGACTAATTTTAGGTGGTTGGATTGTGGTGAGGTAATAATGGAAAGTGAGATGAAAATGGATGAGAGTGATGTAAGGAAATGGAGAGAATTTTTGGAAAAATAAGATTTCGGCACACTGATTTCGAGGGGAATGTTCTGACTTCAGAAAGGGACCCTTGAGAATGAGTTTGTGGTCTCATTAAATATTAAAAAATAGGGTTTCAGGGGGTTGTCGATCGTCATGGACCCTGGCCTGCCTATCGTCATAGCCCTACATTTTTGGTCGGCAGGGGTCTAGGGTGCTTATGCACAGTTCGAAACAAACTTTTTCAAAAAAATAGGCATAAAATGAAAACCGTAAATCCAAATTGTGCCCCTCCGGGACCGTTTGAAAGTTCATTCATATCCCTATAAGAATCCATTGGCCTATAGACAAAGGGTTCTTTGAGTAAAAAATCAAGTACGTGCGAATCGTGAGGCCGATTCACATACAGTATGGACTATTGGAAAGGCTATTTAGAGACCTGTGAGGTTTCAATAAGATTCGCTCATATTAGAGGGTTGGCCAAGGTCAAAAGAGGCTCGAAAGCACCCAATTGCCTCGGGACAGGGGGCTCTCAAAGTAAAAAGGTGAATGTACGGGAACTATGGGGTTGATTCGTGCAGGGTATGGACCATTGGGAAGAGGATTCAGAGCCCTATGAGGTTTCAATGAACTTCACTAAAGTTGGAGATTTTTTCGTGGTCAAATTGGGATCCAACGTGCACGATGGACTCTAGATTAGGTCTCAGAGTAAAAAAGTGGGTACACACGAACTGTGAGGACCATTTGCACATGATATGGAACATTGTAAAGAATATTTAGACCCCTAATAGTTTTTAATGAGTCAGGTCAAAGAGTTGATCGACGTAAAATAAATCCCGAAGCACTCGATGGCATCGGTATTAGGTGTCGAAGTAGGACCTAGGGTCTTCTGGTGGGAGGAGAAGTGTTAGGGACCTAAGAAGGTATTTAGGGGATACTAGGATGGGGTGTCTATAGATCCCCTCGGTGGGTGAGATAAAATAAGTGAAGGTAAATGAAAGATAGACATCTCATCGATGTTGAAGGATTAGGGACCTTGCTGGGGGTAAGAAGATGGTTGATTAAAGGGTTAAGCTCAATTTTGTGGACCTAAAGTGTTGGGATGGCCAATTCGGAGGGTTGAGGTTGATTCTTCGAATCTAAATAATTGAGGTCACCGATTTAGAGGGTTGAGGTCGATTCTTCAAACCTAAGGAGTGGAGATGACTGATTCAGGGGGCCAAGGTCGATTATACGGAAAATTCTGTAGACCTAAAAAGTTGAGATGACAATTTCAGAGTGTCGAGTTCTATTCCACAGACCTAAAGAATTGGCATGACCTATTTAGAGGGACGAGGTTGATTCTATAGACCTAGGGAATTAAAATTATCTTTTTAAAGGGTTGAGGTTGATTATGTGGACCTAGGTTAATTTTAAGGACATAAAGAGTGGGGAAGACCAATCCAAAGGGTTGAGGTCAATTCTACAGACCTAAAGAGTTGAGACGACCCATTCGAAGGGTCGAGGTAGATTCCACGGACCTAAGGAATTGAGATGACCTATTCAGAGGGCTAAGGTCGATTCTGCAGACCTAGGGATTTGAAATGAACTATTTAGTGGGTCGAGGTCGATTCTACAGACCTAAGGAATAGAGATGACCAATTCAGGGGGTCGAGGTCAATTCAGCAGAACTAGGTCAATTATGTGAACTTATAGAGTTGAAATGACCGATTCAGTAAATCGAGGTCAATTCTGCAGACCTAAAGAGTGGCTGGCAGGGAATGTTCTTCAATCTTTATTCCACTGGGTAGGGCTTTGATATTGCGAGTGCAGGTGCACTTGGATTTCGGTTTCATTAGGGAGTATGTTGGTGATGAGAGTTTTTTAAGTGAGGATGCATTCTGATTCTGATCCAATTGGGGATTGACTAGAACTTTGTAAATGGTTTGGATCTTCTTAATGAGTTTTTCTCAGAGTAGTGATGTACGTGGACTTGCGGAGACTTTTCGGGAATTTTTATAAATTTTTTGTACAATTTTTGGATTTTCTAAAATTTTGAACAATTTTTTTTGTTTTTGGGGGGGGGGGGGGGGGTGGGGGGGGTGGGGGGGTACCCATAAGCATAGCCATGTGGTTCCTATCTGCATAGGGGGGTGGACTCCTGGGCTTTTTAGGGGAGGTGAAAGGTCACTAGTAGTTTTCGTATTTTCTGTGGTTTCAAAACTTTGCTTTGCACTTTGGTAGACTATTGACTCTTGCTGGGGAAACGGGTAACCTTCTACCCCTGGTGATTGTCTTCGATGTAGCGGGGTTTACGGGCATGCATGCCCAGATGAGGAGGCTACTGGCGCACGAGTTTGGGTACATTTGGCACCTGAGAAAGAGAGTGGTAAGGCAGATTATGTAGAGTGAGGTGGAGGTCCCACCATAGGCACCCCGGACTATATGAGGTGGGTGAAGGAGATGTTCTATGAGGTGAGGGAGATGGAGGGTGAGCCCTATACGCACTATACTGACGTGACGGAGGGCCAAGACTACCTGGAATTTATGACCAACTCATTGATGTCGTCGTTCATTTATGATGTGGAGAATATGCCTCTACCTGCAGCGAGATCGGGGATGGGTAACAACGTACAATCTACATTGGCATACAATATGGGGGAATGGGCGACGGTGGTGGTGAAAGAGGTTCCATTCCACCACATTTCCACCACTTCTTACCATATTTGGATGTGTAGTGGGGAGATGGTATCGATGCCTCGTCACCCTTATGTGGCGATAGACGACTTTGCAGGTCTTCTCGATGAGGCTCTTCGGAGAGATGTATGACCCTTTTCTTCTTCTATTTTTCTATTTCGTCTTCTCATTACTGACTCACTCACTTTGTCTTTGGTGATTTGTTTCTTTTGTAGACTTTTCCATGTATCAACGACCTGACTGCGAGATATTCTGGACTGGATGGCATCAGTTTCTGATTATGTGAGAAAGTTGGCCAGTTCCTGCCTGGTGTTGTCAAATACCTGACTCAAATTTCTTCTCTTTTATGGATGTTTGTAGTATAAAAAGGACTTTTATGGTGGTTTTCATCACCATAGCTCAAACCTCTTTCCGTTGTAACCTTCTTCTTCTTCTACAATGGAATATCTAATTTACCGACACGATGGGTGATCTTCAAGTAGTTAGAGGAATCAAGAAGCTCAAGAACCAAAAGTACAACACGTGGGCGACATGTATGACGTCTTATATGCAAGGGCAAGACCTTTGGGAGGTCGTTGGCGGTAGTGAAGTTTTACAACCGGAGGTTGATGACGCTAATGGCACTTTGCGAAAATGGAAGATTAAAGCGGGCAAAGCGATATTTGCCTTAAAGACCACAATTGAAGAAGAAATGTTGGACCACATTCGGGATGCCAAAACACCGAAAGAAGCATGGGACACTTTTACTACACTTTTTTCAAAGAAGAACGACACAAGACTATAACTTCTTGAGAATGAGCTGCTATCGATAGCGCAACGCGACATGACTATCACCAAGTACTTTCACAAGGTGAAGAAAATATGCCACGAAATTTCAAGTTTAGATCCAACAGCTGCTATTGGTGAAACCAAGATAAAAAGAATAATTATCCATGGTTTGAGGTCCGAATACCGAAGTTTTGTTGCTGCTGTACAAGGATGGCCGACTTAACCATCACTTGTTGAGTTTGAAAATTTGCTTTCCAGTCAAGAAGCTATGGCTAAGCAAATGGGAGGAGTCTCGCTGAAGGGTGATGAGGAAGCGCTCTACACCAACGAAAGCAAAGGATACTTCAAACACCACGTCGGAGGTGACTATAAAAAGGATGATGACAAGGTAAAAAGTCATCAAGGAGAGGGAGGTTCTCGTCCAGGGGGAGCTTCAAAGAATCGTGGCTACAGTAAAAGATTTGAGGGTAAATGTTACAACTGCGACAATAAGGGACATATGGCAAAAGATTGTTGGTCCAACAAAAGGCCCACTGAGAGCAATGTTGGTACTTCCAATTCAAAGGAGAGAAGCGAAGATGATTGGGATGCTGAAGCATCTTTTGCTGTGGAATAGGAGTTAGCTCTCACAGTCTCGACAGCTGAGCGGATCGACTACGAGAATGATTGGATCTTCGACTTAGGCTGCTCAAATCACATGACGGGTGATAAACAGAAGTTACAGAGCCTGTCAAAATATAAGGGAAATAGAGTTGTGGTAACAACTAACAACTCAAGGCTACCAATAGCTCATATCGGTAAGACAGTATTAGCACCTCAATACAGTTCTAACGAGGTGCCGCTTCAAAATGTCTACCATATTCTGAGTATGAGGAAAAATCTACTTTCAGTGGAACAGTTAACATCATCAGGCCACTTTGTCTTGTTTGGTCCACGAGATGTGAAGGTATATCAAGACCTCAAGATCTTAGGAATGCCAACAATGGAGGGACGGCGATTGGAGTCAGTCTACGTGATGTCAGCAAAGTCTGCATATGTAGACGAGACAAGAAAAAATGAGACAACAGATTTATGGCACATGCGATTGGGCCAAGTTAGTTATTCTAAGCTAAGCGTGATGATGAAGAAGTCGATGCTCAAGGGACTTCCACAATTTGATGTGAGGACAGACACGGTCTGTGCGGGATGCCAGTATGGTAAAGCACATCAATTACCATATGAGGAATCAAAGTTTAGAGCAAAGGAACCATTAGAGTTAGTTCACTCTGATGTGTTTGGACCAATCAAGCAACCATCAGTTAGTGGGATGAGGTATATGGTAACATTTATTGATGACTTATCTAAGTATGTGTGGGTTTTCTTTATGAAAGAAAAATCTGACACGTTCTCAAAGTTTAAAGAGTTCAGAGAGACGATTGAAGGAGAAGTGGGGAAGAAGATTATTTGTCTACGCACAGATAATGGAGGAGAATATACCTCAAATGAGTTTTTTCAGTATCTACGAGACTGTAGAATACGTCATCAATTTACTTGTGCCAACACCCCCCAATAGAATGGAGTAGCAGAGAGAAAGAATCGATATCTTGCAGAAGTTTGTCAGAGTATGCTACATGCTAAGAATGTACCGGGAAGATTTTGGGCTGAAGCTATGAGAACTGCAGCCCATGTGATTAACAAACTTCCTCAACCAAGGTTAGAGTTTGTTTCACCCTTTGAGAAATTATGGGACATGAAACGGACGGTTAGTTACTTTCGAGTATTCAGCTGTGTATGATATGTATTTGTTCCTAACCATCTACGTAGCAAGTTTGACAAGAAAGCCGTCAAATGTATCTTTGTGGGAAGGGTGGAAATGTTGTGATCCTACGATTGGAAGGTGTTACACATCACGAGATGTGGTGTTTGATGAAGCATCTTCTTGGTGGTCCTCAGAAAAGGAGGTGTTATCAAACTCAAAGGAATTTGAAGAGAAGTTGCAATAGAAAATGGGAGAGCAGACTCCTCAAATCCTATCAAGGTCACATGAAGCTAAAGATTCATATGATGATGATAATATCAAGCAAGAAGTAACTCAGAATCCTTGGCAAACTGGTGTATATTACCAACCAGATGAAGAAGGTGGACCTAGTGAAACGGAAGTATCAACTCCATAATCACAACTCATGATGGTCAATAAGAATCAGAAAGCCAAATCCTAAATACGCCAACGCAGCCATAGAAGAAAAAGCAAGTGTAAAAGAACCTGATACGTTTGAAGAAGCAATCCAGAATTCTAAGTGGATTAAAACTATGGAAGAAGAAATCACTGCACTGGAGCAAAATCAGACTTGGGATCTCGTGCCGAAGCCAAGAGATGTGAAATCCATATCATGTAAATGGGTTTACAAGATAAAGCATCGTCCAGATGGATCAATTGAGAGATACAAAGATCGACTGGTGGCTCGGGGGTTCTCTCAACAATATGGACTAGACTATGATGAAACATTTAGTCCAGTGGCAAAGCTTACAACTGTACGATTCCTACTTGCACTTACAGCCAACAAATACTGGAATTTGTGGCAAATGGATGTGAAGAACGCATTTCTTCATGGGGAGTTAGATCGGGAGATCTACATGATTCAACCAATGGGTTTTCATAATCAAGATCATCCTGAGCATGTGTGTAAGTTACGAAAGGCACTCTATGGATTGAAACAGGCACCAAGGGTGTGGTATGGTAAGATTGTTGAATTTCTAACTCAAAGTGGTTATTCAGTAACACCTGCAGATTCTAGCTTATTTGTCAAAGCTATTGGAGGAATGTTAGCTATCGTACTGGTATACGTGGATGATTTGATCATAACCGGTGATGACGAGGCAAAAATTCTTCGAATAAAGGAGAATTTCTCAGTTCGTTTCCAGATGAAGGAACTTGGACAACTCAAGCACTTTTTTGGTCTAGAGGTTGACCGTACACAAGAAGGAATATTTCTTTGTCAGCAAAATTATTCCAAAGATTTATTGAAGAAGTTCGGGATGCTCGAATGCAAGCCAATCTCAACACCGATGGAACCAAATGGCAAGTTGTGTGCGCATGAAGAAAAAGATTTGGAAGATTCCATGATGTATCGACAATTAGTAGGTAGTCTGATCTACCTAACCTTGACCCGACCTGACATTTCTTATGCAGTTGGTGTGATGAGTAGGTACATGCAAAATCCAAAGAAGTCTCATTTGGAAGCAGTTTGGCGAATATTGAGATATGTGAAAAGTACAACTAACTATGGTATTTTGTACAAGAAAGGTGAAGATTGCAAGTTAGTTGGCTATTGTGATGCTGACTATGCAGGAGATCACGACACTCGCCAATCAACTACCGGGTACGTGTTCAAGCTTGGGTCTGGAGCAATTTCTTGGTGTAATAAGAGGCAACCGACGGTATCTTTGTCGACTACGGAAGCAGAGTATCGAGCGTCAGCAATGGAAACTCAAGAGAGTACGTGGTTAATACAGTTGATGAACGATCTACATCAACCAGTAGATTATGCAGTTCCGTTGTACTGTGACAACCAGTCGGCAGTTCGTTTGGCGGAAAATCCAGTCTTTCATGCAAGAACTAAACATGTGGAAGTACACTATCATTTTATCAGAGAGAAGGTTCTACAAGAAGAGATTGAGATGAGACGAATCAAGACAGATGATCAAATTACGGGCTTGTTCACGAAAGGGTTGAGTGCAAGCAAGTTCGAAAACTTTCGTCGTAAGTTCGGCATGATGAAAGGAATGAGAGTAGATGTTGAGGGGGAGTATTAAGTTACAACATCACAATCCATATGATGTCATTGCTTACATGTATTGTATTAGTGGTAAATTAGTGTGTGTTATGTCATTGCTTACATATATTTCACTAGTGATAAATTAGTGTGTTAGGTAGAAAAGTGTGGTTGTAATTTTTCCGTGCTTGTTTAATGTGTGGCCTAAAATGTATTTGACATGCTATAAATACCCCATGTCCTATGCTTGTATAATCATCCAAGAAGAAGAAAAACAGTAAGGCAATTAGCATTTGTGTCTTAGTTTGAGTGTAGTATTTTATGAATTGGTCTTCTTTAAGTGTTTTGAAATAGTGGTTTAGTGAGTACTTCCTTATAATCATTTCTCGTGAATATTAGGGTTTTGTACTCGTTATTCTCAACACTAACTACCCTGCAACTGGCTACTGAATATTCCCAAATGGATATTTCTTATTCTAAAAGAATAAATAAAATTATAATCTTTGGGTCCCGTGTACAGAAAAATTACTTAATGAAAAATTCTAAATTATGTAATTTTTCCTGATCTGTAGCGGGAAATTAAGAAACAATGGATCACACCTATTCTAAAATCCTCAAGGCTCGGCTCTCAATGGTTGTTCGACACTGTGCCAGAGGCGCGGCTATCTAGTAGTGCCCCGTCGATGATGCAGGGAGGGTGGGCCATGAGCAGTGGGCGGTGGAGTGACGAATCTAGAGGGACAGAAGGTGGCCTTAGGAGGTAGAATTGTGAGGGTGGGTGAGGGACGAGAACATTAAGGGGCATTCGATTTTATACTCATTTTTCTTTGAGCCTGTCTTTTGGTTTTCTATTTTTATTTAGTTTTTAATTTTTTTCATTCAGCCGATCCCAAATAATTAGGAAAAAGGCTTTGTTGGGTTGAGTTGAGTTTTAAACTTTTTTTTTGTGCAAAACTGAAACAACAGTTGTGGGTTTGTGGCTCAGGTTTTGGGTCTCTTTCAAGTAGAAATCCTTTGCGACGGTAAAGAAAACTTTCACGGTAAATATCTAAGCATAAACAAAAAAAAGGGCCCTAAAAATTTGTCAATAATCGGGGGCACGAGGCGGTTGCCTTCCCGACCTTCCCTCAAGGCTAGCCCTATTCATAGCTCGTAGTGAATTTCATGAGTATGAAAAAATCATTCTTTGTAATTAATTTTTAGGTTAATTATTGTTTAATCCCTATAAAACATTTCATCTAATGTTTAATGAGATATTATGGGTTAATTAATGTTTAGTGCCACATCGTCTACATTTCATGGAGACTTTCCAATGTAAACAAAATATTTACGTGGCACTGTCTTCATCACAGGAGGTGATGTGGCACTGACCCATTAGCTATCCTAGGTGTCCAGCTAATGTCGCTATTTATTGGGTTAGTGTCACTATAAGAGCTAACAATTATTTTAAAAATAGATTATTAACCTTCTGGTAAAAAGGTCCTTAATTTCTATTTTTTTCCCGTGGTCCAACACCTCTCAAATTGATGATAGTAAGGTTCCAAAAAATTTATACAGGTTACCATTGGATATATACTTAAAAAGAACAACTCTCCGTAATTTCAAATATTGGTAAATCTGAATTCAAGATCAAACAGTGGTAATACTGGAAGTTAGTTGGTAATAATGAAATTCTGCAGCACGGTGCAACTGAATAAAGGTAACATTTAATTAGGACATATGCACAAGATAAAGAATAGAGAAACATAATTTGTTACACGAGTGATTCAGAACAATTCAAATAATTCATGAAAAACAAAACCAAACCATTGTTACTAGAAAAAATTCCTTGAATATATAAATACAAACCAGACTCCTGTGTTGCTAGGTGACATGAGATTGCTGAAGGATTATACGCTTTCTCCTGAAAAAAAAAGTCGTTCTCCGAGTCTTTAAGGGTTCAAAATCACAACCATATTAGTTCAATATACTCAACAAAGCCTTCTCTCAATTATTTGGGATCGGCTATATTAGTTCAATATAAAGAAACATAAATTTGACAACGTAAAAAGACACAATAAGGATGACTTGTTATTCTCCTTACTATAACACCATATCTATATACAAATCAAGTAGGGTACATCATAGTGCAATAGTACAGAAATACCCTCAAGAGTAAATAACATAAATGTGCTCAGGACATTAAATACTCTCAATTTACTGAATAATAATAATAATACATGTATATTCTCGAACAATGTTAAACCGATCCATGAAAGATAGACAAATTATATGCTTTAACTAGTTACACGGAACGAGTGGAAGAATGTTGATTCTAACGAATTTCACAATCTAATCAAATAACCTCTTTAGACCTTCTTGATTTCTTCCAGGAGAGTGTGGACAAGGACTAAGCCATAACGCCTTGACAATATATATATATCAATGGGTAAAATAGTAAATGCTATAATTGGTGTGAAAATTGTGGTAACTATGATTAGAACTAAAGTATGTGGGAGTTTGTCAATTAAAACTATGTGTAATTAGTGGGAGCACCCTCAGATAAACATCATCCTGTCCCCAAAGAAAATGCCACCCATTGATTTAAGCGAGAACAAAATCTCGACAGATTTTCCATTTATTTTGTTTTACTTTTTTTATGTGAAATTTTAAAATATAACATCTTGTAAGTAATTTTTTATATAATTATTATTTCGAAAATTAATCGTCAAGATCTATCAAACAAGATCCTTTAATAAAAGAAATTTTAAAGAAAAAAAATGTGTTCATAAATACATTGATGTGGGACAAAAGTCTATTCATACTTTGCACTGTATGATTTTGTGTTGGTGGGTAGGCAGGTAGCATAGTAGTGGTGATCTAATCAATATGTGAAGTTTAATAGCAGATATTAACTGATCAGATTATAACCAAGACTTTATTTCATTTTTGCTCGACATCAATACATAAATTATTAGTTATTGATTTTGACCCCCAACATTTCATTTCTTGCGGTTTGACCCGTAAAATGACTTTTAGCGAGACAATTTTTGCAAAAAAAAAACATTTTTTACAACATTTTGCGACACTTTTTTGCCTCTCTAAAAGTCAATTTGGTGGTGGTTGTTGGGGGGGGGTCAAATCCCATGAAAGGACAATGTTCGGGGCTAAATTCAATATCAAACCATTAATGGGGGTCAAACCACAAATCACCCTCAAGTATTTTTTTTAAAATACATGCCGAGATCTATCAAAAAATATATTTTCCCCCTAAAATATAGACATATACATTGCAAGTTAGTAACACTTGAAGTTATAACATTTTACAATTTGAAAAACAAAAAGGCCGGGGGATCACCAAATGACATTGCACAGCGCTCACAGCAAAAAGACAATTATTTTCAGACTAACCCCAAAAAGATATAGCATAATTGAGAAAATGGCACAAATTTAACAGTAACTTTACCCTTTTGTCTTTTCTTTTCTTTGATAAACTATTATTCTCTTTCCTGCTTCTGCTATTCTCATTTTTCTGCTCAAGACATAACTTTGTAAGAATACATAAAAAAAACTATAGTAATTAAGTAATATCTTATTAAACAGTAGCACTTAGATGCCTTCAATGTGCTTAAGTTATTATATAAAACTAAAGAGATGGATGGAACTATTTTGTGTGAAGATAGCCAATGGTGCATATTCTTTGCTTTTTACACAATAGAACCAGAAAAGCTTTAATGGTACATATAAAACATAATTTCAACATCTAGTACGAATGTATCTATGTCGAAAAACAAAAAGGTTATTTCTGAGTCGATCATTTTTTATGTTAAAAACCATTTAACCATAAGAAAGGACTAACGAGATGTAGACATGCAATTGTGCAACTTAAGCAGGATGGATGAAGTGGAGTACAACCTAGAATATTGTTAAAGTTAGAAGAATAAATATAACATTATCACAAAATATGAAATAAAACATGTTAAATGAAGAAGAAAAAATGAATGAAATGAAAATGGTAAGATGGATATGGCGAACAATGAATTAAAATGTAATGAAATAAAAGCTACTGTAAAAAGTCTATTAACAATAAACATTTGATTAGCAAAGTTTCTACTGAGTTTAAGGCTCTACGTAAGGGTTAAATTGGAAAAAAGTCATAAATGAATTTAATCACAAATATTTGAAATTAAGTAATATGACAGCTGGTATTTTTACATTTACTTTCGTCCTTTGTCAGTTTCCCCATGTAATCATTTTAGTACTATTTAGTGAGGACACTGAGGGTTATTCCATTCTAGCACTGCTTGTAAATAAGAAGGTTTTAAGTTATGGTTCACAGATGGGCTTATCCTCATGCCGTGCCAGCCATGAGCTCACATTGATGCTAGTCTTTTAGAGGATAAGAATATGCTCTCTAGAACATTCCCTCATTCTCTATATAGTGTACCCCCTTAGTCGTGCAAATTAATCATATATTAAATATTTTAAAGTTGTCTTTGTGTTGAATATTTTCTTTGAGTGCCATTGACACAGCTTATGTCAATTGGTATCAGAGCATCGTCGTTACGTCCGCTATTGTTGTTATGTAGGAAAAATCGTGAACAAAGCAACAATGGTGCCAAGGAAGAATGCTCGATCCGGGATTGTGCCACTCGTCTTGAGGAGTTGGATCCATCTTGGACAAGCCACAGTTTTACCGCTGCAGTTATGACCAACCACCATCCTTCGCTGAGATCCCCTCGCCCCTCATCGGAAGTACCCCGAACCCCTCCATCGCGAAGGCAAACAACTTGTGATGAAGGCAACCCATCTTTCCCTCACACAGCAACCCCAAGCCGACGTAAATTTTAAATTGCGTTACAATCACAATCCCCCTACCCCCTATCCATCCTTCACACCAAACAATCGTTTTCGTAACACCCTCCTACCACGGATGTCTTTCTCGTCGAAGGGCGAGCCCCTATCAATCTGTCCCAAGAGCCCCTGTACACCCGTTCCATTGTTAACAGCCCTGACCGACATCTGTGAAATTGGGAAGGACTACAAACAGGTCATTCATCATCAGATTTATCAAACACTAGCCATTCCCCCCACCAATTCAGTTTGGAAAGTTCATGGGCGCCCCTAATTTTCCCTTGACCCAAATGTCCGACATGGCAATTGGTCGTGTCGTGTTAGGTTCGTGTGCTTAACAGTGGTTAATAAGTCGTGTATAACGGTTTCCTGCCACGTATATTTGGGTTCGAGTCACTATTTTTATAATTGTATATAGCATCGCAACTCATTAACAATATTAATCTGATTAAAAGAAACTCAAACCCCTTGAGATTTTTATTGAGTCGTGTTAAAGGTCATGCGAAGAGTTGCCATGTCTATGTCTATGGTGATTGTCCTTGACCACGTGTATACAGTCCAACCTCCACCCTCAGCTATTATGGAATGTTAGGAGCATCCGATTGATGATGATATTGATGAGGACCCTGTCGGGCACTAAGCGTGCAGCGACCACGTGTCTTATGTGAGGGCATTGAGGGTTATTTTAGTAAGGGCATTGAGGGTTATTTTAGTACCTTTTGTAGATAAGAAGGTTATTGTCATGGATTTGCTTATCGTCTTATCCTCATGTGATATCAGCCATGCCCTCATGGATGTTAAAATCGACCATTAGTGGATAGGAATATGCCCTATAGAACATTATCTCATTAACTATATATAGCGTACACCCCGATATGGCGGAATCAATCAATATATTGGATAATTTAGAGTTTGCCTCTTCTTTTGGGTATTTTCTTTGAGTGCCATTGACACCATTTATGTCACCAAGGCTTCATTCCATGATATTATGTTTTGTTATACCATCTTCATGTTTAAGATTGTTTCAAACATTCAAACAATTGATACATACAAAATGACATGGAATACGGTGTTACAATAATGATATCAATATATTTAAGGCTATATGCATTTTGGGGTCCTGTACTTACAGGAAATTTTAGGTTGGGTTCTAGTTTTTTATAGTGTGATTTTTGGGTCCATTAAAAAGAGTCACAAAAAGTGAAAATGGACCTAAAAGTGCAAAAGGGTAAAACTTTGGACTCCAGGGAAATATGCATATCTACTACCCCCCAAGGTTCAAACTCATATATTTAACACGATTAATTTAAGATGGGTGAAGTAACTTGTGTACCTCACTAATGGCAGAAATCAGACTTTGGTGCCATCACGATTTTTTATTAGACTTTCGTGCCACTTTGGTACATATTCTTCACCACATGTAAATTTTTTACGACTAAAGGTACTCAGCAACCAAAAAATACAAAAAAGGTACCAAAAGTCTAACAAACATTTATGGTGGTACCAAGGTCTAATTTTGACTATTAGCGAGGTACCCAAGTCAGAATTAACCCAATTAAAATATATAAATAGATAGATAGATATAAATATCTGGGGCATTAGGGAGTAATAATGAAAATTGTGGGGCTTACAGTCATCCATATACAGCGCAACGCCACATCTCGGACTGTTTTATCCGGTAACTGTGCGGCAATCTTAGCATAGCGGCTTATATTTGATTGAGAGGCATATCTGTTGGTTATTTATGGTACCATATCAGTCAATTGAACTAAGCATGCATGAGATAAAACAACAATGGAATAGAAAATTAAAATCCAGAACAGAGAGACTAATAGAGTAAATCAGAAACGTAATTTGTAAAAGGGATCCAGCATTGTTTTTTGGCCCTTATTGAAAAAAACATGAAGTATAAACACTTAGATATTGCCAAAAGATAACAGCTTCATAAATTTGTCGCATATTAACATGCATATCACGAAAACAATGAAAGAACAAAAAGAGTATCTACTATAAAGCACTAGTGATAAATCAAAAAAACATTATTAAACCTTTTATGACGTTTAGGATAAAGATAAAGTAACTAGAGTAAAAGACATTAAGTTCACTAGTCTCCAAGTGTTATGTAAAATAATTCTGTAACTTTATTTTCCACATTTCGTATAAAGCAAGAGCATTAAGAATACTAGCTATATGTTCTTTTAATCAGTAAGTCAGGGGTGCCTCTTTAGGGAACAAAAATATTCTCCATTGGATGTACCCTTATCGTTTAACTAAAGCATTTTTGTTTAACAAAAAAGTGCGCATTAAGGCTTTTACCAAGAATAAGGCGTAAAAGGCTTAAGGAGGGGCATTTCTCCCAAGCCTAGGCGCGTCTTTTAGAACACTGAGAAAAAATAACATAAAAATTTGCAAAAATAAAAAGGCACATAAATCAAAAAGTGACATTTATCAAGAAAACCCAAGACAACAATAACATCAAACCAAGTCACTGCTCAACAAGAACTCACAATCCCATGAAAATTGTCGAAAAAACCTACAGGTACACCCTTTATTGACACGCTTTTACCTTTTACCGATATGCTCGGTCACACTTTATTAATTACAAGAAGTGTTCTAAAAGGCACACCTAAGCTTGAGGTTTGGGAGAAATGACCCGCCTTAAGCCTTTTACGCCTTATTCTTGGTAAAGGCCTTAAAGTGCACTTTTTTTAAAAAACAAAAATGCTTTAGTGAAACGATATCGCCTTTTAATGACTTTTTTTACAAACCGGACCAATATCTCGTCCAAAACAATCAAAAGACAAACTGTATCCGAGCATTGCCGAGCGATTTCCGACCAAAAGTCTATACGTTTCATTTGAAAGGTGAAAAATGCATCTCTTATATTCAATCATTTGTATTGATTATTGATTATTGATAATGGAATGATTATTAGTATTTCTAAAAAAAAATAGTATTTTAATTTAGAAATATCCTAACATATTTTTAAGGTATGTAAAATTTTAATATTTTAATAGCTTTGTTATGGTTAAAAAATATTAAAATATATTAAAAAGGGCTTAAACACATTTTCACACCTTTTTACGTCTAAGACACGTCTAAGTTTCTAAGGCTTAAGGCTTCGCCTCTACGCCTCAGTCACCCCCCGTATTTTTAAGAACCTTGATTATGAGTAACTCAACCATTAACCAATGTATTAAAAATACATAGAAGAGTTTCAATAAAGAATGTCATCGTGTGGTCCCATAAAACTACTTTAAATCATCACTTTTAAACATAATACACTTTATTGACAATTTTTCACACATTAATATATATTTAATGTACTGATGAATCAAACTGTATTAATTATCACCGACTCACACAATCATGGTATCCCGTAGAACTTTTCATCCCACAAAACTACTCAAAATTTTCACTTTAAAAGAAAAAATTAAATCAAGAAACCGTTGAGGGTACTCACATGTTGAGCCCTTGTTCCAAAATTGATTGCTCTTCCACTGTCCAATGCATAGATAAACCCGAGTTATGTTGCAACAAGGAACCTCTATTATTTGGCTCTTGAAAATAATCCCCATTTAAATAAGAGGAACTTTGACTGCTTTGTTGAGATGGTTCACATGGGTTTTCCATTATTAATGCATATACATGCAGGTTATAATTAATAAGCAATAACCCAATTTATAAATTCTCATACGTGAGAGTGAGAGTTTGTTTGAGACAATTTAGTGGTTCCCGCCATTAAAAAGTGAAACACAGATCGAGTTGTTGGGAGTTCCTAGATTCAAGGAGATAGATACATATGAGACACGGAAAAGTAAACAACTAAGGAATGAAGGATTTATACATCATAAATGCTAGGGGGTCGCATAGTTTGGGCAAAGAATGGCTCCGTGTCGCATTGAAATCGGCTATTGCGTTATTAACGTGGGTTCGGGTAAGTGGCATTAGTCAATATCGGTATGACACGTCACTGTATCGCACCAAATGTATTAATTGTGTTCGAACTCCACTAGGCTACATCTCGGGGGGATCCAGACACGAGCAAATGAGGGTACGATACGTCAATTGTGTTACACTTTTGTGTCACAAAATTGTATCACCTAGTATTATTGTTTATATATAAGACTTTTTTATGACTCTTTTAACCTATACAAAGGCTATTGACGCTATAACATACACTAGAATACATATAATACTATGTATTAACCCCGCGGGAAGCGCTATCATTTTAAAAATATGACATAGAAAGATTAAAAGAAATATATTATAAAAATACATATTTAAATATTTTTAATGAGCAAAATTTTTTATTACTTGACAATTACATAAAAATTAAAGTTAAATTTGCATAAAAAACTAATTGACATGAAATCTACTTATATCAAGTAAATAGTATACAACTTTTTATGATGTACTACTATTTTTATGGGAATTGTTCTAAAAATAAATTTGACGTAATTTTAATCGATTAGTTTCCTGCACAATGCTACAACTTAAAGTTGGAAGCTATCTGATGATGAATATTTTGTAATTTGGCCATAGCCTCAACCAACTTAATTTTTAATGGTGACGCAAATGAGATATAGCATAAAGTAATTTTTTTTTTATCGTAGATCTTTCTATTCTTATTGCAAAATAAAATAATCAAATTATTAATTTAGTTATGTAGCTCTGTTTCTTTTATTTAAGCAAAAAAATACAAATATATTTCTTATTACAAAGTGATCAAACCTTGTAGGCAGACAAACACACAAGTATAGTTAATTTCTCAACTATATATATATATATATATATATATATATATATATATATATATATATATATATATATATATATATTTTTTTTTCTAAAATGGATTTCTTATAGAACTGACTTAATGATTTTTTGTCCTTTTCTCGGCGTGGTCCCCTTATGGTACGAAGCCAGATTTGATATTGTCCCTTAGTGGTCCCCTCTTCTCTTATAATAAAACCTTTTCAATACTATAGTTATTATAAAATTATATTTTAGACCACAAAAAGATAAGAAAGAAAAATATAACTCAATTAGTTGGTACCAGAACTTTAGAACTCGATCGAATTCCGACCCAACCCAATTCTAGTATCAAAGCCAAGACACTCCTATCAGATCTACGTTAATAAAAGACTTTAATGCCCTTGGGATTTATCCCACGCATTTACAAATATATTTTTAGAATCCATCCAAATTATCAACCCATACCCATAACTAATTTAGATCTAGAAGGTTGCTTAACCTCACACATAAACGGTTGTTCACACGTTGAACACATCCCAGCTAAACACGCAGACAGTAGACAAGTCACTGCCAGTGCTAATAATAGCATACTAGACCAAAATAAGTGTATCATTCCTATTTCATGACAATTATTTAAAAATATCCAAACCCTTGAAACAAAGATAATATACAAGAAAATAAATAGTTAAATCCCAATAGACCTTGTACAAGTACTACAAGATATAAATACTAAGACTAATCACATAGAACTCCTTAACAAAGGCATTTAGAAATTAAAACTCTGACAAAAAATAAAAAAAGTGAGTTAATTAAGCTCACCAAGGAATAAGCTAAACTTATTCCTAGATTAGACAGTTATCTTCCTAATGAAAATAGTTATGTCACATTGGAATGAGGTACCTGGAAACCTCTCCACTAAAAAAATAAATGATGAAAGATTTTATTATCACATAAATAAAAATGAGATTGCTAATACTACTAAAACATCAAGACTTATACTGGAAAGATTAAATTTAATCTCAACCTAAATAGCAGTCACATAAGACTATAATAGTAACTTTGTTAAAGACTTACGATTAGATTTAAAAGCTAAGACATCATTATTAACCACTTTCTATACAGACTTTGTTAAATTCCAACATAAATTAGCCAATTATCTTAACAATATGGAAAGTTGTAACCTATCCAGAATGGATACCATTGTTAATGAACTAACACTGAAAATAGCCCAAGGAGAAGAAAAAAATGAAGAAATTATAAAGGGAATTAAGTTTATATATAATAAAGCTTCCCAAGAAGAATTAGACTCTCCACTTATTCTAACACGCCTAGATAAAATTGAAAAATTTGTAGAATTTATATAAGCTAGAATGACATAGGAATCTGTGCAAAACAAAAATAATGAAGTAAAAGACTACATTGAAAAGATTGCTAATACTATAATGAAGATGTTAATGCTAATTCAATAAAGGAAAATAAGTTCTTTAAAGAAGAAATCATTAGGCAGAGGAGACAGACCCTGCATACAGTCCCACCTCCACCCTCGCCTATTGTGGAATGTTAGGAGCACCCAATTAATGATGATATTGATGAGGACCCTTTTGGGAACTAAGCGTGCAACGACCACATGTTTTACGCGTTACAGATCCTAGCCGAGTTCTTTCATGGGATATCAGCGTCAATGTACCAGTTTTTTACGGGAACCTCAACTCCTACGTGTTCATTGACTGGCTTGACCCAATGAAGAAGGTGTTCGAGCACAAGAACATGTCCGATCGCAAATGTGTTCAACTTGACAGTGTGAATCTTCAAGAATCCGTTGAGCTGTGGTGGAATGACACAATTCAGCGTCACACCCTTACTCAGTAGATCCCGATCCCCATCCCCGCGTGGCCCCACATGTAGGTGGAGATCCACGCCTTCTACGTGCCACCAACATACGAGCGCAACCTATTCCATCTTGTTTAGAGGCTCGACAAGAGCCATCATGTCACCACTTACACCGAATAGTTCCAACCTTTGTGTATCGCGCCCGACTTAAAGATAACGAGTATCAACGGAACAACGACTACATTCACGTTTTAGACTTACATCTATAAGGGCTTGAACCTTTGGAAGATTCTGACATTTTTCACTCAAGGTTGAACACCAACATAGATCCTCCACTCCACCTTCCCTTAAGCTCATGCCACTACCCTCCCATCGAAGCAACCGATGTTCCTCCCACCGCAATGAAGTGTTTCACTTGAGGCTCGTTGGGGCATAGTGCACCACGGTGCACAAGTGGAAAGAAGAGGACCAATTGTGTTGATCCCACAACATGAGGCCTTGATTGCTCATTTGCGCAAGTCACTCCAATCGATGTCGACGGTGTCCCCCTTTGAGTTTGGAACAAGCTCCTTTCAAGGAGGTAAGAGTAATGTGAATCAAGGACGGGCATACTTGGAATTTTTATATATACTTCCATCCTCTTTTGCCATTTCCCCATTGGAATCATCTAATAGAATTTAGGGAGGGCATTGAAGTTTATTTTAGTACTGTTTGTAAATCAGAAGGTTATTTTCATGGATTTTCTTATCGTCTTATCCTCATGTGATATTATCCATGTCCTCATGAATGTTAGAATCTACCATTAGTGGATAGGAATGTGCCATGTAGAACATTATCCCACTCACTATATATAGTGTACACCCTGATATGGCAAAATCAATCAATATATTCGATATTTTAGGGTTTGCCTCTTGTGTTGGGTATTTTCTTTGAGTACCATTGACACCATTTACATCACTAAGGATTCATTCCATGATGTTATTCTTCGTTACACCATATTCATGTTTAAGATTATTTCAAATATTGAAAAAATTGATACATACAAAATGACATGGAATAGCATTTTGGGGTCCTGTAATTACGGGAAATTTTAGGTTGGGTTCTAGTTTTTCATAGTGTGATTTGGGTCCATTAAAAGGCGTCGCAAAAAGTGAAAATTACACAAAAGTGCAAACAGGTAAAACTTTGGACTCCGGAGAAATATGTATATCAACTACCCCCCAAAGTTCAAACTTATATATGTAACACGATTAATTTAAGATGGGTGAAGTAACTTGTGTATGTCACTAATGGCTGACATCAGATTTTGGCGCCATCATGATTTTTTATTAGACTTTCGTAGCACTTAAATACATATTTCTTCACTAAATGTCAATTTTTTACAACTAAAGGTATTCAGCAACCAAAAAATACAAAAAGGGTACCAAAGTCTTAAATACATTAACGTCTTATTTTGACTATTAGCGAGGTACCCATGTCAGAATTAACCCAATTAAAATATATAAATAGATAGATAGATAGATAGATAGATATAAATAGTTGGGGCATTAGGGAGTAATAAAGAAAATTGTGGGTCTTACTGTCATCTATATACAACGCAATGCCATATCTCGGACTGTTTTTTCCAGTAACTGTGCGGAAATCTTAGCATAGCGGCTTATATTTGATTGAGAGGCATATATGTGGGTTATTTATGGTACTATATCAGTCAATTGAACTAAGCATGCATGAAATAAAGCAACAATGGAATAGAAAATTAAAATCCAGAACAGAGAGACTAATAGAGTAAATCAGGAACATAATTTGTAGAAGGGATCCAACATTATTTTTTGGCCTTTATTGAAATAGACATGAAGTATAAACACTTCAATACTAACGGCTTCATAAATTTATATCACATATTTACCAATTCGGGATTTGCTAAATCCTCAAGTGCTTGTTTGGTTCGAGTTTTTGTGGATTTAGGAAATCCCAAATTGGTAAATTAACATATGGAATATCATAATTTATATTACAAACTTTAATAACATAATGCAAAATCTTTTTCTAATGTCAATATTCTACATGTGAAATTACCAATTTAAATTCGCGGAAACAACAAAAACTCAAACCAAACTAGATCTTAGGGGGAAATGGCTGCCCCCACCCCCACCCCCACCCAACCCTCCTTTTCCTCCTTAATCAGTTGCATTCGTATATAAATGTATTTTGATATCATAATACAAGTATCTAATTATCCAAGTATTCTTAGTATCACTAGAACCGAAGAATTCTTGTTTGTCCACATCCACGAATGTAAGGTTGAGGAAGTGAAAATAGAATTTGTGAAAGATTCATGCTTAATGAAAAGGATTTTCTTACTTGGGTACCTCGCTAATTGATGTATTTAGATTTTGGTACCTGCATATTTTTTGGGGGGGAATTTGCTACCATGGTACATTTAATGGTGAAACACTTACATTCAACGACGAAAACTACCAAAGTCTAGTAAACAATAATGGAGGAACCAAACTCTAAACCCGATCATCACTAAGGTAACCAAATCAAAATCACCCAAAAGAGAAAGATACAAATTTTCAAAAGGTAAAAGGGCATATAAACCAAAAAGTGCATATCAATTTCTAGACTTCTATCAAGAAAACTCAAGACAACGACGACAACAACAACAAAGCAAGGCGCAAAATAACAAGAACTCGCAAAGTCATTAAAAATTGTCACTATAAAAGCAGAAATTATAAAATTATAAACATCTAATTTTATTAAGAAACCATTTATGGTACTCACTTAATTAAGTTTATTACTTATTTGTGAAGAACTAAAATGATTTGATGATAATACAAAAATATTTAAAAATTATATTAAATATGAAAAAACTTCACCAAGTTATATAATTTGTAATCATGTTTCATTCAATATTTTTTTTTAAATAAAATAAATATGTGAATAATGATTTATTTTTAAAAATTGAACAAGGTTAGCATATGTTGTGCTTTCTAGTAAACCAAAAACTGCATATCAATATTAGGACTATTATCAAGAAAACGCAAAAACAACAAACTAAGGCACAAATAACAAGAAGTCGCAAACCCACATCTCACTATCAAAAATATAATTTAAAGTTAAGACTTACCCCCGTGTGTTAACCCATTCAAAGCTTATGCATTAACCCACTTGTACCCATTGCATACGTGCAAGTCTAAAGTTTTATTCGGGGTAAGTCTAATTTTGCAAATTATCTAAGGGTTATGGTAAATAAAATAATTAAAGAACATAAACATCAAATTAAATTAAGAAACCCTTTAGGGTTGATGATCCATTGTTCCAAAATTGATTAAACTTATGTTGTCCAATCCCAACTTTTGTATTTAGACATTAGGACCTGCATAATAGTTTTTAGGCTTTGGTACTTTTTCGTCGATGAATGTTGTTTTTTCTGACTTTCGTACATTTATTGGCGAAGCTGCAAAAAAAAATCTAGAATACAATTATAGAGGTACCAAAGTCTAAATAGGACTACCCAATTCAAAATCAACTTTCTTTAAAAAAGTAACATAAAAATTTTGCAAAAAGAAAAAAGGCATATAAACACAAAAATTACTTATCAATTCCAAGACAACACTAAAATCAAACTAAGGCACAAATCAACAAGAACTCACAAACCCACGAAAATTAGAGTAATTCTATAGAGACCCTCAAAATATAACGAAGAAACGATGAGTTGTAAAAAAAGTGTTGGTTGGTATTTAAATGGACCGTGTCACGCACTTTCGTACATTTATTGGGGAACTTGCGAAAAAATACCAAATTCTAGAAAATAGTTATAAAGGTAACAAAGTCTAAATAGGACTACCCAAGTTAAAATCAACGTTCTTTAGAAAAATAACACAAAAAATTTGCAAAAACAAAAGGCACATAAACCAAAAAGTGCATATCAATCTGAAGATATTTATCAAGAAAACCCAAGACAACATCAAACTAAGGCACAAATCAACAAGAACTCACAAACCCACAAAAATTGTTGAATAGTCCTATGGATACACCCTTTATTGTCACGTTTTTATCTTTTATCGATACGATGGTGTGTATTTAATGTATTGGCAGTCAAACTTTACTAATTACGAGTAATTCATACAGGAACCAATTTATTAAAAATACATAGAAGAGTTTTAATAAAGAATGTCTTCGTAGAACTACTGGTCCCATAAAACTACTTTAAATCGTCACTTTTAAAAGGGGCACACTTTATTGATACTTTTTAACACATTAATAAACATTTAATGATTATAACTGAGTTACACAATCACGGTGTCAGTGAAAAGGTGTCAATAAAAAATGGGTAACACTAGGGCTACCCCTTTTTGTTACCCTCAGCTTCAAAGTGTTGTACCATGCTTTGTCTTTTATGCCCTAGCGGGACCCATACAAGTAAAGACAAAGCAAGGTACAACACTTTGAAGCCGAGGTAACAAAAAGGGTAACAAAAAGAGGTAGCCCTAACATTATCCATAAAAAATTTCCCCTAGAACTTTTCATCCCACAAAACTGCTCAAAATTTTCACTTTAAAAGAAAAAATTAAATCAAGAAACCGTTGAGGGTACTCACATGTTGAGCCCTTGTTCCAAAATTGACTGCTCTTCCACTGTCCAATCCATAGATAAACCCGGGTTATGTTGCAACAAGTAACCTCTATTATTTGGGCCTTGAAAATAATCCCCATGTAAATAAGAGCAACTTTGACTGCTTTGTTGAGCTGGTTCACATGGGTTTTCCATTATTAATGCATGTACATGCAGGTTATAATTAATAAGCAATAACCCAATTTATAGATTCTCATACGTGAGAGTGAGAGTTTGTTTGAGACAATTTAGTGGTTCCCGAAAACACAGATCGAGTTGTTGGGAGTTACTAGATTCGAGGAGATAGATACGTATGATACACGGAAAAGTAAACAACTAAGGAATGAAGGATTTATGACACTGAGACAGTCTTAGGGGTGGATTGGGTTTGGTCCTAGTTCGATTTCTGGCACTGCCAAAATAACGCTTGGCCAGCGGAAGCCACGAGCTGCGAATGGGGATTAGTCGAGGTGCGCGTAAGTTGGCCCAGACACCTCATGATATGCTAACAATTTTTTTTAAATATAATAAATGCTAGGGGGACACATAGTTTTGACAAAGAATGGTGTCGTATTAGAATGGGCTATTGTCTTATTAACGTGGGTTCACGCCAGTGGCACTAGCCAATATCGGTACGACACGTCACCATGTCGCACCAAATTAGTCAATTATGTTCGGACTCCACTAGGCTACATCCCTGGCGGGATCCAGACACAGCGAATGAGGATGCAACACGTTAATTGTGCCACATTTTTGTTCTACAAAATTGTGTCAACCTAGTATTAATGTTTATATATAAGTCCTTTTTAGGACTCTTTTAACCTATACAAAGGCTTTTGACGCTATAACATACACTATAATACATATAATACTATGTATTAACCCCGCGGGAAGCGCTATCATTTTAAAAATCTGACATAGAAAGATTAACAGAAATATATTATAAAAATACATATTTAAATATTTTTAATGAGCAAAATTTTTTATTACTTGAAAATTACATAAAAACTAAAGTTAAATTTGCATAAAAAACTAATTGACATGAAATATACTTATATCAAGTAAATAGTATACAACTTTTTATGATATACTACTATTTTTATGGGAATTGTTCTAAAAATAAATTTGATGTAATTTTAATCGATTAGTTTCGCGCACAATGCTACAACTTAAAGTTGGAAGCTATCTGATGATGAATTTTTTGTAATTTGGCCATAGCCTCAACCAACTTAATTTTTAATGGTGACGCAAATGAGATATAGGATAAAGTAATTTTTTTTATCGTAGATCTTTCTATTCTTATTGATAAATAAAATAATCAAATTATTAATTTAGTTAAGTAGCTCTGTTTCTTTTATTTAAGCAAAAAAATACAAATATATTTCTTATTACAAAGTGATCAAACCTTGTAGGCGGACAAACACACAAGTATAGTTAACTTCCCAAATATATATATATATATATATATATATTCTAAAACGGATTTCTTAAAGAACGGACTTAATGAATTTTTGTCCTTTTCTCGGCGTGGTCCCCTTATGGTATTGTAATACCCCGTATTTTCATGGCTTTTAAATTTAGGGATTAATTAAATTTAATTGAGATAATTATATTAATTTTAATCTGGAATGTTGTTTTAAATATTTACTAGCGTGACGAGAGCTAGTAATTATTGGAAATTTGTTATTTGTTGAATGTCACTAGATGAGTATAGAAATATATGAGATTTATTTTTATAGTATTGTCACGTGTGAATAAAATGACAATTATGGAAATTTAAGTCGGGACGCGCCTGTGTCGCGTCGGGAATAAATATTGATTAATAAAAGTGAAATATTTTTAGTCATCCGTATGGTCGTTTTGAGTGCGCCAACGTGTCCGGAAGCGTCGAGATAGTCAGAAAAGTGTACCCGAGGGTTTAGTTTGAGTCTCGGGGCAATTTTAGGCTTAATTAGTACCCCGGGAGGGCATTTTGGTCATTTTACATTTTTGGGTAATTAAACCCACGAAATTTCAAGGGTTATATCAGATGTCTAAGGTTGTCTTCTAGGGTTAGAACAACCAAAGACAAGTGACGGCCATAGGAGAGGGAAGGAGAGAGCTTCCAAAGCAATCCAAGGCCCGAAATATATCCGTTTGCACCACCGCCACCGCCAACGCGTAGATCGCGAGACGGGGAACGCAACCACACAAAATTCAACACCAAACCAGATTTCTGAAAATCCCAGGCAAGTTTATCTTGCTTATTTCGTTGATGCATCTTTCATATTAGTTTAGGAATGATTAGGAGGATTCATATGGATGAAAAACCCGATTTGAGTTAGGAAATTTCATGTAGTTATGATTTAAATGATATTCTGGAAACCCTTTTTCCATGTAGAGGATTAAACCAAGAATTTATGATGTTTTATAAGAAGAAAATTCTGGAAAATATGTGTTAGAACCATGTTTAAGATATTTCTAGGGTTCTTGATGTTTACATGAATTTTGGGTTGTTAATCCATGTTTAGTGACAGGAACTTACATGCTTTACGTAGAAAATACATAATATGATGATATAATGTTAGTAGTATAAATTCTGGGACGATTGGGAATGAAAAATATGGAATTGGTTGAGGTTAGAGGATGAAACCCGTAACTGCAAAACTGCAGGATTCGCCATACCTGCTTGATCGATCGATCGAGCCTTGAGCTTCGATCGATCGAAGGTTCGATCGATCGAGCCCCTAACCTCGATCGATCGACCCCTCCTGGCAGACTTAAGTTCCCCTTTTAAAATTGTTGAATCGATTCAAAATGAAGAAAACTCCTTAGACATCCTTGTTAAAATGATTTGGGAGATAATGATGACCAGTAAGATTCATTAATGAATAAGAGACCTTTAATGTAAGGCGAAATCTATATTTTTGGGATATTTTTCATAAGGAACAATGTAAGTATATATTAAAGGGGAGAGACACGTAAGAGAGAGTTACGTTGGAACATAAATGGATACCTACTGAATTGTACATTTGGAAGAATAGAGTCCATGAGGGTTACGTAGTAAGTTGGAAAAACCCTTCGAATTAAAGTTAGAAACGAACCATTATACTTGATAAATAATAATGGAAAAATAAGGATAAATGTTGTGAACGTGGGTTATGGGATAAACCTAAATTGATATAATAAAAGTGGTATATTTATATGATTGTGTATGCATATATTATATACTTGTGAAAATAATGCCCGCGCTACTTTTAATCCCTGAGGTTACTGCGCTGGGACAGTCTTATCTCGAATGGGCCTTCATGGGGGATATTGACTCGTACCCTAGAAGATAGAAATCCTAGGTACAGGCTATCGAATCTGTAGTCACGGTCCTAAGAGACGTGAGGGTATGTACTGACCTCTTGAACTTGGAAACTATGCTTCGCCTCAATATTGTTTGTGTATGTATTAATACAGTTCGAGAGTGATTCCGAACTTGTATTCCCTTTAGTACGATTGATACGGGGATTGGATAGCAGAGTATGCCCGCACCATAATTTTTATGTGGGGTCTGTTAGAATATATATATTATACGAGTATTTAATATATATATATGAACTTCTGAAATTTGGGAAACTGCCTACTGTGTTATGGTAAGTAAGACATGTATAATGACTCAAATTGGAAATACTTGTTTTGAAAAGTATAATATGATATTGAAAAACTTTATGAATCAATAAAGTTAAAATGAGCATTTTGTACTAAATGAAATTATCCTTTTAAACCATGATGTTGTTAAATCTTAAATCTTGAGAGTCACCTAAGATAAGTTAAATCCTTGAGGAAAGATAGTGTGATATATGATGAGATAAACCATTGGGAAGGTTAGTGTGATAGGAGTGCACATTAGAAGAGAGGTGAGAATTTCTCAAGAGAGTGTCGCACTAATATGTTGTTTCATTGGCCTGTATCAATTTAAATACTTGCTAAACGAATTTTTAAATCATATACACTATCGGGCTCTGACCCGTTTCTATTCCTCTTTCTCTCTTGTATATATATGTATATATTACAGGTGCCCAGCCACAGGGGCGTCTTGTTTAGGATCCCTTGGAAGAAACGTGCTGCAGCTTAGGTGGGAGTTGTAGGCCACTTGCTTAGACGATTTTATTTACTTGATTCCACTTCTATCATTCTCCTTATTGGGCATGTGTCGCCCTTTCCACTAATTATTTGTTTTATTGGGACATTTGTATTTCAGTTATTTCTAGTACTATTACTTTGGGCTTTATTCAGCATGTATGTTTTACTTTAAGTTTTAAATGCTGGGATTTAGTTGTTGAATGTTTAAATTAATTGGATTATATGTTCCAGGATTATTGTGGTGTGATTCGTTAAATATTGAATTGTTGTAAATAATTAAATCTTTGTTTTCAAAATAAAATTTGGGAAGTAATGTTTAAAAATGGTTTTGACACTTAGCTTAATTAATTAGGGTGTTTAAATTGGAAAAGTTATTTTTATGACAGTGATGCTAAGAATGAACCAACTGTTCACCTTGATTTTAATTTAATAAAGGAGTGATCGCCCGGTATTTAATTAGGCGGGGTGTCACAGGTATGAAGTTAGATTTGTTATTTTCCCTTAGTGATCCCCTCTTCTCTTATAATATAACCTTTTCAATACTATAATTATTATAAAATTATATTTTATACCACAAAGGATAAGAAAGAAAAATATAACTCAATTAGTTGGTATCAGAACTTTAGATTTCGATCGAATTCCGACCCGACCCATTTCTAGTATCATAGCCAAGACACTCCTATCAGATCTACGTTAATAAAAGACTTTAATGCCTTTGGGATTTATCCCACGCATTTACAAAGATATTTTTGGAATCCATCCAGATTATCAACCCATACCCATAACTAATTTATATCCAGAAGGTTGCTTAACCTCACACATAAACGGTTGTTCACACGTTGAACACATCCCAACTAAACACGCAGACAGTAGACAAGTCATTGTCAGTGCTAATAATAGCATACTAGACCAAAATAAGTGTATCATTCCTATTTCATTACAATTATTTAAAAATATCCAAACCCTTGAAACAAAGATAAAATACCAGAAAATAGATAGTCAAATCCCAATAGACCTTGTACAAGTACTAAAAGATATAAATACTAAGACTAATCACATAGAACTCCTTAACAAAGGCATTTTAGAAATTAAAACTCTGACTAAAAATAAAAAAAGTGAGTTAATTAAGCTCACCAAGGAATAAGCTAAACTTATTCCTAGATTAGACAGTTATCTTCCTAATGAAAATAGTTATGTCACATTGGAATGAGGTACCTGGAAACCTCTCCACTAAAAAAATAAATGGTGAAAGATTTTATTATCACATAAATAAAAATGAGATTGCTAATACTATTAAAACATCAAGACTTATACTGGAAAGATTAAATTTAATCTCAACCTTAATAACAGTCACATAAGACTACAATAGTAACTTTGTTAAAGACTTACGATTAGATTTAAAAGCTAAGACATAATTATTAACCACCTTCTATACATACTTTGTTAAATTCCAACAGAATTTAGCCAATTGTAATACCCCGTACTTTTGACTATAATTATTTTTGGGATTAATTAATTAAATTTCGTATTAATTGGAAATTAATCCGGGTTATAAATACTAATGAGATGCGAATTGGTATTTGATTATGTGCATATATGATTATATATGTATTTGGTATTATAAAATTTGTCGTGAGATTTATATACGGCATTTTAGAAATTTTGTTGAGACGCGTGGGACCGCTGCGTCACGGTATATTATTTTGATGATAAAAAGTGAATTTAAAATCTATAATCCGTATGGTCGTTTTGAGTGCTCCAACGCGTCCGGAGGGGTCGAGATAGTCAGAAAACACTAGCCGGGGGTATAGTTTGGGTCCCGGGGTATTTTTAGGCCATACCGGTAACTTAAAGGGTATTTTGGTAATTTTACAATTTTAGGAATTAAAAGTGACGAAATTTGGTGATGTAAATCTGATGTGGAATTTGGCCCACTAAACCCATAACCAACCCATATTAACCTAGAAAGCTACGTAGGTTATCATTTAGGTTTTTCTAAGTTTCCCCAAATCAAAACCCTAGCCACCTTAAGCCACCATTGGAGAAGAACTTGGAGAGAGAGGAATTTCTGCAGAAAACTTCATCTAATCTACACCAAACTCAGAGACAACCAAGGCAAGTGACTTTATTCCATTTAATTTCTGAGAATGTTTCCTCCATGTTAGAAAATTCGGATTTATGGTTTGTTCTTGAAGAAAATATGAAAACCCATGTAGTTTAGATCATAGAACTTGAGAAATTGTGAAGAGAATTGCATGTAGTATGATAGGTAGATGATTTCCCTTATAATAATTGTGATTTGAAGGAATTAAAACGAAATAAATTCTGGGATTTGAGGAGGATATAAACCTAGGGTTCATGTTCTAGAGAAATTGGGAAAAGTGTAGAAATTTGTAATTTTGGTGGATGTTATGATGATTCAATCCTTGAAAACATGTTAGGAGATGATGTAAATATGTTTAGGATGAATTAGAGACCCTAACACATTATTTGGATGAACTTTGGAAGAGATTAGAATTGTTAAAAATGGTGAAAAACGATTTCTGGAAAAATCTGGGCCGAAACTGGTGGCTCGTTAGAAGCAGCCCCCTGGTCGTTCGAACGAACTTCTAACGAGTTGACCAGTCGTTACTAACGAGTAGGTATTTCGTTCGATATCTCATTCGAACGAGATATCGTTAGAAGAGACAGTTCGTTCGAACGAACTGGGATCTCGTTCGAACAGCCTCGTTCGAACGAGACTTCTAACGACCTGACAGTCCAAACTCGTTCGAAGTCTCGTTCGAACGAGACTTCTAACGAGCTGGCAGTTTGGTCATTTTTGGACTGTTTTGACTTTTGGAGTTCCGTAAACTTGTTCGAGGATATAGTTAACCTTCGTAGTGATAGAATTGGGACATTTGGGTATTTATGAGAAGGACTTTACATACGAGAGTATATTACATGGACGGTTTGGGTTGAGACGTGAGTGTCTACTACGACGTGAGATAATTATGGCGCGTATAATTACAAACCGGAATAGTATGAATTGTGTTAATTATAGTTAGTATGAGAATAGTACTACGATTAAAATATGGTATTACTAAGATGTGTGTTTACTTAGTATTGGTATATGGATTGTGTGTATGACATACCTACCATACTTGCTATCACGGGAGGTTTGCGTTCGCTTAGGACCCTCTAATCCTTGTGTGCCTACGGGGGGGATATAGACTGGTACCTCGATGAACATAGGTCATAGAAAGACTTATTGTGATATTAATAAGTCCGCTGATCATGGGAGCGTAGGTATGTGCGTGACCCATGTGATGGTGACTGTGTTCGCCTCCATTATTTGTGATGTTGTTATCGATAAACTATTCCTGAGAGATTCGGAATATGTAATCCTTATGTACGTGATGTACCGGGATGGATAGCAGAGTATGTGTGCACTACAGCTTAGATTGCGGGGTGCTTGTATTGTATATTTATGATGTGAATATTATACAATATATTATGGGAATCCTCATGTTAATGTTGTAAAAATATTACGGTATTGTTTCGAGATATATAATGAGTTAACTGATAATTACATCAATGGCATATTTAGTAACTGAGTTTACGGTGAACCTCTATTTAATTACGAGCGTTGTTATGATAAATGGAACCGAGTAATATGGGTAGAACCTTTGGCAGTCTAGCTAGTTATGTTGTCAGTTAGCTAGTAGTATGGGTCGTTATAGATGGGTACTTACGTTAGGAGTGCACAGTTAGACGAGAGGTGAGGATATCATGCGAGTGTACGTCCTAACATGTACTTTGCATTTAATGTTTTAAATGTTTTTAAAGCACTTGCAGGTTTTTAAAATATAACTCCACTTTCGGGCTCTGACCCATTTGCTTTTCAAATCTTTTTCTTGTAAAACCATTTTAGGTGCCCAGCCACAAGGACACCAAGCATAGGATACTCATTCAGGTGACGAGCTGTAGCTGCTTGTGGAAGCTACAAGGATTTGCTTGTAGACGCCTCCATCTTTTGGATTCCAGAGTCACCATCTATCAGTTGTAGGGCATGTTGCCCATTTCTTTAGAGACATCTTTTATATTTTCAGTTTTCAGACTTTAGCATGTTCTATTTCAGTTTCGGTTATTCATTTCAGTTATGGGATTGTAGTGAGGAGTTTTCCTCCAGATTTTATTTACTCTATTGTGATGGTTATTCAGTTTACCTCAGTATGGTGAATGATGTTATTTATTTCTTCATTTTACTTGTTGCATGTTAATCAGACTTAAATTAAAATTTGGCACTTACTTTTTAAATGCTAGGTGGATAGTAATAATAAAAATGTTTTCGACAGTGATGCTATTAACTGAGCCAACTTGGCATTTTGAATTAATTTTATAAAGGAGTAGCTACCCGGTATTTAATTAGTCGGGGTGTCACATGTGGTATCAGAGCATCAGGTTCTAGTGTCCTTTAGGATTTGACGGCTTATTATGTTTTCGCTAAGTTTCTTTGATATAGAGCCCTAAATTTTAGGATTGTTGTACTCTTTTTGTGTATGCTTCGTTCTTCAGCTATCCTAAGTTTATAAACAGCGAACTTATAAACTTTGTTCTTATTTCAGATGCCTCCACGACGTGCACGACGAGTTCCCAGGAATGCAATGCCCGAACCCCAGCCCGCTCCAGTTCAGGGCATGTTGAGCGCCGCTGAGGTTGCAGCTATAGTAGCTCAAGCGGTGAATGCCGCCATTGCCGTTGTTCAGCAGGCACCACCTCAGGCGCCTATTGCCGCGCCAGCACAGGTTAATGCTTTCCTGTTTGCTTGGGAGCGTGTACGAGACGCTTTTCAGAAAGCACATCCGCCAGAGTTTGCAGGTAGCTCAGACGTGGTAGTCTCGAGCCAATGGAGGAAGGATATACAGAGGCATTTGAGGATGCATGAGTGCACTGATGTTCAGAAACAGGTGCTAGCTACTTTCAAGCTAGTGGGATCTGCACTACAGTGGTGGGAGTCTATTACCACCGCGGAGGAGAGGGATACTCTCACGATTCAGGAGTTCTGGGTGCGGTTCGACCGCAAGTACTTTCCGTCCGTAGTTCATACAGAGATGAGGAGGAAGCTGATGAGTTTGAAGCAGGAGGGCAAGACAGTGGCCGAGTATGAGGCCGAGTTCACTAACCTGTTGAATATCGTTCCAGATGAGATTCCAACAGAGAAGAAGAAGATAGAGAAGTTCACCGATGGGTTGAATTGGAGGATCCGTCAGCATCTGCTAGGGAACCTATCGTTGGCCACGTATTCTGATGTGGTTAACGCTGCATTATTGCACTGCCAGGACCACCGATTTCATATGGCCGAGGGCAAAAGGTCGGGGGAGTCTAGACATCAGGGCAGGACCGGAGGACATGGTGCCAGCGGGGCACAATCGGGTCAGGGGCAGAGACAGACTGAGCAGGGCTCCCAGCAGGGGGATAATAAGAGGTTCCGATCAGGGAACTACAGGCAGGGTCAGGGAGGTTTCCGCCAGGGCCATCAGGGTCCAAACGGCCATCAGGGCCAGCAGGGGCAGAATGGGCAGCAGTTTCATCAGGGCCAGCAGGGCCAAGGGAGGAATGGTAACGGCCACCAGGGCCGGGGACAGCAGGGGCAGAGGGGAGGGAATTTCTCAGGGAAGTGCTTCACTTGTGGCAAGACTGGCCATAAGAAGCAGGATTGTCCTGATAGGGGCAGGGCCCCACAGCAGCAGCAGCAGGGTGCTCGCCAGGAGCCACAGAGACCTATGTTTCCCGCCGCTCTTCCTGCACCGCCACAGATGGCAGCATTGCCACCCATTCCAGCAGTCCCAGCTCAGCAGGGGCAGCTACAGTATGGACGTGTCTACAACGTTCACCAGGCTGCAGTTCCACAGGCACCGCCCGCGATCAAGGGTACGTTTCCTATCCATGGCACTATGGGTCGGGTGTTATTTGATACGGGTGCTACACACTGTTTTATAGCTACACACTTTGCGAAAGCTTTAGGATTGTTAGCTACGGCAGAGAGCACAGTGACGTGTGTCAACTCACCATTAGGGAGTGGGTCACTTATTTTCTTTATATGCCGGGGAGTGGGGGTAGAGGTTGGTGGTTTGGTATTACCTGCGGACATGTTAGTGTTAGACATGCATGTTCACGATGTGATCATCGGTATGGATTGGCTCGTAGCATATAGGGCCATGATTGATTGCTTCAGCGGAAGCATTGTTTTTGCCATTCCGGGGCAGGAGATGTTTATAGTGGCGATGGCTCGCCCAGAGGGAGGATCGACCTCTCATCTGTATTATATAGAGGAGGATACCTCTAAGGAGGTTTTGATTCCTTTGGATTCGATCCCGGTTGTCAGGGAGTATTCAGATGTGTTTCAGGAGATGCCAGGCTTACCACCCAGTCGGGAGATAGACTTCGTTATAGATTTGCTACCGGGTACGAGACCTATAGCACGTGCACCGTACCGTATGGCTCCGGCTGAAATGCGAGAGCTACGAGATCAGATAGAGCAGGTGTTAGGGCAGGGCTTTATTCGCAGGAGTACCTCACCTTGGGGCGCTCCAGTTTTGTTTGTGAAGAAGAGGGATGGTTCACTGAGATTGTACGTGGACTACCGAGAGTTGAATAAGGTCACGATACGGAATAAGTATCCGTTGCCTCGAATCGATGACTTATTCGACCAGTTGAGAGGAGCTTCTTTCTTCTCGAAGATTGACTTGAGGTCAGGATACCATCAGTTGCGTATCAGGGAGGAGGATGTCTCGAAGACCGCATTCTTGTCGAGATATGGTTCTTACGAGTTTCGGGTTATGCCTTTCGGCTTGACCAACGCTCCAGCAGTGTTTATGGACTTGATGAACAGAGTGTTCAGGGATTTCCTAGACCAGTTTGTCATTGTCTTCATTGATGATATTCTGGTTTACTCTCAGACAGAGGAGGAGCACGCTGAGCATTTGAGGCAGGTTTTGCAGACACTGCGTCAGAACGAGCTGTATGCAAAATACGAGAAGTGCGGGTTTTGGCTGAAGGAAGTCCAGTTCTTGGGTCACATTATTTCCGACCAGGGAATATCTGTCGATCCGGGAAAAGTATTAGCGATGAGGGAGTGGGGACAACCCACGACGCCAACGGAGATTCGTAGTTTCTTGGGTTTAGCAGGATACTACAGGAGGTTTATTCGGGGATTCTCAGAGATAGCAGGTCCTTTGACACATCTTACTCGTAAGGGTGTGCCATATATCTGGAGTGATGCCTGTCAGTTGGCATTCGATGAATTGAAGGACAAATTGACCTCAGCACCTGTGTTAGCATTGCCGAGACCGGGAGTTGAGTATTTGGTTTACACCGATGCGTCCTTGCAAGGACTGGGAGGTGTTTTGCAGCAGGAGAGACAGGCCATAGCTTATGCTTCCCGTAAGCTTAAGCCTCATGAGAAGAATTACCCCACGCATGATTTGGAGTTGGCAGCAGTGGTATTTGCCTTACGAATTTGGAGGCACTATCTTTTGGGGGAGAAGTTTCAGCTATTCACGGACCATAAGTCACTACAGTATCTGTTCACGCAGAAGGAACTGAATATGCGGCAGCGTAGGTGGCTTGAATTTGTGAAGGACTACCAGTTCGACATCCAGTACCACCCGGGTAAGGCTAACATGGTAGCAGACGCGTTGAGCCGCAGGCCAGCAGATGAGGTGGCAGAGGTGTGGAAGGCTAAGTGGAAGGAATTGGGACACCAAGATGCAGTGGCCCGATCTTTCATGTCTGTGATGACCGTTACACCGCAGATTGTCACAAAGGTAATACGGGCACAGGCTAATGACTCGTTCTGATAGGAGCAGATAGTTCGATTGCTAACAGAGGGAGCCGAGTCCTATACCGTTACCTCAGATGGGGGATTGCGCTTCAATGGGAGGTTGGTAGTTCCGGAAGGGGAAGAATTGCGGCACGATGTTATGGCAGAGTCGCACGGCTCACGGTTCGTGGTACATCCCGGGGGGGACAAAATGTACCAAGACATGAGACGGCAATATTGGTGGAGCGGTATGAAGAGAGATATCGCTGAGTTTGTCTCGAAATGCGCCACTTGTCAGCTTGTAAAAGTGGATCATCAGAAACCAGTAGGATTGCTACAGCCGTTGGAGGTTCCGGTGTGGATGTGGGAGAGCATATCCATGGATTTTGTCACGGGGTTGCCTACGTCGCAGAGGGGTCACGACTCCGTTTGGGTAATTGTGGACAGGTTGTCCAAGGTCGCTCACTTCTTACCCGTAAGGACTGACTACACTACGGGACAGTATGCCCAGCTTTTCATTTCGGAGATTGTGAGACTTCACGGTGTGCCCCTGAATATCGTGTCTGACAGAGACAAGATATTTGTTTCGAGATTTTGGGAGAGTTTCCAAGAGGCAATGGGCACGGAATTGCGGTTAAGTACGGCTTATCATCCGCAGACCGATGGGAAGACCGAGCGCACCAATCAGATGTTGGAGGACATGCTACGCATGTGCATTATTGACTTCGGGGGTGGATGGGAGCAGTACCTTCCACTGGTGGAGTTTGCTTACAACAACTCCTATCAGTTCACGATTGGCATGGCTCCGTTTGAGGCATTGTACGGTAGGCCTTGTCGTTCCCCAGCATGTTGGATAGAAGTGGGGGACAACAAACTACTTGGACCGGACGTGATTCAGGATACTTCCGGCAAGGATTGAGTTGATTCGGAGTCGCATTCGGGTAGCTCAAGACAGGCAGAAGAGTTATGCTGATGCGAAGAGGTTTTTCAGGGAGTTCCAAGTGGGGGACCAGGTTTTGCTAAGGGTTTCTCCGATGAAGGGGATTATGCGATTCAGGAAGAAGGGGAAGTTGACACCGAGGTATGTAGGGCCGTTTCCTATTATTGAGCGGATCGGACCCGTTGCGTATAGACTTGGACTACCGGAGCACTTGCATCGAATTCACGACGTGTTCCATATTTCCTCGCTGAGGAAATACCTTAGAGATAATTTGTCTCATTCTCACATTGCTGTGGAGGACATCGATCTCCAGCTGGATAGCTCCTACGAGGAGGGGCCAATTGTTATTTTGGACCGAAGCGAGAGGAAACTGCGGTCAAAGATAGTTCCGTTAGTACGTGTTCAGTGGCGACATCACAATGTCGAGGAGTCCACATGGGAGCGCGAGGATGAGATGCGCGAGCGTTATCCAGAGATGTTTTTAGCAGGTACTTTATAGTTCGAATTTCGGGACGAAATTCAATTATTAGGGGGGAAGTATGTAATACCCCGTACTTTTGACTATAATTATTTTTGGGATTAATTAATTAAATTTCGTATTAATTGGAAATTAATCCGGGTTATAAATACTAATGAGATGCGAATTGGTATTTGATTATGTGCATATATGATTATATATGTATTTGGTATTATAAAATTTGTCGTGAGATTTATATACGGCATTTTAGAAATTTTGTTGGGACGCGTGGGACCGCCGCGTCACGGTATATTATTTTGATGATAAAAAGTGAATTTAAAATCTATATTCCGTATGGTCGTTTTGAGTGCGCCAACGCGTCCGGAGGGGTCGAGATAGTCAGAAAACACTAGCCGGGGGTATAGTTTGGGTCCCGGGGTATTTTTAGGCCATACCGGTAACTTAAAGGGTATTTTGGTAATTTTACAATTTTAGGAATTAAAAGTGACGAAAATTGGTGATGTAAATCTAATGTGGAATTTGGCCCACTAAGCCCATAACCAACCCATATTAACCTAGAAAGCTACGTAGGTTATCATTTAGGTTTTTCTAAGTTTCCCCAAATCAAAACCCTAGCCACCTTAAGCCACCATTGGAGAAGAACTTGGAGAGAGAGGAATTTCTGCAGAAAACTTCATCTAATCTACACCAAACTCAGAGACAACCAAGGCAAGTGACTTTATTCCATTTAATTTCTGAGAATGTTTCCTCCATGTTAGAAAATTCGGATTTATGGTTTGTTCTTGAAGAAAATATGAAAACCCATGTAGTTTAGATCATAGAACTTGAGAAATTGTGAAGAGAATTGCACGTAGTATGATAGGTAGATGATTTCCCTTATAATAATTGTGATTTGAAGGAATTAAAACGAAATAAATTCTGGGATTTGAGGAGGATATAAACCTAGGGTTCATGTTCTAGAGAAATTGGGAAAAGTGTAGAAATTTGTAATTTTGGTGGATGTTATGATGATTCAATCCTTGAAAACATGTTAGGAGATGATGTAAATATGTTTAGGATGAATTAGAGACCCTAACACATTATTTGGATGAACTTTGGAAGAGATTAGAATTGTTAAAAATGGTGAAAAACGATTTCTGGAAAAATCTGGGCCGAAACTGGTGGCTCGTTAGAAGCAGCCCCCAGGTCGTTCGAACGAGCTTCTAACGAGTTGACCAGTCGTTACTAACGAGTAGGTATTTCGTTCGATATCTCGTTCGAACGAGATATCGTTAGAAGAGACAGTTCGTTCGAACGAACTGGGATCTCGTTCGAACAGCCTCGTTCGAACGAGACTTCTAACGACCTGACAGTCCAAACTCGTTCGAAGTCTCGTTCGAACGAGACTTCTAACGAGCTGGCAGTTTGGTCATTTTTGGACTGTTTTGACTTTTGGAGTTCCGTAAACTTGTTCGAGGATATAGTTAACCTTCGTAGTGATAGAATTGGGACATTTGGGTATTTATGAGAAGGACTTTACATACGAGAGTATATTACATGGACGGTTTGGGTTGAGACGTGAGTGTCTACTACGACGTGAGATAATTATGGCGCGTATAATTACAAACCGGAATAGTATGAATTGTGTTAATTATAGTTAGTATGAGAATAGTACTACGATTAAAATATGGTATTACTAAGATGTGTGTTTACTTAGTATTGGTATATGGATTGTGTGTACGACATACCTACCATACTTGCTATCACGGGAGGTTTGCGTTCGCTTAGGACCCTCTAATCCTTGTGTGCCTACGGGGGGGATATAGACTGGTACCTCGATGAACATAGGTCATAGAAAGACTTATTGTGATATTAATAAGTCCGCTGATCATGGGAGCGTAGGTATGTGCGTGACCCATGTGATGGTGACTGTGTTCGCCTCCATTATTTGTGATGTTGTTATCGATAAACTATTCCTGAGAGATTCGGAATATGTAATCCTTATGTACGTGATGTACCGGGATGGATAGCAGAGTATGTGTGCACTACAGCTTAGATTGCGGGGTGCTTGTATTGTATATTTATGATGTGAATATTATACAATATATTATGGGAATCCTCATGTTAATGTTGTAAAAATATTACGGTATTGTTTCGAGATATATAATGAGTTAACTGATAATTACATCAATGGCATATTTAGTAACTGAGTTTACGGTGAACCTCTATTTAATTACGAGCGTTGTTATGATAAATGGAACCGGGTAATATGGGTAGAACCTTTGGCAGTCTAGCTAGTTATGTTGTCAGTTAGCTAGTAGTATGGGTCGTTATAGATGGGTACTTACGTTAGGAGTGCACAGTTAGACGAGAGGTGAGGATATCATGCGAGTGTACGTCCTAACATGTACTTTGCATTTAATGTTTTAAATGTTTTTAAAGCACTTGCAGGTTTTTAAAATATAACTCCACTTTCGGGCTCTGACCCATTTGCTTTTCAAATCTTTTTCTTGTAAAACCATTTTAGGTGCCCAGCCACAAGGACACCAAGCATAGGATACTCATTCAGGTGACGAGCTGTAGCTGCTTGTGGAAGCTACAGGGATTTGCATGTAGACGCCTCCATCTTTTGGATTCCAGAGTCACCATCTATCAGTTGTAGGGCATGTTGCCCATTTCTTTAGAGACATCTTTTATATTTTCAGTTTTCAGACTTTAGCATGTTCTATTTCAGTTTCGGTTATTCATTTCAGTTATGGGATTGTAGTGAGGAGTTTTCCTCCAGATTTTATTTACTCTATTGTGATGGTTATTCAGTTTACCTCAGTATGGTGAATGATGTTATTTATTTCTACATTTTACTTGTTGCATGTTAATCAGACTAAAATTAAAATTTGGCACTTACTTTTTAAATGCTAGGTGGATAGTAATAATAAAAATGTTTTCGACAGTGATGCTATTAACTGAGCCAACTTGGCATTTTGAATTAATTTTATAAAGGAGTAGCTACCCGGTATTTAATTAGTCAGGGTGTCACACCAATTATCTTAACAATATGGAAAGATATAACCTATCTAGAATGGATACCATTGTTAATGAACTAAGACTGAAAATAGCCCAAGTAGAAGAAAAAAATGAAGAAATTATAAAGGGAATTAAGTTTATATATAATAAAGCTTCCCAAGAAGAATTAGACTCTCCACTTATTCTAACACGCCTAGATAAAATTGAAAAATTTGTAGAATTTATATAAGGTAGAATGACATAGGAATCTGTGCAAGAAAAAAATAATGAAGTAAAAGACTACATTGCAAAGATTGATAATACTATAATGAAGATGGTAATGCTAATTCAATAAAGGAAAATAATTTCTTTAAAGAAGAAATCATTAGTCAGATAAAAGGATAAAAAGATTATTCAGATTCTTTAGAAAGAATTGAAAAAAGACTTGAACAAAAATAGGTAACCACCTGTAAATTTAAAGAAGCTCATCCTATAACAACTATGTAATTAAAGACCATAACTAGAAGAATCATAAATGATGGATTAGATAAGGCTAGTAAGATAGCTACCCCTATCCCAAAAATATTAGACGTGATAATTTTATACTCCAAAGTATTGAAGATTCATCCTCCAAATTTAGAACATGGTGGAAAGAAAGAAACTTCACCAACCCTTTTTAAAGGAAAGAATGGGGTGAAATTGACTGGAAATTTATAGAAGACTCCATACATAATGAACAACTTGCAGCAGTTAGATACATAGACTTGTTCAAAGAAGGAGCCACTCCTAAAATTCTTAATTATAACATGAATTATCATTACAGAAATCATCTGTTAGACAACTCCTATATTCACCTTCTAATTTTTGACTCATTATGGCTAAGATCAAGAGGAACTGATAGAAAATTCCAGTTCCTAACCTTTGGACTCTTTCAATAAAGAATCCAAGGATTACATAGACCTCAAAATAATATCAACATATTATATTATTTAATAAACAAATATGGAAGGATTTTAAGAAAAGCTTTATTGGGGTAGCTCAATTAGAAATCTCAAATAATATATAGGATACTTTAATATTGTTTCAGCATTTATAGTAACCGTAGACACAACCAAATATTTGAAGTTAATCTTATATGCTAGTGGCTATGAAGACTATATTATCCCAGATGCTAATATTATTATAGAATTCCAAAGCTATGTGAAATTCTCCCAATTACCCATATGAAGGAATGCAATCGGGAATTCCTAGCGATAGACTTAATGAAGAAATATTAGTTAGAACCAATAATTCAGACATGAATCATACTTACAGTATTAAAAATATTAGACTTAAGAAAGAAAAAGCTAAGACTCTTCGACAATTGTCAGAATTTGAATAAACTAAGACTATACAAAAAAAACCATTTCTTTTTAATCAAGATGATGTCACTGGAAATGTTACTATCCAGTTTGGTCCCCCCTAAGATTACTAGTAAGAATATCCACACTGAAGAAATTAGATTTGAAAATATGAGAGAAGCCATACTTAGTGATCCCTCTGAAGGAGAATGTAGTAGTAAGGCTAGTTCTAGATTATTAAAATAAGCTTCAGTAATTAGACGTAGAAGATCATTTGAACAAAAAGACTTAGTTAGAGAAAAATCTAGAATCCAAAATTTTTAACATGAACCCTCAGAATTGGACATGAAGACATTTAAAGAACATCTTAATAGAAGTCATTCTATTAGGTTCCAAGAGAAATATAGATTTAATATGATATCCCAAGACCATATATTAAAACAAAAAGAATCTAAGAATACTAAAGAACTTCTTAAAAAGTTAAGACTAATGGAAGAAGGAGAAGAAAGATTAATGCCATCTTCACATATAGGTCCTAATAAATAAGAGATAGGAACCTATAGTAGGCAAAATAATGCTCCTAAACTCTTTAGTAAATCAATAGGAATAAATATTCCTATTTATTCAAACACTTTGGTAAAGACCAAACCTGATTATATAAAAAACTTTCTAACTAGTGACAAGAGTTTTACTCTTATTAAGACCATGGAAAGTCAATCCATAAATCCAGTTGGGATATACCTTAATTTATACAATGTCCAAGATAGGAAGAAAGCTTGGATGAATGGGGTAATTAAATAAATATGTGTTTTCTATCTAATGAACAGTGGGATGCAAGTTCATGTAAATAATACGTTGAACAATACATTAGAGGTATTGTGAAAGATTATTTAGACAGTCTAAGACAAATTACAGATGCAGAATCCCTAGATAAAGATTGATAAAATCAAAGAAAACCTAGAAGAAAGATCAATTGAAGAATAAATTCAATTATTTACTTCAGAATTCATTGGATCTGGACATTTAACTCAAATCAATGAACAAGACTTAGCCAAAACTAAGTTAGCTCTTTTTAGTATTTCAAACTAGATAAGATTAATGAATATAGCAATAATTATGAACAACTATATTATCAAATTAAAGAATTTGGTGAGACCTTTTACAAAAATACTAGCTATTGGACAAATCATATTTAATCAATACATGAATTTGCCAAGAGTTGTTGGAGTTAAGAATGACTCCCTTGGTGAAAGAATCAATTTTGCTAAAGACTATATCATATGTAAAAGACGAGATATAACTCAAGGAAAGTTAATTGAAGAAAGTTTCAAAGAGATCCCTCCAATAAAAGACGAAAGAGACATTGCTCCAATTCAATGGCAACGTGGTAATGAATCCAATGATAAGAAATTCAAAAGATTAAACCATATTAGAAACAAAAGGCTAAGGATTCCCAAAGAAATATTGATACATAATATTTACTACATTCAGAGGAAGAAATTTGAACCAAGAAAAACAGATTTAACCAAAGATGGTATTGTAAGAAGAATACTAATAAACATAAAAAGGTTCCTAATTATATAAAAGAAAAAGAAGAAACTCAACTTAAGACATCTACCAAAGCATGTTGGACTCACAGAAAAGAATGACACTTTGCTAAAGACTGCCCTAACAAGAAAGATAAAGAGAATATTAATATTATTAATACAATATTAGATTTTGTTGATCAAGAAAAATTAAATATTTTATATGCTATAGAAATATCAGACATAGAAAATCATGACAATTCCAAAATCTATAGTGCATATACAAATAATAGTTCAGAAGACTATAATAGTAATAATGATGAGTATGAAGACTCTCAAGACACTCTAGATTTATATATGATGCAAACTGATCAAGAAGTTGATTATATAGATTTTAAGGAAGATTAATATAAATGTATATTAAGCCCCTTTTTAAAGAAAAGATGGACATTTAGTAATCCTGAGTTACTAACATATATACCTAGATGTTACTATGATGAAGAACATTATTTCACATTTGAAATGAAATGTAGCAAGAAAGACGTTAGATGCGTGGAATGTTTCGAGACTATACAAACATAACTATTTATGGTTTGTGTTAATTGTCAATTACACTACCATGAAAATTGTTGGAGAACTAGATTTAGAGCAATATATATTACCCAATATGATGCTCAAATAAACAAAGATATTAAAATCTATTATGAAGACATTGATAAAATTATAGCAAAAAGATTACAAGAAAATGAAGACTTAAAAGGAAAGGAAATTTCCTATAATCTGGAAGAACACTGCTCTAATAGTAGTACAAAAGACTTAACACCAATAGATATTTTAGATAAACCTCAGAAAATAATATCTATTCTTGGAAAGAATAATTTAGGAATTTCTACTAAACCTAATGCTTGTTTTGTAGAATTATTTATACAACACAAAGATTATTCTAAAAGACTTTCAGCTTTTATAGATACAGGATGCTCTCAAAGTATTTGTAAGGAGAATGCCTTCCCTGAAGATTACTTTCTAAAAATTTCTCAAGAGATCCATGGTAAGGTAGCTGATGGAGAACCATTTACCTTATTTTTTCAGACTATTCCTATTTATTTTAAATCATCGATTTTGGATTATGGATCCCCGTCCTAGTTTCACAAGAAACATCATTTTAGGACAAGTCTTTATTAGTAAATACAATCCTTATACCTAGTGTAATGGTAAGATATTACTTAGTGATAAAGAGGAATTTAATATTAAAGCCCCTCCAATTGATCATAAGACTGTTTTTGACCTTATACAGGTCAAACCTAGTTATAGATGTAAAACTGAAATGCGGTGTGTGATATCGATTTCAAATTATTCGCAAGTTTCCAATTAAACCTTATTTAATTAGATTCTATTTTTAAACAAACTTAATTCAGCCCCTACACATGCATCTAAATATCATAAGTAATTCAACCCATGCATGAAAAATAAAGACGACCGATTTAGGAAAAAACCTCTTTTGGGTAAAACTTTTTATAAACACTTTGAAGAATTCACAAGACCTTTGACTTACACACAACCTGATAATCGCCCACAAGTGTGTAATGCACGGTGCCTTCAACAAACCTTCAAAGATACGAGAGACAGCGAAATACCCTCCAAGTATCGGTTCATCGTCTTCGGCTCGTCCACACGCAGAATGACTACGCTCGGTATCCACTGATCAAATATGGAGATCCCTTCTCCACAGAGGTTGAAAAAAAGCAAAGTTGTGTTCTTGAACACAAAACAATTCACTAAAGCATGTGGGAGTTTTGTGAATTGAAAACAAAAAATGGATTAAACCCTAAAAGGAAGAAGCCAAAAGAATTATGCTTTCGCAGTTTTTCTGTTCTGTAAAACGCTGAGATTTCTTAATGAAAATGAAACCATTTAATGAGTATTTATAATAAAAATGTGTCACCTTGGTATTAGAGATTGTTAAAATGAGATCAACATATCGCTCGAACGAAGGACATTTGTCGCTCGAATGAGATCGCGCGACATGCCTATCTCGCGCGAACGACATTGCTATGTCGTTTGAACGATTATCGCGTCAAAAAATTATTATTTTAATGTCCGCTCCAAAACTTAGAAAAAAATACTCATTCTCAAATTTTTATGAAAAAGTTTGCTCCAACACTTAGAAAATATTTTGTAAAAATATCCCAAAAGCTCTAAGTGGAAAGTTAAGGTATTTAAAACATAACCTTACCAAAGTAAACTTCGTGGAGTCTTTTTTATGAAGAACTTAATTAATTCGGATCCATCTTTGATGTAGGTTGCTCTTCAATTCTCTTCGACGATGTAGCGGTATATGACATAACAAATTGATAACGGACTTATAAAAATATGTCCTTACAATAGACAAATATCCCATTATAGTTCTTCAGTTGAGCATGGTGAACCTAGACATACAAACCAACAAGAAGCTCCAAAAGTAACTAAACCCTTACACAAAGAATGTAAGTGTTCAGAATAAAAGTGTTTAAGTAATTAGCGCTTATACGACAAGATATTAAAGGCCCAAGATATATACAAACAAAAGATGATCGATATATAAGTAGAAAATGAAAAGATTGGGCAATTAGCAGAGTCTACTTTAGGGGAAAATCCCATTTTTAAGTGGGAAAAAGATCGAAGTTATTGTGAAATTATCCCTATTAACCAAGATGCCACTATTAATGGTGGAACCTATAAGAAAGGATATTTACAAGAAGACAGAGAAGAATTCAAAAAAGACATAAATTAAATGCTTAAGCTAGGCGTTGTTAGAGAAAGTAAAAGTAGACATACTATCATTGTCTTCTACGTCCAAAATGAGTCTGAATGAAAGAGAGGAAAAAGACGTATGGTCATAGAATATAGAAATCTTAATAATAATTGTGAATTTAATTCTTATAAGACACCAGACAAGAATAATCTAATCAATCTAATTGAAGATAAAATTATATTCAATAAGTTTGATTGCAAATCAGGCTTCTGGAAAATAAAGATGCATCCAGGTAGTATAACTTGGACAACCTTTAGTGTGCCCTAAGGAAAATTTGAATCATTAGTAATGCCATTTGGATATTTGAATGCCCCTCAAATATTCCAAAAACGTATGGATAATATTTTTAGACCTTATTCAAAATTTTGTCTTGTTTACATAGATGATATTTTTGTAACCAACAAGACTGAGATAGAACATGTAGACCATCTTAAGAAGATTATTTTAGGATTAGATAAACATGGAATTATTATTTTTGAGGAGAAAATGCAATTATTTAAGACTTAAAAGACTTTATGGGAATGCATATCAATAAAGGAAAAATATCTTTAGCTGAACACATAACCAAAAAGATTCTTGAATTTTCAAACCAACTCAAAGATAGAAAATAATTACAATCATTTTTAAGATTGCTAAATTGTGCTACAGACTTTATTAAGAACCTAACTTCAAAAATACAAGCTTAACTTCCAAATTAAAAGGAACTGATAAAACTAATCCTTTAAATGGACAAAAGACAGTTTTGAAGTTATAAGACAAATCAAAGAACCAGTCAAGAATATTCCTTTACTTGAACTACCTAATGCTGAAGACCAGTTTATAGTAGAAATAAACACATATGATAAACAATGGGGAGAAGTGTACTTTGCCATTGATCATCAGAATAAAAAGAAAACTTTATAGATGTACTTTTGAAACTTTTACCGACCCAAAAACAATATATACAACCCATGAAAAAGAAGTTTTATCTATAATAAGGGCTATAGAAAAAGATATGCTTTTTTTAGACCTAAACATTTTACTGTTTACATTGATTCTTCTTATGCAGTAAAATTTAGAGACTTAGATTCATCCAAATCAAGAACTAATAGACTTATTAGATGGCGATAATTTCTTAATGATTATGACTTCTCTGTTATACATATTAATGGAAGCAAAAATACCATTCTACACATCATATCTAGAAAGCCTATGTTTGCTAACACTAATATTATCTCTCGTTTTATATTGAAAACTAAAGACTTAGACATCATGTGTTCCTCTGGAACAAATAGACTAAACGCATAAGTCCAAATGCTGGTACAAGTCAAAGACAAAATCATATTCAAGACTCATAAGAAAGACTAATTTTGAAAAACCTTGATGATATTCTAGTACCGTCTGAAAAATCTAGAAATGATATTATTTCCCTGAATAGGCTTATCGAGAAAATGTATTTTCCCTAATATAGACCAAACAATTAATACCCAGACTAATTAAATTTAGATTAGAGTTTTCAGATGACGAAAATACTCTTATAGACGCCCTATGGTGTAATTTAAAGAATAGGCTATGGGAAGAATTTGGTAACTATTGTCAGATTCATGAGAACTCAAAGCCTCGCAGTCACTCAACTTAGTAATACTGTTACTCCTAGACCGCATACTCAAACATATGATCCGACTCTTAGAGAATCCTCCAAAACTAAACTAGTTGATAATTTTTATTATTAGTAAAAGACTTTTAAGACTAAGATTGTTATGCCATTTGGTAATAATAATTTTCTTTTTTCAGAAGACAGTCAGAAAAAGGGTGGTAACATTATTAAACATTTCAATATGTTATTGTCCGACATTAATGTAGATGCCTCAATGATTCAAAGAAGTTCCATCTTTTTGGAAAATTAGAGATGACATACATCACCCTTGGAGACCATGGGTTCATTGGAATCATCCATATATAGACTGTAGAAGACTTTATTGCTCTTCGAAAAATAGTCCATGAATATGCAAAAATGATATAAAAAAATTTCCCCTTTTTTCCAGAATTTACTAGATTTCTCCAAGTTCCTGTAGAGGAACAAGAGTAGAAGGATTTAGACTCTCTATATTCTCCACCTTTTCATTTGAAGACATTGAAATTCTATCTGAAGACGAGAATAAAGACCTAACTATTGACAAGACCGAACTCTGTGAATGTCATGTGATATCGATTTAAATAAATTCGCAAATTTCCATGTTAACCTTACTTAATTGGTGTCAATTTTTAAACCAATTTTGTTCAGCCCTAAAACATACAACTACGTGTAAATAAATCAAACTAACAAAAATTATTGCTGACACATATATTTCAGGAGAAAACCACTATTAGGTAAAACCTTTATTTCATTATAATACTTACACTGAAATCTGCAATGGATTATCCTCAGAAAAACCACATAGATCGCAACCTAAATTAGCAATGGAATTCCTCAGTAACTCCACACGAACAATAGCTCAGTCAATCCAGGAACACCCACGAGTAATTCCTATTAATGCGCAGTCAGTCATCCCAGTACCTCCCTCAAGTGGCACCTAATCAGTAGTAGAGATCTTCTCTACAAGAGAAACTTCAACAAAGATGTGTTGTTGGGTTCTAAAACAATTCATATAAACTACCTGGGATTTTGTGAATTGAGAACAAAAGTATTAAAGCCCTAAAAGTGAGAAGACAAGGTATTCTGCCAAAGCAGTTTCATCTATTGAAAATTCTCAGGTCTCCTCATCAAAAACGAAATTGGAAAAACCAATTTATAGAAAATATAAGGCGAGAACTCACTCGAACGAAATCAGAGTCTCGCTCAAATGGAGACACATGCCGTTTAAATGACACTTTGTGTGAGAAGGCGCTATCGCTCAAACGAAAAAATTTAAAAATAATTTTTTTTCCAGAAAATACTTCGCCTTAAAACCTTTAAAAAAACTTTTGACGAAAAACTTAAAAAGTCCGCTCCAACACTTAGAAAATATTTGATAAAAAATATCCCAACACTCTAAGTGAACTGTTAAGATACATAAACACAACTTTACCAAAATTAATCTCGCGAAGGCTTGAATGTTGAAGAACTTTGATATTCGTATCCATTTTGATGCTTGAATAATTTTGAATAATTCTTCGACGGTTGTAGCTGTATACGACATACTCAATGGTGAACGGACAATGTAAAATAATGTCCTTACAAATCTACCCCTAGTCTATGCTAGTACAAAATAAAAACATTCGAATTATCAAATCAAATTGCCTATACAAATCTAATACCCTCCCATGAACCGAAAACTGAAAAGGTACTAAACATGCAAGTACAAACTTTTCTTCAAAATATTTAACTTCAAAAATCTTCAAATCTTTAAGCTTTTCTCATCAAGGTTTGCAAAATAATGATCTTCAATTTTGTACCTACACACATGAGATAAAGTAAATACTTTCGTGATGCATCGAGTTTGAAATGATATAAGAATAAATCAATCAATAATCAAATCTCCCCCATAATGCAAAAACTCCCCCATAATTCATTCTCCCCCTTTTTATTTGTCCGAAATAGACAACAAAAATGAACCAACAAAATAAGCATGAAGTTGTCACGACAAATATGCATAGGAAATACGAATCAAACTACGCTCATGAAAGGAGTAACTCAAAAGCTTCCACAACCTATTTTTTATTTTTCATTTTTTCATACAAAAAATGATTTTTTTTTACAAAAATCACACACCATGAATTTTCACTAAGATAATCAAACCATGAAAATGGAATGAATGGGTGTGAACATATTCGATAGGTAAATCAAAGAAATCAAACATAACATATGTGCACGATGAATATGTGTACTCTTAACGAATGAATATCAAAACCGTCCTTAGGTGTTGAAAGTGTTGAATTTAAATGACATCGACTCAATCCATCAACACATCAAAGCCAAGAATGATTCCCACACCAATAACGTCTAAAACTATGTAAATGCTTTTTCATGATGCTGTTAGGACGTGCAAACACGTTTTTCATTTCTTTCCATACAAACTCTCTCATAAATAATAATCATTTATATTTTTCTTTTAAGGTGGCCCCTTTTTGGAATATTTATCTTTGTATTGCCTTTAATTTTTTTTTCGGGCTCTTTTCAAATGGTGGCTTTCACGAAGAGTTAATTTTGAACTCTCGCAACCCTTTCCCATATTTCACTCATCATTTTTTGTTTCAATTAAATCCTCACGATAAATGGTTCTTACATGCACTACTTTCATTGTCAAGTTTTATCGCACATGGTTCATTTTAAAGACAGAATTGAGATGACAACACTGCGATTAATATGTGATAAAACAAGTACAATAATAAAAAAAATTCGTGCAAGTTTTCATTAAAGTAACTCATAAGTCAAACATGTAGGTAGTAGCAACTAATCACATCTCAATGACTCCATACATTATAAAGCACAATCAAAACACTATCAAATCGTCAGGTAGATATGGAATGAAATTGTGACTCCATCATCCTAAATGTCCACTCATATACGGTGCAAAAATAAAATAAAAAACTGTTTTTGACTTTTTCAAAAAATTTCATCAAAATAAAATCTTTTTGGCTTTTTCAATTTTTTTCTAAAAACACAAATTTAATACAAAAGTGATACATACTAGCAGTAGCCATAAAATATCAACATGCAAATCAACCTATGCTAAAAAAACAAGTATAAACCTTAACCGCTAACTGCGATGGGATTTTCCAAAGGTGGTGACATCTTATGAAAAACCTCCATCAAATCAGGTGAAGTCTTGACCAAAAACTTTACCTGCTCCCTAATATCTGCAAACTCTCTCATGTAATCATCCAGAGCATCATGTGTGGGTGCATGTGTGTGAACACGTGTAATAGCAAAACGTGATACATGACCCAATTTAAAATAAAACTCCCTAAGGTGTCCTCTTTTCTTGCAGTGTGTGCAAACATAAATCTCAAAATGTCTCCTATGCATTCTCCCGTCAGGTACATGATACCTAGGTGGGTTGGGTTGAGAGCCATATGGATCAATCACAAACTCGGGAGCCGGCTCGGGTGCAACGTGAAAAGTGGAGGCACCGTCATGACTTATTCCTCATCTCTCAACATCACCCAAAATGGGATTGAGAACCATCGTTCCAACCTTCTTAGATGCATTCTCTAAAGGGACTTTGACCTCCCAGTCACGTTCGAGACCACTCTCGAGTTGGGATACACGTGTCGTCATACTAAAGACCATGTTGGTCAAATCACTCTTTTCTCGATCTAAATCAATCAAATGTTCACTCAGAGAAACCTTCACTTTCTCGTGTTGACTTGCTTTCACCTCAAACACCCTCAAACTCTTTAAGTGTCTCTCCAAATCTCTCACCCTAAGACCTAACTCCTTGTTCAATTTCTTAGTATTTAAGGTCTTGATGTATAAATATCTAAACACCATATGGATCTCACTTTCATCTCCACATTCACACTCACTATCACCCTCACTCAAAACAGTCAAACTATCCACCTCCTCAGGGGACTCACGTGAAAAAGTATCCTAATTGTCGTGGGACAAACTAGGTGTACTCATGTGGCTAGCTAAAAAGGCAGCAAATTTCCCTTGTGAAGACTCATCCCCATAATATTTCACCTCTTCCTCACTATCGCTAAGAGTGGCTGGCATGGCAGTTTGTTCACCCTTTCTCTTTAGCTTAGTGGCACACTCAAAAGCTTTATGCCCCTTACCCTCACATTCAAAACACTTATCTTCTTCCTCTTCCTCACTACTTTGTTTGGCCTTATTTTTATTTTTCTCAAAAAATCTTTTATTGGAAGAATTTTGTTTGAAAATTTGAGAAATTTTTAAAATATTTCGCAAGCATGGCCATATCAGAATAAACCTCACCCTCAGAGTCGGACTCGCAAACTTTCACTTTCTTTTTATTTTCTCTCGTGGACACTTCCTCTCCCTTCTTAGACTGGGCTCTAAGTGCTACCCTCTATCCTTAGGCTTGACAGTGTCAGGAAACATGTCGGTTTAATATGTTTGGAGGTAATTTCAAATTGCCCAAACCACCTACGGTATTCAAAACAGTCACTTTTGGGATAAAACGTTTAGGCAACGATCTTAAAATATTTTTAACCACTCGTGCATCAGGTATGGGCTCACCAAATTTAAAATTAGTGTTGACAATGTCAGATAAACTTGCGTAAAAATCATTAAAGCACTCAGTCTCAAGCATGGTAATCATTTCAAATTGAGTAGATAATTTTGAATTTTAGACTTTTTGACCGCATTAGTGCCTTCGTGGGTAAGTAGTAAAATGTCCCATGCTTCTTTTAACGTGGTGGACATCATAATATGTCAAATCCTTAGGAGTGACGACACCAGAAATTGCACTCAACCCACGTGAGTTATAAGTACTCCTTTTAAATTCATCCTCAGTCCAGGTTGTCACAGGTTTTGAAGATGTTACGTTATCTACAGTGATAGTGGGAGGCATCCACCCACTTTCACAAACTACCCAAACGTTCTCATCAGTGTCCTTTAACTGTGATTTCATACGTGCTTTCCAGTATTCATAATTTGACCCGTCAAAAATGGGCATCTGGTTATATAAGTGATCCATTGGAAAAATTACGATTTTTCACAAAACAGATTTAAAAAAAAAATCAATATCACACAATATTTACAGAAATAGGAATACACAATAAATTAGTGTAACCTGCTCTCATACCAATTTGTGAATGCCGTGTGATGTCGATTTAAATAAATTCGCGAATTTCCAAGTTAAACTTATTTAATCGGTGTCAGTTTTAACCCAATTTTATTTAGCCCTAAAATATGTAACTACGTGTGAATAAGTCAAACCAAAAAAAAATAATTGCAAACACAAATTTCAGGAAAAAACCCCTTTCCAGTAAAACCTTTATTTCACTATAATACTTACAATGAAATCTGCAATGGATTATCCTCAGAAAACCCACATAGGCCGCAACCTAAATCAATAATGGAATTCCACAGCAACTCTGCACGAACTGCAGTTCAGTCAGCCCAGGAACACCCACGAGTACTCCCTATTGACGCACATTCAGTCAACTCAGTACATCCTTCAAGTGGCACCTAATCAACAGTAGAGATCTTCTTTACAAGAGAAACTTCAACAAAGATGTGTTATTGGGTTCCAAAACAATTGACATAAAATAATTAGGATTTTTTGAATTGAAAACAAAAAGGATTAAAGACCTAAAACTGATAAGTCAAAGTATTCATAAGTCTTCCCATAAAAAATGAAATTGGAAAAACCAATTTATAGAAAAGCTAAAGTGACAGCTCGCTCGAATGAAATCAGAATCTCGCTCGAACGGAGGCACGTATCGTTTTCACGACACTTCGAGTGAGAAGGAGATGTCGCTCGAAAGAGAAGGTATGTCGTTCGAACAAAAAAAATTAAAAATAAAATTTTTATTTTTCATGTAAATACTCCTTCTCAAAAACTTTCAAAAAAACTTTTGACGAAAAACATAAAAAGTCCGTTCCAACACTTAGAAAATATTTGATAAAAAATATCCCAACACTCTAAGTGAACCGTTAAGGTACTTAAACACAACCTTACCAATATTAATCTCCTGGTGACTTGAATGTTGAAGAAATTTGACATTCATATCCGTCTTGATGCTTATATAATCTTGAATAATTCTTTAACGGTTGTTGTGGTATACGACATACTCAATTGTGACCGGATAATATTAAATAATGTCCTTACAAACTCCAGATTGCCCAAGCTATAGAGACAATAGAAATTATGGAGTTATTGACATGTCAAGAAACATGGTATACTGTGTACCATATAGAAGACCTAATCATCCAAGCAGATGGCCCATTCAATGGAAGGATGAAAAAGAAATCCAAAGAAATGGTAAAGATAGATTTACTAGCCAGCATTAGAGTGGTGGGTCGCATTAGCGAATGCTTCAACAATAATAATGCTCTACCAATCAAAGACAATAAAGAAAAGATAACGAAAGAAATAGATGGGACAAATAAGGAACCCACCATATTCAATGAATTATTAAAGAACGAGGATGCAATTATTTAAACTTCCAATTATTAGACGACCTTTTATAAAAGAAAAAGATTCGTTCAAATAATTAGAAGACGACAAATTTGTAGACTTTTCCTACAATGGCCACTAGACAACCTCTTTTTAAAAAGAAGAAATAGACTCAAATAAAGATGGCCACAATAATTGAAGAATGATTATTTTACTGTAACACCCAACCAAGTTATATTCATAACCCATATTCACATTCATTAAATTACTTATCTCAATTGTTAATTACATTCTCACATTCTTAGTCCATTACAATATCTTAGTTATTCACATTTACTAAGCAACAGTGAACCAGTCACAAGTACATATATAAATCACTCTCAGTATATATATATACACATATAAGGCACCCCTAGGCTAAGATGCGGTGCATGCATACTCTTCTATAAAATCTATGTACATCACGTATGTAAGGATCACGTGTTCCGAATCACTCAGGAACCCTCAGAATACAAATCACACATATTGGAGGCGAACATAGTTCACATACCCATGGGTCATGCACATACCTACGCTCCCATGGTCAGCTGACTTATCAACTCACAAATAAGTCATTCACAGTCCTATGCCCTTAAGGTACCAATCTAAATCCCCCCGAATGCACACAAAGATAAGATAGCCCTTTTCCCGAAAACTGACCTCCCGTGATAGCAAGTATGATTGGTATGTCATACACATAAGAAATCCATACACTAGGAATTCACACAACCTTAATAATCATATTTCAATATATATATACACATTCTATCTATTTAGTCTCGTACGTAGTAAGTTTATCTCGAAAATCATACGTAAATATATATTTAACTTGATAACTCTCTCGTCGTATCAATTTGAGTACCTAAACCTATCCCAAAAGGTTACTAGGTCTCCTATTAGTTTCTGATGCTATCTCAGTAACTTAAAGCCTCTATGTTACTGTTCTTATCCTTACCTCAGCATTTATTCCTATTATAGTTTCAATTCGAACGATTTCTAATCGTACCTCACTCGGTAGTCCCTAAGGTAATCCATTTTTTTCCGGGCTTTAACTAAGACCCTACTGACCTTAACTAAGTCCCACAATATCATATTAATCACCCTAAGAATCATTATTGGCTTTGGGATTTTCCTTAAACCTTAAAGGGAAAAAATTACCAAAAATCAGAAGAGGTCGATCGATCGAAGAAAAGGGGTCGATCGATCGACATTCTTGAGTCGATTGATCGATCAAGCAGGTAGTTGCCCACAATTTCCTTAAACAGTTACGGGTTTCCTCTTTTTACACCTATAATTCTTCATTTAAACGTCCCAAACTCCCAACCAAGTATACTAATAATCCTACCAAAATGTTTGCATAATTTCCAATTTTTTAGAATCATCAAATCACAATGGGACATTAAATTCTTGGATCAATTCACATAATTTTCATATAAAAACCCTAGTTCTCCTATTTCTTCAAGAACACTATATAATTCATTACAAATTCATAATTCTCTACACATGGATCATGATTTCGTGGCTGCTAAAATATTAGAAGTTAATCTACATGCAAAACCTACCCAGATTATGATTTCAATTCTTCAAATCCATTCAATTATCATTATTTAAGGTTATTCTTCAATTCTAACCTAACATGGATGATATATGCACTAATTTATTGCAAGTTAAATCACTTTCTTGGTAATAAATATTATGATCCTTTGATGTAGATGGTATAGAAATGCTTCTCTCTTTTTGATCTATCCGATGGTGGTGACGGTGGTGCAAAAAGTCCAAAGATGGTGGTTCTCCTTTGGTAACTTCCTCCACTTCATCTCTAATGGCCGTCTATGAAACTTGGTGATGGAAAACCTAAGGCTCTAACCTATTGGCTGATAATTTTTTCTAAATTTCGTGGGTTACTATTCACCAAAAGTAGAAATGACTAATATACCCCCTCGAGTTGCTGGTTAGGCTTAAAAATGCCCCGGGACCCAAACTAACCCCCCGGATAGTGTTTTCTGACTATCTCAACCCTTCTGGATACGTTGGCGCACTTAAAATACTCACATGGATGACATAAAAATAAAATACTTTAAATTCCATTAAATTGGGTCTTGACACGACTGATACGCACGTCCCAACTAAATTATCGAAACTACCATATTTTCAACTCACAATGATTTTAATAAATTCAATAATCACATATTACCATAATCACTCAGTAATATTTAACATTATCATCATATTTAAATACTAACTCTCGTCTCGCTAGTTATTTAAATCCGAATTAATTTTCAATTAATTATCCCAAATTAATTTAATTAATCCCACAATTAAAAGCAATTTCATATAATTAACCTCGTAATTAAAATCCATAAATATATGGGGTATTACATTTACTTTAGACTTTAATAATTTATTTATCTGGTTTTAGCAACCGATAGACTGTCATTTGTGTCCTCCCTTACTCTATAAAGGGAAGTTTGTATGTTGTAATAGATCATCAAAAAATCAGAGAGATAGAGAGATAGAGATAGAGATAGATAGATAGATAGAGAGAGAGAGAGAGAGAGAGAGAGAGAGTAAGAATAATATGTATATGAGTTAGTAAACCTCTCATAGTTAGGGGAGAGGGGAGAGTTGTATCTACTAATGTTATGCAATAAAAGTATTTTCTTTTCTAGAAATCTCTTTTGTTACGTTGTTATTATTCTCCAAACATCTCCAATTTTCTGTTCATAGAGGACTATTGTGTGGAACATCTGGTGTAGCATGTAGGTGTTATACTGTTGAACCGTCGTCAGGTGCCAATTTACTGTGAGTCATTATCCAGGTGGGCATTAGGCGTAGTGGTATATAGGTAAGAAATGGGTTCAACGCCAAACTAGTGGATTGAGGTACGACACATAAAGAGAAAGTTGCAAGAGGCACAAACCGGGGAAGAATAATAACAAACTGAAGAGAAAAAGGGAAGAAGATAAAGGAATTGTAGAGAAAAAGGAAGGTATAAACTCAAACCAAACCCTAACTATTTCAAATATTACTGTTAAAATTCACACTTGCATGAGCCTTCAGATAACTAAAGACTTTTTAGCATTTGTTAATCAAACAAATCAAGGTTTAACAAGGGAAATCCCCGAGTGGACTCTCACAAACCCCTAAGATAAAATACTTATGGAAATTGCATTGACAAATGAAGGTGGTACTTGCAAATATATAGACCAAATTATCGAATGGTTAACATGATAAGTAACTAGAATAAAAATAATTAGAACAGGGATTCGTGATCTCTTCAAACAAGAATTAAAAATTGAAGATTTCGCAGAAGAACTTTTAAGACCAGAAAAGTATTAAGAATATAGTAGAATACTTGAGGATACTATATACGTATTAAAATATATCAGACGCAAAAGGTTAACCGAAACAAGAACTTCCTTAATTAGATTAGGGGGAATTTGTACCCTATGCAAGATGCCCCTATGGCTGGGCACCTATAATATATACATATATATATATACAAGAGAGAAAGAGAAATGGAAACGGGTCAGAGCCTGATAGTGTATATGATTTAAAAATTCGTTTAGCAAGTATTTAAATTGATACAGGCCAATGCAACAACATATTAGTACGACACTCTCTTGAGAAATTCTCACCTCTCTTCTAATGTGCACACCTATCGCACTAACCTCCCCAAGGGTTTATCTCATCATATATCACACTATCTTTCCCCAAGGGTTTAAATTATCTTAGGTGACTCTCAAGATTTAAGATTTAACAACATCATGGTTTAAAAGGATAATTTCATTTAGTACCAAAACGCTCATTTTAACTTTATTGATTCATAAAGTTTTACAATATCATATTATACTTTTCAAAACAAGTATTTCCAATTTGTGTCATTATACATGTCTTACTTTACATAACACAGTAGGCAGTTTCCCAAATTTCAGAAGTTCATGAATATATTAAATACTCGTATAATATATATATATATATTCTAACAGCACCCCACATAAAAATTATGGTGCGGGCATACTCTGCTATCCAATCCCCGTATCAATCGTACTAAAGGGAATACAAGTTCGGGATCACTCTCGAACTGTATAAATACATACAGAAACAATATTGAGGCGAAGCATAGTTTCCAAGTCCAAGAGGTCGGTACAAACCCTCACGTCTCTTAGGACCGTGACTACCGATTCGATAGCCTGTACCTAGGATTTCTATCTTCTAGGGTACGAGTCAATATCCCCCATGAAGGCCCATTCGAGATAAGACTGTCCCAGCGCAGTAACCTCAGGGATAGCAAGTAGCGCGGGCATGATTTTCACAAGTATATAATATATGCATACACAATCATATAAATATACCACTTTTATTATATCAATTTAGATTTATCCAATAACCCACATTCACAACATTTATCCTTATTTTTCCATTATTATTTATCAAGTATAATGGTTCGTTTCTAACTTTAATTCGAAGGGTTTTTCCAACTTACTACGTAACCCTCATGGAATCTATTCTTCCAAATGTACAATTCAGTAGATATCCATTTATGTTCCAACATAACTCTCTCTTACGTGTCTCTCCCCTTTAATATATACTTACATTATCCCTTATGCAAAATATCCCAAAAATATAGATTTCGCCTTACATTAAAGGATTTTGAATTTTATTTTCAAAGATGAGAATTTCAAACGGTTTCGAAATCGGAATTACAAATGGAGTTTTAATTGAATTTTTATTATCTCTAAGAGTCCTCAAAACATAAAACTGTCTAGCAAAAAAAATATTAAAAAATATTGAACGGCCCAATCGAGTTAAATTTTTTTCTGTAGCTTCCTCTCGTCTTCAGCTAATTCTCTGTAAAACTTCATCCAATTCCAACGGTCCGATCGTCCGAAATAATTTTTTTTTGTGTTTGTATCTGATTAGAAATCTTTTCTTAATCAAACTCTTAATCCTTTACATGACAAAGGGTTTCCAGAATATCATATAAATCATCACTACATGAAAATTTCCCATCTCAAATTGGGTTTTTCTTCCATAAATCTCATCCTAATAACTCCTAAACTAATATGGATGATGGATCAACGAAATAAGCAATATAAACTCTTGCCTGGGATTTTCAGAAATCTGGTTTGGTGTTGAGTTTGGTGTGGTTTCGTTCCCCGTCTCGCGATCTATGCGTTGGTGGTGGTGGCGGTGTAAATGGATGAGTTTTGAGCCTTGGAATGGCTTGACAGCTCTCTCCTCTCCTCTCCAATGGCCGTTCTAGTGTTTTGAGTTATCTAACCCTAGGAGATAACCTAAACATCTGATATAACCCCTTTAATTTTCGTGGGTTTAATTACCCAAAAATACAAAATGACTAAAATGCCCTCACCGGGTACTAATTAGGCCTAAAAACGCCCAGAGACCCAAATCAAACCCCCGGGTAACTTTTCTGACTATCTTGACCTTTCCGGATGCGTTGGCACACTCAAAACGACCATACGAACAACCTATAAAATATTCACTTTTATTAATCCACATTTAGTCCCGACACGACACAGGAGCGTCTCGACTTAAATTTCCACAATTGTCATTTTATTCACACGTGACAATATTATAAAAATAAATCTCATATATTAATATACTGTAACAACCCGCCTAATAAGATACCGGGTGATCACTCCAATATTAAATTAAAACAGGAGTTTCATATGGATCATTCTTAGCATCACTGTCGAAAATCCAATTAATTACTAATATCCTATTAGGTGGCCGTTAAAAACTTTTATCTAACTACTCTTTTTAGCGCACAAATTAAAACATTCACAATTAAATGCGTAATGAACTGAAATAGAAAAGAAAGGAACTTAAAAATAACCGAACACTCGGTCCAAAATAATACAACCATATCGAATGCTGTACTGAAAGAATAAATAAATGCAATTGAGCCATTGGCTCGAGTGTTTATACAATACCTCCTATCTAGAGTACAAGGAAAGAAACGTCTACCGATAACCTGCAAGCATCCACAGCTGCTGCAGCAGACGTCTGACTCGAAAGAGTTTCCATCCAGGCGTCCCTGTGTCTGGACACCTATATATATATATAGTAGAGAGAAAGAAAGGAGAGTAGACAAACGGGTCAGGGCCCGAATGTTTAGAAAATATTTTGCAAGTGCATAGATGCTTTATTTTTAGAAAAATAGTTTTATCTCATATTTAAATTGGTATCGCACTCTCGTGAGATACCCCTCACCTCTCCCCTAACAGTGCACACCTAGCGCATCCCTTAAAACCTCCTAGTCAAGCTACCCTGCTAAACTAATCTAATACTCAACCACTATCTAACCTAGATAGTCAAACAGATGTACTAAGGGCTAAACTTCACTTTAATCTCGACGCTATGCCATTTTCGTGCGTGGGGTGTCTCGCGAAGCGAAATCCAAACAAGGAACCCCCCCGATACACTACTATGCAGCAAGGTCGATCTTTGAGATCCGCCAGTCCCTCAGTACAGAAAGATATATAATATATATATATCATAACATTTAATAATATAAGAGCACTAAGGATTAAACTTCTCCCCAGTCTCAACACAGTGCCATATTCGTGCGTGGGGTGTCTCGCGAAGCGAAATCCAAACAAGGAACCCCCTCGATACACTACTATGCGGCACGGTCGATCGTCGGGATTCATTAGACCCTCGGCACCCAATTTATACATATACATACATCTACAATATACTTCCGGATAATATAAATATCTCCCGGACTGAGGATTACTTGATACATAAAGTATTTATAAATACTTATCCTTTTTATTTCAAAACTTCCATTTCCCTTCTCATATCCAGGAAATGTATTTATAAAAGCCAATTCATTATCATGAATTGCTTTAACAAACCATATACTTTTTGAAAGCCAATTTTATTAACATAAAAAGCTTTTCCTTTATCAATTATCCCATTTCCCTTTTTATACTCAGGAAATGTATTCAAAGACATTTTCATTATCATAAGAATGCTTTGATAAAAACATATGCTTCCACATCCCTTCTTCCATTCGGGAAGTGTTACCGAAGCCAATTTATATATAACCCATTTCCCTTCCTATATCCAGGAAATGTAATTAAAGAAAATCCATTATTATGAACTGCTTTAATATAAACGCGTTCTAAGACCGCCCGTCCGGATTTCTCCACTTTGCGCGCCCCTAAATGGCTATCATCTTCCAGGGCCTCCAAGACAACCTGGGATCCTAAATCGAAAGACGTCGGGAAGCGACCATGTGCCTGCGGGATAGTCAAGACCACACCCGGAATCTCCTAACCAGCGCAGAAAATATAACAACAAACGCTCACATGGCCTATAGGACTATATCCACCCTGCATCATTAGCCAGGGGGCTTCACCATACGAACGCAACTTCCCTTATGATAGCGATTTAGAGAGGTGTGTAATCCATATTTTATTAATTATGAAAAACATTTCTCTTTCCATTTTGAAAATATTCATTTATATATTTTCAAAATCATTACCATCATCATATATATATATACCTAAAACACACAGTATATACATATCCTATATATTCTTCCTAGAATATAGATATATAAACGGCCTTAGTGGCCTATAGCATCTAACGATGATAATAATCCCAAAGATTCCCTCCGGGAATCATAATCATGCATTGATATTAGCATGATTCCAAATCCAAAGTATTTCTTACTTTAATAATCACTATATACTTTAATCCTATTCTAAGGATTTATTGGATATCTCCAATGATACTATTCTTCTCTAAGTGAAGTATATATATATACCCCCAAATTATCCTAATTATCTCTTAGGATATACTTAACGATAATCGATATAATTATGCCTTCTATAAGCATAATTATATAGGCTTATAAGCCTACGAGAAATATCCTCAGGATTTCTCTCCCCCGAACAACTTTAAACTTAATGGGTTAAGGATTTCATTTCCTTAAACCCCAAGACTATACCTAGTCTAAATAATCATTTAGAAGTCCCCAATTAAAGTTGGGAACCCTAATCCATCAAATTATACAATTACTCTATTTTCCTCGAAAATATAGATTAAGGGTTATATACTTAAAACCCTAACTTTACCCTCCTCAATTGTCTTAATTTATGGACCCTGAAGTCCTAAAAGGTCCCTTAGGTTATTACCTAATTATCCTCAAGGAAAGATGAAATGGAATCTATCCCTTCCAAATCACCCTAAAGAAATTGTCCCTTTTCAGCAGAGGTCGATCGATCGACCCATGGCCTTCGATCGATCGAAGGCTTCGATCGATCGATCCCCGAGGCTCAATCGATCGATCAAGTCGGGCAGCTTCTTCTCCTAGAAGTTGTTCGGCCATGGAAGCTTCCCCCAAGCTTCCATCTCTCCACCCAACGGCCTACAACTTCTACCAACGATAAATACACCTATAATACGGGTCCTAAACATCCCAGGACCCCGGAATCACCCAATATATTTGGTTAATTTCAAAAATCTCCAATTTACCAATTTTAGGGGTTTATTCGTTTTATCTCCCGAAAACCCGTTTTATTCACGAATACCCAACCCAAAATCATTAGGGTATGTTATACCAACAATGATATGAGATATTTATGCTCAAAAATAAATAAAGCAAGTAAACACTTGCCTCGTGGATACAACCCGACGTCCTCGAGCCGAATCCCGCGGAGGCCGGCCGGAACCTCCCCCTTTTTCTTCTTTTCTTCCCTCTTTCTCTCTCTTCCTTCTTTTCTTTCTTCTTTCTTTCCTCTCTTCCTCTATATATAGAGAGAAAAAGGGTTTTAACCCTAAAAGCCCAAAAACGACTCGTTTACCCAATTACGAGCCTATTTAACTCCAAAATTACCCGAAACTTGATTTCGACAATCGGACACTCTTTTCCGACTATCTCGGACATTCCGAGACTCGTGGCGCAGTCAAAATTTCCATTCGAGGTACTTGACCGCAAATCACTATTCTAATCCAAGATAATTAAATGCGGTGTTCTACTCAAAATCTCACCTCTTTTGTCGCTATACTCCACGGCGACACATAAATAAAATATTTCGACCTATATGGTCCCAAAATAATTGATAACACCGTTCCAAAATAATTAAATCCTCGAGAATCCCAAAGATCACTATTTCGAGAAATTCTCCAAATTCCAATTTATATCCAATTATGGAATTTAATCGTCTCCAAAAAGGACGGGTTGTTACATATACTCATCCAGTAATATGCAACAAATAATATATTCCCAATAATTACTAACTCTTGTCACTCTAGTAAATATTTAAAACAACATTTCGGATTAAAATTAAATTAATTTATCTCAATTAAATTTAATAAATCCTTAAATTTAAAAACCATGAAAATACGGGGTATTACATACTTCCCCCCTAATAACAGAATTTTGTCCCGAAATTCAGAAAATAAAGCCTACCAGGTAGCACAATTCTGGATATCCTTATCATACGCAAACTATCTACATACTACGATGCTCAAACACTATAGCTTTTTCCTCACAGCAACATTGTTTTACATTCTCGTTGGAGACACTTCACATTGCACTCCCAACTGACAACATTTGAATAGGTTACGTCTATACGTTATAAATTCCATTATATCACTATCATTAGGAGGCCGCACCTCACTACATGACAACTACTCGGATTTATTCATACACAAAATTCCCATTCTGAGAAGATCATACGAACATTTGACCACTCTTGACTGCCTAAAACAGTCGTGGAATTCCACCATAGTTATCGGATATTTTCTCGACCGATCCAAAAATTCTGATTATCTATTCTCCTCTAAACATACGGAAGGAGAATAGTCGAGGTTCTTCCATAACAAAACCTTAATAAGTACCTCGTACGCGACAAACAGGTACGAGTGTTTCTACAGAGCATTCTTGAAATCATCGTACCAAGATTCCAAAATCTCCTTCACGTGGCTCCACTAATCTTTAATCACCATGCGCTTATTCCCTGGCTAAGGGTGATACATCCTACTCGAAACGAAATCTTATCTTCGCTGGTTCCTGAAATCCCATATCAAAGGTGGGATTCACCAATCTCATCCTGATTCAGAAATTTATACTGCGCCGGACCATGCACTGGCGCGATCCTTCCTTTCAAAGGAAGTCTGGGGCATACTAGTTAATATTGTAAGACAGCCCAAAGTAATATCAATCACTTCCTTCTCGGCGACTTAATTCACATGTTCAGGATAAACCCTTGATCTTGTTTTGAGGATGGCAACCCATCCAAGAACTTTATCGACTTTACCAACCTCTTCCAATTTCAGGAATTTTCGATAAACACAAAATTCTTTGGTTGATTCTCCTCTTTCAACCAAACCTTACCTATGGGCAGTGCATGTAGAGACTACTCACTACGTCTTGCTAAACATCGATTCTTCCCTTGAAATGTCTCACATTAAGTGACACGTAATACTCCCCTTCCTTCCTTGGAGTATGCCGAAAGTTTCGACCCGTGCTCTTCTCTCCACGACACGCACTTCTGGATCTCTTATACTATACTAACATCATTACTCTTTGTATGCGCAAGTCTCTCTCACACTTGACTAATAACAACTCCACTCCGGGTGTGCTTCATAACAATTAAATTATACTCTATTCAAGGAATACCAATTCTTGAATGGCTGCCCACTGCCTTCCAATCAAGTTAGGGCGTGCTATTCTAATTGCACACTTATGTATGGATTATCGCCCCTCATGTGACGTTTAATCCACTCTATCACTTCCACTTCGTTATACTAGTCCCACAAACATATATTTCATACGTCTATTGCCACGTCCCTTCGACTCTGACTATTTTAACTGTAGTTAACAAAGATGCCCACATTTTTGCAACACTCTGACCGCCCTGGGAGAGCGAACGGCGTGCTACTCATCTGTAGGACTAACTAAATTCAATGGAATAGAAGGAATAGGGCATTCAAATTCCATGACAATAAAAGAGGAATAATAATTCTCAACCTTCCTCAGATAAGTACAATAATTTTCCCAAATAGGTACAACAACCAAAATAAATCACTAACGCTCTATTCATCAAAATAATTACAGGTCATCTCTTTTGTATAATATAAAGTTCTTTCCAGATAATCCATGCTAAAAATCATTCCAACTCTTTATTCACCTTGTGTTCTGTACGCGGTTATGACATTTGGGTACTCTCAATCACCCTAGAAATCAAAATTCTTAAATTCTCCTTATCATCGTTCCACCCCTCAACTCATGGGGATAACTTTCAATGCTTTTCTACCACAAAAATCCGGCTCCAATGACCTTAAAACAAAATTCAACTTCCAACTTACATACATAATTACTTGATCCCATTTCGACCAGGGTACCGAACTCATGGAATAGTGACCAAACGTCTCCCTATTTCCAACCTTACGCTAAGTTTCATGCGTGGGATGTCTCGCAAAGCGAAATCCAAACAAGGAACCCCCCCGATACACTACTACCTAGCATTGTCGGTTATCGAAATCCGTTAGGTCCTCCGTCCATAGTATATACCCCTTTATTCCATCCCTTGACAGAAAAGTTACAATTTCTCCCGTAATTATGCTTAACAAAGAACGTTTCACCAATTTCACTATCGTCCCGTATTGGTTGATGGTAATTACATTCTATAAACCTCGGATACATATGATCGAAATTCTCTAAATTTCCTTTTTCTAACATTAGGGGTATAACTCTTAACTCCCACATCTCTTAAGGATAAATATAACACTGCACTCTTCCTATCACTAAGTCCGGAGTGCTAAACATAATACCGAGTCAAGTCTTTTCGCTCAACGGTAAATCCCGGTACATACTGAATCATACTGACAAAGTCTATACATACATTGGTATCGAATATCTCAAGCCCACTATCTCCTCCGAAGTCTCTAGGATAGATAATATAAGTGCGAGTCCAACCTTCTTACAGGTAAAGCCTCGCCAAAACAAAACGTGTTGCACTAATGTAACTACTCCGATAGCCTTGCAATAAATGCCCACTATCATACTACCCATTTCTATAACATTTTAACAAAGATAATATCATACTAGTGTATCGCATCACTACAACGAGTAACCTCAATAAAGTATAAAACACTGTGAATATACTCATTCATCTCCCGCGGATAGCACCAAAGAAAAATCCCGCTATACTAAGGAAAAATATTCACATAATGGTAACATTTATAATGATATGCATTAAACTCGTCTCACATGCTAATCTAGCAATGAACAAAATATGGTGACTCGCTCGTGTCACATAAACACGCCGCATCCTCTAAGGATACAACTTATTCATCCATCCTGGCAATCGTCTTGACTGCACAAATGGTTTTCGGACGTAACACGTCTGCCCAAACCAAAACAAAATTATTTTTAATCGTCGTCCTTTACTAGGCACCGTATTCTTGCCCCTTTTTCTCACTTTAAAACATATTATCGCGAGCAATTTCACTCCGCACCAAAATACCTCAACACATAATCCACTTATCACCTGTCCTACTAACCGGGTTAGGGTTGTCCTTCTCTCGGACTTTAGTAGACTCGATTCCTGCTAGCCATCCCGGTTGTTCCCTTAGCTTTTTAGGCCATAAAGATCATGTTACTATCTATAATAGTACTTACTGAATTTACCATCACTTGGTAAGAATTTAACTATCTGAAGCATTTAAATGGTTTTCCTGATGTGTATCCATATCCTTTTGTGGTGTTATACCACCACCGTTGTATTCAGTCTTATTCTCGACTAAATTCTTCGATTCCTTTAACTTCCCCCACAAAGAAGCGTTATCATCTATATTGACAAAATATGACATTGTCAACCTCTGAATCGGTCGTCCATCAGAATTTCCTCCTCGAGTATTATCAACTATTATTACAAGTTGGTCTCCCACTTGGAGTCGTTTCCTCCACTAGTATCTACCTCTTTCGATACAAAATTTGCTAACGATTAGGATTCATATCCACAATTGGACTTCTGTCATGCCCTCCTGTGATGAGTTCAGAACCACGTTTGCTTCTCATCCTAAACAGTTGAGGAAGGAACATACGGTCAAAACTATACCTAAGGTTCTCCTATAGACATAGCATTCCACTTCTAAAATTGGTGGTTGACTCCAACCATTATAATTTCGTCCCGAAAGCCAAGAAAATTTTCTCTAAATTTTCACTTTCAGTTTGCCACACTCCGTCCTATATTTAAGCCTTTGGATACTTTACCTCCTTTGGTAAACACATACAATTTTCGCGTTTCTAAAATTTCCCACTGACAGTCTCTACACATTTTTGTAATACGTTGGGTAAGTTTACCCACGCACCTCATTTGACTATAACAGCATTTAAAAATCATTGCTGCACCTTAGTCGCCTTTCTAGTCGTGGCTTCTCGTGCCATAATGGAGGTGACCTAGACTACGGTCATCATCATTGGATATATTTCATAATCTCAACTGAGCCCTGCCTCCTGATGTATGCTTAACGGTCCTCTTCTGACATCCGTCATCACTCGGCACACGCACACATCCGAACGAAATTAGAATTCACTAGTGTATACACATTATATCAGGAGAACAAAATCTCGTCAAAGGAATCGACAATCCTAAACATAGGGCTCTATAACAAACAAAGCAACGCTGAAAGCATACTAAGCCGTACAGATCCTAAGGACACTAGAACCTGATGCTCTGATACCACTAGTGACACCCCGCCTAATTAAATACCGGGCGATCACTCCTTTATTAAATTAAAATCAAGGTGAATAGTTGGATTATTCTTAACATCACTATCATTCCAATTTAAACACCCTAATTAATTAAGCTAAGTGTCAAAACCATTTTTAACATTCCTTTCAAGTTTTATTTATTTATTTTATTAAACAATCAATCCAATAATTTAACATTCAACAACTGGCTACTAACAATAAAACTTAAAGTAAACCATCCAGAATATAATAAACCCAAAGTGACAATACTAGAAATAGATGAAGTACAATATCCAAATAACAACAGAAAAATGGAAAGGGCGACACATGCCCTAATAATGAACATGCTATGAGTAGAATCAAATGGATGAAGTCGTCTAAACAACATGCCTGCAACTCCCACCTAAGCTGCAGCGCGTTCCTGCCAAAGGACCCTATGCAAGATGCCCTGTGGCTGGGCATCTGTAATATATACATATATATATATAGAAGAAAGAGAAATGGAAATGGGTCAGAGACCAATAGTGTATATGATTTAAAAATTTGTTTAGCAAGTATTTAAATTGATATAGGCCAATGCAACAACATATTAGTACGACATTCTCTTGAGAAATTCTCACCTCTCTTCTAATGTGGACACCTATCGCACTAACCTCCCCAAGGGTTTATCTCATCATATATCACACTATCTTTACCCAAGGGTTTAACTTATCTTAGGAGACTCTCAAGATTTAAGATTTAACAACATCATGGCTTAAAATGATAATTTCATTTAGTACCGAAACACTCATTTTAACTTTATTGATTCATAAAGTTTTACAATATCATATTATACTTTTCAAAACAAGTATTTCCAATTTGAGTCGTTATACATGTCTTACTTACCATAACACAGTAGGAAGTTTCCCAAATTTCAGAAGTTCATGAATATATTAAATACTCGTATAATATATATATTCTAACAGCGCCCCACATAAAAATTATGGTGCGGGCATACTCTGCTATCCAATCCCCCTATCAATCGTACTAAAGGAAATACAAGTTCGGGATCACTCTCGAACTGTATAAATACATACACAAACAATATTGAGGCGAAGCATAGTTTCCAAGTCCAAGAGGTCAGTACATACCCTCACGTCTCTTAGGACCGTGACTACTGATTCGATAGCCTGTACCTAGGATTCCTATCTTTTAGGGTACGAGTCAATATCCCCCATAAGGCACACGAGATAAGATCGTCCCAGCGCGGTAACCCCAGGGATAGAAAGTAGCGCGTGCATGATTTTCACAAGTATATAATATATGCATACACAATCATATAAATATACCACTTTTATTATATCAATTTAGGTTTATCCAATAACCCACATTCACAACATTTATCCTTATTTTCCCATTATTATTTATCAAGTATAATGGTTCGTTTCTAACTTTAATTCGAAGAGTTTTTCCAACTTACTACGTAACCCTCATGGACTCTATTCTTCCAAATGTACAATTCAGTAGATATCCATTTATGTTCCAACGTAACTCTCTCTTACGTGTCTCTCCCCTTTAATATATACTTACATTATCCCTTATGAAAAATATCCCAAAAATATAGATTTTGCCTTACATTAAAGGATTTTGAATTTTATTTTCAAAGATGAGAATTTCGAACGGTTTCGAAATCGGAATTAAAATGGAGTTTTAATTGAATTTTTATTATCTCTAAGAGTCCTCAAAACATAAAACTGTCTAGCAAAAAAATATTAAAAAACATTGAATGGCCCGATCGAGTTGAATTTTTTTCTGTAGCTTCCTCTCGTCTTCAGCTAATTCTCTGTAAAACTTCATCCAATTCCAACGGTCCGATCGTCCGAAATAATTTTTTTTTGTGTTTTTATCTGATTAGAACTCTTTTCTTAATCAAACTCTTAATCCTTTACATGACAAAGGGTTTCCATAATATCATATAAATCATCACTACATGAAAATTTCCCATCTCAAATTGGGTTTTTCTTCCATAAATCTCATCCTAATAACTCCTAAACTAATATGGATGATGCATCAACGAAATAAGCAAGATAAACACTTGCCTGGGATTTTCAGAAATCTAGTTTGGTGTTGAATTTGGTGTGGCTGCATTCCTCATCTCGCGATCTAGGCGTTGGCGGTGGTGGCGGTGTAAACGGATGAGTTTTGAGCCTTGGAATGTCTTGAGAGCTCTCTCCTCTCCTATCCAATGGCCGTTCTAGTGTTTTGAGTTATCTAACACTAGGAGATAACCTAAACATCTGATATAGCCCCTTTAATTTTCGTGGGTTTAATTACCCAAAAATACAAAATGACTAAAATGCCTTCCCGGGGTACTAATTAGGCCTAAAAATGCCCAGAGACCCAAATCAAACCCCCGGGTATACTTTTCTGACTATCTCGACCCTTCCGGACGCGTTGGCGCACTCAAAATGACCATACGAACAATGTATAAAATATTCACTTTTATTAATCCACATTTAGTCCCGACAAGACACATGCACGTCCCGACTTAAATTTCCACAATTGTCATTTTATTCACACGTGACAATATTATAAAAATAAATCTCATATATTAATATACTCATCCATTAATATGCAACAAATAATATATTCTCAATAATTACTAACTCTTGTCACGCTAGTAAGTATTTAAAACAACATTTCGGATTAAAATTAAATTAATTTATCTCAATTAAATTTAATAAATTCTTAAATTTTAAAGCCATGAAAATTCGGAGTATTACAAGGAGTTCCCTCCCAAATCTTTAGACACCCTAAAGAAAATATTTATATAGATAATCCTAACTACTTTTAATTACAGTACGATAGTGATGGAAGAATCCGGATAAGTAGCCCTGAAGCTTCCACGCTTAGACTTCCAAATTAATTATACTTTAAACTAAACCTAAAGACTCTAGCATTTGTGGGGGTAGGAAATTCTATTCCAAAAACAATAGAAAAAGAAAATAGTATAAAAGATGAGGCAGTTCTTAAAAGTGGTCCCTAAAAAGACAAAAGTGGTCCCAAAACTGTTTGGAAGGTAGTTAATCCGTCATTTAAGCTAGTTAAACTGATCCGTCGAAGAGTATATATATATATATATATATATATATATATATATATATATATAGAGAGAGAGAGAGAGAGAGAGGCTCTTGTGCACACCAAGTTTGCACACTTGCTGGCGCAAACCTATTTTTTTAAATATTAAAAAAAATATTTTTGAATTAAATTTTTATATGTGATATTTAAATATTTCAAGGGACCTATATAAAAAAAATTGGCTCAAAATAGCATTTTTGGTATTTAAAAAAATTGATCAAACCTTCATAACTTTAAAGTGCTTTGAAAGTGTGAAATTTTGATCGACTTTTCGAAAATAGCAAAAAAAAAGTTATTTTCAACATTATTTTTTATGTTGTTTCCTTGAAATGTTTAAATACCACACAAAAAATTCAACTCAAAAATAATTTGTTTACTACATTAAAGGTGTGCAAACTTGGGTCTGCACAGGAGCCCGACTCTCTCTCTCTATATATAAAGAAAAATCTCTCATACATACCACATATGAGCTCCACAAATGCGGACCATTTTTTTTAAATAGTAAAAAAACATTTTTGAGTTGATTTTTTTGTGTATGGTGTTTAAACATTTTAAGAGACCCCACAAAAACATCAGTTCAAAATAATTTTTTTGTTATTTTAAAAAAAATGATCAAACTATGTGTGTTTTTAAGATGTTTTTAAGTTATTAAAAGCTGACATAGTTTGACCGATTTTTTTTAAAATAATAAAAGAAATTGTTTTGAGCTTTTTTTTGTCTTTGTGATGTTCCCTAAAATATTTAAATACCACACAGAAAAATGAATTCAAAAATATTTTTTTTACTATTTTAAAAATTAGTCCGAACAGGTGATATGTATAGGTGGTATTTGATATATATATATATATATATATATATATATATATATATATATATATATATATATATATATATATATATATATATATATATATATATTGTGACAAACCGCTCAAAATAATAACGGGTGGCTAGCCCTATACTACTTTAAATCAGGTATCTCAAATGGATCAGTCTCAACATCAACTGGCAATACTAAATAATTTAAGGCTAACTACCCGAAACTATTAAAAGCGGATTGCCAAAAATTTAAAACTTTTATTTAACACCAATATACAACCAACCATGCATCCATAACCAACAATACTACATCTAAATGTGATGAGTGATGAAACTCCAATAACATAAAGGAGTACAATAAAATGTACGCAATAAAATACCCGAATATGCTATCGGGTCACAGACAATACAAAAATCTGAGAGAGAGAATATCAAAGAGTAAATCTACAACACTTGGGTGTAAATCCGATATACAAACTGAATCCTAATCTAGATATGCAAAAGATAGGAATCGACTAAGACAAAATGCTGCAACAGTCCGCTACTTCTACAGCTCCACGAATACACTGGGTGGATAAGCATCCATGGCATCCTCACGGAGAAACACCTAAAATAATACAATATATATGCATAGCAGGAAAAACTATAAACGGGTCAGAGCCCGAGGTGAAAATATTTTATAGCAAGTGCATTAAAATGCATAATAATTATAAATGCATTATGACATGATTTAATGGAGTCACACTCTTCAAAATAATCCAACTCACCTCTCAACTAAAGCGCACAACTAAACATATGCACGTGATCTCCAAATAAATGCCCCAGATCTATCTAGGCAAGTGGATCTAACTTAACCCAATTTAAATGTTTACTTGAAACCACCTAACTTATCTCTCAATCCACAATTATCTAAAATTCCATCTATATCATATACTTTAACTTTTAATGTTATAGTTCTCTTTTATTTGTTCACTTATTTAACATATAAAGTTTACTTACCGATTTTCCAATCCAATCATACAATAAACATAAACATCTTCTTTACTAGAAATTCTCATATTCTAGTTATGCCAACAATATACAATTATATAGATGAGTTATTAGCATCTAGGTGCTAAGGACTAAACTCCTCCCAATTCTCAATACTGCACTACGTTTCGTGCGTGGGACGTCTCGTAAAAACCAAAATCCAAAAAGGAAACCCCTCGTTTCACTACTCCTGACAGTATTGATTTTCGAGATTCATTATGCCCTCAATGCATGATGCATGTAACCCAAATTCTAATTACTCCATTTTAATTAATTAATTATTCCCAATTATCAATAGTAAACGGTGGTTCATGCGTGGGACGTCTCGTAAAACCGAAATCCAAATAAGGAACCCCCCGATACACTACTTTTGGCACTGTCGATCATCGAGAATTATATATTATATATATATGAGCATTAAGGACTAACTTCTCCTCACTTCCCAACATTACACTAAGCTTCGTGCGCGGGACGTCTCGCAAAAGCGAAATCCAAATAAGGAACCCCCCGATACACTACTTATTGGCAATGTTGGTCGTTGAGGTCCATTATGCCCTCGATATCCAAGTAACCAATCACATACATCATATAATAACCATCCAAACGAGCTATAACTCGAGGATGTAGGCTCACTATGCTATCATCTTCCAGTTTCCCAAACCACGTAGCAAACTGGGAACCACCTGGTGGGGTTCAACGGCACCCACCTCGTGATCAACTCACGCACACAACGTCCCGGGAAGCGGTCATAGCTCCTAAACGACAAGTGATAACTACACATACCCATGACTTCTCACCCCCAAAATAATATATGTATATCACATAATAACCACCATGGACGACTATGACCTGGGGAATATCTACACACTGCTCATCGAGCCAGAGTGCTCACCCTCATCGCGCGCAACTTCCCAATGATATCAAGGAGGGGGTATGCTTCACTATATATATATATATATATATATATATATATATATATATATATATATATAGCATCACATAAGGTATGCATACATCACCACATCATATAAAGATATACCATCATATAAGGTATACCTACCACATCATTTACATTTTCGTATTACACATTTAGGCGTGGTTGAATTAATATCATTATTTAGTATATCTCTCTCTTTTGATATACTAACCGTCAATTCTCACACATCTTACCCACTCAGTTTACACTATACTATTTCTCGCTTGAAGCTCACATGTCGCTTCTAATTTTGAATTGTCTCCCAATTCTATTTAAGTTAAGGATATTCTTTATCCTAATGAACCTCAATTAACATTTCTCAGTGTGTGAGACATCTCCCAATCTAATCATCATTAAGGATATTTCTACATCCGTATGCACATTTATTAGCATTTATAATTCTCAATCCATAATATGGTTCAATCAATTATGTGAACCTTTAAAGTTATCCCATTTGGGATTTGATTCTAAAATCCATTATCACTAAACTCATACTCATTCTTTCATATAGATTTAATAATTATCTCCAAATAGAATCTTTAATAATAGTGGGCTTCCCCACTTAGATTATACCATATTCTCCAATCGGTATTCCTCAAGTTAAGTCAATAAGACTCCAATAATTTCTTAAAAGGGAAACTCTCTAAAAGTCTCCAAAACATACTCCACATATCTCCTATTGAGGTTCCCAATCAATAACCTTGAACAAAACGGAATAAAATTCTCCCTAGAAAAACATCCCTTAAAAAGCCCTGTTTGTAAGCCAAAAATCCCAAAATTCATTTTAATCATCTCTTACTCATATCTCTTCAACCCAATCACATATATATCATCCTAAAACACATTTAAACTAATTTCTAACCACAAATCTAAGATCTACATAACAAATCTAAGATTTTACCCAAAAGTTAGGTTTTGATAAACTAAACCTAAAACCCAAATATTTAATCCACAAATCATGAAATAAATGGTACACAACAATTATTTAGCAAGTTTAATCACTTGCCTCGGGTTCGTTGGGTCTGATCCATCCTCATGAACGCGTATTGGCCGAAAATCCTCTTTCTCTCTCTTCTTCTCCTTCTTCTCTTCTTCTTTCTTCTTCTCTCTTTCTTTCTAAGGAGATTTAATCTCCCGTAGGCTTTTAAGCCTTATCTCCCAAGATACACAACTTTAAATGATAATACACACTTTAAATGACTCGATAACTTTAATTCGAGCCAAACGATCTTAAATATATTTCGGAACCTAAATAGATCCCAAGTATAATCATTTCGACTTTATCGACCCTTATGGAAACAACTACACCCACAGAATCGCCATTTGACACCCTTTCTAACAACTTCAAATTTTGACCTCAATTGCCAATTTAATAATTCTCCAAATAAAATATTATTTATTTCTCCCAAAATAAATAAATCATCATCTCTAAAGCCTCGGGTTGTTATATATATATATATATATATATAAAGGAGGAGGTATTTTTTGGTCTCCTCCAACTAATGGTTAAGATTAAATTTGATGAGTTTGGTGTTTATCAACTAGCGGCTGAGATTAAATCTTAAGGCTTGCATCTAATGGTTTCAAATTCTCCCACAGACGAGAGTTACTTTTGGGACAAAATTGTAATTTATGTACGGGTCTCTTTATCAAAGGAATCAATTACGCTTGGCTCAAGAAGCATGGGTTAGTACAATGGGTAACCATCCCTCTATAATTTCTCCCCCCACTCCCGTCTACAGATCCCATAATCTTTGACTCAGTTTCAATATTCTCTCTCTCTACTCCCATCAACAAATCCCACCCCATGATAAAAATCCTCCTTTCTCTAATCTTTTCCTCACAACGGCCTCCGGCCATAAAATCCATATGCCAAGAAACAAGCTCCGCACAATTTTTCTTCAAGGTGCATTATTTCTCACGTGAGTAAGTGATTTGGGAAAAACCCATTTTAGGGGTGGTGACATTTAAACTCACACGGTGGGTTTAGGTAACTCAATATTACCCCTAAATCCTTATGCTCTGTTTATTTAAAACATTTACACAGAACTATATGGTGTTTTGGTTTGTCAAAGTCGCACACAAGCATTGATGCAAGGTGAATCGTGTGTATGCTGGGTTTAATTAGTTATTCCATGTTGGATCATTTTTTGATTGTTGTTTAGGCATGTATCTATATGAATCTGAAATTTTGTTTATGATAGCAAAAGAAATAGTCAAGGAGCTTGGGTCAGTTTTCTACTGATGGGTTGAGAAAGCATAAAGATTTTTTTTGATATATGTAGATGATGGGTTCCTAATGTCATTTCGTTTTTTCTTTTAGTATTTTGTTTGATTGAGATTTATGTTCCTACTATCATATCTTTCAACCCATTTTGCTCATGTGTAGTCCTAATGTCATTCGTTTCATGATTTGGGTATCACAAGTTAAGTTTTTAAAATTGTTTTTCATCTCCGTTGAAGCATAAGAACAAAATCAAATAAAACTTATATAATACATTCACTTACATTTCTAAATAGAATACAGGTCATTTGTTTCCATTAGTTGGATTTATCTAACTCTTCACTGTTAATATTGTAGCTTGGTGATTCAAATCTTTTTCTTTTTTTCACAAGTTCTTTCACCTTTGTTTTTCTCTTTCGGAATGTATTTTGTGTGTGTGTGTGCGTGCGTATGTGTACACGAGGGCTATTATTCACTCTATGCTTCTTTGTGTAAATAACAGTTAATGGCAAGACAAAGTTCAAAGCTTACGTTAGTTTTTTTTCTTAAATTATATATGAGTTTAAAACTCTATGTCTTAAAATCTGTGGATTCAATAGATATTCACCTTTGTATTTTTTCAGCTCAGTCCATCAGACAGTTTTAAGTACACATAATTAACATTTTTTTCAAATTTTTATGTTAGTTTTATGTGATATTCAATAATGTTAATTATTAATTTTTTAATTATAAAACTAACAACAGAATATGTATTCGACTCATAAGCCTCAGGATAAATTTTAATTAAAGACTAATAGGGAGTTTTTATGTGATTGATGTCACAACAGTTGAAAAGCTTTAGTAGGATGTTGCTTATAAAACGGATAACAACTATGGGTAGCTGTATTTTAAACGTGTGGCTCTAGGAAACCTGTTACATGCGGAGCCCAACAAATCTAACAGCGTCAAAGGACAACTTTCTAAAAGATAGAAACAACCCATTTCGTGGAATAGGTGATATACTGATAAATTGTGGGGACCAAGGTTTGAGTTTGCAGTAATATTACCGAGGCAATTAGGAATTTCGTCCATTCTATAACACTTTTAACAACTCTCTCTCTCTCTCTCTCTCTCTCTCTATCTCTCTCTCTCTCTCTCTCTATATATATATATATATATATATAAATAAAGAGAAGCAATATTTTGCACAAGAACTAAAATCCCAAGAATAAAAACACATTAATCTATAGTGTACTAGAATCACGGGGCCCATGTTATATAAGACTCAACCAATTACAACTGTCCAATACAGCCTTTACATGTCTAAGCACGGGTCTAATGTATAAAAAAAACATTGCCAAGGATTTGTAATATCATACACTAAATATCTATAGTATTTGGTTCAATAAAAGAATAATAAAAATTTGGATTGATCAGCTAGTGATCATGGCCATTTTGCTCCAAACAATCATTAACTTATTAATTCTATCTCCAGCGTGGGATGTGAACAGATTGTATAACTTTTGCAAGTACATGAAATTCCACCTCCATCGTGGGATGTGAACATATGAGGAATGACAACACCTGTAGGAGTATTCATAGACAATTAACAATAGTAGGTATAATAGTTAAAACAAATATTACAAAAAGAATACTTACATTTATAGATATCTAATCTCTATATAAATACAACTATCTATAACATAAAATATTAAATATTAAACTAAGAACTATCTATAACATAAAATATTAAATATTAAACTAAGTAAAAAGTATTTACAAAAATCTTAAAACATATTAGTTTGTAATCACCAAAATCAATATATTACAATAGATTGAAATGGACATTAATTACAATTAAACAAATTTATCAATTTGTATTATACCTTCAAAATAGATTAATATTTATAATCGTGTTATCGACCTAACTCATTAGTTTGTCAATTATTTTTTCACCACAACTTTGCTTGGAGATTTTTATTCTCTTAATGAACATAAAAAGGTATATACGTGGTATACAAATCAAGTTTTGGTAATAATAATTTATTTTTTATTTTACTTTTTTATTGGAAAGAAAAGAAATTTATTTATAAACAAAAAGGAGAAAAACTCTCTCTTGGAGCTCTGACAAGCACTAGAAAAATAAAAATTATGAAAATTTACAAAAATTGATTAAATACATAATTTTTATTATTGTAGTATCTTATAAGGTCTTAATGTTTTTTTCAAAAGTATATCACATCCATCTTTACTAAAATTTTCGTGTTTTATTGAGTTTTTATTTATGCATATACATAAGTGGTGTTTGCATTACTCTCATTCTCCATTTTTTTGGTTTTACATATATTTGCTTTTTTTGATTTTACATATATTTATCAAATATTCGGGAACAAATTTATCACCATGCCATTAGCACAGGTACACCCTAGTGTGTGTGTGTGTGTGTGTGTGTGTGTGTGTGTGTGTGTATTAATGAAATAAAATAGATTTTTTTTTCATGAAATAATTATTAGAGAATTTCTAATATGAAATTAAGAAAGTGAATCATATAAAACAAAATTCAAACACACTTTAACATTAAAAATCATAAATAAAGCAGAATCGGTATCAAATTAGGAAAAAACTATTAAATTAAGAAACTTTATTTCACGTGTCCTTTTATGTGTCCCAGCATATCCCTTTACATGTCTCAGTGTATCCCTAGCCTGTCCAATCTGAAAAAAGGACCCGCATGCCCCAGTATGTCAGCAACATATAGAGTGTATCTAACTCGGGTCAAAGTTGACTCGTAACTTCCGAGAGAGTCTACGTTCTTCATAGCTTTAAATAACACACTCACCAAAACTAAAATAGCTCAAAATCAACATCAAAAGTGGCGATGTGTTGCCTAGAATTATCCCTAAAACATATATGGCAATTGGTGGTGTGTGATAAATAGTCTCGATCGGTACTGGTTACAGGCGTAGTACCCCTCGAATGGTTAGGATCCCCATATTTAAAAATGGACTAAATTTTTTGTTTTTATAAATATTTTACAACTTAAAATAGGGGCCTTCAAATGATAAAAAAAATTAACAAATTTTTAGCCAATATAAATAAGCTCAAATTAAATATAAGTTATCGACTTGGATTTATAATTCAATTAAATGAGGTTCACAATAAAACATTATTATACTAAAAATTCATAAAAACAATAAAATAAAATTATTATACTAAAAATTCCCAAACACTTACCCAACATGTAACTTATTACTCATCACCACTTACTTTCACTCTTTCTCTCATTTCTCATTTTCTCTCTTTCTTCTCTCTCTCTCTCTCTCTCTCTCTCTCTCTCTCTCTCTCTCTCTCTCTCTCTCTCTCTCTCTCTCTCTCCCATTTATCTATGTTTTCTAATGTTTCAAAAAAACATTAAAGATTCAAAGATTTAATTATGGGCTATGGACCAATTTAAGAAAATTATCATTTCAACTATTAGAATTACAAACTAGATAGATAAAGTTAGTTAGAAATAATTACTAATGGAGTTATAGATTAGTTAGAGTTACTTAGCATTGGAACAACATTCAGTTGGAAGCATTGCATGCAAGGGATTAATTAGTTCGTAATCAACATCTGAATAATTAATATAATTTATATATTATCTCTAGGAATCTCTCTTCTTTTTCTTTATCATTATTTATCCTCGTATAATTCTATAAATTCGGACTTGCATGTTATATGTTGAGATGGCATGAAAAAAGAATTGGTATCAGAATTGTAAGCTCTGAAATGGTTAATAATTCTAAAAAGGAAGAAATAATGTGGCATGGGGTTGAAATAAGTTTGACATAATTGAATCGAGGACAAGAATCATTTAATGAGAAATTGAAAAATTTAAGGACAAATTGGATCAATTGAGATTGGAGTTTAAGTTTGATTTAAATAATTTATAGAGGCTATGATGAATAGCATATGGAAACCACCCGAGAATTAGGGAGGAAACAAAGAAGTTGAGACCAAAACTAGAGATGCAAGAGGATTTTTGGTTACACCTCAAGGTGTAATAAGTACATCTTCAATTATGAATGAATTTGACAAACTGAATGGAAACCCTAATTTCATCTAAGGGTATAAGGTTCCTAAAGTGGAATGCCTTAGATTTGTTGATGAAGATGCCATAAATTGGTTGCAAAGCCTTAAATGGTATTTAATGTTTAATTAGAAATTGAAGGATAAAAAAGTAGTGTTTATAGCATTGCATTTGGAATATACGGCCAAATTATGGTTACAATCTAGCGTCTATAGCTTTTTAGCATAGCGTTCTTTGATACTTTAGATATTTATTATTTAGGCTTTTGTAATCTTATTTTTTTATGACTACTAATATGCTTTTGGTTCATCATCTTTAAAATGGTGAACACACAAATAGGACCTATATGTCATAGGCAAGCCGCGAGTGCCAAGTTAAAGAAATCATAGTCAAAGCCATAAGGGTAGGTTCCATCACTTGAGCCTATAGACTTGGCAGTCATCATAGCACATATAATACCAGCTAACATGGATTCTATGCACCAATACTATCCACCACCGCCACCACCGTGGATTTACCTATTCGCATACTACTTCCACCTTTGAAGAGATATAGGAGTTCCTTCGGCTAAGGAATCTTTCGGATTTTGCTGGATCTATAAACCCCATTATCTCCCTATAGTGGAGGCAAGATCTCGAGAAGCATTTACATATGGTAAAGTGCTTGGAGGTTCAAAAGAAGATTCTAGCAGTTTCAAGCTAGTAGGGAATGTGCTTCAGTGGTGAAGATAACCACCATTGTTGAGGATAGGTCAAGTATGTTCATACAATAATTTTAGGTGAAGTTTAAGGGAAATTACTTCCCACCATATCTTCAAATGAGTTAGATAAGAGTTTATGAGTATACTTCAGTAGCATCGTACATTAGTAGTGTACAAGCATGATTTTACCTGCCTTGATTTCTTTCCCCCAGTGAAGTTAACACGGAGGGGAAGAAAATGGATCATTTCATCATGGGCTATATACGGAGGATTAAATAGGTGTTGCTTGGAAATCTCGTCTTCACTACTTATACAGAGGTAGTGGATGTTACTTTGCTCCAATAACAGACTCATTATGACTTTTAGAGGGTTAATGCTCCTAAAAAGGAGAAGCTTGGTACTTGCTAAAGACCAAAGAGTGGAGAGGGTGGTGAGTCGTCCCTAGCACATGGAGGTCCACAGTAGCAAAAGGGACCACTACAGAGGGAGCATACCCTTAAGATATTCAGAGGATCAGATGATCAATGCCACCAGGGTGTCTAACAAAGGGTTCATAGGGCAACCCGAGATAAAAGAATTAGAGCTCGTAAATCCATAAAGATAGAGGGAAGGGAAAATAAGTCTAGGGTCAACAATATTGATCCCAAGGCTTGGTACAATAGGGTCGCTAGTTTAGATGTTCATGATATACATGTAGATACCATGGCCACTCATTTAGGAGGTTCCCTAGAAGTAACTAGGTCGACCAGGGCCAATATTATTAGAGACGGGAGGAGATTATGATAGCCGCACCTCAGTATCAGGTACTGCCACCACCACCATAGTACCCTATATTACCATCACCACCTCCAAGAGACCCAACACAGATCCATCCTTAGCTACATTAGGGATGCGTGTTTAATATATATCAGCAGGATCATGAGTTCCCACAATAAATCATAAAGGGTAAATTTTTATGTTTACAGCATTCACACCGAGTTATATTTAACACGGAAGAATCACACTCATTTGTTAGTACTAATTTTTCCCATGACTTCGGGGTTATTAGATATTTCTACCGATGTTTTCTATACACAGAGAAACTAAGTGGGTAGGGGTGCTGCCTTACATTATGTTCGTAAGGACGTGGCAGTTGATATTGGCCATTTGTGATTTCGATCGATTTGTTAATTTTATACATAAAGACATATGATGTCGTATTGGATATGATTGGTTAGCTCAATATCACATGCGGCTACCACATTTGTTATATCCAGGAAGGACATGTTCCATATTGCTATGCCTAGGATCGAGGGATGAGTCTAAATTTCACTCGTATTATATCGATGACAATACATCAGAGGAGTTCATCGTATTATTAAAGTCAATACTAATTATCCAGGATTTTAAAGACGTGTTTGATGAGGTATGGAGGTTACCTTCAGTATAAAGATATACTTTGTTATATAATTGGTATCGGCCACCAGGCCCATTACCAGGGCACTATATCGGATGAATCCATTAGAGATGCGGGAGTTATGGGAGTAGATTCAACTACTCTTAAGTCAGGGATTTATTCAAGGAACATGTCTCTGTGGAGAATCTTATGTTGTTTATGAAGAAGAATTAAGATTCACTAAGACTATGCATGGATAATTGGGATAAGGTCACGATACAGAATAAGTATCCGTTTCCACATATCATTACATGTTCAATCAGTTGAGGAGGTCATCATTTTTCTCAAAGATTTATTTGCACTCGGGGTATCATCAGCTATGGATATATGAGAAGGATATTTCGAGATGGCCTTTCTGATGCGGTATAAGTCTGATGAGTTTTGGGTTATGCCATTTGGATTGACCAACATGCCAGTGGTGATTATGGATAAGATAAACAAGATGTTTCAACCATTTTTAGACCAGATCGTCATAATGTTATTGAAGATATATTGGTATATCCCCGGTTTGAGGAGGAACATGCACAACATTTTAGGATAATTGTACAGACACTTAGAGAACATAAGCTATATGTTAAGTTTTTTAAGTGTGGTATCTTATTGAGAGATGTGCAGTTCTTGAGGAACATTGTGTCGATGGTTTGTATTTAGTTGTATCCTAGAAAGATGTTGGCCGTGATGACGTGAGGACATCCCACCCTTCTTATAGAGGTTATAAGTTTATTTTATTTGGCTAGGTACTACATGAGGTTCATTCAAGGGTTATCAATGATTATCGGGCCATTGAATCACCTTACCCAAAATGGGGTACTATTGTTCGAAGTGCCGACTATCAGAGATATTTTGAGGGCCTAAAATTGAAAATCAGGGTCTCGGTCATACTTTCTTTACCACGGGGTGGCGTGAAGTACTTGTTATGCACAGATGCACAACTTCAGGGGCTTTAAGGAGTTTTGATGCATGAGGAGAGACTCATAGATTACCGTTTCTTTAAGCTTTAGCCTCACAAGGGATTTACCTGATCCATTATATGGAGTTGGAGGTGATAATCTTTGCTCTTCATATATAGAGTGACTATTTATAGGGTGCGAGGTTCACGTTATTATCCTAGCACAAGAGTGTTAAGTAATTCTTCAGTTTGTAGGACTTCAACATGGGGCATAGGATATGATCAGAGTTTTTGAAGTTTTACCATTTCTCAACCTAGTATCATCCAAGGAAGGATAATATGGTAGAAAGCACATTGAGTCATAGACCTACAATGAGTTTGGAAGCCTTATGGTCAAAGAAGGTAGATGAGTTGTCAACTGTAGTGAAGTACTTTGCGTATAGTTGTTGTATTAGAGGCTTATTAGTAGTTGTGGCCATTACAATTGGTATTATGTTATTGGTGGTTTAAGCCCACACTTTGGACTCCCTTTGTCAGGAGAAGGTACGAGAGCCCCTACCAAGGGAAGTTCACTTATATTTGATTGAATCAAACTAAGGTTTGAGGTTTTAAGGGCGATTGGTTATGCCAAAAGCTCCTGAGCTATCGAGGGAAATATTACTCAAGGCACATGGTTCATGGTTCACTGTGCATTCTGGGGGTGATAAGTTGTGTTGTGATATGGGGAGGCAGTATTAATGGGACGAAATGAATAGAAACATAACTAATTTTATGTCAAAGTATGGCACCTTCCCGCTAGTAAAGGTGGAGCCCTAAAAGCCATTAGGTAATTTACATCCATTGGAGATTCCCATGTGGAAGTGGGAGGGCATCTCCATTGATTCCATTATTGGGTTGTCCAGGTTCCAAACAAGACATGCTTATTTTTGGGTCATCATTGAAAGACCGACTAAGGTGGATCATTTTCCTCCAAGATGGACATATTACATTATAGAGCAGTATATCTAACTCTTCATTGCAGAGATTATATGTCTTCATGGGGTACCACTTAATATTTTGTTAAATAGGGACAACACTTTCATTTCCCAATTTTGGGGAAGATTTCAAGAGGCGATGTTGGTACAACTGAATACTAGTACCCCGTTTCACCCTTAGTAAGATGGTCAGATTGAGAGGGTGAATAAAATCTTAGAGCATATTATAACGACATGGGTTATGTATTTTAAAGGGAGTTAGGATTGTCGTTTATTGTTCATGAAATTTCTCTTATGAGAATAGTCACCAACAGATTATTAGGATGGCACCATACGAAGAATTATACGGATGATCGTTTCGTTCACTGAGTTTTCAGCTGGAAAGGGGGATAGCATGTTATTCTGGTAGGATGATATAAGTTACACCTTAGAGAAGGTGGCACTTAAACTTTTTATAGGTTGGGCCTAGTGGTGTATCATTTGGCCTTACCCGACCATCTTCAAAGGGTACACGTATTTCATGTGTCTATGCTGAGTAAGTTCTTGAGGGACGAGTTATCCTATCACCACATCGACCTTAACAAAATTGAGTTGTATCCAGAAGGGAGCTACAGGGAGAAACTACAATGCATTCTTAACTGAGGAGAGAAAAATCCTCGATCGAAGGCCATTCCATCATCTAGAATCTAGAGGGAACACCACAATGAGGCTGAGTCTACTTGGGAGATAGAGGATGACATGTGAATGAGGTATCATGAGATCTTCGTATTAGGTATATAAAAGTCCAATTGGAAGGATGAAATAACTTTTTTAAGGAGGAGGATTATAATATCCCGTATTCTGTGTGCATTTATATAAATTATGTAGTTGAATATTTATTTTCCATATGTTGTTATGTGATTCATACATATGTTAACTGAATTCGCACTTTTTGGAACTCGATATAAGACAATAATATATAAATATAATTTTTTTATTTAACATGGTATTATTTTTTACTCTAGAATAATCTGGAGTTTTTAGTATAGATTATTCCCTTGGTATCGTATCCCATGGACTGCGAAGTATTTTCTTATAATGCCAAGCCATATGTAAATAACTAATTATTAACTTAATCGAATCATACCAGCCTATGAATTAACATAGGAGATAATTAATTTATTAAAATAAATTTCATTTCATGTTGAATTTTGGGTTGCTTAGAAATTCTGTTTTTGACTTAAAATAGTGGGATTTATGTCCTTTGGGTTAGTATATGGTTTGGGTCAAGTTTTAGGCCATTTGGAGCATGTTTTCGTCTCATTAGGTAAAGGCTATTTTTTTGCCTATGCTTAGTTTCGTGATTAGAGCCTTTATTAACTTTATTTAAAAATCTAAAATATTCATATCATGCACGAGAATGACCTAGAAGGTAAGGAAGTTCATAGAGAAACAAGAGATTGATGAACTTGAAGATTTAGGACTTGATTCTTACAATTAGTCAATGGGCAAGTTTACTTCGATTAAGACTATAATTAAATTTCTGTTATGGTAGAAATAGTTAACAGAAATCTGGACTACAACGCATGTAATCTGATTTTAATTTTCTAAAAACCTAATTTTCGTAGTTGGAATAATTGCCGAATAAATCAAATGTTAATGAAATAGGGTGTTTTAATGATGAATTCGTTAAATTAATCCACGAAATCATGTAATCTTCTTGAATAATGTTATATATGAATCATATTATTTATAAATCGCAATATACCTTTTGTTTAATTTGTTCTTGAATCGAATTTAAGATGAATTTGACAAACCATATCGAGGTTATGAACTTAGGGTTTGGAGACTCATAGGATAAAATTGAACCATGAATCATATTTAGAATCGCCTAAAACTTGTTGTTATCTATTAGTATTATTAATAATCATGTTTGAAGGGATAAGATTAACTAAGGCCATGTGGGGCACATAGAGTAATCGACCTATGATGATTTAGATATAATCAAATATACAAGATTGTTTCAGATAGAGATAAGTATGAAGAAACCCATAAGCGTGGGATACTAAGCCTATAAATAGGGGCATTCTAGCCCACATTAGAGGGTAATTATAATTATCACATAATAGCCTTCACTCTCAGCTAGAAACACTAGCACTCCAGTTATTTCCATCTCCTTCTTAATATACAACTCTCCCCCTTTACCCCCATAGATGTAGGCCGAACCACGAACATAGCTCTCTTTATTTACTTTTCTTCACTCATAATACTTTTTAGGAAAATTCAGTAATTCCAATAACTATTATCGGAAGAATATCCTATAACTTGGCGCCATCTATGGGGAATGAAGCTCTCACCACTATCTAAGTCAGTAAAGCCATGATGAGTGAAAATAACTCTCACTCCAGCAAGGAGTCACGTCCCGTCTGAAATACGGGACATAAGGAGGGAACAAAATCCTGTATAATTACTACCCCTACTGCAATGCTCAATGTTCAGAGACTGTTCACTTGGCAGATATGGATCCAGTTGATGGTACCATTCACCACCTATTGACTGAGCGAAAGGAAGGTTTGTCTCCCATTTGGCTAGTATCTAGGAAAAAAGCTAAACAGTCATGACTAAGAGATCGCTCATCTGAGGAGATAATTGTCCTAACTGTCAAAGGGTGACACACTGGATTCGTGTACTCAACATCATCATAGAAGGTAACCTCATTCCCTAAGAAATCAAGATGGTAGGACGTCTTATTCGATTATTATCCATGTGATCCCTCACTATCTCCAACGTGATTCATCATTTGGAAGGAATTCTATCAATAATAGGTACAACCAACATCGTCCGACGGAATTGGATCATAGTATCAGGTGAGCTCTCGGTGGAACCAAACCTAATCAATTAAAGACAAACGAATTGAGAGGCCTTATTCATAGGAAATTAGGAAGAAGGGTGAACCTAAACCTTACCATAACCCCTAAAGACCTGGCCAGAAAAACATCGGGCATGGTACAACCTCACCATTCACTGAACATAGGGAATCTTTCGATCCTACAATGAAGTTCTCCATCCTAAAAGTTATAATGTATAGAGGAAATACATACCAAACTCATCACATCAGGCACTATTAGTGGACCATGTCCCTCTCGAGCCATCACGACGCTTTGATTTCAAGGGTATTCCTATCCACCCTAGAGATCGATTTGAAGTGGTTTAAGAAATTATCCCCAGGTTAATATCCACATTTAGGGAGCTTGATGAACAGTTCATAACTTGGTTTATCACGAGAAGTGGGGTAGTCAAGGAGGTAGATTCGTTCATCTCTCTCAAGGAGAAAAAAGGAGAAGCTCTCGGGAAATATGCTTAGAGGTACTGGGAGATATGCATTGAAATTGATGATTGTAGCAAGTAACTGATGATCACCTCCTTTAAGTTTAATCAGGAGTGATAAGATGATCTCTACCCATATTTAATAAAGAAGCCAACTTATTCAATGGAAGGTCTTATATCCAACAATTTAAAAATACACCAAGGCATAAGATGAGCTCTCCAATACAACCTCCTCGGCTGAACAAAAGAAAAGTGAGCCGAGGAAGGCCCACGAGGAAGCCAGTCATCGGTGGTAGTGAAAGGATCCATGAATGAAGATTTTAAGAGTCACTCCAAACATCAAGCCAATGAGAGTAGCTACAAGATGATGAAAATAGTATTCAATGGGCCTTTTTTAGGCTCATTCATCAGATCAAATACAAACCTTTCTTCAAGAGGCCTCCCAATATGGTCGGCAACCCAAATGCTAAGGAAGCCAGTCTCAGGTGTATTTACCATCAAAACTATGGCCACGTCACATAAGACTACAAGATGTACAAAAAAAACTGAAAGAACTTGTCCAAGTGGGGCATCTTAAGTAGTATATCAACACAATGAAATGAAAAACAGTAATTAAGATTAATGTAGTCCAAAACGTGGAGAAAGATCTCCTACCAGACGGATTGATCGCCGCCATCCATGTCTACATTGGGATAGCCCATAATATATGATAGAATCTAAGGGAGAATGAGAGGGTAATAGACAACATTCATTAAGCATTCTATATAGACCCAACCAAATCAATCATAGTCAAGAAGGAAAGAAAGGACCAAAGTACCGACCACCGATGATGTTCTCATCGATGTAAACCTACCTCATAAAGATGCCCTGGTGCTCACCTCGTGAATTATAAACTTTAACGTGAGGAGGGTACTAATAAACCACGGAAGATCCTCTAAAGTCGTGTACCTGATAGTACTTTATAAGCTTGGGTACCATGTCAATGATCTAAATACTAACATTAGCCCATTGATCGACTTCAATGTGGATATAGAGTCACCCTTGGGAAAAATCAAGTTGCCAATCAAGATTGGCCTAGTTAACAAGCAGGTTGAGTTCCTTGTAATCCAGTCAGAATCACTTTAGAACACCATGCTAGGTAGGGGATGGCTACATGACATGATGGTCATTCCATCATTACTTCATTAAAAACTCAAGTGTGTGGATAATCAAGGGGTGATAGAAATCAGAAGAGATCAAGCAGTGGAATGAAGATGTTTTGTTCCAGCCATTAAGATAAAGAAATCTCTTTCCAAAAGAAATTAAAGAGAAAAGATAATTCTGAGGATGATCATCCTAAGTAGTAATGAAAAGGAGTTCTTTTAGGGTCAAAGAAAATTAGTTGGCCCTTAATGAACGCATGTTAGAGGAACTAATTTTTGTTCTTTTAAATGCCTCGCAGCTAGAGAAGATCTTTTTCATCTGATCGTAGATGCCCAAAGATGAAGCTGATTAACTTGCATGCATCCTTAGAGAAAATGCAGATGTTTTCATTTGGAACTCTTAGGATGTTTTGAGAATAGACCCAAAGATAACCTGTCATCGATTTCATGTGGAACTAAGCACTAAGACAATCACTCATAACCCAAGGAAGTCATCTCCAGAAAAGATAACGGTGATAAAAGCTCAGGTTGACAACCTACTCTAGATTGGCTCCATAAGAAAAGTCCAATTACCAAAATGGGTATCGAACACTATTATTGTCAAGAAAAAGTGGAAAATGAAGGGTTTGCATTGATTTCACTAACCTCAAGAGATACTGCCTAAAGGACATTTTTATAATACCCCTAATAGATCAGATGGAAGATTCCACAGCGAGGCACCAATGAATGAGCTTTATAAAATCATACTCTGACTACCACAGGATGCTGATGTTCGACCTGGATGAAGAGTTGACCTCATTTATCATAACTTTAAGTATTTATAGTTATATGGCAATTCCTTTTGGTACCGTGGGTGCAACATATCAGAGGTTGGTGACTAAGATGTATAAGAAGTTGATCGGTTATTCCATAGAGGTTTACGTAGACAATATAATTATTAAGAGTTAGCATTCGAGCGATCATTTGAGAGACCTTGTGAAGACCTTCAACATCCTGAGAGAGTACAAGATGAAGCTAAATGCATTTAATATATGTTCTGTTTAATCTCCGATAAATTTCTAGGATACTTGATTACTCAAAGGGGTATCAAATAAAATCCACACTAGATTAGATCTCTCTAGAACGTTAAAAGGTCGACCACCATCAGATACATTCAGGTCATTACTAGGATGATGGCAGACCTTAATCAGTTCAGTTTAAGATCTTCTGATAAGTGTCGCCCCTTTTTCTAAGCCTTAGAGAAGGCAATCCCCATAGTCTAGACAAAAGAATGTGATCAAGCCCTAGAAGTGATTCGACAGTACTTGGGATCTTTTACATTGCTATTAACTCCTAAGGAAGGGGACGGCCTATGCCTCTACTTAAACATTTTAAGCCTTATAACTAGTGAAACACTAATTTGTCTACTTGAATCTTATTCTCTCCCTCATACCATCTAGTCTAAATAACATTGCTCACTTGGGCAGATGAGTGGTCGTCTGTTCCTATTATATGAACCCATCATCCATGGAATGATGGAAAAAAATAGAGACAATGAGTTTAATTTTTTTCTAATAAACTGGAATGGATTGTTGAACTCTCCAGGTGAATTATAGGCTTTATAAAGTTGATCATCATGAATTTTATGATTCATTCAATTAGAAGGTTCGATGCATTTCGAATGGAGAGTAAAAGTTGATCTATTACGTGGGACATACACTTCTTGAAGTGGAGATTAGATACATACCTATAGAAAAGATTGTTTTTGGCATTGGTGACCACCGCAAGGAAGCTAATGCATCATTTTAATTCCTACACCATAATAATCTTGATGACCTACCCCTTGAAGGACGTGCTCAGAAAGGCCAACCTTTTTATCATAATGACCAAGTGATAATTTGAATTGACCCAATTCGGTATTAGGTTTGGGCCCAAAAAAATGATTAAGGGTCAAGTCTTGTCTAACTTCATGGAAAAATTCTCAACATCGCCAAGAGAGGAGCAGTCAAAACCTATCCTGGAAGGGCTATTAGTCATTGAGAATGAGGAGAAATGGAAACTCTTTATTGATGTCTCATCAAATGAGAAAGGAAAAGGATTTGGGATAGTTTCTTAAACCCACAAGGAAGACTGATTGAATAATCCGTCAAACTAAGATTCAAAGACTCATATAATGAGGTCGAGTATGAAACTGTGGTATATGGTCTCCAAAGTGAGATTAGCATGGAAGCTTACCACATCTTCGTATTTAAGATTCCAAGCTGATCGCAAACCAACACAATAGAGATTATACAACAAGACATCTCAGGATGATAGCTTATAAAAATACGGCTAGAGCACTACTCCAATAGTTTGAGTTGGCCTTAGTGGAGCAGTTACCAAGGAATGAAAATAGCCATGCAGATTCCTTAGACACTTTGGCCTCTGCCATTAAAGTCGACCTAAAGAGAATAATTGAGGTTGAATATATGAACCCACCATGCATCAAACATATAACAAGAGATCTGAATACCCTCAAAGTGATATTATCCCTATTATGGACGGATCCCATCATCTTTTTTTTTTTAAAATTAGTGGCTACCCCTAGATGACAAGGAAACACCCAAGTTGAATATTAGATCGGCTAGATTCTTCCTCAACTCAGAAGGGAATCTTTACTAAAGATCATTTATAGGTACATTACTAAAATGCATCCACCCAGATCGAGTAAAAGGTATCTTGAGAGAAATGCACGAAGGAAGTTATGGAGCAGACATAAATAACTCTCCTATAGAGCAATCTCTCAAGGGTACTAGTGGCCATATATGTAAAATGATTCAAGACAGTTCACGAGAAAGTGCCAAGTGTTCTCATCGATTATCAAATAGCTCGTTGACGATCTCAATCCTCTCATAAGACCATAAACATTCGTTGAATAGGGAATGAACATTATAGGATTATTACCAGTATCACATGAAAATCGAAGCTACGTAACAAAGAATATCGACTACTTCACTAAATGGGTTGAGGTCAAAAATCTCACTCACATTAGAGAACCAAAAATGCCATGAGATTCGACTCGAGAAATATCATTACAAGATTTAGCATTCCATGAGCTTTTGCAATTGAAAATGGAACCTAGTTTGATAACTATCCATTTCATGATTTTTAAGTCGAATACAAAATCAGGATTCAATATGCGTTATTATCCTTCGCTCAATGAAATGAGAAAATAGAGATTACCAATAAAAACCTACTATCAATCATCAAGAAGAGATTGGAAAATATAAAGGGATGGTCACTATATGGACTTTCATGTGTTTTATGGGCATATAGGATGACCCCAAGAAAGTCGACGAATGAAACCCCATATTCCCTTACCTATGCCATGGAGGCAATGATCCATGTTGGGATCGAACTAACAATGCTTAAATCAAAGATATTCAAATATGGATGGGATTATAAACTAATAGCACATGAGTTGGACCTAGCTGAAGAAAGGACTGAGAAAGCCATGATACATTTGGCCACCTATCAGTTGGAACTGGCAAACAACATGACAAGTAAGTCAAGGTCTGAGAATTATAAATATGTGATTCAATCATTTGAAAGTTTATACCAACTGTAAATAAGCCATCATATGGAAAACTGATGTCAAACTGGTAGGTGCCTTACCGCGTAGCTTCAAAAGGGGGTACGTGTTCACATAATTTAGAAGAAATAGATGGGAGGGTAATCCCAAGGTCATGTAATTCTATGAACCTAAGAAAGTTTTATCAATAGATAATTAGTTAGTTGAACTCTTTCATTTATTCACACTAAAACGATTTTCATTTAGTTATCTTAGATTGTGTAAAATGCCTTAGTTAAAAAAAATCCAATTGTATATGTGGTACGATCTCGGATAGGTTGGTTAAAACCCACTCTTGGGAGTGGTATGATATAAATTAGATTGGTCTTGAATATGAACAAAACACACTTATTTAAGTGGTACGATCTTAAAAAGGTCGATTAAATCCCACTCTTAGGAGTAGTGTGATCTAAATTAGATCAGCCTAAAAGAGGCACGAAATCAACTTTTATAAGTCGTATAATTTGGGAAAAGTTGGTTAAAGCCCACTATTGGGAGTGGTATGATATAAATTAGACCATCCTCAAAGAGACAGAAAACTCATTTGTATAGGTGGCCCAATCTAAGAAAGGTCGGTTAAAATCCCCTCTTAGGATTGGCATCATCTAAATTAGATTGGCCTAGAAGAGGAGCAAAAGGTCGTTATATAAGTGGTACGATTGGGAAAAGGTCAGTTAAAACCCGCTCTTCGTAGTGGCATGATCTAAAGCAGATCGGTCTGGAGGAAATCCAGATCCTTCAGTCGATCACTTAAAATGGCTTTTGCCAACTGCTTTATCGGTTAAAATTTACTTAAGGCTAATTTAGTCGATCTCTTGAAATGGCTTTATCCAACTGCATTATTGGTGGTTTAATTTATCCGACCATTTAAAGTGTATAGCTAACCACTTTATTAGTTAAAAATTAATTGAGGTTAATTTAGCCAATCACTTAAAATGGTTTTGTCTAACTGTTTTATTAAGTAAAAATTACCTAACTATGATTTGGCTGGTCACCTAAGATGGATTTGGTTAATCACTCAATTTTCTAAAGATTACTTGAGTTTGATTTAGTTGATCGCCAAAGATGGCTTTGTCCACCTGCTTTATAAAAGTTGCTTAATGATTGATTTAGTTTGAGCCAAATAATAGTAGTTATCTAAGATTGATTCATTTTTAGTAAAGTGTAAGCGAAGAGGTAAGAAAGCAAAATATGACAAAAATGTAACAATAGAAATGAAAAGATATTTTTTCATTAATAAATTAAGGCCTAAGGCCTACAAGGGACCACCAATGGTCAACAAAAATACAAGAGAGAAAAAATAAAAAAGAGGAAAAAGTTCTTAAGTTTGACAAGTCTATTTAGGAACATCCCCCTCTATAGGAAGATCAGTGGAGGCTGCAAGATCGGTGGAGGAGGGGGCCAACGACTAGGCAGGGTGGACTGGCAAGCTATTAGCTAGGGGGTGTTCGTTGTAAGCAGACGTTGACCCTTTAAAGTTCTTCTACCCAACCATTTTTAAATTCAACTGACTCATAGTAGTCTAGTTAAGCATTGACCTCTCGGGATATTCCCTTATAGCCTTCATCATAGGCCTTCTCCAGACCAACCTACCTAGTTTTTCCCTTATGATCCCTATAATTTTTTAGGATAAGATTATGAAATAGGGTGCACATGTGGGAAATCATAATCTTAGAGAGATCAAAATCAATTCAACTGAACTGTAGGTTCATTCAGCCTCCTCCATCACCTTAGCATTGTCATCGGCGTGCTATTGAAGCTTCTTATTTAAGTCTTCCACCTACTGACTCTGAGTATCCATTTGGGCATTGAGGTTGGTGTTTTCCTTAAAAGTGGCCTCAAGTGACTTCCAGTAAGATGAATCTCAAATGATGAGCTCCTGTTGAACATATATGCCCTATAACAAAAAGAGGGGAGTATTAGAAAACTTATTAAGAAAATAAGAACGACAAGAAAAAATGGGTAAACGAGGATACCAACACACTATGGCTAAGGCTTTCTTTATAAATCCTCTTGAAAGTAAAGTCCCTTAACTCCATTATATCAAACGATATCATGGTGGACTGAAAGACGAAAAAGGCCACCTTGAAGTCCTTGTGGGCCGAATCGGTAGCCATCACTGTCTCTTTCCCCTTATAAAAGGTGGGATCCAACAACTGGTTCTAGTTCACTGGGCGGGGTGGGATTCTTGAACGTTGCCTATGCCACTGATCGACTTCATTAATGATTATTGATTGGTTTTATGGAGGGGCATTTTAGAACCACCACTAATAGGCATCTTGTCTATTTTCTTATTCTTAGCCCGTTCGGACTCTGCCATTTTGCATTAAAGCTCTCGAGAATCTTTCTCCCCCAGGGATACTACCTTCCTCTTAATCTGATCATCATTATAGGGAGCTCGATCATCGTGCATGTTAACAGCTGATTGTTTCTTTAATATCTCCCCTGCATCTGCCAGGTTATTCGATTTCCTTATTCGTCTGCTTATGTCTTCTTAGGAGGATGGAATTGGGGGGAAAATAAAATCCCTCTTCAGATTCTATGTCCTCCCAAGGTCGACTTGACATGCTATCTTCATAAGAAAAGAGGGGATCAAAGTCGTCCAATAATTAACCAAAGTGCTTTTCTTCCTTGCATTCCTATTCCTTCTCTTACTCTACCTCTATATCCTCTTACTCTTATTTTTCCTCTTCTTCCTCCTCTTCTCTATGACACGAATCAGATTCAGTGGAGATCACGTATAGAGCGACATGAGTTGGATCTTTTCCCAAACGACTGATTTGGTGATATGTATGATTGGAATACCAATTGGAATGGCTATGAAATCGATGAGGGAATGGTATGTAAGTTAGTAATTGATAAGAGCATGGGACACTCTCCACTAGGAGTGAACTACTATTGTGGTTAGCTTTTTTAAATTGTGTATAATCTTTGGGATTTACTTGATAGTCTGAAGGCTTGGTATTTAGAGAGCGATTTGTAAGTAAAAAGTCAGATCGGTTAGGAATAAGAAGAAATAGAAAAAGTAAAAACAAGACACTAGTGGGAGACCTACTATTTTATGACAAAAAACCCAAGCCCATCATAGCCTTCACTATAAATTGCCCTAAAAACTAGAATGACATCTTTGTCAGTGTCTTTTTTGGGATCGGGGAAAATTAGAGATCAAATTACGGGACTTGTCCCTAGCATGGAAATGTTATAATCCATTATCTCGAGAAGACCTTAGGTAGTAACAATACCTAATTTCCTCAAGACCAAGGTTGGTCATGTAAATCTAGTTTATGGCCACTGTTCCCATCATAATCCAATAGAAGCACTAATTTCTCAGGCTGGAATAATAACAGTGTAATACCCCGTATTTTTGTGATATTTATTTATGGGATTAATTAAATTATATGTGTATCAATTGGAAATTAATACGGATAAAAATACTAGCGAGATGCGAGTTGGTATTTGATTATAATGTGCGTATATGATTATATATGAATATTGAAGTATGAAATTTGTCGTGAGATTGAAATACGGCAATTTGGAAATTTTGTTGAGACGCGTGTGACAGTCGCGTCATGGTATATAATGATGATAATTAAAAAGTGAATTTTATTTCTATAAACCGTATGGTCATTTTGAGTAGGCCAACGCGTCCGGAAGGGTCGAAATAGTCAGAAAACACTAGTCGCGGGTTAAGTTTGGGTCCCGGGGCATTATTGGGCCATACCGGTAACTTATAAGGGCATTTTGGTAATTTCAGAAATTGGGTAATTAAAACCCACGAAAATTAGAGTTAAAAATCTGACTTAGTATTAACCCACTAAGACATTTCCAACCCCAATTTAGGTATTGGGCTACGGGAGAGGTTATAACTTGGCAAAACCAACTCCACCTCCATTAACACCTTGAGAAGAAAGCTTGGAGAGAGAGAGAGGAGGAGGAATTTTGCAGAGGAGAGAGAGAACCATTCATCAGATTCGTCATCAAATCCAGAGTTACCCTTAAGGCAAGTGATTTAATTTCGTTTTTATAGAGAATGTTTCTTCCATGTGTAGGAATTGATAAAAATCTGATTGTTCTTGGGAGTTAATGAAAAACCCATTAAATTGGAAATAGAATCTTACATATTGATGAGGAATTGCATGTAGAATTATATGTAGGCGATTATTTTGATGTTAATAATATCTTGGATGAAACGAAAAAAAAACGGATTATAGTAGGTTCAATTATGATGTATAAATGTTAGGGTTCATGTTCATATAAATTGGGAATAAATAAAGAGATTTGAAGATTTGATGATTATTAAGATGAGTTAGCCCAATATAAATGTTTGATTATGACCTATGAGTGTTTAGTACGAATTATGGACCTTAAAATGATGTTGGTTCGATTTTTATGTGAGATTAGGAGTGAAGAAAATTGGGAAAAACGAAATAAGGATTTCTGGGCTCAAAACTGGCCACTCGTTAGAAGACCTGCCCAGGTCGTTCGAACGAGCTCGTTCGAACGCGCTTCTAACGAGTTGACCTTTGACTTCTAACGAGGGTGAAGTTCGTTCGATAATCTCGTTCGAACGAGATCTCGTTAGATAGCCCAGTTCGTTCGAACGAACTCTCGTTCGAACGAGACTTCGAACGAGTTGACAGTTTAGGCTTTTTAGCCTGTTTTGATCCCGAGTGCCCCGTAACCTTGTGTATAGGTAGAGATAGCTTTCCCTTGATGATTAATTGATATATTTGGAAAGTTTGGGATATAATGAGGAGTCAAATCTAGAAGTGTAGTTTGAACCTAAAGGAAAATATGAGTAGGACTTGAGTGTCTATTACGTTGCGAGAACTATTGACGGCCTAATGTATTATATTAACCGGGAACATATAAATTGTGTAGTATTATATGTCGGTACGAGAATGAGAAGTGTAACACCAATGATATGGTGATTACTAAGCTGTGTGAATACTTAGTATATGTATTGATTTTATGTGTATGACATACCTACCATACTTGCTATCACGGGAGGTTTCCGTTCGCTTAGGGCCTTCTAATCCTTGTGTTGCCCGGATTTAGATTGGTTACCTCGATGAACATAGGTCAGAGAAGGACTTATTGGGATGTTAATAAGTCTGCTGATCGTGGGAGCGCAGGTATGTGCGTGACCCATGTGATGTGACTGTGTTCGCCTCCATTATTTGTGATGTTGTTATTTGAGAATGATTCCTGAGAGATTCGGAATACGTGATCCTTATGTACGTGATGTACTGGGATAGATAACAGAGTGTGTGTGCACCGCAGCTTAGTCTCGGGGTGTTTGTATTGTATATTTATGATGTGAATAATATACACTTAATTAATGGGAATTTTCATGTTATTATTGGGAATAATATTATGGTAATGTTTTGAGAAAACATAACGGATTAATTGATAGTGAATTATATTACTAATTGAGAATCCGAGTGTATGTAAAGCCCTTTATTTAATTGATAATGTTAGAATGTAATATGGGAATCGAGTAGTAAGGGGTAGAACTTATTACAGTTTGGTTAGATATGGATGTCTTATAGATGGGTACGGTACGTTAGGAGTGCACATGTAGTCGAGAGGTGAGAATTCCATGTGAGTGCACGTCCTAACATGTATTTTGCATTTAATGTTTTTAATGTTATTAAAACACTTGCTGTTTTTAAAATAATTTCCACTTTCGGGCTCTGACCCGTTTTCTTTCAAATCTATTTTTGTAAAAACTATTTTAGGTGCCCAGCCACAAGGACACCATGCTTAGGATTCTCATTCAGGTGACGAGCTGTAGCTGTTTGTGGAAGTTACAGGACTTTGCTTGTAGACGCTTCATCTATCTTGACTCGATATTCTTTAGTTATCAGTTGTAGGGCATGTCGCCCATTTCTTTTAGAGACATTTCATTTATTTCAGTTATTCAGACTTCTGGCATTTAATTATTCAGGATTCAGACTTGTCGTATTATTTTTCAGTTGTGGGATTGTTGTGAGGAGTTTTCCTCCGGATTTATATTTATGTTGTTGGTTATTCATTACTTCATTTTAGTGAATGGTTGTTATTCTTTCATTATTCTTTTACTGCATGTTAATCAGACTTAACTTAAAATTTGACACTTACTTTTTAAATACTAGATGGTTAGTAATTATTAAAATGTTTTCGACAGTGATGCTATTAACTGAACCAACTTGGTATTTTTAATTAATTTAATAAAGGAGTAGCTACCCGGTATTTAATTAGTCGGGGTGTCACAGGTGGTATCAGAGCATCAGGTTCTAGTGTCCATTAGGATCTGTACGGCTTATTATGTTTCCGCTGAGCTTTCTTTGATGTAGAGCCCTATATTTCGGACTGTTGTATTCTTTTGTATATGCTACGTTCTTCAGCTATTTTAAGTTTATAACTGCGAACTTATAAACTTCATTCTTATTTCAGATTCCTCCACGACGTGCACAAAGGATTCCCAGGGATGCAACGCCAGAACCACAGCCCGCACCAGTTCAGGGCACGATGAATGCCGCCGAGGTTGCAACCATTGTGGCCCAGGCGGTAAATGCCGCACTAGTAATAGTTCAGCAGGCACCACCTCAGGTGCCGATAGCCGCGCCAGTTCAGGCTCATGCATTCCCGCCTGCTTGGGAACGTGTACGTGATGCTTTTCAGAAAGCACACCCTCCGGAGTTCGCTGGTAGCTCCGATGTGGTAGTTTCGAGTCAGTGGAGGAAGGACATATAGCGACACCTGAGGATGTATGAGTGCACGGAGGTCCAGAAGCAAATACTAGCTACCTTTAAGCTAGTGGGGTCTGCACTGCAGTGGTGGGAGTCTATTACCACCGTGGAGGAGAGGGACACTCTCACCATTCAGGAGTTCTGGGTGCGGTTTGACCGCAAGAACTTTCCGTCGGCTGTTCACACAGAGATGAGGAGGAAGTTGATGAGCCTCAAGCAGGAGGGTAAGACTGTGGCCGAGTATGAGGCCGAATTCACTGATCTTCTAAACATTGTTCCGGATGAGATACCAACGGAGGAAAAGAAGACACAGAAATTTACAGATGGGTTGACATGGAGGATTTGTCAGCACTTGTTAGGGAACCTCTCGCTAGCCACTTATTCTGATGTGGTTAACGCTGCATTACTCCATTGCCAGGATCACCGCTTTCACATGGCTGAGGGCAAGCGATCGGGAGAGTCTAGCCATCAGGGCAGGACTGGAGGAAATGGTGCCAGTGGGGCATAATCTGTTCAGGGGAAGAGGCATGGTGATCAGGGTACCCAACAGGGGGATCACAAGAGGTTCAGGTCAGGAAATTTCAGGCACGGACAGGGAGATTTCCGGCAGGGCCATCAGGGTCCGAACGGCCATCAGCACCAGCAGGGTCAGAATGGTGAACAGCAGTTTCAGCAGGGCCAGTGGAGGAATGGTAACGACCACCAGGGCCGAAGGCAGCAGGGACAGAGAGGGGGGGAACTTCCTGGGGAAGTGCTTCGTTTGTGGCAAGACTGGCCATAAACGCCAGGACTGTCCTGATAGGGGCAGGGCCCCGCAGCAGCAACAGGGTGCTCGACATGAGCCACAGAGGCCACTTTTTCCACCAGCCCTCCTAGCTCCAACCCAGGTGCCAGCTCTTCCAGCCATTCCAGCAGTTCCTGTGCAGTAGGGACAGTTACAGTATGGACATGTCTATAACGTCCACCAGGCAGCAGCTCCGCAGGCACCACCCGCGATTGAGGGTATGTTTCCTATCCATGGTACTATGGGTCGGGTTTTGTTTCATACGGGGGCGACGCATTGCTTTATAGCTACACATTTTACGAAAGCCTTAGGGTTGCTAGCCACAGCAGAGAGCACAATGACGTGTGTAGACTCACCATTGGGGAGTGGGTCACTTATTTTCTTTATATGCCGGGGATTAGGGGTAGAGATTGGTAATTTGGTATTACCTGCAGATATGTTAGTATTAGAGATGACCGAGTATGATGCCATTATTGGTATGGATTGGCTTGTTGCGTACCGAGCCATGATTGACTGTTTCAGTTGGAGTATTATCTTTTCCATTCCCGGGCAGGAGATGTTTTTGGTGGCGATGCCTCGTTCCGAGGGAGGATCGTCCACTCATTTGTACTATATAGAGGAGGAGACCTCTAAGGAGGTGGTGATACCACTTGATTCGATTCCGGTTGTTAGAGATTTTGCCGATGTATTTCAGGATATACCTGGATTACCCCCCAGTCAAGAGATAGACTTTGTCATAGACTTATTACCAGATACGAGACCTATAGCATGCGCACCGTACCGTATGGCTCCGGCAGAGATGCGAGAGCTACGAGATCAGATTGAGAAGTTGTTGGGTCAGGGGTTTATACGGAGGAGTACTTCGCCGTGGGATGCCCCTGTGTTGTTCGTAAAGAAGAGAGATGGTTCACTGAGATTGTGTGTGGATTACCGAGAGTTGAATAAGGTCACGATACGGAACAAATATCCGTTGCCTCGAATTGATGACCTATTCGACCAGTTGAGAGGAGCTTCTTTCTTCTCGAAGATTGATTTGCGATCGGGATACCATCAGTTGCGTATCAGGGAGGAAGATGTCTCGAAGACTGCGTTCTTGTCGAGATATGGTTCTTACGAGTTTCGGGTTATGCCTTTTGGTTTGACCAATGCTCCAGCCGTGTTTATGGACTTGATGAATAGGGTGTTCAGGGATTTCCTGGATCAGTTTGTCATTGTCTTCATTGATGATATTCTGGTTTACTCCCAGACAGAGGAGGAGCACGCCGAGCATTTGAGATAAGTTTTGCAGACACTACGACAGAACGAGTTGTATGCAAAGTATGAGAAATGCGGGTTTTGGCTGAAGGAGGTCCAGTTTTTAGGACATATTATTTCCGATCGGGGGATATCTATTGATCCGGGGAAAGTATCCGCGGTGAGGGAGTGGGGACAGCCCACGACACCGACGGAGATCCGTAGTTTCTTGGGTCTAGCAGGATACTACAGGAGGTTCATTTGGGGATTTTCGAAGATAGCAGGTCCTTTGACACATCTGACTCGTAAGGGTGTGCCATTCATCTGGAGTGATGCCTGTCAGTTGGCATTTGATGAGTTGAAGGATAAGTTGACCTTAGCACCTGTGTTAGCATTGCCGAGACCAGGAGTTGAATATCTAGTCTATACCGATGCGTCCTTGTAAGGACTCGGAGGTGTATTACAGCAGGAGAGTCAGGCCATTGCTTACGCATCCCGTAAGCTAAAGCCTCACGAGAAGAATTACCCCACTCATGACTTGGAGTTGGCGGCAGTTGTATTTGCCCTTCGGATATGGAGACATTACCTTTTGGGGGAAAAGTTTCGATTGTTCACAGACCACAAGTCCCTACAGTACCTATTCACGCAGAAGGAGTTGAATATGAGGCAACGGAGGTGGCTTGAGTTCGTGAAGGATTATCAGTTCGATATACAGTATCACCCGGGGAAGGCTAACGTGGTAGCAAACGCGTTGAGCCGTAGGCCAGTAGAGGAAGTGGCAGGGGTGTGGAAGGCCAAATGGAAGGAATTGGGACACCAGGATGCAGTAGCCCGATCGTTCATGTCTGTAATGACCGTTACACCGCAGATTGTCACGAGAGTGGTAAAGGCACAAGGATATGACTCGTTCTGTCAGGAGCTTATAGTTCGATTACTAGCAGAGGGAGCTGAATCCTATACCATTAGCTTACACGGGGGATTACGCTTCAATGGGAGATTAGTAGTTCCGGAAGGGGAGGAATTACGGCATGAGGTGATGGCCGAGTCGCACGGCTCACGGTTCGCGGTACATCCCGGTGGGGACAAAATGTACCAAGACATAAAACGTCAGTATTGGTGGAGCGGGATGAAGAGAGATATTGTCGAGTTTGTTTCTAAATGCACCACTTGTCAGTTAGTAAAAGTGGATCATCAGAGATCGGCAGGACTGCTACAGCCGTTGGAGGTCCCGATGTGGATGTGGGAGAGCATATCCATGGACTTTATCACGGGATTGCCTACGTCACAGAGAGGTCACGACTCTATTTGGGTAATTGTGGACAGGTTGACCAAAGTCGCTCATTTTCTACCCGTAAGGACAGACTACACTACGGGACAGTATGCCCAACTCTTTATTTCAGAGATAGTGAGACTTCACGGTGTGCCCTTAAATATCGTGTCTGACCGAGACAAGATATTTGTTTCACGGTTTTGGGAGAGTTTTCAGGAGGCCATGGGCACGGAATTGCGGTTGAGTACGGCGTACCACCCGCAGACCGATGGACAAACGGAGCGTACAAACCAGATGTTGGAGGACATGCTACGTATGAGTATCATTGATTTCGGGGGTGGATGGGAGCAGTATCTTCCACTGGTAGAGTTTGCTTACAACAACTCCTATCAGTTCACCATTGGCATGGCTCCATTTGAGGCGTTGTACGGTAGACCTTGTCGTTCCCCAGCATGTTGGTTGGAGGTAGGGGATAACAAACTACTTGGACCGGAGGTGATTCAGGATACTTCGGCAAGGATAGAATTGATTCGGAGTCGCATTCGGGTAGCTCAAGACAGGCAGAAGAGCTATGTTGATGCGAAGAGGTTCTTCAGATAGTTCCAACTGGGGGACCAGGTTTTGCTCAGAGTATCTCCTATGAAGGGGATTTTGCATTTCGGGAAGAAAGGGAAGTTGGTACCGAGATATGTGGGACCATTTCCTATTATTGAGCGGATTGGACCGGTTGCGTACATGCTTGGGTTACCGGAGCATTTACATCGGATTCACGATGTGTTTCATATGTACTCGCTAAGGAAATATCTTAGAGACGATTTGGCTCATTCTCACATTGCTTTGGAGGACATCGATCTCCAGCCTGATAGCTCCTACGAGGAGGGGCCGATTGCTATTGTGGACCGAAGTGAGCGAAAACTGCGGTCAAAGATAGTTCCATTAGTACGTGTTCAGTGGCGACATCATAATGTCGAGGAGTCCACATGGGAGCGCGAGGATGAAATGCGCGAACGTTATCCATAGTTGTTCTTACCAAGTACTTTCTAGTTCCCAATTTCGGGTCGAAATTCAGTTATTAGGGGGGAAGTATGTAATACCCCGTATTTTTGTGATATTTATTTATGGGATTAATTAAATTATATGTGTATTAATTGGAAATTAATACGGATAAAAATACTAGCGAGATGCGAGTTGGTATTTGATTATAATTTGCGTATATGATTATATATGAATATTGAAGTATGAAATTTGTCGTGAGACTGAAATACGGCAATTTGGAAATTTTGTTGAGACGCGTGTGACAGTCGCGTCATGGTATATAATGATGATAATTAAATAGTGAATTTTATTTCTATAAATCGTATGGTCATTTTGAGTGCGCCAACGCGTCCGGAAGGGTCGAAATAGTCAGAAAACACTAGCCGGGGGTTAAGTTTGGGTCCCGGGGCATTATTGGGCCATACCGGTAACTTATAAGGGCATTTTGGTAATTTCAGAAATTGGGTAATTAAAACCCACAAAAATTAGAGTTAAAAATCTGACTTAGTATTAACCCACTAAGCCATTTCCAACCCCAATTTAGGTAGTGGGCTACGGGAGAGGTTATAACTTGGCAAAACCAACCCCACCTCCATTAACACCTTGAGAAGAAAGCTTAGAGAGAGAGAGAGAGGAGGAATTCTGCAGAGGAGAGAGAGAACCATTCATCAGATTCGTCATCAAATCCAGAGTTACCCTTAAGGCAAGTGATTTAATTTCGTTTTTATAGAGAATGTTTCTTCCATGTGTAGAAATTGATAAAAATCTGATTGTTCTTGGGAGTTAATGAAAAACCCATTAAATTGGAAATAGAATCTTACATATTGATGAGGAATTGCATGTAGAATTATATGTAGGCGATTATTTTGATGTTAATAATATCTTGGATGAAACGAAAAAAAAACGGATTATAGTAGGTTCAATTATGATGTATAAATGTTAGGGTTCATGTTCATATAAATTGGGAATAAATAAAGAGATTTGAAGATTTGATGATATTTAAGATGAGTTAGCCCTATATAAACGTTTGATTATGACCTATGAGTGTTTAGTATGAATTATGGACCTTAAATGATGTTGGGTCGATTTTTATGTGAGATTAGGAGTGAAGAAAATTGGGAAAAACGAAATAAGGATTTCTGGGCTCGAAACTGGCCACTCGTTAGAAGACCTGCCCAGGTCGTTCGAACGAGCTCGTTCGAACGAGATTCTAACGAGTTGACCTTTGACTTCTAACGAGGGTGAAGTTCGTTCGATAATCTCGTTCGAATGAGATCTCGTTAGATAGCCCAGTTCGTTCGAACGAACTCTCGTTCGAACAACCTCGTTCGAACGAGACTTCGAACGAGTTGACAGTTTAGGCTTTTTAGCCTGTTTTGATCCCGAGTGCTCCGTAACCTTGTGTATAGGTAGAGATAGCTTTCCCTTGATGATTAATTGATATATTTGGGATGTTTGGGATATAATGAGGAGTCAAATCTAGAAGTGTAGTTTGAACCTAAAGGAAAATATGAGTAGGACGTGAGTGTCTATTACGTTGCGAGAACTATTGACGGCCTAATGTATTATATTAACCGGGAACATATAAATTGTGTAGTATTATATGTCGGTACGAGAATGAGAAGTGTACCACCAATAATATGGTGATTACTAAGATGTGTGAATACTTAGTATATGTATTGATTTTATGTGTATGACATACCTACCATACTTTCTATCACGGGAGGTTTCCGTTCGCTTAGGGCCTTCTAATCCTTGTGTTTCCCGGATTTAGATTGGTTACCTCGATGAACATAGGTCAGAGAAGGACTTATTGGGATGTTAATAAGTCTGCTGATCGTGGGAGCGCAGGTATGTGAGTGACCCATGTGATGTGACTGTGTTCGCCTCCATTATTTGTGATGTTGTTATTTGAGAACGATTCCTGAGAGATTCGGAATACGTGATCCTTATGTACGTGATGTACCGGGATAGATAGTAGAGTATGTGTGCACCGCAGCTTAGTCTCGGGGAGCTTGTATTGTATATTTATGATGTGAATAATATACACTTAATTAATGGGAATTTTCATGTTAATATTGGGAATAATATTATGGTAATGTTTTGAGAAAACATAACGGGTTAATTGATAGTGAATTATATTACTAATTGAGAATCCGAGTGTATGTAAAGCCATCTATTTAATTGATAATGTTAGAATGTAATATGGGAATCGAGTAGTAAGGGGTAGAACTTATTACAGTTTGGTTAGATATGGATGTCTTATAGATGGGTACGGTACGTTAGGAGTGCACATGTAGTCGAGAGGTGAGAATTCCATGTGAGTGCACGTCCTAACATGTATTTTTCATTTAATGTTTTTAATGTTATTAAAACACTTGCTGTTTTTAAAATGATTTCCACTTTCGGGCTCTGACCCATTTGCTTTCAAATCTATTTTTGTAAAAACCATTTTAGGTGCCCAGCCACAAGGACACCATGCTTAGGATTCTCATTCAGGTGACGAGCTGTAGCTGTTTGTGGAAGTTACAGGACTTTGCTTGTAGACGCTTCATCTATCTTGACTCGATATTCTTCAGTTATCAGTTGTAGGGCATGTTGCCCATTTCTTTTAGAGACATTTCATTTATTTCAGTTATTCAGACTTCTGGCATGTAATTATTCAGGATTCAGACTTGTCGTATTATTTTTCAGTTGTGGGATTGTTGTGAGGAGTTTTCCTCCGGATTTATATTTATGTTGTTGGTTATTCATTACTCCATTTTAGTGAATGGTTGTTATTCTTTCATTATTCTTTTACTGCATGTTAATCAGACTTAACTTAAAATTTGGCACTTACTTTTTAAATACTAGGTGGTTAGTAATTATTAAAATGTTTTCGACAGTGATGCTATTAACTGAACCAACTTGGCATTTTGAATTAATTTAATAAAGCAGTAGCTACCCGGTATTTAATTAGTCGGGGTGTCACAAACAGTGCACCCTTACCAGTAACGGGTGAAGGGGAAACTGTTATCCCTCTCAAGTATTACCATAATCAATAAATAAACCTTCCTATAGGGAAAATTAAAAATATCATCCTTCTTAAGGGAGACTCTCAAGACAACATTATCATAAATTCTATATTAATCATGAAATTCCTGCAAGTTATTGGCTGATGAAACTTGATATTTTCTAAAACTCTTAGACATGGTAGATGAGGAACATGGAGGAGATTATAGCTGAGGATAGTGGAAATGGAGAGAGGGTAAAAGAACTCAAGTTACCATGGCAACTGGTGAAAGTTCTAAGGTATAAGGGTGCGAAAACCCTTATACACTATAGAGAAGAGTCTTCTTATAGACGTTAAAATGCTTGGGAAAGCATATCACTCGTTCACACGTTATTATTTCCTTTAATGATTGTTGATACCAAATTTAATCTACTAACGTGGACCAATAATAACAAGACACGTGGCAATCTACATGGCACAATACCCCGAGGAACTACAATACCCCGAGGAACTACAACACCCCGAGGAACTACATCATCCCGAGATACTCTAAGCACTCCGAGGAACTCTTGATCAACGAGCAACTAAGGCGGTCCGAACTGCATCTCGGCCGTATCATTAATTACCAGACGGACAACTGTTCAACTATTCATTATATTCTTGACGCACACGCTGCATTAAATGTATTACCCTTTCACATGTATATCATTTAATGTATCGAACCTTTCATGTACAGCCTCAAGGCTATAAATACCTTGTATCTCCCTCATTCAAAGGGACCGGAATTTCTTGAGAGAACTTGTAATCAAGAATTCCACAAACACTCAGCAATAACATAACAGTGGACGTAGGCTTTATTCCTAGCCGAACCACTTTAAAAAATCTTTGTCTTATTTATTTATCTGTGATTGAATAATTAGAGCAATCTAGTTTTTTACATCAACAGATTGGCGCCGTCTGTGGGAACGTGTTACAAGCGTTGTTCTCCACCAAAAGCTAAGTTTTTATTTTCTCTACGTATAATCAATTACACATACATCTTTTGATTGAATCGTGATTTTTATGTTTATATACATAAATTAATTGTCCAATTTTTATCTGCAAAATATTGCATATCATGATTTTTAAATCATAACTGTTAGATTCATCCTTATTTAGAAATCTGAAAAATAGTAGATTTCATAAATCATAATTCTTTGCTTGATTCTCAAGTTTTAATTTTATATCATGGAATAAATATTTTAAATGATTACATATACCAATATATACGACGATGATGAGATCTAATCATTTTCATTGTTGATTTTGAAATAAATTTTGTAAGATATTTGATGTCTATTCATATTCCCATCATATTTTTAATAAAAGAATGGGAAAAGGTTAAAGACAATGAAAAGTCTTCTCATGGAAATCATGACCCAGATCTATTTTCTCTCTCTTCAAGTTTGAGTCTCTTTGCATTCACAAGTTTGAGTCTCTTTGCATTCACTTTTATGAATTATATACTTAATTTGGTTCATCTTCCATCTATGTCAATAAAGTCAAATTGATTGATTTTTTATTTGGTAATAATTTCGATCATTCACCATATTTTTATCTCTCCAAATTGGGAATAGGAAGGGATCAATATAAAAAAATAATTTTCTCTCACCTGAAAAATCATTACTCACCTCTTGTAAAAGAGGATCAATAAAACAATCATGACCATATCAAGACTTTGGGCACAAATTTGATATGTTGGCCCCTCGTTCATCACATCACAAGGTTTCTTTGAAGAAATTACACGATCTAGTGGGTTATATATTTATTCATTTAATTAACAGTCTCAAGGCTTAAATTTTACATTGAATGTTATTTTTGATCTAAAGATTCGAGATATTCTAGTCATCCAACCATATATTCTATAATTTGAGATATCCTTAAATGTTGGTCGGCAACATCCATGTCGTTTGTCGGCAGCAGTAGAATCTTGGGGTATTAAAAAATGCTAAACACCCCTGATATTTCTTTAAACACGAGTTCGGCTTGGGGACAAGCAGGGGGCTTAAGTTTTTTTTTTTTTTTTTAACTTATGATCACCCCAAAAATATTTTTAAAACCAAGTGAAAAATATTTTTAAACAGCAACTAATACCTGTTTAGTTGTTGGAGATTAAATACCTTTACGTCTTATTTATGGCGCATATCTAATAAAAATTTGTCCATCTCACACACGTGTGGCACAAAAATATTATTTCATATTTTGAAATTTTTATGCTGATACATATCATATATTGATTGGATGAGTAAATTATTCTCATGATTAATCAATTCAGCCTACACATATGGTAGAGCAAATTATTAATTTTTACAGGCACAAGATTCAATGCCGACGAATGCTGAAGCACAAATTATTCTATATCCGTACGGATTCATATTTTATATTTATCTCAGCATGGAGCTCGAAAAATTTCTTCTCTCTATATATATTCGGCTCCGAGGAAAAGCTACAACAGTTATTATATTTCACCCCCAACGGATAGTTGGTCGGGGTAATTCTTATTTATATTCAGGCCCAGATATCTGCTCCAGCACAAATGATTCTATATATCCATTGGGATTCATATTCTATATTCATCTCAACATGGAGCACGGCGAGATATTTATTATCATATTCATCTCTGAAGGGAACTATAACATTTATTATATTTCACCCCCAACGGATAGTTGGTCGGAGTAATTCTTATGTATATGCAGGCCCAGCAAAGTTCTCGGCCATATTCTTATGTTCTGGAAAATATTATTCTTATTCGGCATTCTGCAATTATGCCTCGACAAGATACTTATTCAGCTTTAAGGAGAATTACAACATTCGTTCGGATAATTCTTATTTATATTCAGTCCTGACAACGTTCTCGGCCATATTCTTATGTTCTGAAAGATCTTATTCTTGTTCGGCATTATATGATTCTACCTCGACTGATCGGCGAGGCATTTTATTATTTTTAATTATTCTTTATATCTATCCGGATGCATATTCTATTCTCATTTCAGCATGGAGCTCGACAAATATTTATAATCATATATTCATTTCCAGGGATATCTACAACATTTATATTATCTTATTCCCAACAATCTGTTGAGGACAACATTTATTATATCTTATTCAGCTCCAAGGATGTCTCCAGCATTTATTATATCTTATTCCCAACAATCTGTTGGTCATCGCCGAGGAGGTATCCTGCATTTATATTATCTTATTCCCAACAATCTGTTGGTCATTGCCGAGGAGGTATCCTGCATTTATTATATCTTATTCCCAACAATCTGTTGGTCATCGCCGAGGAGGTATCCTACATTTATTATATCTTATTGCCAACAATCTGCTGGTCATCGCCGAGGAGGTATCCTGCATTTATATTATATCTTATTCCCAACAATCTGTTGGTCATCGCCGAGGAGGTATCCTGCATTTCTATTATATCTTATTCCCAACAATCTGTTGGTCATCGCCGAGGAGGTCTCCAGCATTTATATTATCTTATTCCCAACAATCTGTTGGTCAGCTCCGAGGAAGTCTTCATCATTTATTATCAATTACCACCAACTCCGGTTGGTAGATAAAATCCAACTCCGGTTGGTAGACAAAATCCAACTCCGGTTGGTAGACAAAATCCAACTCCGGTTGGTAGATAAAATCCAACTCCGGTTGGTATTGGTCGATAAATCTCATTAAAAGTTCACATTCCACAGTTGGGGGCTTCTATTATAAATATATTTGTTCATTTGGTGGCACATTCTTATATCATCATGCAGTCGAGCATCAAATTCAACCCCGACTAATCACTTTCTCAGGAGGAATATTGAAGTTCAGGAGGTATATTGAAGTTCAGGAGGTATATTGAAGTTCAGGAGGAATATTGAAGTTCAGGAGGTATATCGAAATTCAAGAGGTGTATTCAGAACTATCAAGACATGATGAAAGAAAGCGAAAAGTATTCCACCGAGGAACTTTGTCAGACCAGAAATTAGAAGACAAATTGCCTATATGGAGACTATATGTAGATGGCTCATCTTGCACTACAGGCTGTGGGGCAGGGATCGTTTTGAACAGCCCAGACGAGGTCGACATGGAATACGCCCTACGTTTCTAATTCAAAGCTTCTAATAATGAGGTTGAGTATGAGGCCATGGTTGCAGGTCTTAATTTGTCAAATACTATGGAGGCACAACAGGTTATTGTCTTCAGTGATTCTCAATTGATCGTAAACCAAATGTTGAGAATATATGCATCCAAAGGAGAATTGATGATCAAGTATCAAGCAAAGGTGATGGAGTTGGTATCAGAGTTTGTTGCTGTTCAACTGGTAAGAATATCAAGAATGGAGAATGCGAGAGCATACGCCTTGGCCCGATTAGCATCAGCTACTCGTACCGAGCTGCGAAGAACGATACCAATTGAAGCATTAGAAAGTCGGAGCATAGATGAAGACCTGACGATGAATATTATTACCCTTGATTTAGGAACATCTTGGATGGATCCTATCAGAGCATATATTAAGGAGGAACAATTACCGGAGGATAAGCTCGCTGCTAAGGAACCAAAGTTTAAAGCTGCTCGGTATAATGGTATTCGGAAGATAAGCTCGCTGCCAAGAAATGGAAGTTTAAAGCTTCTCGACGAGGAATTATGGCAGGTTTGCAAAGATGTGTACATCCCTCCGAGGTGAATTGATTAAAGAGATCCATGAAGGATCCTGTGGAGCCCATGTAGCAGGTCGAATACTTTTGCAAAAGGTGATGACGCAGAGATACTACTGGCCGACGATGAGAGCTGATTGTATAGCTTATGCCAAGAAATGTGACAAGTGCCAACGCTTTTCCTCCATCAGAAGAACTTCACAAACATTATTGACATCCATCATTTATCCTTGGCCATTTTCTATGTGGGGATTGATTTTGTTGGACCATTGCCGACGACTCGAGGAAGATTCAAATACCTCGTCATCGCAGTAGATTATTTTACTTAGTGGATAGAAGCTGAGCCACTTATTGACATGACATACGAGAAGAAGAGCATCCAGCCCCGAGAAGAATCAAGCTACACAAGAGGAAATGAAGACCGAGCCAAAGAGAGATCTAGATCTCCTCGTCGGGCAGAAGAAAAACAATAAATGGAGAATGTGTGTTGATTTCACCGATCTCAACAAAACAGCGGATGCTACCTCGGGACACGAGCTGCTCATGGATACTTACTCCTCTGGCTACCACCAGATCAAAATGAAACCTGAAGACATGGAACGACATAACAGCGGCTGATGAACAAGGTTTTTGCCGAACAAATCAGTTGTAATATGGAAGTCTATGTCAACGATATGCTTAACCCGACGAAGTCCACATTTGGAGTACGAGAAGGAATGTTCCTCGGGTACATTATCAACCAGCGAGACGTTGAAGCGAATCCAGAAATGATCAAAGCTCTTTTAGAGTTGCGATCTCCAACGACGAAGGAAGAGGTGCAGAGATCAGATACCCAAAGTAGGAAAAATTGGCATGGGCATTCATTAATACAAGCTGTAGCAGAGTTTACTGATCCTAATACTCCCGAGAAACAAAAGTTGCTCGCTGATCAACCTGTGGATGTTCCAGGATGCAATGCAGAAATGTTTGGGAGGATTCCTAATACTCCCGAGAAACAAAAGTTGCTCGCTGATCAACCTGTGGATGTTACAGGATGCAATGCAGAAATGGTTGGGAGGATTCCTAATACTCCCGAGAAACAAAAGTTGTTCGCTGATCAACCTGTGGATGTTACAGGATCAACAAAAAGTGCTCTAAGGAGCCATGCTCTACGGAGCCATGCTCTACGGAGCCATGCTCTAAGGAGCCATGATCTACGGAGCCATGCTCTATGGAGCCATGCTCTACGGAGCCATGCTCTAAGGAGCCAAAAAGTGCTCTAAGGAGCCAACCTCCTTTGGTTAGGAGGACAGCTCTACGGAGCAAAAGTGCTATAAGTAGCCAACCTCCTTTGGTTAGGAGGACAGCTCTACGGAGCAAAAGTGCTATAAGTAGCCAACCTCCTTTGGTTAGGAGGACATGCTCTAAGGAGCCAAAAAATGCTCTAAGGAGCCAAAAGCTTTAAGGAGCCAAAAAGTGTACACCAGCATGATCAATTACGGTTGGTAAGATAAAAATATACTCTCATATTACAACTTATGTTGGTCGGGAGGTAAGATTATTACAAAAAGTTCTTTGAAGAACAAAATATTCCAAAATACACCAAGTATAGTTGGTCGGGGATAAAAACCCACTAACTGTAGTTGGTCAACGAGGAAAAATTATTGACCTTAGTTGGTCGGACACTTTTTATGAAAATATTTGAAAATTTACCAAGTATGGTTAGTCGAGGATAAACTCTCACTAACTATAATTGGTCGACAAACATTATTTATCCACCCTGGTTGGTTGGAAACAGTTTGAACATTTTTATACTCATTACTTTATTATTAAGTGATCGAGCAACGTTACTAATACTTTGTAAACTTTTTAAGCTGATGAACAACACAATATTGTTATCTTTTACATATGCACAGATGTAAAGTATTTTACAAGACAATAGCAATTAAGATTGCGAATAAAAATGAAAGTCTTTCATTAACATAAAAAACAAAATACATTGAGAATGAAAATGTATACTAACTATTACATTGAGATTCCTATTCTATTGGTTTCTTTTCCTTCTACTTTTGAAACAGGTTCCTCACCAGCAGGAGGATCATATAAAATATAAGAGAAGTTTATGAAGTTAAGACCTTTTAACATTCTGATATTCATCACAGATGATCTATCCAAGAAGCATTAGCTCATTCCCGAGAAACTCTTGCTCATTCCCGAGAAGCACTTGCTCGTTCCCGAGAACCTCTTATTCGTCCCCGAGCAGAGGTAGAAATCAAAATCAACATCAACAGCATTGAGATCTTTGCTACTACTATCTCAACCAATATTGAAGAAGAAGTTATATGAAAATGTTTCGAAGTCCACCAATAGCTCATAGGAGGCAGTAGGTCGGCTAGCAAACCAATCAACATACTTGAAGATTATGACAAGCTACAAACGGCATCATATGTCGTCCAAAAGATAATGCACTTTATGTTGAACAAATCAAGAAGGTAGATCAAGAATGTCACGAGCACCGAGCAACATTGCAGAATAAATACTCCATCCTTTCAAGTAACCCATCAAGCATGAAGCATTGGGGGCTTCTGTTGATACCAAATTTAATCTACTAACGTGGACCAATAATAACAAGACACGTGGCAATCTACATGGCACAATACCCCGAGGAACTACAATACCCCGAGGAACTACAACACCCCGAGGAACTACATCATCCCGAGATACTCTAAGCACTCCGAGGAACTCTTGATCAACGAGCAACTAAGGCGGTCCGAACTGCATCTCGGCCGTATCATTAATTACCAGACGGACAACTGTTCAACTATTCATTATATTCTTGACGTACACGCTGCATTAAATGTATTACCCTTTCACATGTATATCATTTAATGTATCGAACCTTTCATGTACAGCCTCAAGGCTATAAATACCTTGTATCTCCCTCATTCAAAGGGACCGGAATTTCTTGAGAGAACTTGTAATCAAGAATTCCACAAACACTCAGCAATAACATAACAGTGGACGTAGGCTTTATTCCTAGCCGAACCACTTTAAAAATCTTTGTCTTATTTATTTATCTGTGATTGAATAATTAGAGCAATCTAGTTTTTTACATCAACAATGATGGTAGTGGACACATAACCCAACATTTGAAATATGTGCACAAACCTGGCTATCTAGTAATGATCGCTTCACGCACCTTCAATAATTAAAACGTGTAAAAACAATGCCAAATTTCATATACACGTGGCAGATACATAAACCAAGGTGTTGGACAAACTGCTTAGGAGGCCTATCATATAGGAAACATAGTAAAGCAATGCCAATTAATGTGTTTGACCGATCTCCCCAACCTTGGGGGCAAATAAAGGTATAATATTGACCAAGGCCACGTGGCCCGAGCCACATGGTGGAGCACGTGAAATTTGTGAAAGGAGGGCACACAGATTGATGAACCTATGATGATTTAGATATGATCAAATCTATAAGATCATTATAGATAGAGATAAGTATGAATAAACCAACAAATGTGAGATCCTAAGTCTATAAACTGGGGCGATCTAGCCCACATTATAGGGTAATTGTAATTAGCATGCAATGTCCTAGACTTTCCACTAGCAACACTAGCACTCCAGTTATTACCATCCCTTTTTCTAATACAAAACTCTCCCCCTTTAACCCTATGCACATATGTAGATCTCACGACCGAACCACCTACATAGCTCTTTTTATCTAATTTATTCACTATTAATACGTTTTAGGGCAATAATGCATAAAGACTACGAAATAACTTATCGGTGTATGAGTGACCCATAGAGGGAATAATATCAAGTTTAACATGGTAGTGTGTTGGTAAAATTAAAGGCTAATGGATATTAAGTAATTACGACACCTCGCATATGTGGTTAGTCCCCGCCGCCAAACTACGTCGGGCGTTAGAATTAACATACCATTCTTAGCATGTGACAAAAATCTGAGACATTAAAAACATTTTCCACAAGATATAATTCAAAATTTAATCCAAAGAATATAAACATCCACACCAAAAATTCCATCACCATGCTAACTCCAAAATAAAATTCAATTATAAAAGATAGATTAATACTTAAATGAATAATTCAACTATAACTCCAACTTGAAACCCATAAACAACTGTGGAACCAAGTGACCCACAATATCCATAAACAATAGTCTCATAAATAACAGCGGAATGGAAAATCTAAACTAATACAACAATAAAATAGAACTCCAACAACACTTTCCAAATGTCGAATCCATTTTATGTATCATTCCAACAACTATACGAGTAATGTTAGTCAACGCAATAGGTCAAAGCCCACCGCATGAACATCGGCTACTCCTCCCAATTAGGATCCATGAATCGAGACATAAGCACCATATAAGACAAATATTATAATAAAGTATTTTAAATTAAAAATATATACTAAGATACGAGTAAAGTAAAACCGTACTAAGCCCCACCGAACTAAGCCACCCCAGTATTCAAGTTAAATTATGTTATTTTGATAGTGAATTTAATCTCTTAATTACTAATTGAATTAATGCACCAAATCTTATTAATACGATGCCATTATAACAAGTGTATCTTTCTATTAGTCATGGACATACTCCTGGCACGCTAACAATTACAATACATTATACCTATTTCCCTCATTATAGACATGTTTCCTAGTTTTGTTAGCACTACACAAATTCGTGAGGTTCCACCCATTACACATCACTATAACCAGTTTGCTAAATTTCGTTAGCCTTACAAATACCCATAACACTAAGACAAACCCACGCCACTATAACCAGTTAGCCGAATTATTGTTCGCTAAGTACATACTCAAGACACAAACTCATTTTAATACCCATTTATTATCTTAGGCATTATTTATAAATCTCAATTAATTTTTTTATTCCTAATTAATTCCACCCTTAATTAGGGTGTCATAACCTAAGCCACCCCTAGTCCCATACCTAGAGATCGCTAAGCCATAAGAATTACCTAATTTATCACCTGGAATGTATACCTACCAAAAATCACCACTTAGTCTTGCACCTAGACTAACACTACACCACAATGACTATTTTGCAACTAATAAAATATTTAATTTGTATGTGTTTATAACACTTACAAAATTAACAATTTCTTTTAACACCTTTAAAATTTGTGATTGTTCAAAATATTTTTTATATGTTGTTTTATTATACCAACCTAAATTTTAACTTAGACAGTAAAAATTTGAGGAAAATTGGCGCTATAAACTTCATTAAAATCAACTATATTCACAAAGTTGGCATTTTACAACAATTCCCCCTCGTGCATTTTTGATAAGATTTTCCTTTATAAGTCTACTTACCTTAGGTAAGTGCAAACTTTTTCCATCTCATGTTTGGACTAATAGATAAAACCTTGGTTACAGGCCCTCCTTAGATATTCCCCTGTAAATGAACAAAAATCTCAACGCCTATAATCCATATCTCAGTGTGGGAACAAACCAATGTTCTCTTCTAGGAATCATCGATGACCCTTTAAAGGTTAATTTCTTTACATACGAATCTAGACCATGTAAAAAATTTAAATTTTCTTTCGTTCATATCGCACGTGTCATATGATGATGCGACAAAGAAATATTGGATCTTAGTGTGGAACATTTTTAGTTACTTGGGAACATGTTGCCTAATCTTATGTAATTTTGTGTTGTTTACTAATTTATGTATAATTATTTGTTTATATATCGATAAATAATTTGAGGTGTCAATTCATTGTATGCATGGGGATAATTTGGTTACTTCAATGCAAAGGTTAAGATATGATCCCATTCATCTTAGTTATGTGTCTATTCTTGATCACATGAATAAAAACAAACGGAATGAAAGTATGCAATCATTTCATAGTGTACTATAATATAGCTAAGTTGGATATCTGGGTGATAATTTATTTTAGTGTTGAAATTGTTTGTTTGATTAACCATGTACAGTGTATCGGACCTTGAATGTTTTATATATGGATCCAAAATTTCAAAATTTATTTCACATTATTATGTCCGAATTTGAAATTCGTTGCCCTTTACAATATCTTTATTTTGTAGGTAGATCGCCCTCCACGTGTTATTTCTTAGAAGGGATTCACGAGAAACTAAAATCTACAAGTCAGGTTTTTAGTTACAATAGTTCAAAATGTTTTTGGCACGTCGAAATGTTTAAATTATGGGTATTCCTCAGATAATGAGGTCCTTTATTCTAAACCAATGCTTTCAGATCTCTATAAACTATAAAGGTACATTGGATTTGATTTTAGAGAGTGTATTGGTTTAAATATTCATTGAAAGTAACTAAACATTAAATTTATGTTGTTGCTAGGCTATATGCATCGAAATTTGTTTATATTGTTAAAAATAATTAAAAAAAGTCTTTGATATACTTTTCTTCCCAAAATTATGAATACACACTTTTACATTAGTAGATTTCATACTCTTATGGAATTAAAGTTTTTTACTATTTGTTTACTATTTTTTTCATTCAATACAAAGTTTTATCATACTTCATGTTCCATTCCTTTTCACCACTTCAAAGGCAGGGCTTAGACCAAGTATTCACTATTTACTAACTTCGCATTCTAGGTTTTATGACTTTAATGATTGCAATTGTTGATACTTGTTTCCGAATTTTTATTTCATCTTTCTATTTATCATGAGTGAGAGTGTAAAATATCTTTAATTATTTACTTTTATGTATGTGTCATTATTTGAAAATTATTTCTTCTCACACACTATTTTATTTAACTATTTAACATGCTCTTTATGTAACTTCAATGAGGTTGCGATTAATGAACTCACCTTGGGTGTGTAATTGTTTCTCTATTGTATGATGGAATAAACAGTTTTAACGGTTTGATTATTCCCAAAATTGTACCGAGGGTACTTGATGGGGTACATCACGCATGCACCATATTTGAAATATTTTGTGTGTAATTTACAGATTATTGCTGAGGTCAAACTTGTATTTAGACTTTTATGAAAACTTGGGGAGTGACACTCCAGGTTTAAATAATCATTTAAATTGATATTACTCACATTTAAAAATCTATCTAACCATGCAATCATTTATGCTATGTATTCCTATGTGGATTTAATCTCAACCTATGGTTTTTATATTTGTAAGCTAATTTATTATAAATATTCGCCTAGATTAATATTAGTTTTCAACTTTAAAAAACAAAAAATTATCTTTTTCACATTTTTTTGAAATAAATCATTCAAGTTTTAAATGACATTCTCTGTGGATTCAATACTTAAACTAGTTGATGTACATATAAAACATGTGTAGTGAAAGTTTAGGTTTTCCTTATTGAGGTGCAAAATGGACGAAAATCGACAAGTGTATTTACACGATGGTCAGTTTCCCCTTTGTCACGGAGAAACCCTGGTAAATGGTATAATAGGGTTTGTATAGTGGGTGAGATAAAATACTAGAAAACCTAGGAAAATGGAAGGTTCAAATCATTTTTATCATAACTTATATGATCTTAAGGTTGTAAATATTGCTTATTATATAAGCCGACTAGAAAGAAAAGGCAATCTGGTACCAAGGAAGGTTTGTAAGATCCTAAAATATCAACTCTAGACCACGGTTAGTAAGGGTTTAGTGGTTGTACTTGTTCTCACATCAATATCCTATTAAACTAAATAACTCGTTGTTATCTAACGACTATCACGAGAGTTACTTATAATTTGATGGCTAAAAGAAGTCTCTAATTAACCACTTAATGGCCATATAATAAATGAAAACCAATACCAGGATACAAGTTACTCTAATGGTCACAAACGTTGTGTACTAAGGAAGCCACATGAATCTATGTTTGTAATAGAAATAATGTTTAAATAGTATAATTGATTAAAACTGTCGATGCTTCTCTACTCATAGAAATCTAAAGGTCAAATATAGGGATAGGGAATCCTAAAGATCTTATAATGTCATACCCTCGTGTAAACCATAAACATATCCTAATATCACCTCTTGGATGCCTTTAGGGCCATGGTCCTTTCCCCCAAACACATGCAGCCTATTACCACCACATTAATTGGATTCAATGCAAAAATGACATATTACTTGGGGCATACCCCTACTCCCCCACCATTGGATCCAAAGATTGTTGAAAAACCATATGGAACAAATTCATAGTGGTGAACCTCCCTTCATCTTACAAAGTGATCTTGGACAGACCATCGCTCAATGACTTCGATAATTTTTTTCTCAACATGAAGGTTGATAATGAGGTTCCTAACCCCTGTGTGAGTGGGAGACGTGTTTGGGGACAAAAAGAAAGATGGGGAGTGATATAACAATTCATTGTAAGAAAATAAAGTGTCACCAGAGACCACCCACAACGTGCCTGAGTCCTAAAAAGTTCATAGAGGGATAGAAGAACCCATTAAAGGTCTTGACTCCTCCACCAGAGATGTCTTAGATCCCATTGGGGAGCCTAGGCATGAAATTGATGAATATGGATACCTTAGATCCACAATATTAAGACAAGGATAAAAAAGGTGAGCAAATTAAAGATTTGATGATGATGATGATATGCATTGATGAGGAGGATTCCACCAAATAAGTGCAAATTGGAGCTGACCTAAGCTACTCCTTTTGAGAAAAGCTAACCCATCCTAAAAGAAAATAAGAATGTTTTGTCTTAAAGCTATTTAGACATGATCGAAGTGGATCTTGAGGTCATGGTACACCACCTCAGCATGGGCCCAAACCACATTCTTGTCCTCTATAAAAAAGAGGTGCTTCGGACCATAGAGGAATAATATTGTTAATAAGGATATTGATAAATTCTATATGAATAATTTCATTTGAGTGGTCAAATGCCTATAGAGGATTTATAACGAGGTACTTGGTAATAAAAAAAATGGAGGATATTTGTTGACTTCACTGACCTCAACAAGACATTCCTTAAGGACTTTTATACTTGACCTCAAATTGAGACATTGGTGGATTCAATAATAGGTCATGAGATCCCTCATTCATCGACACCTATTATGGGTACAACTAGATAAAGATGGATCCTTCCAATGAGGAAATGACCTCAATCATTACATACAAAGGTATATATATACTATTACATATTAATCCCTTTCGAACAAAAGAATGGAGATGTAACCTATCATAAAAGGAAAACTCCATTTTAAAGGCCTTATTGGCATGACTATGGAGGTCTATGTTGATGACCTGTTGGAAAAAAACATGGAGGCTCATAATCACCTGAATAACGTTAAGGAAAAATTTTCTATCCTAAAAAGAACCAAATGCACCTCAACTCAAAGAAATGTGTTTATGGCATAATAGAGACAAGTTCAGGGTATTCACGATCACAGGTGGAGCATAAAAGCCAATCCAGAGAAGATTCAAGAAATATTGGACATGAAGTTCCAAGAAAAGTCAAAGAGGTCCAAAGTCTATCTATTAGAGTTGCTGACCTCAACCATTTTGCACCAAATTCCATTAATACGTGCCATAGATTCTTCAAAATACTTAAAAAAGGCTTTAAAATGGACTTCTGAGGATGAAGAAGCTTTCTAGAGCCTGAAGAAGTAATTGGGGTCCTACCTATGTTGTTTTAAACCATAACATTAGATTATCTGTACTTGTACATTGTTGCTTCACCAACCATTATCAGCTAAATGCCAATATGATAGGAATTTGGGATGTAATACCATGTCTATTGTTTCAACCAAACTCTATAAATGGCCGAGAGAAAGTACACAAGGATAGAAATCTTGACTTCGACCTTATCACTTTATTTAGGCACTTGATGACCTACTTATACTCCCACACCATTGTGTTTATGATCTATAAACACCATAAACATATCCTCCACAAGCCTGACATGTTAGGAAGGTTTTTCAATTGGTTTATGGAATTGAGGGAGTTTGGAGTCAAGTATTAACGTAAAGGGTCAGGCCCATGCTAGATTTATTAAGGAGTTCAAAATTCTAGAAGAGGTGTAGAAAAATTCCAAGCGATACGAAGTTGAAGAAGATAAGGAAAAATAACTTAAGAATCCCCGATTTAAAGACATAAACCCTAACTATCTAACATGACTCTTACATATGAATGTCTCTTCTAATAACTCAAGCAGTGGAGCCAAAATTTATTTAATAATCCCGAAAGGATGTAATATCTCATATTCTATCAATTTAAAGTTCAAAGACTATAATAAGGAGGGATATTATGGAACCTAACAGAAGGCTTCGGCTTATCCATTCATTTAAAAAAAGAATATGCAGATTCCATTACTGACTCTTAGCTATTGGTCAATAAGGTTACTGAGGTCTATGAGTCCATAAGTGACATAATGAAATGGTACTTAGAAATACTGAAGCACTTCATCTATAAAATTACCAAATTTTGCACCCAAAGGGTCGCCCAAGCAATAAATTCAGAGGTTGACCATCATTCACGGATGGACTTATCCGATGAGGTGTATATAGAGGTCCTAATTGTCACATTGGACCATCTAAGAATTACCCAACTTTAGATAAACATTATAAATGTAAATCAAAGCTCAGACTAGACCATTATGATTAAACCCTACCTCACAGATGGATTCTTACCTAAGTAAAAGCTTTAGGCCAGATGGATAAAGTCTCTAGATTCTAGATACTACATGAAGAATTATTATTGTTCAATAATGGGTACTAATCACAACTTTAGTGGTGCCTTATCCCATCAAAGGGCGGTTATGTCCTTAGAGACCTCCCCAAAGTTATCTGTGGTTCCAATAGAGGCCCAAAGACCTTGGTTCATAAGGACCCGAAGTAAGGGTATTGTTTCACAAAATTTGGAAAAAGCTAAAGAACTGGTCCACCATTGTGTAAGGGGGGTTCACTTTCTTTCCTACAACCAACAAAGAATATGAACCAATTGCTAAGTCCATGGCCCTTTTCTTAATAGGGAGTGGATTTAGTAGGTCCCTTGCCACTCAATAGAGGAAAAACCAAGTTTTGTATTGAATCCACTGAATAATTTACCACGTGGGATCAGATTAGGCCCTTATCCAATGCCATAGAGAAGAAAACAACTAATTTGATTTGGAAGAATATCATTTGCAAGGTTGGTTTCCTTGAGTCCTTGACCTGTGACAAAGGCAAGTAGTTTGACAACCTGTCCTTCAAAGAACTCTGCTCAAACTATGGAAAAAGTAACCATTACTCATCTTCATACCACCATCATGCCAATGGACAATTTTATGTTACTAATAGAACCACCTACATATCCCAATAATGAGGTTTGAGAAAGCCAAGAGGTTATGGGATAGGGAATTACCAAGCATACTATGTGCCTATTAGACCAAAGTAAGAGGTTCGATGGGAGAAACTTCTTTTTCCCCAAACTTTGAAACTAAAGCGGTTATCCAAACATAGGTTGAAGTTACTACATAAAGAATAAGTTAGTTTATACTAGGGTGTAATGGAGAAGGTCTCAAGAGGTCTCTATACAAATTAAAAGAAAATAGAGAAGTTGTACTGATATGAATAACTACATATAAGTAGAGGACAACCTCTTAATTTAACAAAAAGGTCCGCCACGTAGAATTTAAGGTGGTGGATTTGGTATTTGGAGAGGTAACCCTTGTAACTATAAATTCTAATGAAGTAAAGTTGGGCCCTAAATGGGAAGGTCCATATGTGGTGGTCTGAATTGTATGGTTGGGAATCTATTACCTCAAAGACAAGGATGGATTAAAAGAAAGCACTAGAAATTACGTATTTTATTACTCTAATGAAATGCGAAGAACTCATTTTCTACATATTATATCTCCAATGCAATGTTCGAAGATGAATTGCAAGGCTTTAATGATTAACTTTGAGTTAAACCTAAGGTCGAAGTACCCACTATGACTTGTAAGTCTTTACTCCTTTGCTTCGGGTTTAATTTAAGGTCTAAGTACCCACACTGAGTTGATAAACTTCAATACCTAGATCTAAAGTAATTGTTGAGGTCTAAGAGACATCAGAAAAAAGTCTCATGGAGTTCCAAGGATTCAATCCTTAACTCTCAAAGACTCCAAGGTCTTAAAAGAACCAGCAAGAGTTTCAAGTACTTCATCCTTGGCTCAGATTAATAGTCTAAGGTAGAAGGGCCTAAAAAGAACTACCAAGGCTTTTATACTTGATTGACTAAGGTCTAAAGACCCATGGAAGTCAAATCAGAGGGCCCTCCTTGAACAAAAAATGTTTTGAAAACACAGAATTTTACGAGGAGATAACTTCAACAATTATCTTTTTTAGATTCCATTTTTCAAAAAACCCAATTGAAAAATGTCAGAAGTCTCCTTAAAAAATGGTTGAAAATTCGAGACTTAAGAAAAGATTTTATTTTCAAAACTGATTGAGGGGTTAAGTATTTATATGCAAAATATTTTCCAAAAATACAATTTTACCAAAGTGTAAGTTCCTAAGGCATAGATTAATATGTTTTAAGACCCATAGTGGAATCTTAGTGTCGTGACACAAAGCATTCATCCTAATGACCATATTGGGGTTTTATTCCTAAAATAATGTATGAAGTTTTCTTTTATATAAAGGTGTGTTAGTTGATTTTTAGATAATAATCATGGTTACGAGAATGGATTATATTTGGGTCAAACATATTATAAACATGTTAGTCAATAGAGCTCAATAGGAATTTCGATGATTCGAATTTGGAATGATCACTAGGAGATTGAAATTTCGGTTCTAACACCATTGAAATATGCACAGCCTAGATAAGGAGTTGACATCCTATCAGAACAGTTTCAATGCAATCCTAGTGGAGTATCTTAAACTAAAATAACCTATATGATGGTCAGATAATTTATATGATAGCTCGATAGATAATTATGATTAGTACATTGCAAGAATGTATTCAACAAGACCACCGATGATATTTGAGTTTGAAGGTTATCTTAATTAGACCAAGGTAATCCCACACCATTTACAAAGGGTTCATAGATTTTTAATCCATAGAATTATAAGAATTGGAATGCCTACGCAAATGTCTCTTTAATTGCCATGGGTGAGATATAATATTATATTGAATCAAATAATGCCCACATATTGGGTGGAAATTGCAAGCTAGGTTGAATGAACACGCCATAGAAAATAATGATACTTTGATTAAGGATATTAGGGAGAGAGAGTAGATGTTTAGCGAGAAGCTAGAATATGTGGAGAAAGAGAGAGGTAGCCTTCGTGGTTTGATGGAGGCGTTGATAAAGAAGGATCTAGAGTTTGAGGAGTCTAGGCATGTACTTGAGTCTAGGATTTGTGAGTTGGAAGAGATATTGAGAGACTCGAGTAAGGTTAAGTTTGACTTGGAATCTAGATAAAAAAAGTTTGATAAGATGTTAGGAACCATCCAAGTCAAAAGTGATAGGTGTGGTATAGGCTACGACGATAGTGTTCCCATTCCCAAAGACAATACCAACCATGTGAGAGAGCCCACTAGGAACATGAGGAGAAGTAGACATTTTGGTAATCATTCCCGTCGTCTTTACACTTGTTCTCATTGCGGTACGAAAGGTCACCTTAGACGTTTATTCTATGACCTTAGGAATGCTCGTAGGAAGATTAGGAATAAAGTCATTTCGGTTACCAAAACCCCCACACGTCATGTCACATATACTTGGGTTCAAAAATCGGATTTAGTGGCTTTAGGATTAAAACTTTATGGTTCTTATTTGGTTGCACTTGATTCTTCCCATGCTAGATCTAAAGGATGTTTGTGTTACCATGTTTGTCATACGCTCGTCTTTGCATCATGTTTTATATCCTTATAGTGTTATAACATGTGTATCATTTTTTATTTTTATTTTTTTTCATTTATTGAGTCTTATTTGAAAAATACAAAAAGATTTTGTTTTGGAGAAAACTTTTGAGGAAATACAAAAAGTTTTTTAGTTTATTATATGTTGAAAAATTGAAAAAGCTTTGGCATTTTTTGAGTCAAAATATGTTGAAAAACTAAAAAGATTTTTGGTTTTTGTTTTTGAGTTTACATGACTGATGTGGCATATTGGTGTGTGTGGACCCCCTTCATTTCATTATTCATGTGTCTAGGACATTTGGTCATAATTATTGATGCTTAGACTGATCTTAAACATTGTATTATGGGGTTGTTTCTAAGTTGATATGAATTTTAATTCGACTTTGTATATATGCCATCTTTGCACACATGCATGAGTTTATATGGATGTTTGACATCTCTTGTATATTTGATTTTGGTGAGAAGTTCTTATATCAATTTTGTAATCTATGCGTAAGTAGACATAAGGATGAGGTGTGCATGTAAGAACCGTTTACCATGAGGATATGTAATTAAAAAATGATGAGTGTTAACGAGAAAGGGATGCAAGAGTGCAAAATTAACTTGTTGTTAAAGTCACCGTTTAAAAGAGCCCAAAAGAAAATCAAGGCAATAAAAAGAAACAAATGCCAAAATAGGGCCAATAGGATTTTCTCTATGTTGATAATGATAAAAATCTCAAAAGAGCTTAAAAAGTATATATATATATGAGGGAGTTTGGTTGGAGAAAATTTAAATGGGTTTGCACCATGAATCCTAATGTTGAAAGATCGTGTCATGATGTTATTGTTCAAAGAATCGGTAATATTTCAGATTTGTGTCCATGTTTGATTATTTAGTTCATTTAGCTCACACTTTAATTGTCACATATGGCTAATATAAAGTTGGATGATCTATAGCTATCAATTAGAGTTTCTTGATCATTTTGGTGTGTTGGAATTGTGATTCATTTATTGTAGTTCACGCTCATACATTCCATGTTTATATTTGAGCACATCGATAATATGTTAGCATGTAACTCACATTTGTTTGTTTTGTGTTTTCTTAGTTTAAGCTACTATTTTAGTACTATTTTGCAGTTTTGAGCCCCTTCCAGTTAGTTTTTTGTCGAAATTTTTTCACAGGGCAAAACTATTTGGTTTTTTTCACATACTGTGGTAGTTTGCCTTTCTTGTTTGAGAGAGAAGTCAGTGTCGCGAGAACTCTTTTATCAGGATATGCCTCTGTCATTCGAGCGGTAGAGCTGCATCGTTCGAGTGATCATTGTGGTTTTCTTATATCCTTTTGTTTCAGTAATTTTCTTCATATGTTCATATTTTTGGTACTACTGGTTGGATCTTGACAGTGTGTTTATGCAGTTTCATAATAATCACATATTTATTGCATTGAATTCATTTAATCAGAACTACTTAATTTGATTGATTCATTTGTGTGATTATTGTTTGCATGATTATCAAGATATATTTCATTATTTTATTTGATCCTAGATATATTGATCTTTTCACTGGGTTGTCAATTCGAGACAAAAAGGGGAAGGGATGTCTGTGATTTAGGGGGAGATTTTTGTCAAGCATTGTGTTTGGTTGTTTAACTCATTTGTATCTTCATTTGTATCTTGTTTATATGCATATTTGATATCCGAATTTAAATGTTGATTTTTGTTTCAAATTGGTATCAAAATATTTTGTTCACATATTTCACTATGATTTATATCATTTGTTCCTCCGCACTTCACTGGGTATTTGTCTGTCTCATGTGTGTAGGTATGCTTAAAGAGATTGGAATATTTCAAGTCTACATCACATTCAGACATTCAGAGAGTTCATGCTTGTCGAACCATATTGTACTAGTCTTGTCTTTTAATTTTTGATTTTGGATTTATGATATGGGATTTAGGTGCCATACGGCTTTACGTCCCGTCTTAGGCATTTCAGTCTTTATTTTGTCTTGGAATAGTCAAAGGGGAGATTTGTAAGGACTTGCACTCATTGTTTCTTCGTTGGTATCTTGTTTACATGCATATTTGATATCCGGATTTAAATGTTGATTTTTGTTTCAAATTGGTATCAAAATATTTTTTTGCATATTTAACTATGATTTATATCATTTGTTCCTACACTTCACTGAGTATTTGTTTGTCTCATGTGTGTAGGTATGCTTAAAGATATTGGAAGATTTCAAGTCTACGTCACGTTCAGACATTCAGAGATAGTTCATATTTGCCGAACCATATTGTACTAGTCTTATCCTGTAATTTTTTATTTTGGGTTTATGGGATGGGATTTAGGCATCATATGGCATGACGGCCCGACTTAGGCATTTCACTGTTGGTTTTGTCCCAGAACAGTCAAGGGGGGAGATTTGTAAGGACAAAATTTCCAATTGAGTCCATTGTATAGTTTTGACTTATTCTCGGAACAAAACATTATTGAGTCATATGTCATGTTTTTATTGTCACGATCCCACACAGACTATGACGTGTTGAAGATGTTGTGACAAAGCTTGAAGGAATTAATTATGATGAAGTGAAATTGGTGCAAGTTTATTTGTCTTCACAGTTCCATTGCATTCCGAGATCACTCAAGTTTGAATGCGTAATTTTAATAGGACTCAAAATTTAATTTAAAATGATTAAGGGTGTTATTTTTATTATATAAATGTTTTATAATGTTTTTAAGTGTTCAAAATGGTTTACACCTCATTTAAATTTGATAAGGATGGATTAGATATGGTGTTTATTGGAACTCTAATTTACGCATTGCTCAAACGACTTCAAAAGTCATTCGAGCGAGATGCACTGTCATTCGAATGGCATGTCATCTCCTTTGAGTGACAACTTTATCTATTCAAGTGAGCCACCGCCTTAAGAAAAATATATATATTCATGTTTTCTTCAAATTTTGTAAGTGTGCATTATGGAAAAATAGTTTACAAACCAGTACGTTTCTTCACACAAGTTTTCTAAGGTTTTCCAAAGTAAACACATCCTTTGAGTTTCAAAGATTCAAGTTATCATTAATATATCCTATAGTGATATTTGTGGAACCAAGAAGAGTTTTTATACACTTTAACAATGATGGTTTTATGGTGAAGGTTTGGTGGAGTCTGATTTCAACATCGTAGACACTACAAGCCATATCGGTGGACACCGAGAGATAAGTGGACACATGTGTTTTGGATAGGTATCATGGAATAAGGAATTTCTATGTGGGAACTGTGAGAGGAGTGGTTGAAGATAAGAATAATGTCAAGTCTCATGGGGATCAAGTCATTGATTAAGACATGCGTCTATTTTTTATAAATCCACGTTCATAGTGATTGTCTGTCTTGGGCCGTCCGAGGTATTTTCCCTTAGTGGTTTCCTCGTACATCCTGCGTTGTGAGTATTCTTTTCTTTGCTTGTTTTTACTTGCTTTAATCAATACATGGATGTTTAGGATTAATCAAGATAAAATTTGGTTAAGTTAAAATTTGTTCAGAACTTGGTGCAAATTAAAAATTGGAAAAAGGTTCTTCATAAAAATCGAAATTTGTTTTGTCATCCTTAAAATACTTTTCGCTTAAGAGATTAAAAGGGACCATCACGTTCAAATGACATGTCTATCTCGTTCAAAAACTGGCTTATCGCGCCCTTCGCGTAACCCAGAACTATAATGCAGTGGGACCTCATCCGAAGGTCACTTGAAGCTCGCTTCAAATGACACATATATCTTGTTAAAATGACCTTACTATTGTTCTAGCCCTCCAAATTCAAATTTCTTTATTTCCATCAATTTAACCAACAATTTTAATACAATTATCATCAACCCCGCCTCAATATAACTTACACAAAAATTTAAATGAAATATTAGAGAAGGATATTACAAACTTCCCTCCTTGAGGAATTTCGTCCCCGAAATTCTCGATCCGTTAATCCTTAAGCTTATAGGGTTTACCAACTTTTATTTTATTCCATAGAAATTATCCAAGACAAAATCATCGAAGTTATCAATACTATAGTCACATTATGCGCCTCCATACGGGGTCTATAACCAAATAATCAACACGCAACATGTTCTAATTCTCACTATCTCGCTAACAATAAACGTCGTATAATCAACTCCAAGTCTCCACTCACTTGATGATCATGTTAAAACAATTTCTCGTACTACCCATGCTAATACTCAAGTCATGTCAGAGCCTACACGAGAAATCCTCTTTATCGATAAACACTCACCTAATGTAAACCGCGATATAACCAATCACTCTATTCATCACCAACTCGATTCCATTTTGGACTGCACATCCTTCATCCCTAAAATCTTCAGGCTATCCTAACTACACAACTCGCATGAGGTTGCCAATAATCGTACTATGCTAATTTCTTATTCAAAGAATCCATATTCTTACCAAGTCATCATCGTTCATTCGGCTTACACCTTCCATTGTGTCACTCTGATGAACCTAGTACTACCCTAGGTGTCTCACCTTTGAGCACTAGCTAGAGCCTCGCTTTAATCCACTCACCATGGCAATCACACTATATGCTAAGTTTTCCTCAATTTCTAATAGTATACCACATCCTCAAGTCATCATTCTGTCGTTAGCAATCACATTCACTGACTTCCTTATCGTCCAGTAAAAAATGTCACTATTCCTAAGAAAGATCAATACTATGAGGAAACTGTGTGGCCAAAAGCACAACCACCCGCATACAGAACTTTGTGCAATGGAAGAATACCTTACATGGGACATACCCAGTTATCGAGCTTCATTGACCATACTCGATCCACTGCGCTCTACCAGGACCAACCACATCGTACCATGACATGACATTAATTCGAGTCACAACATATGTGAGAGTAACAATCCTCGATTATCGAAATAGAAAGAGACACACAAGAGTCAAAATGAACAAGAAACTATCCCAAGAAATTCTGCCCATAGAGTCCAACTATTATTTACAAAATCAAACCTATGCCATATGCCTAAAGTCATGTCACTTATTCCCAAAGTACTCACTGATCACTATTACTATCCAAATACCATTGATTGGGTCACTCGCCGTGATGAGTCGAATCACAACAATTCATTCTTGTAACAGGAAATCAATATATGAATTATTAGTCCTCTAGGAAGTCAATGCCCGACTTCCCTCATTGTTAGTAAGTCCCTACGCTTCACATCCTTGGCACACATGAACCATTTTGATTGGGAGATGCCTCACACCCTTATCTACACTGACTTTGTCCCTTTACTGGTGATGACATCACCAACCAACTACACCTAGGTTATTGTCCACCTTATCATATCATGATAAAAATCCCAAATTACCTCAGGCGGTACTTCATTCAAGAGATACATCCACCTTATTGTATTCTTTAACTATACGAGGTTGTCACTAAGCTTACTTTTAGGCTCTACCTAAACTGGACTCACGTGACGACCACATCCGCCAAGATTGGCATTCTAAGGGTAGTAAATATCACACATGGATACATATTCTAATCCATATTAGCTTGTCAAGACATGCCAAGAACTAGTCCTTACCTTACCAAGGCTACGTTATCATAAACGCCGACAGTATAATCATATTTTGATGTTTCCCCACCTCGGTTGCCATCTTCAAGTCTCCAAATGGTGTCATCACCCAAAGTCTCAAATATATTTTGTAGTACATCTCGAAATTGAATATTACAAAACCAATACCAGTCATTCCATGACATCTGAGTGGCATTCCTATAATAACACACGATATCACCCTACCTTAATGATCACACTACCCATCTATGTCGATTTGGGAAGCCACACCCGACATGCACTCTATACGACCAGTAATCTCGGATCTTAACCTAAACCTGAACACAATCATTACTATGCTGCTAATTCTCCTTCATATTGGACTTAAGTGGTCTTATAAGGACACTAATCACATTTTGTGTAACCGTGCTCAAGACCCGACAAGATTTTATCATCCATACTTTATCATTGTAGGTGTGCTCCACAGAATTTTTATTGCCCACATCACGATCATTTGTTTCTCGTAAAAACACTAGTCTACGAGCTTCTACCTATTGTTCACCTTAACCATTAAACTCCTCAGGGCATCACAACATTTGATCTCTATCCCTAATGTCACTACACACAATTTGTCCTACGGACATTCTAGTATACCTTTAAACTACACTCACACTAAGATTATCTCGCACCTAACCATCACTTTGGCGGCTAAAATGACTCTCTACACTTGGATACTAATCTCATCTTTCTTCCAAATGTTTGCAAACATAATTCACATACCAACCCACAACTAATGCTACTAAGGATTATGGAAGGATACAAGTCATCGCGTACAACCTATAAACCTTAAGGTCTTCCCCATCTAATCCTGAATGAATGATCATCCACAACAACTAAATTATGCTACTATGTAAACATCACACCATGTGCTAATATACAAGTTAACATTATTATATAGATCTTGGTAGGATATGGACATTGGGTATTCCCTATAGATACGAAGGCCTACACCATAAACGTCACTAGGGATCCTATTACTCAATGCTACATTATAATCAAGATACATTAAACCTAAGTCCTTAACTAAGGGACCTAATAATTCTCACCATAAAATTAATACTTATAAATTCCACTCAGTTATCTAACATCCTTATATGAAATATACAACCTTTACAATTAGGACGTAATGAAGACTACTCAATAATGCCACTACCAATGCTACTCTCCTCATCAAAATCACCACATAATACATCTCAAGCAAAGGATCATGATTTTGTTGAGAACACACTATATGGTTGACATACTTGAGTCTGTGCTATATAGGAGTTCCAACTAGTTTGGATATTAAGACAAAATAGGATTATATTTTCTTAGAGTTTCTCTCTCTCAAATAATGCAAGCTACGATATGAAGAATCATCCCAACAACCTCATATGATCTTCAAAGGGAAGTATTACTCTCAAGAACCCATACAATTAGGACACAATCACTTCATATATGTGTTATTACGTGTGCACAAGGGTCATATAAGATTTAGGAATTTTTCCAACATTTTTAAATCACTCATAATATTTTTTAAACATTTAAAATGATTTTTCAAATTAATTAAAATGTGATTCTAAATGTCTGGGGTTTGAAATATAAATATTATTTTTCCTAAAAAAAGGTTCATGGTAGAATTAAAAAGCGCTAGGGAATTCTGGGGATACATTTCTTATTTGTTAAACATAAAAAACATGCGTTTTCTATTTGATCATAGCCATACATGTGACTACTTTATATGGGTGGGATTTGTGTTTTCACTATGTCTAACATGTAAACGTTAATCATATCCCTTGATTCAAATGTTATCTATGGTCTGTACGTGTTTTTACCAATCCCTATGTTACCTAAACCAACCAATCATCGACCATTTAATCACCACTTTTTTTTATCCCTTAGATTGAGACTCAACCGGTCAAATTAATCTCAATCGTATATTTGGATCAATCTTCTGGATCCTTCTCTTGTTCAATATAAAAGGATACCTTGGGTTTACATCTCAGAAGTTTTGCAACTTGTCTCATTTGAGAGAAAAACCAGAGAGAAAAAAAATAGAGAGAAAAAGAGAGAGAGAAAGAGAGAGAAAAAGAGAGAAAAAAGAAAGGAGAGAAAACCAGTTAGTTTAAGAGTTAGACCAAATGTTTTCCTCCATACACAACCCTAAACACCTTCCTTTTCCAAAAATCTAGAGTTTTTGTGAGGGTTTGTTCGTGTTGAAGTTACTGTTCAACCCAGATCTCTCTTAGGAAACCGTTCTCCTAGTAAATCTCATATATTCTACATAGAACTTATGATATTTACCGTGAGGAACATTTTTCACTAATATCTTAGGGTTTTTATTTTTTCTCTAGTGGATATTTTGTTTTAAAATCTAATTTTTCAAGCTCCGCTCTCTGATATTCAAGTTTTTTTGAAAAAGAGACTTCGATTTTCAAAGTTCTTTCAAATCTGAATGTTTTATGTTTCACTAGTTATATTTCACATTTTGTTAAATAAAGTTCTAAATAAATAAGGGTTGAAACATTTCAGAACTTATTGTTTTAAAAGACTATTTTCAGATCTGATCTTAAAAGAAGTATGGTTTTAAAAAATAATTGGAAATAGTCCTGCATGTTATATAGATTGATTTGTAAATTTAGATTACTTGTTGTATAACTATTTTGAGAGGAGTGAGTTGCATTTATACATTTAGTGCACGTCACAAACACAAACACAATCACTCTCACACGAACACTTAGACTTAGTGGTTCTTTTGAGAGATCTTGTGTTGTTTGAGCCGCTGGAATCAGAGAGCAAGGACAAAGCAAGGAAGTTGTTGGAGGGAGATCAAAGCTTCTTCAGAGACCTTTGAGGGTGGAGTAACTCGTGTAGATATAAATCTCTTAACTTAGTTTAGGTACTTGATTTGCGTGCTTAGTGATGTAACTTGTATATTGTGATTGTTTTAGTGTAATTTTATTTTGTGGCGTAGAGGTCACTCTATAGGTTTCCCCTAATTTTGGATTTTACCACGTTAAAATCTGGTGTTAATTTAGTTCATTGTTCTTAACTGCTTATGATTGGTTTCCTACTAAAGACATAGGATAAGTTGTTTTTATTTTAAAAACCTAAGGTAACCAACTACTAGATTTGACATCCATACTCAAGCTGTTTATACATATATTGTGTGATTTTTTTTCAAAACATTTCCAATCAACGAGTTTATTCCGAGTTTTCTTGAAATTTAACATTTTGTTAATATCTTAGTAAATAAATAGTTTTGTATACTATTTTCAAGTGGTATTAGAGCGGGTTTATCAAAATTTATTTTGATCCTGAACTCTAGAAATTGTTTTCAAAATCTTTTCTGATATGGATGAAAGGTTTGAGAAGTTAGGTAATATCTCACATCCGCCTCTCTTTGATGGACACAACTTTCCATACTAGAAAGTATGGATGGTCGCGTTCATTCAAATAACTCTTGGTGATGGCGTTTGGGAAATGATTGAAAATGGTTACACACGTCCTACTAAGCCTTTGTCTGAAACCAATCCCATAAGAGTTAAGAAAACTCTTAGAGAATTCAATAAAGGTTAGAAAAAGTTTTCTCTAGATAATAGTAAGCCCAAGAATGCCATCTTTATGTCCATTAATGAGCATGCATTTAAAAGAATATCTATCCGCTCTACTTCTAAAGAGGCCTAGGACACTCTAGTCATCGCACATGAGGGTGATGAACGTGTTAAGTTTAGAAAATCCAAATGCTAGTTCAACAATATAATACACTGATTATGGAAGATAATGAATCGTTTTATGATTTCAACATATGGCTAACTAATATCTTCACTAAACTGCATGGTAATGGAATATCCTATAGTAGAAAAGAAATTGTCCAAAATATTCTAAGGTCTCTGCTTGCTAAATTTGACAATAAATGATATGATATAGAAGAAATGGATGACCCAAACCTGACCCCTTGATTGCTAAATAGCAAATTAAGAACTATAGAAATGGAGTTAGAATTTAAGAAGCAATTCACTGCCCAAAACAAGAGATCTATTAGTTCTAATATTGTGTTTGCGTCTAAAATGACTGTCCCTAAAATAAATCCTCATGATTTTGACCTTGACCTAAATGATGACTATGATTTGGGTCAACATGATAATCAAATAGCTCTTATGAGTAAGAAATTTAAAAAGATTATGAAATTTAGAAATGCAGTTGCCTCTAAACGAGGCAAACAAAGCTATCAAGGTCATCAAAATCATAGACCTCATGAAAGACACTATGAAAAAAGTACAATGGTAACACTAGACCCATGAATGACTTAAAAGATGTGAAGTGTCAGTGATGTTGAAAGATGGGACATTATGCTAATAAATGCAAAATTAAATTGAATAACAGTAATAGAGATAACATGTGCAAAACATGGGATGACTCTACTGATTCTGTTGAAGATGAAATTGAGGCAATCAAACATAATGAGTCATGTATGGACTTCTTTACTAAAATTGTGTACAATAATGATTCTATGTGTTTGCCTACTCATGATTTTGTTATGTCGCCTAATATTACTGTTAAGTCTGGTAGTCATAGTTATATGTCTATTATTAATGAGAACAAATATGATAATGTTAGTCTATGGGTGTGTCAAAATGAGAACATTGTTAACGAACTGAATGTGTTTATGAGTTCCACAGAGAAATTGAATGTCATAGGGGACACTAAACACGATGCACTTAATGAGTCTGATGATGATCCTCCAAATCTTCAAGATCTATACACGAAAACACTTAAGAAAAGTGACCGCCTTGATAAAATAATGAAGTTGTTGACTGAATGTCTAGACTTACTTAACAATAACCTTTAGAAGAGATCTGAAGATTATGCAGTCCAATGTGTTTCCCATGAGATTAAAATTAAAGAGTTTTCCTTAAAGACAAAAGATTTGTTTAAAAGAAATCATGTTTTGGAAGAAAGATACAAGGTGACTCTTGTTGAATTAGAAGAAAAAAAATGTTTCAAACTTTTTTTAAAAATCCTTACACTTTGAAACTCTAGCTAATTCGTACGAAAAAATTGTTAAAGGAAGTAAACTTGATTCTGAAGACAAATTTGGTCTCAGTTTTGAAGAAAGGGTTGTCACCAGTAAGAATGTTTCTCCTGAAAATGTCATTTTTATTAAACAAGGATAGAAGCTTCCGAACATTGAGAAAAATAATTTTGACAAGATTGTCTCTAAAGAAATGCAAGGACTGAATAGTCAACAACGTAACTACCTAGCCAAGTTTGTCTGTCCACCCGTTAGAAACCAACGTCAAAAACTCGAGCAAATAACACTTTGACAACTATACCGAATGGGGCTAAACGCATACTTAAAGACTTTAGTAATAAAGTCAAGTCCTCCACCCACTAATATTGTTCATAGTATGATGTCTATGTACACACCATTGTCGAATGTTTTCAAAAGTGACTATACACACCTACTTTTCAAAACTTTAACTATTCTAGAAATAGTAGGAATACTTATATTCTACCAAAGTAGACCACTCAAAACTCTAGCCATAAAAATAAGGGAGGATCGAAGACTAAAAGAAAACCATTTAGAAAAAACCATTAAACCTTTTCAAAATCCGAAGGTGATAAAAATTTAAAAACTAGGCTTGTTTGGATTGGAAAAGATGATATGTTACCCAAGCTCAAGTGCAATGCTGTCTTAACCGCTTTGAAGGCCCAACGCACTTCGTCTACCCAGTACTTAGACTCCGGATGTTCTAAACATATGACCGAGGATGAAACCAAATTAACAAACAAGAAAAAATTCCTTAAAGGTAGTGTCATGTTTGGAGATCGTGTTTCATACCAAATCATAAGTAAAAGAACATTATACAAAGATGGGCTTCCCAATCTAATTGATGTTCTCTTAGTTAAAGGTCTTAAGGCTAACCTGCTAAGCATATCTCAATTATGTGATTCCAATCACACAGTTACCTTTTGAAAAATTTATTGTAAAATTATTAGTGAAAGGGAAACTGTATTTTAAGAGGAAACAAAAATGAGGATAACTGCTATACAGTGATTCCTAAGTCTAAATCTTGTAAAGTTGCTAGATTAGATGATACTGATTTATGACACAATTGATTAGGACACATAAATTATGATAATCTTAGAAGGTTACGTTCGTAAGAAATAGTTAGAGGACTTCCAAAACTTAAAAATTCTTTTAATCTTGTATGTGGTCCCTGCCAAGAAGGGAAAATCAGTAAATCTTCTCATAAAAAGGTTAAAGATGTTTTAACTTCAAAACCTTTGGAACTAATCCACATGGACCTTATGGGTCCCTCTAGAACTGTCAGCTTCTGTGGTAAGAGATATATACTGGTTATTGTGGATGATTTCACACGATATACTTGGGTTGATTTCATGAAAAATAAATCTGACACCTTCAGTGAATTCTTAAAAATTCTTTTAAAAATTGAGAATGATAAGGATACCTAAGTATGTCGCATCCGAAGTGACAGAGGTGGAGAGTTCAAAGATTCATGTGTTACAGAATATTGTATAAGCCATGGATATAAACATGAGTTTTGTGCTCCTAAGACACCCCAGCAAAATGGCATTGCTGAACGAAAGAATGGGACCTTACCAGAGATGGCTAGAGTGACGTTACATGTCAAAATTTTACCTAAGTATTTTTGGACTGAAGTCGTGCAAAGTGCGTGTCATATCATTAATCTTGTATACCTTAGGAAAAATTCCAAACAAACTGCTTATGAACTTTTGTACCACAAAAAGCCTGACTTGAAATATTTTAAAACCTTCGAAAGTGTCTGTTATATCTGTAAGGACAGGGAAAATCTTTCAAAATTTGACACTCGAGGAGAAAAAGAAATTTTTCTTGGTCACTCTCCAACAAGTAGGGCTTATCGTGCTTTTAATTATCACACCAAGTTTATAATGTAATAATTTAATGTAATTGTAAATGATTCGAGTCTAGAGAGTAGTGACAGTCAAACAGTAGTCCTAGATGATGTTACAAACAACTTTACACTTGGGTCTCCATATATAACTGATTCACTGCCACCCGAGAATCCTTCTGTACCCACATGGGTTTCTAAAGACCACCCTATTGAATCAATTGTTGGTAATCCTTCTGAACAAATTAGAGCAAGATCCCAACTTCAAAAAGTGGCAAAATTTGCATGTTTTGTTTCTCTTGAAGAACTAAAAAATGTAAAATATTCCCTTTGTGACTCATTCTTGATCAATGTTATATAAGAAGAGCTTGTCCAGTTTCAGGGTGATGATGTGTGGAATATTTCTCCTAGACCAAAAGATAAGAAGGTTATCGGCACACGATGAATTTTTGAGAATAAAACTGATGAAAATGGGGAGGTCATTAGAAATAAAGATAGGTTGGTAGCACAAGGCTATTCTCAATTAGAGGGGATTGACTTTTATGAGACTTTTTCCCCGGTTACTCATCTAGACTTAGTTCATCTCCTCTTGGCCATATCATGTCATTTGCAATTTAAATTTTTCATATGGACATTAAGTTTTCCTTTTTAAATGAAATTTTAACTGAATAAGTATACGTAGGACAACCTAAAGGCTTTATAGATTCGACATATCCTAATCACGTCTTCTGACTTAAGAAAGCCTTATTCGGTTTGAAAGAAGCTCCAATAGCTTGGTATGGGCACCTATCCACTTTTATGGTCTCAAATGGATTCATTCACGGTGGAAATGATCTTACCTTATTCATTAAAAAAATAGACAAATATGTATTAATTTCCCAAGTTTACGTTGATGATATCATCTTTGGATCAAATTGTTCTAAACAAGTAGGAGAATTTTTCGATATCATGCATGCTGAGTTTTAGATGTCTTTGATGGGCGAATTATAATATTTCTTAGGATTACAAGTGAAATAATTTAGTGATGGGTTATTTATATCTCAATCAAAATATGACGTCGATCTAGTTAAAATGTTTGGGCTAGACAACTCTAAAACAACACGTACACCCTGAGCACATCGATGAAATTATCTAAAGAAGAACACGGGAAAGACATCGACCCGACTCTATATAGAAGTATGATTGGGATTTTGTTATATCTTTCTGATTCTCGACCCAACATTTCATTCGCAGTGGGTATCTGTGCTAGATACCAATGTACACCTAAAGAAACCCACTTATTTTGCATTTAATGAATTATCAAATATGTTAAGGGTACATTAAAATTTGATATTTTGTACACAAAGGGCACCACTAGTTCCATTGTATGAGACAAGGATGCCCAGATGACAACAAAAGTACATTTGGCGCCTGCTATTATGTAGGGAATAATCTCATAAGTATGAGCAGTAAGAAACAAAAGTGCATATCATTGTCTAAGGCATAATCTATATACATTGCAGCAGGTAGCTGTTGTGCCCAACTTTTATGGATAAAGCAGATGCTTAGTGATTATGGTATCGCTGAAAACCAATTAACTATGTATTTTGATAATCAGAGTGCCGTTAATATCTCTAAAAATCCTATTCAGAACTCACGAACTAAGCACATAAAGATAAGACATCACTTTATTCATGATCTTGTAGATTCCAAAGAGTTAAATATTGAATATCTTAATTCTAAAAAATAGTTAGCCTACCAGTTTACGAAACCTTTAGACAATATTAGATTTGAGTTCCTTCAGAAAGCCATAGGAATGATAGTCCTCACATAATTTCTTTTTTCACAAACTCTCCAAACCTAGGTAATTTATTGCTAATAATTGGTTTCTGAGGATAAAGGGCATGGACATTCCTTAAATGAAAAATAACACCTCCTAAACTCTGTTTAATGTAGGAGACCCTTGATTCTGCCCTTGTTTTTTATTTTCTTTTTTTGTATTCATGTATATAATTTTGTATTTTTTACCCCTCTAACGATTTTAGAAAAATTGGGGGAGAGGAACTTGAGTACCCAGTTTTTGAATTTCATATTTTATCTCAAGACTAACTCATATAATATGACATTTTAAGTGTTCAGTTATTTTCAAGCATTATTTCAGACTAGCAATATATCTTATTGTAATTATTTATCATATTGGTCTGTATTTTAGTTGAGTAATGTATTTTATTTCCTCTTGTTTTTGGTTCTAGGATGGGAAAGGGTAGTTAGACTCTTTGTATCGAAAATCTCGGATTTTTATGATTTACCCACGAGTACAGGTTACTCAAGGGAATTTTGTCTCTAATATCCAAAGGGGTAGAATTCTGGGGATACATTTCATATTTTTTAAACATCAATAACACGCGTTTTCTGTCTGATCATAGCCATACATGTGTCTGCTTTATATGGGTGTGAATTGTGTTTTCTCTGTACCTATCATATAAGAGTTATCACAACCCTTGATTCAAATGTTATATAAGATTTTCACGTGTTATTACCAACCCCCGTTTTACCTAAACCAACCAATCAGTGACCATTTAATCACCGCTACTTTTTTACCCTTGCATTGAGAGTCAACCGATTAAATTAATATCAACCATATATTTGGATCGATCTTCTGGATCCTTCTCTTAATCAGTATAAAAGGAGACCTTGGGTTTACATTTAAGAAGTTTTGCAACTTGTCTCATTTGAGAGAAAAAATAGAGAGAGAAAAAAAGAGAAAAAAGAAAGGAGAGAAAACCAGTTTGTTTGAGAGTTAACCTAAATGTTTTTCTCCATACACAACCCTAAAGACCTTACTTTTCCAAAAATCCAGAGTTGTTGTGATTGTTTGTTCGTGTTGAAGTTACGCTTCATTCTAGATCTCTCTTAGGACACCTTTCTCCTAGTAAATCTCACATATTCTCCATAGAACTTGTGATATTTACCTTGAGAAACATTTTTCACGAATATCTTAGGGTTTCTATTTTTTCCTCTAGTGGATATTTTGTTTTAAAATCTCATTTTTTAAGCTCCGCTCTTCGATATTCAAGTTATTTTGAAAAGGAGACTTCGATTTTCAAGGTTCTTTCAGATCTGAAGGTTTTATGTTTCACTGGTTATATTTCACATTTTGTGAAATAAAGTTGTAAAGAAATAAGGGTTGAAACATTTCAGATTCTTTTTAAAAGACTTTTCAGATCTGATGTTTAAAGAAGTTTAATTTTTTAAATTAATTTGAAACATTCCTACAGGTCATATAGTTTGACTAGTATATGCCCTTGCCTGAAAGCATAACGTAAATTTCCAAAGTAGATAATCGTAAAACGAATTTTTTTCCAGAAATACATAATTGCAAAATTCTAATGGTTACTAAGGATGATTCAAAACAAAATTCTAATGGTTATGAATTTCGATTACAGATCCTATACAAAATTCTAATTTTCAAGCAAACATGTACGGATTTCCATTGCAGATCTATTGCACATCATTGTAATGTTGGGTGAGAATGGGGACTGGAAAGACAATATTCATCTGGATGCTGGTTGGTTTATTGAAACCTGATTCGGTAGAAAACTCTGATGTAGAGATGCCTGGGTCTAATGTCTCTTATAATCCTAAATAAATCAGTCCAAAATTTCAATCTACAGAAAGATCAATCTAGAGACGTAATAGTACAACTAATACAAAATTAGTAACACCAATATAAAACATGTCTCTACAGAAAATGAGAAAAATAACATATATGAAATGTCACTCCCAAAAATAACATATATGAAAAGTCAAATTAATTGTATCGATGGTCATATTCAAGATTAAACCTCAACCTCTCCCTACGTACAGAAAGATCTACAGAAAGATCCATCTACAGAAAGATCATCTGGAGACGTAATAGTACAACTAATACAAAATTAGTAACACCAATATAAAACATGTCTCTATAGAAAATGAGAAAAATAACATATATGAAATGTCACTCCCAAAAATAACATATATGAAAAGTCAAATTAATTGTATCGATGGTCATATTCAAGATTAAACCTCAACCTCTCCCTAGGTACAAAATTTTAAGACCTAAATTAGAGTAAATATGAAGTAGAAATTACCATTTATATATCAGTTTGCTGGTTTCCTTCTTTCTTCTAATGATAGCATCAAATGTTATTTCTTAAGCTTGGCCAAATAAGTTTAGGCTAAAGGGGTGAAACAGTGGACCTCCAATCCCGACATGATCGTGTTCAACTTCGAGTTTAGTTCTTCAACCTTTTCAATGAGCCTATCTCTTGTAAACATGCCATGTAATACACCCTCAATTGTTTTCCATCTTTCGATCAATGGTAAGTTAATGATAAGAACTGATATAATTTGTACCCCATGCCATAGCAGTGATTGCCCATAATGTGAAGTACCGACTACTGAAACTAAATGAATAAATGTAAAAGGAGACACATGTAAGGGTCAGTAAAGTTCCACCATGTACAGTGCATGTCCTTACCATGTCCTTGTGTCTCCGTGCCATGTCCCCCAGGTCCCTATTGTGTCTCCCGCCTAATTTGTCCGACACGTCATGTGAAAAAAGTTGGACACATATCCATGGTATAGTGTATGCCTCTCCGTGTCCTGGAGTATCCGACATTTGTATGAAGGCCTCTAATGAAGTACCCATGCTTCAAAGTGTGTAAGTTGAATTAGCAGAAGTTGGAGCTGCTGTATTTTATAGCTCAGTACTCGATTTACGAAAACCGATCAGTACTCAAAGTGTTGCTAGGAAGAAGATCCAAAGCATTAGCGAACCCATAGTATAATTGAAGAATTTTTTTCGCCCAACTATTAAAAATAAAGAACTATCATTAAATGAAAAAGAACTAATAATATGTATTACTCCTAATTTGAGCATAGGAACCCACTATGAATAATAAAGAACTATCTTTATCAACAACATTATAAAACCTAAACCACTAAACAAATATCATTAATTAAATCATTATAAAACCTAAACCACTAAATGACAAATTAATAGATTTGGAAGTCAATAGATTTAATATCCATCTCCAAAACTCCTTGTCTAAATATTTTGAATGTTCGTATGTCTTGAGCCCACGTGATTTGAGCAAACATACCTCATCATTGCCAAATATGTGCTCAGATCAGCACCAGGTACGCCTAAGAAGCTCGTTACTGAATTAGAACATTGATTTTTTGGTCAACATTGCTTATCAATATGTACCTGTGGAGAGTAATATACACATCAAGATTCTCAAAAACTTAATGGTTTAAATGCTAATAACTCACATGTCTTGAACAACAAAATACACATAAAAAATAAATAAATGAAACATAATAGAACAGTGGATATAGGATCTCAAAATAGGGGAAATGAGATCTAAACATAAATACTTATAGTTGGTACTGATATATATTTTACTATAAATAACACAAATGATTGGCCTTTAATTTTTACTATCATGTTGTGAATTTTGAGCAGATTCTTTATTTTAATCATGCTCTCACCAAACTTTTTTATCCTAGCATTTACTAAATTTTCTTAAACTTCATGCCAGTCTTCATTTGCTTACCTTTTAATCAAACATATACATTCCATCAAATTTCATTTAGCTCCAAAAGTACTATCATGTTGTGAATTTTGAGCAGATTCTTTATTTTAATCATGCTCTCACCAAACTTTTTTATCCTACCATTTACTAAATTTTCTTAAAATTCATGTCAATCTTCATTTGCTTACCTTTTAATCAAACATATACATTCCATCAAATTTCATTTAGCTTCAAAAGTTCTGAATTCAACCGAAGTTTAAAGTGCTTAGCTTAACTCAACCAAAAGTTCTTTAAGAACATAAGTGAAATTAACATCAATAATACAACTAAGAAAGAATGTGAAAGAAGCAATGAAAAACAAGGTCATACTTGAGGCTGACCACATAAACAATACCGACCCCATACTTGATGCTGATCAGGTGTTGTACCAGCAGCACTGCCCATGCTCTGCATGCCTTGCATGCTTCTTCTTGCTCCTCATGACAAGGTCATGCACGCATACTACTTGGGCATTCAACATTTATTGTATAAAAAAGAGAGTAGAGATAAAAGTACAGTAAAACCATGGTTATTGTATACATTGAGAACTATAAATGTATTCAACTTTTATAGCAGAGCATCGAGAACAATTATTTTCAATAGTTCTAAACAAAAAGTGCCTACCAAAGTATAAATAATACTCTGAAATTCAACACTCATTTTAAACAAAAATACCTACCAAACTATAAATAAAACAACGAAACCCATAAAAGCACCTACGAAACTACGAAATTCAACACTCATTTAAAATAATTTTTTAATTGCACAAGTTCAGTGGCTACCTTAATTCAACATTCATTCAAAAGTTGAATTTCTTCGGTCCCATGTAAGCATTCAAAAGTTGAAATTCAACTGCAATTATTGCCTCCCATGGATAACCATTAAATAGTTCTCTTAAACTCGTAGACAGACCCAACTAAGTAACAGTCCGCGTGAGAAAAGTGAATACACAAATACTGACATTCAATATTTTAAGCTAGTATTCGTTTTCAACATTATTAAAATACTAAAGGCAAAGTACCAAAAAATGATGAAGTAACACACTCATCACAATAATAAGCACAATAATTTCCTTAGTTTTCATCATCTTGCATATTTCCTCTTTTTGTTTGGGCGTGGTGCCATTTAAGCACAACAATAAGCAACTGAGCAAGTGAACTCGGACGTCAAAATGTGAAAGATAGTACACATAGAATCATACTTCTATCATGTAAGTATGCAATCAAGGCATATCCAAACATTAATTTCAGTTATTGAACCAAATTTAGAAGTTGAATATATTTAATTAAGCAGTGGTGTTACTGTGATCCTATTTATCGAAAATAATAAAATGATTGCCAATATTTTAATTTAATGCATCAAGATGTTTATGTACCTTTTTTATATAATGATCCTTCTTAGGAAATGAGAATAATATGATATGCAAATCTTAAAACATATTACGTGTACAAACTGCAGTTGCTTGCTTGTATTAAACTGAACACAGTATGTGATACTTGAGACATTGTATTACATATAAAATATGACCGACGCCCAAAATTAAACTCAAGTTAAAGACATATTTAGCAGTACATATGCCTTATCAGTGATTTCGTCAAGGGTTCCATTTAAGTCCACTAATAACAAAGTTATGAACATTTTCCATTTTAATCATTTCCATATTTATCTCCATCTTTGCATGAAATAAACATTTTCCATTTAAATCATTTCCATATTTATCTCTATCTTTGCATGAAATAAACATTTTTCATTTTAATCATTTCCATATTTATATCTACCTTTGCATAAAATAAACAATCTCAATAGAAATTAACAAGTGCATACATGATTAATCACTAAACAAAGAAAAATAGCAAAAAATTGAATGCATTCCTCTATTATATATTTTGGCATGAATAAATTTTTTGGATAGAAGAAAAAGAAAAAAATACAAACGGGACCTCGCCCGAACCCTTAACCTTCCCCTCAAACCCTCAACCTTCGTGGTCCACATATTTTCCTCGACGACATGAGGTGGACCCTCTACTCCCTGAGCTGAAGCCCTGATGTCACCAAGAAAGAAGGGGTATACTTTTTATATAACCAGACATGGAGACCATCCAGTCCTTGATGTTCCACATCCAGTTGGTCGGGACCTGTACATACTACAATCAAAGAGCAACAAAAAAGACGAGCCAATTAGTAAATAGTAAGGAAAGGATAAATAGAAATAAAAAAGAGAAAGAAAGTGAATATACCTTAGGCCGAATGGCTAATTTGTAAGCCCTTTAACCTAAACAATGATGCATGAGGACAGTATGGCATGCTCAATGACTCCCCGCTACTATGTAAGAAATTATAAGAAGGGGGAGTTACGTGAATTAGTGGTGCCTCCTCTACTACCATCTTCGACGTACCACTGCTCGTGTTGTGGGTTAATCCCATTGGTACACTAGTATCCATAGAGAAGCCGTGGTGGGTGGAGGAATATTCTCCACATCATAATTATAGGGGGGCATCGACCAACTCATCATGAAGTCCAGATAATCATAATTCACCACCATATTCGTGTAATGCATATAAGGCTCACCTATCATCGCTGCAACCCTGGCACTATCTAACATCTCCCTCACCTGCCTCATATACATAAGGGCACCGAAGATGGGATCAAAGCCTCATATTCCATTATCTTCCTCACTACCCTCTCTCCTAGGTACCAGACGTACTCGAACTCATGCGACATCATATGTCGCATCTGCACATGCATGCTAGTAACCCCTGTGCCCCTCGAAGACACCCCCATGGGTAAAGGTTCACCTGCAACCCTAATAAAGAATCACTATCTACTCAAGGAATAAATATTCCCAGAAGAACTTCGAAGAGACAAAATTTAACATAATCACTCATCACTACATTCAAGATATATTGCATGTCCGTCAGAGATAAGTACTGGTATGATCGCCTATTAGACTTCTTCCACTAGAATGCTCGACAAAAGTCCCCCAAATCATTATCCTTCAAGGCCATCAAACCCGCATTGTTCCCAATCAACTCAAAGAACAATGTCTGCAAAATACATAAATGAGCAAAGAGAATAAAAGAAGAATGCAAGGAAATGAATATAAAGAAAAATAAATCTAAAATTTCCTCCAGAAGGTACATTGCTATCATAAAAGTCTGCTAACAGCACCGGCTGAATGCATCCAAGGAATAATAAAGGGATGCCAAATTAAGTCTCCCCCGTCATATAATGGGACTTCAAAAATTGTTCCAAGATGTGTTAGAAAAAAAAGATGCACGACATCACTACTCATCGCCACCAAGAATCCCTCAAGAAAAATCAAAATAAATGGATGAGCTGTCTATATCAACTTACACCTATCGATCACATCCACTCTCTTCCATAAAATCATCTCCCTTAAAATAGAAATATGGATAACATACCCCAACACGATTCTACTCACGTGTCCCACAGCCGCCTGCACAACCTCAGGTCTAACCCTCAATGAATGGTTCACTACAATTTAAAACCCCTCAAAATACAGCCCCAATAGTTTCTGAAAATCAATGGGAGTAATGGTTATCTCGCCGGACCCAAGAAGGAATGTGTGGGTAGTGTCCCATAAATTCTCCCAGAGAGTACACAACACTGTACTGGAATGCGGGGTCTCATCTAATTCCTCCACCAATGGGACGAACCTAATATACGATACCATCCACCACATAATTGCATGGAGCTTCTACCAAAACATCTTTCAACCCAATCATTCCCCGAGATCGAATGCTCGAAGGATCAATGTCAGTATGTAAGAAAATAGAAAAAAAAAACCTTTCATTTTGGAGAAGAAACAAAGAGAAAAATGAATTGGGGGATAAATGGTCACGATACATACATAGTTATTAGAGTTCTTCTTCCTGGAAGAATTATGTATAGGGGCTTGCATAAAAGGGTGCGCTCATTAGCAACTCTCTCAAATAAGTCAAAATCATTCTCATTGACCAGTGCAAGGGGCACCACTGATCGCCACTCTAGGCTATCCCAGTCATTAATAGCCGACCACTCATTATTAAAAACATCACTTGAAGTGACATCCATTTTGAGACTTGAAGAAGAAAGGACTTAAGAATGACTCTTTGAGATAGAGAGATAAGAACATTCAAACACTTGAAGATGTGGAAAATGAAGAGGGATCGCCCCCTTTTTATAGAAAACAAAAGTTCTTGCTGATCGATAACCCTCTGACCATACGAGTCGGCTGCTGCTTTTTCCTCTTCCCAAAAAAACTCAGGGGTCCATGAATCGGAAGTTCCTTCAAATTTTTTTTACAAAAATTGCCAAAAAACTTCTAGAAATTGCTCGAAAAAAAACCAAAAATAACTAATAAATCCCTGGAAAAATGGAACATTATTTTCTCTCAAGAAATCATTTTTGGAGGAACAATCCCCTTAAAACTCTCAAAATCATCAGCCGAATTAATCTTACACTGTTATACATACTACACAACAGAACTAATGATGCGCTCGCATCAAAGTCTACTGCAATTCCCCAGGTAGAACCTCAAGAATAAACTTTCCCCAATAGACTTTTAAGACAACACCATCCACAGCAGAATCAAAGGTAAACTTTCACCCTAAATTATATACACTTTCCCCGATAGAATTACTCCTCGACATAACGTTTGGTCCTCAGAATTGACCTCAACCCTCCGAATTGGTCATTACAACTTTAGGTCCTTAGAATTAACCTCGACCCTCTGAATCGTCCGTCATAACTTTAGGTCATGAGAATTGACCTTGACCCTCATAATTGGTTTACCCAACACAAGGTCCTCAAAATTGACCTTGACCTACATAATTTGTCTCCACAACTCAAGGTCCTCATAATTGACATTTTCCTGCAAAATTGGAATTCACATCTTTAGGTCCTAAGAATTGACAAGGACCCCTTATAGTTCATCACCCCTTTAGGTCCTCAGAATTGGCATCGACCCACAAAATTGGTCATCATAATTTTAGGTCTTCATAATTTACCTCGACCCGTAAAATTTGTCTCCCTAACTCAAGGTCCTTAGAATTAACCTCGTCCTGCAGAATTGGTCACCAAATCTCAAGGTCCACATAATTGAGCTCAACCCTTAGAATCTGACGTCACACCTTTAGGTCCTAAAAATTAACCTCGACCCGCAGAATTGGTCGTCACAACTTTAGGTCCATGAAACTGACCTCGACCATCTAAATTTATCTGCCCAACTCAAGGTCCTCAAAATTAACATCGACTCGAAAAAATGATCACCATAACTCAAGGGCCTCAGAATTCACCTCAGGCTATAGAATTGGTCTTCATAACATTAGGTCTTAGAATTGACCTTGACCTACAAAATTGGTTATCATAACTTTAGGTCCTCATAATTGACCTCAAACCCCCAAAATTATTCATCACAACTCAAGATCCTCATAAATGAGCTCGGCTTGTAGAGTTGGTCATCAAAACTTTAGGTCCTCGAGATTGACGTCGACTCGCCAAATCGGTTGTCATAACTTTAAGTTCTCAGAATTGACCTAAAAATATAGAATTGGTCAAACCGTAGAATTGGTCATTCCTAGCACAATTTTAGGTCCACAGAATTGACCTCGACCCGTTGAATTGATCATCATTAAATTGACCTTGACCCATTGAATCCGTTATTATTCAATTGACCTAGACCCGATGAATCAATAATCATCATCTCCATAGGTCCTTAGAATTTACCTCGACCCACTAAATCGGACATCATCTCCTCATTAGGTCATCATAATTGACCTTGACCCATTAAATTGATCACTCTAGCCTCTTTTAATTTACCGCAACACCTCTTCGACCCACTAGATTGGTTATCCTTATCCCCATAGGTCCTCATAGTTGACCACTACCCACTAAATTGGTTATCCTCGTCTCCTTAGGTCCTCAAAACTGACCTTAACCCTTTGAATCAATCACCCTCATCCTCTAGATGACTATAATTGACCCGAAATCCTCCTCCCAATGCCGATGTGGTGTCCATCATTCGACGACCTTTACTTGTTCCAAGCTTGCCCGTCGAGGGGCTCTCTATAAGAACCACATCCTATTACCCCATAAGCACCTCCTTAGGTCCCTAACACTCACTCGTTCACCATAAACCCTAAGTCATACTCTAAGTACTGATCTGGAGGGCATTAGGCACTCCCAAGTCCATTTTGACTCCCGTTTACCCTCCAACTTGAGAAAAAGCTAACGAATCTTCAAAGATATTTGAATAACCTTTTAAAGGGTTGGCCTCTTATGTGAATTGGCCTTACGATTTGAACAAATGGTTAAATTTACTCTGAAAACTAATCTAGAGGCCACGAAGCGCTCCCGGTCCCCGTTTGACTCAAGTCAACTCTCCAACTTGAGCGAAAGCCCATGAATATTATAAGGGTTATGAATCCCCTTTCCAACGGTTTATTCCATGTGCAAATTGGCCTTTTGAATTAGATAAATAATTCGTTTCACTTTAAAAACTGATCTAGAGGTCACTGATCACTCTTAGGCCCCGTTTGACTCCAGAAAACTTTACAGCTTGATCTAAGGTCACCAAATATTCTAAGATATTTGAATCCTCTTTCCAATGGTCTTCCCCGTTCATAGACTATCCTTACGATATGGATGAATGACCTATTTTACTTCGAAGGGTCACTTTTGACCTTGTCCTACTCTCCGAACCGCACGAAGATGAATGAAATCTCGAAGGATAATAAATACGCTTTCCCACAGTCCGTCTCATGCACAAATCAACCTTGTGGTTCAGACAAATGATCGGTTTTCCTCTGAATACATCATGTATAGTGACCAACGGGCGCTTTTTTGCCGCATTTGACCTTGTTCAACTCCCGAACCCAGGAGTGGATCATAAGATTCTTTATGTCCCTTAATAACCTTTCTAAAGGTCCACCCCGTGCGCGATTCTGACTTACGATTTTCATTCAATAACCATTTTCTAAAAAACTTATTTTGGACTGCCAAATGGCACCCCGGAGACCCTGCCTATTAGGAGTGTGGTTGAGGTGCTATGGCAATAGGCATGTCCACACCCCTATCGATCGTCTCCTCCTTGGACCTATAAATAGACGTCATGACCTCACTTTGAAAGGCACCACTAAACATCCTTCTAAGTAATTTGGAATATATTTTCTTGAATTCATAGTTGTTCCCTTTCATAAAAAAACCATTTTCCCACATTCAAGTCCATTACTTTCTTATCTCACTAGGTAAATTCCCCCACATCTACATACCAGTTCCATACCATTGCAAGGTCAACATGTCTACATCCAATATCAACATCAATCATTTATAAGGAGGTCCAATTCTCCATTCTTATCTCTAATTTTCTCATTTTAATATTATTTTCTTTATTTCTAATTTAGAATTTTATTTCATTACATCACATATATTAATCTCAAATCTTTATTAGTAGTATTTGCACATAATCTATTTATATTAAAAAAACAAAAACAAGAAAATGAGGGGTTATCTATAAATTCCAAAAGTGGGATTCTCACCTCACATTCTCACTCTTAAATCACATTTCTCTCTAACAAACACATAAAAGAAACCCCCTATTTGGATTAATTAATTGAACCCAGCATTTTCTTTCTTTGAACTACGTGGACTTTAATGCCCCATGGGCTACGTAGGTGTCTTAGGTTAATCCCGAGACTCAATTCCTCATTTATTCATGTTTATAATATTCCTCTCATATCATATTCTTTACGAGTTCATATTTTTACATGCTTGTGTTTTGTCTGATATACACATTTTCTCTTCCATAGCGACTTTTGATCCGACAAACACTCATATTATATTTTGAATTATTATTTTTGGGAACACTCCTAAGGATGAATTCACTTTTTCCTTTTCCATGACGTGAGTTGAATGATTCCCTTATTCACCTATATTATGCACATGAATACACACTTCATGAAGTCTAATAAGAGAACATTAACAAATGTCTATAAGAGACAAAAATCGTGAAATGGGTGCCTAGCACCTTCCCATTCCATAACTTAGTTCCCGTACCTTCAAACTACTTGGTTTCGCAAACATCAGTATTGTCCTTAATGATGTTCTCTCGAGGCGGCATCATTTCTTTTTCTTGTTTTGTGAAAATAGGTTGTCAACTCTATATCTAAACATTATCCCCCATATTAACGATGACCGAGCACCCCGAGAAAGGGCGCAAACACGCACGCGCACCTAAGGGAATCCAAAAGGGAAGCCCCGTGATGGCCATGCAAATATAGACTGAATATTCAAGTGAGTTTATTGTGCAAGTAAAACCCTTCTAAATATAAATTCAAAAGGATAAGGTTAAAACATGTTTATTCCTAAATAAATATTTAATTTTTAGTTCACCTTATTCAAAATTAGCATAACAATTCGATAGTGACTTCATTAATATAAATGTTGACATTAGCTAAGAAAATGTTAAGGTGATAATGCCATGTTAGCACCGGTTGTCACGGTCTTAAAAATATTATGTTTAAAATAAAATATCATATAGAAATTATTGGACTTAAAGACTTGCCAAAAATTATTAAAAACCTTTCAATTCAAGTCCTAAACTGCATTTATTTAGATCATACTATCAGTTGATCTCATAACATAAAAATATATAACTTTAAATATCTCTTTTGTTTGATATTTATATTGATAAATATTAGATATTTGTGTGAGTCAATATCATAATTTGTTGTTTTCACTTGTAAAAGACCTAATAGCATGCCTTAATGTTTGACCAACAACCCTCTTCAAACCTTACGACGATCATTAATAATTATTGAGAAATGAAACACATTGTTCTTGAACATTTAGAAAGCCTGGGAAAAAAAATAATGTCTGGCTAAGAAAAAAATGATTACCATTCATATTATTGGTGCTTAAAATTGAGCAATAAAGTAACTTAGGTATTAGTAAGTTTATGAGAATAAAATAAATCGCCATTGAAGATATTACGCTTAAACAAATAAGGAAATATATCTCCATCTATACAGGAGACCTGCACTGTAATTTTGGAAACATCACACACAAACAATAATATTAAGGAGATGTAAGTGTGGTGACTAGAAAATGGAAGAAAGACTTGAATTTTCTAGTAAGCATACGTAATATCGATAACACGTTTATCATATTTTATTATACATATCATAATATCATAACATTTTACCAACTAATAGCGTATTTGTCACTAAAAGTAATAATCGAATCAAATTGATATAATAAAAAACTAAATATTGATGAGTTGAAACCGGGAAAAATATATTGAATAATTAGTCCTATTTACTTAAATTTATTAATAAGAAAGTGTGTTTACATTGTTTAGCTTTATAAAGGATTGTGAAAAACATTATAGATAGTGTGAATTTCTTCTAAAGTGATAATCAGCCTATGTTATTCTTAGGGTTTGAATATATTCTTCTTGGAATATATGAAATAAAATCATAGTTTAAAGGCATCTTGAAATAAATAATAGATTGAGGGGTTAATAAAACTATATGCCTATTTTGAGGACTAATAATGAATTGAACCGTATTTTGGTGATAGTCTCAATTATAAAGGATTGTTTGTTTTTATAAATCGTGAATGATTACCATTATAGGGATTCTTAAATAATCAGGTGCATGTCATGAGTTATCGGATGTATGACAGATGCACCTCATGTTTGGGTAGAAATATTACTTATTTTGAACTGTTTGAATATTGCCAAGTGCTATATCTAGGTCTATATGGAGTGTCCTTGAAACACAATTGATATTCAACTATAGAATTCCTATAATTATTGTTAAAATAACTTATTTTTTATTGTTTCATGGTTAATATTGTGTATTTTTTTTAAAAAGAAATTGTATAATGTCTACCATGGTTACAGTTGGGATCATAATACTAATGTAGATATTAATTATTAATAGTAAAATAGTAATATGATATTTTGGTCAATTGTATAACCTTTTGAATTGAAATTTTTCTAATTATTTCTTATTAATAGTTATATCATAATGACGTCTTCGATGTTGAAAGAATATTATGTATCAGGGTTGGACATACATGGAATTTTAGCATGCTAGTACATGTCAATCATTGGCCAGAAATTCATTTTACAATTGTTGATACCATTACAAAATTGAGACAAAAGTGTAATAATGTGGAATTACACTTTCACCAGTAGAAATGCATTGATTTTTGCTCGAAGAGGACATTATATGTTTTTAACGAAAATATCAAGGGACTTATTTTTTAAGAAAATGTCATATTCATTGTTGTTGATGTTCCCAAAGGAAAAAAAGTGAAGATTCGAAGGGTCATTTAGATCATACGAGTTGGGAGTTAGCATATAGAAAGATAACAAGGGATTCAAGAGGAACTAAATGTGTTGTCGAGAAATCGACGGTACCAATTGGTTTAATCGGAGATCATAAATTTCTCCCTCTTATATTTCTTAAATGGTTTACTTATATAGTAGTATAATAATATTAGGTGCATATTTAAGCCATGAAAACTTGTCTTAAACATAAACAATTGTGTACGGAGGTTTTCGATATAAAGTTAACCAAATTAAAAAACACATAACTTGGAGAGAATTTCCTTCACTATGATGTGGGATAGATGTCGAAAGGATTTTCGTTCCTAAAGGACATGGCTAAACCGCGTAAGTGAAAAACACAATCCTATCCATCCTCATAATATTTGAGCTTCTTTCTTACTCCAGGATATGTATTTACATAGTGTTTTTTATAAGAAACTGAGCCATTTACATTATTTGGAGTTATTAATGGAACTTATCAAAATGTAGTATTAGGCAGGTCAAAATTTTGCAACTTCCCTTAGTATTTAAGTTTTTCTTGTTAGAGGATTATGAAAAATATGCCACTTAATTTGTTTAAAAGGTTAAAGACATTTTAAATGGCTACGAACAGTTTATTTGAGAAACACTTTTTACAAAACAAATTACTAACACAAGATGTATATGAAAATTGTTATGAACGAGATATTTTAGTTATAGTTGACCAAGTTTTGGAAACCAAAAGTAAAAGAGTCTAAATTATCACACAATCTGAAGGGCATGGGAGAAAGATTAAACATGCAAGTACATAAGTATTTTAACGTGGTAAAACCTCACCCAATTGGGGAAACATCCATGGAGGTGTCGACACCTCAAAACAAAAATCCACTAAAAATGAGTTAACATGTCACAAACTATTAAGAAACTAAACACACAATCAGACCTATTCTAAGTCAAGAATTTGTACCAGTTCCATTAGGTAATTTTGACTTCTCTAAAGGCTCTGAAATTGTTCTTATTATTATTCCAGCTTTGTACCTCCTGCTCCTTTTAGCTTTACGTCGACTCTAAGGTCAGAAATCTCTTAACTAACACTGTTTTAGTGTTGTAATGTGAAACATGTATTGTGGTGTTGTGCCTAACACATACATGAACACACACACACACACACACACACACACACACACACACACTGATACAGACAAATAATCCTACAAATTATAGATTTCATCTAAGATGATGTATAAGCTTCTGAATCACAGTTTATTAAAAACATATACTTCTCTTTCGTTTATGTAATAGATCGAGTGAAAACCTTGCTATTCAAAAGAGTCGAAGTCCTATACACTCCCTTTTTATTTATTTAGACTTCTATATTACAAAATGTGAAATATGAACTTGAAACTGTAAACATCTCAAGATCTCTAAATGTTTTGAAGTTTGTTTTTCTCAAAACTTGAAACATAAGATGAATTTGTTGGTAAAACAATGAAAAGAAACATTTGAGTACAAAAATACCAACAAATAAAGATTTCTTGAAACAAAAATCAAACTAAGTAGATCTAGGTGATTTATATCTCATTAGAAATTCGATCTACATTTTCTATGAAGAATAAAACAAGATCTAACCAAGTGACTGGTTGGAAAAGATATTTAAAACCAGAGAGGAGTTAATCTTCAAACAAAGAATCACTCTCAAACTCATGAGGAAATTTTCTGAGAAAAGTTTGTAATAGTTGGGCTAGGTTGTTTAATTTATCTCTCCTTCTCTCTCTCTCTCTCTCTCTCTATATATATATATATATATATATATATATATATATATATATATATATCTTTCTATCTCTCTCTCTCTCTTCTCTCTCTTAAGTCCGACTCATAAAATATTGTAAACGTATAACCCATAGCCTCTATTTATACTAGACGATGGAAGGGTCTGGAAACAATAACCAAATCAATGCTTTAGATTAAGTCTAACAAATTGAGTGTAAATCCAAGGGATCTAAAGGCACCGCATTTAAATGCTCTCTTATTGGTTAAAATGGTTAACGCTTGGATTGAGATAAACAACATGCATACCATCGATAAGGTTAATCCAACTGATGATAAGAGTTCTTACTTATATGAGAGGAAAAAAACGCAATCTTAACCGATGTTCAAACACGTGTAGGGCTAAGATCTCAAATGAAACGCATGTTTTCAAATTCTTAAAAATCCCAGTTTCCATCCCATGAGTTCTTGTCGCTTTCGATTTCTAGCCAACCAAATTTTTAGGAATCAAATGACATTACAAATTAGCCCAAAACATTTTAAAACCTTAATTTTTAATGGTTAAAAATGTTTAAAAATTCCTAAAAAATATTTTTAAAACCCAAAAATATTTGGAAAATTATTTTGAAGGGAATTAGCACTCACACACCTAAAATGGTACAAATGCAACATAAAATATGCAACCCTAGGTACATTGTTGGTATACTACCTTTGAGACCATTAGAGGAATTTGATGTAGTGTTTGAGGCTCTTTGGTAACAAGGGATATGACTATAATTTTGTCACTATTTCCAAACTAGATAAGTTCTTATATAGTATAGACTCAAGTGAGTAAAAAATAGAGGGTATTTCAATATCTCCCTTTGGAAATATGAGACAAAATCTCTTTTGAGCCATCGAGGACTCGTAGGGATACAAAAAAAAGAAAAAAAAGTCCTATTCCTATACAAAAATTCTATCTACCCGATATCCTAGAAAGAGAAAATTACATTACTAAAGTAAATATAGACCAATACCTTAACAATATTCTGATATGAATGAGGTACTGATTTCCAGAAAATAAGATACCTAAGATCAAGTTTTTTAGTTGAAGTGAACAAAAAGATATCCAAGTGGACTCAAATTTCATCCCTATTTTGGCTCAAATTGACAAAGGGCAGGAACAAATATTCATAAGCAAATATCAACAAGTCACACCAAATATTTATTCAAGATATATCATGTCAATAGATTTCCTTAAGGATTCAAATCTTAAATTATCTATAGTCTTTATGAACAAATCAACTAATTGAAGATCTGGGGGCAAATACATAATTTCCAATTCCTTGGATTCTACTAATTCACGAATAAAATGATATCGAATCTTAATGTGTTTTGTGCGAGAATGTTGAACATGATTTTTGGAAATATTAATTGCACTTTTATTATCACAATAGATATTTAACTTATCTTCATTTAAGCCATAATCTTTTAACATCTGCTTTATCCAAAGTAATTATGAACAATAACTTCCCACTGCAATGTTTTTTGATTCAGTGGTGGATAATGATGAACAATTTTGTTTCTTACTAGACCATCCTACCAAATTATTTCCTATATAACAACAGGCTCCTGAAATACTCTTACTATCATCGGAACACCCATCCCAGTCAGCAACGGTGTAACCAATTACATAAGTGGATGTTTCATTTATGTACCAAAGTTCTAAGTTTAGAGTACATTTAACATATTTTATGATTCGCTTAACACGCGATAAATGAATCTCTTTATGTGCATTTTGATATCTAGTGCATACACAAACAACATACATAATGTCAGGGCGTGAGGCAGTTAGGTATAGTAAGCATCCTATCATACTATGATAAAGAGTGGGATCAATAGATTTCCCATGTTCATCCTTAGACACTTTTACCGAAGTACTCATGGGTGACCTAGCATCTTTTGCATTTTCTAATATGAACTTCTTAACAATATTTAAAGAATTTTTGGATTTCAAGATGAATAATCTTTCGGAATTCTATTTTACGTGAAGTCCTAGAAAGAATTGTAACTCCCTCATAAGAGACATTTGAAATTCTCAATGCATAACTTTGGAGAAATTTTCAACTTCGGTTAAGGATGTAGATTCAAAGATTATATCATCTACGTAGACTTGGTCTATAACTACAGTTTGGTCAAAATGTTTGACAAATAGAGTTGTATCATTACCACCCCTCTTAAAGCCGTTATTTAATAAAAACGTAGGCAATCGGTCATACCAAGCACGAGGTGCTTATTTTATACGATATAGGGAATTTTTCAATCTAAAGACGTGATTAAGATGGTGAGGGTGAATGAACCCTTTTGGTTGTTCTACATAGACTTCCTCACTTAAAATACCATTAAGGAATGCAAATGTTACATCCATTTGATAGAAAGTGAATTGGAAATGAAAACTATTGCTAAGAGTAAGCAAATAGACTCAAGACGAGTTACCGCTGTAAATGTTTCCTCGAAATCTATTATTCCAATCTAAGAGTATCCATGGACAACTAATCTAGCCTTATTTCTAATGACCATCCCAATCTCATCCATTTTATTTTTGAAAACCTGGTGTGTGCCTATAATCTTTTTATTTTTTGGCCTATGTACAAGATACCATACGTCATGAGAGACAAATTGAAGAAGTTTATCCAATATAGAACTTATCCACAAGGAGTCACTTAGGGATTCATTTACATTCTTTGATTCTATGAGAGATACAAAGCATGCATAATGTGCAAAATTATGTACTGAGATGTTATACAAACAAGCTCTGTAAGGTTACCAAACACAGTTTCTAAGGGATGATCTTTAGAAACCCAGTTAGGCACCTCGGATATCTTAGGTGATAAAGGATCATCTATCTCTAGAGAGTCATGTAATACCCTGTAGTTTTATGGCTTTTAATTTGGGGATTTATTAAATTTAATTGAGATAAATTAATTTAATATCAATCTGGATTTTATTATAAATAATTACTAGTGTGACGATATTTAGTAATTATATGTTAAATATTACTAGATAAGTAAAGTAATACATGAGATTGAATTTATTAATATTGTCGGGAGTGAATAACACGACAATTATAGAATTTAAGTCGGGACGCGCTTGTGTCGTGTCGGGACTAAATTAATGGAATATAAAGTAATTAAATTATAAGTCACACGTATGGTCATTTTGAGTGCGACAAAGTGTCTAGAAGGGTCGGGATAGTAAAAAAAATTACTCGGGGGTTTTAGTTTCGGTCTCGGGATATTTTTGGGCCATAACCGGTAACCCGGGAGGCATTTTAGTAATTTTCCTTTTTAAGGCTTAATTATGGACGAAAATTAAAAGGGTATATCTGATGGGAGTTAGAGTCTTCGAGGATTGGAATTGATAGAGTTGCAGAGAGGCTAAGGAAGGGAGAAGAGAGAAGACTCCAAAGGAGAGAGCCACTCTACCTATACCCCCTTTGCCATCTTTCACCACCAATGCGTAGATCGGGAAACAAGGGACGCAACAATACCCATCAACACCAGAGAATTAAACCTTTATATCTTAGATAAGTATCTATCTTTCTGTTATTTTTGTTGATATCACACCCATGTTAGTGTAGGAGAATAATATTGATGTTTCATAAAAAAATAATTGATATTTGGGACAAATTGTGAAAATTGCAGAATAGAAATCATGTTAGGTTGACTCCGTGTTGAATTTAGATTGGTGAAAATGAAATTGATATCCAGTAAAGATAGGAATCTTTTATCCAAGGAATTTCTTGAGAAATTAAATAAACTAGGGTTAAAGATACAAATTGAATTTAATTCTTTTGATGATGATTATTGATGAATTAGTGGAAATCTTATGTTAGAAATCATCTATTATTGTTTATATAATGTTCCTTATGGTTGGTTGGGGGTTTGAGACTCACTAATGGCGATTTGGTTAAGTTTTATGGAGGAAAGTTGTAGGTTGGAATAGCAGAATCTCGGTAAGAACTGCTCGATCGACTCAAGAATGTCGATTGATCGAAGGTTAGATCGATCGACCCCTTTGCAACACCACATAATTGTGATGATTTAATATTTAATTATTCTGGGAGTTATAAAAATATTTAAATCAGAGAAACTTAAATTCAAGTTGGAGAATTTATTTGAGTGAGCCGAATTATTTCTAATTGACGATTTTAAAGTTTAATTATTCGAATTAATGTGTGTCGAATTTTGAGGTCGAAATTTGGAAATGTCAAAAAGTATTTCGGATGGTAGTTGTGAGTGTGAGGTTGAGTCCGGATGAAAAGAGTTCCCGGGGGTAGTAATTGGGTCTCGGGGTATTTTTGGGCATAACCGAGACCACACGGAGTGATTCGGGCCATTTTAATTAGGTCCATATGACCAAAAATGGGATTAAGGGATTTAACCTAATTTGGGGAAGTGTTAAATGGCAATAAACACAAATTCTAAGCCTAGGGCTTGAGAGGGAAATTTGGCAAAGCAAATCAAGAGTCAGTTGGGGATTATTGAAGCCGAATTAAGGGACTACACCAACGGATCAGACCCTATGAACAATTCCAGGCAAGTGGTTATCTGTTGTGATTCCTAAATTGATGATAATCAATTCATATCATAGTGTGTGTATATGAAAATTCGTTTTGGGTGTGTAACAAAAATTAAATTTGGGTTTTTGGAAATTGATATACCTTAATGGGATTTAGGGTGAGGTTTATTGTGTTTATGATTCTAGAATGTAGAGGAATGAATCGTATGTTAAAACCAGTAAGAATCATTGGTTAAATTACTGTAAATATAAATGAAATTCGTATTGGAGATTTGAAACCCGGATAATACCCAAATCGGGAAAACGAGGGAATTAATGGAAATTTATGGTGAATTAAGGTCTTTTGGATGTTCATACCCTTTTATTATATGGAGGATATGTTAATTGTATTTGGGTAAAGGTTTAGATTGAGAATCAAAGCTTTCGGGTTCCTCCATGGCTGACAGTGGGCTGGAGAGGACGAATACTGGAATGATCGATCGATCGACCCAGTGGGTTCGATCGATCGATGATGCAGAAATTCTGGCAGGGTCTCCAGTTTTAATTACATGGAAAATATTTATTGAGAAAAAGGATTTTTGGGCTGATTTTACATTATAAAAATGGACCAAGTGAGCAAGTCTGGGTATGTTGGTAATTATAGGTAAATATAATTGGAAAATTTGATGGAGATGAATGTGTGACACATGGTGGGCGAATATGTGGGAATGAAATTTTGAGATGAAAAAATGGACCAAGTGAGTGAGTCCGGGTATGTTAGTTAAATGACACCAAAGTATTAAATTAATTATTGAGAGAGTAAATTAATTTGGAGTCGGAACATAGACTCGGGAAATATTAAGTTACGGGCCAAGTGAGCGAGTCTCGGGATAATGGTTGGGTGACACCAAGTTATTAAATTAATTGATGTGTTAATTAATGAAGGTAGAGTCAGAAGGTGGACTCGAAAAAGTATTAAATTAATTGATGTTGTAATTAAATAATTTAGAGTCAGATTGTAGACTCGGGATTGGTGTAAATTAATTAAATGAGAGTCGTACCAGAGACTCGGTTTAGTATGAATTAATTAATGTGTAAATTAATTAACTGGGAGTCGGACCACAGACTCGGGATGGTATTAAATTAATAGGTGGGTTAATTAATTTAATTAGAGTCGGACGATAGGTTCGGGAAGGTGTTAAATTAATAGGTGGGTTAATTAATTTAATTAGAGTCGGACGATAGACTCGTGAAGGTATTAAATTAATAGGTGTGTTAATTAATTTAATTAGAGTAGGACGATAGACTCGAGGAGGTATTAAATTAATAGGTGTGTTAATTAATTTAATTAGAGTCGGACTATAGACTCAGGAAAGTAATAAGTTAATTGAGATGTGAATTAAATATCTTAGAGTCGAACCATTATTGTGTAATGTATTTATATGAGAGTCGGACCACAAACTCGGAAAAAAAAATATTATATTAATTGAGTGTGAATTAAATATATTAGAGTCGGACCACAAACTTAGGGTAATGATAATTTTAAAAGTGAGAAAATTAATTAAGTTGAGTCTCGGAAAATTACAGGATAGTGTTATGGGTTTTTGAGTACACGGTAAAGATGAGGTTTATAATATATATATACGGTGTAGTGATTGTATATATATATGTGTGTGTGTATTTATTATGCGCGCTATTAAATATCAGTGATTAGATATTTATTTAATTTATATACTCTAGTTCTATCAAGGGTGGTTGCGTGATGTGGGTGAATCCCCTAGCTTGAGGAGTAGGGTGAGAATATCCCCAGGCCATAGTGTTCGGTATATGGGTGAGGAGATTATCTCACTTTCAGGGAAGGAATATGATTGCCTCCACTTCGTTTATGTTTTAGGCCAGGTTGGTGAGCGAATCCAACTTGGGTAACTAGGTTATGTGAGCACACCTAGTGGAATAACACTTTAGAGGGAATCATCCGGCGAGGGTATACTCGGAGGGATGGATATACGTATGCTATATGTGTGGATATTTAGTAAAGGTACACATATAATGGTATTCAATATCATATACGGGTAATAATACAATGTGTGATGTATTTACTTTATATAACTTGTGACATAGTTATATGTTATTCTTTAAGAAGGAATTAATTAAGTTAATTGGTGAAACAACTTATAATTCATGAGTAATTATACTCGGGTTAGAGTAGTATGGCAAGGGGAGGTTATACCTGAACTAGTTTGACGGTGTAGTGCAACTAGGTGGGGGTCAAGGTGACCGTTAGGTGTGCACATTAGTGGAGGGGTGAGAATGTCCACAAGGGAGTGCGACACTAACTTAAATTACTGCAGTTAATTCACTTGCTAAATATTTTCAAAATGTTTTGGGTTCTAACCCTTGCTATAAAACTATTTTCAAAACCTTTTTGGTGTCCAGCCACAGGGACGCCAGGATTGATATTCTATTCCAGGGATACGGAGATGTGACATATGTGGATGCTAGCAGGAGTTTGGATTAGACGCATCGTTCATTCATTCCTAGAGTAGGAATCATCTATCAGTTTCAGTTTTATTTAGCGCTTGTCGCCCATTCTTCTCAGTACAGATTTCAGATTTATTTATTTAGGTGTTGGATGTTTGTATTGGATTTCACTTTGGTGGCCGATGGTTTATTCGGAAAATTGTTTAATTATTTATTCTGTTGAGTTTTATTCAGTTTTGTGAATGGTTTATATTTATTTCTGCATGTACTGTTTTGTTTAATTAAAAAGTTAAAATTTGGCACCAGTTTTTGGAATACTAGATGTTTAGTAAGTTTTAAAAAGTTTTCGACAGTGATGCTAATGATGAACCAACTGGGATTTCTATTTTAATTTGGTAGGACTGATCACCCGGTATTTTATTAGGCGGTGTGTCACAAATGGTATCAGAGCATCAGGTTCTAGTGTCCTTAGGATCTGTGCGGCTTTTCACGTTTTGGCTGAGAAATCTTTGATATAGAGCCCTATCATAGGATTGTTGTGTTCTTATACTTATGCGCATTTACGTTCTTCTGCCATTTATTTATTTGAGGGTGAACTCATACGATTCGATTCTCATTCCAGATGCCACCCAGGAGAGAGGGATCAGCTAGGGCAGCAGGGGGAGTTGAGACTAGGGAGGCTCATCAGGAGCAAGAGTTACCGCAGCAACTGCCAGAGATGATTTTGGCAACGCAGGTAACTGGATTGGTGGCGCAGGCAGTTGAAGCGACGATGATCGCAATGGAAAGGTACTTGCCACGAGATCATCCACAAGTGTTAGTGGCACTGGATGTTCAGGCCCACCTGGGGCCGTCAGGGTGGCAGCAAGTATGAGAGTTTTTTTAGATATAATACTACAGTGTCAGTGGATGAGAGATATCCGGGGTCACCTACGCATAGTAGATTGCGATGAGGTGCAAGAGCAAATGCTAGCCACTTTTAGTTTAGTGGGAGCAGCGCTACAGTGGTGGGAGTCGATCACCAGAGTTGAGGAAAGGGATACACTAGCTATGGTAGGGTTTTGGGTGCGGTTCAACCGCAAAATGAGGAGAAAATTTAGTGAGGTGACTCAGGGAGACCGTTCAGTTGTCGATTACGAGGAAGAATTTACTCGTTGGAAAATTTTGTACCGGATGAGGTAAGCGATGAAGAAATAAAGAAAGCAGGGTTTATGGATGGGTTAGTCTGGAGAATCAGACAACATTTAATTGGAAATTATGCATTAGTAGCTTATACTGATGTCGTTAACGCAGCACTCCTGCACTATCAGGAATATCGTTTCCACGTGAAAGGAAGAAAGAAGGGAGTGGGAAACTAGCCAGTCGGATAAAGCAGGAGGGAATAGTACTAGTAGGTATCCCAGCAACAGACAGGGGGAGATCAGGGGAGGGATTTTCGGCTGGGAAATCATGCTAAGAGATTTAGAACTGGAGGCTATCGACAGGATGGCCAGGAATTCCAACAAGGTCGGCATGGAAGGGATCAGTGGCTAGATGAATGTATTAGAAGGTGTTTCATTTATGGGGAAGTGAAACACATGAAGAGAGATTGTCTTAAGCGAGGCAGGGGTCAACTACAGGACAAGGTCCTAGATGTACATCCACTACAACAAGTCATGGGTGCATTCGGGTAGGGAGAAGATGCTCCGGAACCCGAGGATTAGCCGTTGCAGCTGGAGTATGGAGGTAATTATTTTTACCCTATGGGCATGGGATATATTTTTGAGTGACAAGGAGGATGTCACAATATAAGACTTATTTTTCACTAGAGTTCACGAGTGAGTCGAATTTAGTGGGTGTGTTGGCTGTAGCAACCATGGTATGTGGATAAACTTTCCATGAGGTAGCGGAGTTCCTTGGTGTTCTTCATGGGAGAGTGGAGGTTTACACTGAGTGAAGGTTTGAATTATGCAAAGAGTTACTACTTTCAAGAATTATGGGAGTAGGGTTGATAATATTTCCTAAATATCGGTTGGATAGCGATGGGATTTGAACTATTATGAATAGTGGGGTTAAGTTTTGGTGTTCGCGACACTAGGATATGATTGGTACGAGGTACCACCTGAGAGGGCATTTAGCCTATGTATATGTGTGTATATATGTTATATTGTGTGGTGCTATAGACACAAAGTGAGGTTTTGTGTTCTCACATTTTATCCTGGTAAGTAGGGATGTTTACTAAAGTGAATCAGAGTGGTTAGAATTATGTTCGAGCAAAGAGAGATAGCTCGGGGTGTATTTTGTGCAAGAACTAATGATAGTAAGGGCGCGGTATTTTATGTTGTCTTTGGTAGCATGAGGGTAAGCATATATACTTTTATGTTAAGAGATAAGTATTTAGGGGTACGTGCTATGGATTGAGGGTCTAACGGACCTCAACGACCGGCAATGTTAGGTAGTAGTGTATCGGGGGGGGTTCCTTGTTTGGATTTCGCTTTGCGAGACATCCCACGCATGAAACTGAGCGTAACGTTGGAAAGTGGGGAGATGTTTAGTCGTTAGTACATGTGTTGGGTACCCCGGGCATTATATATATATATATCTGTGTGTGTGTGTGTGTGTGTGTGTGTGTGATATGACTACGGGTTCGAAGTTATATTACGGGTTACGACTAGCTTAGTCGGGTAACTATCGTGCGGTAAAGCACGGGGATAGGGTGTATGGGCACCTGGGTTAATCAAGGCAAATTTTGTGCTGTTAAGCATGGGTATAGGGTGTATGGGAGCCCTGGTTAATTTAAATGGATAATTGTATAACTTAGATATAGCTGGCTTAGAGGCACATGACTAGAGAGTGTTATGCGAAGCTTGGAACATAACGCTCATCTTAATTTGGAGGACGAAATTCTTTTGTAAGGGGGGAGTATGTAACACCCCGTAATTTTGAGGATTTAATATTTAATTGTTTTTGGTAGTTATAGAAATATTTAAATCGGAGAAACTTAAATTCAAGTTGGAGAATTTATTTGAGTGAGCCGAATTATTTATAATTGACGACTTTAAAGTTTAATTGTCCGAATTAATGTGTGTCGCATTTTGAGGTCGAAATTTGGAAATGTCAAAAAGTATTTCAGATGGAAATTCTGAGTGCGCGGTTGAGTACAGATGGGTCGAGATAGTCAAAAAAGAGTGCCTGGGGGTAGTAATTGGGTCTCAGAGTATTTTTGGGCATAGCCGCCACACGGAGTGATTCGACCCATTTTAATTAGGCCCATATTAACAAAAATGGGATTAAGGGTTTTAACCTAATTTGGGGAAGTGTTAAACGACAGTAAACACAAATTCTAAGCCTAGGGCTTGAGAGGGAAATTGGGGGAAAGAAAATCAAGAGCCAATTGGGGATATTTGATGCCGAATTAAGGGACTACACCAACGGATTAGACCCTATGAATAATTCCAGGCAAATGGTTATCTGTTGTGATTCCTAAATTGATGATAATCAATTCATATCATAGTGTGCGTATATCAAAATTCGTTTTAGGAGTGTAACCAAAATTAAATTTGGGTTTTTGGAAATTGATATACCTTAATGGCATTTAGGGTGAGGTTTATTGTGTTTATGACTCTAGAATATGGAGGAATGAATCGTATGTTAAAACCAGTAAGAATCAATGGTTAAATTGCTGTTAATATGAATGAAATTCGTATTGGAGATTTGAAACCCGGATAATACCCAAATCGAGAAGACGTTGGAATTAAGGGAAATTTATGGTGAATTAATGTCTTTAGGATGTTTAGACCCTTTTCTTATATGGAGGATATGTTAATTGTATTTGGGTAAAGGTTTAGATTGAGAATCAAAGCTTTAGGGTTCGTCCATGGCTGACAGTGGGATGGAGAGGACGAATACTAGAATGATCGATCGATCAACCCAGGGGGTTCGATCGATCAATGCTGTAGAAATTCTGGCAGGGTCGCCAGTTTTAATTACATGGAAAATAATTATTGAGAAAAGAATTTTTGGGCTGATTTTACATGTTGAAAAATGGACCAAGTGAGCAAGTCCGGGTATGTTGGCAATTATAAGTAAATATAATTGGGAAATTTGAAGGAGATGAATGTGTGACACATGATGGGAGAATATGTGGGAATGAAATTTTGAGATGTAAAAATGGACCAAGTGAGTGAGTCCGGGTATGTCCTTTAAGTGACACCAAAGTATTAAATTAATTATTGAGAGAGTAAATTAATTTGGAGTCAGAACATAGACTCGGGAAATATTAAGTTACGGGCCAAGTGAGCGAGTCCGGGGATAATAGTTGGGTGACACCAAGTTATTAAATTAATGGATGTGTTAATTAATGAAGGTAGAGTCGGAAGGTAGACTCAAAAATGTAATAAATTAATTGATATTGTAAGTAATTAATTTAGAGTCGGACTGTAGACTCGGGATTGGTATAAATTAATTAAATGAGAGTCGCACCACATACTCGATTTAGTAAAAATTAATTAATGTGTAAATTAATTAACTGGGAGTCGGACCACAGACTCGAAAAGGTATTAAATTAATAGGTGGGTTAATTAATTTAATTAGAGTGGGACGATAGGCTCGGGAAGGTATTAAATTAATAGGTGTGTTAATTAATTCAATTAGAGTCGGACGATAGACTCGGGAAGGTATTAAATTAATAGGTGTGTTAATTAATTTAATTAGAGTAGGACGATAGACTCGGGAAGGTATTAAATTAATAGGTGTGTTAATTAATTTAATTACAGTCGGACTATAGACTCGGGAAAATAATAAGTTAATTGAGATGTGAATTAAATATCTTAGAGTCGAACCATTATTGTGTAATGTATTTATATGAGAGTCGGACCACAGACTCGGGAAAAAAAATATTATATTAATTGAGTGTGAATTAAATATATTAGAGTCGGACCACATACTCGGGGTAATGATAATTTTATAAGTGAGAAAATTAATTAAGTTGAGTCGGTCCAGAGCTCGGGAAATTATAGGCTAGTGTTATGGGTTTTTGAGTACACGGTAAAGCCGAGGTTTATAATATATATATACGGTGCAGTGATAGTATATATATATATATATATAATTGTGTGTGTGTGTGTATGTGTGTGTATTTATTGTGTGTGCTATTAAATATCAGCGATTAGATATTTATTTAATTTATATACTCTAGTGCTATCAAGGGAGGTTGCGCGATGTGGGTGAATCCCCTAGATTGAGGAGTAGGGCGAGTATATCCCCAGGTCATAGCATCCGGTATATGGGTGAGGAGATTATATCACTTTCGGGGAAGGAATATGACCACCTCCACTTCGTTTATGTTTTAGGCCAGGTTGGTGAGCGAATCCAACTTGGGTAACTATGTTATGTGAGCAAACCTAGTGGGATAGCACTTTAGAGGGAATCATCCGGCGAGGGTATACTCAGAGGGATGGATATACATATGCTATATGTGTGGATATTTAGTAAAGGTACATATATAATGGTATTCAATATTATATACAAGTAATAATACAGTGTGTGATGTATTTACTTTATATAAATTGTGACACAGTTATATGCTATTCTTTAAGAAGGAATTAATTAAGTTAATTGGTGAAACAACTTATAATTCATGAATAATTATACTCGGGTTAGAGTAGTATGGCAAGGGGAGGTTTTACGAGGACTAGTTGGACGGGTTAGTGCAACTAGGTGGGGGTCAAGGTGATCGTTAGGTGTGCACATTAGTGGAGGGGTGAGAATGTCCACAAGGGAGTGCGACACTAACTTAAATATGAAGCACATTCATGCATTTTAAATTACTGCATTTAATTCACTTGCTAAATATTTTCAAAATGTTTCGGGTTCTAACCCTTGCTATAAAACTATTTTCAAAACCTTTTAGTGTCCAGCCACAGGGACGCCAGGCACTAAATTAAAATGGCCAAATTGTCACCTTTCAGCCGGCCACCCTTGTCACGGTCATTGACCGTGATAACAAACACGCATTTTTTATCACTGTCATTGACCATGGCAAGACCGTGTCAAAGAATTATCACGATCAATGACCGTGATAATTCCGTGACAAATATATTTGTCACGGACTTGTCACGCCCATTGACCGTGACAATTCTTAAAATAATTGTCACGGTCAAGGACCTTGACATGATCGTGACAATATCTTCAGTAAAAAAATATCTAGGCTTTTTTTTACCACCGTTTTTTAGTTCTCTCTCTCTCTCTCTCTCTCTCTCTCTCTCTCTCTCTCACTAAGGTATGTTTTTTTGCTCTCTGTCTCTTTCATTTCTATATGTGTGTATATGTGTGGGTATCTGTGTGTATATATGTGTGTGGTGGTGTGTAGTGGGGGAGGGGGTGGTGGGGATGGGGTGGGTTGTGTGTGTACATGTGTGTGTGTGTGTGCAGGTGTGGTGGGGGTGGGGTGAGGGGGCAGGGGGTGTGGTGGGGGGAGGGGGGAAGGGGGTGGGGTGGTGTGTGTGTGCATGTGTGTGCGTGTGTGTTTGGAGGGGGCAGGGGGTTGGGTGGTGGTGGTGTGTGTGGTGTGTGTGTGTGTGTGTGTGTGGTGGGGCAATCTTAAGAATTGTATAGTTTTAATTAATAAATTGTGTAGCTTTAATTGTAATTTTAATTGTATAGTTTTAGATGAAAGTAAATTAATAATTAGTGCCATTTTCATATGAAAGTAGGATTGCCCCTCATTGTAAATTAGTAAATTAATAATTGTATACTTTAATTGTTAGTTTAATTGATGAAATGAATTAATTGAGTAGATGAATTAGAAGGAGTACGGGATACACATTTGTTGTTGACATTGTTGTTGGATTATTTAGTTTAGTAAATGTTGGCTTGGTTAGTTTTAAAAGTGGCATGACCACTGGATTATTGTCCATATGGGGGTGGGATTTTTCAACTTTTTTTTAAAATTACTTTGTATATCGAACAATATATATATATATAGTATGATAATTAAATGAAACATACTTGTAATATATAGTCTGACAAAAAAAGTTGTCTCGCCCCGAATTGTCACGGTCATTGACCTTGACAAGTTGAACTTGTCAAGGTCAATGACCATGACAATTAGGCAGATTTGTTGTAAGATCTTAGGTTCACTAAAGTCATGTTTATATCCATTACCTACACAGTATTTTGTAACACCTGAGTATACGAATTCTCCACCTCTATCACTTCTTATGCGAGATACTTGGGTGTCCTTCTCGTTCTCAATTTTTAAAAGAATTTTCAAGAACTCACGGAGGGTGTCAGATTTATTTTTCATAAAAGCTACCCAATTAAATTGTGTACAATCATCCACCATTATAGGAATATAACTGTTACCACAGAAGCTAGTTCTAGAGGGGGCAGCGGTGGGGGAAGGGGGTGGGGCAAGGTGGGGTGGGGGGAGGGGGCAGGGATGGGGTGGGGTGGGGTAGGGTGGGAGGCTGTGTGTGTGTGTATGTGTGTGCATGTGCGTAGTGTCCGTTGTAACAGAATTGATTGATTATTAATTTTTTTAGTAAATTAATATATAATTGCCCCTTATTGTAAATTAGTAAATTAATATATGATTAATTATGAAAGTAGGATTTCCCCTCATTGTAAATTAGTAAATTAATAATTGTATACTTTAATTGTTAGTTTAATCGATAAAAATAATTATTGTGTGTGTGGTGGGGGGAAGGGGGTGGTGTGTGTGCGTGTATGTGTGCGCGTGTGTGGGGGTGGGGGGGGGGGGAGGGGTGTGTGAAAGCAAAATAATAATTAGTGCTCATTTTTATTTGTAGTAATTGTACATATTTACATGTCTTCTTCTAATTTTTTTTATCTGTACTAATAACATTTTTTTATACGAAATGTTTCCTTTAGGTATTAAGGCGAGGATGATGATGTTGGTTATGATGATGTCATCTGGGCTCGGTGGTCGCGGAGGCGACGAGGGCTCCTCGACCCCTAGGCTCCCCAAATATGGCAAATTTAGGTTTAGCATTGAGAACAAGTCAGAGCTATTAGCGAGATCCCTCGAGCTGCTAAAGACGGTCATCGGCCCGGGGTTTATGAGTTGGAAGGAAGTGCCATATGAGCTCAAGTTAGCTGTTTGGGCGGCACTACAGGTAATATATTTATATTTATATGAATATTTCAATTTCAATTTCTATTTTAATTTCATTTTACATTTATATTTATATTTATTCGCAACTAACATTGTATTTGTTGGACAGGAACAATTCAACTTGGATCCAAAGCTACGCGATTTCGTCTTGGAGCAGTTGAGGGAGTAACGCAAGACGTGGAAGAAAAATATGCGAACACGGTACTTTGAGAAAACACGAGAGTCCATTATCCAATGGCGTGAATCCGTCCCGCCAAAGGAGCCTATCTCATTGGCACAATGGCAAAAGTTTGTTGACAATGAGATCGGGGTGCGACAATTGGCATCTAGCCAATAGGGGAGGGAAAATCAGGCAAAAAAGATGGACGTGCACTACTCCGGCCGGACATCTTATGCCGAGGTGGAGCATAGGATGTAGGTAAGATTTAATTTTTCTACAACTACATAAATATATTATTCTCCATTATTTTACTTTGCGGGGCCGATACTAATTTTACTTTATTTTATTTCAAGGGGTAGGGAGTGGACCTGGGGGTAAGCCAAATAGGCTCGATACTTATGTTGCTCTTCGGACGAAGAAGGGGAAGGACAAGGAGGTGTCCCCGAGCTTCGTGACCCCAATTGTAAGTAATCCGACAATTTACTTTTTGTTAATTACGTTATAATTTTTTAGTTTACTTATTTTACTAATCATGTGCTTTTTGTCGCTTCTGGCAAAGCTTGAGGAAGTGCATGAGTCACAGTCTGATGCTGACAGGGCATCTTTGTCCACAGATGTATGCAGCCAAGTGCTTGGCTGTGATCGCAAGGGGAGGACAAGATGGCCAAATCTAGGATCATCGGACTGGAGATGAGCGACTCCGTGTTGGCTCGAACGGTGGATTCACATGGACCAAAGTTATCCCATTTGGAGGCGACGGTCCAAGATATGTACTCATTCATGAAGCGTACGTTGGGCAGAGACCGTAAGGAGAAAGGGAAGGAGAAGGATGTGGAGGAGGAGGTGCGGGAGGACGAGGCATAGGATGATGAGGATGTGGACCTCACTGCTTCATCACCGACACGTGCGTACTTCGATGATCCACTTACCTATTTGGATCCCTTCAATAGACCGATGTTGACACTTAGTTGGCCGAGTGTGTTCGTATTGGACGTATTTGATGGCCAGCAGGCAGGGTGGGGGTTGAGGGACCCGAATATCATCCAGGGTGGAATAGTTCATGGACGTGAGCTTCAAGAGATCGAGTCCAAAGTGCTCGTCACGCATGTGATACCTGGGAAGGAGAACTCCCTATTGTGGCTGCGCAAACAATGAGGCACGATGTATATTAGTGGGTGTGTCAATTCGTATATCGTGTGGCCTACTCACCTCCTCACATTTACCCCAAACATGTAGTGACATTATTTTTAAGTTGGTACATTTGAATTATTTTTGGATTATATCGTCATGTATATTGTTTCTATTTTGAATATATATTTGCATTATCTTTAGTTTATTTGTATATATGATGTTGCTATAACAGGTACAAATATACTGCTGGGCAGTGGCAGTGGCCATACTGCCCAGCAGATTTTTTTTAAATTCTTCCCAGAATTGTCACGGTCATTGACCGTGACAATTTTTTTGAAAAGGGTCAAGGGTTTGTCACGATTATTAATCGTGACTAAACTTGTCACGGTCATGCCCCGTGACACGACCGTGACAATTCTAATGACTGTGACAATTAGGCAGATTTGGTGTAGTGAGGATTGATATTCTATTCCAAGGATACGGAGCTGCGGCATATGTGGATGCTAGCAGGAGTTTGGATTACACGCATCGTTCATTCATTCCTAGAGTATGACTCATCTATCAGTTTCAGTTTTATTTAGGGCTTGTCGCCCAGTATTCTCAGTACAGATTTCAGATGTATTTATTCAGGTGTTGGATGTTGGTATTGAATTTCAGTTCGGTGGCCGATGGTTTATTCGGCAAATTGTTTAATTATTTATTCTGTTGAGTTTTTTTCAGTTGTGTGAATGGTTTATATTTATTTCTACATGTACTATTTTGTTTAATTAAAAAGTTAAAATTTGGCACCAGCTTTTGGAATACTAGGTGGTTAGTAAGTTTTAAAAAAATTTCGACAGTGATGCTAAGGATGAACCAACTGGGATTCCTGTTTTAATTTGGTATAGGACTGATCACCCGGTATTTTATTAGGCGAGGTGTCACACCCTTTTCAACGATCAATCGACCCCTTCTGAAAATTCATATTTTTCCCTTTTTGATTTATTCGATTAAAATACGTAGGGGCCCTTGGGAATAATTTAAAGATCATGATGGGACATGGGAAAGACCAGTAGGGTCTAAGTAGGGTCCGAGAAATGAAATTTAATATAAGATGTAATCGTGGGATAACGGGGGCATAAAATTTATTAGAAATCGAGCGTACATTAAGTGTAGGTATTGGGAAGCTCAAGAAAGACTTAAACCAGTATGTTAATGAGGGTACACCTACTAAATTTACATCTATTATACGAAAATACTTTGAGGGACAAGAAGTGCTTATGAAATGGCGACAATTGACAATAAAGAGAAATGGGTTAATTATACGTAGGACTTGGGTAGTTGTACCACGTATGGTTTAAATATTATTATAGGTCATGGGCGAACCTAATTGAAATACGTGGAAATATATATATATATATATATATATATATATATATATATATATATATATATATATATATATATAGGGTGAGGTTCAAAAGTGAATCAAAAGAATTAACTTTTTAATGAACCTACTAAGACATTAAAAAATTTATTTTTAATTTCTCGTTATAATTGGTCCGCGCCAGCGACAATGAATAATTTTTCAATCCCCCCGCTGGCGCGAACCAATTACAACAAGAAATTAAGGATCAATTTTTAATATCTTAGTAGGTTCATTAAAAATTTCATTTTTTTGGTTCACTTTTGAACCTTTCCCTATATATATATATATATATATATATATATATATATATAACCAAGTGCATGTGTATATATATAATGATAGTTATCTGTGCATAATCAAACCCGCGCTACTTGCTATCACAGAGGTTGACGCGCTGGGACAGTCTTATCTAGATGGGACCTTTATGGGGGATATTGACTCGTACCCTAGAACATAGGATTCCTTGGTACAGGCTATCTGATAACGATAGTCAGACGGTCCTCAGAGATATGAGAGTATAATCTCACCTCTTAGTGACTTGGAACTATGCTTCGCCTCCATTATGTGTGTATTGTGTTAATACAGTTCGAGAGTGATTCCGAACTAGTATTTCCCTTTTGTGCGGGAGATACGGGGACTTGATATCAGAGTATGCCAGCACCATAGATTTTATGTGGGGTGACGATTAGTATGTATCATGTATGATTAATTTATATATATACTTATTCCTAGAATTATTCTACTATGCGCATAAGCAGATAAATATTGAATAAATGCTTTTCCTTATAGTAAGTACTTGACACTTCCCAGCGGTAGTGAGAAATACATAATTGACTTAAATGATCCTTAAGAAGATGGTATATTAAATAAATTATAGACGTACGATCACGCGAATTAGAATTTATGAGAGGATAATTGTGTAATACCCCGTACTTTTATAGGATTATTTAAATTGCATAAGTGGGCGTAATTTGGTAATTAAGGGAAATTTCAATGAATAGTAAATATTAGTTTTCTAGTGCCGAATTAATATTTACATGGATTATATTTTCTTACGGGACTAAGTATATGAGTTGGATTATTTTAATTACTTGTTGCAGTTGGAGAAAATGACAAATGATAATATTTCATTTGGAAAACACGCATATTGAGATGTGTTGGGTTTAATTAGTGAATTTTAGTTAAGTGACTCTGCTGGAGATTTCGAGTGCACGGTTGGTTTCGAAATGGCCAAGATAGTCACAATAGAGTATCCGGGGGTAGCGTTTAGGTTCCAGGGATTTTTGGACTAGTAGGGACTCGTAATTGAGTAAACGAGTCATTTTTGGGTTTATAAGGGACCAGCCCTTATATCTCTCTTATAAGTCATAAGAGAGAGAAAGGGAAAGGAAAGAAAAGAGAGAAAAGAAAGAAGATAATAAAGGAAGGAAAATGAAGAGAGAACTGGGGATTCCAAGCCAAACTCCGCAGGATTCGACTCGAGATCGTCGAATTTCATCAACGAGGCAAGTGTTTACTTGCTCTATTTATTCGAGTGTGTATATCTCCTATTCTAGTTGGTAAACTAGATAATTTGGGTTAGAACCCTTAAAATAAATTTGGGAAAATTTAATTTTGAAATCACATATAGATGTGTTGTTAACTCTTGGTGATTTATAGTAATAAACCTATATTAATGATGATTATAGATGATTAGAAATGGGTTAAAATGATAAGTTAGGGTTTTAATGGCTTTAGGGTGTAAATCTAAGAGAAATTGTTTAATACCACAAATTAATTGATGTGTTAGTTATAAATAAGTGTTAGGATGATTATAGTATTATTTGTTGAGATTAGAAACCAGAAAAATGGAGATTGGGTTGATAGTTGGGATTTTTGGATATTGAAAAATCACCCAAAAGTGCCCTCCGTACAGGGTGAATTGATTCGGTTCTAGACCGATTCGATTTTTATAAGGGTATTTGAAAGGCTGTCTCAGGATGAATCAATTAGAATTGAGACTGAATCGATTCTCCTTTAAGTACCTGCTTGCAGAGCACTTTTCGAATCAATTCGTATTGAGACCGAATCGATTTGCAAGCCCAAATTGATTCACGTTTGTGGCGAATCGATTCGCCCTTGCTGAATTTGACAGTTTTCCTTCTTTGAGTTTTGCTGGAGTTAAATTATATCTTGGAGATTATTGTAGGGGATTCTAGATGTGATATTAGGACTCCTAAATGACAGAATTGAGGGTGGCTAGACCTTGGATTAGTTAAGGGTACAATCCGAGGTATGGATGTAATGAATATTTAGGACGAGAGACATTCGAGAAAACTATTGGGCAAGCCTATGTAGATATATTTATGCGGTTAGAATAAATATGGGCCGATTGCATTTGAGTAAATCCTAAGATGGAATTTAGGATATGGGCAAAAAGGGATTGAGTGACTATCTGGTACGTCCATTTATTACTATTATTATAGGTGATGCGATACCTATGGAATTAAAATACGTAGTGCGTATGCTATTTAATTGTTATGAATTGGTATATTCAGGATTATATATGTATCCTTACAAGTGATTAAGGTGGTTGTTATATTTTGAGTTGGATAATACTTATATCATTAATATTTTAAGTGGGTAAAAACTAATATAGTAATACGAATGGGAATATTCGGGGTTTTGGCTATCGTAATAAGAGCTTGGCAATTATTGCCATAATATATTGAGAAGCGGTATATATTATATATACGATGTTGTTACAGTATATATAATATGATACGAATAAATATATCTGTGTATGATTGGTATATTTGTACTTTAAAGGCTAGTTCCACAGGCTTCCCCGTGCGTAGGTATGGACAGCCATATTATATATTTTCTCGAGTGCTATCCAGGGAGGTTGCGTGATGTGGGTGAATCCCCTTCCTTGAGGAGTAGGGAGACTATATCCCCAGGTCATATCATCCCACATACGAGTGTGATATTGAGAAGAGTGCGGTTGCGTTCAAATAAGGAAGTTATTTAATTAAACTCAGTTTTTATCAATTAAGTCCTAAACATGCATCTAGGTGTGATTGATGATGATAAAATCTAGAAAGAACATTCAAACACACACAAATGAGGAAAAATCCCCCAAAGGGGCAAAACCTTTTATTTTCACTATAATTTTGTAAGAAAACGGCTTACACGGATTACAATGAAAATATGTGACACAGAAATACCCTCGGGTGTCGGTTCTGATGTCGTCGGCTAGAACTCTCCCTATCTAGTAGGGCAGCAATGAAGAAGAGAACGGCTTCCTAAAAAATTACTCTAGATGAGTAAAAGATCTTCTTAAGGGTTTAAAGATTCACACACATATATGGGAATGATTTTGTGAATGAAAAAGGTTTAGAAAACCTTAAAAAGATGAAGTCTTATTCTGAACTGTTTTTGCAGAATTTTGAGATTGCAGAAAGACTTAAAAATCGTGTAGAAGGTGATCATGAATTTATACGAAAATTGAGGCGGTTACTCGTTCGAACGAGATTGCGCGACATGCCTATCTCGCACGAACGACATTCAAAGTCGTTTGAGAGAGCTCGTCATTCAAGGCACTTCGCTTCTACACTTAGAAAAAATTCTGCATTTGATAAAAAATTAATCCAGACTTCAAAAACAATTTTCAAAAAATTTCCCAAATATTTATGTAAATATTTAAAGCTCAAATAAACCATTTTACCGATACAGTGTAGTGGAGTAGTGGGAATGAGCTGAGCAGCATGTCGCATGTAGCATGATGCACGCGAAGATAATGGATGCATTGAATTCGGATAAATGTTGTCGAGTTTGATCGTGTTGACGTGTCGAATGTAGCGGTATCATACATACAAACTGTGATCCAGGAGAAAATAGAAAATTCCTAGATTCTACCCCGGACATTTATAAAATTATGTCCTTACAAATCTCCCCCTATGTCTATGCCGGTACATACATAAAAAATCTGAATTATGCAATCAACTGACATATAAGATAATATCCCCATTAAACCCTCAAACTGAGAATACTAAATGACATGTCTTCCAAATCTTCAGCTCTTCAGTAACTTCCAAAGATTTTCTCATCAGGGTGTGCAATCAAATAATGAGCAATGTTGTACCTACACACATGAGATAAAGCAAATACCCGTGACAAGCAACAGTTTGAAATGTAATGATATGAAAAAATTGATGATCAATTAAGCTTAAGCAAACAATTCATAAATCACCAAACACCAAAACAATTCTCCCCATAATTCTTCTCCCCCTTTTTATGATGTCCCCAAATAGACAGATATGAGAAGCATAAATGAATGCACATGGAGAATGACACACGTTAATAAACTGCTGTTTTTGTATTTTTCAAAATTTTTACACATAATTTACAACAAAGAATCACACCATGAAAGAACACAAAAACAACCAAGTCAATGATAGCGTAAATGTAGGGGTGTGATCAAATTCGATAGGAAAATCAATTACAAACATGACATATGTGCACGATGAATATATGATATTCATAACGAATGAAATCAAACTCTTCCTTTGGTGTAAAAAGATGGTAATACGAGACATTGACTCAATCAAATCAACAAATCCAAGCTCAAAGTGATTTCCACACCAATAACGTCCAAAACTATTTCATGCTTTTTTAGGACTTTCAAGGAAGTGCAAACATGTTTATATTCTCCAACCAAACTCCCTCAGATATATATTTTGAATAGAGGCATTCTAAATTCTCAAAATTTGGAGAATTGATGGTGAAACCTAATGACCTATGTTTGGCATATATTGATTTTTATTGCCTTTAATTTTTTTGGGGCTCTTTTAACCACTTTGGACCCCAGATAATAAAATTTCTCAATTTTTTAGGTCCTTTTTAACGGTAGCTTAGAATCGCAAAGGCTAAGAGAACCTTTCGCGGCCCTTCCCCGTTTTCAAATAAACACATAGTCTCACCAACACGGTTTTTACATGCATTCCAATCTTGTCAAGTTTATCGCATATGGTTAGTTGTACAGACAGAATTGAGATGGAAATACTCAAGCCAATATCTTATAGACAAGTACAATAATCAAATAAAGCCGTGCATGTGCGTAATAAAGGAAATAGGAGTCAAACATGTAGGAAGATATCACTAATTACATCTCAAAGACTCCAAACAATGTAAAGCACATGAATGAAATGATGTAGGGTATCAAATCTCTATCAAACAGTCATATGGATAAATGGAATGAAATTGTGACTCGGCTATCTTAAATGCTCATCCATAAAAGGTGAAAAAAAATACAAAAATCTTTTTGGATTTTTCAAAAAAAAAATTATAAAACGAAAATATATATTTTTTTAAATAAATAAATATATGTACAACAAAGAAATAATACATATAACCCAAACTAGCAATAGGAAGCATATCATATGAACATGAAAAAACATCCTATCCTAGACACAGACCAACCCCTCAGTCAACTGTGCAAATCCCCAAAGACTTCCTAAGACTCTCAAATCTAAGGGCATCTAAAGGTTTCGTGAAAATGTCAGCTAACTGACGGTCGGTGGGTACGAAACTCAGGGATACGACTTTCTCCTCAACTAACTGACGTATAAAGTGCTCGCGTATCCTGATGTGTTTTGGGTGGGAATATTGGACTGGATTGCGAGATATGTGTATCGCACTCGTGTTATCACAGGAAATAGTCATGGTAACCTGTGAAATCCCATAATCCTCCAATATTTCCTTCATCCACAAGAGTTGCGTGCAACAACTCCCGACGACAATGTACTTAGCCTCCGCGGTGGACAAAGAGATGGAATTTTGCTTCTTACTTAGCTGGAGACAAGAGCATAACCAAAATAAAAACACCCACCAGAAGTGCTCCTATAACCATCTACATCCCCGGCCCAATCGGCATCCGAATAGGTGAACAAACGGTCATCGGTATCAAGGGAATACCAAATACCGTATAAGAGAGTCCCACTCATGTATTTAATAATACATTTTAGAGCAAGTAAATGTGACTCTTTTGGGGACACTTGATATCGCGCACAAACTCCAACACTAAAGGCTATATCGGGATGACTTACATTCAAGTAGAGAAGGCTACCTATCATACTCCGATACAAGGTTTGTTCTATGTCCTTACCTGAAGGGTCCCTACTAAGCTTGGTAGTGGTACTCATAGGTGTACGTGCATGCTTAGCGGAGTCTAACCCAAATTTCTTCACTAAGTCTCAAGCATACTTAGATTGGGAGATGAACATCCCATCCTCTAGCTGACGAACCTGGAGACCAAGGAAGAAAGTAATCTCACCAACCATGCTCACCTCAAACTCACTTTTCATCTCCTCCTCAAAGTGATGACCATGTTGGGAGAACGTGGATCCAAAGACTATGTCGTCCACATAGACCTGGGCAACCAAAATAGCACCGTCATCTCTCCTGACGAACAACGTCATATCAACTCCCCATCTCTTGAAGCCACATACTAAGATACAGGAAGTAATCCTCTCATTCCAAGCACGTGGTGCTTGCTTCAAACCATACAAGGCTTTCCTTAGATAGTAGACGTGCTCCGGGTGCTTAAGGTCTTCAAACCCTTTTGGTTGTTCCACATAAACCTCCTCCTGTAGAATGCCATTTAGAAAGTAACTCTTGACATCCATCTGATATAACTTGAAGCGCAGATGACATGCGATGGGGAGTAGTAAGTGGAAGGACTCAAGCCTCGCAATAGGAGCAAATGTCTCCCCAAAGTCTACACCTTCTATCTGTGTTTAGCCTTGAGCGACCAACCTAGCCTTGTTTATGATTATAGTACCATTTTCATCAATTTTATTCTTGAAAATACATCTGGTACCTATCACATTAGTTTCACTAGGTCGGGGAACAAGTTCCCAGATATTATTCTTTTTAAACTGAAGTAACTCATCCTGCATAGCAGATATCCAGTGTTCATCCTTGAGTGCTTCTTTGTGATTCTTAGGCTCGACTTTGGATGTGTAGCAAAAATGGATAACAACGTTCTCGAGCTGAGCGTGAGTCTTGACCCCTAGAGTGGGATCACCAATATTGTCTGAAGGTTCATGACTCTTGCGAACCCAAGCAGGTGTGTTTCCTAACATGGGAGTAGGGTCAACAAAGTGTGGGTGAGGTACAAGTAAATTACTACTAGAAACATCGTCATCCTCCCACTGAAGGCTAGAATCAATAAATGTCGAAGGTTCGTCATCTTGCATGGTGATATTTATTAAATCCATAACCTTAGAGCTCTTCAGGTTAAAGACCCGGTATGCTCTACTATTCGATGAATATCCTAATAGTATTCCCTCGTTGCTTTGGGAGTCAAACTTTCCTAATTGCTCTCTATCCCATATGATGTAGCATTTACTCCCCAAAACACGGATATATGCAAGGTTGGGTTTCTTGTCAGTCCATAATTCATATGACATCTTAAGAGTGTGTGGATGCAGGTAAACCCTATTCACCATGTGGCATGCAATAGACATTGCCTCTGCCCAAAATCTCCTAGAAACCTTACGACATAGAAGCATAGATCTAGCTATTTCCTGGATCATCCTATTCTTTCTCTCAATAATCCCATTTTGCTGAGGAGTCTTCACAGTAGAAAACTCATGTTTGATCCTAATGTTATCACAGTAAAGATCTACCTTTGCTTCCTTAAATTCAGTGCCGTTGTCACTACGTATCCTGTTAATAGTGACTCCATGTTGATTTTGCAGGATACGACACTTAGTCGTTAAAAACTCCACAACATCGGATTTCTCCCTCAGAAAACCTGTAATCGAGTATCTGGATAAATCATCCACCATCATGAGGATATAGCTCTTACCACCCAGACTCTCAGTACGAGTAGGACCCATAAGATCCATGTGAAGAAGCTCAAGTACACGAGAGGTGGTAATGGAATGAAACTTCCTATGGGGGCTACGAATTTGTTTTCCCAACTGACAGGGTCCCCAAACCGTCGAAGTTGACTTTCCAAGTGATGGTAAGTCACATACTAGGTCCTTTTTAGCTAAACGAGTTAAATCTCTAATGTTCACATGACCTAGACGTTGGTGCCACAGATCCATAGGAGTGACTGTGGCGCTTTTGCAGACAAGTGAGGACTTGGGCTCAGTCCTATAGTAATTATCCTCTGTCCTCACCCCTCGCACTAAAAGTTTACCGGCTTGATTATAGACATTATATGCATCCCGGTTAAACTTTACGACAAAGTCATCATCGCACAGCTGGCTAATGCTGAGAAGGTTTGCTTTCAAACCTTTGACGAACAAACATTCTCTAGCTTAGGAAATCCTGGTAACTCTACAGTACCACGTCCTACAATGCTAGACTTTCTCCCATCTCCAAAGGTGACTCTACCATCCTCATAATCCTCAAGAGAAGTAAAAAATGAGGCATCACATGTCATATGTCTGGAGCACCCACTTTTAAAACACCACTATGAGGTATTATGTTCTTTGAGAGCGACATGAACAACAAAGACCTTTTTATCTTTCTTAGGTACCCAAGAAGTGGTTACCTTTTGTTTACCTTTGTTGTTATTGGTTTTAGCTGAAATATGAGAAGTATTCACTGACGGCAAAGACATCCGTCGGAATTCCTCCATCAAACATTGTGATGTGGCAGGTAAAAACTCAGCTCCTCTCTCAGACTGGTAAAATCATCAGTATTCTGTGGTGAAGCATTAGTACGTCGTGTCCGACCCATACTATAGAAAAACTCCTTGAGGTGGCCATTTCTTTTGCAATATGTACAAAAGAACACAGTCAAAGGCAGACCTTGGTTTGCTTTTCTTGGTCGAACTCTCCGTCGAGGTTTTTGACGATGGCCATAAGGACTCGTAGTAAACTCAAGAACTGGTCCAGGTGAAATTTGGGACGTGGAAGCACCATCATAACCTATTCCTTGCCTATCACCAAAACCTAAAGCGGGGCCGAGGAGCATCTTTCCCATATTACCAGATCTGTCCTCAATTTGTACCTTGACTTCCCATGCTCTCTCCAGATCATGAGTAAGTTGGGCTACAAGGGCTTCAAGTTTCTTCTGAGTCTCCATGGAGGAATGGAGCTCACGCGTAAGACTAACCACTTGTTTAGTCAAGACCCCTCTATCTTTCTCAAAATAACTCTCTCTCTCTCTCTAAACAAACTCTCTTTCTCAACACATACAGACTCTCTCTCTCTTAAGGTAGTGAAGGTGGAGGACTCTGTCTCTCTCGCTTTTCTTAAATCTTCCTCTAAGGCGGTGATCCTAAGAACTAATGCTTTGTTACGCTTTTTAGTTTTAAATGACTCAGAATAAAGCTCGGCGTAGGCGCGTTGAAGATCACTCTCGCTCTCACTTGTGTCATCCTCCCCCTCACTCACATCGATCTCACTGTCGAGGTGTCCCTGTGAATCATCATCCTCATCGTCGTGTGGAGCACTAGAAGTAATCACATGACTAGCTATGAATGCGGTGAAGTTACACTCATGCGGTGACTCATCTCAAGAATCCACCGACTCGACCTCACTGTCATCACTAAGGGTAGTATTAAGGACATCTTTGCCCTTTTCTCTGTTCAGCCTAGTAGCACACTCAAAAGCTCTGTGACCCCTACCGTCGCACTCAAAGCATCTCTCACTATCCTTTTTAGGAGGATCTTTAAAATCTTTTTCATTTTTCTTTTCAAACTTATTTTTCTCAAACTTCTTTTTATCTTTAAAATTACCATTTTTCTTGAATTTCAGAATTCTCTTGAAATTTATAGCAAATAGGGCCAAATCATCTAAGTCAAAATCACACTCAGAATCTGACGTATCTGTCTCTATTTTTCTAGATGACTCTCCCCTCTTTCTTGAAGACCCCTCACTCTTTCTCTCCTGGGCATTAAGTGCAATTCCCTTATCTTTAGACTTGACAAATTTAGGAAACATATCAATTTCATACGTTTGCAAGTCTCCTATAAGTTCCTCCAATTTAAGCGTATTTAAATTACCCATAGAATTTAACACAGTGACTTTGGGGATAAAACGATTAGGAAATGATCTAAGAATCTTTTTAACAACTCTAGCATTAGGAATGTGTTCACCAAGATTAAAGTTAGTGTTAACAATATCAAATAGTCTAGCATAAAATTCATCAAAACACTCAGACTCAAGCATGGTGATTGTTTCAAATTGAGTTGTTAAATTTTTCAGTTTAGACTATTTCACAGCATTAGCTCCTTTATGGGTAAGCTGCAAAACATCCCATGCCTATTTTGACGTGGTGCACGTTATTATGCGTTTGAACTCATCAGGTGTGATAGACCCAGAAATAGCACTTAAACCCTTAGAATTAAAAGATGGCCATTTAAATTCTTCTTCAGTCCATGAAGTAACATGTTTTAAATTGGTCACGTTTCAAGAGTGATGGAGGGAGGTGTCCACCCTCTTTCAACCAAAATCCAGACACGTTCATCAATGGATTTTAATGCAGATATCATGCGGGCTTTCCAGTATGCATAGTTTGTCCCGACAAAAATTGGCATTTTATTATATAACTTCTCCATTATGAACACACTCGTTTTCAAAAATTAATTTTTTAGAAAAGTGATATCTTAGAAAAATTTTGCAGAAAATTACACAGTAAAATTGTGTAACTGGCTCTGATACTAATTTGAGAAGAGTGCACTTGCGTTTAAATAAGGAAGTTATTTAATTAAACTCAGTTTTTATCAATTAATTCCTAAACATGCATCTAGGTGTGATTGGTGATGATAAAATCAAGTAAGAACATTCAAACACACACAAATGAGGAAAAATCCCCCAAAGGGGCAAAACCTTTTATTTTCACTATAATTTTGTAAGAAAACGGCTTACATGGATTACAATGAAAATATGTGACACAGAAATACCCTCGGGTGTCGGTTCTGATGTCGTCGGCTGGAACTCTCCCTTTCTAGTAGGGCAGCAATGAAGAAGAGAACAGCTTCCTCACAAATTACTCCAGGTGAGTAAAAGATCTTCTTGAAGGTTTAAAGATTCAAACACATACATGGGAATGGTTTTGTGAATCAAAAAGGTATAGAAAACCTTAAAAAGATGAAGTCTTATTCTGGATTGTTTTCGCAGAATTTTGAGATTAAAGAAAGACATAAAAATCGTGTAGAATGTGATCAAGAATTTATACGAAAATCGAGGTGGTGGCTTGTTCGAACGAGATAGCCATGTCGCTCAAACGAAGGACATATGTAGTTCGAATGAATTGCGCGACATGACTATCTCGGGCGAACGACATTCGAAGTCGTTTGACCGAGCTCGTCGTTTAAGGCACTTCACTTCTACACTTAGAAAAAATTATGCATTTGATAAAAAATTAATCCAGACTTCAAAAAAAAATTCAAAAAATTTCCCAAATATTTATGCAAATATTTAAAGCTCCAATAAACGATTTTACCGATACACCTTAGTGGAGTAGTGGGAATGTGCTGAGCAGCACGGCGTATGTAGCATGATGCGCGTGAAGATAATAGATGCATTGAATTCGGATAAAGGACGTCGAGGTTGATCGTGTTGACGTGTCGAATGTAGCGGTATCAAACATACAAACTGTGATCTAGGAGAAAATAGAAAATTCCTAGATTCTACCCCGGACATTTATAAAATTATGTCCTTACAGATATTTTTATTCCGCTTTCATGAGGGAATATGACCACCTCCACTGTTTAGTTTTCTACCATGACCATGAGTGAGTCTGGCTTGGTACTGTGGTTGATTGAGTAAACCCGGATGTGGACAGGCACTTGAGTCTGCATCCTCAAGTTATAGCTTGGTGGGATGGTTATTATACTTAAGATTGTAATACGTATAATTATACTTGTTGAGTGTAGTATATTGTTTGTGTATGAAGACGATATATCATATAGCCTTGACTGGTGTAAAGAGTAAAATGAGTAAGGGTTTATTCTTCTTTGGGGAGACTTATATCCAGATTTATACAATGTAAATCGTATATTAAAATAAGAATTATATATATACAGTACTTTATATACTAAAGTGATTAGGGTATTTTTAACTAGTGAATGTTACGGATTATGAACGGTATAGTTGTATATATAGAAACGAGAACTATATATATAGCACATTGGTGATTATAGAAACTAAAATCTTATGTAATAGCTTACGGTATAACATATATTATATCACATGAGGTAGGTGATAGTTAGGAGGATTTAGAAGATGGGTGTAAGAGATTAGTTAGGTAGGTTAGCTTAACTAGGTTGTTTAACGTATGCGATAAGTGAGCACTATTAGAAGAGGGGTGAGGTGTATCTCATGCGAGTGGGATACCAGTTGAAATATGGGATATTTCTATTTTAAAAATTTGGCTTTTAATCACTTGCTAAATATTTTCAAAACTCGGGCTCTGACCCGTTTCTCTATTTCCCCTCTCTTGCTATATATGTATATATTAGGTGTCTAGACACAGGGATGCCTGGATGATGATTCTTTCGAGTCAGACGTTTGCTGGAGTAGCTCCGGATGCTAGAAGGTTTATTGTAGACACTTCTATCCTTGAGATCTAGATAGGAGGTATTGTAGAAACATTCGGTCCGATAGCCAAATTTTACTCTTTTATTCTTTTACCGCCTTCTAGTGTGGCATCAGATTTGGTTGTATTATGTTAAACCGAGTGTTCGGTTATTTTATTTCATTTTAATTTTTGTGTATATAAACTGTGTGAATGTTTTACTTGGTTGGTTTAGTTAAAAAGATTAGTTAAATAAAATTTTGATGCTAGCCTAATAAGTGTTTAGTAATTAAATTGATTTTCGACAGTGATGCTGAGAATGAACCATATGACACTCATGTTTTAATTTGGTATAGGATTGATCACCCTGTATTGTACTAGGCGAGGTGTCATAGATGATATCAGAGCATCAGGTTTGAGTTTCCTTAGGAATTTGTGCATACGTACTACACTTTCAGCGTTGCGTTCTATTTGATATAGAGCCTTATCATTAGGATTATTGATACCTATTATGAGATTTCGTTCTCCTGCTATTATGTAAGATTATAGTAAATCTTTTACGCGCTCATTCGTGATTCTTGTTCTGAGCGATGAAGGGTGACCAGGGAAGTCCTTGATGAGGGCAGCAAGAGGCGGAGTTTGGTAGGAGCTGTGAGTTAAATTCGGGGACGGGGACCACAGTAGAGGTCACTCCCTTTATGGAATTGTTATGAATTGCTGCAACGACTACTGACTATAGTAGTTATAATTATATACGTATTGCTACAGTAGACAGTGGTGTTAAACTTGAATTACCCAGTGACGTTAAATTGGGAAAAAGTTTGAAAGGTCTTTGATAATGACCATACGTTGAAGTCAAGTCATGCGGAGGCAGTGTAGCTCTATTCAGTGGAAGTATAGGGATTAGAAGCTTTGGCTTTGAGTAGGGTATAGGAATGCCCAGATGTGAAAATTTGAGGAAATTGTTTTGCACTCGTTGGAGCAATGTTATAATGGTGGGAACGGTGGTCACCATATTTTGGGGAGTAGAATTTTTTGGCTCATGGAGGAATCTTACGAACGGCTTTAATCATGAATTCCTTCAATTTACCATACTTGGGGCGAATGTTGTTTCTGAATTATTCACATGAGGATCGATTAGAGGCCGACAGTGAATAAAGAGTGATATGGATAATTGAACTTCGTACCGAAGTAAGGTAGGTACAATGAAGAAAGAGTCCTTTAGCAGAATGATAGGCTCACTAGTAAGTGTTACTAACACTTATGGAGAAATTGTGTTCATGGAACCCCCTTAGTGGACATCCACCTGAGGAATTCATTGAAATAAGACTGTTGAGGCTGGTAACTTGTTTCCTTTTTTTTAGAGGAGCTAAGGTAACTACGAAGGTGATTGTCAGGATCGATGCTATAGAGTCTGAGATACTGATAACCTTAACATGGTGAGGGTGGACAGAGATAAGGAATGACTGTAATGTGGAACGTAGAACCACATGCTTTGATCTTACCTGATACTAGTTAAGGGACAAGCTTAGGGTGCTTAGATGGAGCATTGATTAAAGTAGTTTTTGGTTCAGTTAAGACGAGTGTACTATGTTCGGGAACTAATTGGAGCAATCAGGGATATTGGCGAAGTTATTGTTATAAGTTTCACCTTGGATAAATGAGGTATATTTTGTGCTACTAGATAGAGTCATGGTGTTTTATTAACCCTGGATTCGTGTGTGTAATTAGAGCTTTATGGAGTTACCGATAACATTATAGAGGGTATATCTATATGTTTTTTGCGGAGTATAATTATATTTCCTTCATTCGTTATGAAAACGGGTGTTGGTATTTTGAGCTTATATTTGGTTTGCACTGCTCATTTTGTATATGTTATATGAGTATAGTATTATTCTGAGTATAATATATTTTGATTGATCGGAGCGATAGCAGGCTAATGATTGTAAGGCTACCATATCCACAGTTCCATGGTGGAACTGGTTGTTTTTGCGATATCTCACCTGGATGTGGGTTGAGCTCACCATATTTTTATATGTTTAGATGGAACTTCGATGAGTAGATGTTTCACTAGCATGCCTTTAGTGCGTGGTGACCTTATAGATATGATCTAAGGAATGTAAGATTTATTATTTTACATGTTTTACATTGACATACCTCCACGATCGACACAGTTAAGTAGTAGTGTATCAGAGGGGTTCCTTGTTTGGATTGCTCTTGCGAGACACTCCACGCAGGAACCTTAATGACATCAGGAATGGAGAGATGTTGTTGTATGCTAGGATGTTGGTTTTGGTGAAATTAGCTGACAGTCATGTGTTGATTAGGGGCTAATAAAAAGTAGACGTGATGTGGAAAATCACTGGAAATGTTTCTCTCACCACAGGTATGTGGGTGAGGCAAGGTAAAGGAAAGCGGGTTGAGGCTTATAGCCAGGCCTTGAATTGAAGGCAAATTTAGAGGAAATATGTTTTTGGTATGATGTTTGTAACACTTTTGTAGAGAGTAGGCGCCCCGATTAGTTAGAATTTCCATTTCGCAAAGATGGAAGGACATAGTGGTAGAAGAACGGAAGTAGGTTAGTGAGGTAGGATTTAGAACGTCCCGATGGTGTGCCTTAGGCCGTTATATCTGGATGAATGACGATGTGTGGGAGTAGTTTAACGGGAGGGTTCCTTGTTTGGATTTCACTTTGTAAGACGTCCCATGCATGAAACTGAACAAATGTCGAAAGTTGAGAGAGGTCTTGGGAACTAGGGATATAGTTAGGACATGACTCATTTTACGTGTGTAGGAAAACACATCGATCTTAGGACTACTAAGCGATAAAGGCCAGTAGGGCAAGTGGCACTGTTATAGGAAGAATTGAAATTCGAATTATTCGAGTTAGGAATACCCAGATGTTAGTACCAGGCCGAGGAAATGAGTCCCATTTTTAGAGAGAGTGTTACATGTGGGATGTTTACAATGGTTGTGCAGATAGGCACAGGTTGAAAGGTGTATGGGTACCTTAGTAAGTTGATTTTATATATTGTCTGAAATAGACGTGGCGTAGTATATAAAGATGAAGAATATGATTTCGATAAGTTATGGGTTGGATTGAATGTCGTAGGAGGCACGTAATAACCCAATTGTGTAGGTGCAACAAGAGTTAGCACACCTAAGATAATCGAGAAGACTGACGGGAATAGTCAAGCATTAGTGTAGTTTTCTTTTTGAGGGAAACTCGATGTCCTTTTATAGATGAGTGGACGCTTAGAGTCGTGGTTCTACCATGGGATCAATACATTAGAGAGGCGATTATAGGCTCATTTCCTTTATATGTGGTTATATAAGCACTAGGTGTGATCTGACGTTGTTAGAATGAACCATATGAACGAGGTGGGGTTGTAGCATATAGAGATTTAGTTAAGCTAGTGCGTTAGAGTATAAGCCTTGAGATGAGCGTACGGTAGGGTACCATTGTGTTATTATCATTCGACTTAAATATACTAGGACTAATATGATTAGCGATCCTAGGTTGGCAGTTTAGGTTGTATCCGAATTTTGGGGACGAAATTTTGTTGTAAGGGGGAAGTATGTAAAACCCCTTACTTTTATAGAATGATTTAAATTGCTTAAGTGGGCGCAATTCGGTAATTAAGGGAAATTTCTATGAATAGTAAATATTAGTTTGCTAGTGTTAGATTAATATTTACATGGATTATATTTTCATATGTGAATAAGTATATGAGTTGGATTATTTTAATTACTTGTCGCAATTGGGTAAAGCGACAAAGGATAATATTTCATTTAGAAAAAACGCGTATTGAGATGTGTTGGGTTTAATTAGTGAATTTTAGTTAAGTAACTCGGATGGAGATTTCGAGTGAATGGTTGGTTTCAAAATGGACACGATAGTGAGAATAGAGTATCTGGGGGTAACATTTAGGTTCCAGGTATCTTTGGACCAGTAGGGACTCACAATTGAGTAAGCGAGTCATTTTTGGATTTATAAGCGACAAGCCCATATTTCTCTCTCATAAGTCACGAGAGAGAGGAAGAGAAAAGGAAATAAATGAGGGAAAAGAAAGAAGAGAAGGAAGGAAGGAAAAGGAAGAAAGAAAAGGGGATTTCAGGACAAACTCCGCGGGATTCGACTCGAGGTTGTCGGATTTCATCCCCGAGGCAAGTGTTTACTTGCTTTATTTATTTGAGTGTCTATATCTCATAGTCTAGTTGGTAAACCAGATAATTTTGGGTTATAACCCTTAAAATAAATTTAGGAAAATTTGATTTGAGATCACATATAGATGTGTTGCTAACTCTTGATGATTTATAGTGATAAACCCATATTAATGATTTGTATAGATTATTAGAAATGGGTTAAAATGATAAGTTAGGGTTTTAGTGGCTTTAGGTTGTAAATCTAAGGGAAATGGTTTAATAACACAAATTAATTGATGTGTTAGTTAGAAATCAGTGTTAGGATGATTATAGTGTTGCTCGTTGAGATTAGAAACCAGTAAAATGGAGATTGGGTTAATAGTTGGGATTTTTGGAGATTCATAAATCACCCAAACAGCACCCTTTGAACAGAGAGAATCGATTTGGGTTTAGACCGAATTGATTCGCATAAGGGGATCTGTAAGGCTGTCTAAAGCCGAATCAATTCGAATTGAGACTGAATCAATTCACCTTTGAGGACCTGCTTGCAGAGATCATTACAAATCGATTCGTATTGAGACCGAGTCGATTCTATAGCCCGAATAGATTCACATTTGGGGTGAATCGATTCGCCCTTACTGAATTTGACAGTTTTCCTTCTTTGAGTATAGGGGGAGTTAAATTATATCTTAGAGATTATTGTAGGGGATTCTAGATGTGATATTAGAAATCCTAAATTACGGAATTGAGGGTGGGTAGACATTGTATTAAAAGAGGGAACCTTGGATTAGTTAAGGGTACAATCCGGGGTATGGACGTAACGAATGATTAGCATGAGAGACATTCGAGAAAACTATTCGGCAAGAGTATGTAGATATATTTATGAAATTAGAATAAATATGGGACGATTTCATTTGAGTAAATCCTAAGATGGAATTTAGGATATGGGAAAAAAGGGATTAAGAGGCTATCTGGTACGTCTATTGACGGCTATTATTATAGGTGATGCGATACCTATGGAATTAAGATACGTAGTGCATATGCTATTTCATTATTAGGAATTGGTATATTCGGGATTATATATATATCCTTAAAAGTGATTAAGGTGCGAGTTATATTTTGCGTAAGATAATACTTATATGATTAGTATTTTAAGTGGGTAAATACTTATATACTAATACGAAGGGAACATTCAGGGTTTTGGCTATCGCTATAAGATCTTGACAATTATAGCCATAATATATTGAGAAGTGGTATATATTGTATATACGATGTTGTTACAGTATATATAATATGATATGAAAAATATATCTATGTATGATTAGTATATTTGTACTTTAGAGGCTGGTTCCACAGGCTTCCCCGGGCATAGGGATGGACAACCATATTATATATTTTCTCTGGTGCTATCCAGGGAGGTTGCGTGATGGGGGTGAATCCCCTGTCTTGAGGAGCAAGGAGAGTATATCCCCAGGTCATATTGTCCCGCATACGAGTGCGATATTTGTATTCCACTTTTAGGAAGGAATATGACTGCCTCAACCGTTTAGTTTTCTACCATGGCCATTAGTGAGTCTGGCTTGGTACCATAGTTGATTGAGTAAACCCGGATGTGGATAGGCACTTGAGTCTGCATCCTCGAGTTATAGCTCGGTGGGATGGTTATTATACTTATTATTGTAATAGGTATAATTATACTTTTTCCGTGTACTATATTTCTTGTATATGAAGGCGAGATATCATATTGCTTTGACTTGTGTAAAGAGTAAAATGAATAAGGGTTTATTCTTCTTCCGGGAGACTTATATCCGGATTTATACAATGTAAATCGTATATTAAAATGAGAATTATATATATACGGTAATTTATTTACTAAAGTGATTTGGGTATTTTAAACTAGTGAAAGTTACGGATTATGAATGGTATAGTCGTATATATAGAAACGAGAACTATATGTATATCACATTGATGATTATAGCAACTAAAAGCTTATGTAATAACTTATGGTATAACCTATATCATGTCACATGAGGTAGGTGATAGTTAGGAGGATTTACAAGATGGGTGTAAGAGATTAGTTAGGTAGGGTAGCTTAACTAGGTAGTTTAACATAAGCGATAGGTGTGAACTATTAGAAGAGGGGTGAGGTGTCTCTCATGAGAGAGAAATACTATTTTAAATATGAGAGATTTCATATTTTAAAAATATGGCTTTTAAGGACTTGCTAAATATTTTCAAAACTCGGTCTCTCACCCGTTTCTCTATTTTCCCCTCTCTTGCTATATATGTATATATTAGGTGTCCAAACACAGGGACGCCTGGATGATGATTCTTTTGGGTCTGACTTTTGTTGCAGAAGCTGTGGATTCAAGATGTTTATTGTAGATTCTTCTATCCTTGAGATCTAGATAGGAGGTATTGTAGAAACATTCAGACTGATAGCCCAATTGTACTCATTTATTATTTTACCACCTTTTAGTGAGGCATCCGATTTGGTTGCATTATGTTAAACCGAGTGTTCAATTATTTTATTCCATTTCAATTTTTTGTAGATAAACTGTGTGAATGTTTTACTTGGTTGGTTTGGTTAAAAAGGTTAGTTAAATAAAATTTTGACGCAAGACTAATAAGTTATTAGTAATTAAATTGGTTTTCAATAGTGATGCTGAGAATAAACCATATGAGACTCCTATTTTAATTTGGTATATGATTGATCACCCAATATTTTATTACGCAGAGTGTCACAAATTGTGTTGGACTTATGAGTCGTTTTAGTAGTACGATAGGCGTGCACACTAGATGACAGGTGAGGATTCATAAGAGAGTATCGCGTACTAACATGTGTGTCATATCAGCTAGTAAGCATTTTAAATGCTTGCTAAATTTTTTTTAAAGTTGCTTTACATTCGGGATCTTACCCGTTTCTTGTTATATTTTCTTCTTGTGTATATATATATTATAGGTGACCAGCCACAAGGGCGTCTGTATTAGACCTTTGCACCATCGACGTGCTGCAACTATTGTGGAAGTTGCAGCTCCTTGCAGTAGACGATTCCATTCTTGATTTTCCAATCTCCTACTCAGTTATTCCCACACAGTGCATCTGTCGGCCATTTCCATATTTCATTTTAGTTTAGAGAGAAATTTGTACTCTTTATCATTTAGGGATTTAGCTATTGTTGGGGATTCTTTTATTTATTTCGTTGTCGTGCGATTGGGATTTATTTATTTGAATTGTTTAATCTTGCTTGGATATTTCATTTGGTTGGTTTGGTTTAATATTATTAATTGTCTTCATGAAAATTGTTTCATTTTAAATCATAACGATAGGTCTTAATTTATAAATAAAATGTTTTGACACTTAACTTAATTATTTATTAGGTGGTTAAAGAAGAAAATTATTTTAGGACAGTGATGCTAAGAATTAACCAACCGGGCACTTTGAATTAAATTAATAAAGGACTGATCACCTGGTATTTAATTAGGCGGGGTGTCACATGTGGTATCTGAGAATCAGGTTTTAGTGTCCTTTAGGATATGTACGACTCATTATGCTTCCAGCTTAGCGTCTTTGATGTACAACCCTATTTTTAGGATTGTTGTATTCTAGCATTTACGATTACGTGTGCAGCTATTTGAGATTGATAATAAGCTGTAGACTAATAAAATTCCTTCTCTTTTCAGATTCCTCCGAGATGAGCACTCCGAGACAAGAATTCCTAGCCCGAGAAGCCAACAGCTCCGACTCAGGGAATGATGAGCGCAACTAAAGTTGTCGCCTTAGTTTCTCAGGCGGTGAATGAATCTTTAACGGTGGTGCAGCAGGCCCCACCCCAGGTTCAGGCTATTGCTACAATGCCAGATCATCTTCCCATGGCATGGGAAAGGGTTAGGGATGCCTTTCAGAAGGCACATCCCCCGGAGTTCTCTGGTAGTTCTGATATTGTCATTGCCAGCCAATGGAAGAAAGATATCCAGAGGAATATGTGCATGTATGAGTTCACTAATGTTCAGAGACAGCTACTGGATTCCTTTAAGATAGTAGGGGTCGCTTTGAAGTGGTGGGAGTCCACTACCACCTTGGAGGAGAGGGATAACATGTCGATTCAGACTTTTTAGGTGCATTTTGACTATAAATATTTCCCATCCACCGTGCAGATTGAGATGAGGCAGAGATTACTGAATCTTAAGCAGGAGAGTATGATGATTTCTGAGTATGAGGAGGAGTTCATGATACTTCTCACTATAATGCCGGATGAGGCACCCACCTAAGAGAAGAAAATCTTGTTGTTCTTGGATGGATTGGCCTGGAAGATTCATCAGCATCTCATAGGTAATCTGTCATTGAGTACTTACACTAATGTTCTCAATGCCGCTATGTTGGATTGTCAGGAGCATCGCTTCCATCAGTAGGGAACCAATTAAGCATGGGATTCCAGCTAGTAGGGCCATACTGGAGGTAATGGTGCCAGTGGGGCACTAGAAGCTCAGGGTAAGATCATCCATAGTGAGCACAGTTCCCATCAGGGGTACCTTTCTAAGAGATTTCAATCTGGTGATTCTATGCAGGGATATGGGGGTTTTGGACAAGGTAGTCCAGTCATCATGGCTAGCAGGGCCAACATCGTCAGCAACAGGGCCATAAGGGCCAACAACATTTTTAGCGGGGCTAGTGGCGAGGTGGTAATGGACATCAGGGTCAAGGTCAGTAGGGACAAATGGGAGGAAACATCAGGGGTAGGTGCTTTGGATGTGGTGTAATACCCCGTATTTTTATGCTTTCTAAATTTGGGGATTTTTTAAATTTAATGTGAGATATTAATTTAATATAAATCTAGAAATTAAATATTTCTAATTACTAACGTGACGAGAGTTAGTAATCATTGGAAACTTGTTGAATATTACTAATGAGTAAAGTAATATAATATTGGTACTATTAAATGTCACGAGTGAATAAAATGACAATTTTGGAAATTTAAGTCGGGACGCGCACGTGTCGCGTCGGAACTAAATATTGATTAATAAAAGTGAATAAATTATAAGTCGCTCGTATGGTCATTTTGAGTGCGTCAAAGTGTCTGGAAGGGTCGAGATAGTCATAAAAGTGTACCCGGGGGTTTAGTTTGGGTCTCGGGGCGTTTTTAGGCCTATTTAGCACCCCAGGAGGGCATTTTGGACATTTTGCATTTTTGGGTAATCAAACCCACGAAATTTATTAGGTTATATCAGCCATTTGGAATGGTCTTTTAGGGTTAGCAAACTCATAACCTTAGAACGACCATTAGAGAGGAAGGTAGAAAGCTTTCCAAGAAATCCAAGGCTAAAAATTCATCCGGTTGCACCGCCACCACCACCAACGCGTAGATCGCGTGACGGGGAACGCAACCACACAAAATTCGTCCACAAATGAGAACCCTTAAATCTACAGACAGGTATTTATCTTGCTGAATTCTAGTTAATGTTCCTCTCATGTTAGTCTAGGAATAAAATTTTTGTATTTTGATTGAAAAATTATATGTTTTGGAAGAAGAAATCACGTGTGTTGTAAGGAGAATCTGGGTAGCTTGAACCTTGATCATATGTAGAGGTTGTATTACAAAATTTGGAATTAATATGGATGAACGAACTGATGTTCATTAGGTTCTTTAAATAAAAATTTAGGAATTAGGGTTCTTACAAATTAATATGGGGATTTCATGTAACGTAAATGATTTTTGATGAATTAATGATTCTAGGAAGTTATTAATGTTATATAATCATGATATTATTGATTGGGATTGAAGAGGAGACGTTTGGGATTAAACTATAGAGGTTTTTAGGCTTAAAAATTGTGAAAAATGAATCTGCCAAAGGTTGAAGACGAAACAGTGCAGTTCGTGCGATGTCGCGCGAAGTAGTTCGAGCGAGATGTCAATGTCGCGCGAAGTCGTTCGAGCGAGATGGACAAGTCACTCGAAGTAGTTCGATCGACACGTGGAAGTCGTTCGAGCGAGAACCATTCTGGTTCGAGCGAGATTTTCAATTTTTAGGGAAATTTCTCTTTTTACCCCTATTTTAGAAATCAGTTAATTTGAGTGAGGAAAACCAGTATTCGAGGAATTGAGATTAGTACAAAATTTTTGGGGTTGTGTAGGTGTGACGATTTAAGTATTTGGGACGGTGAGGTTACATTAAAGATCACGAGAGGGAGATAACCGTAATAAACGATATGAGTCCGTTATACGGGATAAGTGAGTAAAATGTCTTCAAAACAAGAAGTTATAATTATAGGTTGTGGGTACACCAAATTGAGAAATGTGAATAAGTGTTGTATATATATGACTATGTGATTGTGCATATATTATAAATGTGTAAAAACCATGACCGTGCTACTTGTTATCCCTGAGGTTACCGCGCTGGGACAGTCTTATCTCGATGGGACCTTTATGGGGGAGATTGACTTGTACCCTAAAAGATAGAGATCCATTGGTACAAGCTAATCGGATCGATAGTCAAACGGCCTAAGAGACGTGGGGGCATGTGCTGACCTCTTAGAGACCGGGACTCTATGATTCGCCTCAATGTTGTTTGTGTTTATGTTAATACAGTTCGAGAGTGCTTCCGAACTTGCATTTCCCTTAGTACGAGTGATACGGGGACTTGATAGCAGAGTATGCCCGCACCATAATTTTTATGTGGGGTGCTGTTAGAATATATATATTATATGAGTATTTAATATATATATTTAAATTCTGAAATTTGAGAACTACCTCCTGTGTTTATAGTATGTAAGAGATGATAAATGATTTCAATTTGGAAATACTTGTTTGAAAAATATAATGTGATATTGGACAAATTTATTAGAAAATAACGTTAAATTGAGAGCTTTGTTATTAAATGAAATTTACTTCTTAAACAGTTGAATTTCCAGTTTAATTCTTACGAGTAACCTAAGATAAGACAAATTTAACCGTTGGGATGGTTAGTGCGATAGGTGTGCACATTAGAAGAGAGGTGAGAATTTGTCAAGGGAGTGTCGTACTAATATGTTGTTGCATTGGCCAGTAAACATTTTAAATACTTGCTAAACAAATTTTAAATCGTTTTTATGATCGGGATCTGACCCGTTTCCATTTTCTTTTCCCTCTTTTATATATATGTATATATTACAGGTGCCCAGCCACAGGGGCGTCTGGCATAGGTTCCTTTGGAAGGAGCGCGCTGCAGCTTAGGTGGGAGTTGCAAGCCTCTTGCTTAGACGACCTCACTTCTTAATTCCTCTTCTAGCACTATTATTTCAGTTGGGCATGTGTCGCCCTTTCCATTATTCAGTTGTTTTATTGGATATTGTAATCCATTTATTTCCAGTATTTGCACTTTGGGATTAGTATTGTTAGGATGTTTTTCATTTAAGTATTAAATGTTGGATTCAATTAATTGAATGTTTTGTTATTTGGATTTATATATTCCAGGATAGTTGTTGTTTTATTCTTTATATATGAATGATGTCCAGTTTTAATGTTGGTTTATATAAATAAAATTTGGAAAGTAATGTCTAAAATGGTTTTGGCACTTAGCTTAATTATTTAGGGTGTTAAATTGGTAAAGTTATTTTTACGACAGTGATGCTAAGAATGAACCAACCGTCACCTTGATTTTAATTTAATAAAGGAATGATCACCCGGTATTTAATTAGGTGGGGTGTCACAGGTGGTATCAGAGCATCAGGTTCTAGTGTCCTTAGGATCTGTACGACTTATTTCTCTTTCAGCTTAGCATTTTTGTTATAGAGCCCTATGTTAGGATTGTTGTACTCTTGCTTTTATGATTATGTCTCCAGCTATTTAAGATTTGATAATAACTATAGACTAATAAATTTCTTCACGTTTCAGATGCCTTTGAGACGTGCACCAAAGGATAGGTGTACCCAAGCCGAGCTGCCAGCAGTTCCGACTCAGGGAACGATGAATGCTAATGAGGTAGCCGTTATTGTTGCTCAGGCGGTGAATGCCGTGTTAGCGGTAGTATAGTAGGCTCCACCCCAGATTCAGGCAGTGGCGCCAGTACCTGCACAGCTTCCATCAGCATGGAAGCGGGTTAGGGTTCCTTTCAGAAGGCGCATCCCCCTGAGTTCTCGAGTAGTTCAGATATCATCATCGTCAGCCAATGGAAGAAAGATAGCCAACGGCATCTGCGTATGTATGAGTGCACGGAAGTGCATAAACAGTTGGCTTTATTTAAGCTAGTGGGGGTCGCTTTGCAGTGGTGGGAGACCACCACCACCTTGGAGGAGAGGGATACTATTCTGATTCAGTTATTTTGGGAGTGGTTTGACAGCAAATATTTTCCACTCGCCGTGCAAACTGAGATGAGGCGAAAGTTACTGAACTTAAAGCAGGAAAATTCTACTGTTGTTGAATATGAGGAGGAGTTCACAAGACTTCTCACCATAGTTCCAGATGAGGCACCTACAGAGAGTAAGAATATATTATTGTTTGTGGACGGGTTAGCTTGGAGGATCCGTCAGCACCTTATAGGGAATCTGTCCCTGAGTACTTTCACTGATGTACTCAATGCTGCTTTGCTACACTGCCAGGATCACCGCTTCCATCTGTAGGGAAGCAACCAGGAAGGAGAGTCCAGCCAGCAGGGCAGGACAGGGGGTAGTGGCACTAGTGGAGCCCGAACATCGTAGGGGAAAACTCGCCAGCATGAGCAGAGTTCCCATCAGGGGGACCCTGCTAAGCGGTTTCGATCAGGTGATTCCCGGAAGGGATTTGGGGGATATAGGTAGGGTCAGCAGGGCTAGCAAGGCCAACACCGCCAACAGCAAGGTCAGCACCAGGTCCAAGAGGGCCAACAACATTTTCATCAGGGCCAACAGGGCCAGTGGCGGGGCGATAACGGCCAACAGGGCCGTGGTCAGCAGGGTCAGAGGGGAGGTAATTTCAGAGGCCGATGTTTCGTGTGCGGCAAGAATGGCCATAAGCGCCAGGATTGTCCAGAGGGTGATGGGGCCGCACAGCAGCAGGGTGCCCGTAATGAGCCACAGAGGCCACTTTTTCCAAGGCCATAGGGTTATTAGCCAAATTAGAGAGCACTGTGACGTGTGTAGACTCACCACTGGGAAATGGTTCGCTTATTTTCTTTATATGCCGGGGTGTGGGGGTAGAGATTGGTAGCTTGGTATTACCAGCAAACATGTTAGTCTTAGATATGCATGAGCACGATGTGATTATCGGTATGGATTGGCTCGCAGCTTACAGAGCCATGATAGATTATTTTGGTGGGAGTATTGTCTTTGCCATTCCGGGGCAATAGATGTTTGTAGTGGCGATGCCTCGCCCAGAGGGAGGTTCGACCGCTCATTTTTATTACATAGAGGAGGATACCTCTAAGGAGGTTGTGATTCCCTTAGACTCGATCCCAGTTGTTCATGATTATTTCGATGTATTTCAGGAGATACCAGGCCTACCCCCTAGTCGTGAGATAGACTTTTTTATAGATTTATTATCATATACTCGACCTATAGCGCGCGCTCCATACCGTATGGTTTCGGCAGAGATGCGAAAGTTACGAGATCTGATAGAGCAGCTGTTAGGTCAGGGCTTCATTCGAAGGAGTACCTCACCTTGGGGCGCTCCAGTTTTGTTTGTGAAAAAGAGAGATGGTTCACTGAGGCTATGTGTGGAATACCGGGAGCTGAAAAAGGTCATGATATGAAATAAGTATCCGTTGCCTCGAATCGATGATCTATTCGACCAGCTGAGGGGAGCAACTTTATTTTTGAAGATAGACCTGAGGTCAGGGTACCATCAACTACATATTAGGGAACATGATGTTTCAAAGACTGCTGTCTTGATGAGGTATGGGTCCTATGAGTTCAGAGTGATGCCATTTGGACTCACAAATGCTCCAGCCGTATTCATGGACTTAATGAACCGAGTGTTCAGAGAGTTCTTATATCAGTTTGTCATCGTCTTCATAAATGACATTTTGATATATTCACACTCTGAGGAGGAGCATGCCGAGAACTTGAGGCAGGTTCTTTAGAATCTACGAGAACATTAACTGTACGCTAAGTATGAGAAATATGGGTTCTGGTTGTGGGAAGTACAGTTCTTGGGGCATGTTGTTTCTGAACAAGGGATAGCAGTTGACTCGAGTAAAGTGTCAGCGGTGAGGGAGTGGGGACAACCCACGACACCGACGTAAATACATAGTTTCTTGGGATTAGCGGGATATCCAAAATAGCGGGGTCATTGACGAACCTGACTCGTAAAGGGGTTCCATATGTTTGGGATGATGCTTGCCAATTGGCTTTCGATGAGCTGAAAGACAAGCTTACTTCAACACCGGTCCTTGCTTTACCTAAGCCGGGCATGGAGTACCTGGTTTACACCGATGCTTCCTTACGAGGACTTGGGGGAGTACTTAAGCAAGAGGAGAAGGCTATAGCTTTTGCCTCCTGTAAGCTTGAGCCGCACGAGAAGAACTACCCCACTCACGACCTAGAGTTGGCAGCGGTCGTTTTTGCATTGAGGATTTGGAGGCACTATTTATTGGGAGAGAAATTCCGCTTGTTCACAAGCCACAAATCACTACAGTACCTATTAACTCAGCGAGAACTGAATATGCATCAACGCAGGTGGTTAGATTTTGTGATGGACTATCAGTTTGACATACAGTACAATCCGGGGAAGGCCAACGTAGTTGCTGATGCATTGAGCCGTAAATCGGTAGACGATGTAGTGAACGTCTGAAAAGCAAAGTTGAAAGAGTTGGGTCACTAGGATGCAGTATCCCATTCCTTCATATCTGTCATGACATAGACACTCGAGATTGTTACGAGGGTGATACAGGCAAATATCGCAGACCCATTTTGCCAGGAGCAGATTGTACGACTTTTAGCCGAGGGTGCTGAGTCCTATTCTGTTAGTTCTGATGGGGGTTTGAGGTTTAATGGGAGATTAGTGGTTCCGGAAGGAGCAAACTTACGTCATGCAGTGATGACCCAGTCCCACGGGTCCCGATTCGCAGTACATCCTGGGGGAAATAAGATGTACCAGGATATGAGGCAACAATACTGGTGGAGTGGGATCAAAAAGGATATTCCTGAGTTCGTATCCAAGTGTTCTACCTGCCAGCTAGTAAAGGTGGACCATCAGAAACCGTTAGGGTTGCTTCAGCCATTGGAAATACCCGCGTGTAAGTGGGAGAATATTTCTATGGATTTTATTACAGGGTTGCCTACATCACAGCGGGGTAACGACTCCATCTGGGTGATTGTGGAACGTTTGACCAAGGTGGCTCACTTTCTGCCGGTGCGAACAGACTATACCACGGGTCAGTATGCTCAATTGTTCATTTCTTAGATTATCAGATTGCAGGGGGTGCCCCTGAATATTGTGTCAGATAGAGACAAGATTTTCGTGTCGCGTTTCTGGGAGAGTTTTCAGGAGGCTATGGGTACAGAGTTGAGGTTGAGTTCAGCTTATCACCCACGGACAGATGGACAGACAGAGCGTACTAATCAGATGTTGGAGGATATGCTACGCATGTGTGTTCTTGATTTTGGAGGAGGTTGGGAGCCACATCTTCCACTGGTAGAGTTCGCTTATAATAACTCTTATCAGTTCACGATTGGCATGGATCCATTCGAGGCTTTGTATGGCGGGCCTTGTCGTTCCCCAACTTGTTGGCTAGAGGTGGGGGATAACAAGTTGCTAGGACCAGAAGTGATTCAGGAAACCTCCGCGAGGATTCATATTATCTGGAGTCACATTCGAGTAGCATAGGACAGGCAGAAAAGCTAAGCCGATTCGAAATGATTCTTCCGAGAGTTTAATGTGGGGGACCAAGTGTTACTACGTGTATCTCCTATGAAGGGAGTGATGAGGTTCGAGAATAAAGGGAAATTGGCCCCGAGGTACGTGTGACCATTTCCCATTATTGAGAGGATTGGGCCGGTGGCATACAGATTGGGACTGTCAGAGCATTTACATCACATTCACGATGTATTCCACATCTCGTCGTTAAGACGATACCTTCGGGATGACATGGCTCACACCCACATCGCGATAGATGAGATAGACTTACAGCCTGACAGCTCTTACGAGGAGAGACCAGTGGCTATCCTAAACCATAGCGAGAGGATGAAAAACGTCGCTAATGCCGTCTAATACAAGATTAAACTGTATAAGCAACTCCGAAAAGTTTGTTGGAGAAACCCTTTTCTTTTGAAAAATAAAAATTATAAACAAGATGTGTTTACAAAGAAACTTATGTACGAGAGTAATTAAGATTGTGTAATCAGTTTTTAAAACTAAGGAAGTTTCAAAAATTTAGCACACTTATAGAATGAGATGAGTAGATGAAGATAATCAACATAATGATTTTAACGTGGTAAAACCTCTCCCAACAGAGGAAACATCCACGGTGACTTCTAAGTCACAAAAGCAAAAATCCACTAATAACAAAAATCAGTTACAAACAATACAACATGCAAACACACAAATCAACCTATTCTAAGTTTGGGAATATACCCCACTTGGTGTCCTTCTAACTTCTTATAGATCTGATTTGTTGATGATGTTCTTCAGTTTGCTAACTTCCTTTGCTTTAGCTTCTTTACGTCGACTCAATGATCTCTGCTCTTAAACACAACACTTCCAGTGTAGTAGTGTGTTAAGTGTTTGTGAAGTGATCCCTATTCACATGCATGAACTCACACACACTTAGATTTACAGACAGTCCTACAAAAATTACATATAAAGTCTATATGCTGTGATTTTGTTATTTTTCTTTCTTACAAAACTAAAAACCTTTTTGACCTTTAAATATAACCTAGATTCCACGGAGATCTTGCTTCAGAAATCGGTCAACACCTTAATCAATCTCTTTTGAAAATATTTATGAGATTGAAAACCCTCCAAGTGCGAATCCAACTAGGTTAGGTTAAGTTTTGTAAAAACAGAAACCATAAAACATTTTAAAACCAAATCAGAAATGATTTTCTTAAACCAAGTAGAAAATATGCAGATCTAGTGAAAAATGTAACATGCAGAGTATAGATCTAACGTTTCTATGGAAAAAGAAGATCTTCACTCTAAAGTTTAAGTTGTGAACAAGATCAAAAGATCAAGAGGTTACAACAACGATATGAACAAACCACTCTCTCAAACACTCAAGGTTGTGTTTGGGGTTAAATGTATACGAAGGTTTGTTTCTTAGTTGAAGTGTTTAAGGTTAGGGTTAGGGTTTGGCTAACTGTTTCCCTTTCTCTCTCTTCTCTCTATTCTTTTCTCTCTTCTCTCACTTCTTTTCTCTCTTCTCTCACTTCTCTCTTATTTTTTTCTCTCAGAAAGACGAATGCCCAAAAGTCTTCTAAGGCTGAGAAGAGGAGGGTATTTATAGGGCTGAGGGAAGGTTCTGGACGTTCGAGGGAAATCAAGGGCTGTGATCAAGTCTTGTAAGGTTTGACTTGATCCAAAGGTTATAAAACAACGGTGCTTTAAAATGATTCTGATTGGATCATATGGATAGCACCGGGATTAACCAAGAACACATGCAGACCCTTGATTAGGAATGATCCAACGATCATCAAACATCCATCCAGCCCTCTCACATAACAAACACAAATACATTCACCCGGAGGATGACAAGTGTTGGCCTGTGAGTGGCTCTCACACGCGCGTCAAATTAATTACAAAACATCACCTTGAAGTCTCTAGCGCTTTGAGATCCTACCCAACCAAACTTTTTAATGAAAACAGAAGTTTCCAAAATAGAATATTAACCCCACAAAATATATAATCCCATTTTATTAATAAAAACATTTATTAAAAATGTTTAAAAAAATGTTTAAAAAATATTTAAAAATTCCCAAAAAATATTTAAAGCTCCAATTCAAGGGGAATTAAACACACACTCAATTTTAAGCAATATGAACACATGTATGCACTTCTAATTGTGTGTAGTGTGATTCAATTTTTACCTTCATAGATCATTGAAGAGAATTAGAGAGAAAAGTTCTGAGGCTTTTTAGTTTCTAGGATGAACTACCAATTTTGTCACTATTTCCAAACTAGTTGAACACTTATACAGTATAGACTTAAGCAAGTCAAAGGTATAAGGTGCTTCAATCTCCCCCTTTGGAAATATGAGACAAAATCTCCTTTGAGTTAGCTTAAAACTCGTAGGGAACCAAAAGAAATAAAACCTAGTCCTATACAAAAGTTACTATCTACCCGTTTCCTAGAAAGTCAAAAATTACATAACTCAACTATTTACAAATTTTTACACTAGAAAAGGTAGACAACCAGTAGAAAGAGATTCCTGCAAATATGCACACTAAGATCAAGCAGTTTAGATGAAATGTGAACAAAAATTTGAACTCATAAAACTCAAATTTCTCCCCCATTTTGTCTCAAATGGACAAAGGGTAAAACTGAAAGTCTTAAGAGTTTAATCAGCGCATACCAAGCCTATAGAATTTCGCAAATACAGAAATCTATTATAGTCTAAAGGTTTAGTGAACATGTCTGCAAGTTGCAGATCAGTAGGCAAGTAATGAATTTCTAATTCCTTAGTTTCAACAAGTTCGCGAATAAAATGATGTCTTATTTTAATGTGTTTAGTTCGCGAGTGTTGAACCAGGTTTTTAGATATGTTAATGGTGCTTTGATTGTCACAATACAATTGTAATTGATCTTCTTTAATACCATAATCACTTAACATCTGTTTGATCCATAACAATTGAGCACAGCAACTTCCTGCTGCTATATATTCGAACTCAGCTGTAGATAAAGATGTGCAATTCTATTTTTTGCTACTCCAACCAACTAAATTATTGTCGACATAATAACAGGCACCTGATATACTTTTACTATCATCAGTACAACCGGCCCAATCAGCATCAGTATACCCTATGATGGTGCTACAGGTATCCTTAGTGTACCTAAGTCCAAGATTAAGAGTGCCTTTTATGTACTTTATTATACGTTTTACACTCAATAAATGGCTCTCTTTAGGGTTATTCTGGTAACGAGCACACAGACATACATCATACATTATGTCTGGTCGTGAGGCAGTTTGATAGAGTAGGCTACCAATCATACTACGATAGAGTGTGGAATCAACTGACTTTCCAGTTTCATCTTTACATAATTTAACAGTAGTACTCATAGGCGTTTTGGCGACTTTAGCATTATCTAAACCAAATTTCTTAACAAGATCTAAGGCATACTTGGTTTGAGAGACAAATAATCCATCAGAATTCTGTTTCACTTGAAATCCTAAGAAAAGCTGTAGCTCCTCCATAAGGGACATGTGAAATTCCTTATGCATTATAACAGAAAAAGATTTAACTTCAGAGTTTGAAGTTGACCCGAAAATAATGTCGTCTACATAGACTTGGGCTATAATAATGTTTTTGTCAAAATGTTTGACAAAGAGAGTCTGGTCATTTCCTCCTCTCTTAAAACCCTTATCCAACAAAAAGTTGGAAAGACGTTCATACCAAGCTCTAGGAGCTTGTTTTAAGCCATACAAAGCCTTTTTTAGACGAAAGACATGGTTAGGGTATTTAGGATCAATAAACCCTTTGGGTTGTTCTACATATGTTTCTTCGGACAGAATTTCATTTAAGAAGGCAGATTTGACATCCATTTGATAAAGTGTAAATTTTAAGTGACACGCAATGGCGAAAAGAAGTCGAACAGATTCAAGACGAGTGACAGGAGCAAAAGTCTCGTTAAAATCTATTCCTTCTATTTGAGAGTAGCCTTGAGCAACAAGTCTAGCTTTGTTTCTAAGAATCACCCCATTTTCATCAGATTTGTTCTTAAAGATCCAACGTGTTCCAATAACATTTTTGTTTTGAGGCTGAGGTACAAGATACCAGACATCGTGAATGACAAATTGTAAAAGTTCTTCCAGCATAGCAGAAATCTAGTGGTGTCATTCAATGCTTCATTAACATTTTTCGGTTCCACAAGGGAGATGAAACATGCATAATTAGCATAATTTCTTAACTGGGATCTAGTACGAACTGTCTCATTAAGATTACCGACCACGTTGTCAATGGGATGATCTTTAGAGGCCCAGCCAGGTATATCTAGACTCTCAATAGGTAATGAGTCATCTATTTCCGGTGAATCAGTTTTCAAATCATTTTCAGATTCAACCACAATAGGTGATTCAGATGTCTTATTTTCGACAATAGTGTCGCTTACAATTACATTTATTGATTCCATAAGGGCCTTAGTACGCAGATTGTATATACGATAAGCACGACTGTTTGGAGAGTATCCTAAGAAGATAGCTTTATCACCACGAGTTTTGAATTTAGACAGATGTTCTCTATCTTTACAGACATAACACTGACTTCCAAAAGTTCTTAGGTACTTCAGATTAGGCTTCTTACCGTACCACAACTCATAAGGGGTTTGTTTAGAGTTTTTCCTAAGGTAAACCCTATTAATGATATGACATGCAGTTCTAATAGATTCTACCCAGAAGTACTTAGGTAGAGATTTGGCATGCAACATGACACGTGCCATCTCTTGAAGAGTTCGGTTTTTCCTTTCAGCAATACCATTCTGCTGAGGAGTCTTAGGGGCACTAAATTCATGTTTGTAACCGTTGTAGTCACAATATTCAACTATTCCTGCGTCTATGAACTCTCCCCCTCTATCACTATGAATGTGATTGACTTGAGTGTCCTTCTCATTTTCAATTCTTAATAAAAATTTCAAAAAATTCTGAAACGTGTCATATTTATGTTTTAAGAAGGAAACCCAAGTGAATCGTGTGAAATCATCAACCATGACAAGGATATAACTGTGTCCACAAAGACTAACAGTTCTAGAAGGACCAATAAGGTCCATATGGATGATATCTAAAGGTCTAGAGGTGAGAATGTCTTTAACCTTTTTATGCGAAGTCTTAACTATTTTTCCTTCCTGGCAATGACCACAGACAACACTTGAAATAGGTTTAATTTTAGGAATACCTCTAACAATATCTTGACTAGACAATCTACCAAGGATATCATAACTTAGGTGACCCATACGATTATGCCAGATCTCATTGTCATCCATTCTGACAATGTTACAGGTTTCAGAACTAGTCTTGACAGTATAACAATTGTCAGGTGTTCTAAATCCTGTAATAATGCATTCACCTTTATCATTTAGAATTTTACAATTGTTCTTTGAAAAGGTGACTGTATGGTCAGAGTCACAAAATTGTGATATACTTAGGAGGTTGGCTTTAAGGCCTCTAACTAATAGAACATTTTCGAGAACAGGCATTCCTTCTTCTTTTAGGGTTCCTTTACCTATGATCTGAGATGAAACACCATCACCAAAAACTACTTTCCCACCAGCAAATCTGGTTTTGTTTAAAAGTTTGGTTTCATCTCCTGTCATATATTTGGAACATCCTGAATCTAAATACCAACGAGATGAAGTGTGTTCATCTTTTAAAGCAGTGATGACAATGTTACACTTCATTTGGGGTAAAATATCCTCTTTTCTAACCCAAATAGCTCTAGTTTTAATTTTGCGCATGTTTGCCCTCATTTGATAAAATTTTCGAAACACATCTTTTGTTCGAAAAACATTTGGAGCAGCAAACTGATTATTGTGAAAAAATTAAGCTTTTGGTTTAGGAAAGTTTCTGGGAGCCTTTCTCTTAAATGAACTCTTAGTTTTGGTCTTTCTATTTCTGTAGTTAGAGTTCTTATCAGGTTGTCTTGGAAGGACATAATTGTTACGACTTTTCCTAGAATAGTTAAAGTTCTTGTAGATAGAAGTGTTGTAAATAGGGGTGTTTAGACGCCTAGCATAACAACCTTCAAAGGAATGACCATAAATGTCACAGTAAGAGCAATATTGATTGCTTGAGGGATGAAGTTCCTTTGGAAAACTTCTAAAAATGGGTTTAACTGCATTCTGTTCAGTAGTGCTATTCCTAGGAGGGATGGTCTTAAAGGTAGAATCAGCCTTTCAGATCAAAGGACAAACGTATTTAGTCTTAAGTGCAGTCTCAGCCTTAGAGTTACTAGACTCTCCAATGTCTTTCTCTTGTTGCTTTTGATCAAATTCCTTTTTAATAAAATGAAAGTCTGGACATGTTTCAATTGGTCTTTTGCCCCCAAACACAAACTTAATAGGTTCAAGTTTTGTAGTTTGTAGTTTGTTCTTAGGGCAAAATCCAATACCGGTTCTATCATCAGAATTGGTCTTGGAGTCAACAACAAAGTCAGTAAAACAGTTTGAATTGTTTTCAAACTTAGAAATTTTTTTGAAAACAGTAGTTGTCTTTGTTTTTGCTTCCTCCAGTTCTAATAATGTTCCCTTGTATTTCATTTCTAGGGTTTCATTAGTTTTAGTCAACTCTTTTAATTTTTGATCAAAAGTTTCAATTTCAGATTGATGAGTCAGACACTGGTTAGTGTACTCTTGAGCATTCAACTTCACAATAAGACTTAGATCATCTAATTCCTTAGTCAAGTCTCTAATAGTCTTCTCCAGTCTAGTGACTTTTTTAAGAGTTTTAGCATACAAAGTATGGATATCAGGGAGGCCATCTGTGTCTGAGTCGTTAAGTGAAGTGTGTGTAGTGACCCCTAACGATTCAGTTTTAGTACTCACGCACCCATTTACATCGTCGTTATCGATATCACTTTGACTCACACACACGGAACTAGAACTATCAACATTTTCAGATAATAAAGCGTCTAGGCCAATCAAAGGAGTATTCACACAAGCAAGGGTCGGAGCATCATTATCACACACAAGCATATTATCATTGTAAATGATCTTAGCATAAAAGGACATGCAAGGGTCAAGTACATTAGAAGACTCAAGTTCCTCTTCATCAGAGTCACTTGAATCATTCCAAGTTTTACAGACATTGGCTCTATTGTGTGTGTTGGCTTTATTCAGATTAACTCTGCAGTCGTGAGCAATGTGACCTAGTTTCCCACATCTAAAACATTCAATCTTTTTAAGGTCTCTAGTGGGTCTGGAATTGTTATCCTTAGGATGTTTGTCAAGTCCTCTCTCATGAGGTTTGGAATTAGACAGAGTAGGATAATTAGGCTTGCCTTGTTTAGATGCCTGTTTGTTTCAAAATTTGACAATTTTCTTAAATTGTTTAGACATTAAGGCAATCTGATTATCTAGTTTGTCTATATCACACTCCTCATCAGAGTCAGAGTTTGTCAAATTAGACTCAAGTTTGGGTATCTTAGAGGCAAAACTCAAGTTAGAGTTGGGCTATTTTCTTTGAGAATGATTTAATTGTTTCTTAAAGTCTAATTCCATTTCCACAGTCCTAAGTTTGCTACTGAGTAACTCAGGGGTAAGGTTTTGATCGTTCATTTCCTCAATAGCATACCTCTGACTATCAAACTTTTGTGGTAATGACCTTAGAATTTTAGAGACAATTTCATTCCTATCATAAGTTATATCATTAGCATGCAACTTAGTAACTATATCAGTTAAGTTCATGTAAAAATCATCAAAAGACCCAGAATCAGTCATGATCAAAGAGTTGTACTGCTGGATAAGCATTTGAGTTTTAGCAGCCTTAACTCTTGAGTCTCCTTCATGGGTAGTGATTAATGTGTCCCAAGCTTCCTTAGAAGTCGCACAAGATGAGATTCGTTTGAACTCATACTCATTAATAGACATAAAAATGGCATTCTTGCCTTTATTGTTATTTCGAGAAATGGTTTTCTCTTCTTGGGTAAATTCACTTAAGATTTTCTTTACCCTTGTAATACCCCGTAATTTTGACTATATTTATTTTTGGGATTTATTTAATTAAATGTGAATTAATTTAGAATTAATCCGGATAAAATACTAGCGAGATGTGAGTTGGTATTTGACTATATTGAGTATATACGATGTTATATGAATATTAAATTATGAAATTTGTCGTGAGATTGATATACGGCAATCTGGTCATTTTATTGGGACGCGTGTGACAGTCGCGTCGGGATATAATTATTTTAATTATAAAAGTGATTTTAAATTCTATTAACCGTATGGTCGTTTTGAGTGCGCCAACGCGTCCGAAAGGGTCGAGATAGTCAGAAAACACTAGCCGGGGGTGTAGTTTGGGTCCCGGGGTATTTTTAGGCCATACCGGCAACATAAAGTGTATTTTGGTAATTTTGTATTTTTGGAGAATTAAAAGTGACGAAAATTAAGAGTTTTAATCTGATTGGGAATTGACCCACTAAGCCACTAACCAACCCATATTAACCCAACAAGCTACGGGGGTTGTTAGATTAGGTTTTCTAAGTTTCCCCAAAATAAACCCTAGCCACCATAGCCATTGGAGAAAAGCTTGGAGAGAGAGAAAGGAGAAGGAATTCTGTAGAGAATCTTTACAAAATCAACACCAAATTCAGATACAATCGAGGAAAGTGATTTAACTTCTTTTAATTCAGAGAATGTTTCCTCCATGATAGATAATTTGAAGATTTACAATTGTTCTTGGAAGATAAATGAAAACCCATGTTGTTTGGACTTAGAACTTGAATATTTAGGACAAATTGCATGTAGAATCATATAGAGATGAGTATTCTGGTATTAATATATGTTGGATGTAAGAAAAACGGATTTAGAATGGACTAATTGAGGACTTAAAAGTTTAGGGTTCATGTTCTTGAAAAATTGGGGGAAAAGTGTAAAGATTTGTAAATTGATTGATGTTAGGATGAATTAATCCTTTAAAATATGTTAGTATGTGGCCTAGGTACGTTTAGGGATGATTAGAGACCTTAAACAATCGATGGTTTGATTTTTAGATGAGTTTTGAAGAAGATAAATGGTGAAAAACGTAACTAAGAAATTCTGGGCTTGAAACTGGTCGGTCGTTAGAAGGGCTTCCCAGGTCGTTTGAACGAGCTCGTTCGAACGAGCTTCTAACGAGTTGACCAGTCGCTTCTAACGAAGGGAGATTTCGTTCGATACCTTCGTTCGAATGAACTGTATTTCGTTCGATACGTTCGTTCGAATGAGATGTCGTTAGAAGGTACAGTTCGTTCGAACGAACTGGAATCTCGTTCGAACAGCCTCGTTCGAACGAGACTTCTAACGAGCTGGCAGTTTAGGGCTTTTTGGCCTGTTTTGATTTTGGGAGTCCCGTAAACTTGTTCGAGGATAGAGATAACTTTCCTTTGATGATGTATTGATAGATTTGGGACGTTTGGGTTATTTTGAGGAGTAAATTATATAAGAGCAATTTAATTAAAGGGATAGTTGGGTTGAGACGTGAGTGTCTACTACGACGTGAGAATAAATTATGGCGCGTATGATTATAAACCGGAATCGTATAAAGTGTATAAATTATATATTGGTACTAGAATGAGAATAGTACTACTATTAAACTATGGGATTACTAAGACGTGTGTTTACTTAGTATTGGTATATGATTTGTGTGTATGACATACCTACCATACTTGCTATCACGGGACGTTTGCGTTTGCTTAGGGCCCTCAAATCCTTGTGTTGCCCGGATTTAGACTGGTTACCTCGATGAACATAGGACAGAGAAAGACTTATTGGGATGTTAATAAGTCCGCTGATCGTGGGAGCGTAGGTATGTGCGTGACCCATGTGATGTGACTGTGTTCGCCTCCACTATTTGTGATTTGTGTTATCTGAACTATTCCTGAGAGATTCGGAATATGTGATCTTTATGTACGTGATGTACCGGGATGGATAGCAGAGTATGTGTGCACCGCAGCTTAGTCTCGGGGTGCTTATATTGTATATTTATGTTGTGGAAATATACGCTTAATAGACTGGGAACTTTTATATAGTATTGTGTGTAACTATGGAATAACATAGAGGGTTAATTTATAACGAGCTATATTACTCTTGTATGAGAACCTAAATTTACGTTAAGCACCTATTTAACTGAGGTCGTTATAATGTTAATGGAACCGAGTAATAAGGGTAGGACCTATGACAGTCTAGCTAGATATGATGTCACTTAGCTAGTGGTTTGTGTCATTTTAGATAGGTACTTACGTTAGGAGTGCACAGTTAGACGAGAGGTGAGAATATCATGTGAGTGCACGTACTAACATGTACTTTGCATTTAATGTTTTAAATGTTTTTAAAGCACTTGCAGGTTTTTAAAATATCTCCACATTCGGGCTCTGACCCGTTTGCTTTCAAATCTATTTTTCTTGTAAAACCATTTTAGGTGCCCAGCCACAAGGACACCATGCATAGGATACTCATTCAGGTGACGAGCTGTAGCTGTTTGTGGAAGCTACAGGGAATTGCTTTTAGACGCTTCTATCATTTGGATTCCGTATTTAGTATTCTATCAGTTGTAGGGCATGTTGCCCATTTCTATTAGAGACATCTTTCCATTACAGTTTTTCAGACTCTGGCATGTATTGTTTCAGTACCCAGTTTAGTTATTTCAGTTGTGGTTTTGTAGTGAGGAGTTTTCCTCCAGACTTTACTTACATTATGTGATTGTTATTCTATTTACTTCTTTATGGTGAATGGTGTTATTATTCTTCATTTCACTTGTTGCATGTTAATCAAACTTAAATTAAAATTTGGCAACTTACTTTTTAAATACTAGGTGGTTAGTAATCATTAAAATGTTTTCGACAGTGATGCTATTAACTGGACCAACTTGGCATTTTGAATTAATTTAATAAAGGAGTAGCTACCCGGTATTTAATTAGTCGGGGTGTCACAGGTGGTATCAGAGCATCAGGTTCTAGTGTCCTTTAGGATCTGACGGCTTATTATGTTTTCGCTAAGTTTCTTTGATATAGAGCCCTATATTTTAGGACTGTTGTACTCTTTTTGTGTATGCTTCGTTCTTCAGCTATTTTATGTTTATAACAGCGAACTTATAAACTTTGTTCTTATATCAGATGCCTCCACGACGTGCACGACGAGTTCCCAGGGATGCAACGCCCAAACCCCAGCCCGCTCCAGTTCAGGGCATGATGAACGCCGCTGAGGTTGCAGCTATAGTAGCCCAAGCGGTAAATGCCGCAATTGCCGTTGTTCAGCAGGCACCACCTCAGGCGCCGGTTGCTGCACCCGTACAGGCAAATGCATTCCCGTCTGCTTGGGAACGTGTACGTGACCCTTTTCAGAAAGCGCATCCGCCAGAGTTTGCAGGTAGCTCAGATGTGGTAGTCTCGAGCCAGTGGAGGAAGGATATGCAGAGGCACTTGAGGATGTATGAGTGCACGGACGTTCAGAAGCAGGTGCTAGCTACTTTCAAGCTAGTTGGATCTGCGCCACAGTGGTGGGAGTCTATTACCACCGTGGAGGAGAGGGATACTCTCACTATTCAGGACTTCTGGGTGCGGTTTGATCGAAAGTACTTTCCGTCGGCTGTTCACACGGAAATGAGGAGGAAACTGATGAATCTGAGGCAAGAGGGTAAGACCGTGGCCGAGTATGAGGCCGAGTTCACGAATCTGTTGAATATCGTTCCAGATGAGATACCAACAGAGAAGAAGAAGATTGAGAAGTTCACGGACGGGTTGACATGGAGTATCCGTCAGCATCTGTTAGGGAACCTTTCGTTGGCCACGTATTCTGATGTGGTTAACGCTGCTTTGTTACACTGCCAGGACCACCGCTTTCATATGGCTGAGGGCAAGAGGTCGGGAGAGTCTAGCCATCAGGGCAGGACTGGAGGACATGGTGTCGGTGGGGCACAATCTGTTCAGGGGCAGAGACAGTGTGAGCAGGGTTCTCAGCAGGGGGATCAGAAGAGGTTCTGATCAGGGAACTACAGACAGGGACATGGAGGTTTCTGTCAGGGCCATTAGGGTCCAAACGGCCATCAGGGCCAACAGGGGAAGAATGGGCAGCAGTTTCACCAGGGCCAGCAGGGCCAAGGGAGGAACGGTAACGGCCACCAGGGCCGGGGACCGCAGGGGCAGAGAGGAGGGAACTTCCCAGGGAAGTGTTTTGTTTGTGGCAAGACTGGCCATAAGCGACAGGATTGTCCTGATAGGGGCAGGGCCCCACAGTAGCAAGGTGCTCGCCAGGAGCCACAGAGGCCTATGTTTCCCGCCGCTCTCCCCGCACCGCCACAGATGGCAGCATTGCCACCCATTCCAGCAGTCCCAGCTCTGCAGGGGCAGCTACAGTATGGACGTGTCTATAACGTTCACCAGGCTGCAGTTCCACAGGCACCGCCCGCGATTGAGGGTACGTTTCCTATCCATGGCACTATGGGTCGGGTATTATTTGATACGGGGGCTACACATTGTTTTATAGCTACACATTTAACGAAAGCTTTAGGATTGTTAGCTACGGCAGAGAGCACAGTGACGTGTGTCAACTCACCATTGGGGAGTGGGTCACTTATTTTCTTTATATGCCGGGGAGTGGGGGTAGAGATTGGTGGTTTGGTATTACCTGCAGACATGTTGGTATTAGATATGCATGTTCACGATGTGATTATCGGTATGGATTGGCTCGTAGCTTATAGGTCCATGATTGATTGCTTCAGCGGGAGCATTATTTTTGCCATTCCGGGGCAAGAGATGTTTGTAGTGGCGATGCCTCGCCCAGAGGGAGGATCGACCGCTCACCTGTATTACATTGAGGAGGATACCTCTACGGAGGTAGTGATTCCTTTAGATTCTATCCCAGTAGTCAGGGAGTATTCGGATGTGTTTCAGGAGATACCAGGCCTACCCCCCAGTCGAGAGATAGATTTTGTTATAGACCTATTGCCAGATACGAGGCCTATAGCACGCGCACCGTACCGTATGGCACCGGCAGAGATGCGAGAGCTACGCGATCAGATAGAGCAGATGTTAGGTCAGGGCTTTATTCGTAGGAGTACCTCACCTTGGGGCGCTCCAGTTTTGTTTGTGAAGAAGGGGGACGGTTCACTGAGATTGTGTGTGGACTACCGAGAGTTGAATAAAGTCACGATACGGAATAAGTATCCGTTGCCTCGAATCGATGACTTATTCGACCAGTTGAGAGGAGCTTCTTTCTTCTCAAAGATTGATTTGAGATCGGGATACCATCAGTTGCGTATCAGGGAGGAGGATGTCTCTAAGACTGCGTTCTTGTCGAGATATGGTTCTTACGAGTTTCGGGTTATGCCTTTCGGTTTGACCAACGCTCCAGCAGTGTTTATGGACTTGATGAACAGAGTGTTCAGGGATATCCTAGACCAGTTTGTCATTGTCTTCATTGATGATATTCTGGTTTACTCCCAGACAGAGGAGGAGCACGCCGAGCATTTGAGGCAGGTTTTGCAGACACTTCGTCAGAACGAGTTGCATGCAAAATATGAGAAATGCGGGTTTTGGCTGAAGGAGGTCCAGTTTTTGGGACACATTATTTCCGACCGAGGAATATCTGTTGATCCGGGGAAGGTATCCGCGGTGAGGGAGTGGGGACAGCCCACGACACCGACTGAGATTCGTAGTTTCTTGGGCCTAGCAGGATACTACAGGAGGTTTATTCGGGGTTTCTCAGAGATAGCAGGTCCTTTGACACATCTGACTCGTAAGGGTGTGCCATACATCTGGAGTGATGCCTGTCAGCTGGCATTCGATGAAATGAAGGACAAATTGACCTCAGCACCTGTGTTAGCATTGTCGAGACCGGGAGTTGAGTATTTGGTTTACACCGATGCGTCTTTGCAAGGGCTTGGAGGTGTATTATAGCAGGAGAGACAGGTCATAGCTTATGCTTCCCGTAAGCTTAAGCCTCATGAGAAGAATTACCCCACGCATGATTTGGAGTTGGCGACAGTGGTATTTGTCCTACGGATTTGGAGGCACTATCTTTTGGGGGAGAAGTTCCAATTGTTCACGGACCACAAGTCCCTACAGTACCTGTTCACGCAGAAGGAGTTGAATATGCGGCAGCGTAGGTGGCTTGAGTTTGTGAAGGACTACCAGTTCGATATCCAGTATCACCCGGGTAAGGCTAACGTGGTGGCAGACGCATTGAGCCGTAGGCCAGCAGATGAAGTGGCAGAGGTGTGGAAGGCAAAGTGGAAGGAGTTGGGACACCAGGATGCAGTGGCCCGATCTTTCATGTCTGTGATGACCGTTACACCGCAGATTGTCACGAAGGTAGTACGGGCACAGGCTAATGACTCGTTCTGTCAGGAGCAGATAGTTCGATTACTAGCAGAGGGAGCCGAGTCCTATACCGTTAGCTCAGAGGGGGGATTACGCTTCAATGGGAGATTGGTGGTTCCGGAAGGGGAGGAATTGCGACACAAGGTGATGGCAGAGTCGCACGGCTCATGGTTCATGGTACATCCCGGAGGGGACAAAATGTACCAAGACATGAGACGCCAGTATTGGTGGAGCGTTATGAAGAAAGATATTGCTGAGTTTGTTTCAAAATGCGCCACTTTTCAGCTTGTAAAAGTGGATCATCAGAGACCGGCAGGACTACTACAATCGTTGGAGATCCCGGTGTGGATGTGGGAGAGAATATCCATGGACTTTATCACGGGGTTGCCTACGTCGCAGAGGGGTCACGACTCCGTTTGGATAATTGTGGACAGGTTGTCCAAAGTCGCTCACTTTTTACCCGTAAGGACTGACTACACTACGGGACAGTATGCCCAGCTCTTCATTTCATAGGTTGTGAGACTTCACGGTGTGCCCCTAAATATCGTGTCTGACAGAGACAAGATATTTGTTTCGAGGTTTTGGGAGAGTTTCCAGTAGGCCATGGGCACGGAATTGCGGTTGAGTACGGCTTATCATCCGCAGACCGATGGGCAGACAGAGCGCACAAATCAGATGTTGGAGGACATGCTACGCATGTGCATTATTGACTTTGGGGGTGGATGGGAGCAGTACCTACCACTGGTGGAGTTTGCTTACAACAACTCCTATCAGTTCACTATTGGCATGGCTCCGTTTGAGGCATTTTACGGTAGGCCTTGTCGTTCCCCAGCATGTTGGTTAGAGGTCGGGGACAACAAACTACTTGGGCCGGAAGTGATTCAGGATACTTCGGCAAGAATTGAGTTGATTCGGAGTCGCATTCGGGTAACTCAAAACAGACAGAAGAGTTATGCTGATGCGAAGAGGTTTTTCAGAGAGTTCCAAGTGGGGGACCAGGTTTTGCTCAGAGTATCTCCTATGAAGGGGATTATGCGTTTCGGGAAGAAGGGGAAGTTGGCACCGAGGTATGTGGGGTCGTTTCCTATTATCGAGCGGATCGGACCGGTTGCGTATAGACTTGGATTACCGGAGCATTTGCATCGGATTCACGATGTGTTTCATATTTCCTCGCTAAGGAAATACCTTAGAGGTAATTTGGCTCATTCTCACATTGCTGTGGAGGACATCAATCTCCAGCCGGATAGCTCTTACGAGGAGGGGCCGATTGCTATTTTGGACCGAAGTGAGAGGAAGCTGCGGTCAAAGATAGTTCCGTTAGTGCGTGTTCAGTGGAGACATCACAATGTCGAGGAGTCCACATGGGAGCGCGAGGATGAGATGCGCGAACGTTATCCAGAGTTGTTTTTAGCAGGTACTTTCTAATTTTGAATTTCGGGACGAAATTCAGTTATTAGGGGGGAAGTATGTAATACCCCGTAATTTTGACTATATTTATTTTGGAGATTTATTTAATTAAATGTGAATTAATTGAGAATTAATCCGGATAAAATACTAGCGAGATGTGAGTTGGTATTTGACTATATTGAGTATATACGATGTTATATGAATATTGAATTATGAAATTTGTCGTGAGATTGATATACGGCAATCTGGTCATTTTATTGGGACGCGTGTGACAGTCGCGTCGGGATATAATTATTTTAATTATAAAAGTGATTTTAAATTATATTAATCGTATGGTCGTTTTGAGTGCGCCAACGCATCCGGAAGGGTCGAGATAGTCAGAAAACACTAGCCGGGGGTGTAGTTTGGGTCCCGGGGTATTTTTAGGCCATACCGGCAACATAAAGGGTATTTTGGTAATTTTGTATTTTTGGAGAATTAAAAGTGACGAAAATTAAGAGTTTTAATCTGATTGGGAATTGACCCGCTAAGCCACTAACCAACCCATATTAACCCAACAAGCTACGGGGGTTGTTAGATTAGGTTTTCTAAGTTTCCCCAAAATAAACCCTAGCCACCATAGCCATTGGAGAAAAGCTTGGAGAGAGAGAAAGGAGAAGGAATTCTGCAGAGAATCTTTACAAAATCAACACCAAATTCAGAGACAATCGAGGCAAGTGATTTAACTTCTTTTAATTTAGAAAATGTTTCCTCCATGTTAGATAATTTGAAAATTTACAATTGTTCTTGGAAGATAAATGAAAACCCATGTTGTTTGGACTTAGAACTTGAATATTGAGTACAAATTGCATGTAGAATCATATAGAGATGAGTATTCTGGTATTAATATATGTTGGATGTAAGAAAAACGGATTTAGAATGGACTAATTGAGGACTTAAAAGTTTAGGGTTCATGTTCTTGAAAAATTGGGGGAAAAGTGTAGAGATTTGTAAATTGATTGATGTTAGTATGAATTAATCCTTTAAAATATGTTAGTATGTGGCCTAGGTACGTTTAGGGATGATTAGAGACCTTAAACAATCGATGGTTTGATGTTTAGATGAGTTTTGAAGAAGATAAATGGTGAAAAACGTAACTAAGAAATTCTGGGCTTGAAACTGGTCGGTAGTTAGAAGGCCTCCCCAGGTCGTTCGAACGAGCTCGTTCGAACGAGCTTCTAACGAGTTGACCAGTCGCTTCTAACGAAGGGAGATTTCGTTCGATACCTTCGTTCGAACGAACTGTATTTCGTTCGATACATTCGTTCGAAGGAGATGTCGTTAGAAGGTACAGTTCGTTCGAACGAACTGGAATCTCGTTCGAACAGCCTCGTTCGAACGAGACTTCTAACGAGCTGGCAGTTTAGGCCTTTTTGGCCTGTTTTGATTTTGGGAGTCCCGTAAACTTGTTCGAGGATAGAGATAACTTTCGTTTGATGATGTATTGATAGATTTGGGACGTTTGGGTTATTTTGAGGAGTAAATTATATACGAGCAATTTAATTAAAGGGATAGTTGGGTTGAGACGTGAGTGTCTACTACGACGTGAGAATAAATTATGGCGCGTATGATTATAAACCGAAATCGTATAAAGTGTATAAATTATATATTGGTACTATAATGAGAATAGTACTACAATTAAACTACGGGATTACTAAAACATGTGTTTACTTAGTATTGGTATATGATTTGTGTGTATGACATACCTACCATACTTGCTATCACGGGAGGTTTGCGTTCGCTTAGGGCCCTCTAATCCTTGTGTTGCCCGGATTTAGACTGGTTACCTCGATGAACATATGTCAGAGAAAGACTTATTGGGATGTTAATAAGTCCGCTGATCGTGGGAGCGTAGGTATGTGATGTGACTGTGTTCGCCTCCACTATTTGTGATTTGTGTTATCTGAACTATTCCTGAGAGATTCGGAATATGTGATCCTTATGTACGTGATGTACCGGGATGGATAGCAGAGTATGTGTGCACCGAAACTTAGTCTCGGGGTGCTTATATTATATATTTATGTTGTGGAAATATACGCTTAATAGACTGGGAACTTTTATATAGTATTGTGTGTAACTATGGAATAACATAGAGGGTTAATTTATAACGAGCTGTATTACTCTTGTATGAGAACCTAAATTTACGTTAAGCACCTATTTAACTGAGGTCGTTATAATGTTAATGGAACCGAGTAATAAGGGTAGGACCTATGACAGTCTAGCTAGATATGATGTCACTTAGCTAGTGGTTTGTGTCGTTTTAGATAGGTACTTACGTTAGGAGTGCACAGTTAGACGAGAGGTGAGAATATCATGTGAGTGCACGTCCTAACATGTACTTTGCATTTAATGTTTTAAATGTTTTTAAAGCACTTGCAGGTTTTTAAAATATCTCCACATTCGGGCTCTGACCCGTTTTCTTTCAAATCTATTTTTCTTGTAAAACCATTTTAGGTGCCCAGCCACAAGGACACCATGCATAGGATACTCATTCAGGTGACGAGCTGTAGCTGTTTGTGGAAGCTACAGGGAATTGCTTTTAGACGCTTCTATCATTTGGATTCCGTATTCAGTATTCTATCAGTTGTAGGGCATGTTGCCCATTTCTATTAGAGACATCTTTCCATTACAGTTTTTCAGACTCTGGCATGTATTGTTTCAGTACCCAGTTTAGTTATTTCAGTTGTGGTTTCGTAGTGAGGAGTTTTCCTCCAGACTTTACTTACATTATGTGATGGTTATTCTATTTACTTCTTTATGGTGAATGGTGTTATTATTCTTCATTTCACTTGTTGCATGTTAATCAAACTTAAATTAAAATTTGGCAACTTACTTTTTAAATACTAGGTGGTTAGTAATCATTAAAATGTTTTCGACAGTGATGCTATTAACTGGACCAACTTGGCATTTTGAATTAATTTAATAAAGGAGTAGCTACCCGGTATTTAATTAGTCGGGGTGTCACAACCCTCTCTTCACATCCTTCAGTGGCTGGTTTAGTAGGATAAGTTTATCCATTTTCAATAATGTCCCAGACATCATCTCCTAAAGTCCCTTGGATGAAGGCAACCATTCTTACTTTCCAGTAAGCAAAGTTGTTTCCATCAAAGAGTGGAGGTCTGGACAGATTACCAAACCATTCATTCTTCTCGTCCATAGTTAAGTTTTTCAGAAAACGATTTCAGAAACACAAGATCTTTTGAAATAAAAGTTAACAGGGCTCTGATACCAATTGAAAAACGTCGCTAATGCCGTTTAATTCAAGATTAAACTGTATAAGCAAATCCGAAAAGTTTGTTGGAGAAACCCTTTTCTTTTGAAAAATAAAAATTATAAACAAGATGTGTTTACAAAGAAACTTATGCACGAGAGTAATTAAGATCGTGTAATCAGTTTTTAAAACTAAGGCAGTTTCAAAAATTCAGCACACTTATAGAATGAGATGAGTAGATCAAGATAATCAACACAATGATTTTAACGTGGTAAAACCTCTCCCAACAGAGGAAACATCCACGGTGACTTCTAAGTCACAAAAGCAAAAATCCACTAATAACAAAAATCAGTTACAAACAATACAACATGCAAACACACAAATCAACCTATTCTAAGTTTAGGAATATACCCCACTTGGTGTCCTTCTAACTTCTCATAGATCTGATTTGTTGATGATGTTCTTCAGTTTGCTAACTTCCTTTGCTTTAGCTTCTTTACGTCAACTCAATGATATCTGCTCTTAAACACAACACTTCCAGTGTAGTAGTGTGTTAAGTGTTTGTGAAGTGATCCCTATTCACATGCATGAACTCACACACACTTAGATTTACAGACAGTCCTACAAAAATTACATATAAAGTCTATATGCTGTGATTTTGTTATTTTTCTTTCTTACAAAACTAAAAACCTTTTTGACCTTTAAATATAACCCAGATTCCACGGAGATCTTTCTTCAGAAATCGGTCAAGACCTTAATCAATCTCTTTTGAAAATATTTATGAGATTGAAAACCCTCCAAGTGCGAATCCAACTAGGTCAGGTTAAGTTTTGTAAAAACAGAAACCATAAAACATTTTAAAACCAAATCAGAAATGATTTTCTTAAACCAAGTAGAAAATATGCAGATCTAGTGAAAAATGTAACATGCAGAGTATAAATCTAACGTTTCTATGGAAAAAGAAACAAGATCTTCACTCTAAAGTTTAAGTTGTGAACAAGATCAAAAGATCAAGAGGTTACAACAACGATATGAACAAACCACTCTCTCAAACACTCAAGGTTGTGTTTGGGGTTGAATGTATACGAAGGTTTGTTTCTGAGTTGAAGTGTTTAGGGTTAGGGTTAGGGTTTGGCTAACTGTTTCCCTTTCTCTCTCTTCTCTCTATTATTTTCTCTCTTCTCTCACTTCTTTTCTCTTTTCTCTCACTTATCTCTTCTCTCTCACTTCTCTCTTATTTTTTTCTCTCAGAAAGACGAATGCCCAAAAGTCTTCTAAGGCTGAGAAGAGGAGGGTATTTATAGGGCTGAGGGAAGGTTCTGGACGTTCGAGGGAAATCAAGGGTTGTGATCAAGTCTTGTAAGGTTTGACTTGATCCAAAGGTTATAAAACAGCGGTGGTATAAAATGATTCTAATTGGATCATATGGATAGCACCGGGATTAACCAAGAACACATCCAGACCCTTGATTAGGAATGATCCAACGATCATCAAACATCCATCCAGCCCTCTCACATAACAAACACAAATACATTCACCCGGAGGATGACAAGTGTTGGCCTGTGAGTGGCTCTCACACGCGCGTCAAATTAATTACAAAACATCACCCTAAAGTCTCTAGCGCTTTAAGATCCTACCCAACCAAACTTTTTAATGAGAACAGAAGTTTCAAGAATAAAATATTAACCCCACAAAATATGTAATCCCATTTTATTAATAAAAACATTTATTAAAAAATGTTTAAAAAAATGTTTAAAAAATATTTAAAAATTCCCAAAAAATATTTAAAGCTCCAATTCAAGGGGAATTAAACACACACTCAATTTTAAGCAATATGAACACATATATGCACTTCTAATTGTGTGTAGTGTGATTCAATTTTTACCTTCATAGATCATTGAAGAGAATTAGAGAGAAAAGTTCTGAGGCCTTTTGGTTTCTAGGATGAACTACCAATTTTGTCACTATTTCCAAACTAGTTGAACACTTATACAGTATATACTTAAGCAAGTCAAAGGTATAAGGTGCTTCAGAGGAGATTCAGGTCGAAGATAGTTCCACTTGTACGGGTCCAGTGGGAGCATCATAATGTGAAAGGAATCCACCTGGGAGCGCGAGGCAGATATGCGCGAGAAATACCCAGATTTATTCTTACCAGGTACACCTTATTTTTCGAATTTCGGGACGAAATTCCGTTATTAGGGGGGAAGTATGAAATACCCCGTATTTTTATGCTTTCTAAATTTGGGGATTTATTAACTTTAATGTGAGTTATTAATTTAATATAAATTCGGAAATTAAATATTTTTAATTACTAACGTGACGAAAGTTAGTAATCATTGGAAACTTGTTGAATATTACTAATGAGTAAAGTAATATAATATTGGTACTATTAAATATCACGAGTGAATAAAATGACAATTTTGGAAATTTAAGTCGGGACGCGCCCGTGTCACGTCGGGACTAAATATTGATTAATAAAAGTGAATAAATTATAAGTCTGTAGTATGGTCGTTTTGAGTGCGTCAAAGTGTCCGGAAGGGTCGAGATAGTCAGAAAAGTGTACCCGGGGATTTAGCTTGGGTGTCGGGGCGTTTTTAGGCCTATTCAGCACCCCGGGAGGGCATTTTGGACATTTTGCATTTTTGGGTAATTAAACCCACGAAATTTATTAGGTTATATCAGCCATTTGGAATGGTATTTTAGGGTTAGCAGACTCATAACCTTAGAATGGCCATTAGAGAGGAAGGCAGAAAGCTTTCCAAGCAATCCAAGGCCAAAAATTCATCTGGTTGCACCGCCACCACCACCAACGCGTAGATCGCGCGACGGGGAATGCAACCACACCAAATTCGTCCACAAATCAGAACCCTGAAATCTACAGGCAAGTATTTCTCTTGTTGAATTCTAGTTAATGTTCCTCTCATGTTAGTCTAAGAAAAAAAATTCGTATTTTGATTGAAAAATTATATGTTTTGGAAGAAGAAATCGCATGTGTTGTAAGGAGAATCTGTGTAGCTTGAACCTTGATCATATGTAGAGGTTGGATTGTGAAATTTGGAATTAATATGGATGAACGAATTGATGTTGATTAGCTTCTTTAATTGAAAATTGGGAATTAGGGTTCTTACGAATTAATTTGGGGATTTCATGTAATCTAAATGATTTTTGATGAATTATTGATTCTAAGAAGTTATTAATGTTATAGAATCATGATATTATTGATTGGGATTGAAGAGGAGACATTTGGGATTAAACTATAGAGGTTTTTAGGCTTAAAAATGGTGAAAAAAAATCTACCAAAGGTTGAAGACGAAACAGTGCAGTTCGCACGATGTCGCGCGAAGTAGTTCGAGCGAGATGTCAATGTCGCGCGAAGTCGTTCGAGCGAGATGGAAAAGTTGCTCAAAGTAGTTAGAGTGACACGTGGAAGTCGTTCAAGTGAGAACCATTCTGGTTCGAGCGAGATTTTCCATTTTTAGGAAAATTCCTATTTTTACCCCTATTTTAGAAATCGGTTAATTTGAGTGAGGAAAACCAGTATTCGAGGAACTCAGATTAGTACAAAATTTTTGGGGTTGTGTAGGTGTGACGATTTAAGTATTTGGGACGGTGAGGTTACTTTAAAGATCACGAGAGGGAGATAGCCGTAATAAACGATATGAGTCCGTTATACGGGAAAAGTGAGTAAAATGTCTTCAGAACAAGAAGTTATAATTATAGGTTGTGGGTACACCAAATTGAGAAATGTGAATAAGTGTTGTATATATATGACTATGGGATTGTGCATATATTATAAATATGTAAACCATGATCGTGCTACTTGTTATCCCTGAGGTTATTGCGCTGGGACAGTCTTATCTCGATGGGACCTTTATGGGGGATATTGACTTGTACCCTAAAAGATAGAGATCCATTGGTACAAGCTAATCGGATCGATAGTCAGACGGCCTAAGAGACGTGGGGGCATGTGCTGACCTCTTAGAGACTGGGACTCTATGATTCTCCTCAATGTTGTTTGTGTTTATGTTAATACAGTTCGAGAGTGCTTCCGAACTTGCATTTCCCTTAGTATGAGTGATACGGGGACTTGATAGCAGAGTATGCCCGCACCATAATTTTTATGTGGGGTGCTGTTAGAATATATATATTATATGAGTATTTAATATATATATATTTAAATTCTGAAATTTGAGAACTACCTCCTGTGTTTATAGTAAGTAAGAGATGATAAATGATTTCAATTTGGAAATACTTGTTTGAAAAATATAATGTGATATTGGACAAATTTATTAGAAAATAACGTTAAATTGAGAGCTTTGTTATTAAATGAAATTTACTTCTTAAACAGTTGAATTTCCAGTTTAATTCTTACGAGTAACCTAAGATAAGACAAATTTAACCGTTGGGATGGTTAGTGCGATAGGTGTGCACATTAGAAGAGAGGTGAGAATTTGTCAAGGGAGTGTCGCACTAATATGTTGTTGCATTGGCCAGTAAACATTTTAAATACTTGCTAAACAAATTTTAAATCGTTTTTACGATCGGGCTCTCACCCATTTCCATTTTCTTTTCCCTCTTGTACATATATGTATATATTACAGGTGCCCAGCCACAGGGGCATCTGGCATAGGTTCCTTTGGAAGGAACGCGCTGCAGCTTAGGTGGGAGTTGCAGGCCTCTTGCTTAGACGACCTCACTTCTTAATTCCTCTTCTAGCACTATTATTTCAGTTGGGCATGTGTCGCCCTTTCCATTATTCAGTTGTTTTATTGGATATGGTAATCCATTTATTTCCAGTATTTGCACTTTGGGATTAGTATTGTCATGATGTTTTTCATTTAAGTATTAAATGTTGGATTCAATTAATTGAATGTTTGGTTATTTGGATTTATATATTCCAAGATAGTTGTTGTGTGATTCTTTATATATGAATGATGTCCAGTTTAAATGCTAGTTTATATAAATAAAATTTGGAAAGTAATGTCTAAAATGGTTTTGGCACTTAGCTTAATTATTTAGGGTGTTAAATTGGTAATGTTATTTTTACGACAGTGATGCTAAGAATGAACCAACCGTCACCTTGATTTTAATTTAATAAAGGACTGATCACCCGATATTTAATTAGGCGAGGTGTCACGTGTGGTAAGAATGGATATAGGAGCCAGGATTGCCTAGAGGGAGATAAGTCCCCATAGCAGTAGGGTGCCCATCATAAGCCGCAGAGGTCACTCTTCCCAACTTCCCTCCCAGTGCCAGCCCTACCAGCCATTCCAGCAGCCCCCATTTAGTAGGGGAATTTTCAATATTGACGTGTCTATAACGTCCACCAGCCAGCAGCACCACAGGCGCCACCCGCGATTGAGGGTATGTTTCCTATCCATGGCACTATGGGGCATCTTTTGCATCAAACTATTTTATGGCCACTAGATTTGCACGAGCCATGGGATTATTAGGCATATCAGAGAGTACAGTGACATGTGTAGACTCACCACTGGGGAATGGGCCTTTAATTTTCTTTATATGTTGGGGAGTAGGTATAGAGATCGGTATCTTGATTCTACCTGCGAATATTCTAGTTTTAGATACGCATGAGCATGATGCCATTATTGGCAAGGATTGGATAGCGACTTATAGGGCCATGATAGATTGCTTTGGTAGTAGTATTATCTTTTCCATTCCTGGTCCGGAGATTTTTTGGTGACGATGCCTCGCCCTGAGGGAGTATTGTCCACCCATTTATAATACATAGAGGAGGAGACCTCTACGGAGATTGTGATTCCCCTTAATTCAATTTCGATTGTTCGTAACTTTTCGGATGTGTTCCAGGAGATACTAGGCCTACCTACCAGTAAAGAGATAGACTTCGTTATAGACTTGATGTCGAGCACTCGGTCGATAGCCCATGCACCATACCGTATGGCTCAAGTCGAGATGAGAAAGTTGCGGGATCAGATTGAGTAGTTGTTAGGCCATGGCTTCATTCGTAGGAGTACCTCACCTTGGCGTACTTTGGTGTTGTTTGTGAAAAAGAAATATGGTTCATTGAGATTGTCCGTGGACTATCGAGAGTTGAACAAGGTCACGATATGAAATAAATATCAGTTGCCCCGAATCGATGACTTGTTCAACCAGTTGAGGGGAGTTGACTTCCTTTCGAAGATAGACTTGAGATTGGGATAACATCTTCTATGGATTAGGTAGCAATATGTATCAAAGTCTTCTTTCTTGACGAGATATGGGTCCTAGGAGTTTATAGTCATGCCATTCGAGCTGACAAATGCTCCAGCCTTATTCTTGGACATGATGAATCGAGTGTTCAGGGAGTTTTTAGATCAGTTTATCATCGTCTTCATAGATGACGTACTCATTTATTCACACAATGCGGAGGAGCATGTCGAGCACTTTAGATGAGTTCTTCAGATACTACGAGAGCATCAACAATATGCCAAGTATGATAAGTCAAAATTCAGGTTATAGGAGGTACAGTTTTGGGGGCATGTTATGTCAGAATTGGGGATATCCATGGACCTGAGCAAAGTATCAGCAGTGAGGGTGTGGGGACAGCCCACAACACCAATAGAGGTGCGTAGTTTCTTGGGGTTAGTCGCATACTACATGCGGCTTATTCAAGGCTTTTCAAAAATAGCGGGTCCGCTGATGAATCTGACTCACAAGAGGGTTACCGTACGTATGGGATGACGCTTGTCAATTGGTTGTTGACGAGTTAAAGGATAAGTTGACTTCGGCACCAGTTCTTTCTCTACTCAGTCCGGGGGTCAAATACCTTGTGTATACCGACGCCTCTCTACAGGGACTCGGGGGAGTAGTACTAGATCTTTTCTTCCTATTATGATATCTAGAGTTCTTATCTGGTTGCCTAGGAAGAATATAGTTATTTCTTCCTTTCCCATAGTACTTGAAGTTATGATAGACTGGTCAGTGAAAGACATGTTTATATAGACATTTAGAAAAACATCCATCAACAAGATGTCCATAGACAGTACAATATGAGTAGTAAAGATGGCTCGTAGTAGGCTTATCCTTAGGAAGGCTGTTAATCATGGAATTGCCTAATGGTTGGACTCTATCTTTATTTCTAGAGGGTACAAGTTCAAAAGATGATTCACATTTTCTTACGGGAGGACAGACGTATTTAGCCTTATGTTCACCTTTAGACTGAGAAGTACTGGCCTCACCAATGTCTATAATTTGTTATTTTAAATCAAGATCACTTTTAAAGGCTTGAAAGTCTAGACATGTTTCAATAGGTCTTTTGCCACCGGACACAAACTTAATAGTTTCAAGATTTTTAGTTAGCTTGTTAGTACCGTGGAAAAATCCTATTTATCAACAAAGTCTTCAAAACAGTTTGAGTTATTTTCAAATTTAGCAAATTTTCTGAAGACTATTAATGTCTTTTCTTTAGTTTGTTTCAATTCCAACAAAGTCCTTTTATATTTCTTTTCTAGAATTTCATTTTATTCACATAATTCTTTGATTTTTTGAACAAAAGTCTTAGTCTCATTCTCATGATCTAGACATTGAGAGGTGTACTCTTCAGCATTATGTTTGACCATTTGTCTTAGGAATTCTATTTTCAGGGTAAGGCCCTTGACTACTTTTTCAAGTTTAGTACTCTTCTTAAGGGTTTTCATGTTTAGTGTGTGAATATCTGGGAGGTCCTCATTGTCGGAGTCACTAAGTGTACAGCGTGTAGTGCCCCATAGCGATTCATTTTTGGGACCCACACACGTCTACATTATCAATAGAACGTTCCCTTTTACTCACACACACACACACAATATTAGAACTACTAGTAGCATTCCCAAGTAACAAAGAAGATAGTATCATTCAGCATAGCATGATTAGAGATACTACTGTCAGATTCAGTACTAGTCATAGACTCATCAGTGTAAATGATTTTGGCGAAGAATAACATACAAGGGTCAAAAGAATTAGATGACTCAGGTTCATCAGTTTCTTATTCACTTGAGTCATCCCAGGTCTTGCACATCTTAGCCCTCTTATTTTTTTTATTCTTATCCAAGTTGACTCTATAATCATTGTCCATATGTCCTAATTTCACACATCTAAAACACTCAACATTTTTTAGGTATTTTCCAAATTTGTTTTGGTTATTAGTCTGGTGATTGCCCTGTCTTTCCTCACGAGGCCTATTATTAAAGAACTTTGAATAAGAAGGTTTTCCTTGTCTATTTGCAAATTTATTTCAAAATTTTAATTTTTTCTTAAACTGATTAGACATTTAGGCAATGTGATTATCCAAATTGTCTAAATTATAGGCCTTATCGGAATCTATGTCAATATTAAGTAAACTGAAGTCAGATTTGGTCAGCTCAGAGGAGAAGGCGAGATTAGTGCTGGACTATTTCTTTTGGGAGTGAGTTAACTGTTTCTTAAGCTCCATTTCCATTTCCATTGTTCTTATCTTGCTACTGAGGAGTTCAGGTGTTAAATTAGGGTCATCCATCTCCTCAATGGTATAGCGCTTGTCATAAAATTTTTGTGGAAGTGACCTTAGAATTTTAGAGAAAATTTCCTTCCTATCATAAATTATTCCATTAGCATGCATCTTAGTCACTATATATATTAATCTAATATATAAGTCATCAAATGACGAAGTCTCAATCATTACCAAAATGTTGTACTGCTGGACAAACATTTGGAGTTTAGAAGCTTTAACACGTGTGTCTCCTTTATGTGCAGTCACTAAAGTGTCCCATGCTTCTTTAGAGGTAGTACATAAAGATATCCTCTTGTATTCGTGTTCATTGATAGACATGAATATGACATTTCTGATTTTATTATTATTAAGGGATGTATGTTTCTCTTCTATAGTGTAATCACTTAGTAGTTTCCTAATCCTCACAGTAAATCCTTCTCTGGATGGTTTAGTAGAACAAGTGTATCCATTTTCAATAGCATCCCAGAAATCGTCTCTCAACGTACCTTGGAAGAAAGAAACCATCCTCACTTTCCAGTAAGAGAAGTTGGTTCCATCAAAGAGTGGTGGTCTGGAAAGGTTACCTAATATTTCAAATTTCTCGTCCATTGTTTGTTTTGAAAAAAAAAAAATTAGAAACTCACGATAAAAAAGATTTTATAAAACAAATTACTAACACAAGATATGTATGCAAATTGAAAAACATGCCACTTAAGTTGTTTGAAAGGTTTAAAACAAATTAAATGGCTCCGAATAGTTTGTTTGAGAAATCTTTTTTTACAAAACAAATTACTAACACAAGATATGTATGAGAATTGTTATGAACGAGATATTTCAGTTATAGGTGACCAAGTTTTGAAAACCAAAACTAAAAGTGTCCAACTTAGCGCACAATTAGAAGGGGATGAGAGAAGGATTAAATATACAAGTACACAAGTATTTTAATGTGGTAAAACCCCAACCAAATAGGGAAATATCCGCGGAGTTGTCTACACCTCAAAAACAAAAATCCACTAAAAATGAGTTAACAGGTTACAAACTATTAATAAACTAAACACATAGCTTTGTACCAACTCTATTAGGGGATTCTGACTTTTCTGAAGGCTCTGAAGTTGTTCTTGTTGTTCTCCCAGCTTTTTACTTCCGTCTCGTTATAGTTTTACATTGACTTTAAGGTAAAAAAATATATGACTTCTCTAAAGGCTCCATTAAGTGATTCTGATTTCTCCGAAGGCTCTAAAATTGTTCTCGTTGTTCTCCCATCTTTGTACTTCCTTATCCTTTTAGCTTTGCGTCGACTTTAAGGTCAGAAATCTCTCAACCAACACTATTTTAGTGTTGTAAAGTGAAATGCGTATTGTGGTGTTGTGCCTTACACATGCATGAACACACACACACACACACACACACACACACACACACACTCTCTCTCTCTCATACATAGAAATAATCCTATAAATTATATATTTCATCTAAGATGTTGTATAAGCTTCGGAATCACAGTTTATTGAAAACTTAGACTTCCCTCTTTTTTGTATAGATCGAGTGACAACCTTGCTATTCAAAGAGCCAAGGTCCTATACACTTCCTTTTTATTTATTTACACTTGTATTTGACAAAATGTGAAATATGAAATTGAAAGTGCAAACGTCTCAAGATCTCTAAATGTTTTGAAGTCTGTTTTTCTAAAAACTTGAAACACAAGATGGATTTGTTGGTAAAACGATGAAAAAAAATTTTGAGTACAAAAATACCAAAATATAAAGATTTCTTGAAACCAAAATCAAACTAATTAGATTTAGATGATTTATATCACAACAAAAATCAGATCTACGTTTTCTATAAAGAAGAAAATAATATCTAACTAAGTGATCGGTTGAAAAAGAGGTTTAAAACCAGAGAGGAGTTGATCTTCGAAAAAAGAATCACTCTCAAACTCACAAGGAAATTTTTTGAGAGAATTTTGAAAGAGTTTGACTAGGTTTTGTAATCTCTCTCTCCCTCTCTCTCTCTCTCTCTCTCTCTCTCTCTCTCTCTCTCTCTCTCTTAACCGCATACTCACCAAAGATTTTAAATGTATAACCCATAGCCTCTATTTATACTAGATGATGGTAGGGTCTGGAAGCAATAACCAAATCAACGACTTAGATTAAGTCTAACAAATCGAGTGTAAATCCAAGGGCTATAAAGTCACCACATTTAGACGCTCTCTCATTGGTTAAAATGGTTAAGTCTTGGATTGAGATAAACAACATGCTGACCATCGATAAGGTTAATCCAATTGCTGATAAGATTTTTGAGTTATGTTAGAGGAAAAACACACAATCTTAATCGATGTAAATCAAACACATGTAGGGCTAGGATCTCGAATGAAACGCATGTTTTTGGATTCTTAAAAACCACAGTTTCTACCGCATAAGTTCTTGCCGCTTTCAGTTTCTACCAAACCAACTTTTCAGGAATAAAATGATATTACAAATTATGCCAAAACTTTTAAAAACCTTAATTTTAAATGGTTAAAAATGTTTAAAAATTCGAAAAAAAATATTTAAAAATCCCAAAAATATTTAGAAAAATATTTGGAGGGGAATTAACACCCACACATCTAAAATGATATAAATGCAACATAAAATATGCAAGCCTAGGTGAAGTGTTGGTATACTACCTTTGAGACCATTAAAGGAATTTGATGTAGTGTCTGAGGCTCTTTGGTAGCAAGGGATATAACTCTAATTTTATCACTATTTCCAAACTAGATAAGTGCCTATATAGTATAGACTCAAGTGAGTACAAAATATAGGGTGTTTCAGATTATATAATATTTATGTCCATTACTTTTGTTCTGATACTCTTTAAATATACTTGATCAGTTATTCGTTTATGCATTTGATAATAAAATGAGTTAAAATTTTAAAAAAGTTGAAGAATGATTAAAATTCATAGTTTTCTCTTGACTATGTGTGAAAAAAACACCCTAGAATGGATCAATTGAATAAATTACTTATTAGTATTTATAATATTATAGTTATCATATCCGTGTATTTGTTCTAATAAAGGTTTTTTCTATTTTTCTTCGAAGGTGCTTTATGTCTTAAGTCGACTATTGGCTATATTATATCATGCTCTCTTGATTATTAACATAATAGATTTTTTTATGGTAAATAATTTTGGATATTTAATGTATAGTCCTTAGGAGCTAAGTACATTTTGGACATAGTCCACCTAATTTTTTTGTGTTCCAAAAATCCCCTTTTATGTTTTTTGACAACTTTTTCTTAAGGTTTTGATAATAGAAGGAGTGTGGGTGTATTATATTGCGATGGAATTTTTAGAATGAAATAAAAATACTGGAACTAAAAATTAATTAAAAAATGTTGAGGGACTTTTTGTCGAATGACCCAAAAATTATATATGTGATTTACTTATATTGTTTATTTATTAAGATCAAATGCTCCCCCCCCCCCCCCCCCCCCCACCCCCATCATGTTGATTGATAGTCTTGTCATTCCTAGTAAAGTTCTAGAAATATTGATTTAGAATCAACATGTTTATTTATCTAATCCCGTGTTTTTTTCGTAATGATCTTATGACACCTAGTTTTGTAAAATAATAAAGTCACGCTATTTCCTAACATTCATAATTCGTTATTCATAGAGACTTTGGATTAGTAAAGGAAAAATGGAATTCATTTAAATAAGTTTATCTTATTGCAATTAACGTTATAAGTAAGGGAAAATGAGGTATCAAAATATATATCAATTTGAATTTTGGATCAATTTGAAATAGATCCGGAATGATCTAATGTACCTAACAACATCTATTCTAGCTACATTATAGCATGTCAAGTTTTTGGTTGTTAGGGCGATTTTACATCAATTTCACAGATTGTTGGTCTACATTTCACTCAAACTTTGACTGCCCTAGGCATTTTGGGAGGAGGGGAGAGGGGGGAGTCTCCTAAAGAGTAGGGGACATTTAGGGTGGGATTGAGGGTCTTTAATAGGAATTAAAGTGGGACTACCCACCCCATCTCCTCCATTTTTGTTGAGAGAAATTCTACATTAAGATGAATCAAAATTTTCTATTCTCTCCACCATTTTTACTTAGGTCGAAGCTTTATTATCCTATCTATATTTTATACAAACTTGAATACATTGCCAACTCCAATTTTCAAGTGTTTCCAATTGTTGTAGAAGAGTGTTATTGGGAGTGTGGGTGGTTTTTAGAAGAATACATTTTAAAAAAGTTTCGAGCTTGTTGGGAGATTATTCAACATCTTTTTCAAAGTTTATTATCTTCTTAAGAGGCAGGAGTTTTACATTATTTTCAACTTCGAATCAAACCATGCTAGATATATGTATATGTATGCAAGACTCACATGCTAATTTATGATGATTATCACTACATATGAGTATATGTTGAAGAATATGTTATAAAAAAGGATAAAATTTAAATCTTGAAAGAAGGAAAAATTCTCTAAAGTTTAAGGTAACTATTTTTTATACAAGTCATGTTAAACTTGTTGATTTCTTGGTAAATGTTAAATTGAACTTTTTGAGAAATAGTAGCATGCATATATGTGTTTTATTGGCACAAAACTCCACTTTCATGAACATTAACTAATGTATTTGGGGTAAATTGGTTGAATACCTTTAAAGTGTATACAGAGCTTCTGAAAATGAAATGATAAACTTTAGAATTTCAAAATGTTAGATACATGAAATGATACAATTTATGGGAATAAAGTCCCCAAAGAATATGAAATAAGGGGATAAAAGTGAAAATAGCAAAGTGTTTGGGGTAAAGTATGGATGGAGTAATGTGAATACATGAAATGATAAGAAACAAGGTAGAAAAATTAAGTTAAAAAAATGAATTTCAAGTCTTGAAATGGTACACGTAATGTTTTAGTACAAAGTGTCATTTTATGTGAAAGTTGGACTTAAGAATAAATTCAATAAAAAAAGACGAATCTAGTTAAAGGGTTAGACTTAAATATATATAATGAAAACTCATATTTTGGAAAGTAAAGGTGAAAAAGTGCATTTTAGCAAAATGAATAAAATACAAGTTTTACTAGTTTGCTTCAATATGAAAAGTACATAAAAATATACGAAATGGATATATGAACTCAAAAGAATAGGTTTCACAAGAAATGGTAATGAAGTTGTTTTCATAAGGTGAAATAATGAGTTTGAGAGAAAATAAAAACTAACTCTTGATAAAGTGTGAAACTTATAAATAAAGTATGCTAGGACTAGTCTTTCCCCAGGTATTTGGCCTCATCGGTCAGTAAATGGAATAAAGAAAAAAGGATTAAAATTTAGGGAAAAATTTTCAATCGAGTAAATTTGTTTGTAATTGGCTTAATTCTAGACAAAAATTTGACATAGAATAGGCTTTGTATTTTATATCTCATAAGCCTATGATATTTTTGATGAAGACGTATCGGACAAGCATCAAAGTTAGATATACACCATACTGTGTTTTTCATGTTAAATTTCTTTTCACATTACTGAGGATATTGTAAGGTATGGATGCATTTTGAATATTTTCCTTTGATATAGTTTTCGGTGTTTGTTTTGAAATAAAATCATTTGGAACTATTTAAAAAAAGATTTTTAGAGAAAATTATTTTTTGTTTTGTAAGTTCATTAGAATGAAGTCATACATCTCGTTATATTGAAGTTATGAACTTGTTAGAATGACCTTTGAACCTTTGTTAGAATGCACAACTAATGAATATCAAATGACACTCTCCCTCTAACAGAGGGGAAACCACTGGAAGATCCTTGGAAGTTCATTAAAATGAGAAAGCTTGATAGTTCGAACGAAACAGAGTTTCCTTAGAAAGAAAAGATCTTCTCATTCAAACGAACCGTGGGTTTTACCACCAACAAAGTCGTCACCTCAAAATTCATGTTTTTACTATTTAAGGCGTGTTGGACTCAGTTTTTAAGAGAATTTTGGTAAAAATCAATTCTCTACCTGTTTACTAAAGTTCCAAAGCTCTAGTTTAACCCAAATATTTTAAAGGTCCAAATTTCAATATTCATTTGCTTTGAGATATTTGTGTTGGTCACTAAAGTTTATTTTCCCTTGATCTTGAGAGAAGAAGTTTTGTGCGGTGGATTTCGTACTTGTGGTTTGTTGTGTTACAAAAAAAAAGAGGTGTTGGGTGTTTCAATTCCGTAAACGGTTGTGGGGCATCATGTGACACCCCGCCTAATTAAATACCGGGCGATCACTCCTTTATTAAATTAAAATCAAGGTGAACAGTTGGTTCATTCTTAGCATCACTGTTGTAAAAATACTTTTCCAATTTAAACACCCTAAATAATTAAGCTAAGTGTCAAAACCATTTAAAACCTTATTCTCATTTTATTAAATCCGGTTATAAAACCTTAAACCATTAACATCTAAAGAGTCACACATTAAGAATAAAAATAGAATTGAACATAAACGAATTTAATCATCAATAATAAATCCCAACATTTACAACACTAAAGGAAAACATCCTGACAGTAATAAATCCCGAAATAAAGGTACTAAAATTAAAATTTTCAATCTCTGACAATACCAACTAAATAATAGAAAGTGGGAGACACATGCCCCTACTGGATAAAACTGAACTAGGAGTAGAATCAAATGGATGAAGTCGTTTAAACAACAGGCCTGCAACTCCCACCTAAGCTGCAGAACGTTCCTTCCAAAGGATCCTAAGTAAGACGCCCTTGTGGCTGGGCACCTGTAATACATACATATATATACAAGAGAGAAAAGGAAATAGAAACGGGTCAGAGCCCAATAGTGTAGATGATTTAAAAATTCATTTAGCAAGTATTTAAATTGATTACAAGCTAATGCAACAACATATTAGTGCGACACTCTCTTGAGAAATTCTCACCTCTCTTCTAATGTGCACACCTATCGCACTAACCTTCCCAATGCTCTATCTCGTCATATACCACACTATCTTTCCCCAATGATTTAACTTATCTTAGGTTATTCGTAGGATTTACAACTGAACAGCACAAGTATTTAAAACGTAAGATTTCAATTTGTAACCAAGGTTCTCCTTTTAACTTTATTAATCAATAAAGTTTTCCAGTGTCATATTATACTTTCTTAAAACAATTATTTATAATTTGAGTCATCAACCATGTCCTACATATCAAATCACAGTAGGCAGTTCCAGATTTCAGAATTCCATATATATATTAACTACTCGTATAATATATATATCATAACAGCACCCCACATAAAAACTATGGTGCGGGCATACTCTGCTATCCAATCCCCGTATCAATCGTACTAAAGGGAATACACGTTCGAAATTACTCTCGAACTGTATAAATACATACAAAAACAATATTTAGGCGAAGCATAGTTTCCAAGTCCAAGTGGTCTGTACATACCCTCACGTCTCTTAGGACCGTGACTAACGATTAGATAGCTTGTACCTCGGATTCCTATGTTCTAGGGTACGAGTCAATATCCCCCATAAGGCACACGAGATAAGATCATCCCAGCGCGGTAACCTCAAGGATAGCAAGTAGCGCGGGCATGATTTTCACAAGTATATAATATATGCATACACAATCATATAAATATACCACTTTTATTATATCAATTTAGGTTTATCCCGTAACCCACATTCACAACATTTATCCTTATTTTCCCAATATTATATATCAAGTATAATGGTCCATTTCTAACCAATCTTCGTTGGCAAGTATTTCGTGTTTCGTGCTTCTCTTATTGGTTTTACAGGTTAATTATGCAAGCAACGTAAAAGAGAAAGCGAGACAGTGAAAGAAAAGCTAAGAAGGCAAGTTCAAGGGCATTTTGGTAATCCTGAAGCCAGATCCCGAAAGAGGATTCAACTGGAAAGTTGAAGAGATCAGAACAATGAGAACACTGGAAGAAACGACACCCAAATCTGAGCTATGGTTGATGAGTTATGGCCCGTTGAAGTTGAAGAAAAATCCAAGTAAGAAAGGAAAGAAAAAGCACCCCAAACCAACAAACATTCGCGAACCCAGGGGCGAACCGGTTTGGGGGGCGAACCGGTTCGGGGGTCCTGATGCGCGAATTTGCCTCTTTTACTCAGATTTGCTCTAAGATTTCCTTCTTATACAACATCAAAATTTTGTGGTTTAATCCTCTACATCACAAAAGGTTTCCAGAATATACTTTAAGTCATCACTACATGCAATTTCCTATCTCAAATTGGGTTTTTCTTCCATACAATTCATCCTAATCATTCCTAAACCAATATGAAAGATGCATCAACGAAATAATCAAGATAAACACTAGCCTGGGATTTTCATAATTCTGGTTTGGTGTTGAATTTGGTGTGGTTGCGTTCCCCATCGCGCGATCTATGCGTTGGTGGTGACGGCGGTGCAATCGGAGGTGTTCTTGGCCTAGAACTCCTTGGAGAGCTTCTCCTCTTCCTCTCCAATGGTCGTCATTAGTTTTAGGTTGTGTTAACCCTAGAAGATAACATTCTCCATCTGATATAACCCTATAAAATTCGTGGGTTTAATTACCCAAAATTACGAAATGACTAAAATGCCCTCCCGGGGTACTAATTAGGCCTAAAAATGCCCCGAGACCCAAATCAAACTCCCGGGTATACTTTTCTGACTATCTAGACCCTTTCGAATGCGTTAGCGCACTCAAAACGACCATACGAACAACTTATTAAATATTCACTTTTATTAATCCACATTTAGTCCCAACACGACGCAGGCGCGTCCCGACTTAAATTTCCACAATTGTCATTTTATTCACACGTGACAATATTATAAAAATAAATCTCATATATTACTATACTCATCCAGTAATATCCAACAAATAACAAATTTCCAATATTTACTAACTCTCGTCACGCTAGTAAATATTTAAAACAACATTCCGGATTAAAATTAAATTAATTTATCTCAATTAAATTTAATAAATCCCATAAATTTAAAAGCCATGAAAATACGGGGGATTACATACTTCCCCCCTAATAACGCAATTTCGTCCCGAAATTTGGAAAATAAGGCCTACCAGGTAGCACAATTCTGGATATCCTTGTCAGTACGCAAACTATCTACATAGTACGGCGCTCAATCACTATAGCTTTTTTCTCACAGCAACATTGTTTTACATTCTCATTGGAGACACTTCACATTGCACTCCCAACTGACAACATTTGAATAGGTTACGTCTATACGTTATAAATTCCATTATCTCACTATCATTAGGAGGCCGCACCTCACTACATGACAACTACTTGGATTTATTCGTACATAAAATTCACATTCTGAGAAGATCATACGAACATTTGACCACTCTTGACTGCCTAAAACAGTCGTGGAATTCCACCATAGTTATCGGATATTTTCTCGACCGATCCAAAAATTCTGATTATCTACTCTCCTTTAAACATACGGAAGGAGAATAGTCGAGGTTCTTCCATAACAAAACCTTAATAAGTACCTCGTACGCGACAAACAGGTACGAGTGCTTCTACAGAGCATTCTTAAAAGCATCGTACCAAGATTCCAAAATCTCCTTCACGTGGCTCCACTAATCTTTAATCACCATGCGCTTATTTCCTGGCTAAGGGTGATACATCCTACTCGAAACGAAATCTTATCTCCGCTGGTTCCTGAAATCCCATATCAAAGGTGGGATTCACCAATCTCATCCTGATTCAGAAATTTATACTGCGCCGGACCATGCACTAGCGCGATCCTTCCTTTCAAAGGAAGTCTGGGGCATACTAGTTAATACTGTAAGCCAGCCCAAAGGAATATCAATCACTTCCTTCTCGGCGACTTAATTCACATTTTCGAGATAAACCCTTGATCTTGTTTTGAGGATGGCAACCCATCCAAGAACTTTACCGACTTTACCAACCTCTTCCAATTTCAGGAATTTTCGATAAACACAAAATTCTTTGGTTGATTCTCCTCTTTCAACCAAACCTTACCTATGGGCAGTGCATGTAGAGACTACTCACTACGTCTCGCTAAACATCGATTCTTCCCTTGAAATGTCTCACATTAAGTGACACGTAATACTCCCCTTCCTCCCTTGGAGTATGCCGAAAGTTTCGACCCGTGCTCTTCTCTCCATGAAGCGCACTTTTGGATCTCTTATACTATACTAACATCATTACTCTTTGTATGCGCAAGTCGCTCTCACACTTGACTAATAACAACTCCGCTCCGGGTGTGCTTCATAACAATTAAATTCTACTCTATTCAAGGAATACCAATTCTTGAATGGCTTCCCACAGCCTTCCAATCAAGTTAGGGCGTGCTATTCTAATTGCACACTTATGTATGGATTATCGCCCCTCTTGTGACGTTTAATCCACTCTATCACTTCCACTTCGTTATGCTAGTCCCACAAACATATATTTCACACGTCTATTACCACGTCCCTTCGACTCGGACTATTTTAACTATAGTTAACCAAGATGCCCACATTTTTGCAACACTCCAACCACCCTGGGAGAGCAAACGGCGTGCTACTCATCTGTAGGACTAACTAAATTCAACGGAATAGAAGGAATAGGGCATTCAAATTCCATGACAATAAAAGAGGAATAATAATTCTCAACCTTCCTCAGACAAGGACAACAATTTTCCCAAATAGGTACAACAACCAAAATAAATCACTAACGCTCTATTCATCAAAATAATTACAGGTCATCTCTTTTGTATAATATAAAGTTCTTTCCAGATAATCCATGCTAAAAATCATTCCAACTCTTTATTCACCTTGTGTTCTGTAGGCAGTTATGACATTTGGGTATTCTCAATCACCCTAGAAATCAAAATTCTTAAATTCTCCTTATCATCGTTCCACTCCTCAACTCGTGGGAATAAATTTCAATGCTTTCCTACCACAAAAATACAACTCCAATGACCTTAAAACAAAATTCAACTTCCAACTTACATACATAATTACTTGATCCCATTTCGACCAGGGTACCAAACTCATGGAATAGTGACCAAACGTCTCCCTAATTCCAACCTTACGCTAAGTTTCATGTGTGGGATGTCTCGCAAAGCGAAATCCAAACAAGGACCCCCCCCCCCCGATACACTACTACCTAGCATTGTCGGTTATTGAAATCCGTTAGGTCCTCCGTCCATAGTATATACCCCTTTATTTCGTCCCTTGACAGAAAAGTTACAATTTCTCCCGTAATTATGCTTAACAAAGAACGTTTCACCAATTTCACTATCGTCCCGTATTGGTTGATGGTAATTACATTCTATAAACCTCGGATACATACGATCGAAATTCTCTAAATTTTCTTTTTCTAACATTAGGGGTATAACTCTTAACTCCCACATCTCTTAAGGATAAATATAACACTGCACTCTTCCTATCACTAAGTCCGGATTGCTAGAAATAATACCGAGTCAAGTCTTTTCGCTCAACGGTAAATCCCGGTACATACTGAATCATACTGACAAAGTCTATACATACATTGGTATCGAATATCTCGAGCCCACTATCTCCTCCGAAGTCTCTAGGATAGATAATATAAGTGCGAGTCCAACCTTCTTACAGGTAAAGCCTCGCCAAAACAAAACGTGTTGCACTAATGTAACTACTCCGATAGCCTTGCAATAAATGCCCACTATCATACTACCCATTTCTATAACATTTTAACAAAGATAATATCATACTCGTGTATCGCATCACTACAACGAGTAACCTCAATAAAGTATAAAACACAGTTAATATACTCATTCATCCCCCGCGGATAGCACCAAAGAAAAATCTCTCTATACTAAGGAAAAATATTCACATAATGGTAACATTTATAATGATATGCATTAAACTCGTCTCACATGCTAATCTAGCAATGAACAAAATATGGTGACTCGCTCGTGTCACATAAACACGCCGCATCCTCTAAGGATTCAACTTATACTTCCATCCTGGCAATCGTCTTGACTGCACAAATGGTTTTCGAACGTAACACGTCTGCCCAAACCAAAACAAAATTATTTTTAATCGTCGTCCTTTACTAGGCACCGTATTCTTGTCCCTTTTTCTCACTTTGGAACATATTATCGCGAGCAATTTCACTCCGCACCAAAATACCTCAACACATAATCCACTTAGCACCTGTCCTACTAACCAGGTTAGGATTGTCCATCTCTCGGACTTTAGTAGACTCGATTCCTGTTAGCCATCCCGGTTATTCCCTTAGCTTTTTAGGCCATAAAGATCATGTTACTATCTATAATAGTACTTACTGAATTTACCATCACTTGGTAAGAATTTAAATATCTGAAGCATTTAAATGATTTTCCTGATGTGTATCCACATCCTTTTGTGGTCCTATACCACCACCGTTGTATTCAGTCTTATTCTCGACTAAATTCTTCGATTCCTTTAACTTCCCCCACAAGTAAGCGTTATCATCTATATTGACAAAATATGACATTGTCAACCTCTGAATCGGTCGTCCATCAGAATTTCCTCCTCGAGTATTATCAACTATTATTACAAGTTGGTCTCCCACTTGGAGTCGTTTCCTCCACTAGTATCTACCTCTTTTGATACAAAATTTGCTAACGATTAGGATTCATATCCACAATTGGACTTCTGTCATGCCCTCTTGCGATGAGTTCAGAACCACGTTTGCTTTTCATCCTGAACAGTTGAGGAAGGAACATACGGTCAACACTGTACCTAAGGTTCTCCTATAGGCATAGCATTCCACTTCTAAAATTGGTGGTTGACTCCAACCATGATAATTTCGTCCCGAAAGCCAAGAAAATTTTCTCTAAATTTTCACTTTCAGTTTGCCACACTCTGTCCTATATTTAAGCCTTTGGAAACTTTACCTCCTTTGGTAAACATATAAAATTTTTGCGTTTCTAAAATTTCCCACTGACAGTCTCTACACGTTTTTGTAATACGTTGGGTAAGTTTACCCTCGCACCCCTTTCTAGTCGTGGCTTCTCGTGCCATAATTGAGGTGACCTCGACTACGGTCATCATCCTCGGATATATTTCATAATCTCAACTGAGTCCTACCTCCTGATGTACGCTTAACGGTCATCTTCTGACATCCTTCATCGCTCGGCACACCCACACATCCGAACGAAATTAGAATTCACTAGTGTATACACATTATAGCAGGAGAACGGAATCTCATCAAAGGAATCGACAATCCTAAACATAGGGCTCTATAACAAACAAAGCAACGCTGGAAGCATAATAAGTTGTACAGATCCTAAGGACACTAGAACCTGATGCTCTGATACCACCTGTGACACCCCGCCTAATTAAATACCGGGCGATCACTCCTTTATTAAATTAAAATCAAGGTGAACAGTTGGTTCATTCTTAGCATCACTGTCGTAAAAATACTTTTCCAAATTAAACACCCTAAATAATTAAGCTAAGTGTCAAAACCATTTAAAACCTTATTCTCATTTTATTAAATCCGGTTATAAAACCTGAAACCATTAACATCTAAAGAGTCACACATTAAGAATAAAAATAGAATTGAACATACACGAATTTAATCATCAATAATAAATCCTAACATTTACAACACTAAAGGAAAACATCCTGACAGTAATAAATCCCGAAATAAAGGTACTGAAAGTAAAAATTTCAATCTCTAACAATACCAACTAAATAATAGAAAGAGGGCGACAATGCCCCTGCTGGATAAAACTGAACTAGGAGTAGAATCAAATGGATGAAGTCGTCTAAACAACATGCTTGCAACTCCCACCTAAGCTGCAACACGTTCCTTCCAAAGGATCCTAAGTAAGACGCCCTTGTGGCTGGGCACCTGTAATACATACATATATATACAAGAGAGAAAAGGAAATAGAAATGGGTCAGAGCCCGATAGTGTATATGATTTAAAAATTCGTTTAACAAGTATTTAAATTGATTACAGGACAATGCAACAACATATTAGTGCGACACTCTCTTGAGAAATTCTCACCTTTTTTCTAATGTGCACACCTATCGCACTAACCTTCCCAATGGTCTATCTCGTCATATACCACACTATCTTTCCCCAATGATTTAACTTATCTTAGGTTATTCGCAGGATTTACAACTGAACAACACAAGTATTTAAAACGTAAGATTTCAATTTGTAACCAAGGTTCTCCTTTTAACTTTATTAATCAATAAAGTTTTCCAGTGTCATATTATACTTTCTCAAAACAATTATTTATAATTTGAGTCATCAACCATGTCCTACATATCAAATCACAGTAGGCAGTTCCAGATTTCAGAATTCCATATATATATTAACTACTCGTATAATATATATATCATAACAGCACCCCACATAAAAACTATGATGCGGGCAAACTCCGCTATCCAATCCCCGTATCAATCGTACTAAAGGGAATACACGTTCGTAATCACTCTCGAACTGTATGAATACATACACAAACAATATTTAGGCGAAGCATAGTTTCCAAGTCCAAGAGGTCTGTACATACCCTCACGTCTCTTAGGACCGTGACTACCGATTCGATAGCCTGTACCTAGGATTCCTATATTCTAGGGTACGGGTCAATATCCCCCATAAGGAACACGAGATAAGATCGTCCCAGCGCGGTAACCTCAGGGATAGCAAGTAGCGCGGGCATGATTTTCACAAGTATATAATATATGCATACACAATCATATAAATATACCACTTTTATTATATCAATTTAGGTTTATCCCATAACCCACATTCACAACATTTATCCTTATTTTCCCATTATTATATATCAAGTATAATGGTCCGTTTCTAACCAATCTTCGTTGGCAAGTATTCGTGTTTCGTGCTTCTCTTATTGGTTTTACAGGTTAATTATGCAAGCAATGCAAAAGATAAAGAGAGACAATGAAAGAAAAGCTAAAAAGGCAAGTTCAAGGGCATTTTGGTAATTCTGTAACTAGATCCCGAAGGAGGATTCAACTGGAAAGTTGAAGAGCTCGGAACAATGAGAACACTGGAAGAAACGGCACCCAAATCCGAGCTACGGTTGATGAGTTATGACCCGTTGAAGTTGAAGAAAAATCCAAGGAAGAAAGGAAAGAAAAAGCACCCCAGACCAGCAAACATTCGTGAACCCAGGGGCGAACCGGTTTGGGGGGCGAACCGGTTCGGGGTACATGCGAACCGGTTCGGGGGTCCTGATGAGCGAATTTGCCTCTTTTACTCAGATTTTCTCTAAGTTATCCTTCTTATACAACATCAAAATTTCATGGTTTAATCCTCTACATCACAAAAGGTTTCCAGAATATCCTTTAAGTCGTCACTACATGCAATTTCCTATCTCAAATTGGGTTTTTCTTCCATACAATTCATCCTAATCATTCCTAAACCAATATGAAAGATGCATCAACGAAATAAGCAAGATAAACACTTGCCTGGGATTTTCATAATTCTGGTTTGGTGTTGAATTTGGTGTGGTTGCGTTCCCCGTCGCGCGATCTATGCGTTGGTGGTGACGGCGGTGCAATCGGAGGTGTTCTTGGCCTAGAACTCCTTGGAGAGCTTCTCCTCTTCCTCTCCAATGGCTGTCATTAGTTTTAGGTTGTGTTAACCCTAGAAGATAACATTCTCCATCGGATATAACCCTATAAAATTCGTGGGTTTAATTACCCAAAATTACGAAAGGACTAAAATGCCCTCTCGGGGTACTAATTAGGCCTAAAAATGCCCCGAGACCCAAATCAAACCCCCGGGTATACTTTTCTGACTATCTCGACCCTTCTGGACGCGTTGGCGCACTCAAAACGACCATACGAACAACCTATAAAATATTCACTTTTATTAATCCACATTTAGTCCCAACACGACACAGGCGCGTCCCGACTTAAATTTCCACAATTGTCAATTTATTCACACGTGACAATATTATAAAAATAAATCTCATATATTACTATACTCATCCTGTAATATCCAACAAATAACAAATTTCCATTAATTACTAACTCTCGTCACGCTAGTAAATATTTAAAACAACATTCCGGATTAAAATTAAATTAATTTATCTCAATTAAATTTAATAAATCCCATAAGTTTAAAAGCCATGAAAATACGGGGTATTACACATCATTGATGGATAATGAATCTTGCATGGATTAATGCGTTGTGTCACCTTGGCTGGGTGGACTCATGTGTTGCACTATGGAGGAGAGGCCAAAGATAAAATAATGTTAAGGCTTTTAAGGGAAACGACTCGTTGAGTAAGTATACTATCAATTCTTTGTACAACCTTATCATCTTGAACTGTTTGGATGGACCATCAAAGGTTTTTTCTTTTAAGCTTTTTCTATACATCGACGTGTTATGGATGATTTATTTATTTTATATGCTTATCACCTAGACACAAGTTTCAGATTAAAAGATAAAATTGGATAAATCGGTTTTCCAGAACAAACGATTTGACTTGATGAAAAAGTTTTTTTGGGTTAAGTTTGTTTGACGTTTTATTCTATAAAATTAAAAACTTTGAAAAATAGAATTTTTATCCATGATCATCCTTGCCTAAGCACCTCACAGGGCATTCTCAAATTGGTATCACAGCCAGAACACTGATTCATTATGTTTAGATTCAGTGTTTTTATTCACAAATTTTGGTGGGTTTGATGTTCTTAAAGCCCGGTGTTTATTGGGTCGAACTACACATACTAGAAAATGCACACGAAAGCATCACTTACGGCTATAAATGAGTGGGTATGATGATTGATTTTAAATGTTTTGACTTCACTAACTACCTTAGTTAGAGAGAATAGGATATTCAAACCCATAGAATCATGGAGTGAGGATGAGAATAGGTTTGAAAATTATAACTCGCGTGGTTTAAATTATGTGTTTTGTTTTGTCACCGAGGAGGAGTTCCCTCATATTATGACATGCGAAACTAAATAGGTTTGGGACCAATTCCAAAACTAGTTATGTTAAGGCTTCCAAACTCCAAAACCCTGCCACTCAGTTTGAAAGAATTAAGATGTTGAAGAGTGAGATATGTGATGAGTTCTATTCTAGACTATTATATATATATATATATATATAGTTAGCTCATCTTTTAACTTTAGAGAGAGAATTTCTAATAACTGATTAATCTAGAAAATCTTGAGGTCTATGCCTGAAATACGTAATTCAAAAGTGACGGCTTTGAATTCTTTAGGTACTGTAGATTCTACGAAACTTGAAAAGATTCTACATGACTTATAAACTTATGAGCTTGACATGTTTCCTCAAAATATGAAAAGACGAGGGACAATGAATTTCTTTGAAATCCCGAAAGTAGGAAACAAGTATTTTGGATGACGAGTCAGACATCGAGTATGAGGATATGTCACTATTGTCAAATAAATTCAAGATATTTGTCAAATTCCAAAAGCAATCAAAATATGCAAAAAAGATTGAGAAAAATATGCACAAGAAGTTCGATCACTTTCCTAAGAACCAAAATGAAAATAATAAGAGGGATAAGTCAGATAAGTTTTATGGTTGTGATGGTTATGGACATATGGTAGCTGATTACCCCAGTAAACTAAGGATAGAGGTTAAGTATCCGAAGGTGCATAAGTCCACCCTTAGTGATAGAGATATGAAAGAGGGATCCGATTCCCTCATTGAGTGCAACTTCACCACCTTCATCGCTTGTCGTGTGAGCCATAATGAGAAATCTTCCAATGAAGACATTTCTAAGCATGACACTCCTGAGGCCAGGATTTGTGACTCTCGAGTGAGTGATGGTTGCAAATGTCCAATTTTTATTAGCTCAATTTTTAGACAAATTATTTTTTAATCCCTTTATGGTCCTGCATTTTATTATTTGTTAAAATCAATTTTTTTTTTTAAATTTTGAAACCTAAAAAAATTGCTTAATTTGAATTAATATTTAAATGATTTTAGTATTTATAGTTTTCGTATGTATTTTTCCTCAAATATTTTTTATATTATCAATTATGAGTTACAATATATTTCCAAATTTTTTAAATATTATATATATATATATATATATATACATATATATTAAATTGTTAAAAATATGTTTTAATTAAACATTTTTATTGTTTAATTATAATTTTTAACAAATTTAAAATGACAACATTTTCAAATGTTTGGTGTGGTTTTGGGTTGATCCATAGGTTGTTGGTTTGGCTTATCAGGGGGGTTGCGTATGTGATAAAGTAAACTTTTCGGTGTATTTTTCATCGTTGCTTAAAAAGCTCCAATAGTCAAAATCCTCAAATACCTACAAATATAACATCAAACTAAAGTGTAGAGTTAACTAAGGGTATCAATCCACATCAAGGGGGTAAAGCGAGGGGAAAACAATTGTAATTCACTTTTATATTTTCTTTTTGGGCTTTTTGCTTTTTCTATTTTTTTTAGCTTTTTCAATATTAAAATAATTTTTGTGAGAAATGGTGAACTGACACTAAACTAAAATCAAAGATGTAAAGAACTAACTAAAAAGTGACTGAAAATGAATAATAAAGTCTAACACTAAAATGGGAGATCAAGTGAGGTAAATAAAGTGAGAACAATCAAGGAATGGGATTACACCACAAATTTTGGCTATTCTAACTAATTAATTTAATTATATGAATTCTCCCAAATTAATATCAAAATCACAAACCAACTCTCGTTGCAAGTATTTAATAGTAATCTTTTAGAAAATAAAGTTTAACCCCCCACACCTCTAGAAAATAGATCTACACTCCTTTTAATTAATCACCCGCTAGGATTGATTCATCAAAATTTATGTACATCTTAGAAAATGAAAATATAATTGAAATTAAAGTTATAATACCACACTTAAGAAACCCCTATCTCTAGTTCGAATCTAAAATGGGTATTATAACTACAATTTCGATTTTCTCTCGAAAATCATTTACCCTCTCTCGAGGCGTAAATTTAAGGGCGAGGGATCAAAATTAACATTCAAAGGGAATTTTCAATTAATCAAACTAATTAAATCAAAATAATATAAAATAAGGGTTCATCCCACCCCTTGAAAGAGAATTTAGCCTAACATCATATTAAACATGATAATCAAATAAACAAGGCAATTAAAATATAAGTAGAGAAAAGAACAATCAAACTAAATCTCTTTGAGTGAAATTGAACTTCAATCCTTGAATTTGTACATCATCCATTCAATTCTAGCCTCCAAATGATTTTTAATAATAAAAACACACTCAATTGAATTTCTCAAAAAATAAAAATAAAAACTATTTACAAAGTATTTCTACCTAATTTATTCTGACCTAAAAAAAACTAAAATGGTGTTTCTCTCTCTAAAAATCTTCTACCTAAAAGCTTACTTAAAATTGGGTCTTCAATTCTTTAAATAGTGTGGCCTTGGAGCTAGGGATAAAAATGGAAAGACATAGGTGTATGGGATATGGAAGGTATTTGGGTGAGGAAATAAAGATTTGATTTGTTAAAAGGATATTTTTAGGTAAAAGGTGTGAAAGATGTTAGTGGGGGGTATTTTGGGTATTGGGTAAAATGGCTTTTAAAACATGTGGGTATATTTGTTTTTGGTCCTTGGTTTGCTTTGGAATTTGGCAGGTGAAAATCGTATGAGGGCTTTAAGATGGGAAATGGTTTTGGGAAAAGTTGGATATGAGTTCGGGTTTGGTAGGTGCGACACCAACGTTAGGGGAGATTGTGTCGGAGTCATAGGTAGTGGGTTTAGGAAGATCCGGCCATGGGTGAGGCATGTGAAAATGAGTAGGTGTAGGACACTGGGTGCGGGTTCAGGGTAGCAGGGGTCAGCGGGTACGGGTTGGACAGGGCGCCGAAGAGCAGGTCCGAACCGGGTTGGATTGGATGGCTGGGTCGAAGTGGTTCAGGGTTTTGTCATGGCCGGAGGAAGGTTACCGGAAATGGGAAGTGGGTATGTGTTAAAGTGGGTCTTGATTTTCAGTTGGTTTGGGTTGTGAGAGAAAAGATGGGTTTTGTGAGTTGGATTTGGTTGTTTTAATGGAGGTGATGATCTTGGGGTGTTTGTGTTAATGGAGGTTAGTTTGCTTATAGTGGTTGTGGATGAGAGAGAAGATGTGTGTAGGGAAGAAGATGAAGGGAGTGATTTGGTGGGTGAGCGTGTAAGGGATGGTGTGTGAGGGTGAGGTGATTGTGTGTTATAGGGTGCATGGTATTGGGGTGTGAGTGAGTTGTAGGATAAGTTAGTGTGTGTGTTTGTTTAATTTGGACCCGAAAAACAAATAACACTAAAAAATAAAACTAATAAAACTAAAAATCTAAAAATAAAATCCTACTCTAAAAATAAAATAAAGACTCAATTAAAAGTGAAACTAAAAAGAAATGAAAATAAGAATTAAAATAAAAATAAAAATCTATTAAACTAAAACTACAAACCTAAAAAGTAAAATAAAACTAAAAATAAATGAATTCCTAAAAAAAACTAATCCTAATAAAATAAAATAAAAACTAATCAAAATAAAATAAAATTACTCTAATAAAAATAAAATAAAAAATAGAAAATAAAACCTAGAAATTCTAAATAAATCTAAAATAAACTCTAAAAATAAAAATGACTCAAACTAAAAATCTAAAAAATTAAAATGGCACCAACTAAACACACACGGGCTTCGAGGTAGGTTTAGGGACATGTTTAGGATCGGTTGAGGTTACGGGGCAAGGTAATTAGGTCCATTTGATGTGCATTTGCCTTAAATTAAGCATTTGAACTTCGCAAATGGCAATCAACCTGCACAATAAACATTTACGTGCATAAAATCCAAATTGCCGAGAATTAGAAACTAAAATGCGTTTAGTCGGGGTATTATTTAAACACTTTTGGGTGCTTATCAGTAGGACACACATGATTTCATTCCACATGTGTCTTTTTTCTCTACATGAACGTTTGTTTTGTCTACTATATTTTATCTAATTTGCCCCTGACTTTGTCTTGCCTATTGCGCATGTGCCTTTCAAAATTCATTTCCTCAGTCGCCTTTAAATTTGTTGGCCTTTTATGCTTATGCCCTTTTATTTGTTGGTATATTCAAAATTACTAGGCTTTTCCTTGATCCTTCCATAGTCCCTTATAAAGATGAGGCTTGGATATTTTAAAAAATTAGATATTTTATTTGTAAAATGAGTCCAAACGCTACACAAATTCACCCCACTTTATCCCTATATATTTCCCCAAATGTTCTACTTTTCGAGAGTGATTCTCTTTATCTTTACAGTTAAACACCATTTCTGATCTCCGTATACACTTTATGAGTTTGAGTCTTTACTTTCTGGTGTAAGGTTTATAGGTTAAAAGTTATTTTTTTGGTTTGACTATTTAGAGATAATTTTTTAGGTTGATTTGGAGTTTTAAGTTCTGGAAGTTTTTTTTAAAAAACTTATCTCGACTTGGGTTGGAAGGAGGATCATGACTTGTTGTGGTGATCTCATTTACGTGCTTTTCATTGGAACTCAAAGTTATTTTTGGCATCTTCGAGAGTTTATCTCTTAGGTAATCTTTTTACCTCTGGATTTTGTATTTTTTATTTATATTTATATGTATACTTATGCATGCACTAATCATATGTATAAAGATAAAAACTATTACGGAATATGTAAATGTTGTTGTTAATGACAATGTTGCCACTTATTTGAAGAAAATAAGAATCTCGTACTCGTTGACACTAAAAATGATGATTTATAAAAATGGTCAACAGATAGTGATTCCGATTCTTATCCACCTGATGAACCCGATGTTTCTAATTGGGTTAAGGTAAATCACAGAAAGAAAAAGATCTTAGGAGATGTTAAAGAACCAATTAGGACTTGATCCCAATCTATAAATGCTTTATTTTCTTCTTATGTGTCATTAGTTGAACCTAAACATGTAAAAGAAGCTTTAATAGATGAGTCATGGTTACTTGCTATGCAAGAGGAACTAGATTAATATAAACTACATAATGTGTGGTATTTAGTGCCATGTACTCCTCGCACTAATGTAATAGGAACAATTGGATATTTAAAAACAATTGTGATGAATCTGGTAACGTCTTAAGAAACAAAGCTAGATAAGTTGCACAAGGATATTATCAAATTGATGGAATTGTTATTAATGAAACCTTTGCTCATGTTACTAGATTAGAATATGGTAGATTATTACTTGTTGTTTCTTGCAATTTAAAATTTAAGATATATCAAACGGATGTCAAATATGCATTTTTAAATGGTAATTTGAATGTAGAGGTTTATGTTGAGCAACCTAAAGGCTTTGTTGATCATTTCGTTCCTAATTATGTTTTTAGAGTTAAGAAAGCTCTTTATGGTTTAAAAAAAGCTCCTCATGCTTGGTATAAAGATTGGCAACTTTTCTAATAAAAACAACTTTAATCGAACGGGAGTAGACTTAATAATGTTTGTAAAATATAACACATATTGTTTACTAATTGCTCAAGTTTACATTGAATACATTGTTTTGGGGTCTACTTCTCCCTTCGAAGCCGAAAACACTCCTAATATCATTAAATCTCAATTTCAAATGTCCATGATAGGGGAACTAGAATTCTTTTTAGGCCTTTAAGTGGCTCAAAAACCCAATCATATTTTTATTTCTCAATGTAAATATGCTTTGGATTTAGTTAAACTCTTTGGTTTGACTAATGCAAAAACTGCTAGAATGCCTATGAGTTCGTCAATCAACTTTTAATGGCTTATTAGGTAAAAAGATAGATGCGACATTCTATCGTAGTATGATTGGCAGTCTTCTTTATTTAACTTCTTGTAGACCTGATATTTTGCGTAATGTGTGTGTGTATGTGTGTTTGTGTGTGCTAGATACCATTGTGAAGATAAAGAGTCCCATTTAGATAGCTTGTTCGAACGACAATGGCATCTTGTTCGAACGAGATGGCTAGGTCGTTCGAAAGACCTATTCAACGACTTTTAAGAAATTAAATTCTTGTGAGAAAAAATAAATATTTTTTTAAATATGTTTACAAGATAAAGACACCAAATAAATATATCCAAGGATCAATATAACATATGCATATATACCTTAGAGATCCTTGGAATGTTAATAATGACACATGGCACGCAACGTGGCATATGATGTGATATCATTAGACTTGGTCGCTACATCTTCAACTCAAATGTCATAGGCTTGAAAGGTCATAAACTTCTATCCAACGACTTAAATATTTTTGTCTGTAATTAAGCCAACACTTATAAATTGACTAAATTGGAATTTGTCCTTACAAATCTCCCCCTTTGGCTATTCAAGAATAAAACCAAAATGAAAAACCTACGGGCTGTCAAGCTCATCTGAAAGAGACAATCCCAACCCAGATAAATAAATATAGACGATTGATCGACACATATGATGAGAGGATTTTCAAGAAAAAAAATTCCACATGGATGAAAACATGCACACTTAAACACACCATTAAACACATAGGTAATATAACAATATTAAATCCCTCCCTTTATCTAACATTACCTACCTAAGAAAGACGTCTCCCTCAAGATAGATCTCCCTAAATTAAAAAATTTAGATACCATTTCTCCCCCTTTTTGTTCAGTAATAGACAAAGATTAAGATGCATAAAATAATTAACTTCTCCCTAATTAACCATTTCTCCCCATTTAATCATATTATCCCCTAAATGAAACAAGGGATAAGAATAATGGGAAAATAAGTATATCATGCAATTGTGTATAGCGATACAAGAGACAATAAAGCAGCATGTAAATACAAGAACAACTAATACACATAAGACACAATATATAACAAGCTTTCCACACTCATATGAAAAAAATGTGTATAACTAACCATGGGGTAAAAGGAATGAAGGGGTGTGAACTAGAGACAACAAAATTATAACCCAATCCCTTAAACATGTTCCAGGAGTTCTAATTGATTACAAAACTTTATCAACTCAGATTTAGCCTTATGTGATTGGATAATGTGAACTTAAAGAACAAACAATCACAATGAACGCAACCCTAGAATTTTAACTATTCTACAAATCAATAGCGTCATGACAAATAAACATAACTAGGATTCATTGTGCAAACCCTTTGATCTATAACTAAACACCCTAAAAAGATAAACATGTTACATATTTTCTTTTCTTTTTTATTCTTAATTCTTTGAAGTTATTTCTTTTAAAAGATCAAACAAACTCAGTTGGTACCTTATTAGCAATTTTTCTATTTTTACCACCTTTAATCTTTTATTTGGCTCTTGCCAACGATGGCTTTCACGCAAATGAGATTTTCTCCTTTCGTAGCCCTTTCCCATGCATCCTTATATATTTTCTATACAATTCAAATAAATCTCATGGGCAATGTTCCTTACATGGACAAATCCTCTTTAGTCACAAACATGAAGATGAAAAAATTGATGGGAGAGCATCTCACTTAACTTAAATATAAATTTGAAGTTAAAGTTATAAAAGAGCTAGCCCATGTGTGTGCGAAGGCATATACAAAGAGAATCCGTTAAGAAAATCAAAATCAAATTACTCCGTGCAAGCATGATAAAGAACAATTTTAGAATTGAAATTCAAAACCAAGAGTTCTAGCCACGTGGAAGAGAAAGGAGATATAGGATTCAAACACAACGATATACCACATCAATTGTGTAAAACTAAGATACAAAAAAAAAATCTTTGGGAGTTTTCAAAATTTTTCAATTTTTTTTTAAAACAAGGATAACTCAAAAGACAAATGACTCAAAATACATACAACTAACAAACACATATATCATGTAGTACAAAAGTTAGTGTATGTCAAACATGCAAGAGAACACCCATAACATATAGCAAATGAGGAGTCATGTACAAGCATATGTAAATCCACCATTCTAACATTCATACACGATGTTCAGTACGCATAGTAAGAGCCATAAAAATAGGAAACCTCAAAATTGACAAATTTTCCATATTCTAACCTAAAAATAGGATCTTACACCACAATTTAGAGTTCCCGCTCTGATACCACTTGATGGAACATAGGTTCCCGAAAAATTCAAAATTTTAAGTTCTAAAGGGACAGCTCACCAAATATTTCTAATTTTTAATTTCTTTCAAAAATTAAATTATCTTATTCTAAAGAACAACTTCAACATGAGTTTTACCAAATTAATAATTATGACTTGAATTAAAGTAAATTAAAATTACCCAATTTAATTAATCAACTTTTTATGGTTAAACCAAATTTTATCTTCTTAAACCTAAGCATACATATAGATGAATTTGAAAAATGAAATAAACACAACCACAACTCCGTGATGTATGAGGAAAACCAATAATGGGAAAAACCTCAGATGGCCCAGATAGAAGTCCACTAAGTATGGTATTACAAAGGACGCTATAAAATACTTATACAAAGAATAGACGCCCTCGTAAGCCTTGACGCTCTTTGTTCCTTCCACCTCCACCTAGTGACAACACAGGAGTCCACTTATGTCTCGGAGTCCAACAATGGGGCAAAGCTACAATCACGCACACGAAATACACCATATGAAAATCCACGAGCACGGAATCCTCCATAATAAATAGTCTCTATGGTGTAGAGAATATAACCCGGTGCCAAAAATGATCTCAAACATATATCGTGTAAAAATTTGGATCATAAAAACAATTGGGTGTAAACATGTTTTTGTTTTGGAAATTAATTCATTAAGGATAAACAAAAACTAAAGGAATTTTGGAATGAGAGTTTTGTCTCTCAAAATATAGGAAAAGTTGCTACAAACGTAGTAGGAGTAATGGGGGGAAACTGCCAACAAACTGCCCATTTTCAAAAAAGCTGACACGGTCATTCCAACGACAGTACGAATGACCTATTGAACCAGAATTCATAGAACCAAAAAATTATTTCGTTAGATATCTCGTTCGAATGATAATGGCATCTCGTTCGAGCAAGATTTTCGGTCATTTGAATGACTTTTCAGAAATTAAATACTTTTGAGAAAAATAATATTTTTTTTAAAATATGTTTACTAGATAAAAGACACCTAATAAATATATCCAAGGCTAAATATAAATATGCATTTATACCGTGGAGATCCATTGAAAGTGGATTAGATACAAGGCACGAAATGCAGCACATGGGGTGATCTCGTTAGACTTGGTCGCTATGTCTTCAACTCAAATATCATAGGATTAAAATGTCATAAAATTCTATCCTATGACTCAAATAGTTTTCTTCAAAATTAAGCAAACACTTAAAAATTGACTCAATTGAAAATTTGTCCGTACAATGCTGTTAAACAAATTTTAAAATACGTAAGCGAAACAATTACATATGGTGTTCTATAAACTCGTGACACAACTCTAAAATAATTGGGTATGAGGACACTGACTGGGCAAGGTGTTCTAATGATTATAAAGTACCTTAGGTGAATATTTTTACTTAGGACATAACCTTGTATCATGGCCCTCTAAAAAACAAAACTATATATTGCTTTCATCGGTCAAAACTGAGTACATTGTCATTGGAAGTTGTTGTACTCATAGGGCAGGAACTCTTGGGCTTTTCAGGGAAGGGAAAAAGGCACTGTCGGTCAGCATGGTCAGGGGGTTTCCAATTATGAAGCCCCTTAGCCTTCTATAAAAAAAGGGGGAGACTAGGAAACCCCAGCAACCAAGCACTCATTTCCCCAAAAGCAGAGACCAAAGAACCACTAGGTTGTCGAGGAGACATTTGAAGAGGATGCAGACACTATCTAAGTTGATCACCCTACCCACTACTAGACTATGAGGGGGCAGGCTCCTCATTTTTTACACTTCTAATCAATTTAGTCTCTTAAATTATCACTCGAAAAGTCATTATCGAGTTCTTTCTTCCTCAAGATATCAAATGGCATGTACTTTTGGCAATGTTAATAATGAATGGGTATATTTTGATGACGGGGCCGATTTGGAGTGACGGGTTTAGGTGCCATTTAATTTGGCCAATAATAATGTCTATTACTCCTTTGAGTTAGTGAATGATAAGAGGATTTGTTACCCGATCCCGCGCGCCACTATTTGTAGAGGGTGAGGAACCCTAATGGGTATGTGAGTATTTTTTTTTTGTTTTTAACAATTTTCTTCTTTTTTGTTCTTGGCCTAATTAAAGGTTATTATTAGTTTTTTACAAACTGATATTGGTTCTTTGAGCATTTGGTCCCAGGGGACTGGGTTAATGGACATTTGGGACTACCCTCCTGAGACGATATGTTGAATGGTGTCGTTTATCAGGTTTGGTCCTTTGGTGGGTACGTTGGATTAGACGTCGTGCTCTTTTGCAGTATTTTGCGCTCTTTGTGTGAGGTGGTGGGATATGACCCACACGTTCCATCTGGGAATTAGGGATATGACTGTTACTCCTCTGGACGTCCAGCATTTGATGGGGATAGACAGTGATAGGAATTAGATTTTAGTGGACCGTACTGTGTGGGTCACATAGCAAGCGGTACGGGCTACTTTAAGGGATATTAGAAGAATCATGTTCGGGATTTCTATTCATATTTTTATGCTAAAGGAGATGATACTCAAGAGGTAGATTGATGTGACAGATGGGCGATAGGTGTTACAGGCAACTCGTTTGTTTATTTTTCTTTTCATGAAGGATTTGTGGTGGCGATGAGTGGCGATGTCATTCATATCTATTTTTTTCCCTTTTTAGTATTATTTTGTATATTCATATATACTATTAAGGGAGCTTTGCACTATCATCCCTTTATGCTTCATTGGATGCGTTGAGTCGGTGCTCCAGTAGACATTCATAGGACACACGCACGAGGTAATCTTTAATTTTATTTTCCCTTTTATTCTTGTAGCCCTATTTTGTTTCATTTTTTTATTTTTGGTTTTTCCTTTTTCATATGTGGTTTCATAAGATAATAGTGTTCAATTAGAAGTTTGTGTCCTTAAAGGATAGCGGGTGGAATGACTTCTGTAGGAGTACTAGGGGAGGAAGTCGAAAAGGCATTCAAACCAATCCCTGGCATTGAAGGACGTGCGAAAGGCGCTGGACGACATGATGAGCAACCATGTTAGGTTTTTATCTCTTTCTGAGTTTTTTGACATCTTTATTTTTTTGTAGATACTGGTTCTTTGTTGGTTATGTAAGTGACCTTCTACCCTTGAAGTCTTTCTTTGAGGGTCGTGAGGTTAGGGGCATGCATGCACAGATGAGATGGCTATTATATCATGAGTTTCGGTACATCTGGTACCTTGGGAAGAGGGTGGTACATCAGATTGTTTAAGAGGATGTGGATGTCCCACCGTTGTAACCCCCAATACATCATGTGGGTGAGATATATAATGGACAAGGCTAGGGAGGTATCAATGGAGGGTGAGCACTATACTTTTTATAGTTCGTTGATTCCTTCATGAATATACGAAGTGAAAAACATGCCTCCACCTTCCACTACTTCAGGGAGAGGCACCAGTACACCAACGACGGTGGCGACCCATAGAACTAGAGGTGACACGGCTGAATCAACTTAGGATGATGCTCTTATTCAGGTCACTCCTCCTTATAATTTTTGATTGAGTTGTGGGAAGGTGTTGAGGGTTCCCCATGACCCCCATGAGTCATTAGACAGGTTAATCGATCTTACTTATGATGGGCTTCATCCTAAGGTATATTTCTCTTTTTTCTCTTTTATTTCTTGTTCTCTCTTTACTGACTTCTCGAATTTTGTTGTTTTCTATTTTCTTCCTTTCAGACGGGTGTCGACCACTTGGCTTAGGGACATTAACGACTGGATGGCGTCAATGCATACTTATGTGAAAAATTCAGCCACTTCTTGTATAATGTGGTTGGCAACTTTTGATGTGACTTCTAGCTCCCGAAGGAGGGGGTCTATTGCTCATCACGGGGGAGGTAGAGGGTTAGTTTGAGAGGTTTTGAGGGAGGGTTCGGGTAGTGTCCTGTTTTCTTTTATTCTTTTTCCTTTTAGCAAGAGATGTTATATAGAGAAACACATATATATAATGCATTTCTTTTTTTTTTGGTTTTCATTTTTACTTAGTGACCTAATCTACATGCACTTTACTTTTCTACTAAGATTTCTCATTTATTTACAAAGATAGAGACAATATGAAAAAATGGGTTTGAGGAAAAAAAAAATTATTTTATGAAAAGATGAGTAATAAAAAGTAATAACCCGAAGATTAACTTTTTTTAAGTATGAACTTTTTGGAAATTGATTTTGTGTAAAAAACAAAAATTGATTTTTTCTTAAAAGGGACTTGTTGATCGGTATACCCCTATCCTTCCTATCAGCATAAGGGTTAAATCAAATATCTCCTTTGTCATTGATTGCACTTTCTTTGTACTTGTTGTACTATACGGGAAGATGAGCTAATGAGGTTCTGAAGGGTTCATCCTTTTTATGATTTTTTGGTAATAAAAAGGGGTTTTGGGGATGTGTTCTTCATCATCCTTCACATTCTCTATTCCATAGCTTTATCCTTCTTTCTTTTTTGGCAAATATCTCTCCCGATGTCTGAGGTGTTTTCTTCCTACTTCGAGGGTTGAGAGGCAATTTGCCTCTATAATGTTGACTATAATACTTTTAGTTTTTGTCGATTCTCCTTATGGACTAACCGTGCCATGGACTATAATCTTGTATAAGTGGTGATATGGTTTTGGTACCTAGACGATAATATTTTCAGGTTCGGCTTAGATGAGGTGTGCCCCACTTATGAGGAATTTTTAGCGATGCTGGTTGTTAGCCCTAGTGCAGCGACATCTATATGCCCGACTTATCCAGTTCTCCCAAGTGTCTTTGGTAGAGTTACTTCATATCTCTCATTTAGCTTCCTGACCATTAGTCCACAAAGGTAATATCGTTATCCTAGAGGTTATCAACTCGGTGTTCTAGAGGGATTTCTATGATGCTAGTTTTACTAGAACCATTGCCTTGAGCCTGACTTCTAGGCTATTACTATTGATGGGTGACCTGACAGTCGATCCTTACGTGGCAACGATAGTGGCGTGGATGTCTTACCACTGTAGTCCTGTAGTGGTGGTGTTGGTCGAGACCTTCAATAACCTAGATGCTTTGAAGGATGGTTTTTCTGACATTTTATGGGGAAGCCCTGTGATGTTGTTCAAGTGGCTGTCCGAGAAATTTCATGCGGTGGCACCTCCTGAGTATCCTCTCTCGGGTGCCCCTAATTTATTTACTAGGCCCATCTTTAGTTTTATCCCATCAATAAATAACTAGGTAAACTAGTTCGTGAAGCACGGGTCTCAATATCTTTGTTGGTTTGTGCCATGGTAGGGGGACTTGCAACCCATTTTGTAGTTAAGGGAATACTGGTACGTGGGGCTAATTGACCTACCACACTTCCTTTTATTTTCCTTGGCGACTTCTGCACCAAGTAGGATGGTAGAAGATTGTGACACCTCATATAACCAAGTCCTTTCTTATGGATTACTTGACCAAGTCCTAAAGGATGATACTCGGACCTTTATGGAAAAGTCGTTAATTATCTACCCATTCATACAAATCTATTTGAGGGGTTTAGTATGTGTATAGGGATTATCCAAAATGGTTACGAATGCAGGTGGTTTGTAATATTTCGAGGAGGAGATCGGGAAAAGATGTCTTATTTCTTTCAACACCATGGAGGAAGGTATTGTGGTTTGTCGAAACTTGTTAAGGCATACCATTGCATGGAGTGAATTTGGAATACTAATTAGGAGTGGAAGACTTGGTGACCTCCGGTAGCAGGCAACGAGGACAATATTCGTGTTTGGGTTTTAGTGAATGTCTTGCGTAAATGTGTTTTTGGATTTTTCTGTGAAGCTAATTATTTGGTAAGGATCAGTAGGTTTGTTTATAGGTTAAAAGGAGAGTGGTATATTTGATTCCCATAAAGAATATTTCTTGTAATGACTATATTCCTTCATTTTAAATAAAAATGATTTTGATAATATTTTTTTGTGTCCTTAATGGATGTTGCATTCGAACTATCTACACCAATCGCTAAGGCATACATAATCCTTTTGTTCATGTTAATAATGAGATGTACCATCTTTCTCGGGTTTAGAAAAGAATAGAATTTTGCACTATACCAAAAAGACCAAATTTTCTCCTTTCAGTCGGCCACTCTTGTCACGGTCAATGATCGTGACAAAGAAACACGCATTTTTTGTCATGGTCAATGACCCTGACAAGTCCATGATAAAGACTTATCACGGTCATTGATCGTGAAGAGTCCGTGACAAGTACAGTTGTCATGAACTTGTCACGATTAATGACCGTGCCAACCTTATAAAGTTGTCAAAGTCAAAGACCGTGACAGGTCGGTGATAATTTTCCCAGTAAAAAAAATCCCCCCCTTCCTTTTTTCCCACCCTTTTGGTTTCCCTCCCTCTTTCTCTCTCTAAGCGACTGCTCTCTCTATCACTCTCAACGATTTTAGGTTACTTTATTCCTCTCTCTCTTTCCTTTGTATATATGTGTGTGTGTGTATATGTGTGTATGTGCGTGTATGTGTGGGTAGATAGGGGGTACTATGCATGCGTTCCTGGTGGGGGGAGGGAGGAGGGGGCAGTGGGGGGTGGAGGTGGGGCACAGGGGGGGGGGGGGCAGTGGGGGAGGTGGAACAGGGGTGTGGTGGGGCGGGAGTAGGGTGTGTGTACAAGTATATATTTTTATTTGGGTTTGAAATTGATTAGAAATTGTTTGTATATTGTTTGACATTATAATATTATTTGAATATCCTTATTTAGGTTTGAAATTGGTTAAAAATTGTTTGACATTATAAATATTGTTTGTATATTCTTATTTAGGTTTGAAATTGGTCAGAAATTATTTATGTTGAATTAATTTAGTAGATGAATTAGAAGGAGTACGGGATACACAGTTATTGGTTTATTGTTGCTGTTGGATTTTATTGGACGGATATGGTTGGATATGGAAGTTGGTTGTTTTCTTTTTTTAAAATCCTTAATTTAATTCCCAATATTAAATCCTTATATAATTATATTGTCTTAATTTGTTGGTTTGATTACTTTTGGAAGTGGCGCAACTACTGGATTATTGTCAAAATGGGGAGAGGTGGAGTTTTCAACTTTTTTCTAAAATTACTTCATGTCACGACCTGTTAGAGAGTGTAACGACCATGAATTTATCATAATTAAATGAAATATACTTGAAATTACATATAGTGCGCATATATACTAGCCTTGTAGTTCTTATGCATATGCATTCAATAGCCCTTGCACCCGCTCGAGAGTCATTACCCCTATAATGAGATCTCTTAAATTGTCCCATTTCGACAGTTTGGAACTGCATAGTTTCTGTATAATAATATGCTTAGTGGTCCCAACTTGTTACTATTGGAGGAAGTTATACAGTCGTATCTTATTATTCTCTGGGTGCGAACTAGATGATGCGACGTTAAGTGTTATTTGAATTGATAAATTGAAATAACACTCACACTTGTGATTCTACGTTGTGTACTTGGAGAACTATAGTGATATGCTGCCGAATCTTTCTCAAATCATAACAATGTGCATGAGCTATTAAGTATATTTCAAAAAAAAATGTGATCTTGAATGGGATAGGACCACTCACCCTTTAGAGGAGATGGAGGAAATAGGAATTAATATTATAAATTTAATTTGAATTTGAAATTGAAAAATCCAATATAAATAAGACATAATTCAATGAAACATACTATGAATCTAGATTTTGTTTATACTAATCCACTAATATATGCATCTTACCTTTAATAGGTGATTTTTTGCAGTAGTTGTGAAGGGATATCCTAAATATAAATAGTGTATGGGTGGGACTAATAGATTGGGGTATGTGTTTCGTAAAGGTGCCAATGAGTTTGTGAAATACACATAGAGATGTCATAATGATAAAGAGTTTTCGTGTCCGTGTGCTAGGAGTGAGAATGGTGAGGTGTTTGAGTGAAAAATAGTTAAACTACATTTTTTAAGATGGGGTATGCAAGATAATTATCGATTTTGGAATTTTCACGGGGGATTGAAAGTTCCTTTTGTCCCCGAGCAACCTTCACAATAACCTTCAATAAGTAGGATAGATGTAGAAGGGGATGACATAGATCATAATACGTTAGAGGATTTAGTTGATGATGCGTAAAGAGCTCATGAAGTGGAAGAGAATGAGGGCACTGGCGATGTACAAGGTTCAGGTGCTCATGAAGATATCAGGATAAACCCTGACGATAACTGCCAAAGTTTAAAATTTAAGGCAACCCAATCGTTATACTCTAGATGTGAGAAAGATCAAACAACTTTACATGCCATGGTTGGTTTGCATAGTTTGAAGACCCAATACGATTTGTCTGAAGATAGTGTGATCGTAATTTTGAATTATGTTAAGGGCTTGCTACCCAAGGAGAATATGCTGGGAATGAAGAACAGTTTGAAACGTTTGGGAATGAAGTATAAATCGATTCATTCTTGTGTGTATGACTTCATACTATATCGAAAGGAGTATGAAAATATCAATCGGTGTCCAGTATGCGATTAACCTAGATATATCCAATCTACTAGTAAGGAAAGCACAAACTCAAAAGGTGCTAAAATATTTTCTCGTTGGGCCTAGATTAAAGCATTTTTTCACAGTACCATGGATAGCGGAGGCAATGACTTGGCATGCTAGGTAAGAAGTAGGGGATAATCTCATGTGTCATCCTATTGATTATACAACTTGGATGAGGATGAGTTATGTGTATCCCGATTTTTCTCGCGAATAGCGTAACATTCGTTTGCCTATATCAACAGATGATTTCAATCCATTTGGAAATCTAAGAAGAAATTAGAGTGTACGGACACTGATCCTAACCCCACTCAACCTCCCTCCTTCACAGTTTATGAGACCTGGATTTTTTTGCTATCTTTATTGATACCTGGGCAAAAGCCACTAAGTGATGACATCGATGTCTACCTGGATCCTCTGGTAGAAGAATTAAATGAGTTGTGGGAAGAGGGCGTGCAAGCATTTGACTCTTTTAGAAAAGAAGAGTTTATGCTCAAAGCTATGTTGATGTGGGCAATTCATGATTTTACCGCTTATGAGACATTATCCGATTGTGTAGTACATGGTTATTTGGGGTCTCCTATTTGTGGAGAAGAGACTCAATCTCTTCATCTCCCCACTAGCTCAAAAAATGTATATCATTGCCATAGGAGGTTTTTACCTCCCACTCATAGTTTCATATTTGAAAAAGGTTCCAATTTTTTATCGGGCCGGGTTGAACATAGGCCACCGTCAGGAAAACTTTCAGGTTCAGAAATTGAAAGTAAATCTTTTAATTTTGGCCCTAATATGCCAGGTAACAATCCTAAATTTAAGAATGTCAAGCATAAGAAGACCCCAACTGGGAATGAAACTGAGACAAGAAAGGCATGGCCTAGGATGTCAATTTTATTTTAATTTCCTTATTGGAAGAATAACCCGGTGCACCATGTATTGGATGTGATTCACGTAGAGAAGAGCATCACTGAACTTATTATGGGCATATGCCTTGGGGGGAGTCATTCGAAGGATGTAGAAAATCCACGAAAAGAACTTAAATCATTAGAACTTAAGCCACAACTATGGTTTAAAGAAGATAGTAGGGGAAGGACAATGATTCCCCCTCGTGCAGTTACTTTGATGAGTGGGGAAAGTAAGGTTCTTTTAAACACAATATATAATTTGAAGGTTCCATCTAACTTTTCGTCCAACTTGAAAAGGATTGTGAATTATGCTACCCATAATGTACATAAGTGTATGTCCCACGATTGGCATGTGATCATGCAATTGGTTCCTCTATTGTCTAAAAATTGTTTCTCCAAGAACAAGGGTTTGCGGAGGGCTATTATGAAAATTATTATCTGCTTCTCACTTTTGTGGTAGAAGGTAGTCAATCGAGAACGCATAGTGGACACAAAATTGGTGGTGACCGACGTGATTTGTGTGTTGGACAATTACTTTCCCCCATCATTCTTTGACATAAGTGTTCACTTGTTAGTACACCTATGCGATGAGGAACTTCTTTGTAGTCCAGTTAGATATAAGTTGATGTGTCCAGTTGAAAGATTGATGAAAGTTTTCAAAGATTACGTCAAGAATACATGATATATTGCAGGATCAATTGTAGAGGAATACATCACCATAGAGTCATCAATATATACTCTTGAATATATGCTTGACTCGGCCATCGTTGATGACATTGATGAGTTTGTCGATGAATGTGGTCATGTGATGGGCAAACGAGTGAAATTAATGAGTTTGCAACATGAACAAGTAGCTCGCTATCTATTTGACACACATAAAGATGTCAAAGAATGGCGAAATTAAGTTTAAATTATTTTAAGTTTTACATTATTTTAGATTATTTTATACTTGATTAATTTTGTAATACGTTCATCACATTAATTTTATGCAAAAAATTGTGACAACCCGCCTACTAAAATAATAGGTGGCCAGCCCAATACTCTAATAATCACAGGAATCATAGATGGTCCATTCTTAGCATCACTGTCGATTAAAATAATAGTATGAGATAACCACCAATCATTTTAGAAAACGGACTGTCAAATTTAAAATTTTGAAAAGAAAAGAAAAACACTTAGAAAATCCCATTTGTAAAAACGGTGGGTATAAAAAATCAATGGATGAAGAATGACAATATAATAAATATCACCGAATAAGCTGTCGGTGAACAAACCAATACAAATAGTACATCGAGTATTACAATCCAATATTTACAGTATAATGAATGAGTGCAATACCTTGGGAAAAACACGCCTGAATAAATTTACTGAACATAACTAGAGTACAGTAGAAAGAAGCGTCTACTACAAGTAACCTACAACATCCGCAATATGTTGTAGCTCCATAACAACTGGAATGGAAATGTAAATACGGGTGTCCATGCGGTAAAGCACCTGTAACGGCAAAGAATATGCAGAAACAAAGAAATATAGATACGAGTCAGGGCCAGGTTTGATATGATTACCATGTGACTAAAAATGCATGACAGTTAAGTGCGTAATTCTCTCGTAGATAACAGTAATATTTCTCACCTCTCAATCTAGCAGCAACCTAGCGCAATATCGTGAGATGTTATAGTTAACCCTAAGTACTAAGGGCTAACTTCTCCCCATTCTCAACACTATGCCCAATTCGTGCGTGGGGTGTCTCTCAATGAGAAATCCAAACAAGGAACCCCCCCGATACACTACTACTTAGGCAAGGTTGGTCGTTGAGATCCATTAAACCCTAAGCACGAAATAATCAACAAATGTATGTGTGTGCATAAGTGTGGGAGGTCACATCTACAGCTACTCAAGGAATATAAAAATAAACCCATCCATCATCTAATTGCACAATTCCTAATTCTTCTTTAGGAACACATATAAATGGTACAACATTTTATCGAACGTTTACCAAATTACTTTCATCATATACTATTTCATTTCGTAATTCCATTCCTTATCAGGAAATATAACCATAGTTTCTATGCTCTTTGTGGCATTTTATCTCAATTATACATTTTGTAAAAATCTCTTCCTTATTAGGAATATAATCATCATTATATGCTCTTTATGGCATTTCATCGTGATCTTTATGGCACTTTCTCATGCTCTTTATGGCATTTCATTGTGCTCTTTATGGCACCCATCATACATCAAGTCCAACTTGATTTTGAATAGTTATATTCATATATATATATAACGATTCTAAGACCTCCCGTCCGGATTTCCCTACTTTGCGCGCCCCTAAATGGCTATCATCTTCCAGGGCCTATCATCAAGACAACCTGGGATCCTATCGAAACGTCGGGAAGCAGCCATGTGCTTGCGGGATAGTCAAGACCACACCCGGAATCTCCTAACCATCGTAAAAAAATATACAATCACAAGCGCTCACGTGACCTAGGGACTATATTCACCCTGCGTTAATTTGTCAGGGGGCATCACCACAACGCGCGCAACTTCCCTTAATATAGCGATTTACAGAGGTGTGTATCCATAAATTAACATTTATACAAAAACTTTACTTTTCCTTTTGAAAACTTCCAATTTTACTTTTCCAAAAATCATTCATTTAGCCATTAAGCACCAAGTTTTAGAATGTGCATTTCATTCTTATTAAGTCATATTTTATTAATGACCTTAGACCCAAAGTGCCACTAACCTCAAAATAGCCTCCAAGAGTTCATATAATTTCGTAAACCCTCAAGGTGAGTCTCCATAATGGAGTGTCTCCCAAAAGCTCAACATTAATATTTTAACTTTTAATTTGTCTTTAGGTTAACCTCCTATATCAATTGGACATTAACCTATACTAACTAGCCCTCGGGTAAATCCAAATATCCACTCTTAGCCTAGGACATTAGTCTACCCAATACAACCCCCTAGGACTCCCCATTACTTCCCAAAGGAAGGTTCCAAAGTTCCTATCTTAAAATAAATAGGCTAAGGAAAACTAAGGAAAACTAAAGGTGGAAAAACAGGGGACCGGTCGACCGGTCAAGGGACCGCGGTCGACCGTTCGTTCAAATTTGGTCTACTAACTAAAGTAGTAAGCTAGTTTTGGCATGACCGGTCGACCGGTCCTGGGACCGCGGTCGACCGCGCCTATCAGATCCATGAAAAACCCTTCTTCTTCAAAGCCAAAATCGAACCCTAAAACCCATAATCTTATACTTTCTTCATTCCCCTCCACCAACAACATTACCCCAACAATTATACACCAAAAGAAACCCAAATAATAACCTTAAACCACACAATCTACAAGATTTAAGGAATAAACACCAAAAATCAACCAAAAACCCATTTATGGTTTAAACATAAAAAATTAACTATACATGCAAATTTATCACATTAAATCAATATCTAGCAAGTAAGAAACTTGCCTCGAGGTTCGTAGTCTCAGATCACCTCCGGTAGCGACGGAATCTGGCCCAAATCTTCCATCTTCTCTCTTTCTCTCCATTTCTCCCAACTCTCTCCTCTCTCTCTCTCCTTTGGCTTCTCTCACACAAATGAAGAAAGAAAAAGGGGTGGGTGAATTAAACGGGTTATCAAAACTTAAATCCCAACCTTTAATTGCTAATAGACCACTAAAATGACTCGTAACCACTAATTTGAGTCATAACCCCTTAAAAAGGCCCGAATCTCAAAAATTACAACTGGGTACTTATTTCGACTATCTCGACTATTCTAAAAACAACCGCACCCCCTATTTTGGCATTCGGAAAAGTGTGAACTATTTTTTTACGTTTCAATTTCATTTTATTTCATTAATTATACCCAAATTTAAGTATAGGTCATAACCGTCGTTTTACATATAACGACGCAATAATACACAATATAACGCTATTTACCTTCTCATAACGGTAAATAGACAAAAAATAGTAAATATTATCCCTAAGTCTCACGGGAAATAATATTTACTCCAACATCCCCTATTTTATAAAATTAGCCCATCAGGCAAAATAGTACAAAATAGTCGCTCAAAAACCTGGGTTGTTACATACTCCCCACCTTAAAGGGGAATTTTGCCCTCAAAATTCAGGCGTAACCCATAACCATATAAAAGGTATACTATACCAAAAACCATGCTATCATACTAGCAAACCCCTCTGCAGTGCAGCGTCCCCATAGGACTCAGACTAAGATCATCACTATCAATCTCAGTCCACATAATCATGCTATAACATAGCACCAATTCGTTCCTCAGGAACTATCGATCCTACCCTTCTACTAAAGGAGGAGATACCCACACAATCTCGACACAATTTACCTTACTTTCCGAAACACGTTACACCCTTTCTATGGGATAACTACTCTTACTTATAATCGCTCACCCCGACACTACTTACTTCTATTCACATTGGTGTAGACCTTAGAAGTCTACTGCTCAATGAACCCAATCTTCAAAGAAATGTTCCCGAACCACTCCCAGTCCAAGAAATATACTATTCGTTGTTTCCATTCCAACAAGTAGACAAGGCACACTGCCAACTATACTAGGCTACACACGACCTCATGCTCATCAAAAAGGATCCGAACTATTTTACGGAAATTCGATCCATAAAAACTACTACTCCAATCGTTCCTTTAAATCAAACCCACCCATCCATTTACGGGTGGTAGGGTCTACCCCATATCCACACGGTTCCCATTTCTTCTTGGAACTTTACCAGTACCTTGACACGAATGTCTCTCTCAGTTCATCACTGTTGCTAGGAACCACATACAGTTCTAGAGCTCCTACTATGAAGAGCTGGGCGTACACTTCTGTACTTCGTCCACCTATTTCCATTGAGTAAGCAGTGATTGGTCCAACGATCCACAGTTTTCTCAACTAGGATCATGACCTTTGCATTATCGGTAACTCGATAAAGATGTCCACGGATATACTCGTCCTCGCTTCACACTACCCTCTACATACTAGTAGGTGAAAGGTTCAATCATGGACATGGACGATCTTACAATAGCGTCCCCTCGGTTAGGCTCGCTCCACTTGGCATTCCATGCCACGACTAAACTCTCTGACGGTTGTACTCGGCTCCTATACTACTCCCATCCGCATTGCCTTAGCGAAAGGGAATATCCTATCGATAGTCCTTCACGATCCCAAACTTTTTGTTCGTGAAAAGACCCAAACTCCCACCCAGGAAGTAGTGTCTCTATTCTCTAAGGAAAGTACTATCGCTAAGAACTCTTCGTCAAGCGGGGGACGACACTTCGTAAAAGTGTGAGACACATGAACAATGGGTCCATGCTCTCGTATTAATACTTCCCGTTCCTGGAAAAGACTCGTACGTTAAATCCACTCTCGATCTTAACAACACGAGTGCAGGAGGAAAGTCAGCTCATGCTTCAACTCCTCAAAAGGTAGGTTACTGACGTAACGTTCTATCTAAGAAAGGCCTCATCTCCTTTGGCCCAACATCCCGAACCTCTCTAGATCCTTTACTTCTCGTTCTAGGGATCGAATCCTACTTAGAGTTAACCCACAAACCTATTGTGGTCAACTCCCAACCACCCTCTTAAAATAACGTCACATGCCCTAAGGGCCTAGCGTCCTAAGAATCCTAAAGTCAATCTATCTATCCTAATCTAGTCGTATAAGTATAATACTATGTATATCCCTAGTGTCCAAGACCTTTCCCGAATTTTGACATTAGCTCGGTTTCATGCGTGGGACGTCTCGCCGAAGCGAAATCCAGACAAGGAACCCTCCCATTACACTACTACCTCGCATTGTCGGTCGTCGAAAAGTAACGGTCGAAGACACATGATCGGGATCCATGAAATCCTAACTCATAACTCTACTAATACATATTTACATCTATGTCCTACCATAACAACCAACTGAGGCATTTACTTTCAGTAAGATGCCACCAATACTTTATCCCAAAATACACATACACCTCTATACAAATGGCCTTCTCATTAAGGCACAACCATAAGTCTCTATCAGACTTTCATCATCTTAGTCTTCCCCACGTCGATCAGAGGAAAACCATCATAGTGCTCATATATCACACATCAACTTAGCCCTTAATCACTCATATACGTGATTCTCGGCTAAACTTTCCCATCAAGCATCTCAACCAACTGAAAAAGAAAAGAAAGAACAGAAAAGAAAATGCACATCTCTCCACTCCCAACGTCGTTAAGGTTCATGCGTGGAGCGTCTCGCAAAGCGAAATCCAAACAAGGAATCCCTCCACACAATCCCCTTAACTAGCTGGTCGTGGAGATAAGGCACGTCATACACAAGCAAAGCAAACAAATAATAAAACAAAACAAACAAGGAAAAACAAAATAAAGAATGAAAACTATCTATATACCGTAAACCACCTCTATAAAGTCTCAACCTGTATCTAGGAGAGATAGTATAGAACAACTAGTCCTCCTTCTAGAACTAGAACTAGGACAACCTCGCAATTTATTCGTTTTCTATCACACCCACCAATCTAAGAATACCTCTACTCATAAAATACATATAATATAAGTAGCGCGTACCACACATATCACCACTCGTCCCATAACGAGTGAAAAGGAAAATATAGAACTTCCCTATTATGGAAGCCATATAAATATACTTACTATATAAATAAAAATACATGCCGATTCATTGACAAGCTCGATATACACACCCGGACCTAGGGTTAACACCCTACTACTCCATCTTACCTAAGGAATGCACCACTCGCACCTTAGTTGGAAAGTCCCAACAACAAACTAGCCAACCTCCTTGGCTACTACCAATGGTTCCAAGACACGTCATTCTAGTCTTATCCGAACCAAACTACTTCCAATAATGTCCCAACTAGGCATCCAAATCTCGCCCTTGTTCCACAATCGACAAGATCAGAACGCATATTTCCCTTAACTTCTTCAGCAAAGAGAACATTCTACCAGCCTCCTCGGCCTTAGCTCCGCGAGTCTTCCCCGGGTGGATGTCCACCAATGGGGTCTCATGAACACTACTTCTCCAAAAGTGTTAGCAACACTACTCACGAGCCTATCATTTCCACTGAAAGGCCCTCTCTATGTGCAAAACATTCTGTCCCACCATAAAGAGGCGACTACCATTTCCACCACTTCAACCTTACTCCAATGGGTGAAAGGTTTTCCTCAAATCCTCACACCTGGGAACTGCTATACCCATCTCTAGGCCAAAACTCTCGGGCCTCATGTTCTCACCGAACGAGGTTACACTTCCTCTATCCAACCGAACTTCAACATGTGGTCCTAATAAAGAACCTCTCAACTCCGAATTGACATTGCTTGGAATCCCAAGCATAGTACCACTCTCTACCGACAGCGGTACTTGGGAAAACTATTTTCACCGTACTTAGTAGTCACGACAGCAATATAAAATAATGTTAAAAAGGGAGAGACCTCCAAAGCGGCCCTCATCCCCGACCACAGCCTACAGCTAATAGTAATCCCATCATATGACGCCTTCACAATGGCCTCCCGCAACGCCCTTCATCTGACGACTTACGAGTCTCACACGAACGCACAAAAGATCTTCGGGGTTCTCGTACCAGAGTAGGAGAACGGAATCTCATAAGAGAATTCAACGATCTTAATCTTAAGTCTCTACATCAAACAGAGAGAAACGCAGAAGACGTAGAACGTTCTCACAGATTCCTAAGGACTCTAGAACCTAATGCTTTGATACCATCTGTGACAACCCGCCTACTAAAATAATAGGTGGCCAGCCCAATACTGTAATAATCACAGGAATCATAGATGGTCCATTCTTAGCATCACTGTCGATTAAAATAATAGTATGAGATAACCACCAATCATTTTAGAAAACGGACTGTCAAATTTAAAATTTTGAAAAGAAAAGAAAAACACTTAGACAATCCCATTTGTAAAAACGGTGGGTATCAAAAATCAATGGATGAAGAATGACAATATAATAAATATCACCGAATAAGTTGTCGGTGAACAGACCAATACAAATAGTACATTGAGTATTACAATCCAATATTTACAATATAATGAATGAGTGCAATACCTTGGGCAAAACACGCCCGAATAAATTTACTGAACATAACTAGAGTACAGTAGAAAGAAGCGTCTACTACAAGTAACCTACAACATCCGCAATATGCTGTAGCTCCATGACAACTGGAATGGAAATGTAAATACGGGTGTCCTGCGGTAGAGCACCTGTAACGGAAACGAATATGCAGAAACAAAGAAATATAGATACGGGTCAGAGCCCGGTTTGATATGATTACCATGTGACTAAAAATGCATGACAGTTAAGTGCGTAATTCTCTCGCAGATAACAGTAATATTTCTCACCTCTCAATCTAGCAGCAACCTAGCGCAATATCGTGAGATGTTCTAGTTAACCCTGAGTACTAAGGGCTAACTTCTTCCCATTCTCAACACTATGCCCAATTCGTGCGTGGGGTGTCTCGCAAAGCGAAATCCAAACAAGGAACCCCCCCGATACACTACTACTTAGGCAAGGTTGGTCGTTGAGATCCATTAAACCCTAAGCACGAAATAATCAACAAATGTATGTGTGTGCATAAGTGTGGGAGGTCACATCTACAGCTACTCAAGGAATATAAAAATAAACCCATCCATCATCTAATGGAACAATTCCTAATTCTTCTTTAGGAACACATATAAATGGTACAACATTTTATCAAACGTTTACCAAATTACTTTCATCATATATTATTTCATTTCGTAATTCCATTCCTTATTAGGAAATATAATCATAGTTTCTATGCTCTTTGTGGCATTTTATCTCAATTATACATTTTGTAAAAATCTCTTCCTTATTAGGAATATAATCATCATTATATGCTCTTTATGGCATTTCATCGTGCTCTTTATGGAACTTTCTCATGCTCTTTATGGCATTTCATTGTGCTCTTTATGGCACCCATCATACATCAAGTCCAACTTGATTTAGAATAGTTATACTCATATATATATATAACGATTCTAAGACCGCCCGTCCGGGTTTCCCCACTGTGCGCACCCCTAAATGGCTATCATCTTCCAGGGCCTATCATCAAGACAACCTGGGATCCTATCGAAACGTCGGGAAGCGGCCATGTGCCTGCGGGATAGTCAAGATCACACCCAGAATCTCCTACCCATCTTAGAAAAATATACAATCACAAGCGCTCACATGACCTAGGGACTATATCCACCCTGCGTTAATTTGTCAGGGGGCATCACTACAACGCGCGCAACTTTTCTTAAGATAGCGATTTAGAGAGGTGTGTATCCATAAAATAACATTTATGAAAAACTTTACTTTTCCTTTTGAAAACTTCCAATTTTACTTTTCCAAAAATCATTCATTTAGCCATTAAGCACCAAGTTTTAGAATGCGCATTTCATTCTTATTAAGTCATATTTTATTAATGACCTTAGACCCAAAGTGCCACTAACCTCAAAATAGCCTCCAAGAGTTCATATAATTTCGTAAACCCTCAAGGTGAGTCTCCATAATGGAGTGTCTCCCAAAAGCTCAACATTAATATTTTAACTTCCAATTTGTCTTTAGGTTAACCTCCTATATCAATCGGACATTAACCTATACAAACTAGCCCTCGGGTAAACCCAAATATCCACTCTTAGCCTAGGACAGTAGTCTACCCAATACAACCCTCTAGGACTCCCCATTACTTCCCAAAGGAAGGTTCCTAAGTTCCTATCTTAAAATAAAGAGACTAAGGAAAACTAAGGAAAACTAAAGGTGGAAAAATAGGGGACCGGTGACCGGTCAAGGGACCACGGTCGACCCCCCTTGAAAGTTTGGTCTGCTAACTAAAGCAGTAAGCTAGTTTTGGCATGACCGGTCGACCGGTCCTGGGACCGCGGTCGACCGCGCCTATCAGATCCACGAAAAACCCTTGTTCTTCAAAGCCAAAACCGAACCCTAAAACCCATAATCCTATACTTTCTTCATTCCCCTCCACCAACAACATTACCCCAACAATTATACACCAAAAGAAACCCAAATAATAACCTTAAACCACACAATCTACAAGATTTAAGGATTAAACACCAAAAATCAACCAAAAACCCATTTATGGGTTAAACCTCCAAAATTAACTATACATGCAAATTTATCACATTAAATCAATATCTAGCAAGTAAGAAACTTGCCTCGAGGTTCGTAGTCTCGGATCACCTCGGTAGCGACAGAATCCGGCCCAAATCTTCCATCTTCTCTCTTTCTCTCAATTTCTCCCAACTCTCTCTTCTCTCTCTCTCTCCTTTGGCTTCTCTCACACAAATGAAGAAAGAAAAAGGGGTGGGGGACTTAAACGGGTTATCAAAACTTAAATCCCCACCTTTAATTGCTAATACACCAGTAAAATGACTCGTAACCACTAATTTGAGTCATGACCCCTTAAAAAGACCCGAATCTCAAAAATTACAACTGGGTACTTATTTCGACTATCTCGACTATTCTAAAAACAACCGCACCCCCTATTTTGGCATTCGGAAAAGTGTGAACTATTTTTTTACGTTTCAATTTCATTTTATTTCATTAATTATACCCAAATTTAAGTATAGGTCATAACCGTCGTTTTACATATAACGACGCAATAATACACAATATAACGCTATTTACCTTCTCATAACGGTAAATAGACAAAACATAGTAAATATTATACCTAAGTATCACGGGAAATAATATTTACTCCAACATCCCCTATTTTATAAAATTAGCCCATCAGGCAAAATAGTATAAAATAGTCGCTCAAAAACCTGGGTTGTTACAAAAGTATGATGCCTGTGAGAACAATAAAAGACGAAAAAATGGCACAATCAGACAATGAATTTAGGTTGTGGTTGTCACACGAGGTAATTATAATGAAAATGGATATTATTAAATGTGACATTACAATAGAACTTTACAAATAACCTATTAATTAATCTATATTCTCATCTCTTAAAGATGGGCGATGCGACATATAAGCTTGCTCATCTAGCCACTAGATCCTTGATCATGGTACAAGAGTACAAAATGCATCAATTGAACGGTTACATATTCGACGCAAAGGTGTATGAGGAAAGTACAAATGTATAGAACTCTGGCATTTCATACAATTCTCTTACTTTCTTTCGAGTGAGCGCAAAAGATTAGAACCTCGTTGAAGCTGAAATGACTTACTACGGTGTAATTCAAAATAGATTTGAATTGGACTACGTAAGCTTTAAAGAGGTTATATTTTACTATGATTGTGTAAGAGTGGAGGATAAAAATGCTTGTAAAGTGGATCCTGGCACCAATTTGATCATGGTTGACTTGTCTAAGTTGAAGAGCAATGAACATGTGAGTAATGAGTCGTTCTTTGTGCATTTCAAAAGGTCAAGAAATTGTTTTACTCAGAATATATCAAGAACGAGTTGTGGTCAATCGTCCTAAATGTGCCAAAGCATCTAAACAGTAGTGTGGATGACTTGGATGCTCCTACCGAATATCAATTCATTTTTTATGATAACCCGAATTTGAATCAATTTTTAGATTTATAATAAGTATTTCAATTATCGGACAATAGCTTAATGCCTTTAATTCATTTGTACTTAATCGGTTTAGTGCATCTTATATTTAGATTTTATTCTTAAGCATAAATTCAAAGTCCATGTCCAGTGGGTGTATTATTCTAGTGTTTTATTATTATCGAACATCAGTTTAGTTCTTCTAATTCATTTGTACTTGATCATTTTTTCTCTTTCTCTCTTTCCTTTGTATATGTATGTGTGTGTGTGGGAGGGGGGGGGGGGGTGAGTTTTCTAATTTTTTCTAAAATTACTTCATGTCACAACCCATTCGAGTGTGACACAACCACATAAAATGTTTGTATGTCTGTGTGTGTGTGTGTGTGTGTGTGTGTGTGCAGGGGTGTTTGTATTCTCCTAATTCATTTGTATTTTTACTAATAACAATAATTTTTATAGATAATGTGTCCTTCAGGGATTAAGGCAATGATGATGATGATATCTTGTTCAGGGCTCGGCGTTAGTCGAGGCGACGAGGGCTTATCATTACCTAGGCTCCCCAAATGGATAAAATTGGGAATGGTCATTGAGAACAAGACAGACATATTTGCCAGATCCTTCAAGCTGGTGAAGACGATTGTCGGCCTGGGGTAAACTAGTTGGAAGGACGTGCCAAATGAGGTCAAGTTATCTATTTGGGCTGCACTACTGGTAATGTATTTATATTTATATTTATATACTAGCGGAATACCCGTGCCTGAAGGCAAGGCGAAAATTTCCAAATAACATAATTGTATAATGGCAAAAATTTCCAAAAGTACATAATTGAAAAACGGCAAAAATTTCGTTCCCCAACAAAACAAAGTGTAATTTTTAAAACAATTGTCCATAATATTATTTATTTATAGGCCTATCTACCCTACTTAAAAAATAATAAATTGTCCACTATAAAAAACTATTAATATGAAACTGACCAAGTTTAAAAATCTTATGTGAATTCAATCAAAATCATGAACATGATGTGTCCTGCTATATAAACACCAACACCAATATCAATATCAATATGTTACAAAAGTACAATTCAATATGTAATAAATCCTAAACTAATTAATAGACCCAAGTAAACAATTCATGTATACAGATTCATGTCCTAATAGAAGGCAAAAACTCATGTCCTAACAGAAGGCAAAAACTCGAACCTTACAAAGATTAAGAACTAAAACTCCACTCCACTCTACTATTTCAGAATACATTTGACGAATTCAAGTATAACGTTCATTAGAAGTACAACTTAAATTTTATATTGAACTTTGACTAAGATTTTGTTAGGTGGATGTTGTGGAAACAATTTCACCTGGAAAGTTAAGGAGAGCCTTAGAACCTCTCATCTTGAAAGTTGCTATGTCATAAGCCAAAGCAACCTCTTCCATGGTCTCAAATGTGCTGAACCACACTCACGCGTCATGTCAAGCGGAGTCGACATGGTACTCATTTGTTTTTTGGCTAACCTCAAATGTGTAATACACATGGCATGCTTCATGGAATGCTAAACAAATAGACCAAAGAAAGTAAGAAAGCCTATATGGAAAACCACTGACTAAACTACTAACTAAAAACTATCAAAATGCAATTAATAATTCCCCCACCTGATTAAACAACATTAACTACATTGTGTTTTTCTTTCTAGTTCCAAGTGAATAACTGGTTGTCATAATTCTATCATGTACCGTAGAAAGGTTTTGAGCTATCAGATCTTATGTTCCACATTCCCACATTGTCCAAAGGCATGTAAACTGCAGTGCATGACCTCGGATAGACCTACAGTTACACAACACATTTATCATTATCCAATATATTCAATCTCAATTGGAGAACAATTACTACACATTAATTTTCAAATTGTTGGCTTAATAAAGCCAGGCATTGAGGAAGCACTTTATGTTTCCGGTACAGTACCTGAATAGTGGAGCGAGTAATTCCATCTCTCAAATTGTAACTTAATCTTCTAGCATCTGAGCACGAACCTCCATCCATCCATCCTGTTCATTCCACAAGATTCATAATGTCAAATTTATATATATATTTAATCCAAAATTTAAAATTTTGCTGAAGCAAAAGAAAGGAATACATTTTCCCCAGCTTAAGACTGCAGTTATAGAAAAAACCCTCTCAACTGTCTTATATGAAGAAAAAAAAACTTGAACAATTGGTTTTGTTTCATATTATAATACAAATTTTCAAATAAACAAAATTATTTCTCCCAAAATATAATTGATTAATAAAATGAAATGAACGAGTAGTAGGACATTAACTGAACAAAGGTGATAATCTTGGAGTGGTTATAAGATTGTGGAGCAAAAAAGAAGCTGAAAACATGTTTAGAAGTGATGGACTTGAATTAAAAGAATTAATTGATTTTAAAGAATAGTTAGATTTGTATTCATTGAATCATGAAGAATATGACTCAATTTTTTAGCAGAATACCTACATGATGCTTTATTCCCAAATTTAAATGAAATGTAACATAATAAACTAAGGGATTTGTTTGTGTAGAGGGTGAGAAATATTACATGTGCATGTGAGAGAGTGGTAGTAGAAGAGGGCAGTAGTAGAGCTGGGCAACAGGAGAGAAGGGACGTAGGTGGAGCTGGGCAGCAGCTTGTAATGGAGGGAGGTTTAAAATTGAGGTAGGCTGAACCGAATGAATGGGGTAAGGGTTTTTTATGTCACCAATTTGTTTATGACGTGGTAGATTTATGACACGGCAACATAGGAGACTCTTGGATTTATATAGAAGTGCAAATGTCCGCCCTTGTGATGAATCAGTGAACCCAAACATGGTCAACTTACATTCCCTCAGCTCCACTTTTTCAGGGATTGTTTTGACCCTCTTACATCCCGCAAATCCTAGCAGTACAGAGCATTAAGCATGTCGGAGCTGACCTAACATCTACCTCCCACCGGAGCTGACCCCTGACATCAAATGTCCAAGTCTTTACTCTGAAATTCATCAAGTACTCTATCTTCTAAAGAATCGGATTCATTAAGCACTGAACAAATAATAATACAATGAAATTAAATTATCATCCCCAAGAATGAAATTCATAGTTAGAGCATACCTGAGCTCCTTTATAGTTGAATCCTCGTGTCGATTCCGTATATGAGTGGAAACCTTAGGGGAAGAAGGTATCCAATCCTCCTCTTCCTTATATTCACAATCAATAATATGAATAACATGATCATTTTCATGTTCTTTCTCAACAGCATATACTCATGGTAGCAATGTAAAAAACATTAATCAGGACCTTTGAAACCACTGTATTCAAAAAAGTGAAGAACGAATTCTCGTGGACCTTTCTACATAATGTGGCCCTCGGAGATAAGAACAATATCATCAAAGAGATTATATGTTTTAGGTGGCGGCTGCAGAAAAGAGATTAGAGCAATCTTGTTGAAGATAAAAGCTGCTACTGAATAACTAATATGAACATAATAAAAAGCAACACTTGTATTCAAATTGAAATTTGAAACTTATGCCACAATATAAAATAAAATTCAAATTACCTACTGAAATAAAAAAAACAAAAATGTATTTAAAATTTTGACCAAACTTGCATACATCAAATTAAACCACAATACTTCTTACTTGCATTACATGAGCGGTGTTCCTACTTAGTCTCTTATATCTTAGTTAACTGATATAACCACAATACAAAATAGAACAGGGGTGCTTTAGGAATCAAAAAACATAAAAAAAAATATGTTTCATAGTTTGATAATTCAAGGGGGGCATGAACTACCATTTCTAGAACCAAAGAGATTGTGGATTCAACTAATAAAATTTGTAAAACAAAAGCCACTTGGTTTGGTTGTTGATGAAGGACCTTCAAAAAGGTGAGCAAATAAAATGAGAGGGAGAGAGAAGGATTTCTGAGTTTTGAAATGAAATAGATAACAAACTAAGTTGAATGTACGAAGAAAGAATAAATATTCGTCTTGTACTCGAATGAACCTTGAATATATAAAAGAAATCTATTTTATTCTACACATGGGCAATGCATACCTTGTTTCGTTTACACCTAGTGCCTTAATGTATTGGTTCAAACCACCAACAAATGTAGTGGTTTAAACCACCAAATACTCCTGCTAATATCCGGTACACCAACTGCTGCTGCTGCTAAGGCCATATCCAGTACACCAACTGCTGCTGCTAATATTCGGTGTCATTTAACTACAAAAATATGGTGTAACTGTCAAAACATGGAAGGATAGGTGAGTGGCACAGTTGATGCGCAGTCACCCTTTTTTGGGTGGTCTCATATCGGTTTAGCATATCTGTGTAGTCCTATTAAACTTTTCTCAAATAGGTGCGAGATTCGCACCTGACGGTCACTTTATGAAGCTCTCAAAGTGTAAATTTAATACATCAGAAATACCATCAATAGCAAACGATGGCCGAATCAGGTTACCTGTCACTTTATCCCACAACGTAGACATATCATACGGCAGACATTTTCGACATTCATTGATTTCTATAAAGAACAACAAAAGGTACAATGGTTACTGATTTCCAATCTAAGGTACAGTTGGTAATTGAGAAGATAAATGCAGACGATAAATGATAATGACATTAATAGCGCTGTCATCCTTAATATTTTCACCTTCGACATTAATAACGCTGTCATCCTGAAGGTAAAGTCGAGCAATGTGACTGTTGTTAACCAAGAATACCTTGCACTTGCAAAACCTTGAACTTGCAAACCCTGAAAATTCAACGATTAATAACGTAATCAACCATTAAAAATCTGCAATACCTAACACTATAAACCAATATTTAAAACCATGCTTCGAGGACTTTAGAGAGCTGAAGTTCATAGCTAACATTATAATTTTTATATGTAAAAGAGAAGTTATTCAATTAATAAAGAAGTTACAAAAAAGTCTAAAGCTTATGATTTACAAAAAAGTTGTCTCTACTCACTACAACCATCATCAACTTCCTCCACCCATTGCCACCTCCGCCCAAATAACCAATTCACTATACCGCCGACACTATATCTTGCATTTGAGGAAGGAAAAAACTCTTTGTCCATGAGATTGAATGTGGAACAATCTGCAATCTACACTAATATGCAATCTACACTCTTTGTCCAGGCATGTCACAAAATGAAGTACAAAAAAATTATAGAATGTGGAATTAATAGGAATGAAATACTCATAAAGAAAATAGGAATTAATAGGAATGAAATACTCATAAAATAAAAAAAGAAGTGCCTAAAAAACCAAGAGAAAATTCTCTGTAAACCAAGAGTAAATGCTCTATATTCATTTAAAACTCCAAAATTCGTTTGAAACTCCAAACATACACCATCCTGATTTATAATAATACAGATTATGCTATTAAGGAACACAATAAAGGAATATATGTTATAACTAAAATAAAACTGGTGAGTAAAATAGTTGATCTAACATAATGCAATTCAAACTAATAGTTCTTTTAATATATCATTCAGTGATGATGTGCTTTTAATATCTGAGAAGTGTTTGTGACATAATGAATATGTTTACCATTCCCCAACTGTCAAAGCAATGTTCTGATGATGGTCCATCTAAAGGAGCTGAAACAACAAAGAATGCTAGTAAAAAATCAATGCATATAACATAAATGTTGTGATAATAAACACACGACAAAGTTGAAGTTAAAGGAGATTTATCACTCATGCTTCCATCAGCATTTGATATTGCTTTAATTAACTCATCCTACACATGTCCAACTTACACAGATCTAGCTTACACTCCAACCACATGTCTATAATAGCATGTTAATGAAGAAAACTGCATTTCAACCAAGTATAATATGTTAATGACATTTCGAGTGTGCGAGAGAAAGCTGAACTTACATTGCCAATGGTTAATGAAATGGTCTACCATAAATATTCAACCATTTGAATAATGTAACAAAACAACCGAAACTTATGCTCAATGATTTTGTTCAGATAATAAAATATATAAGACATGAACGTAAAGATATACATCAAATTTCTTTATTGTTACTACGTACTTCAATATGATTGTACTCTGCGACACATTTATCTATGAACAATTATAAAAAATCAAGTGCCTTGAACAATGTAGCCCACTGCATTAGTCAACGATGTTTTTGCATAGACAGTAACAAACTACTGCAGTGTTATGCCTTAGATTTTGTAAAACAATGTGAAACGTCTTTACAACATGCTACGTTATTCTTATTTTCATTCAAATAATTTATACTTGGGCAGTGGCTCATCCTATTTAAAAGCCACTGCCCAAGATGAAACATTTAACCAAAGCATAACAGGGGACTAATCCAAAAAATAGAGATATAACAAGAGACATAGAAAGATCAAAACCTTAATCTATGTCATTTGGGTAGTGGCTCATCCAAAAATAGATTATTTGATTTATGCCTTAATCTGTGTCAACTATAACAGAGATAGCAAGATCAAAACCTTAATCTAATAAAATAGTATATGTAATTTCCTAACAAATTGCAATATTGAAGTCCAAAAACTCACAATGCTACATAAGAATTTGAAATTACCTTGAACTACTTGTTTATTTGAAAAAAATTCCCCTTTCACACATTCAATGTAAAACATTCCTTCACGCATTCGTCCCCTCAACCCATTTTGTAGTTGCAACCCGCTATCTGATTGTTCAACCACGTTAAAACAAAAACTTGAAAACATATTGAAATGAGAATTTCAATGCAACATAAAAATTGAAACCATAACAATAAAATAAACGTAAATCATGTGTTTTTAAAATTGCAACCATACATAGAGGTTGATGAATCACATTTAAAATTTCAACCACCACATCACATTTAAATATGAGTTATCCAATTGTATTTGCTTCTATAAACTGTAATTAACAACCAAAAAATCAAATGGAAAATTTGTAAAAGTAAGGCCCAAAATCATACCACACCGTAATTCTCTATCCACGTCCAGTGCCTTTCTATAACAAAAATGCGTGAAATTACATTTAAAAATTGATTACTATGAAATTACTATTAGAAAAGGTAATTTACAATAGAATTTAGAAATAGGAAGTTATCTTTAAGATTAAATGAATTTAGAAATAGGAAGGTTGGTGGGGCTTGATCCTCACCAAAAATATGAAATGCACACTTATAAAAAATGCATAAATACATACATTAAATATGAATTGTGAAGTATAAATCCATTTGTAATGCAATAGAAGATAATATTTGTTAAGACATGCTCTCAGATAAGAACAACAAAGGTACATACTATAAAAACCCCAAAAATTTGGAAAACTCGTCGATTTAAAGAAGAAAAGAGGGGTATACCTGATTTGAATTGTGTTGTGATGAATCAAGGGTTAGATATCTGTAAGCAATAATAAAAACACATGATTTGAACTATAAAAACATAAATAAACCCAAAATACCTAGTTTTCTCAAATACCCGCGCGCTATGAACTATAAAACCCCCAAAATTGAAAACTCATCGATTTAAAAACGAAAAAGAGGGGTATACCTAATTTGAGTCGTGATGTGATGAATTAAGGATGAGATATCTGTAAATAACAATAAAAATACATTGCTTGAACCATAAAAATCCAAATTCGGAAAATGAAACCCTAAATACAGTATACCAAATTTTTGAATTCGAAAAGGGTGTAAACCCTAAATGCATTATACCTCATGTGCTGATTTGGAGAGGTGCCAACATGAGTAATGCAAAGAGTGAGGGGTTGTGGTGGTTTTGTAATTCATAGAGAGAGAGAGAGAGAGATGTCATGTTTTGATTTTGGAAAAGAAAGAAATAGAATGTGCAGATAGTCTGTCGAAAGATGGGAGAGGTAGGAAGAAAAACTGCATTTAGAAGAATTGGGGAATGTTACTAAAATATCCCAATTTTACAACTAATGGGTAAGTTTGATGAGTAAAAAAGGAGGGAAACCAAATATTTGAGGGATAGATTTGTAAAAAATGAAGAGATACGACCTTAACCATTCAAATGTGTAAGGAGGTGGCATCGATCCACACCGTTAAAAATGTGTACATTTTCAAAAACCAAGCTACTTTTATATATATATATATATATATATATATATTCCAATTCCAATTCCAATTCCAATTTCAATTTCAATTTATATTTATTCGCAACTAACACTTACTTTGTTTTGTTTTGTATTTAATTGACATGAACAATTCAGCCTGCCCCCAAAACTCTACGATTTCGTGCTGGAGAAGTTGAGGGAGCAACATACGATATGGAAGAATAATTTATAGGATCGGTACTTTGGGAAGAACCGGGAATCCATTCTCAGACAATGTGAGACCTTCCCGTTGAAGGAGCCGATTATATTGGCAAAGTGACAATAGTTCATCGACAATGAGTTCGATGAGTGATAATTGGTATCTCACCAATCGAGGAGGGAAAACGAGGAGAAAAAGATGGATGTGCACTACTCCGGTCGGACGTCTTATACCGAGGTGGAGCACATGATGGTAAGTTTTTGTTTTTTTATAATTATAGAGATATATTATTCTGCATTATTTTACTTTGTGTTACTTACTAATTTTGCAATATTTTATTTTAGGGGACGAGGAGTGGCCCTGGGGTAGGCCACATAGGCTCAATGCCTTTGTGGAATTTCAAACGAAGAAGGGAAAGGATAAGGAGGTGTCCCTGAGCTTCGCGACCACAATTGTAAGTAATCTGAAAGTTTAATTTTTACGAATTACGTTATAATTTTTTATTTACTTATTTAACTAATCATGTGCTTTTTGTTGTTTCAGGCTAGGCTTAAGAAAGTCCATGAGTCACTGTCTGAAGCCGACAAGGCATCTTTGTCCATGGACGCACTCAGCCAAGTGCTTAGCACTGATTGCAAGGGGAGGACAAGGGGGTGAGCTCGCGGGTGGGAAAAGCTAGGATAATTGGAATGGATACGAGCAACTCCTGGTTGGCTCGCCAGGAGGACATACATTATGCAAAGCTATTAATGTTGTAGGCGACAGTGATATATATGTACGCATTCATGAAGCATAAGTTGGGCGAAAATGGCAAGGGTAAGGGAAATGGGAAGGGGAAGGAGAAGGTGGTGGATGAGGAGGTGGAGGAGGACAAGGACATGGACATCACTTTGTAGTCGCCGATACACGTGGACTCACCGCTTAATGATCCAGTCCCTTACTTGCCTCCCGTTTAATGGGATATGTCAAAAATCAGTTGTCCGAGAGTTCATTTACGTGACATATATAATGGCCAGCAGATAGCGATGGTATTGAGGGACCCGAATACCGTCTCGGGTATTCCGGTTCATAGACGTATCCTTTAAAACATCGAGGCCAAGGTTCTTGTCATGCATGTGATACCCATGAAGGAGAACTCCGCAGTGTGGTTGCTCAAACAATGTGGCGTGACACATATTGAGGGGTGTCTCAATGCGTATATCGTGCGGCCTTCCTTCCTCCTCAAACCTACCCCAGACACTATGGCGTGACATTATTTGAATTTATTTTTATTTGGACACTTGCAATATATTTGAATTGTTTTGAGTTATTACATTTTCAATTGGATATGGATCATATTATTATTTTATTTGGATATTTAATTATATATGGAATGATTTGGTGCGTTATTTCTATTTTATTTGGATATATGTTGTTTGAATAGGTACAATTTTGCTATAACATGTACAAATATACTGATGGGCAGTGGCAGTGGCCAAACTGCCCAACAGTTTTTTTTAAATTCTACCAATATTTGTCACAGTCTTTGTGAAAATAGCGTTGCCAAAGCCTTTTATTAAAAATAAACTATTTAAGCAACTCCGAAAGTTTGTTGAAGAAACTCTTTACTTAAATCAAAAAGATTTTGAACACAAGATGTGTTAACAAAAATTATGTACGAGATATGAACAAGATTTGATAACAAGTTTTAGTAAACATTTTAAAATGTTTTAAACTCAGCACACATCAGAATGGGATGAGAAGATGTAGAAATATTAATACTCAGGATTTTTAACGTGGTAAAACCTCAACCTTGAGGAAACATCCACGGCTCCCTCTACGGAGTAAAACAAGAAAATATCACTAAAACAAATATGTGAGTTACAATCTATTTAACTAACATGCACAGAATAACAAGTCTATACAAGTTCAGGATTATACCCTCTGGCGTCCTTAAACTTTTTTGCAGATCTTGATTGTTGATGTAGTCTTCTCAGTTTGTCAACTCTTCTTTTGTTTCAGCACTTTACGTCGACTTATGTTCACCAAATCTTATAGCCAACACTTTCAGTGTATGTAGTGTGAAGATGTTTGTGAAAAGTGTTCTAAAACACATGCATGCACACACTCACTCTGATTAGTTACAAACAATCCTAACAAATTACATATAAAGTCTATATGCAGTGAGATAGTTATTTTTCTTTCTTTACAAAACCAAAAACCTATTGACCTTTCAAAATAACCCAGATCCCACGGAGATCTTGCTTAAGAAATCGGACAAGACCTTTTTCAATCTATTTTGAAAATATTTAGAAGATTGAAAACCCTCCAAGTGCGAATCCAACTAGGTCAGGTTAAGTTTTGTAAAAATAGAAACAGAAAAACATCTATTGTTGATTCTGAAGTAAGAAAAGGTTTTAACAGAAAACAATCAACAACGAACTTCTCAAGATGAGAAATAAAAATGCAACTAAGTGTGTTGTGACATGAAAAACTTCAGATCTATGATTTCTATTGAAACAGAAACAAGATCTGAGTAAGTGTCTAAGTTGGAAATAAGATTGTATGAACACAAGGTTTCAGCAACCCAGAAATCACTCAACTCGAACTCTCATAAACTCAAGAAACACTAAGGATGGTGTTTATTTGGTTATGGTGTTTTTTGAGAGGTAAGTGGTTTAGGTTGAAGAAGGTTTTGACGAAGTTAGGGTTTCTAACTTGGCTCTGGTTTCTCTCTCTCTCTCTCTCCTCTCTCTTCTCTCTCTGTCTCTCTATTCTCTGAGACTTTTCAAAATGGCAAAAGCTTTCGAAGGCTGAGATGAGAGGCCTTTAAATAGGAAGGGAAGAAGATTCCAGACCATCGTTCAAAAACAAAGCCTGAGATTGAGTCAAGCTCCTTTGACTTCAATCTAAGGGCTCACAACAGGCGGTGGTTTAAACTGGTTGTGATTGGCTTTAGGGTTTACACGAGGATTCACTCAGGCGACATGCAGGCCATCAATAAGGGATGATCCAAGGGCTGTAAACATGCGAGGCTTTGTCTCTGTAAAGAAACACAACTCTGGCCAATCAGAGATCAACAAGTTTTGGCCATAGGACGAAGGCAATCGCGCGTCCCAAACTAATTACAAAGCCAACCCTGGATTCTCTGGCGCTTTCGGTTCCTACCCAAAGTAACTTTATGCCAAAAATCACAACATTACATATTTAGATATTAACCCCAAGACTTTTTAAATCAAGTTTTAATTTAATAAAACCTTAATTAAAAGATGTATAAAATTCCCAAAAAATTAATAAAAATCAAATTGAGGGATTAAAACACACTCACCACATTAATACACATAAAGGTGCAATATGATATGCAAGAATTAAATTCTAAGTGTGTGAGTGATGGCTATAGTCTTAGGATCATTACAAGGTGAATAGGAGAAGAAGCAAACCAATCTCTGAGGCTCTTTGGTTTCTAGGATGAACACAATTTTGTCACAATTTCCAAACTAGATGAGCTCTTATACAGTCTAGACTCAAATGAGTCAAAAGTATAAGGGCTTCAATCTCCCCCTTTGGAAATATGAGACAAAATCTCCTTTGAGTTATCTATAACTCGTAGGGCGACGACAAATAAGAAAAACCTATTCCTATAAAAGTTCTATCTACCCAAATCCTAGAAAGCAAAAATTACATAGCTCAACTATATACAGTTTAACATCCTATTATTACAATAGAGAATGACTGTACAAGAAGAATACCTGCAAAGAATTACTAAGATCAAGCTTTTTAGTATATGCAGTAGACTCAAATTTCTCCCCCATTTTGTCTCAAATGGACAAAGGGAAGGAACTGGGAAAAGATAACAGGTATTTACTCAACACAAATCATACCAATAGATTTACGTAAAGAAATGAATCTATTATAATCAAGAGGTTTGGTAAATAAATCTGCAAGTTGTAGATCAGTAGGAAGATAATTGATTTCTAATTCCTTGGTTTCAACTAATTCACGAATAAAGTGATGTCTTATTTTAATGTGCTTAGTTCGCGAGTGTTAAACTGGGTTCTTAGAAATATTAATCGCACTTTGATTATCACAATAGAGATGAAGTGTGGGTTCTAGAATACCATAATCACTTAGCATTTGTTTAAGCCATAATAATTGGGCATAACAGCTACCGGCGGCTATGTATTCAGATTCAGCAGTCGAGAGAGATGTGCAGTTCTGTTTTTTACTACTCCATCCTACCAAGTTATTACCAATATAACAACATGCGCCTGAAGTGCTTTTACTATCATCGGTACAACCAGCCCAATCAGCATCAGTGTACTCAATAATAGTGCTCGGTGTGTCATTCGTGTACCAAATTCCTAAATTTAGAGTGCCTTTAACATATTTAATTATCCGTTTAACAGAGTTTAAATGGCTCTCTTTGGGGTTGTTTTGATAGCGCGCACAAACACACACAGCATACATGATATCAGGACGCGAGGCAGTCAGATAGAGTAATGTGCCAATCATACTACGATATAAAGTAGAATTTACAGATTTTCCATTTTCATCTTTTGACAATTTTTTTGTAGTACTCATAGGCGTTTTAGCACTTTTAGCACTCTCGAGGCCAAATTTCTTAATTATCTCTAATGCGTACTTAGTCTGCGAAAGAAACAATCCATCTGGTTGTTGTTTGACTTGGAGACCTAGGAAGAACTGTAACTCCCCCATAAGGGACATCTGAAATTCCTTACTCATAATTTCAGCAAAAGATTTTACTTCCGAGGTAGAAGTAGATCCAAATATGATATCATCTACATAGATTTGAGCGATAGTAATGTGTTTGCCAAAATGTTTAACAAATAGGGTTTGGTCATTTCCACCTCTTTTGAAACCCTTATCCAGCAGAAAACTGGACAGGCGTTCATACCAAGCTCTAGGAGCTTGCTTAAGACCATATAAAGCCTTTTTCAACCGAAATACATGATTAGGATAACTAGGGTCAATGAACCTTTAGGTTGTTCTACATAGGTTTCCTCGGCAATTATTCCATTAAGGAACGCATATTTTACATCCATTTGATATAATGTAAAATGCATGTGACAAGCTATAGCAAGAAGCAGACGAACTGATTCTAAACGAGTAACAGGAGCAAAAGTCTCGTTAAAATCAATTCCTTCTATTTGGGAATAACCTTGAGCAACTAGTCTAGCTTTATTTCTAATTATTATCCCATTTTCATCAGTTTTATTTTTGAAAATCCAACGAGTACCAATAACCTTTTTGTGATCAGGACGTGGAACAAGATACCATACATCATGAATGACAAATTGTAAAAGTTCATCCTGCATAGCAGAAATCCAGTGAGAGTCATTCAATGCCTCATTTACATTCTTTGGTTCCACAAGATAAACAAAGCATGTATAAAGAGCATAATTTCTAAGTTGGGATCTTGTACGTACTGGTTCACTAGGGTTACCAACTATGTTGTTTATGGGATGATCTTTAGAAACCCAGTTAGGTACTTCAGGTGACTCAATAGGTAATGAATTATCTATTTCAGAAGAGTCATTTTCTAAAATATTTGACGATTCTTCTTTTATAGTTAATTCACTAGTCTTGCTTTCTACAGTAGTGTCACTAACAATTACATTTATGGATTCCATTAAGGTTTTAGTATGAAGATTATACACCCGATAAGCTCTAGTGTTAGGTGAATATCCTAAGAATATGGCTTTATCTCCCCTACTCTCGAATTTAGATAAGTGTTCCCTATCTTTACACACATAACAGGTACTACCAAAGGTTCTTAGGTACTTAAGATTAGGCTTTTTATTGTACCAAAGTTCATAAGGGGTTTGTTTGGAATTCTTTCTAAGATAGACCCTATTAATAAGATGGCAAGCTGTTCGAATAGATTCTACCCAAAAATACTTAGGTAAGTTCTTGGCATGGAGCATGACTCGTGCCATCTCTTGAAGAGTTCGATTCTTTCTCTCAGCTATACCATTTTGTTGAGGGGTCTTAGGGGCACTGAACTCATGTTTGTAACCATTATAGTCACAGTATTCTACAATACCAGTGTCTTTGAATTCACCACCTCTATCACTTCGGATTCTATTTACTTGAGTGTCTTTCTCATTCTCAATCCGTAAAAGAATCTTTAAAAAAAATTGAAAAGTATCGAATTTCTGTTTTAAGAAAGCTACCCAAGTGAATCTGGTGAAGTCATCAACCATAACTAGAATATAACTGTGTCCACAAAGACTAACAATTTGAGAAGGACCCATTAGGTCCATATGGATGAGTTCTAAGGGATTAGAGGTAAGGATATCTTTAACCCTTTTATGAGGTGCTTTAACAATTTTTCCTTCTTGACAGGGACCACAGACAATGTTATGAATAGGTTTAATTTTTGGTATACCTCTAACTATTTGTTGAGAGGACAATTTAATCAAATTTTTGTAATTAATATGACCCATTCTGTTATGCCATATCTCATTGTCATCCATTCTGGCAACATTACAGATTTCAGAACTAGACATGACAGTATAACAATTGTCAAGAGTCATGAATCCTGTAATTAAGCATTCTCCCTTTTCATTTAAAATCTTGCAATTGTTCTTTGAAAAGGTAACAGTATAGTTTGAGTCACAAAATTGCGAAATGCTAAGTAAATTAGCCTTAAGACCTTTAACTAAGAGAACATTTTCAAGAACAGGAAGTCCTTTTTCTTTAAGAGTTCATTTGCCTATGATCTGGGATGATACTCCATCACCAAAAACAACTTTTCCACCATCAAAGATGGTTTTATTTAAAAGTTTTGTATCATCACCTGTCATATGCTTGGAACAACCAGAATCCAAATACCAACCAAAAGATGTAAGTTCAGCTTTTAAGGCGGAAATAACAATGTTACACTTCATCTGGGGTACTAGATCATCTTTTCTAACCCAAATTGCTCTGGTTTTTAGTTTGCGCTTGTTTCCTCTCATTTGATAAAATTTGCGAGCATTAGTTTTTTGTTGAAAAACATTTTGCGCATGATTTTGAGTAAATTTAAACACCTGAGCATTTGATTTAGAAAAGTTTCTGGGATTCCTTCTAGTAAATGTCCTTTTAGGTTTAGTCTTTCTATTCCTATAGTTGGAGTTTTTGTCTGGTGGCCTAGGAAGGACATAGTTGTTACGACTCCTCCTAGAGTAGTTAAAGTTTTGATACATGGAAGTATTGTAGATAGGCTTAATCAGTCTCCTAGCATAGCAATTATTGAAAGAGTGTCCGTATATATCACAATAGGAGCAATAAAGATTGCTCAGAATGTGGTTTACCTTAGGAAAGTCTCTAAACAAAGGTTTTGAGAGATTTTGAGGCTGAATTTTATTCCTAGGTAGCACAGGTTTGAAGGCAGGTTCACTTTTCCTAAATGGGGGGCAGACATATTTTCCCTTTGGTAAACTTTCATGCTTAGAGCAACTTGCATCTCCAGTGTTAGTGTTTTGATGATCAAACTCAGTTTTTAGTGAATGAAAGTCTGGACAAGTTTCAATAGGTCTTTTGCCTTTGATAGGTTCAACATGTTTTGTTTATGTCTTCAAATTGGGGCAAAACCCTATACCAGTTCGATCATCAGAATTGGTTTTAGATTCAGCAACGAATTCCTCAAAACATTTAGAATTGTTTTCAAATTTTGTAAACTTTTTGAAAACAGTTGTTGTCTTTTCTTTGGTTTGTTCCAATTCTAATAATGTCCCTTTGTATTTTTTCTCCAGAATTTCATTAGCTTCAGTCAAAGTTTTCAGTTTTTTATCAAACACTTTGATATCACTTTCATGAGACATGCATTGAGTAGTATACTCTTCAGCATTCAGTTTTACCATCAGGCTTAGATCCTCTAGCTTTTTGGTAAGATCTTTCACAATCTTTTCTAGTCTAGTGCTTTTCTTTAGAGTTTTTGTATAAAGAGTGTGTATATCTGGGAGATCATCATTATCTGAGTCACTAAGTGAGGTGTGTGCAGTTACCCCTAAGGTTTCATTTCTTAAACTCACGCACCCATTGACATCAGCAGTATCGATTCCCCTTTGACTCACACACCCCGAGGAAGAAGTATTAAAGTTCTCAGTAAGTAAAGCATCTAAACCAGTTAAAGTATGATTCAAGGCAACAGAACTAGAATTAATAGGCTCATCCTCACTATCAAGCACAGGCATATCATCATTATATATGATTTTGGCAAAGAAGGATAAACAAGGATCAAAACCATCAGATGTCTCAGGTTCCTCATTTTCAGAGTCACTTGAGTCATCCCATGTTTTGCATATGTTGGCTCTAGAGTGTTTGTTTTGGGTATTTAAATTAACTCTACAGTCTTGAGCAATGTGTCCTAGTTTACCACATCTATAGCATTCATTCTTCTTGAGGTCTCTATGAGGTCTTGTGTTGTCCTTGTTCTGTTTGTCATGAGGTTTCTCATGAGGCTTGTGATTTGAAGGAGTTGAATAATTAGACTTGCCCTGTCTATTTGCAATATTGTTTCTAAATTTAACAATTTTCTTAAATTGTTTTGTCATTAGGGCAATCTGATTATCTAGACTTTCTAAGTCACATTTCTCATCAGAATCATTACTAGGGGTGTTTAACTCAGGCTTAGTCATCTTAGAAGTAAAGCTAAGATTGGAATTGGTATGTTTCCTATGAGTGTGGGTCAATTGTTTCTTAAACTCCAATTCCATTTCCACAGTTCTTAATTTACTACTGAGTAATTCAGGAGTGAGATTTATATCACACATTTCCTCAATAGCATATCTTTTATTGTCAAATTTCTGTGGTAATGATCTCAGAATTTTAGACACAATTTCTTGTCTATCATAAGTTATACCATTAGCATGCAGTTTAGTGACAATATCAGTCAGATTCATATAGAAATCATCAAAGGACTAAGATTCAGACATGATTAAAGAATTATACTGTTAAATTAACATCTGAGTTTTAGCAGCCTTAACCCTAGAGTCTCCTTCATGGGCAGTAATCAAGGTATCCCATGCTTCCTTAGAAGTGGTACAAGATGAGATTCTCTTGAACTCATGTTCATTTATAGACATAAATATAGCATTCTTTCCTTTATTATTATTGCGAGAAACTTGTTTCTCTTCTTGAGTAAGCTCACTTAATATTTTCTTAACTCTCTCATTGCTTCCTTCAGTGGCTGGTTTAGTTGGATAAAAGTATCCATTTTCAATAATGTCCCAGACATCATCTCCCAGAGTTCCTTGAATGAAAGCAATCATCCTTACTTTCCAGTAAGAAAAATTGATTCCATCAAAGACTGGAGGTCTGGTCAAGTTACCATATCTTTCATTTTTCTCGTCCATGATTGATTTTGAGAAAACAGTTTCAGAAACTCAGGATCTTTTTGAAAAAGTTCACCAAAAGCTCTGATACCAATTGAAAATAGCGTTGCTAAAGCCGTTTATTAAAAATAAACTATTTAAGCAACTCCGAAAGTTTGTTGAGGAAACTCTTTACTTAAATCAAAAAGATTTTGAACACAAGATGTGTTAACAAAAATTATGTACGAGATATGAACAAGATTTGATAACAAGTTTTAGTAAACAGTTTAAAATGTTTTAAACTCAGCACACATCAGAATGGGATGAGAAGATGTAGAAATATTAATACTCAGGATTTTTAACGTGGTAAAACCTCAACCTTGAGGAAACATCCACGACTCCCTCTACGGAGTAAAACAAGAAAATATCACTAAAACAAATATGTGAGTTACAATCTATTTAACTAACATGCACACAATAACAAGTCTATACAAGTTCAGGATTATACCCTCTGGCGTCCTTAAACTTTTCTACAGATCTTGATTGTTGATGTAGTCTTCTCAGTTTGTCAACTCTTCTTTTGTTTTAGCACTTTACGTCGACTTATGTTCACCAAATCTTATAGCCAACACTTTCAGTGTATGTAGTGTGAAGATGTTTGTGAAAAGTGTTCTAAAACACATGCATGCACACACTCACTCTAATTAGTTACAAACAATCCTAACAAATTACATATAAAGTCTATATGCAGTGAGATAGTTATTTTTCTTTCTTTACAAAACCAAAAACCTATTGACCTTTCAAAATAACCCAGATCCCACGGAGATCTTGCTTAAGAAATCGGACAAGACCTTTTTCAATCTATTTTGAAAATATTTAGAAGATTGAAAACCCTCCAAGTGCGAATCCAACTAGGTCAGGTTAAGTTTTGTAAAAACAGAAACAGAAAAACATCTATTGTTGATTCTGAAGTAAGAAAAGGTTTTAACAGAAAACAATCAACAACGAACTTCTCAAGATGAGAAATAAAAATGCAACTAAGTGTGTTGTGACATGAAAAACTTCAGATCTATGATTTCTATTGAAACAGAAACAAGATCTGAGTAAGTGTCTAAGTTGGAAATAAGAATGTATGAACACAAGGTTTCAGCAACCCAGAAATCACTCAACTCGAACTCTCATAAACTCAAGAAACACTAAGGATGGTGTTTATTTGGTTATGGTGTTTTTTGAGAGGTAAGTGGTTTAGGTTGAAGAAGGTTTTGACAAAGTTAGGGTTTCTAACTTGGCTCTGGTTTCTCTCTCTCTCTCCTCTCTCTTCTCTCTCTCTCTCTCTATTCTCTGAGACTTTTCAAAATGGCAAAAGCTTTCGAAGGCTGAGATGAGAGGCCTTTAAATAGGAAGGGAAGAAGATTCCAGACCATCGTTCAAAAACAAAGGCTGAGATTGAGTCAAGCTCCTTTGACTTCAATCTAAGGGCTCACAACAGGCGGTGGTTTAAACTGGTTGTGATTGGCTTTAGGGTTTACACGGGGATTCACTCAGGCGACATGCAGGCCATCGATAAGGGATGATCCAAGGGCTGTAAACATGCGAGGGTTTGTCTCTGTAAAGAAACACAACTCTGGCCAATCAGAGATCAGCAAGTGTTGGCCATAGGACGAAGGCAATCGCGCGTCCCAAACTAATTACAAAGCCAACCCTGGATTCTCTGGCGCTTTCGGTTCCTACCCAAAGTAACTTTATGCCAAAAATCACAACATTACATATTTAGATATTAACCCCAAGACTTTTTAAATCAAGTTTTAATTTAATAAAACCTTAATTAAAAGATGTTTAAAATTCCCAAAAAAATTAATAAAAATCAAATTGAGGGATTAAAACACACTCACCACATTAATACACATAAAGGTGCAATATGATATGCAAGAATTAAATTCTAAGTGTGTGAGTGATGGCTATAGTCTTAGGATCATTACAAGGTGAATAGGAGAAGAAGCAAACCAATCTCTGAGGCTCTTTGGTTTCTAGGATGAACACAATTTTGTCACAATTTCCAAACTAGATGAGCTCTTATACAGTCTAGACTCAAATGAGTCAAAAGTATAAGGGCTTCACTTTGACTATGACAAGTCCGTGACAAAGAAACTTATCATGGACTTGTGACGGTCATTGATCGTGATAATTTTTTAAAGCGTGTCACTATTTTGTCACAGTCTTTAACCGTGACAAGCCATGTTAAGGTCAAAGATCGTGAAAGGATCATGAAAGTTTGACGAACTTCTCACAGTGAATGACCGTGACAAGTCCATGATAACAAAAGTTATCACCCCCTGACTTATCACGGACAATGACCGTGACAATCTAACAATTTTGGTGTAGTGTTATGATGGATAAACGGTGGTGCCCATGTATGTTGTATGGGATGCCTATGTACCTCTATGGGTTTTAAAATCTATGATCTTTATTTTAAAAAGAGTGTTTTGAGAGGATCAGGCCCCCGTCATTCTGGGTAGGGAAAATGAAGATATTCTTTTTAGAATACAAGATGGATGAGAAGACTCATAGTGTGCTGAGAGTTTAGATTAAGGGAAGAATTTATTGAGATGGTCCAAATTGAGTGCACAAGCCATTTTTTCTCTGTCGAGATCTGTGAGCATATTGGCTCCGCCTGATAGGATTTTCTATCCAATTAGGGTTGAACTTCCCTCTGGGGTCCTAGATGGGTTCTATAATTTCTTTGAGGGTAAGGTCCCCTTCTTGGACACCATGGTATTTGACTTTGCTATTTAATGATCACACTATCCGATGATGGTACCCTTGTTTGTGGTATAGAAATTTGAGTCTTTTTTCATCTAAGAGTGAGAGTTCATTTTAGGGTCTATGATGCCAGTCTTCTTTACTGGCATTGATTTTGAGAATCACATGTAGAGAAGGCACTTCTAATTCGACAGGGAGAACCGCCTAAATGATGTCTATCAGAGAATAAGGGGTAGCCCTAGTAGGTGGTTTAATAGAGGTGTGGTAGCCCTATAGGGCGTACGGGATTCGAGCAACCTAGTCTTTGTAGTTTTTTGTCTTCTTGCTAATGATGGTTTTGAGTCTCTTGTTAGCGGCTTCGACAGTGTCGTTGGGTGGGGTCGGTATCGAGAAGACTTGTGTTTCTTAATTCCATACTTGTCAACCATTTGTGCAACCTCAGCATCGAAGTTGAGTCCATTATCTTATACCAATTCATGGGGAACCCCATACCGAAAAATGATATTCGTTCGGATAAACTTGGACACTTTTTTTGCATTCAACACTATATATGACTCATCCTCGACCCATTTTATGAAGTAATCAATAACCATCAAGATGAACTCGTGTCCATTTGAAGAATTAGGAATGACATTCCTTATAATGTCTATACTGAGAGCGAATGTGATCAAATGGAAAAATTTGTACAATTAATTGCCAAACACAAAAATCCAGTTTTTAACTAATTTTATCTTCAATTAATTATGATGAACATACGATATGGATTCAATTTCCAATAATTAATCCAATCATGAAATAAACACGCATGATGAGGACAAATCCCTAAAAGTGGCAAAATCTTTTATATTAGCACTATTAATAGTTTTAAATATAATTGACTTACAACCACTTAGATACACTAAGTTTCATGTGCAGAGTCTTCAAAATATCACCAGATACGACTCAACTCCAGAGTCGTCCATAGGTAACGATTTACCCTCGGTATCCACTGATTTGGCTGATCTTATTTTTTAGCAATGAAACCCCATTTCACAGATGAACTAGTAGAGAAAAGTTTCTACAAAGTAATTCAATAATAAATTTGTCTTGTGATATGGTAAAGTGATCTTGAATAACTCCAAGGGTGGAATATAATTAGAGGTATTTGATCACAAAAGTAGAACTTAAAATTTGTAAAAAGAGATCCTCAATAATATAATCTAGTTCATCCTTTTTATAACAATGTTGGATAAAAAGGATAAACACATAAGATTAGGATTAATTATCTTTTAAAAAATAAAATCTCGCCCGGTAGTTCGAACGAAATAGGATGTCATTCCACCGACATAACATAACTCGTTAGAACGACTTGTCTTCGAACGACATTCTAAAAAACATAGGAAAATGCCTCATTTGAAGCTCATTCAAATGACAAGTATACTTTCATTCAAACGACAAAGAAAGTCGTTTGAACGAGGCGTCATTTTTGGGCGAATTTTCATAAACAGAAAAAACCTCTTAAAAGTTTTAAACCCCGGATACGATTAAAACACATTTTACCAATCACGATCACAACTTCTTTCATACATTTTAAGAAAAAGAATTTTTACAGTCTTCAAATGTCATCAACTATTGTGTTCTAGTCATAAGAATTTATGTAGGTACCCAGTTTATGTAACGGGACACACCAAACAAACTAAAATAATAAACGGAGCAATTAAAAAAGTTTCTTTAACATATAACCCAGGTGGAGAATGTATAGGGAGATCCCATGTTGTAGAACTCTCGGGGAGGCAAGTTTTGTAAGTATGCAAACTGTCGGCATTTTAGGCATATTCGAACATAGGCAGTGCAGTTTTGAACCATAGTAGTCCAATAGTACCTTTGAGGGATGATTTTATTCGCAAGGATATGACCTTTCATATGGAGCCCACATTCTCTGTGTTGTATTTTATACATCATTCCTTTAATATCATTCCCTTTTATGCAATGCAAATGAGTTCCATTGAAATTTCTCTTGAAAATTATATTCTCACAGATGATGTACTAGGAAGACATTTAAGAAGGCGTTAAATGATCATATTACCACAACCCAGACATGTCAGGATCTTCTTCGATGATAAGCTCGATGTGGTAATATTGGGTGGGCGCAACTTTTTTCTAAACCAGGAAAGGGGGCATTATTATTCCCTCAAGCATGTTGACCATGGAAGGTAGGGTTGCAACTTCATTGGCTAAAATATTCTTTGACCAAGGAAGGTAAAATAAGATGACAACTTTGAACAGGGAGACAGGCTCTTTTAGGTGGGCGTGAATGGGTAGGGTCATCTCATCTCTGATTTTCCATTTTTTGAGAATTTGTCTGACAATGAGGGGAGATTCCCCATACACGTCTAAGTGCTTGATTACTTTCTAGATGGAGATCTTGAGGCCTACGGTGCAAGCCTCATATTCATTCATGTTATTGGTGCAAATTATTGGTAGTTCCATTGAAGAATATTTTCCATATGAGATCCTCTGGAGAGGTGTAGAAAATGTCTTTATTTAGGAATTTAGAGACCCAAACACCATTCACGTCCATAAAATAATCAATAAGGCTACAACGGCCCTCCCTTTCATGGATTTATGTTTTACGTACACATTGTTGAAATTGACTAGAAACACTAACTAATAGTCCATTCTGGTTGAAAGAGCGGGCTTCTTTAACAAGTATTTGTGGGATCCATTCCGGATACTAGTCTAATGGGAAAAGAAAGCATGTAATATTGTAGTTTCTGCGTGACCCAAACCAGGGCAACACACGCTTTCTCCAAAGTAGTGCAGTTAACTTCGTACTTGGCTAGCTTTCAACAAGCGTAATGGATGGCTCTTTCCTTGTGGGATTCTTCAATATATTGAGATAGCAAATCCCTTGCTATGGTATCATTAATGGTCAAGTACAGAAGTAGGGGATACCTAGTTGTGGAGGCATGAGTAGCAGAGGTCGGGTAAGTATCGCTTGATTTGGATAAAGGATTCTTTGCACGCCTCATTCCAAACTTTGGTTGAGTCCTTCTGGAGAAATATGAAAATGGGTTTGCAGATATAGTTCAGTTGTCTAATGAACCAACTGATGTATTAATGTTTATCCAGGAATCCTCTCACTTCCTTCTCCGCCTAGGGTGGTGGCATCTAGAGTATGGTTTTCATCTTGGCATGGTCTTCTTCAATTCCTTTCTCACAGACTATGAACCTAAGGAGTTTCCCTTTAGTGACACCGGAAATACACTTTATGGGTTCAGTCGCATCTAGTATTCTCCCAGTCATTCGAAGAATTTTTGAAGGGCATGGATATAGCCTTGAGTCTTGGACATAGTGATCATGTCATTAACATAGAACTCAACCTATATGTGAATAAGGCCATGGGAGAGGATTGTGGTAACCCTTTGGTGCATAGCCTAGACTCTTTTAGCTCGAATGGCATGACTGTGTCGCAGAATGTTCTCAAAGGTGATGAAGGTTATTTTCTCTTGGTGGTCAGGGTTCATTTTGATCTGGTTATAATCGAAAAAGTTTTCAACAAAGAACTTGAGTGCGTGGTTAGTCGTATTGTCCACGATCATGTTGATGTTTGGCAGAGGGTAATCATCTTTTGGAGATGATTTGTTCAGATCTCGATAGTCGTTGTAGATGAATACTTTTCCTACCAACTTTGGCACGGGGATAAGGTTTTAAAGACATGTAGGGTATTCGACTAAACAAATGAATACCACATTCAGCTGTTTGACCACCTTTTCTCTGACTTTAAGGGACCATTTTGTTCAAAGTTTTAGGATTTTTTCTTGACTTATATGTATACCAGGAATGTCGGTATCTCGTGCTAAGATATCTCGTAGTCAATACCAATCATGTAGTCATTGGACCATTTATAGACGTTTATGAACTCTTTCAGCAACTCTTCAAATTATTCCCGCTCATGCTCGTTAAGGGAGAACCATAGCCATATCTCACGCTGGTGGTTACTAGCATCGAGATCAATGACAACAGTCTCATCATTATTAGTTTGAACGTTGTTATTTTGTTTATTATTTTCCTTATTAATATCAGTTCATTTACAAAATTATCGTCATGAAGAGTTTGAATAGAACTAATAAAATTAATATAGGGCACAACAAGATACTCAAAATCTTCATATATTTAATTTTTAGGGAATACAACACTGAGAACCTCATTAAAAGAGGCCTCAGTTACATTGACATCAGGAAAAGGAGAAACGGAAACAAGTGTATGTAACAACCCGCCTGATTAAATATCAGATGATCAGTCCTTCATTTAATTAAATCAGAATATCTAGATGGTTCATTCTTAGCATCACTGTCGAAAATAATTTCTTTATAAATCACCTAATAGTTAATTAAGCTAAGTGTCAAAAATGTTTTTCCATTTTTAATTTAATTAAAACCATTCCACGACACGAAATAATAATATTAAATAACACATCACAACTAAATTTACTAGAACAAGAATAAATGCAACCGGAATAACTCTATAGTTGAATTGTAACATCTATACTAAATAAAACTGATATCCACAATGATTAGATAATTCATTACAACCTGTAGAATCATGGTCGACATGCCCTAAATGAAGTAGATGCTACAGATAAGTGAATCAACAGAAAGGAAACGTCTAAACAAAATCAGCATCTCTGCTAGTAGATGTAATCCATCGCAGCATCCATAATCTATACTAGGAATACCTGATACTGGATACCTGTTGTACAAGATATAGTAGAGAAGAGAATATGCAAGGAAACTGGTCAGAGCTCGATTGTAAAAGATTTTAAAAATAGCAAGTGCTTAACAATTACAATAAGCCTTTATTATGTACATGTTAGTTTCCCGGGCTCTCTCTTGACAATGCTCACCTCTCATCTAGAGTGCACACCTATCATATCTTATTATCTTTCTAGTTAAGGTTCCCTCGTAACCAGTTTCCACAACATAATTCTAACCCATATCATAAACCTGTATGTCCCATACCATACGTAATATAATTATTCATTTTCATTTCTCTTTAATATGAATTAGTCTTGTCACAACTTTTTAATTAAGTGTTCACCTATTTAATTAAATTCATATTTCATTGTATAATTCTATCTACAACATTACATAGTAGATTAAATCATAGTTTATACTTGTAATCTATAATTTCACATAGAAGATTACATCTCTATATCTACAATATCACACATTAGATTACATTATAGTTTATATATATAATATCACACTAATTTTATATATATATATATATATATATATACATACTAATACGGCACCTCCCCAGTCACAGCTGCGGTGCATGCATACTCTGCTATCATGTCCTGATACATAATGTCACTGTATAAAGGACTATTGATTAGGTGTCTCTCACAAATCAAATCATAACACAAATATATTGGAGGAGAGCATACTCCCCAGCCAAATGGATCACGCACATACCTACGTTTCCATTTGACCGTCGAACTATCATATCTCAGATAACACGTTTTCAAGGTCTTATGCTGAAGGTACGAATCTAAATTCCCTCCCAATTGGGTGCACAAGGATAAGACCGTCCACAACGCGAAAGCTCCACCCCGATAGCAAGCAGCGTAGGTATGTCATACATACAAATAATAATATAGATATTCATCACACCTATATAAATATAACATCAATAAGGTATTCACACCACCATATGATAATAACAGGCAATCATCTCACCAATATATATAATAACAATAGGTATTCATCGTACCTATATATAACCATAGGGCATACGCACAACCCATATAATAAATCCCATACATAGTATAATTATATCCCGAATATCCTACCTATTTTTCGATTATGACTTTAATCCACAAAGTATATATTTTCGAACTTATCTAACCGCACGATGGTGATTATTTACTCCTTAAATAAATTCAGTAGGTTAACTTCCCGTCCTACAAATCCATGTCATCACGACTCCCGAATTTCTACGAATTAAATTCACTTTAATTAGGTTTAATTCTAGATAATCCTTAATTCACTCTTAACCCTTTATTCCACCTCTTCAGGTTAACCCAATTATACCTAAGGTTATACCGATAATTTATGACTCTCTTACTACTGGTCCCAAACTTAAGTTATCATTTATTTAATTTAAATCCCAAATAATTTAATTCTCAAAATAAGTTGTTTAACTACTCACTCATTAATTTCCACTCATTCAAAATCCCAAAATAATGTTTTCCGAGTCTTAAGTATATCCTAATGCCCTTCCCTAAGTCCCATTAAGTTCATTTAATCATAATCAAAGATTCCTCAAAGTTTGGGACTTAATCAACAATTAGAAAGAAATATATTTCACATTTCCAGGGGTAGTCGATCGATCGATGATTGTGGTTGATCAATCGATCAGTAGATCGATCGACAGTCTTGAGTCGATCTATCGATCGACTAGATAGTGCCTAGTTTTTTGCATTGTTTTTCCTACGGGTTTCATACTTTTTAGTCATAAAAACCTTTACTAAATAATCTCAAAATCCCCAAAATTAATCCCATATGATATACCAAGATATATAATTTATCTCTAATAATCAAACAACCAAAATCATCAAGAAGTTTGGATTCAAACATATTATTTCTCATAATTTCCAGAAAACTCATAATTTATTATTTCTCCAAGAACATTATATAATCTAAGATTTTCTTCACCAATAATTCCCAAATTTTGTGGTTGAAATTCTATACTAAAAAAAAAAATTAATCCTCCATCATTCTCCTTTCAAAGATTCAATTAACATCACCATAGTTCATCTTTGATTATGCATATTTTGAGAATTTTGTAAACAACCTAACATGGACAATATACATGCAAAATTTGCAATATTTAATCACTTGCCTTTAGATTGTAGGTCTGATCCATTGGGGATGATACTCTACTGGTCGTCCACTCTTTTTTCGGCCAACTCCCGACAGTGGTGGTGGTGGCTCTTGGTGGTGCAAGGTGGTTGTCCTTTTGTTTCCTAGAAAAGTCTCTTCTTCTCCCATAGAAAGTCTCCCAATCTCCCCTAAACCTTTCCCTCTTATTTTTAGTGAATGAACCTAAGCTCTCAAATCCCTTTACTTATAAAATAAACTCATATTTCCTTAGTTACTCTTCACCTCCCTTGTAAAATGACCGAAATACCCCTCCGGGGTGTCCTTTCGATTCCAAAGTGCCTCGATATCCAATTCAAACTCCCAAGTAGACTTTTTAGACTATTTGAACCTTTTTGGACACTTTGGAGCAGTCAAAATGACCATTAGGATGACATAAAAAAATTCACTTTTATTTCATTTAAATCTAGTCTCAACACGACATACTCACGTGTCCCGACTTAATTCCCATAATTATTGTATACGTAATTCGCGACAATTTATAAAATCATAGCCAATTGTAAATTCATAATCATATAAATTACTTTAATCACTGAGTAATATACAACATAAATCACATATTACTTTATTCTCGAGAAATATTTAAATCCGAATTAATTTCCAATTATACCACAATTAATTATAATTAATCCCATTTTAAAAGTCATTAAAAATACGGGGTATTACATACTTCCCCCTTACAATGGAATTTCATCCCGAAATTCGAAAAATAAAAGTATAGCAGGAAAGAACAATTCTGGATAAGTATGGCGCATCATATACTTGAGATCCCAAATAGACTACTCTATACCGATCATACAATATGCTATCGAATACCCCCAATAATGAACACCTCACTTATGATCATTTTAACCCTAGGTTACTCTGTCACGTATCCTTATAGCTTAAGTTTCACTACTTATACTTTATTCTAGATATTCACTATCTAACCTTCTACTATATGCACTTAAATGGATTTAACCGTTCTTTAGATAAATACCATCTCGTCTTGCTATTATCATACACAAGTAGGTTAATTGTGCAGTATATATTTTACACACAATATATACTACAAGTTTCAAATCATCTTTACTATTCGCACTAGATCCTGGTTCCTCACTTTTATCCCACAAGTAGGATAAACAATAAGACTTACCGTACCATACTTCAACTGGCACCATGCCCAACAGTAAACTCATAAGAGTTATAGTACACTAACTTCACTAGTGGAACATATGTTTCTCATCCTCCCTTAATATTCAAGGTTACAAACATAATTTATCTTCCAACATCAGATTTGTCCTCTTAGTCTGCCCATTATTCTACGGATGATAGATCATATTCAATTACAACTCGGTACCCATGCCTCATGAAAATTATTCAAAAATTGGGAGACAAAATCTTGTCCTAATTGGACACAATATTAAACGGTACCCTATGTAACCTCACTATCTCAGTTATATTAAGATCAAAGCATATTGTCTCGTAGTATGATCAACCCTAACTGGCATAACATGATCTACTTTAGTGAACTGATCCACTATCACCCATATAGGATCATAACCATATTCCTGATAAAATCCTTACGAATATCTCCGAATACTACTTAGAAATCCCTAACGGTTGGAGAAACCTCTGCTGGTTCGGAATGGTCCACCCTAATTCAAACAGACAGGTGGCCCTCTATAAGAGGAATCTAGCCAAACATCTCTTCATTTAAATCCAATTACCATAGTCATTTATAGCCTGATACATTTGTTATTCTACCGACTATATCTCTAATCATTATAAATGACCAGATATTCAAGTCTCGATATCTAAATCTCTGTATTTATTTTCCTTATCTCATATCTCCAAAATGGGGAACCATATCAAATTCAATTACCTTGGGCGCCCATGCACCCTATATTTCTTGCATTATTGCACAAATAACATAAATTCTTCTTAAATCAATCATCGCTCACTTGGCATACTGATATGGTGGGGGTGCACTCAATCACCCCACTAGTCATAACTTAATCACTCTATCAGTGGAATCATTGCTTTATTCATAATGTTACTAGGACTAGGCGACTCTTAAGTCATAATAGAATTATCAACTCTAAATTTATGCTTGTATATATATAAAATGACTAAGGTACGAACTTATGCACTATTGACCAAACTTCTCTCCCACTCCCGACGTTCGCTAGTTTCATGCATGGGATGTCTCGCAAAGCGAAATCCAAACAAGGAAACCCCCCGATAAACTACTACTTAACATAATCGGTCGTCGAGATCTATAATGTCCCTCAGTCCATAATTTGTACCTTCCCATAATTTTTGTATGTTTACATAAAAGTATTCTAGTCCGTGCTTATATATCCCTCAAAATAACAAAAACATGTTTCTCTCACTAACCCAATTTCTCAGTGTTATATATAATGAGCCATTTCTCGCTCTTCGACAAAAATATAATATATCCTGAGTCACATCAGTAAAATAAATTTCTGCTCACACATATTACTAGACAACATTTTCATTAAGGTCTATGATATCATCAAACATAGGCCCAACCCTATTTCAGTTGGCACTGCACAAAATTAATTTTACTCTCGCCGGAGTATCCAGCACGATAATCTTATCACTCAATCTACCACCATTTAAACATTTGGTAATTTATCACTACATATTACCATAATAAGTTCTATTATGCTAATTCAGAGCAATAGAAAATTATAATAACAAAATATACTCTTGGGACCCACCCGGTTCACTCACTAGCGACACCAAAAAGTCCTGCTATTAACAAGAAATACTTTTGTAACCAGACTATTAAAATTATCATTTACACTAACATCGACTCGCACGCGAATTTAGGTATTTCAATTTATATATGTCTGTTGTGACACACCATGTCACTAGAATTAATCCTTTATTCACAAGGGTGAAATAAAACTTCATCAATCTCTCCTGATCACGTAGGGTCCTTACATGCACTTCTCACGGTCAAAACAACTCACGATCACTTGCACCCATTATACATCTAGGATTTCATCCTATAGTTGTACCCAGCCATTGTGGACAAATTATTCACTCCTGTGGTTTACAAGACCATTATTGAAACATTGGCCCAGCATATCTAGGCCTCAATTATGGTCTCACCGACCTCCCTCTTTCTTCTTGGACCCCACCAACCTTGAAATACAGTATGCTACAATTATCGAGGACTCCACTGGGCCTACTTAAACCTACCACTCTTGGGTTGTAAATTTCCTGGGCCTAATTTTCTTGACCCAATTACTCCCCTAGAAGTCTCAATCCTCCAGTTGTTATGTCTAATTGGTATGGTTTTACTATTCTCAAAATTTATCGGTCTCACTACTCAATGTGGACACATTTAACACTTAGTCTCTCTCTCTCTAATTATAGGGTAGTTTCCCTTACTATTTTCTCGTTACTGACCATTTGAACATCATTTTGTTAGACCTATCAATCTTAACTCCCAATTGTAATTACCATTATTCTTTTGGCTCTATGGGTCTCATGGAATACATTGTCGACTACACTAGTCTTGGCTGATTTCATCGCCACTAAGTAGGGGTTTAATCATGTCACTTTAAATGGGTCCCCTACTGGGTACACCTTTCGGTGATGTTTCATTAACAATATTGAATTCAATCTTACCTTTCGGCTTGGTTTCCTAACCCTTCTAGCTCCCATTCATTTGAAAGCATCATCTAATTTCTTGGTGATGTTAATCTTAGTCGTCTTCATCAAATTTCCATTCACACTAGAGTATTTCACTCACGAGTCCTTTCACACAATGAACTCTATTTATCTTCTATGTACCCCATTCTTACTATGGTAAGGAGTTCGTTAAATAAGTTACTTCTCTCTTTTTTTCCCATAAGAGATAAGCTTTGAAATTCCATTCATATCATGATTAAAACATCAAATGAACGATTTCACTATCGAACCATACCTAAAATCCTTATTCCATCTTCACACATGTTCTTTATATGTGATATCTGACTCTCATCACTTATGTTTGTTCTTCCTAAAAAATTTTACTAGGAATTTTCAAATCCTGGGTGTTACTACACATCACCCCTCACAATTGTCTTTGAATTTCTTCCTTCACAAAAGTCCTTTCGACTCCCTCACCTTTGACATATAGTGTTGGGTGAGTTAAAAATGGTACAACCATCAACTATGATGATGGTTGGGAAACTACAGCTCCCATGCGACTTCCTTAATGTTCTGAGCCCAAACAACAATTATGATGCTTTCTATCTCCAACACCATTTTCCAAAATACTCTATAACTTTGGCTGAGTCCTCCTCCTGATGTCCTTCTAACGGCTCTTGCTAGTCGTCCCAATGTGTTTAGCGCACGATGCCTGACCGAACATGTATAAGCATTACATCTCACATACTTCATGGGAATAGAACGTAAGACAAAATATGAAAAAGAATTCAACATCCTAATAATAGGGATCTACATCAAAGAACGTTACGCTGAAACGTAGTAAGTCGTACAGACTCTAAAGACACTAGAACCTGATGCTCTGATACCACCTGTAACAAGCCACCTAATTAAATATCGGGTGATTATTCCTTAATTTAATTAAATTAGAATATCCATATGGTTCATTCTTAGCATCACTGTCGAAAACAATTTCTTTATTAATCAACTAATAGTTAATTAAGGTTAGTGTAAAAAACTTTTTTCCATTTCTAATTTAATTAAAACCATTCCACGACACGGAATAATAATATGCAACAACACATCACAACTAAATTAACTAAAATAAGAATAAAAGTGACTGGAATAACTCTCCAGTTGAATTATAACATTTATATTAAATGAAACTGATATCCACAATGCTTACATAATTAATTACAACCTCTAGAATCCTGGGCGACATGCCCTAAATAAAGTACACGCTACGGATGAGTGAATCAACAGAAAGGAAACGTTTAAACAAAATCCGCATCTCCACTAGTAGATGTAATCCATTGGAACATCCATAATCTATACTCGGCATCCCTGCTGCTGGATACCTATTATACAAGATATAGTAGAGAAGAGAACATGCAAGGAAATGAGTCAGGGACCGATTGTAAAAGATTTTAAAAATAGCAAGTGCTTAACAATTACAATTAAGCCTTTATTATGTACATGTTATTTTCTCGGTCTCTCTCTGGACAATGCTTACCTCTCATCTAGAGTGCACACCTATCATATCTTATTATCTTCCTAGTTAAGGTTCCCTCCTAACCAGTTTCCACAACATAATTCTAACCCATATCATAAACCCATATGTCCCATACTATGCGAAATATAATTATTCATATTCATTTCTCTTTAATATGAATTAGTCTTGTCATAACGTTTGAATTAAGTGTTCACCTACTTAATTAAATTCATATTTCATTGTATACTTCTATCTACAACATTACACAGTATATTAAATCACAATTTATATTTTTAATCTATAATTTCACATAGAAGATTACATCCCTATATCTACAATATCACACAATAGATTACATCATAGTTTATATATATAATATCACACTAATTATATATATATATATATATATATATATATATATATATATATATATATATATATATATATATATATATATATATATACTAATATGGCACCTCCCCAGTCACAGCTGCGGTGCATGCATACTCTGCTATCATGTCTTGATACATAATGTCACTGTATAAAGGACTATTGATTAGGCATCTCTCACGAATCATATCATAACACAAATATATTGGAGGAGAGCATACTCCCCAGCCAAATGGGTCATGCACATACCTACGTTCCCATTTGACCGTCGAACTATCACATCTCAGATAACATGTTTCCAAGGTCCCATGCTCAAGGTACGAATCTAAAAGTGCCCCCAATTGGGTGAACAAGGATAAGACCGTCCACAAGCGAAACCTCCACCCCGATAGCAAGCAGCGTAGGTATGTCATACATACAAATAATCATATAGATATTCGTCACAGCTATATAAATATAACATTTATAAGGTATTCACTTAACCATATGATAATAATAGACAATCGTCTCACCTATGTATATAAAGTGACACTAGGTATTCACCATACCTATATATAACCGTAGGGCATACGCACAACCCATATAATATATCCCATATGTACTATAATTATATCCCGAATATCCTACGTATTTTTCGATTATGACTTTAATCCTCAAATTACACATTTTCAAACCTATCTAACCGCACGATGGTGATTAATTCCTCCTTAAATTAATTCAGTAGGTAAACATAACATCCTACAAATCCATGTCATCACCACTCCCAAATTTCTACGAATTAAATTCACTTTAATTAGGTTTAATTCTCGATAACCCTTAATTCACTCTTAACCTTTTATTCCAGCTCTTAAAGTTAATCCCAATTATACATAAGGTTATATCGATAATTTATGACTCTCTTACTACTGGTCCCAACCTTAAGTTATCCTTTATCCGATTTAAACCCCAAATAATATAATTCTCCAAAATAACATATTTAATTACTCACTCATTAATTTCCCCTCATTCACAATCCCAAAATAATTTTTTCTGGTCTTAAGTATATCCTAGTGCCCTTCCCTAAGTCCCACTATGTTCATTTAATCATCATTAAATATTCCCCAAAGTTTGGGATTTAATCAACAATTAAAAATAAAAATATTTAACATTTCCAGGGGGGGTCGATCGATCGATGATTCTGGTCGATCGATCGACAGTCTTGAGTCGATCGATCGATGGACCAGACAATGCCCAGTTTTCTGCATTATTTTTCCTATGGGTTTCATACTTTTTAATCATCAAAACCTTTACTAAATAATCCCAAACTCCCCACAATTAATCCCATATGATATACAAGGATATATAATGGATCTCTAATAATCAAACAACCTAAAATCATCAAGAAGTTTGGATTCAAACATATTATTTCTCATAATTTCCAAAAGGCTCATATTTTATTATTTCTCCAAGAACATTATATAAACTAAGATTTTCTTCACCAATAATTCCCAAATTTCGTGGGTTAAATTCTATACCCAAAAGAAAATTAATCCTACATCATTCTCCTTTCAAAGAGTCAATTTACATCACCATAATTTATCTTTGATTATGCATATTTTCATAATTTTCTAAACAACATAACATGGACAATATACATGCTAAATTTTCAATAATTAATCATTTTCCTTTAGATTTTAGGTCTGATCCATTGTGTTTGATACTCTACTGGTGGTCCTCTCTTTTTCCGGCCAACTTTCGACAGTGGTGGTGGTTGCTCTTGGTGGTGCAAGGTGGTTGTCCTTTGGTTTCCTAGAAAAGTCTCTTCTTCTCCCATAGAAAGTCTCTCAATCTCCCCTAAACCTTTTTCTCTTATTTTTAGTGAATGAACCTAAGCTCTCAAATCCCTTTACTTATAAAATAAAATCAGATTTCCGAAATTACTATTCACCTCCCTTGTAAAATGATCGAAATACCCCTTTGGGGTGTCCTTTCGGTTCCAAAGTGCCCCGAGACCCAAATCAAACACTCAAATAGGCTTTTTCGACTATTTAAACCCTTCTGGACACTTTAGCGTAGTCAAAATGACTATTCAGATGACATAAAAATAATTCACTTTTATTTCATTTAAATCTAGTCCCAACATGACATACTTACACGTCCCGACTTAATTCCCCGAATTTTCGTACACATAATTAGCGATAATTTATAAAGTCATAATCAATTGTTAATTCGCAATCATATAAATTACTTTAATCACTGAGTAATATTCAACATAAATCACATATTACTTTATTCTCGAGAAATATTTAAAATCGAATTAATTTATACCATAATTAATTCTAATTAATCCCATTTTAAAAGTCATTGAAAATACGGGGTATTAGATTGTAGAGGTTTCTTGAACGATATAAACAATAGGGTTTGGTTGGGCTTGAGGAGGCGGGACCGAAATGACATGCTAGTTTAGGAGAGTTACATCACTAGTTATGATCTGTGTGGATGGGTCCGATGTCGTAGCATCTAGGCGGATCATGCAGATACTAAATCCTACTATCTTCAAGTCAAAGGATTCCTCAGAGTCAATTCCTTCATAGTTATCAGTGATTGCCATGTTTTTTTCATGCTTCCAATCTTCACACTAAGAGGGGAAATCTTCACCTTAAAATCCGGCATTGGAGCTTTCAAAGTCATCACCGCAACCGGTGGCAACGATATGAACTTACGAAGAATGGTAATTGAAGTCGACCACCTCTACGGCTTCATAATATAAATATTCTCTCTTAGCATGGAAATGCATAAGTGAAGGGACTAGTCATCCCTGAAGTTTCAAAGCCGTGAGTAACTCAGAGATACTGCATATTTCTCTTGTCTAGCGAAACATAGTGGCCATAATTTGCACAACTTCATCCAAACTAATTTCCTCAATGAGTACCACCCACTCATCTAATTCTCAATCCCACTTTCGGGCTTCCATGAATAGTCCACTGAATCTCTATTAGTAGATTGAAATTTATGCGAGTAATTTTAGCCCAAACTTTTGGGGTTGGTCTAGCATTATAAGTAGTTCCATGACTCCCCCATATGATCAGGTGCAAACGAAAATACAAGCTCGCGTGAGGAGCGATAGAGCTTTATCAGCAAGTCATGTACGGTGCAAGAGAAAGGATGGGTAAGGCTTGAGAGGTTTGGGTGACACTGCGGGGGTGATGGACATTTGTACTGGCACAATTTTGGTAGAAAGGACAAATTTACATTTATCCATCCATGGTATCGTACAAAGATAGGATGTCCATTAGATCTGGCTGAACATTTGGTGCTTGGTTGGTATCTTCCATGGATAGCTTTCGGAGGTGGATCCCAAATTCGGTTGAAGTAGCAGTAGAAGAAAAGGATCTTTTGGGGCAGTTTGATGGAAGATAGAAACCAGTAAGGATCCAAGACAAAGTCGGGTATGCAATCGACTTGAGAGGGAAATGATTTGTGTTTATTTTTGGAAGAATAATGAAGTATAGTTGGGATTGTTTTTAAAGGTAACGTATTTCTTCTTTTGAAAAGAGGAAAAAAGGGAAAAACCTTACCTGACTATTATTATTATTATTATTATTATTATTATTATTATTATTATTATTATTATTATTATTATTATTATTATTATTATTATTATTATTATTATTATTATTATTATTACTATTATTATTATTATTATTATTAGGTTTTCACTTCTATTATGTTTGATTAAGTGCGAAAAAATATCGGACAAGGCCCAAGCCTGAAAAAGATAGGGTATAAGAATGTAAGACACAGTTTGACTTATTTCCAGGCTCGCAGATAGGGTCTTGTTTTTTTAAAAAAAGGCAAAAGAGCGCAAAAATTCAGGCAGTATGGCGACCTAGAATTTTGGCAGAGTATTGCATGGTAACCGACAAGCTTATTATGAATACCCTAAAGTTGATGCCTATATGAGGTTTATGCATTTAGTGGGTTAGTTGAAGGATTTCCCCCTTTAGCATGACTTCCATGATTTAACTCTTGCCGATAAGGGTAATCATTCATCGATATGCGTGGACAAGCCATTTGATATACCTCAGTGTAATTGAATTGCCTCATGATATACCTCATAGGGACGGTACGTGTGAAATATAATTCAATATACCTGACATATGTTACTGAGCTCCCTACTATATATCTCCCGCCATGAGTTCGTTCAAGAAGTATGAAGAGGGGAAACAGTTCGATATACATCGAAGTTACGAGGCCAACGGAAGGTGAAACTCATATTGCACAGGTTAATCGTGCCCCAGCGAAGTCGGCACCCATCACGAAGTGACACCCCAGTTCGGGACAAAGTTTTGTTCAATATTCCCATGCTCTGGTGATGTAGTGTGAAAAAATTAATGATTCTTAATTACTACCTTATGGAGAGATTTTTTATATGTATTCTAAGCAATGGGGGGGTACTACCACTACGAAGTAGAATATAAAAATACCATGAAAAGTAAATCTAGCATGGAGTATGAGTACTACACTAAGCATGGTGATAGGGAAGCATGTGAATATACACGCGAATGATATATATTTGCAAAGAGAATGTCGTAAGAATAGTGTGAGTGAAACAACATGTGAATGTATATAAGTGAATGTGTGTGCTAGTGAACCTAAGCATGGATCAACTATAAATAGTGTGTGAGATGTGTAAGTGAGAGTGGGGATATATACAAGTGAGAAAGAATGAAGGTGTGTGCTAGTGAAGCTAAGTATATAAAATTAGCATGTGCTACGTGGATCATCTAAGTAGATGAGACTATATCCAAGTGTAAGCGTGTGAAGTGACCATGTATAAGTGAGTGACAGTGATAAACACATAATAAAAGAGCAAGGTGGAGATAAGAATGAGATAAACTTACAACAAGTAAGCAAAGGAGTAAATACAACATTGAATCTAATTCTATAATAGGTCTACATTTCCCATACATTAGCATACGTGACTTTAACACTGTTGCAGATAGCTCTGAGAAAACTGGTGGGAGGAATATTGATATTCTAGGAGTTGAAGAATTCAATAATTGGATCGAAAGAGTTTCTCTAATAGACTTGGGATACCTAGGCACTAACTTTACTTGGCATAATAAAAGAGATTACAGTAGAGGTATTTGGGAAAGACATGATAGAGGATTGATAAACCAAAAATGGTTAGATACTTACCCCTATACAACTGTAAAGACTCTCAATAAAAACTGTTCAGATCATTCTCCACTTTTGGTTACTTTTGGTCAAATAAGAGATCCAACAATCAAACCTTTTAGATTTCAAAACATGTGGATCAAACACAAATCTTTTTTAGAATGTGTTCAAAACTCTTGGGACAAAGATATTAAGGGAAGCCTCCTTCATAAATTTTATATGAAATTAAAAGTTCTTAAGCAGGATCTCAAAGATTGGAACAAAAACACTTTTAAAAACATATTTCAAGAAGTTTCCAATGGGGAAGATGAATTATTACTTAAAGAAGACAAGTACCAATAAAATCCTACTCAGGATAATAGAATTGAAATGGAAGAAACTAAAGATCAACTAAGCTGGTCCATTAAATGTGAAGAACAATATTGGTGTCAAAAGGCTAAGATTAAATAGATTAAAGAGGGGGGTTTGAACAATAAATATTTTCATGCTATGTTAATAATTCTAAAAGACATTTATTGATCCACAAAATTAAAAATAATAATCATGATAGGGTAAAAGCTGGTCCTAACCTTAACGAAACTTTTGATGATCACTTTAAACAATCCTTAATACATGAAGGCACTAATGACTCTAAAAATATTCTTCAATACATTCCTAAGATTATCAACATTGAAATCAATAATGATATCACTAAAATTCCAGGATGAGATATTTGAAGCTATTAAGTCCCTTAATAAGTATAGTGTAGTAGGACCTGATGGGTACAATCGCCATTTCTTTTTAAACTGCTGAAAAATTATCAAAAAACACGTCATTGAATCCATACAAGCATTGTTATTAGGAAGGGATATCCCTAAAATTTGGGGTGCTACTAACATATTGTGACACCCCCGCCAAATAAAATACCTAGTAATCAGTCCTATATCAAATTAAAACAGGAATCCCAGTTGGTTCATTCGTAGCATCACTGTCGAAGAACTTTTTAAAACTTACTAACCACCTAGTATTCGAAAAAGTCGGTGCCAAATTTTATCTTTATTTAAACAAAAACAATAACATGCAGAAATATACTATGAGTCAATCACAACAACTAAATCAAAACAATATAATAAAAAAGTAAACTACTTGCCGAATAACCCATCAACCACAAACGTAAATAGTCCAAAAATAATTGTCCAACAACTGAATAAATGAATCTGAAAACTGTACTGAAAAGTCTGGGCGATAAGCTCTAAGTAAAATTGAAACTGATAGATGATTCCTACTCTAGGAAAGAATGAACGATGCATCTAATCCAAGCTCCTGCTAGCATCCACATGTGTCTCATCTACGTGTCCCTCGAATAGAATATCAAGCTTGGCGTCCTTGTGGATGGACACCTAAAAGGTTTTGAAAATAGTTTTATTGCAAGGGTTAGAACCCAAAACATTTTGAAAATATTTAGCGAGTGAATTAAATGCAAAAAATTAAAATGCATGAATGCGCTTCATATTTAAGTTAGTGTCGCACTCTCTTGAGGGCATACTCGCCCCTCCACTATTGTGCACACCTAAAGGTTACCTTAACCCCACCTAGTTATACTACCCCTTCCAACTAGTCCTGGTATAAACTCCCCTTCACATACTAATCTAAACCGAGTATTAATATCCATGGGTTTTAAGTTATCTCTCACATTAACTTAATTAATTCCTTTAAAATAATATCATATAACCGAGACACAAGTTATGTAAGTAAATACATTACACTCTATTTTATGGTGACAACCCGCTCAAAATAATAACGGGTGGCCAGCCCTATACTACATTAAATCAGGTATCTCAGATGGCACAGTCTCAACATCAACTGAGAATACTAAATAATATAAGGCTAACTACCTGAAACTATTAAAAGCGAACTGCCAAAAATTTAAAACTTTTATTTAACAACAACAACAAAACCAATAATGCAACATAAACCAACAATATACATCTAACTAAGATGAGTGATATGTGCAAACTCCAATATATACAAGAGTACAATACAATGTACAAATAAAATCTCTACAATGAAATACCCAAATATGCTGTTGGGTAACAGACAAAACAATGATCTGAGAAATGAAATATGAAAGTGTTCATCTACAACACTTGAATACAAACTCAATATGCAAACTGAATCCTAATCGAGATATACAAAGATAGGAATCGACTAAAATAAAGTGCCGCAACTGTCCGCTACTTCCACAGCTCCACGAATACTGGATGGATGAACATGAAAGGCGTCCTTGCGGAACACCTAAAGTAATACAATATGCACATGGAGGGAGAAAAGATAACCGGGTCGGAGCCCGAGTTGAAAACATTTTATAGCAAGTGTATTAAAATGCATAATAATTATAAATGCATTATTACATGATTAAGGTGGAATCGAACTCTCCATAATATTCCCACTCACCCCTCAACTAGAGCGAGCACTAAACGTATGCACGTGGTCTCCAATTGAATGCCCAAATATAAATTAGGCAATAAAATCTAACTAGATCCCAAAATAAAGATACGATTAAGATTTTCTAACTTATCTCGCAATCTACCCTAGCTAAGTTCCATCTACAACATTACTTTATTTTGAATGTTATAGTTCTCTTTATATTTGTTCATTTCTTGAACGTATAGGGTTGCATAATCAACCACATCATCACAATACATCAACATTCTCATTTACTAGAATTTCATATATTCTAGTTATGCCTTCATTTGGCATGAATACAATATATAATTAGATATGAGTTATTAGCATGAAGAGTTAAGGACTAAACTCCTCCCGATTCTCAACACGGCACTGCGTTTCGTGCGTGGGACGTTGATCGAGTGGAAAAACCGAGCGTCCGTGTAATACGCTAGTCGTTGTTATCGTATTCCAATCTCAATACAAAAAAACCTAAACTTTAACTACACTCTTGCGGAGTATAGTGGTGAGTCTGGGTATCGAATCCACAGGGAATGGTTGATAGAATTTAATTGATTTATTACCTCTAAAGAAAAAATGAAAAAGATGATGATGATTGAATTGGAAAAAAAATAAGTAAATAAAGAAGTTAAATCAATTAAGATTAATGAGAAAGTAGGTTGGAATACAATCCCCCTAACCCTAGTAATTTACCGTATAGAAACCTAGAATTGTAAATTATAAATTTGAATGAATCCAGTCTTTATAGATCCTAAGCATTACATATATGAGGATCAAGCCTGCACCATATGAAATCAAAGGTAAATATAAAGAGGTGATACATAATTTTACGCACATCATATTCTTAGATATCCCAAGTACCTAGGGCAAGAGAGATTAGAAGATCTACAATGGTTGTAAAATTGTCTCACATGACTCTTTCAAATTTTTAATTTAAATTCTATTTTCTACATAAGTAATTTACAGTGGGATGGGTTCATGAATCCCAACCCTTAAAAACTTAGCTTAACATGATGAAATAAAAATAAAACTTACAAATTTAAGTGCAGGAGTTCATAACTAACTCTAGAAAATTGAGAACATGACTTGAATTGGGAATGGAAAACTAGAAATCAACAATTAATTAAACTAACTAGGAAAGCAGTAAAAACAATAAATTAAAATTACTTGCAATGGATGAATGATGAATCTTGAATAGAACTTTGAATCTTGAATAGTAGACAAACTTCAAAAACTAAGGTTTATGAAAATTTCTATGTAAAGAAAAACTAAGAAAACTCTCTAAAATCTGACTTTCTCTTTCTAAAATTCAGCTCTACTATCTAGAATTCGACCCCTCTCTCTAGAATTCAACTCCTCTTGAAAATGAGGTAGGGCTTGGTCTTTTATAGCACCAAGTTGCACGAATTTGGCATCAAATTTCTCTTGTGGCACAAGTTTTCCAAGAGTTGCACTGCATTAAATGCATAATTAATTGCCTGGATTTCGCATGACCGGACCGGTCCATTATCGTGCAACTTCAAAACATCGTAACTTCTTCACCGTAGCTCGGATTGAGGTGCCGTTTTTTCCAGTGTTCTTGTAATTTAGAGATCTTCAACTTTCCAGTTGGCCCCACCTCCGGACTAAGGTTACAAAATTACGAAAATGCCCTTCAGCTCTCCATTTCTTGGTTTCTTTCGCTGTTTTGAGTTCTCCTTCGCACTAACTTGCATGAAATACCTGTAAAACACATGAGAAATACACAAATCACGAAATAGTTTCCAAAAGGGGTTAGTAGCATAAATATGAGACAAATTCAAGCTATTTACACTACACGGGATCATAAAAATACCGAAATTAAGGGGATAAATGTGAAGAATATGTGCCTAATCACACCCCCTAACTTAGAACTTTGCGCGTCCCGAGCAATGAATCTAACCAAAATTCCACTCTTGAAAATTATTTTATTGGGATAGAATACCTTTTTTGCGGGCAAGCGATTGCATTTAGCGTATGCAACAAGCCTTTAAACCCTTAGGTTACCCTAGTAGGACGAGTTTTGTCTCGTGAGGGTTTGCAGTGAATACACCCACAAAATTCTTTATTGACTCAAATAAATATCAAAATACTTAAAAATTGTACAATTTAACTTTTCAAAAAATAATCACCATAAATTCATATTCAAATGTCTCAAACCATAGTGTGTGTGTGCAAAGCCAAAAATTAAACCTCAAATTTCCACCGATTGAGCATTACGTTACTTTCCGAAAATTCGTTTTGATTCAAATTCTTACTGATGCACTCACAAACGAATCACTCGGATTGTGGTTATTTTCTCTCGGTATGCATGATATAAAGAATAAATATATTAAACACGAATTCATGCATACAAAATTGAAAAGAAGGAAATTTATGGTGAAAAGATCTCATCATCGGAATACAGTTATTAGGATACGGGAAACATCATCTCTTAATCACACCCTTTTAATCTCTTTTATTATCTTTTCATGTCTTAGCTCTCCATGCGGTAATTAATTTCACCATTTGGACTCGGTTAGGACTTTTTGGGTTAAAAGGTGTAAAGGGTAAAAATGGGAATAGGCGGATTGTTCGGAATTTGAAACTTTCCTTATGACGTCCATTAGTGCTTTTTCGGGCATTTGCTCAAAAAAAAAATTCTTGCTATTTTTGTTGAGCATTTTATATTTTTTTCTTCCTTTCCCCTTTTTGTTGCACTTTTCGGACTTAATGAATATTCCATTTTCGCAATTCCGGGCTATTTCGTTTTTTCGGGTTATCAAACGAAAGGAAATATTTATTAGGCTCAACTTGGGTTGCAAAGGAATAATTTTTTCACAACTTTTTTATGGCTAATATTTTTGGGTAATAAACGAGGGCCTACTTCATTGTCCAAATTGCTAATCACATTACCATATGCATCTCGAGATTAATTAATTTTAGAGATATATTTAGCACAAATTTTGAGATAACATTTCACACATTTCCCATAACCGATCAAAACAAAGGATTGAGATCATCAACGACTTATTAAAACGCTGAAAAGAACTTTGAGTTGATCATAAACTCGGATTGATTTAAAAACTCATAAAAAATTGAAAGGCTCAAAATCTCACCGAGTTTGATCAATCTCCACACTTATTCATAAAGTCGCCAATTTTCTTTCAATTTCCATCTTTGGTCAATTTTGGCTTAGTGCATTATGATTTAACAATTTGATACTTTAAATAGAATAAAGGTGATATTTTTGAAAAATTTAAATTCTAATTTTTATTTATTTTGAAAAAAATATTTTTGGTTTTTTTGAAAATTTTTCAATTTTTTTTAGATACACATATATATGAATACAAGAGAAGTTTTATGAATACGCACCTGTCATCCCCCCTAACTCAAGGATTTGCATTGTCCTCAATCAAATGGATAAGAGAAATAAGGAAGACAACAAGAAGAGTGTGATAAATAAAACAAGTAAATATCATATTAAAACTGTATATTACAAACAAACTGTAGAAATAACTGTGTAAGCAAAAAGAAAAAAAACAAACATAGCTATAAAAATCCTAAAGGGGAGAGGGGCATCCTAAGGAACGGGTGGGTGATGGGAAGGACCGGGAGCAGTAGGATCATAAGGATTGTAATAGTAAGGAGGAAGAGGGGCCTCGGGTCCCAACTAAAGACGGTACAAGTCGGCTTGCATACGCAGGACCAAACTCATGTCCCTCTCGTAGGAGGACACATACTCGTCAAAACGCGTTTCAAGGGAGAGAACGCGCTCAGTTAAGCCCGTACCAACCGAAACATAATCCAGATCAGCAGTTTCATCATATTCTTCCTCCTCACCTTCCTCCATCTCAACGTCCTCATCAGCGACGTCCTCCTCCTCATCGGACTCCGCGTCACTTGAATCTTCACCGCGCCTTGCACGGACTAGCTGAATTTGCCTTTCACTACGAGTGCGGGATTCTTGTCCTAAAGGCTTAGGCAAGTTGATAAGATCTTGAGGTGGTGCTATCCTGGCATCCCTAAGCATGGAGGTAATGAGGCGACCATAAGGAAGAGGGGCGTGACCCTTTTTTTCATAGGCCACAAAAAGGATAACGGTGTAAAATGTCTGGGCTAAGTTGATCACTGCCGCAGGGTCGAACAAATGATACATCATAGTAGCTTGGCGCGGCCTCATCACTGAATCATTGGAGGTTTGCAAAATATTGGCACAAACGATATGAAAGGAGATTCGTGCCTTATCGAATAAGCGACCGACGGGAAATGTCTCGGTATTCCAAACCGCACCTGGCTTGATCCTCGAGATACAAAATTCTTTGGTGAGAACGGGATCCGGACCCGGATAGTCAAACAGGGCCGGTGTGATCACACCATAATACTCGAGCTTCCATGCCACAAGGTCAAGTGAGAATGGAATAGGGATGGAATCCACAAAGGCTTGGGATTTAAATTCAGCGGTACGGACAAGAGATCCGTAGAACTGACGCACTTCATTCTCCCAAACTGCCTCATAGGGTTCGTGGAAGAAACGGCACCAGCCCCGTGACATGAAAAGGGCTGTGACAGAATTGGGCATTTGGTCCCACAACACTTGACGTTCGATATGAATTTTTCGGGTAGGGCTGAAAAACCTACGGCACCAATTTGCTTCGCGGCGTGAATGGTACTCTCCATTTCCGTCGGGAAGGACTTCAATGGAGGTATATTTCTGGGGAGCAGTCGTGGAGATGGAGGATTAAAACAGCAAGTGAGATAGAATAGAGAAGGTAGGTGTAGGTGTGAAGAAAATGGGTAGGGGGATGGGTGTATTTATAGTAGGGGAGTGGGAAAGTGGAGGGAATGAAAGGGTGGGAAATGGGGGGACGAATTGTTTGAAGGAAGTGAATGGATTGGGGGAAGTGAAAAGGTGTGGATTGAAGAGGTGGATTGAAGAGGTGTAACCCTTGGGAATTGAACTTCTGCAGAAAACCGGACTGATCCGGTTTTGGGACCGGACCGATCCGCCTTACCGGATCGGTTCTTTTAATATCAGACCGGACCGATCCGGTCTGCTGATTTTTCTGAATTCTTCCTCTCTCTTCTTTTCACCATAAATGCTCCTATTCTCCATTCCAAACATGGGTTTTCAACCGCTCACACTTTAAACTATCCTCAATGCTCATCGAAAACGAAACACCCCTCACCCGTCGGATTCTCAATCCCAGGACTGACTCAATCCTACGACTCCTAACTCCTAAGACTCATATGTAAAACAATCACTCCATACATGTCGGGGGTGCGACGACCTCACCTCTCTTAGTTCAGTCAATCCCCATAAATGGGGTCCGACAGCCAGATTGTGTCGGCTTCTTTGACAATTGCTTCCAAATAGGGCTTGAGACGATGCCCATTAACTTTAAATGTGTTTCCCCCTTTCTCATCTATGAGTTCAACACCTCCATGGGGAAATACCTCTTTCACAATGAATGGACCTGACCATCTTGACCGCAATTTTCCGGCAAACAAGTGCAACCTCGAGTTGTAGAGAAGTACTTTTTGTCCCGAATGAAACTCTTTCTTACGAATGATTCCGTCATGAGCTCGTTTCATTCGGTCCTTGGATATTTTAGCACTTTCATATGCATCATTGCGTATTTCTTCCAACTCATTCAACTGAAGTTTCCTTGTTTCACCGGCTTTATCCATATTGAAGTTCACCCTTTTGATAGCCCAATACGCTTTGTGTTCGATTTCAACCGGAAGATGACAAGGTTTGCCATACAAAAATTGAAATGGGGACATCCTAAGGGGATTATTATATGCTGTTCTATAAGCCCAGAGCGCATCATTCAATCTGAGAGACCAATCTTTCCTATTAGGATTGACTGTCTTTTCCAAGATGTTTTTTATTTCCCGATTAGCGAGCTCGGCTTGGCCATTCGATTGAGGGTGATAAGTTGTTCCAACTTTATGGACAATGCCATACTTCTGCATTAGTTTCTCCATAGGCCTATTGCAAAAATGAGTTCCATTATCACTGATTATGGCCTTAGGCATCCCAAAACGAGAAAGTATATTTTCTTGAATGAATTTTATCACCACTTTGCTGTCATTCGTCCTTGTAGCTATCGCCTCGACCCATTTGGAGACGTAATCTACAGCAACGAGGATGTATAGAAAACCAAAAGAAGGTGGAAATGAGCCCATGAAATCAATACCCCAACAATCAAACAACTCCAATACTATAATTGGGGTTAATGGCATCATGTCACGGCGAGTAATAGCTTCCATTCTTTGGCATCTATCGCATGATTTACAAAAAGCATTCACATCCCGGAAGATTGTGGGCCAATAAAGACCACTTTGAAGGATTTTCGCAGCAGTTTTATTTTTAGAAAAATGACCTCCACATGCTTCCGAATGATAGAATAGAATTACCCCTTGGATTTCTTCATCGGGTACACATCTTCGGATGATTTGATCAGCACAATACTTAAACAAATACGGATCATCATAAAAGAACATTCATGACCATGTAATGAACTTTCTTCTCTCTTGCGGATTCCAATTAGATGGAATAACACCAGTGATAAGGTAATTGATTATATCCGCAAACCAAGGGAGAGAAGAAGTAGCAAATAAATTTTCATCCGGAAAATACTCATCTATGGGAATGGGATCAATAGGTACGTCGGACGAGAGGCGTGACAAATGGTCAGCGACGACGTTTTCTACTCCTTTTTTATCTTGAATCGAGAGATTAAACTGTTGTAAGAGTAGGATCCACCTTATTAGACGGGGTTTGGTATATTTTTTGCTCAAGAGATATTTAAGTGTCGAATGATCAGTGAAGCAAATGATAGGCGACCCAAAAATGTAAGAGCAAAATTTGTCGAGAGCAAAAACGACTGCTAGTAACTCTTTCTCTGTAGTAGAGTAGTTAAGCTGAGGGCCCGATAATGTTCTGCTAGCATAGTAAATAACATGAGCTTTCTTATCTTTTCTCTATCCAAGAACAGCCCCAATCGCGTAATCACTTGCATCACACATAAGCTCAAATGGTAGCGACCAATACGGAGCTTGCATGATAGGTGCGGAAATAAGAAAGATTTTAAGTTTATCAAAAGCTTCTTGACATGCTTTATTCCACTCAAATGGAGTGTCTTTCATAAGAAGATTGCTCAAAGGTCTAGCGATGGCGCTAAAGTCTTTGATAAACCTCCTATAAAATACAGCATGGCCTAGAAAGGACCTCACATCTTTAAGTGATTTTGGCGGGGGGTAACTCAGCTATTACTTCAAGTTTTGCTCGATCAACTTCAATTCCTCTAGATGAGACTATGTGGCCTAAAACTACGCCCTTGGTAACCATAAAATGACATTTTTCCCAATTGAGGACTAAGTCTTTTTCCACACATCGGAATAGAACTCTTTCAAGATTAGCTAAACATTGGTCAAAAGATGGACCGAAAACGCTGAAATCATCCATGAACACCTCAAGACCTTTTTCAATCATGTCGCTAAAGAGACTTAACATGCACCTTTGAAAAGTGGTTGGCACATTACATAACCCAAATGGCATACGTTTATAGGCAAACGTACCAAACGGACATGTAAAAGTCGTCTTTTCTTGATCAAGTACATCCACTTCAATCTGATTATATCCCGAATACCCATATAGGAAACAATAGTAAGGATGGCCTGCCACTCGTTCAATCACTTGATCGATGAACGGTAAGGGAAAATGATATTTTCGAGTTCCGGCATTGAGCTTTCGGTAGTCAATGCAAACACGCCACCCGGTGGTGGTGCGTTGAGGTATTAATTCTCCCTTAGCATTTTCAACCACGGTCATTCCAGATTTTTTTGGAACGACTTGAATTGGGCTCACCCATTTACTATCCGAAATGGGATAGATAAACCCAACATCTAGCAATTTGATGATTTCCGCTCTTACTACATCTTTCATGTTTGGGTTTAATCGCCTTTGCATCTCATGCGAGGGCTTCACTTCTTCCTCAAGATGGATTTTATGGGTACAAATCAATGGACTTATACCCTTCAAATCTGCTATAGTCCAACCAAAAGCACTTCTATGCTTTCGCAACACATCCAACAACATACCCTCTTGCCTTTTTTCTAGACGGGAAGACACAACAACAGGAAATGTATCGTTCTCTCCTAGAAAGGCATATTTGACATGGGAGGGTAGTTTCTTCAACTCAAGACTAGGAAATCTATTTTCAGAGGGAATCATTGGTGTCTCCCTCGGAGGAAATTCTTCATACCTAGAAATCCAGTCAACATCTCTTAAATTCTCAAAACTCTCTTCCTCTTGTAACCAAGTTTCCAACTCCTCCACCTCACACTCAAACTCAGTATAAGAACTCTTTTTCTCACCACTTTTCACTAAACACGCTTCTAATGCATCTCCTCCTATAATTTTCTCAATGTTCTCATCCACCATTTCTTCAATAAGATCAACCTCAAGAATCTCATCCTTATCACCCATTTGGTTAGCGACATTGAAAATATTGGTCTCGAGAGTCATGTTTCCAAAAGTGAGTTGCATTTGGCCATTCCGTGTATTGATCAAAGCATTAGCAGTAGCTAAGAATGGACGGCCCATGATTATTGGAACATGATTTCTCGTATGGGGAATTGGATCAGTGTCCCAAATAACAAAATCAACAGGAAAGTAGAACGTGTCCACTTGAACTATCACGTCTTCTACAACCCCACGAGGCACTTTTACTGTTCGATCAGCTAACTGTAGAGTGATTCGGGTAGGTTTTAAATCACCTAAATCAAGCTGCTTATAGATGGAGTATGGAAGGATGTTTACACTCGCACCTAAATCAAGCAATGCTTTTTCCACTCTTTTTTCTCCTATGACACACGAAATTGTAGGTGCACCTGGATCCTTGAATTTTAGTGGAAGATCATTGAGAAGGACCGAGCTCACATTTTGTGCCAAGAAAACATTCTTCTTCACCTTAAGACATCTTTTGACAGTCAAAAGATCTTTGATAACCTTAGCATATGATGTAATTTGTTGAATAGCATCAAGAAATGGCAAGTTCAATTTTACTTGCTTCAACACATCCAACACCTCGGTACGCGAAGCCCCTTTGTTGGGTGGCTCTAAGCGTTGAGGAAATGGAGCAGCAGTAGGCAACTTGACTTCAATTTCAGGTTCAACTTCCTCATCTTTCAATTCCTTTTCTAGGGGAGGTTCTGCAGACTCGGAAGTTTCAGATTCCTTAAACATTTCGGGTTCAACTCCATCATCGTTCACCTTTGATAGTTTTGGAGATAGATCAATTACGCGGCCACTACGAAGAGTAGTAACAGCTTGACATTGTTCTTGCAAATCCGATGATGTAGAGACAACCGTGGGTTGACCTTGAAGAGGAGGTCTTTGGCCTTGGGCTGGAAGTTTACCCTTCTCTTGAGTATTCACTGCAGACTGCAACCTAGAGATGTTAGTATGCATTTCAGCAAACATTCAATCATATTTAGCAGTGCTCTCTTTTTGAGATTGGATGAATTGATTGAAATTATCTTTAAGAGATATCCTAGGTGGAGCTACATATGGACCAGGAGGTGGTACCTGCATAGGATTTGGCATTGGAGGAGCCACTTGCTGAAATTGAGGAGGTGGTGGTAGAGTCATACGTGAATTAGGAACCATCCCACCTTGGGGTTGTCCATAATTGAACCCAGGATTCCTCCACGATTGATTATATGCATTCCCTTGCTGTGCATTATAATTTCCTCGAAAACCCCCTATTGCGTCAACCTGTTCAGTGTACATTGCCTTGTATGCAAGAATGGTAGGACATCCTTTGGTAGAATGACCCGCATTATAAATGGCACACACTTTCTCCTTTTCGGCTTGTACTGGTCCAGACACATCTCTCAATCGCACTTCAAGCATATCTCTGAAATTCTTCTCCAATTGGTCAAATTTTCGATCCAACAAAGTGTCCTTGTCCAAGTGATAAATACCGGACGCAGCAGGCAAGTTGGACACTTGTCAATTTTGATTTTGACTATTGGGATCAAAAATATCCCATGCTTGGGTAGTCTCTGCCACATATTTCAAATGAGCCTCAGCATCGCTCGAATTTAACTCCCAAAAAGGTCTTTCACACATGGTTTGAACAAGTTTTTTAGACGCTAACGTAAGGCCTTAATGGAAAAATGAAATTAGATGATGCTTTTCAAAACCATGATGTGGGCATGCACTTACTAACTCCTAAAATCTCTCCCAACATTTATCAAAAGCCTCATTCTCATTTTGATGAAAAGCTTGAATTTGGGCTTTAACAGAATTGGTTTTGTGTTGTGGAAATTTTTTTGATATAAACTTGGATTGCATATCTCTCCAGGATAACACAGAATTTGGGGGTAGGGACCATAACCAAGTTTTAGCTTTATCCTTTAAGGAAAAAGGGAAGAGCTTCAACCGGATTACATCTTGTGGACAAGCTTGGTCACCAAAGGTCTCACATGTATCTTCGAATTCTCGAATATGGAGATATGGTTTTTCAGAATCCATCCCATGAAATGTAGGAAGAATTTGGATCATACCATTCCGAAAGTGGAACTGACCGGCATTATACTGCAGTAAAATGCAACTAGGGGTAACAGTTCACTCCGGAAATAACAAATCTTTCATGGGAAGATATGGTATCTCATCCTCTCCAGCACCAACACTGACACTACCATGATCCGACATATCGCTACCGAAAGGTTCAGAATTCTCACTCTGTGTTTGACTCAATGAACGACTTGTGGTAGAATTATTAGGCGAAGGAGGTGGAACCCAAAAAGGAAGAGACTCAGAATTTTCAGAACATGCTTCGACAATAGGATTTTCGTGAACTTGGGTGGGAGATGAATTCTGCATATAAGCACACAAAAGATGAGAATTTTTTTATTTTTATTTCTTTTCGAAATCACTTGTAGATAAAAATAACTTTCTTGAAAATTTAACAATTTCGGATCCCCGGCAACGGCGCCATTTTGATCGACTGGAAAAACCGAGCGTTCGTGTAATACGCTAGTCGTTGTTATCGGCTTCCAATCTCAATACAAAAGAACCTAAACTTTAACTACACTCTTGCGGAGTATAGTGGTGAGTCTGGGTATCGAATCCATAGGGAATGGTTGATAGAATTTAATTGATTTATTACCTCTAAAGAAAAAATGAAAAAGATGATGATGATTGAATAGGAAAAAAAAAAGTAAATAAAGAAGTTAAATTAATTAAGATTAATGAGAAAGTAGGTTGGAATACAATCCCCCTAACCCTAGTAATTTACCGTATAGAAACCTAGAATTGTAAATTATAAATTTGAATGAATCCAGTCTTTATAGATCCTAAGCATTACATATATGAGGATCAAGCCCGCACCATATAAAATCAAAGGTAAATATAAAGGGGTGATACATAATTTTACGCACATCATATTCTTAAACATCCCAAGTACCTAGGGCAAGAGAGATTAAAAGATCTACAATGGTTGTAAAATTGCACCAAAAACTTTACGCGACTAATAATTTGTCTCAAAAGTGAGTTTTACTCTAGGCTCAAGTGCAAGCCTGCCGCTCAAGTAGTAACCCGGTAAATCGGGATCGTATCCACATGGATCGATATTGCCAAATAGTACTAAGAAAAATTATTAAATCTTGAAATGATTTCTTAAAAGAAACGAAAAGATGATTAATGATTGGGAAAATTTCTTAAGAAAAACAAACTGAAATTTGTAAAAAAAATTTAGATCTGACAAATGGGAGAAAATAGGCTAGGGTACAATCCCTCAATCCTTGACAAATTACCGTATAGAATACTAGACTTGTAAATTAAAATTATTGACTAGATCCGGTCTTTATAAATTCTAAGCATTACATATATGAGGGATCTAGCCCGCATCATATGAAATCAAAGAATTTATAAAGCGGTGAATGATAACTTATACTCTCAAAGCGTTCTTAAACATCTCAAGTACCTAGGGCAAGAGAGATTAAAAGATTGACAATGTTTGTATGAGTTTCATTCACGATTCAATCAATATTTTAATTTAACCTCTATTTTCTACATAAATAATTTGCCTTGGATTGAGTTCATGTTCATGTACCCCAACCCTTGGGAATTTAGCTACTCATGATTTGGTTCAAGAATAAATTCACATATGAAATTATGGATCTACAAGACATTGTAAATAATTTGCAAATAATAAAACTAGAGAATAGAAAGATTTTACTTGAATTCAGCAACAAAAGCGGAATTGGAATTCAGAATTTCTTACAAACTAGGGTTCATGAAAACTCTTGAAGAAATAGAAAATTTTCTCTCAAAGTCTAACCCTAAAATTCAACCTCTAATTCTCTCTAGAACTCTCAACCAAGCAAACCCTAGCCACTCTCTAGCAACTCCTTCCAAATGATGTAGGTCATGGGCTTTTATAGCACAAAGTATCGAAATTGACAGCTCAATGTGCTTGTGACACAAGTTTCACCATCTAGCACGCCAAAAATCTGCACAATTAATGCTAGGATTTCACATGGCCGGACCGGTCCGGATTCCCATCGGATCGGTCCGATATCCACCGGATCGGTTCTTTTATTTCTACCGGATCACTCCGGTCCTAGTCGGATCAGTTCTATTTTCTTATCCATCGGTTTGCTATCCATCCGGGGTATACTGGACTTAGCCAATTCGGATCGGTCCGATTTTCTTCAACTTTGACTTTTTCCTTGCAACTTTGAGTAGCCATATCTTCTGATCTAGAACTCTTATTTGGGTGTTGTTTCTTCCTATGCTCTTGTGAACTCATGCTCCTCAACTTCACTTTTGGTGTCGCCTTCGATTTTTGAGTGGAACTTTACTCTTTTTCCCTTTGACTTCTTTTCTGATTTTTTTCTTTTCCTTTCTTGCATTCCATTCCTGAAAACTTCATCACAATTACACAAAAACTAGGGAATATTGTTAAAAACAGACAATAGAGTGATATGGACTAAAAATGATTCAATTACCTTGTTCAAGATATTAAAATCACCAAATTAAGGGGCTAAATTCAGAAGAATTTACGCTTGGTCAGACGTCTCGCTGAAGCGAAATCAAAACAAGGACCCCCCCCCCCCCCCATTACACTACTCCTAACCGTATCGATCTTCGAGGTTCTTCATGGCCTCAATTCATGATGCATGCAACCCAATTTATTATTTCTCAATTTTTAATTAATTAATATTCCCAATTCTCAACAGTACACGGCTTTTCATGCGTGGGACGTCTCGTCGAAGTAAAATCCAAACAAGGAACCCCCCTTACACTACTCCTGGCACTGTCGATTGTCGGGATAGGTGATATATATATAATTATGAGCATTAAGGACTAACTTCTCCCCAATTTCCAACATTACACTGCGGTTCGTGCGTGGGACGTCTCGCCGAGGCGAAATCCAAACAAGGAACCCCCCCGATACACTAATCCTGGCAATGTTAGTCCTTGAGGTCCATTATGCCCTCGATGCCCAAGTACAAGCACAATCAACAATAACCATCCAACCGAGATATAACTCGAGAACGCAGGCTCACATGCTATAATCTTCCAGCAGCCCATACACATAGCAAACTTGGACCACCTGGTGGGGTTCAACGGCACCCACCTCGTGATCAACTCACGCACACAACGTCCCCGGAAGCGGTCATAGCTCCTAACCGGCAAGTGAGAACGTCACATACCACCAACTTCTCACCCCCAAAAGAATGCATATATATATCGCATAATAATCACAATGGACGAATATGACCTGGGGAATATCCACACCCTGCTCTTTGAGCCAGGTTGCTCACCCTCAGCGCACGCAACTTCCCAATGATAGCAAGGAGGGGGTATGCTTCACTATATATATATATACCATCATATAAGGTATACATACATCATCAAATCATATAAAGATATACCGTCATATAAGGTATACCTGTCACATCATTTTCATTTTCAATATTACGCACTTAGGCGTAGTTGAATTAATATCATTATTTAGTATATCACTCTCTTTTGATACACTAACCGTCAATTCTCACACATTAACCCCACTTAGTATACATTGTGATATTTCTCGCTTGAAGCTCACATGTCGCTTCTAATAATGAATTGTTTCTCAATTCAATTCACGTTAAGGATATTCTTTTATCCTATTTCTCTTCAATTAGCAATTCTCATTGTGTGAGAAATATCCCAAATCAAACATTAATAAGGATATTTCTATATCCATATGCACATCAAATAGCATTTATAATTCTCCATCCATAATAGGGTTCAATTCATTTTATGAACCTTTTAAAGTTATCCCATTTGGGATTGGATTCTAAAATCCAATATCACTAAACTTATTATCATTCTCCTACATGAATTTAATAATTATCTCCAAATAGAGTCTCCAAGCTAGGTGGGCTTCCCCACTTAGAAAATACCAAAATCTCTAATCGGTACTCCTAAAATTTAGTCAATATGACTCCAAAATTTCTTATAAGGGAAACTCGCTAAAAGTATCCAAAACATATTCCAAATATCTCCTATAGAGGTCCCCAATCGATAAACTTGAACAAAACATAATGAAATTTTCCTTAGAAAAACATCCATCGAAAAGCCTTGTTTCCGAATCGATTCGGGCCAATTCCGAATCGATTCGGCCTAGCGAATAGATTCGGCCAGGAAGGAGAATCGATTCGGGTCATCAGACCTAGGGCTCTATCTCAGGCCGAATCGATTCGGCTGGGGTCCGAATCGATTCGGTCACTCAGACCTGGGCACCTGCATATTTCCGAATCGATTCGGTAGGAGGCCGAATCGATTCGGACCTTCTGAAGTCTCGAAAATGCCTACTTTTTAGTAAGCCAAAAATCCCAAAATTCATTTTTATCATTTCTTCTTCATTTCTCTTCAGCCCAATCACAAATATATCATTAATATTCATCCTAGAATACATATAAACCAATTTCTGTCCTCAAATAAAAGATCTACATATCAAATCTAAGATTATACCCAAAAGTTAGGTTTTGATAAACTAAACCTAAAACCCAAAGATTCAATCCACAAATCATGCAATAAATGGTACACAATAATTATTTAGCAAGTTTAATCACTTGCCTCGGGTTCGTAGGGTCAGAATCCTCCTTGAGATCTCGTAGACGCCGGAAAGAACTTCACTTTCTCTCTCTTTTCTCCTTCCTTTTCTTCTTATTTCTTTCTCTCTTTGGGGAATTGTTTCTCCCGTAGGCTTTTAAGCCCTATCTCCCAAGATACACATCTTTAAATGATAATACACACTTTAAGTGACTCGGTGACTTTAATTAGAGTCAAACTAATTTAAATTATTTCGGAACCTAAATAGACCCCAAGTACAGTCGTTTCGACTTTCTCGACCCTTCCGGACCCAACTACACCCTCAGAATCGCCATTAAATACACCTTCTAACGACTCCAAGTTTTGACCTCAAGTGCCAAATTTAATTATTCTCCAATAAAATATTATTTATTTCTCCCAAAATAAATAAATGCTCGTCTCCAAGACCTCGGGTTGTTACAAACTTCCCCACTTACAAAAATTTCGTCCTCGAAATTTTAGCTAAGCCTAATTCTCCAAAGCTCAACTAGTTCTACTACACTCACCCTTACTAATCCTATCTCCAAACTTCTAACTTTCCATGATGAATTTATTTAATTTATTTTATTTTAAGTTGATTTTGAGTCTTATAAAACCAATTTCCATAACAAGGGGGCCCATACACCCTTTATATTCGAGATATCACTCGTACCAATCATAATGAGGCTTCATTTGCCTCCAATGTCCCACATTTCCATAAATATAATACTAACATTCTAATAGTATAAAAATTTTGAATGGTCCAAGTAATAACTCCTCTCAATTCCTAACATTCGCCAATTTCGTGCGGGGACGTCTCGCCTAAGCGAAATCCAAACAAGGAACCCTCCTAATACACTACTATGAGGCGACGTCGGGGATTGAGAGTTTGTTAAATCCGGACTAAAGTTTGAAAATATTTTGGGGAAAAATCATTTTGATATGGCCCAAGGCCTAGAAAAAGTTTTATTTTGAAAAAAGTATATAAAAAATATTTTGGTTTAGGTCTTACGATATTTACATAAAGTGCCTTATGTCCCACATAAGGTCTTTTAAATCATCATACATATAACAACACATAGCTCACAAAAATTAGCATAATTATGAGATAAAATTTTCCTGCGTCCCATCAATCCACAATCTTTAAACTCTTTTAAGTAATGATATCTCAAATCATATTAACATATTGACATTTATAAGGCTCATCCATAACTGGAATACAACAATTATATAAGTCTAACATGACTATATAAAAAGAAGTAGCTTTATCATTACTACTTATCACACCATAACCATTCTTACATTCACCACAAGGTTTATAGCTGTCTTTGAGCATATTAGAAAATTATCCATTCTATCAAAAGATAATTAACATAAGAGCCTAACTTGATCAAAATTCCCCTTAGGGTCAAAACATACAAGTAGGTCTATAGCACTACCCATTCACAAATATCTCCCATACAATATTATCGAAATTTCATATTTTGATATTCCTATTCATAAAGGAAAATAACTTACATCATCCATCTCTATTCCGATTACCCATCCTCATCAATGGGCTCCCAAACAAAGTCCCCCAATCTAAAATGACCTTGAATCTGTTGTAGGGGTTGCACTTCCAAAACATCATCAAAACGTGGTCCTTTACCTCTTTTAGGACAATCTCTCTTTCTATGACCTATTTCTTTACAAAAGAAACACTTACCCAAAAATAATTTTTGCCCACTCGCATTACTGGCACTCTCATCGCCAAACTTACTTGATGAACTCGAATCTCCGAAGTTATTACCCTCTTGCGAACGAAGACGATATTCATGACACTTTAATAGTGCTGCATTCACTACCTCGACGAAAGTCACTAACTTAGAACTCTCTAACAAATGTTGCTGGATTCTCCAATCTAAACCTCGAACAAACTTCGATATACGTTTCTCTTTCGTATTTACCTCATCAGGTACTAATTTCGCCCATCTAGAAAAATCTTCCTCATATTCTTCCACCGTCCTATTACCTTGAAAAATCTTCATATTCTGTGTCGGGGAAGGAAAATATCTTCGATCCAAAAGCTCCCAAAATTCTATTATAGGAAAAGTATCTCTCTGTTCAGATGTGGTGAAAGACTCCCACCATTGAAGAGCTGCACCCGATAACTTAAAGGTGGCCAAAAATTGCTTATGTACCTCACTACACTCAACCATACGGAGGTGCCTCTGTATACTATTCTTCCATTGACTTGCAACCATTTCATCAACTCCCCCTTCAAACTAGGGAGGATGCCCCTTACTAAAATCTCCCTTCACTCTTTCCCATAAGGACAATCCTAAATGGGGTCGGGCCGCTTGAATGACAGATTATTGTGCCATTGTAGAAATGGCAGCAATTACTGTATGTGCCACTATATTGGCAACTTCATCTGTAGTCATGTTCCTTTGAGGCAATTGGGGTTCTACATTTTCAACCCCTTTGTTTGCCCTGACTGAACGACCTCCCTTCGGTGGCATCTGAAACAGGAATAATTGTATCAGAACGCCTTACAAATATTTTCATATCGCAAAAGAAATATGGACGTATGAATGCAATCGTCCTAATAATAAGGCTCTACATCAAGAACGCTTACGGAATATCGTAGTAACCCACAAAGATCCTAAAGACACTTGAAATTGATGCTCTGATACCATCTGTGACAACCCACTCAAAATAATAACGGGTGGCCAGCCCTATACTACATTAAATCAAGTATCTCAGATGGAACAGTCTCAACATCAACTGACAATACTATAAGGCTAACTACCCGAAACTATTAAAAGAGAATTGTCAAAAATTTAAAACTTTTATTTAACAACAACAACAAAACCAATAATGCAACATAACCAACAATATACATCTAACTAAGATGAGTGATATGTGCAAACTCCAATATATACAAGAGTATAATACAATGTAAAAATAAAATCTCTATAATGAAATACCTGAATATGCTGTCGGGTAACAGACAATGCAATGATCTGAGAAATGAAATATGAAAGTGTTAATCTACATCACTTGAATACTAACTCAATATACAAACTGAATCCTAATCGAGATATACAAAGATAGGAATCAACTAAAACAAAGTGCCGCAACAGTCCACTACTGCCATAGCTCCACGAATACTGGATGGATGAACATCCAAGGCGTCTTTACGGAGGAACACCTAAAGTAATACAGTATGTACATGGAGGGAGAAAATATAAAAGGGTCTGAGCCCGAGTTGAAAACATTTTATAGCAAGTGTATTAAAATGCATAATAATTATAAATGCATTATTACATGATTAAGGTGGAATCGAACTCTCCATAATATTCCCACTCACCCCTCAACTAGAGTGCGCACTAAACATATACACATGGTCTCCAATTGAATGCCCAAATATAAATTAGGCAATAAAATCTAACTAGATCCCAAAATAAAGATACGATTAAGATTTTCTAACTTATCTCGCAATCTACCCTAGCTAAGTTCCATCTACAACATTACTTTATTTTGAATGTTATAGTTCTCTTTATATTTGTTCATTTCTTGAACGTATAGGGTTGCATAATCAACCACATCATCACAATACATCAACATTCTCATTTACTAGAATTTCATATATTCTAGTTATGCCCTCATTTGGCATGAATACAATATGTAATTAGATATGAGTTATTAGCATCAAGAGTTAAGGACACGACACTGCGTTTCGTGCGTGGGACGTCTTTCCGAAGAAAAATCCAAACAAGGCACCCCCCATTACACTACTCCTAACCGTATCGATCCTCGGGGTTCATTATGCCCTCAATCCATGATGCATGTAACCCAATTTATTATTTCTCAATTTTTAATTAATTAATATTCTCAATTATCAATAGTACACGGCGTTTCATGTGTGGGACGTCTCGCCGAAGCAAAATCCAAACAAGGAACCCTCCCCGTTACACTACTCCTGGCACTGTCGATTGTCGGGATAGGTGATATATATATAATTATGAGCATTAAGGACTAACTTCTCCCCAATTTCCAACATTACACTGTGGTTCGTGCGTGGGACGTCTCGCCGAGGCGAAATCCAAACAAGGAACCCCCCCGATACACTAATCCTGGCAATGTTAGTCCTTGAGGTCCATTATGCCCTCGATGCCCAAGTACAAGCACAATCAACAATAACCATCCAACCGAGCTATAACTCGAGAACGCATGCTCACATGCTATAATCTTCCAGCAGCCCATACACATAGCAAACTTGGACCACCTGGTGGGGTTCAACGGCACCCACCTCGTGATCAACTCACGCACACAATGTCTCGGGAAGCGGCCATAGATCCTAACCGGCAAGTGAGAACGTCACATACCCTCGACTTCTCACCCCCAAAAGAATGTATATATATATATCGCATAATAATAACAATGGATGACTATGACCTGGGGAATATCCACACCCTGCTCTTTGAGCGAGGATGCTAACACTCAATGCACGCAACTTCCCAATGATAGCAAGGAGGGGGTATGCTTCACTATATATATATATATATATATAAGGTATACATACATCATCAAATCATATAAAGATATACCGTCATATAAGGTATACCTGCCACATCATTTTCATTTTCAATATTACGCACTTAAGCGTAGTTGAATTAATATCATTATTTAGTATATCACTCTCTTTTGATACACTAACCGTCAATTCTCACACATTAACCCCACTTAGTATACATTATACTATTTATCGCTTGAAGCTCACATGTCGCTTCTAATAATGAATTGTTTCTCAATTCAATTCACGTTAAGGATATTCTTTTATTCCAATGCTTTTCAATTAGCAATTCTCATTGTGTGAGACATCTCCCAAATCAAACATCAATAAGGATATTTCTATATCCATATGCACATCAAATAGCATTTATAATTCTCCATCCATAATAGGGTTCAATTCATTTTATCAACCTTTTAAAGTTATCCCATTTGGGATTGGATTCTAAAATCCAATATCACTAAACTTATTATCATTCTACAATATGAATTGAATAATTATCTCCCAATAGAGTATCCAATCAAGGTGGGCTTCCCCACTTAGAAAATACCAAAATCTCTAATCGGTATTCCTCAAATTTAGTCAATATGACTCCAAAATTTCTTATAAGGGAAACTCGCTAAAAGTCTCCAAAACATACTTCAAATATCTCCTATAGTGGTCCCCAATCGATAACCTTGAACAAAGCGGAATGAAATTCTCCTTAGAAAAACATCCGTCGAAAAGCCCTGTTTTGAATCGATTAGGGGCAATTCCGAATCGATTCGGGTCATCATACCTGGGACTCTGTCTCAGGCCGAATCGATTCTTCTAGGGTCCGAATTGATTCGGTCACTCAGACCTGGGCACCGGCATATTTCCGAATCGATTTGATAGGAGGCCGAATCGATTCGGCCTTTCAAAACTCTCGAAAATGGATACTTTTTAGTAAGCCAAAAATCCCAAAATTCATTTTTATCATTTCTTCTTCATTTATCTTCAACCCAATCACAAATATATCATTAATATTCATCCTCGAATACATATAAACCAATTTCTATCCTCAAATCAAAGATATACATATCAAATCTAAGATTATATCCAAAAGTTAGGTTTTGATAAACTAAACCTAAAACCCAAAGATTCAATCCACAAATCATGCAATAAATGGTACACAATAATTATTTAGTAAGTTTAATCACTTGCCTCGGGTTCGTAGGGTCAAAATACGCCTTGAGATCGCGTAGATGCCGAAAAAAACTTCACTTTCTCTCTCTTTTCTCCTTCCTTTTCTTCTTCTTTCTTTCTCCCTTTCTATTTCTCTTTCTCTCTTTGGAGAATTGTTTCTCCCATAGACTTTTAAGCCCTATATCCCAAGATACACATCTTTAAATGATAATACACACTTTAAATGACTCAGTGACTTTAATTTGAGTCAAACTGACTTAAATTATTTCGGAACCTAAATAGACCCCAAGTACAGTCATTTCGACTTTCTCGACCCTTCCGGACACAACTACACCCTCAGAATCTCCATTCGATACACTTTCCAATGACTCCAAGTTTTTACCTCAAGTGCCAAATTTAATTATTCTCCAATAAAATATTATTTATTAATCCCAAAATAAATAAATCCTCGTCTCCAAGACCTCGGGTTGTTACAATTATTACCCACATATAATATTTAATACTATTATATACGTATCTTTACTAAAACAACCACACATATGTCATAGGTATATCCATCCTTCCAAGTATACCCTCGCCGGTTGATTTCCTCTAAAGTGCTATCATACCAGCTGTGTTCACTTGACCTAGTTACCCCAAGTCAGAATCTCTCACAAACTTGGACCAAAATAAAAATGTTGGAGGAGGTCATATTTCCTTACTGAAAGTGAGATAAACCCCTCACCCATATAATGGATGCTATGACCTGGCGATATACTCGCCCTACTCCTCAAGCTAGGGGATTCACCCACATCGCGCAACCTCCCTTGATAGCACTAGAGTACATAATTAAATTAAATATCTAGCCACTGGTATTTATAAGCACTCACAATATATATATATATATATGTGTGTGTGTGTGTGTGTGTGTGTGTGTGTGTGTGTGTGTGTGTGTGTGTATGTGTGTGTGTGTGTGTGTGTACTATCACACATCGTATATATATAATATAAATCCCGACTTTATCATGTACTGAAATCCGTAACACTAGCCTGTATATTCCCGAGTCTATGGTCCGACTCTAATTTAATTAATTTTCACATTAATTAATTTAATACTTTCCCGAGTCTATGGTCTGACAATAATTTAATTAATTAGTTTCACTTTAATTAATTAATTTAAACTAGCGTCTCTCAACTACATTACCCGTAATTTCCCTCGGTGCGAACTTTACTACTTAAGGCCTTTTTTTCCAAAAATATACCCTGTACGTAACTCCCGATTAACACACTCCTAATCCCAATTAAATTCCCTTATTATTATTATGGAAAAGGTTCCATATTTAATTCCCATCTATTAAATATATTGGAAGGAAATCTAACCCAAAATTTTAACCCATATAAATCTCAAACCAAACTGTCGAAAATCTTGAAGGGTCAATCAATCGACTCCAAATGTCGATCGATCGATCGAACAAGTGGTTGTCTTCTCTACTCTTTTATTTTCCTCCATTAACAAATTCCAATCTTTTAAATCGCTAAATTTCCAGCCTTAATTTACCATCGCATCATATATTCGCATCTAAAATATATCATGATCATCCTCTAAACTTTTTAGCATAATCGATTCCAAGGAAAATATCATTAATCCTAAAAGAAGGTTTCTACGTATTCATCAAATTCATTAACCCAAAATAGATTTCACAATCCCAATCAATTCATATCTAATATTGGTATTCTGTTAGATTTCTAATTCCAATCAACACTGAATCCTTTTATAACATCAATTGAACTATTAAATCACACAACATGTTCAATTCATAAAAACCCAATTTCATGCAATAACCCACCCAAAAACGGATTTCGATTTACACCCACTATAATATGAATTGATTATCATTTATTTATCATCACAACAAGTTAGCCACTTCCCTTGATAGTTCGTATAGTCTGATCCATTGTTGTAGAGGATGGTTTGATGAAGAACACTCAAATCTTTCTCTAGACTAGTCTCCAAAAGATCCCTAATTTCTCCCCAATTTCTCCTCTTTCCTTACCTCAATGACTTAGGTTTATGACATCTATCATAAAACCCTTTTTCTCTTAGGTTAAATCACACTAATCCCGTTTTTAGTCTAATGGGCCAAGCCCAAATGACCCAAACACCCCCGTGTGGGCCCCGATTATGCCTAAAAATGTTTGGAGACCCAATTACTACCTTCGGGTACTCTTTTCTGACTATCTCGACCCTTTCGGACTCAATCATGCACTCTGAATTTGTCATCCGAAATACTTTATAATATTCTCTAATTCCGACTTCAAAATGCGACATAACCATAATTCGAATAATTAAACCTAAAGTCGCCAAATATAAATAGTTCTACCCACTAAAATATATTCTTCAAATAAAAAATTTATGTTTCTCCAATTTAAATAGTTTTATTTCTCTCAAAAATATTTAAATACTAAATTCTCAAAATTAAGGGGTGTTAGATACTTCCCCCTTGTAAAGGAATTTTGTCCTCGAAATTAAGATAAGCCTATTAATCCAAGCTTCGAATATCACTCTCTAGTCACGTGCCTCTAAGATCGTTACATATATCTCCTCCACTTCTAATTATGATTTACACAAATATGCATTTTAATTAACTAGGGTGCCCATACACCCTATACCCGTGTTTAACCACACGAAAGTTACCCTAATTAACCAAGGCGCCCATACACCCAGTCCCTGTCCTTAATTTCCCAAAAGTTACCCGACTATGCTAGCTAAAACCCGTAATATAACTTCCAATCCGTAGTCATATCACGTACATAAATAATAATCGGGGTACCCAACCCATGTACTAAGGACCAGACATTTCCCCACTCCCAACGATGGGCTAAGTTTCATGTTTGGGACATCTCGCAAAGAGAAATCCAAACAAGGAACCCCCCGATACACTACTACCTAACATTGTCGGTCATTGAGATTCGTTAAGCCCTCAGTCCAAACCACGCACCCCCAAATACTTGTCTTTTAACACAAAAGTATTCATGACCACTCTTATGCTGCAAGAGACAACATAAAATACCGTGCCCTTACTATCACCAGTTCTTGCGCAAAATAAACCCCGAGCTATCTCTCCCTGCTCGAAAATAATTCTAACCACCTGGACTCACTTCAGTAGACATCCCTACTTACCGGGATAAAATATAATAACACACGACATTTTTATGTGTATATTATACCACATAATGCAACGTACATACACACATATGTAAAGGCTATACGCTCTCTCAGGTGACACCTAGTAAAAGTCATTCATACTTTGATGTCACGAAAATTTAAAACTTACCCTCACTATCCACAATAGTTCAAACCCATCGTGAATTAGTCGAAACTTGGAAAATCATCTACCATATTCCCATAATTCTTGAAAGTAGTAACCCCTCGCATAATTCAAACCTTCTCAGTGTACAACCCCACTCTCTCATGGTTAACACCAAAGAACTCCGCTACAACACGAACATTTATATAAGTAATATGGCAGCTATAGCCAGCACACTAACTAAATTTAATTTACCCGCGAACTCTAGTGAAAATTTGTTTTACATTGTGGCACCCTCATTGTTACTTAAAACATACCCCATGCCCATAGGATAAAAAGATAATTACCTCCATACTCTAGCTGTAATGGCTGATCCTCGGGTTCTTGGTTAAACTTTTCTTGTCTGAACTGGACTAGAAACTGATGTAACGACTGTACATCCATAACCTCGTCCTATAGTTTCCCCCCACCACGCTTATGGTAATCTATCTTCATGTGTCCCTCTTCACCAAAAATGAAATACTTCCTAATAAATTTACCCTGCCAGTAATCCCTTCCTTGTTGGACTTATCGGAAGTCCTTGCCATCCTATTAACAGCCTCTAGATCTAGCTTGCTTGGCCTGATTCCCCTTCCAGGAATCCTGCCCTTGATGTCCCCCTGTCTGATGCTGGGATACCCCACTGGCATTGCCCCTTCCTGCCTTGTCAGATGACAGGGTTCGACTCCCCTCTTGCTTCCCTTCATGTGGAAGCGATGCTCCTGGTAGTGTAGGAGTGCTACATTAATAACATCTGCATAAGCTGCTAATGCGAGATTACCAATCAAATGTTTCCTGATCCTCCAGACTAACCCATCCATGAACTTTGCTTTCTTTCTTTCTTCATTGTTTACCTCATCCGGTATAAAATTTTTTGAATGAGTGAACTCTTCGTTGTACTCGGCTACTGAACCGTCCCCCTGAGTCACGTCCCTGAATTTCCTCCTCATCTCGGCCTCAATTGTTCGTGGAAAATACTAGCGATCGAACTGCACCCAAAACTTAGCAATAGACAATGTGTCCCTCTCTTCAATGGTGGTGATCGACTTCCACCACTATAGCAATGTCCTCACTAACCTAAAAGTGCCTAGCATTTACTTCTATACACTATAGTCAACCATGCGCAAGTGACGCTACATGTCTTTCTTCCACTAACACGCTAGCAACACATCTGAACTCCCTTGAAACTCCGGTGGATGGCCCTTATGAAAAGCCTCATGTACACACTGCCACTCTGATGGCCCCGGGTGGGCCTGAACATCTGGTTCCACTAATCGTTGTGGCTGATTTCGTGGAAAGTATCTCGCAATTGCGATCATTATTGCGTTAACTACCTGTACCACTAATTCATTCACCTGTGCAGTCGAAATCATCTCTGGAAATTATTACGGTAACTCTGGCTCCTGATGAGCCTTTCTAGTATCATCTCCCTCTACTGCCTTATCTTATCTCTCTCTCTCCTGGGCGGCATCTGAAATGAGAATCGAATCGTATGAGTTCAACATCAAATATAAAGTAATTGTCAGAAGAACATAAATATGCGCACTTAAAATAATACAACAATCCTATCATAAGGCTCTACTTTAAAGAACACAAATGGTAAAACGTGAAAATCCTCACAGATCCTAAGGACACTAGAACTTGATGCTTAGATACCATATGTGACACCCCTCCTAATAAAATACCGTTTGATCAGTCCTATATCAAATTTAAATAGGAATCCCAGTTGGTTTATTCTTAGCATCACTGTCGATAACCTTTTAAAATTCGGTGCCAGATTTTATCTTTATTTAAATAAAAATAATAACATGCGAAAATATACTATGATCCATTCACAACAACTGAATCAGAACAATTTAATAAATAAGTAAACTACCTGCCGAATAACCCATTGGACACAAAAGCAAATATTCCAATAACAATCGTCCAACAACTCAATAAATGAATCTGAAAACTGTACTAAAAAGTTTGGGCGACAAGCCCTAAGTAAAACTGAAACTGATAGATGATTCCTACTCTAGGAAAGAATGAACGATGCGTCTAATCCAAGATCCTGGTAGCATCAACATGTGCCGCAACTACGTGTCCCTAGAATAAAATATCAAGCCTGGCGTCCCTATGGATGGACACCTAAAAGGTTTTGAAAATAGTTTTATAGAAAGGGTTAGAACCCAAAACATTTTGAAAATATTTAGCAAGTGAATGAACTACAGTAATTAAAATGCATGAATGCGCTTCATATTTAACTTAGTTTCGCACTCTCTTGAGGACATACTCACCCCTCCACTAATGTGCCACCAAACGGTTACCTTCACCCCACTAGCTATGCTATACCTTCCAACTAGTCCTGGTATAAACTCCCCTTGCCATACTAATCTAAATCGAGTATTATTATACATGGGTTATAAGTTATCTCTCACAACTTAATTAATTCCATTAAAATAATATCATATAACTGTGACACAAGCTTTACAAGTAAATACATTACACTCTATATTATTACCCGCATATAATATTTTATACTATTATATACGTATCTTTACTAAAATAACCACACATATGTCATATGTATATCAATCCTTTCTAGTATACCCTCGCCGATTGATTTCCTCTAAACTGCTATCATACCAGGTGTGCTCACTTGACCTAGTTACCCCAAGTTGGAATCTATCACAAACTTGGCAAAAAACATAAGCATTGGAGGCGGCCATATTTCCTTCCTGAAAGTGAGATAAGCCCCTCACCCATGTAACGGACACTATGACCTGGGGATATACTCTCCATACTCCTCAAGCTAGGAAATTCACCCACATCGCGCAACCTCCCTTGAAAGCAGTAGAGTAGATAATTTAATTAAATATCTAGCCACTGATATTTATAAGCACAAAGGATATATATATATATATATATATATATATATATATATATATATATATATATATATATATATGGGACAATGGAGTTTTACTATTCACATCTCATCTTATCTTATCAAAGTAATCAAAGGGTCTATATTTTGCCACGTGTACAATCCAACGGTGTCAGAGTCTCCCATGTCAAAGCTTAAGCATTTTGACATGGCACAACACGCGTGAACCAATGATCCAAACACTTCAACCCCATAGACAAACCCTAATCTGCCTTTATTTTCTCTCTCTACCGTTTCTCACAAATCCCCCCATTCGAAACCCTCCCACCTCCAGGCTCTGTCACCCGCTGCCTCAATCTTCCACTGTCCAATCATCCACCTCTACTGTTACCCGTCGCCTTAATCTTCCACCAATGTTGTAACTCTTACATTTGAATATAATAAGTACCTTTTGTACCCACTTCTAATAGATATGCATTTTGTATAATCTTTCCCATTTTCTTTTACAAACACATTAATAGATCAAGTGTTGAAGATGGATTAAAGAGGGCCTTTCGAGTTCGAGTTTTGTTCTACAACTATGAGGTATACTTTTTTACTATTTGTGCCTTCTTTCTTTATCATTTTGACTTCCGAATTTGGATCTAACCTTTTTTTGTATCGTAATCAGGTTGATATTTTTGTTTAATCACGTGGAATATTCAATTTATGGCAAGTATATTCTTAGCCACGCTTCAATTTATTATATGTTGATTTTTTGTTATTGGTCTCCAATAAAAAACCTATCCAAGCTTCAATTTACTTATTTTTTGGAACTGATGGTTAGTTTTTGTTCTTCATGAGTAATATCTTTTATTTGGCTATAAGTTTGTGGCTACAAATTTAGAAGATACTATTGTTGGCTTGATTTTTTTCCGCCTTAAGGTACTTTACATAATTTTCTAAAATTGATTATGCACTGTTGGCTTTCTTAATGGGTTATATTGTTTGTGGTGGGGAGAGTGTGCAAAATTAGGGACATGGAGTGGTGAAAGTAGGGGTGTGCAAAATTGTATGTTCTATTTTTTTTCATTCTTATAATCCTATAACTGCCTTTCTCTATATGAATCACATATTGTCCACCACTTTCGTCCCAGTGTATATTTTTTGTGATTTTTTTGTTTGATTTATTTTTTTATTTTCTATTATACGTCACTAATGCGTAGTCTTTGTATGAATAAGCACTTATGTCGAAAAATGCTTAGATTGAGAGTAATCGTATTTTTATTAGGTTTATTTAATTTATTTTTAGGTTTATTTGAGATAACTAATTTGTATTTTTTTTTGCAGGTATTGTTTTTTCTTCTAATTTGTTTTCATCTTTTATGGATTTGTGTGTTTATTTTGGTTTTGAGATACTTATTTAGTATGTATTTCTTAATACTCTTTTTATAGATTTTGTAATGCTCTTTGTATAGTGATATCTATACAGAGTTCATAAAATGGAGCCTTAAAAGTTTTTATTTTATTTTATTTAATGATGTTCTGTTTCATTTTTGCAGTTACGAGACCTGTATGATTTTTGTTGAGGATCGTGAAATATTTGAGTAACCTATATGATTTTTGTTGAGCATATATTTTTTTTAGGTTATTATTACTTGAATTTATAGTTACTAATTTTTTAGTTTATTTTTACTTGGTGGTTTTGTAGATTTCATTCTTGGATATACCACACCATGGTTCAAATTTTGGTTCGAAGAAGCTACTCTCAAACTTATAGATTTGACTTCGGGGTTAACGTATCATATGTTAGTAATGTTAATATGTTCAAACCAATGTTAGAGTGAACTGAATCATATGACACAAATTGGTGCGAGCCAATACGAGTGCGATACATTAGTGTTTTGCCCCAAATGTACTGAATTTCTGAGTCGACATAAAAGGATTTGATTTTTTGTGTCCATATGTAGTTTTGGGTATTTGGTTTATTGGGTAGTCGCTATGGATTATAGGGGTTTGGTTTCGTGGACACAAGTGCTTTGGGGGTAGTTATTTGGGCTTAGGTGGTGTTAATAGGAGTATTTGAGAATAAAATACGTATGTGCTCAAATCTGACAATTTTTCTTTTATTTTGGGTATAACTTGGTTTGAGTTAATGCCCTATGAACCCAATTCTTTTTTCAACTTCTTTCTCTAACTACTTCATAGTTTTTTCCCCTCCAGGTGGCTATTTAGGAACTATAATCAATAGTTTATTTTTTTTAAATAAAGGTAATACATTAATTCAAAGCATAGTCTTACAATTGCTTTAATATGGTATGTTTGATATGTTTGAAGTAAAGGTAATACATTCATTAGATGCAGAGTTTCTTAAAGTTACAAGTATAGGTGTTATTGTCTTTTTTATAGTCAACATTTATATTTTTTACCCAATGTCAACCAAGTAGAATACGTGTGATGGTAGTTGACATATCACACCTGATATAATCTAATTATGTACCTTTTTTGTAAAATTATTCCATTCTCTCATGAAATCATACTCCCCCATGGTACCGGCACATAACCAGAAGGATAATATTGTGGTTGATGATAATTTGAATGTTTGTGGCAGTTGAAATTTAGGCAACATGGTCTGAACTTAAGTAATCTATAGACTATAGTATGGTGAGAACCAAAACCTATCTCAAAATTTGTTCATCCTCAATCACGATTTAAAAACCACAGCTATATATTTGAAGTTATAAATGAAATAGAGAGATTGCACAAACAGATGAGGTAAGAGGTTTTGTTGATCGGGAAAATATTCATATACCTCGGGAAGATGATGGTGTTGTAGCTCCTGAGTAGACCTGGGGTGTTGAAGAGATATATGTGAATTCTATTCCCTACCATCATATATAACGTGTGTGTGATCTCTGCCTCATTTATTTATGCATAGTACCTTTGGTATATGTTGTTTGAACTAAGGTGTTATTAACAAAACTTCTTTATGGTAAGATCTCACAAATGTATTAATTTAATTTGGACACTTTTCAAAGTTGGATTTAAGTATCAAATTAGCAGAATGTAACCTTCTAATTTATTCACAGATGAATTTGGAGCTATTTTCATTGTTGGATTTTCATAATTTATATACACTTTTCATAGTTGGATTTTGAGCTATTTTGATTTTCAAATCATCTCTTTCTCACACTATCTCATTTATTCACAAGTTGTTTCACCCCCTACCAATTAGGGATTTTCACTTTAATTAGTTCTATTATGGAGACAAACACCTGGAACACCTGCCATGGATGCAAAACACCTGAAACACCTGCCATGGAGATTGCCGTAATGACCCGGTTGGTTTGGCTACCGGTAAGACAGATCCGGACTGATCTGTAAAATCTGTAAAAGTGGCAGGGGATCATTTAGAGTCTCCTCCTTTATAAAAAATACGGTACACCACTGATTTCTCAACAATTGTTCATGATTTGTTCATTCCCCTGAGCTTTTATATCATATTCACTTCTTCCATATGCCAATTTGTTATATAATTTGGAATCTAATGCATTTCTAGGTACTGTTTTGGAAATTCTTAATTCTTAAACTGTTTATCCAATGCATTATTTTATCTATTTTATCACCTATCCAATGCATTTATATCAAATTCTAAATTCTTAAAATGTTTTGTCAGAGGTATAAGTATGCGGTTGATTCTTCTATATTCACGATCTTTACACAAATTAAATTGTTTTGCCAGATGTAAGTCGTTGTTTATTTTATTTTTGATTATTCAATTCTTTTATATTCACGATCTTTACACAAATTAGTCAGCATTTTGTGTGACCAAGTGTGATTCCATCCCTAATGCTTGGTTTATATGCTTGACTTATGGGACCAAGTGTGATTCACGTGGATGACAAGAATGCCCTGCTACAGCAGCATGTCATTGCAACCAATGGATCCTAGGGGTAAAAGGATTCAAGTCAACTATCCACTATCCGGTCCATTACACGAAAGTTATGTTCGAGAGAGTTGAATACCAACAGACTTTACACCCACTTCAACCAGTAGGAATTGACTGCTATAAAAGTTATTCCCCGCAGCTGAACAGACAAACAAGGTTAGTTAGTTTTCCATTAAAGCAAAAATGACATATACTCATTAAAACATAACATTTTCATTAAAATGTAACATTTTCATTGAGATCAAGTAGCTTTCTTATTGTTGTAGTATGTTATTGATAGTTGGTAGACTTTTTATAGATTTTAATTAGTAATAGATTTAAGCTAAAAAATGATAATGGCTTTTAATTGTTCAGTGTTATCAACAACGTTCTACTCGTTCACCATCATTAGGAAGTAATCGGGATGATAACATCATTTGGAGGTATATACTTCTGATGAATGGGATTGTAGGAAGAATAAGTTGAAAATAAATGCGAAGGGCAACCTTAATTACTTTCTTAGTATGGCCTAATAAGCAATATGACCAGTTGATATGTTTAAATTTAGTTTGTTATCTTTAATAATAAATGTTTCATTTATGATGAACAATTAGTTTTACTATTAAGGATGTAATTATTGTTTGCATGTATATAACATTTTTACCATTAAGGAAGTATAACGCACATTTTTTGCTCACCGATGCCCTAAAACATGGAGGTACTCCCGCTCTCTCAACGGATCTTTATCTATCCTAAAACAGGGTCTAAAACTATTTTGAGTATGCCTATTTTTATTTTATGTTCTTTTCTTTCATCTTTAATACTATTTTGAGGATTCCTCGACTATCTTTCTCCATCAGATTTATAAGCTGCTGGAATTATGCTTTTCACTTAATAAATGAGAAACTGATAGTTTATATTGTTGGGAAGTCTTGATATGGAAATGTTATGGGAAGTGAAATCTTATCTTATTTTTTTCATTCCACGGTGAAAGATAGATATCACTTGGTTAGCTTCAAGACATATGCCATCAAGAGCAGTTTCATTCCACCTTGCCTCCCTCATTTCAACAGAAGAAAATTTATCTTTGTACATAATTACTGAGAAAGAGGAAATAGCTAAGGCATTTTTTGACTCAAGTTCCCTAAAATCATCAGTTACAGATGAAAGGGATGAGACCAAAGAAAAGGCAAATAAGACACTGAGAGTGAAGATAAGGAATCCAAGGAAGAAGAGAAAAATGAAAGTAAAGGGGTAGAGAAACACGGAAGAAATGGAGAAGGGAAATGACAGAGAATGATAAGAGGTATTATAATACTTCAACAAAAAATATGGATAACAAAAATGGTGAAGAGAGCTTAAACAAGTAAGTGAATGAGTTAGATGACAAAGTTACTAATAACACCCTGACAATTCATGTAGACCAGAATGAGTCGGGATCAAGTGAGAGAGAAAAGGAGATAATTACTAAGAATGTTTCTTCAAACATGATGGCCAATGACCATTGAGTCAAACCGTGGTAACTGATTCTATTTGGGTGCGCATTTATATTTAATTTCGCTTATTTTAGTGATTCTGATTCTATTTGGGTGTGTATTGAGTCAAACCATGTAGTTGCTAGCACGAGTCACATGATTTTGACTACATATACATATCTATATCTCAACTCCCAAACAAAATTCTTGGAAGCGTTCTCTGTTGATACAAATTAGACTTTTCTATTACATTAATAAATATTTATTGCTCTTTACCGTCTTATGCGTCAATGGGTCCCCCATATAACATATTTTCGTCGTCATTTTGGATTACCTCATTTAATTGTTAATTGTTAATTGTTAATTGCTTTGTTACAGTTTTTCATTTGGATACTACATTTTCAAATATGTTATGATATCTAAAAGGTTGATTTTTCATGCTCCACTTATATGCATTAAAGACGCTCAAGACTCTTATGATGATTTATGTAAGTCAATTGTTCCGTTAATCTATGCTTACAGTGTAAAATGATTTTCAGGTGCACTGAGCTGTCATAAAATATGGTTTGGAGGTTGCAATGAAAATTCAATATCCTAGATCTGCGGATAGTATTGACAGTGATAGTGACATTGATAATTTGAATTCAACTTCTTCCACCATAACTGAGAATAAGGAATCAATGAATGGATATTCTGTAGATACTTTTAATAATACTTAAGGAATCAGATTGTTTTCATTTTATTACCACTTCAAGTCCTCCCAAACAATGACATTACTTATACACTCGATCGATTGAAGTGAAGCTGAAAGTGACACTACTTATACACAAGTATTCAGTCAGTTAATCATCTCATATTTTTCTTTTTGGGAATATGGTGCACCAGAGTAGTAGTGGTAACTTCTCACCGGTTCGGCATAAGGTCTTCCAGATTATTGGATTCCGGAGACAACTTTTGACAAAACTTTGTCGTCACAAGTATCTAAGTTGCGACACTAGCTACTGTGACTCTCTTATTGTTGTGAGTGTGCATTTAATATACTTAAATGTTATGAGTGTGCATTTAATATACTTAAATGTTGTTTTATAGTTTAAAGATATATTTTTTTATCTATTTGTGGCAGAGTATATATACCTGACTTAAATATTGTTAAAATACCTAAATGTTGTTGAAATATGCATTTGCCAAAGGCTTATGTGATGTTTGTAAAAATGCCTCCTTGAATTGAATATTATTGAATGTAGTAGTCTGTGATTGTTATTATGCCTTACACTAAAAACGCTCAGTGCAAACACCTTATATAGAACAAGGTTCAGTTTAATGTTTATCTATAACTATTATATGATTAAATTCCCAATCCCGTGTCCGTCTAGAGTTGGAACTCTATTTAATACTTTTCTTTCTTCTTTTGCTATTTTCAATGTGTGCATTGTATATAATTATTAATTTCATTTTCTAATGTAGATGTATGGCACGTGTTTGAGAACAAAAGTTGCTTTGCAATTACGTACCTTGAAAATTTTTGTCGTTTTGATAATACGTTCTTTGGAAACCTTTATTGTGGACTATTTTTCTTTCTTAAATTGAGTGGATAGTCCTAAATAGAGGAAATTTTGTCCAGAATTTCTAAATTGTTTTCACGTTTGTGTTGTAAAAAATTAACGTAAATTGTTTACACATTCAATACTTTAGGCTACACTATGTTGTGTCGGGGAATAAGATTATTGCCTTTTTGCAATTATGTACTTTTAAATTTTCTCTCCCTTTTGCAGTTACGTACTTTGAATTTTTTTTCCCTTTTGAGATTATATACTTTGAAAAAATTTCGATGTGCCTTCAGGGACGTGCATATACTAATGTGTGTATATATATATATATATATATATATATATATATATATATATATATATATATATATATATATATATATATATATATATATATACACTATCACACACCGTATATATATAATATAAATCCCGACTTTACCGTGTAATGAAATCCGTAACACTAGCCTGTATATTCCCGAGTCTATGGTCCGACTCTAATTTAATTAATTTGTAAATTAATTAATTTAATACTTTCCCGAGTCTATGGTACGACTCTAATTTAATTAATTAGTTTCACTATAATTAATTAATTTAAAGTAGCATCGCTCAACTACATTACCCGAACATTTCCCTCGATCCGAACTTTACTACTTAAGGCTTTCTCTTCCAAAAATATACTCACTATGTGTCTCCCGATTAACACACTCCTAATCCCAATTAAATTCCCTTATAATTGTTAGGAGAAGGTTATATATCTAATTCCCATCTGTTAAATATATTGGAAGGAAATCTAACCCGAAATTTTAACCCATATAAATCCCAAGCCAAACTGCCGAAAATCTTGAAGGGTCGAGCGATTGACTCCTAACGTCGATCGATCGATCGAAATAGTGGTTGTCTTCTCCGCTCTTCTGTTTTCCTCCATTAACTGATTCCAAGCTTTTAAATCTCCAAATTTCCAGCCTTAATTTATCATCGCATCATATATTCACATCTAAAACAAATCATGGTCATCCTCTAACCATTTTAACATAATTGATTCCTAGGAAAATATCATCAATTCCAAAAGCGGGTTTCTACATATTTATCAAATTCATTAACCCAAAATAGATTTCACAATCCTAATCAATTCATATCTAATACTGGTATTCTGTTATAGTTCTAATTCCAATCAACACTGAATGCTTTTATAACATCAATTGAAGTATTAAATCACACAACATGTTCAATTTCATAAAAACCCAATTTCATGCCATAACCCACCCAAAAATGGATTTTGGTTTCAGCCACCATAATATGAATTGATTAACATTTATTTATCATCATAGCAAGTTAATGACTTGCCTTGAAAGTTCATAGAGTCTGATCAGTTGGTGTAGAGGATGGTTTGATGAACAACACCCAAATCTCCCTCTAGATTAGTCTCCAAAAGATCCCCAATTGCTCCTCTTTCCTTCCCTCAAAGACTTAGGTTTATGATTTATGAAATCTACCATAAAACCCTTTTTCTCTTAGGTTAAATCACACTAATCCCGTTTTTAGTCTAATGGGCCAAGCCCAAATGACCCAGACACCCCGTGTGGGCCCGATTATGCCTAAACATATCCCGAGACCCGATTACTACCCCGGGTACTCTTTTCGGACTATCTCAACCCTTGCGGACTCAATCGCGCACTCAAAGTTGTCATCCGAAATACTTTATAACACTTTCGAATATTGACCTCAAAATGCGACACAACCATAATTCAAATAATTAAACTTAAAGTTACTAAATATAAATATTTCCACCCATTCAAATAAATTCCTTAAATCATAAATTTAAGTTTCTCTAATTTAAATAGTTTTATTTCTCCCAAACATAATTAAATACTAAATCTTCAAAATTACGGGGTGTTACACATATGTATTATTCCAAAAAAAAAATCTCCTACTCAATGTAAAGACTTTAGACCTGTAAGTCTATACAATTTCAACAACAAAATCATTTCCAAAATAATGAACTCAAAAGTAGTAATTCAGATGCCTAAATTAATATCCCCAAACCAATCGAGTTTAATAAAAGGTAGGAATATTCTTGATAATATACTTCTACGTCAAGAGATGTTGCATCTCTTAGACATGAAAAAACATAGGTAACAATGTAGTTATAAAACTAGACATGACTAAGGCTTATGATAGAGTATCCTTGTGTTATCTAAATAAGGTTCTTAGGAATTTTGTCTTTAGTGAAGGGTTCATCGACATCATCTGGAGAATCATTTCTTCTAATTGGTTCTCCATTCTAGTTAATGGGCAACCTACGTTTTTTTTTAAATATTCGAGAGGCTTGAGACAAGGGGATCCTCTTTCCCCGAGTCTCTTTGTCTTAATTGATGAAGTTCTTAGCAGAGGCTTAAATAACATCACGCAAAAAAGGTATAATTGGTCATTACTCTCACCCCATAAATTGCTCCTTAATTAGTCATCTTTCTTTTACTAATGATATCATCATCTTTACTTAAGGAACTAAGCATAGTCTCAAGAACCTTGTGAATTTTCTATTGGGTTATGAAAATGTTTCTTGGAAACTCATTAACAAATACAAAAGTAAATTCATAACTCAAGATGAAATTTTTATTTCTAAAATAAATACCATTCATGAGATTACTGGTCTTGATAAACGTAATACTCCTATAAAGTATCCTGGATGTCCTATTTTCAAAGGTAGGAAGAAAGTTATATAATTTGAAAGTCTTATAACTTCAATTAAATGAAAAATTGAAGAATGGAAATCAAATTTTTATCTCAAGAAGGTAGAATCATAATTATTCAATTAGTCTTAATCTCTATTCCTCTTCATTTTATTGCTGCTATTAAACCCCCCAAAATGGTCATAAATAGAACTGAAAACATGTTCAGTAATTTTTTGGGGGTGATCCTAAGAGATTTAGGCCTAAACACCACTGGTGTAAATGGAAACAACTTTGTTACAAGTATGAATAAGGTTTAATAGGTCTTAAAAGTATCAATGACATTGATACATTATCTAGATGGAGCATGTATTAGAATTATATTGCCGATACAAGTCTTTGGGAAGCATTCATGAGATGCAAATATAAAGGCAACCCTGATAAAAAAGGATCATATTGTTCAATACCTTCAAAGCACAAATACATGAAATTGAGCAGTATATAACTGAAGTTGAGGGTGAAAAAATATGGAAGCCTACTATAGATGGGAATTTTAACTTTAAATTTGCTTATAACATTTTAAAACACTCCAGACCCTCTTTTCTCCTATATAAGAATATATGGGATAAATTCATTCCCAGGAACATTTCCATCTTTATGTAGAGATGTCTTCAAAATCTAATTCATCTAGATAATAATCTTCAATCCATTGGAATCAAAATTACTTTCATCTGTAAATGCTGTTATTTTCATTCTGAAGAATTAAGCCACCTCTTCATTAGTGGCCCTATTGCCATGGAGGTATGGTCCTACTTTTAAAATTTAATTGGCATTAAACTATCTTTCAAAAATCTACAAATTATGTTAATGGAATGGTGGTTAAGGGGCAACTCTAACATCATCATAAAATTTATTTTTAAAATCATTTCATTATGTAATATTTGGGAGATCTGTGAAGACAAAAAATGAGGCAATCTACGAAGGTGTTACTATGTCTGCCACCAAAATTATAGAATCAGCTATGGTTTTGGCTAAAGACATAGCTAATGCTAATCCTTTAAATGGTGGGAATGATCATCTTGATCTTACTCAAATGTTCTCTATAAGACCTAATCAGACTATTAAAAACCAATCCATATTTGTAAAGTGGATTATACAAACCATAAATAGATGGAAATAAACCATATATGGTGCATCCAAAGGTAATCCAAGCTATATAAATAGATGGAAATACAACACAGATGATTTGGGTTTTCCAGATTATGTCGGAATAAATTCTAATAACTTTGCAGAAGCTCAAGCAATTCTAATTGGTCTTATTTTATGCAAGAAATTCAACCAGCTCCAAATTGAGGTTGAATAAGTTTCAACTATCTTAGTGGATATTCTTAAGCATAACAAAAAAATCTCTTGGAACATCCTTCATTTAATTTCCAAAATTAAAGAAACTATTCAAGACATGGATGTCAAATTTATGCATTGCTATAGAGAGGCAAATACAATAGCTCATTCCTTAGCTAACAATGGGGTAAAATAACGTAAAAAAACACTTGAACAAATTGCAAGACCTTTCGAGAATGACAGAAGGCTTCCTAAACTTGGACAAGTGGGGATTTCCAACAATGATGATTCTCAAAGTTAGGATAAATAGGTAGGTTTTTGTAAAGGGGATGTTTATAAATCCCTTTATTTAATATTATGCTTTAGCTCTTGTAATGGGGATATTTATAAATCCCCAATTTTCTATTTTTTTATTTCTTCAAATTTTGTATAAGCCACAAGAGAGGCTATTTCTCTTTTATTCTTAATAAAAACCCAACTTCTTAAGAAAAAAGATAACATAAAAGTGGGATAATATGTACACATGTAGAAAAGAGGGAGAATAAAGAATAACACCCATGTATAAATAGAGTCTAGTCCTCCAAAAATGTCGTAGTAGAATTTCCATTGTGGCAATCTTGGTCAGATTACTTCGATGCGCAAGCTCTCAGGGCCTCGAAATTAGGAAGATGGGAAGAAAAAGTAAGGAAAGAAAGTTTCCTCACCCTCTCTCTCTTCCCTTTTCACGATCTAGCCTTGGATATAAAATTGCTCATCGTTAAATTGGGGTGACACAAAGAGATAGAGTCTCTTCTTTTTTTTGCTCAAAACAGGGAAAAGAATGTCACCGCCTTAAGATAACGAAATCATGGTCAAACTGATTCATGTGAAACCAAGTGATTCGAAGGTATGGGGACTAATTTATGGAATAAGAAGGTGATAGGAACCCATTCCCCCTTTCGGTCTCTCATGGGCTTATGTTAATCTTCTCATTTCTTTTCCATGAGGTGTATGCACATGTGTATAATACAAATAAGAGAAAAATGAAATTATCCAACTCGTGTCATGGAAGGGATGGAGATTAAAAATGATGTAAGCATTCTCCGAATCACAAATCGCTATGAAGGAGAAAATTTGCATGTCAGACGAGTTGCAAGTATGTAAGAGTAAAACTCAAAAAATAAATATAATAAGACATAAAGGATACATAAAATGAAAATGGAGGACTAGGATATCGGGATTGTCCCATGATGCCTATCTAGACCAAGGGGCATCAAAGTCCACATAGTTAAAAAATAACATGGGGGTGGGGTTCAACTCGTAAATCCAACTTAGGACTTCTCTTACTTGGTTTTTAGGAGAATGTGTTTTAAGATTGGAAACGTAAAAGTGAAAGTCTCACTTTTAAAATTTACACATAAACCCTCTCTTTGTCTTTTTTTGCATTTTTTTCTGAAAATTGGTTATGTGCAATACTAATAGTAAAGAGTAGAGATTAGTTGATATGAGATAATGAACAAAAGCAAAAAATAGAAATAAGATGAATAATAGTAGAAAATGAGTAAACTAGAAAAAGGGGTTGAGAAATGGACCTCCTTATGGATGCTTGTAACTGAATTTGGAATGTAAGTACGTTGATTGCAATGTGGTATAAAGGTGATGTGGTAGGGTGAGGTGGATAATCAAGTGAGGTAAGGATATGAGATGATAGAATGTTAGAAAATGGACCTTATTGGTAAAGGGAATGCTCTGTTTATAAGGGGGAGGTTTTTTTATTACTAAGAGGGGCCATTTCCAATGGTGAGGTCATGGCCCTTTTAAAGTGGGATTCAGGCTTAGAGGGTGCCGATAGACATGGTGCTTGCCTTTTAAAGCAAGGAAAAGGACACCGTGTCAATAGGCAGGGCCCTATGGGTGCCTATAGGTAGTCTAGAATCATTTTCTAAAAAAATAGGCATAAAAAGCAAACCGTAAGTCCATATCGCGTACGATCGGGACTATTGGTAAGATAATTCGAAGGCCTTTAAGAACCTATTGAGCCACTCCTAAGTCTAGGAGTTAAACAATGTCAGAAGAACCCGATGGTCTCTGGATGGGAGGTTTTTGAAGCAAAATAGATCGTTCATCAGAATCCTAAGGACAATTTACGCACAGGGGTGGACCGTAGGAAAGCTAATTCAATTCACTTTGAGATTTCATTGAGATTTGTAGGAGAATTATCCAATGTTAAATGGGGCTCGAAAGGACCTAATGTCCATTCAGAGTAGAATGGATCATTTATTCGAACTGTAAGGATGATTCGTGAAAGGGAAAGAGGGTAAAAAAGGGGATTCAGAGCCTTTCAAAGATTCATTGAGCTCCACTCGAGCGGGAGAGATGGCTAGAGTCAAACGAGATCTGAAAGAGCTCGATGACCTTTAGATTGGTATCTAGAGTGAAAACGATTATTTATGTGGATGGTGAGGCCAATCCATGCACGGGATGGACCATTGGAAAGGGAATTTGGTGCCTTTCAAGATTTCATTGAGCTTCGCTCAGGTATGAGAGTTAGTTGGAGTCAAGTCGAAAGTGAGAGCACCTAGTGGCCTCGAGATCTATACCTGGAGTGTTACCTAAGGTTTAAGATGAGTGGGTGAGTGTTAGGTACCTAAGAAGGTTTTTGGGGGTTATTAGTAATGGGTGTATATAAGTACTATCACCTAGGGATCAGACCCGACACTTGCTGATCAATGGCATGGTGGACTACCCCCTACGCACAATCTCCAACAATATCACTCCCGAGTGGGTATGTCTAAATAAAACAAGCATAGTTAACATATACATATATACACACATCATGATAATATTTATATGTGAAAGGTACACGAACTCGTACGCGTCTCCCATCGTGCACAGTTCACCAAATCCCAAAGTTCAAACCAACTTCTCGATTAATTATTTAACTAGTCCCTTACATGATCATCGTAGTTAATAATTAAATTTCCACTAATATGTAGAGATACAAAATTGTTTTTACTTAAAAATCCACTCACTTGAATAACCTCCCACATACTCGATTAGGTTCATAAAAATCCTTGGAAGCTTTCCACGATCAAAACTTGACCCATCCCCATGGATCTTTTAAACAAAAATCAATCACCTTCGAACAAAAAATCCATCTCGTTCGAATGAGGTTCGAACAAAGTTTAAACGAGATTAGAGAACCCAGATCTGAAGCATTTTTCTTAGGCAAGATTCATCCCCAACAATCCAACTTTGTTACGGATCTTTCTACCAAAGTTTTAAGCACCGTAACACAAATATAATCAAGATAATAAGATTTCATACTTACATAATCAGTTCTCACATGGTAATCCCCCATAAAGTCGAGATGAATATCCATTATTAATTTATTTATCAAGATTCAATATTTTCACCTAAGTCCTACATATTCTTCCTTTAAATCCCTTTATTTTATTTGTAATTACAACTATAGTCAATCTCAATAATTCATCTGACTAACATTCCTAATTCCTTACAATTTAAATTCTAACAACAATTAATCAAGATTCCCTCCTTCATGCTCTAAGGTTCCAATTTCTATTTCAAATAAAAAAAGTAATTAAGTATAATGAAATTGTGACACAAAGCAAGTAATTACTTATCTTGATGGATTAGAATACGAAGTCCTCTACAAATTGGATGATGGATTGAGTCCTTTTTCTTCTCTTCTCCAAGTTTCCTTTTTTTTTCTCTTCTATAGGGCTCTCTCTCAATCTCTTGTGTAAGATATGAAAGGTGGCATGTTATCCACCTTCCTAGACTCTTAAATATTCTCTGAATAAACCTAATCACGTTTTCATCTTAGACCTAAGTATAAAATGACCCTCTTACACTTATATGGGTCCTTTTATGTCTAAAAAGCCCTCGAAACCCAAATATAACACCTAAATACCTATTATGGATTATTTGGACCATTTTCGTATCACCAGTCCACTTGAAAAGTTATACTCGAGTCACCCAATTCCAAATACACTAACATCTCACTAACCATACCCGATATGTGCGTACCCTATGCATCGTCCATAAATTATACTTATCTGCCGATATAACATTATATCAACATATAACAAAACAACGTCGTTATCACTCATACACACCATGTAATAAATCACATAAGTATTTACTTATCACACACAAGTAAATAATAATTATAATAATATTACTCTTTTATCTCGTAATTAATATTTACTAAAGCTTTAATTTATTTCCCAATTAATTTAATAATATAAAGCACACAAAAATTAATTAATAAAAGTATGGGGTAATATATTCTTCCCCCCTAATAGTGGGATTTCATCCTCAAAATTTAAAACACAACTACCACAATGAGCTCTGAACATTTTTCTCACACGACATCCTCGCGCTTCCACGTTGACTTAGTGACATTGTGGGTCCCAATGTACACACATTAAAAGTACCACCTTTAATCAAAGATTTTGCTCACCACGACCCATAATGGAAGAAATTCTCTCCTCGTAAAAATATCCAGTTGTAAATCGATCTCCTCCAACGTTATATTCCCACATTTCACATCATCCCTGAGATACCTCCTTAGCGATGACACATGAAACACATCATGAATCTTATGTAAGTGCTCCGATAAGGAAGGCATACAAGAAATTGGTCCTACCCTCTCGATGATGGAAAAATTCCCTACATACTTAGGAAACAACTTCCCCTTCTTTCCATAATGCATCACCCTTTATTGGGATAAGTATCATCTAATCATGCACGTCTCAAAATTTTCCATTTGGCATACGTGTAACTCTTTCGTCATCCTCAGCTACCTGAATATGACCTCTGATCAACTCAATGTTTGTCGACGTATGCTACATAACGTCGGGTATTAAACGCTTGTCATTTCCCCACCTCTAACTGACACGAGGGTGACAACAATGTCTTTCATGAACAACCTCAAAAGATGCCACACCAATACTAACCTAGTACAAGTTAATATACACAAACTCTACCTAAGGAAATCGCTGCTTCTAGCTACCTTTAAAATCTAAAATATACATCACCAGCATATCCTTCATAACTCCTTGACCTTTTTCATCTTCCCATTGGTCTGCGGGTGATTCATCATGATCAAACACAACTCCTTCCACATCGCCATCTAAAGACTCTTCCAGAAGTGGGATAGAAAGTTCTTATCTCGATCCAAAATAATTTTGAGCAGAACCTCATGAAGTCTCACTCAAAATGGCAAGAAATAGGATACCTTGATCAATCGATCCATAATGACCTAGATAGAATCATGACTTTACGGTGGTGTCAATAACCTTTTAGTGAAATCCATTGAAATAATCTCACATTTCCACAGCGGAATCTCTAACGATTGTATGAGTATGGCTAGTCTCTGATAATCAACCTTCACCATATAATATGTGGTCCCCCTATATACAAATTTTCCTATGTCCCTCTTTATACCATCCCACCAATATTTTCGCCTCATATCTCGGAACATCTTATACCTTCCTACATATATTGAAAACCATTACTCATGCGCCTCCGGAATAACTGCAAGCCATAGCTTCTTATCATCCGGAACAATCATCCTACCATTGATGTGTAAGATACCCTCATAACGAACTTAGTAAGACTCATATCTACTTATAAAAAATTATTGGACTCCCTCCTGACAAGAAGGATCCCCTCCATGTGCCTTTACAACCTTCAAGACAATCTCGATTATGACATTCATCACTGTTATAAATTCTCAGACTATCTCTTCTCCTGACGAAGCTCAGCCTACTTCACCATTCCAAAATTTCTACCAATTTCCCTATAAGTTTATGGCTCTACGAACTTACCTCCACGTTAGCCTTTCCTGGATGATATGAAACATTGAAGTGAGTAGGGAACCTATGCACTCTATACTACATGCATACATGCACAAATACAACATATACAATGTAGATACTTGAAAATTAACCACACATGCACAATATGATTATATAGTAAAGGTAGACTCGATTACCCTAATAATCATGATTCAATTCTTCTAGACTCAGCTGTAACTTCGGAATCCCCTAAATCACACTAGTAAAGTCCCTAAACACAGGGATCGATTCTAACGAGACAATTTTCCTCTCCTAACTCTCCTACTCGATATAATATAAATGCATGATGCATACTCTATTAAGATGAGCCATCGTAACAAGAAACACATCCTGCCATGGAATAGTGAACAAGATAGCCTTACTGTAAAAGTCCACCATCGCCTCAAACATCGCTAACTAGTCCATAACCAGGATAACATCATACTCATACATCACTCAATAAGCAGCTCCACTACTGAGCATAACCTCCCAATGTTCATACCTACCCCCTATAGATGGAAAGAATTAGAGCCTTCTACCCATATTAAATATAAGATCGTAATAATAACTAATGATCTATCCACTAAAGTACTCTCACACATGAATCTACTGCAACCAAAAGAATGTGATGTTCAAATGTCACCCAAAACTCACTGATGTGCCCATAAATTAGAGAATAACCCCTCAATTGGTAAATATGCTGCTTGTAAAAATGCTTTGCGGATGTGATACAAATGCCCAAATAGGCCTTATATAGGCACCAATGCTAGAACTGTCGGTGGGGATGGAAGCTACTATAATAGTTTCCCCTACTGGGAACTATGCTCCAGACCTCTAGCCTTACTCCACATGTATGTCACATGTGGACCTGTTCCCCACATAAGAAATACCTCCATGTGAAATTTGTTAGCTTCTGGGCCTGCTAGCCCTAGCGAGGTTATCCTTATTTGTAGCCCTATTGGTCGTGATATCCCTGACCCTACTAGCTTCCAGTCTAGTTATCTTGGCCCAGTTGGCCGTTCTTGTAACTACCATTATTAGGCCTAAATATCTTAGCCGATTCCCACTGATAAGAGCCCCTCTTCTACTATTTTGCTAATGGAGGTGCCTCATTGGCACCGTTTCCCTCAGTCTTGCCCGACTGGCTTAACTCTCATATTTTCTTCGCTTCCCTCTGACGGAAGTGGTGATCTACGCAATGAAGTAATGAGTGATTGTGAAATCAACATAAGTCCTCAACATAGAGTTCCCCAACAAATGATGGTGGATCCTCCACATTATCTCATCCATAAACTTAAGACTCTTCTTCTCATCAGTGTTCACCTCATCTGCCACAAAGTTCACCAAACGTGTGAACTCCTCCATGTATTCGGTAACTGTCCAGACCTCATACAAAAGATATATAAATCTCTTCATCATCTCCATATGTACTGCTGATGATAGAAGTTGCGGATGTATAGAACCTAAAACTCCTAAATAGTCATGGAATCCCACTCCTCTCATATGGTAACCAACTCCCACCACTGTAGAGCTTCCCCGACTAGTTTAAATATAGATAGTACATTATTTTGAGTGTCTCAACACTCAACTATAAGAAAATTCCTTTGGATGTCCTTCTTCTATTGGCTACCTTCCACAACATTCGCACTCCCTTTAAACTACGATGGATGGCTCTTTTGTAAGGCCTCCCTCACTCACTCCCAAACTGATGGCATTGAGTGAGTTTGAACTACTACTGCCACTGGATGCTATGACTGTACATGGGTAAAATGTTGTGCTAAGGAAGTCGTCGCCATATTATTCACTTATGAAACTATACTGGCGACCTCTATTGTGGTCAGTATCCCCTAAGTGTCCAGTAGCTCCAGCTGAGCCCCCTCCTCTACGATCCTTATCGCCACACGTGTTGGTCTACCTCTCTTATGTTTGGCATCTAAAACCAAATAGTAACTCTATGAGATTCACTTCAACTATATATAATTATGGAAGAACGTAAACGTGAAATGCGAAACAACATTCCTAGGCATATGGATCTATATTAGAGAAACATAACACATATAACATATTAATTTCACATAGATCCTAAGGATACTAGACCTTAATGCTCTGCTACCAACTATGACAACCCGTTTATTTTAATACCGAGTTTCCAAACCTACTAAAATAAAATAGGAATCTTAGTGTGATTCATTCTCAGCATCACAATCACAACAACAGTAAAAGGTAAATAATACGAATCAAACTAAAAAAATTAAATCATACAACACTATGAATAGAATAATTCTCATTGTAAAACTCATATGTGTGATACTGATTAAATCAAATTATCAAATTTTAAAGTTAACCTTATTTAATCGGTATTAATTTTTAATCTAATTATATTCAGCCCTAAAACATACAACTACATGTGCGTGTCAAACCATCACAAATAAAATTGCTAACTCACAGATTTCAGGAAAAATCCCTTTCGGGTAAAAACTTTATTTCACTATGAATAATAAATTGCAACTTACAATTAGATAATAAAATCTGCAATGAATATCACACAAATACTCACATAGACACGCAACTCAGAGTCAACAATGATTCAATCGTAACGAACCCATAAGAACACGCATCTCTCAATCAGCAACAGACACCCACGAGTACTCCCAATGACACGTAGTCGTCAACCATAGAGATGACACTCCACAAAGAGAAACTTCAACAAATTTTAATCTTGGGTTCCCAAAAGATTCAAAAAAATATATGGGATGTTTTTTGTGAATCAAAAAGGTGTTTGGGACTTAAAAATATGAAGACTTGTTTTATTAGGTATCTAAAAACGTTCTCCAAAAGTCTTAAATAAATACACCACCAAAATAGGTATTTATAGAATATTAAAAAATATGAGGCGGCGTAAAAATTTGGGCATGGCAAATCAATACGAAAAAAACAATCGGTTCGGTTCGACTAAAATAGTAAAGGGGACCAGTCCAACTAAAATTTCATCATCTTGGTTCGGTAAACTTAATCTTGTAGAGGCTTGTTGCTGAAGACCCTTGATATTCAGATCCGTCTTGATGCATGATTGAACTTGAACAAGTCTTCGACGGTTGTAGCAATATACCAAATACTCAAATGTAAGCTAGACAGCAAAATAATGTCCTTACAAATCTCCCCCTATGTCTATGTCGATACAAAATAAAAACATCTAAATTATCAAATCAAAATGCCTATACATATCTAATACCCTCCCATGAACTCAAAACTAAAAAGGTACTAAACATGTAAGTCTAAAACTTTTTCTTAAAAAATCTTCAACTTCGAATCTACAAAATCTTTAAGCTTTTCTCATCAGGGTGTACAAATTATAATCTTCAGTTTTGTACCTACACACATGAGACAAAGAAAATACCTTCGTGATGTATCGAGTTTGAAATGAGATAAACATAAATCAATAAACAATAATCAAATCTAATCAAATCTCCTCCATTATGCAAAACTCCACAATAATTAGTTCTCCCCCTTTTTATTTGTCCGAAATAGACAAGGAAATGAATAAATAAAAATAAACATAGAGTTATCACGAAAAACAGGGCAAACAACTATGATCATCAGAATATAGTCAAAGATGTCCACAAAATATTTTTTTATTTTTCAATTTTTCATAAAAAAATGCAAAAATAATTTTGCAAAAATCAGACACCATGAATTTACACTAAGATAACCAAATCATGGAAATGGAATGAATGGGTGAGAACATATTCAATAGGCAAATCAATGTAATCAAACATAACATATTTGCGTGATGAATTCGGATACTCCGAACGAATGAACTCAAAACCATCGTTAGGTGTCAAAATTTTTAATTTAGATGACATCATCTTAATCTAATTGACAAATCAAAGTCAAAAATGATTTTCACACTAATAACGTCTAAAACTATGTAATGCTTTTTCATGACTTTGTCAGGACGTGCAAACCCATTTTATATTCCATCCAAACACCCTCATAAATAATATATCTTTTATTTTTCTTTTGAGGTGATCTAAACCTATTGGCCCCTTTTGGAAAATATATGTTTTTAATGCCTTAATTTTTTCATTGGGTTCTTTTAAATGGTGTCTTTCACGAAGAGTTAATTTTATACTCTCGCAGCCCTTTCTCGTGAACACTCATCATTTTTTGCAAATTAATTCCTCACGGTAACGGTTCTAACAAGCACTACTTTCATCGTCAAGTTTTATCACATTTGGTTCGTTTTAAAGACATGATTGAGACAAAAACACATCTACCAACATGTCATAAACAAGAACAATAGTCAAACAAATTCGTGCAACTGTGCATAAAAGGAAATCATAAGTCAAAACATGTAGTTAGTAATAACTAATCACATCTCAATGACTCCAAACATTGTAAAGTACATAAATGGAATGATGATGCATATCAAAACATTGTCAAATCGTCAAATGGATATGGAATGAAATTATAACTCGGTCATGCTAAATGTCCAATCATAAACGGTGAAAAAACATACAAAACTCTTTCTATCTTTTTCAAAAAAATTATCAAAATGATATCTTTTTGGATTTTTCAATTTTTTCTTAAAAAAAGAAAATCTTTTTGTATTTTTCAAAAATATATCAAAAAGGAAAACATAACTACAACAATGATACACACTATCAATAGGAAAAAATATCATCACGCAAAACAACCTCTGCTAGCAAAAAAGTCTACACCTTAAACAGTAGGTGCGATAGAGTTTTCCAAAGGTGGTGACATCCTATTAAAAACCTCCATCAAATCATGTGAAGTCTTGACAAAAACCTTTACCAGCTCCCTAAAATGTGCAAACTCTCTCGTGTAATCATTCGGAGCATCATGTCAGGGTGTGTGTGTGTGAACATGTGTTGCAACAAAACGTGACACATAACCCAACTTAAAACAAAACTCCCTAAGGTGTTCTCTCTTTTTGCAATGGGTGAAAACATAAACAGGCCTATGTACACATCTCTCAAAACGTCTACGACTCACTTTCCTATTAGGTACGAGATGCCTAAGTGGGTTGGGTTGAGAGCCATATGGATTTATTGCTAACTTTGGAACCGACTTGGATGCAACGTGGGAAGTGGACGCACCATCATGACCTATTCCTTATCTCTCAACATCACCCAAAATGGGATTGAGAACCATCTTTCCAAACTTCTTAAATGCATTATCTAAAGGAACTTTGACCTCCCGGACACGTTCAAGATCTCTCTCGAGTTGGGATACATGTGTCGTCAGACTAGACACCGTGTTGGTCAAATAACTCTTTTACCAATCTAAAGCAATCAACTCTTTACTCAATGAAATCTTAACATTCTCGAGTTGGCTTGCTTTAGCCTCAAACAACCTCAAAACATCTAACTCTCTCTCTAAATCTCTCACCCTAAGACCTAGATCCTTATTCAATTTCTTAGTCTTTAAGTTCTCGACATACAAATCTCTAAATGTAATTTGGATCTCACTCTCATCTCCACTTTCACACTCACTATCACCCTCACTCAAAATAGTTAAACTATCCTCCTCCTCGGGGGTCTCACGTGCATAAGTATCATCATCGTTGTGGGACAAACTAGGTGTGCTCACATGGCTAGATAAAAAAGCAACAATCTTCCTATGTGAAGACTCATCCCCAGAATCATTCACCTCATACTCACTATCGCTAAGAGTGGATGGCATGATAATTTTTTTCCCCTTTCTCATTAGCCTAGTGGGACACTCAAAAGATCTAAGTCCTCTATCCTCACAATCAAAACACTTGTCTTCAGCCTCTTTCTCACCTCTCTTTTTGGCCTCATTTTTAGTTTTCTCAAAAAATCTTTTATTGGAAGAATTTTATTTTGAAAACATGAGAAAGTTTTAAAAAAAAGTCACAAGTGTGGTCATATCAAAATCAACCTCACCCTTAGAGTCGGACTCATAAACTTTCACTTTAATTTTCTTTTCTTTCGTTCATACTTACTATCCTTGCCTAAACCGGGCTCTAAGTGCTATCCCTCTATCCTTAGGCTTGACAGTCTCAGGAAACATGTCAATTTCATATGTCTGGAGGTCTCCTACTAGCTCTTCTAGTTATAAATTGCCTAAATTATCTAAGGTATTCAAAATAGTCACTTTTGGGATAAAACATTTAGGCAACAATCTTAAAATCTTTTTAGCCACTCGTGCATCAGTTATGGGCTCACCAAGATTGAAACTAGTCTTGAGAATGTCAGAGAAATGTGCAAAAAAATAATCAAAACACTCAGATTCAAGCATGGTAATCGTTTCAAATTAAGTAGTTAAAATTTGAATTTTAGACTCTTTGACTGTATTAGTGCCTTCGTGGGTGAGTTGTAAAACATCCCGCGCACATCATAATAAGTCGAAACTCCTCAAGGGTGACGACACTAGAAATCGCACTCAGCCTACATGAATTAAAAGGGCTCCACCTAAACTCATCCTCAGTCCAGTATGACACAGGTTTTAAATCCGTGACATTCTTTGCAGTGATAGTGGGAGGAGTCCACCCTCTTTCACAACCTACCCAAACCCGCTCATCAATTGCTTCCAAATGTGATTTCATGCAGGCTTTCCAGTAAGCATAATTAGACCCGTCAAAAATTGGCAATCGATTATATAAGTTTTCGTTTGGAAACATTGCGATAATTTTTCAAAAAAAAAATCAGTATCATGCAAATTTTGAGGAAAAATGATCACTCGAGAAATGACAGTAATGTGCTATGATACCAATTTGTAAAACTTGTATATGTGATACTAATTAAACCGAATTCACATATTTTCATGTTAACCTTATTTAATCGGTGTTAATTTTCAATCCAATAATATTAAGCCCTAAAACATGCAACTACATATGTGTGTCAACTAATCACAAATAAAATTGCTAACTCGCAAATATTAAGAAAAATCCCTTTCGGGTAAAACCTTTAGTTCACTATGAATAATAAATCACAACTTACAATTACATAATGAAATTTTCAATGAAGATCACACAGATACTCATAAAGACACGCAGCCTAGAGTTAGCAATGGATCAACCATAGAAAACCCACAAGAACGCATAGCTCTCAATCAGCAAGGAACACCCATGAGTACTCCCAATGACACCAGTCATCAACTGTAGAGACTACACTCCACAAAGATAGACTTCAACAAAGCTGAATCTTGGGTACCCAAAAGATTCACAAAAGTATACGGGATTATTTTTGTGAATCAAAAGTGGTTTGGGACTTAAAAATATGAAAACTTGTTATATTAGGTCTCTAAAAATGTTCTCCCAAAGTCTTAAACAAATACACCACCGAAATAGGTATATATAGAATATTAAAAAATCTTAGGCGGAGTAAAATCTGGGCACGACAAATCGATTCGGCAAAAACCAATGGTTCGATTTTGGCTAAAATAGTAAAGGGGATTGGTCCGGATAAAATTGCATCGGTTTGGTTTGGAAAACTTATTCTTGTAGAGGATTGTTGTTGAAGAACATTGATATTCGGATCCATCTTGACGTATGATTGAACTTGAATAATTCTTTGACGGTTATAGCGGTATACGACATACTCAAATGTAAATCGGACAATAAAATATTGTCCTTACACTCATTCGTAAAAAAATAAGCGCAAAGCGAATAAAATATCGGTCACTATATAAAACATCCACCGAGATACTGAATAATAAATTGAGTATTAAAATCTAAATGTCTAACATAAATATAAAATTCTATCCATCTATGGCTAACAGGCACAAAACTTAACTAAAATGAAATGATCTTAACTAGACGGAATAATCTAAGGCATCTAAACAACTGTGTAGCATACGCAGCTATTCCACGACAAGAATGGATCTAACCTAGTTATCCTGGTTGTTGTTGTTGCACACCTCGGATGTGAAAAGGAAAAATAAATAAAAATAAAATCTTGCGATTAATATCTCCAAGAGAAGAAACATATTTTGCAAGTAGATAATTATTTTAAATCGATTAAAACATTAGTGTATGACTTTCAAGGTTAAATAGTCACACTCACATGAGATAAAACCACACCCTTCAATTATACTGTGCAATTATCGTGTTCATTTTATTATCCTAATCAAAATACCCAGTCTAACTTGGACATATAACCGCTATTTAATCCCCACGCCACTAATAAACACTATTAGCTAATTATAACTACCTTCACTAGGTAATTATTCATAAATAACATTGTACTGAGACATTTGCTGTAAATAAATATTCACATTGTAAACATAACATAGCTACACTTGTGCCATAGGTGTATATATATATATATATATATATATATATATATATATATATATATATATATATATATATATATATACCCCTTGCAACATACATATAACTGTATCCCTAGAGATTGAACCTCATGGATACATTCCTCGTGTGCTATCATCACAGCTCACACTGAGCCATCGGGTCAAAATCTCACCACCGATCCCAAACATATACACATAAAATGGAGGCAGTCATAGACATATATACATGGGTCACAACCATACCAAATTGCGCCCAATCGTACTCGAAACTAACACCTATGCACACATATGGATAGTGGACATGAAACGGTACTATGACCTAGGGAATCAACCTAATACATTATGTTCAATGGCGTAAGGGACTGTCATTGTGTGCAACCTCCTGTGATATAACTACCGAGGGAGTGCATTCAAATAGAACAAGTAGCATGAACATATGCATATATATACACCTCATTGTAATATGTATATATAATAGGTACCTAAAATCATACGTATATCCCACTTAGCACGATTCACCTAATCTCGATGTACGAACCAACATCCCGACTAATTATTTAACTAGTCCCTTACCTGAGCATCCTAATTAATTACTACGTTTCCACAAATAAGTAGCGACAAAACATTATTTTTAATTAAATATCCACTCACTTGGATAACCTCCCATAAATTCGATTAGGTTCATAAAAATCCCCAAAACCTTTTCTTGATCCAAACTTGACCCATCCTTACGGGTCATTCGGACGAAAACCAATCTCATTCAAACAAAAACAACATCTCGTTCGAACGATGATCAAACGAGATTACTAAACTCATATATGAAGCGTGTTTCTTAGAGGGATTCATCCCCAATAATCCAACATCATTTCTAGGGTTCTATCTACCAAAATTTCAAGGGATGTACCCTAAATATAATCAAGAAAACACGATTTCATACTTACATAATAAATTCTCATATGGAAATCCCCCATAAACTCAAGATCAAGATCCTTATTAAATTAATTTATCAAGATTTAGTCTTTTTATCTAAGTCCTACATCTTCTTCCTTTTTTTTAAATAGAAATTTATTAAAATTTGATAGAAAAGCCCTCTCAAGTGGTAATACAATCAGATAGAAACATCAGATGTTCCTTATAAAAGGTAAAGAATAAGCATCTATCAGCATAGATGCTTTAACAATATTAGGAAGATCCGAACAACTAAAAAATAACTTTTGACATTTTGAAGATTCACCATGCTTTACTAGAAGAGTGGCCACCTTGTTAGCTTATGGAGAATAGCAAGAAATATGACATTGAAGATTTTGAATTAACTCCTGAAGATCCTTAAATGTTTTTTTAATTTTCCAATGAATTGAATTTGAATTAGTCTCTAAGATGAAAAGAAGCTGATTGGAGTGGAACTTTAAAATCACCTTAGAAATATTCTTCTCCAAATAAATCTTTAGCCCATAAGAAATAGCTTGAAGAAGAGCATACAGAGGAACATCATGAATTATGAAGTTTTAAGAAGCCCAAATAAGCCTACCATGATCATCTCAAATAATTGTACCTATCCCATTAATCTTCTGATTATCTGACCTAGTTGCAACATTGTTTTTGACTTAATTTACCCAAGGTTTCTTCCATTTAATAACATTCTTCCAACAATCATAGGGGGCAGATAAAGAGAAAACATTCCTAATTTCCTGTTTAATTCCTCGAGTTAGGTCTTTAAAGGGAGTAATCATAGTAAAATCATAGATTGAAGCCACTACTGTGTGAATAACTAGACCTGATCTCATAGGATTATTTTCAAACAGATCCTTATTCCTACTAATCCAGATTTCCCACAAGATTATGATTGGATTCACATGAAACAGCCATTTGGACAATTTAGATTTATTCGCTTGCAACCACCAGTGAATAATTGAACTTAGTAAAGAACAACAAGAACTTTGAATCCCCATAAGTTGATTAAAAAACCTCTATACCTGCTTAGCAACGGGAGCAGAGATGAATATGTGATTAATTGATTCATTAGACGAATGATAACATTGACACCTTGAAACCAACCTAATCCCCACTGATTGAACACGGGTAACCACTGGAACAACATTGTTGAGAGCTCTCCAAACAAGCACTGACATCTTTGGAGGGATATAATGGTGCCATGCTGATTTAAATGCTAGAGAAGATAAAGCTTGAGGCCTGACTTGATCATACGCAGATTTAAAAGAAAACCTACCATTAGCTGTTAGATTCCATATCAACTCTTCATTGATAAATGGGAATTTGAATTAATTAGCTCCATTCCTTCTTTAATCCTTTTAAAAGCCAAAGATCCATTTTTTCAACCCATGCTAGAGTACTTATCACACATAAAAGAGTCCCAAAAAGTATTCCCTTCCTTAAAATTCCAGGCTAATCTTAAGTTGGAAGGTTCCATGACTGAATACAAATTTCTAATGTCAAGACCTCCCTCTTGTTTAGGCATACCTATGGAATCCCAATTTATCGAGTGAAATTTTTAACCAAAAGATTTATTGACTCCCCAAAAGAAGGAGCTGAAAAGCTTAATAATGGATTAAATGATCAACTTTGGAGGCTTTAAAGCAAAGAGAGAGTACAAAGGGATAGATGAAAGAATAGATTGGATAAGGATAATTCTCCCCCCACCCCCTAATGGAAAGAAACTTAGATTTCCAACTATGAATTTTTTAAGCTATGTATTGGACAAGAGGTTCAAAATAAATTTATTTCGTTCTTCGTTTAAAAAGAGGGAAGTCAAGGTATTTAAGAGAGCTACTATAATAGAGCTACTGTAATTCATCTTCTTCCCTTAAATCCCATAATTTTATTTCTAATTACAACTGTAATCAATCTTTATATTTCATCTGATTGAAACTCTTAATTCGTACAATTCAAATTATGACATAAATAAATCAAGATTCCCTCTCTCATGCTCTAAGTTTCTAATTTCCATTGCAATCCAACAAAGTAATTAACTACAATGAAATTGGAACATAAAGAAAGTAACTACTTGCCTTGATGGATTAGAATTTGAATTCCTCTACAAATCGGTTGACGGAATGAGTCATTTTTCCTCACTTCTTCAAGTTTCCTCTTTTTTTTTATCATCTCTCTCTCTCTCTCGTGTAGAATATGAAAGTTGGATTGCTATCCACCTTCCCAACCAATTAAATAATCTCTCAATAAACCTAATATCTCTTCTCTTCTTAACCGTGGGTATAAAATGGCCATCCTACCTATATACGGGTCCTTTTATGTATAAAAAGCCCTCGCAACCCAAACACAACACTCGACAACCTAACCTGGACTATTTTGACTCTTCTGAATCACTAGTGCATTCGAAAAGGTCATTCGAGTCACCCAACTCCAAATACGCTAACATCACATCAATCAGGCTCGACACGTGCGCAACCTATGCATCTCCCATAACTACACCTATCCATTGATATAAAACTTTATTGGCATATAACAATAAACCATAAATAACACTCATACGCGACATATAATAAATCACATAACTATTTACTTATCACACATAAGTAAATAATAATTATACCTAAGATTCAATTCAATTTTCCCAATTAAATAAATAATACAAAGCATACATAAATTAATTAATAAAAATACGTGGTATTTTGGTGTGTTTTGTAAAATTAAACTCTTCCTACTAGGAACGTAGATTATATTATATTAACCACATTATATCTGTTGTGTCTTTATTGTAATATTGTCATTTATATAATTTCCATTTTTATTTTTCATTTCAATTGGATGGATTGTGGTGACCAATTTGTGCACAACTCAACCCCATACTCCAAATCCCTTTATAGAAAAAAAAAACTCTCGAGGCTAAAAGACTGGTAACCCTACCTTTGGAATCCTTGGAGTATTAATGAAATTAATGTATATATTGGTATCGACTAACAAAATTGACTTCCAATCCCATTAGTAATTTGTAATTGAAATTTCTACCTCACATTATTAAATTAGATTTGTATAATTATTATTGCATCCACCATGTTATGGAATTTGAAATTAAGACTACTAGGATTTCATGTTTTGTAAGAATATTCACTGATAATTTTATTCAAAACTTTAGGCTGTTTATTTCTTCAAGAGTATCATTCATATTGTTATAGAAACTAAACTTACACAATATGTCAACAAATAATGTTTTGCTAATTATTTGAATGGCTAGATAAGACCCTTACTTTACATGTACATTTTCTATTTGCCAATCAAATTACTATTGGAATGAGGCAGCCTAAAGATTGTAATGCCAGGGCATTATTTTTAGGAAAGAAGAGTACTGGTGAGAGGAAGAAGTTTAAGAATCTAATGAAGATCCTGTGTGCAATTACTACTACATTATTACATAATTTATGTGTATAACTTTTTCAGATATTTTTTGTGAATCTATGAGTGTTGATTTTGGTGAAGGGTATTTGGGCTTCTATTGGATCATATCGATGCAAAACTGTCCATGCTTTGAATTAAACGCATGATCCCTTTTGTATGTGAATGCTGAATTATTTTGTGATTAATTAACTCAGTGATTGTTCTTGACTTGAAAATATAAAAATGGCTACATGGTGTTTTTTAAGTCTTTTTGTCAAAATTTTCAGGATTCTAAATTAGCAAAAAGTACATCTTTTAATTTTCTAACCAAACTTCATAATGTTGAGTACCTTAGTATGAAGGTCACTTCCTACACTATTTTTCTAGGATAACATTGTGAAGCAATTTCAGAGGTAAACTTAATAACTCTTCCCCTAGTAGAAAAGTTCCCATGCTATCTGATTGGGCAGAAATTGAGCATCGTGTAAATATTCTTATCATTGTCATCATTATTTCATCTCAATAAAAAACGTTGAACATCAATACGATGTTTATATTTATAGCAAAGATTTCAGGTATCGAATCCACAGAGAATGTCATTTAGAATTTAATTGATTTATTACTTAAAATAAAAGGGGAAAAAGATGATTTTTTAGTTTTTAAAGATTTTATACTACAATTAACCTAGGCAAGTATTGAAACTAAATTAATTAAAAAATATGAAAACTATGGATTGAAAATAAAATCTCTCAGCTTAGAATACATAACATATATGGATACATGGTTAGACAAGGTTAATACTCGTTTAAATAATTATTAAAACCCATATGAGCACTACCCAAATTTCCATAAAAGTCTAAATACAATTTTGGCATCAACAAATTCTCAATTACACACGTAGGGTTTGAGATGTTTATTGAGATTATTGAGATTATTTAGGTATGTTTGGGATGTTTGTTCAATATGGTTGGGGTAGTTGTATTTTTTTCTCTATATTTTATTTCGTATTGCGATTTTAATCTCATAATCGAATACTTAAGTTGTAAGAGAGGGAAACCAAATTACAATTTACTTCTCATGAGTTCTAAATAATGTGTTATGATTTTTCATGTATCTCTGGGATGGTTTAATATATAGGTTTTTAATTTATTGTTAAGTTTAATATGTGATTATAGTGTCAAATTTTTTTACTTCCATATAGCCAAGTATAATATTTATAATAAGTGGATTTTGAAATTTTTAGATATTGTTAGGTTTATCTGTTAGAAGTCAAAAGACTATGGGTTTTCTTTGTATTACCTTTAACGTAATAGTATATTCCTGTTTTTTCCAAACTATTATATTATGTTTGATTCTATAAGATGAATACTCCATTTCATTTTTTGAGTTCCTAATTGTATTCTAAATAATACGTAGGTGTTTTCAAAAGCATAAAATTCTCTCCAAATTAAAGTTATAGGGAAACTACTTATTCTTCCTAAGCTAGTGGTTTAACTTTTCTCAATTACCAACTCGATGAACTCACTATTGAGTTCAAGTCTATAAAACATTGTATAGGTATTATTTGTCTTGGAAGGATATTTTTGAATTATGTAGGATTAATATTCAATGTCGAGATACATATTTAGCTAGATATATATTAGCTTTAATTTTAATTACTGAATTGCTTGCAATAGCTTGAAAAAACCTCAATATCTTTCCAACTTCAATAGTCACAAATGAGGAATGTTGGACTTATCTATCACTTTCTTATATTTCAAGACATCATGATATACAAGTTACTTGAACCATTTACATTCCATACTTTGTTATTTTTTATTTTGTCGATGTTGATGACAACAATAGAAAGTCACTACTCAATATAGACATGTTTTTACATATTACAAACTTTTTTTGTTTTTATTACCTCATATTTAATTTTAACTTAAGATTTTAATATACGTTATTTAATTAAGAATCATTCAACAATTCAGTTTGTAATTAAAGTCATGATTTACATATTATCTTCAATATTTCGATGTATTTCAAAACAAGTTGCACTTTTAAAACCTATTAGAGTGTTATTTTATATGTAGCTCCCAACGGACTTTAGTAATTGATTAAAATCTTTTTAAAATATATTACTTTGATTTTGTATGTGGGGAAATAAATATTGATGTGTGAAAATGTTGGTTATCACACATTGTTATACTATGTATGGAAATACTTAATTATTAACAGAAAATAAAGATTTAAGCATGTTGCGTTGTTATCAAGTTCAAGCAGATGGTTTGGTAGTATGTTTCTTAATTTTCACATAGATATGACCTACTTTCCTATTTCTTTTTCTTTTTTATCTTATTTTAACATATATCTCAAGAACTTGATTATAAGGCTTGAATTGTTTTGTCTATAGAGAGATAGCGGTGAACATTAACATTTTTGGTATCTACTAGTTATTCATATATATATATTGTACCATTTATATTTTAGAATCTAATGTTTTAAAATTGAAAATTGAATGAAATATTTTTAATATTTTATTTTAGAAGTTAATTTTATTCTCAAACAAGTACTTTGTGTCCCAAATTTTAAAAAATTAATTTGGGTAATTATTTCATTCACGTCGCATCTCGTACGTATGATCCATATAAAAGCACTAAAACATAAACAAAATAAGTGTCATGCCGCTGTCATGGACACATCATACTTTAATTATATTATACCTATATGTATATTTATATATATAGTGCCATCATACGTAACGAGAACGCAAGTAATATTTATTTAGGTATATAAATATACGCGTATTACAATTTTATATATTAAAACTTAATATATAGTTTGCAACACAAGTCAACCAGTCAACTGTATATTTCAAGGGCAATTTTCTTAAATGAAATCTTGTTTACGGGGGATTTTCTCTTTACATCTCATCACGAATGTAGGGTAAACCTTCATTTAAATCCATATCGGGACATCACTAATTTGGAAAATCCCTCTAGGATTGTCATTGTAATGAAAACAGTTGGTAGTGTCTATATCTTACGTACTATATCCCAGATTGGGTGCAAGATGATAAAATCATAGTAAGTTGCTTGTAATGCATCATGCTCTTCACTAGTGAGTTTCATGAGTGCCATGTCCACCCTCAACAAAAAAGTTTGTGGGCATTATTTATATAAAACGATCATTGGAAAAGATAAGCACTTTAATAGTCACTTTCTTGGTTCGGGCATGGGATTCGAAGGTTAAGAGTTCAATAAGGATGTTGGATATTTAGGTTACTTAATAGATTTCAATGGGTTGCAATCAGTAGATATAATTTTTAAAACAATGAACCTTTTGAATGAGGAAAAAGAAATATTTTTAGAATCTATTTTAACTGCAATGGTTTCCTTAAAGGAAAAAATAACTGTTGTTTATAATTTTTCTTATAAGGATAATATGGATGATATTGGGGATCTCGCATCCATATACATATGTGAGAGACTACTAAAATAGAAGATGACAATTATTCTAGTTTGTGACCCTATTGTCACGGAGTTAGACATTAGTTACTCCTTCGTGCAACATTTAGCACTCCAACGACCAATGAGTTAACTAAGTAAGGCTAGCAATCTAGCAAAATTATAACACAAGTGCTAGAGTAAAGAGAATAATCGAACAAGTAGAACACAAAGAAAAGTATTTGCATTATTTGAGAGTGGATTACAATGCTTGGCTTGAATGTTTAGTCAAATGACCTCCCCACCAATTTATAGGCATCCCACCTCCTCAATGGACAGTGGAGATAAAAATATATAGATGAACTAGATTAATTCTCCAGAAGGTTCTCACCTCCTTATGGGTACATTTTAGAAGGTTGCATACTTCCTTTCTATACTAGAAGATTCTATACAATACAAGTATGATTTAGATTATCCTAGTATATTCTACAATGCTCCATAATATACTAAACAATACTAGATAATACTAGGTAGTTCCAAAATGTTTCAAAGAATTATGGTGTGGCGATGGAACTTTAAACCCCCAAAATTGTAGAAAATTCCCAGTACATGACACTATGGTCTCAATGACGAAAATATGGGTCCACTTTTCTCATTGAGCAAAGTTAAGTATTCGTAACTCAATTGAATTTGCATATCTATACGCCGATGCCTTTTTTTTGGTCAAGTGGGGGGGGGGGGGGGGGGGGGGTGTTAAGAGCTGTTCGAACACGATAATGTCAACATGTGTGATAAAATGAAGAAGCCAACTTATAGTTTTTATTCTTTCTTGTTTGAGTTTCAAACTATGCAACCTCATGATAAGGCTTTAATGTCCACATGGTTGGCATACCTCGTGTCTAATTTGTAAGTTATTTTACCAATAAACTTTCATTTTTCCTTAATTGTTTTATACTTTTTATCTTTGTTATTCGTTAATTGGGTCATTTAATTAATAATACAGTTATTTTCTATAACTTGATCAGTATTTAATACATTTATTATTATTTTTTGTTTTAAAATCTAAAATAAACGATCTTTATTGATAATAAAGAAATTGGATATTGCAATGAGATATAAATAAACCAAAGCATAAAAACGTTGCATCAAGAGTAAAGTAATCAAGGCAATAGATTCACAGAGTGCCTACGAAGAATAAATCAATTGTTACTATCTAAGCTGTTTAAAGTCAACCAAATAAATGTATACTCTCTTTTTGATCCACATGTACCGCTTAAAGACACTAATTCAAGGAGTCTGACACACTATTATCTCCTTAAATTGAAGAAAACTCATCCCATTTCACATAAATATCTCTTCACGATTATAAAGAATATGAGACAATTCATTTGTATTAAAACTTATATTTTAAAAAAAATCTAAAAGATGCCATAAATTTTTCCTTTTCCCTTAATTCTACAAGTCAAACATTTCTTTCCAACACACACCCCTATCTAAACTCATAATAATATCTCCTTATGAATACTTTTTATCTAACTCATTAAAATAAAGTTGTCCTAATGGAAAGACATAACCCTTTTAACTTCAAATGATTACTTAACTTTAGCCATGCAGATATGTGAACCTATATTGATTATATCAATACAAACATTTTTAGTTTTCATAGATCAAATTCAAACATAACTTTATCCTACAAAAATAAGTGAAACTAGAATAATCATATCAATACAAATATATTTACTTTTTAAAGAGGGTAATAATCATCATGTTTCATAGGTTTTATTATGGGTGTTTTGCCAATGGCATGAGTGACAGTTTCAGTTGTTTATTGACTTTGGCTATATGACAATTTTGCGATTTTTCTCTAACTTTATTTATTATCATCTATACTATTTATAGATTTGTAATGACTTTTAGATTTCTATTCATAAGCTCACCTCCCCCCCACCCCCCTCCCACCACAGACACAACATGTTGGAGTTGGTTCCCAATTTAGCCAAAGTCACACCTAAATGGGAACACATTCACTTTGTGGTGGGTACAAAATGAGCTAAAATGGGGACACATATTTATGTCGATTTAGTACATAGTTAGATGATTTGATTTTTTTTCCATAGGTCTAGAATAGGCTAGGAAAACATTGGGTCAACATTAATTATCGTCTCTTGGAACAAGCAATGCCTTGTCTTTTAACCATTTTGTTTATATATGGGAGCATGGATCCTAAAATCATATAAGAGAGGAAAATCACAACAAAGTGTGGAAAGTGTTTTTTGAGTATTCAAAAATGATATATCTACTTAGTGAGGAGACAAATTATTGAGGTGTGTTTGTTTTGTAGAGTTAAAGTATTCATCATAGAAACGCGACCTACATTAGATTAACCACATTAAATATCTTGTGTATTTCTTATAATATTGTCATTTATCATTGCAATAATTTCCATTTTATTTTTCATTTCAATTTTATTGATTGTGGTGCCTAATTTTTGAATAACCTAACTCCCTAACCCCAAGCCCTTCATAAAAAAAACTCTTGGAACTGGAAGACCGATAACCCTACCTGTTAGTCTCCATATCTGGAATCCCTAGATTATACATGAAATTGATGTATATATTGGTGTTAATGTTGACTAACAATATTAACTTCTAATCCCATTAGTAAATTGTAACTCTACTTTCTACCTGACATTATTAAATTAAATTTCTATATTAAGTATTGCATCTATGGTGTTATGAAATTTGAAATTCAGAGTAATGTGATTATATGTTTTGTCATAATATTCTAAGATATTTTATCTAAACTGTAGGCCATTTTCTTATTGAAGATTATCATTCATATTTTAGAGAAATTGTAGGGACGAAACAATGAATGCTTTCATACAACTTGCTAAATGCAGAAGTAAAAAGGATTGGCAAAGATTCCAATTTGAAAGTGCGTAATTAATTTTAAACTACTTTTATCTTTTTTATCCTAAACATGCAACTATGTGGTAAAATAGATAAATCAAACCAAGCATTAAACAAAGGTAGGGTTTCAGGAAAAAAACCTTTCGGGTAAAACCTTTTATTCATTTTAGAAATATCCAAGGCAATCGACTTACAGACTAATTGATAACCGCCACATATATAATGCCCTAAACTTCATAAATCTCTAGTGAACAGCTATGATCCTCGCAAGAATAACAACACCGCGGTCCTCGTTCTTCAGCCTCAGCCTCTAGCTTTAGTAGTGAGTTCCCTCAGGTATCACAAGTTAGCCATGGAAATGCCTTCTCCACAAAGGTGTATGAAAGAATACAAAACTTTATAGGCTTTAAACAAACTCAGAAAACTAAATATTCAATATGTTGGTTTGTGAATTAAACTGTGTTTTTGCAACAGAAAAAATGAAGAACTCTTGCAAAAGTTTTGAAGAAATGAATCTGGAAAAAGTTTAAAACGATCTGAACACTAAATAGGTATTTATAGGGCATTCACAAAATTCACGACTGTGGCGTCGTTAAAATGATTGCACGGTATCGTTCTAACGAGATGTTGATCTCATTCGAACGAAAAATGATTTCGCTTCTAACAACCTCCGAAAAACGTAGGGAGCGAGCACTCATTTGATCCTCGATTGAAAAACATATAAAATAACCTTTTAACACCATGCAATATCGTTTGAACGAGGTGCCAATCACGTTTGAACGAGAGTTAAAAAATAAAATATTTTTTATTTCAAAACAAAAAAATTCCTGTTCATTTTTTATAAAAATAAACGTCGCACAAATTAATTCCATAAATTAATTAAAATTCTAAATAGTTTTATAGCTTTACGGGATGATGATAAGTATTCAAACTTCGAGATGCTAGAGTTTGGTTCGTCTTGATGATGTGTGACGATCTATAATGGAATATGCCAAACTAGTATAAAACCATTCTATGAACAATCTTGGAAAAATTGTTCCTACAAATCTCCTCCATTAGCTATTCTGGTACAAAATAGACAAATATAACCGAACACCAAATTAAAATAAATCTCCTATGATAAAAATGCTAACACACTTCCTAACCCCAAAATGAATTGACATAAGTCTCTTTGTCTTTGAACTTCTTCTTATTCCCTTTCTCATAATTTGTCTTCATCCATGTCTCTTGAATGCGACTTTAAGTACCTACACACATGAGACAAAAATATATACCTCTTGATGCATTGAGTTTGAAATAAAGTAAAACTCATAAATAAATTCTTCCCCATAATTCGAACTCATCAAAACACTTTTAATTTTCTCTCCACCTTAGTTTTTATCTGAAATTGACAAAGCAGTAGAAACATAGTCATGAAATATGAAGCATCATGTAGAACATAAGATACCATGACAAAAAATAGAAATCAATCATTTGTAATGATCATCTCACAGGCAAACACCATCAACTTTTTTTGAATTATTCAACTTTTTTTTCAAAAAAAAATTAAAACTTACAAACAGAACACGGTGCCATATCTAATATATGCAAAATATATCAAAGAAAGTGTAATAACCCGCCCTTTTGGAGATGATTAAATCCCATAATTAAGTATAATTTGGAATTTGGAGAATTTCTCGAAATAGTGATTTCTGGGACTTTCGAGGATTTAATGATTTTCGAAGGGTGTTATAAATTATTTTGGGACCATATAGGTCGAGATATTTTATTTATATGTCGCCACGGAGTATAGCGACAAAAGAAGTGAGATTTTGAGTAGAACACCGCATTTAATTATTTTGGGTTGGAATAGTGATTTGCGGTCAAGTACCTCGGATGGGAATTTCGACGGCGCCATAATTCTCAGAATGTCCGAGATAGTCGGAAAAGAGTGTCCGATTGACGAAAATGAGTTTCGGGTAATTTTAGATGTAAAAGTAACTCGTAATTGGGTAAACGAGTCGTTTTTGGGTTTTAAAGGGTTAAAACCCTTTTCTCTATATATAAAGAGGAAGAGAGGGAGAAAAAGAGAAAGAAAAGAAGAGAAAGAGAGAGAAGAGAGAGAGGAGGAAGAAAAGAGGAAAAAAGGGGGAGATTCCGGCCAGCCTCCGCGGGATTCGGCTCGAGGTCGTCGGATTTTATCCACGAGGCAAGTGTTTACTTGCTTTATTTGTTTTTATGCATAAATATCTCATATCATTGTTGGTATAACAAACCCTAATGATTTTGGGTTGGGTATTCGTGGATAAAACGGGTTTTTGGGAGTTAAAACGAATAAACCCCTAAAAATGGTAAATTGGAGAAACTTAGGTTTTAATTGAAATTTATTGGTGATTCCGGGTTCTAGGATATTTAGAACCCTTAATATAGGTGTATTTGTAGTTGGTTGAGGTTGTAGGACGTTGGGTGACGCGTCAAAAGCTTGGGAGAAGCTTTAATGGCTGAAACCTTCTCGAAGAAGGTGATGAATAGTAACCCGCAGCCTTTAGGGTCATTTTTTACTAGGAAAAGAATTGATTTAGCTTTCGGTCAAAACACGGAAGTTGTAGATCTTTTCGATACGGTCGCGTGGGCGCTGACCGCGTATTTTTCTGATTTTTCTACGATTTTATATGATTTTTACAAGATGACAGCTCCGGGTTGAAAGTACCAACTCGGAAATCAAATCGGAAATTGGAAAAATAAAGGCTAGAAACTATTGTGTAGATGTTTGGGATGATTTTTGGTGTAGAGTAGAAACCATGAAAATGAATTTGGATTGATTTTTGGGTATTTTGGAGTTTGAGAAATCGCCCAAACTGTGACCCTCGAACAGGCCGAATCGATTCGGGTACAGGCCGAATCGATTCGCCTAAGGGGAATTGGGTTTCTGCAATGGGCCGAATCGATTCAGGTACAGACCGAATCGATTCGCCATTTACAGACCTGTTTGCAGAATACTTTCCGAATCGATTCGGATTGGGAACCGAATCGATTCGCCCACCCGAATCGATTCGCTAAAGGGGCGAATCGATTCGCTTAGGCCAGAATTTCTAGTTTTCTCCCTTTAATAGTATGGGGAGTTGAATTACCATTTAGAATTTTTATGGGGATTCCTAAATAAGGGTTTTAAGGATAAATAAACCTTTAAGAGATGATTGAGGTAATTAGTATTGAACAAAGTAAGAAATACTTTGGATTTAGAATCATGCAACTATCAATGCATGATTATGATTCTCGGAGGGAATCTTTGGGATTATTATCATCGTTAGATGCTATAGGCCACTAAGGCCATTTATATATATATTCTAGGAAGAATATATAGGATATGTATATATACTGTGTGTTTTAGGTATATATATATATATATGATGATGGAAATGATTTTGAAAATACATAAATGAATATTTTCAAAATGGAAAGAGAATGTTTTTCATAATTAATAAAATATGGATTACACACCTCTCTAAATCGCTATCATAAGGGAAGTTGCGTTCGTATGGTGAAGCCCCCCTGGCTAATGATGCAGGGTGGATATAGTCCTAGGCCATGGGAGCGCTTATGGTTGTATATTTTCTGCGGGGGTAGGGAGATTCCGGGTGTGGTCTTGGCTACCACGCAGGCTCATGGCCGCTTCCCGACGTCTTTCGATATAGGATCCCAGGTTGTCTTGGAGGCCCTGGAAGATGATAGCCATTTAGGGGCGCGCACAGTGGAGAAATCCGGACGGGCGGTCTTAGAACGCGTTATTAAAGCAGTTCATAATAATGGATTTGCTTTAATTACATTTCCTGGATATATGAAGGGAAATGGGTTATATTATTTTGGCTTCGGTAACACTTCCCGGATGGAAGAAGGGATGTGGAAGCATATGTTATGATCAAAGCATTTTTATGATAATGAAAATGTCTTTGAATACATTTCCTGAGTATAAAAAGGGAAATGGGATAATTGATAAAGGAAAAGCATTTTATGATTAATAAAATTGGCTTTCAAAAAGTATATGGTTTGTTAAAGCAATTCATGATAATGAATTGACTTTTATAAATACATTTCCTGGATATGAGAAGGGAAATGGAAGTTTTTTAAATGAAAAGGATAAGTATTTATAAATACTTTATATATCAAGAAATCCTCAGTCCGGGAGATATTTATATTATCCGAAAGTATATTATAGATGTATGTATATGTATAAACTGGGTGCCGAGGGTCTAAAGAATCCCGACGATCGACCGTGCCGCATAGTAGTGTATCGGGGGGGTTCCTTGTTTGGATTTCGCTTTGCGAGACACCCCACGCACGAATATGGCACAGTGTTGAGACTGGGGAGAAGTTTAATCCTTAGTGCTCTTATATTATTAAATGTTATGGTATATATATTATATATCTTTCTGTACTGAGGGACTGGCGGATCTCAAAGATCGACCTTGCTGCATAGTAGTGTATCGGGGGGTTCCTTGTTTGGATTTCGCTTCGCGAGACACCCCACGCACGAACATGGCATAGTGTCGAAATTAAAGTGAAGTTAGCTCTTAGTACATCTATTTGACTATCTAGGTTAGATAGTAGTTGGGTATTGGATTAGTTTAGCAGGGTAGCTTGACTAAGAGGTTTCAGGGGATGCGCTAGGTGTGCACTGTTAGAGGAGAGGTGAGGGGTATCTCATGAGAGTGCGATACCAATTTAAATATGAGATAAAACTATTTTTCTAAAAATAAAGCATTTATGCACTTGCAAAATATTTTCTAAACATTCGGGCTCTGACCCGTTTGTCTACTCTCCTTTCTTTCTCTATACTATGTATATATAGGTGTCCAGACACAGGGACGCCTGGATGGAAACTCTTTCGAGTCAGACGTCTGCTGCAGCAGCTGTGGATGCTTGCAGGTTATCGGTAGACGTTTCTTTCCTTGTACTCTAGATAGGAGCTATTGTACAAACACTCGAGCCAATGGCTCAATTGCATTTATTTATTCTTCCAGTACAGCATTCGATATGGTTGTATTATTTTGGACCGAGTGTTCGGTTATTTTAGTTCCTTTCATTTCCATTTCAGTTCATTACGCATTTAATTGTGAATGTTTTAATTTGTGCGCTAAAAAGAGTAGTTAGATAAAAAGTTTTTTAACGGCCACCTAATAGGATATTAGTAATTAAATGCATTTTCGACAGTGATGTTAAGGATGATCCATTTGTGACTCCTGTTTTAATTTAATATTGGAGTGATCGCCCGGTATCTTATTAGGCGGGTTGTTACAGATGGTATCAGAGCATCAGGTTCTAGTGTCCTTAGGAATCTGTGCGGACGTACTACGCTTTCAGCGTTGCTCTCGATTTGTTATAGAGCCTCAGGAATAGGATTGTTGATTTCTATTGCGAGATTTCGTTCTCCTGCCATATTATGAGATTATAGAAATCTTTTGCGCGCTCGTTTGAGAATCGTGTGCGGAGCTTGGATGGCAGCAGGAGGTGAGGCTTAGCTGGTGCAGCTGGTAGAAGGTTGGGATGAGTACCTTAGTAGAGGTCACTCTCTCTATGGTAATTGTTAAGGATTATCTCAATGACTACTAAAGCATAGTAGTTACGAGTACCATAGTGCCGCCGTAATAGAGTGTGGTACTAAAGTTGGATTTCCCCGTGGAGATAAGGATTAGAAAGGGACCTTACGGATAGTTCTAACCGTGAGTCCCCATGAATCAGCAGGATGAGAAGAATGCAGCTTTGGGAATTATTCGCCTAAGGTTCAGCAGAGGTATATGGTGTGAGTATTTGGCGTGACCAGATAAAGTCGCGGTATTAGTTAGCCCTAGACTCGTGTGTGTATTTTGAGTTGTGGCGGTATCGACAACATTATATCATGTATGCCTATGTGTTTTCCGCAATAGCGGAATTTTATTTCCCTTCCTTCGCCATAGAGGCGGGTGATTATATTTTGTATATATACGTATACGGTATATGGTGTAACGGAGCGATAGTAGGTTAATGATAGCAAGTCTATCGTGTCCGCAGTTCCTGGAGGGAACATGTTGTTATTGTGGTGTATCACCTTGATACAGGTTGAGTACACCCTTGCTATTATGGATTTATGGAACCTCGATGAGCAGAGGCTTCCTTATTTTGGATGGTATATGTGGCGACCTTATAGATATAATTTAAGGCCCACAGAATCGTTGTTGAGCGGTAAGATTTAGCTCAGTATTAGTTTGCGCAAGGACTTAGAAATGAGTGCGAGCGCAGGGTTGTATGACTCTTAGTTAGAGATAGGAGTTTAGATCACCTTTTGTTGGATTAGTGGATAGGGTTATCCCGGTTGCATGTTGAAATGACTGAACTCCACAACCAACGAAGTCAAGGGTTAATGTGTGGAGGGGTTCCTTGTTTGGATTTCGCTTTGCGAGACACTCCACACATGACTCTTAACGGCGTCGGGAGTGGGGAGCTGTTATGGGATGCAAGGATGTTGATCTTGTGGAGCGGTCTTATAGTGTGGATGAACCACTATAGGCTATGAGCCACATAATGTTAATATACTTATGGAAATATTGTGCTATGGAGAAGCACTAAAGTGGTCCCTTCGCCACAAATGGGTGGGTGAGGTTGGACTTAGAGAAATTTATTTGAGGAAAATAGTCAGGCCTTAATGAAAAGGCAAGTTTCGAGGAGCTACATTTTGGGTGTAATGTTCGTGACACTTTCTACAGAATGTGGGCACTTGATTAGTTAGGTTTCCTTCTGTATGGGCGGAAGGATAAGATAGTAGGAATGCGTTCGTAGGCTAGCCTAGTAGGATTTAGGACGTCCCGCTTCTGTGCCTTGGGTCGTTATATCTCGATGACCGACTACGCGAGGGAGTAGTGTAATGGGAGGGTTCCTTGTTTGGATTTCGCCTTGGCGAGACGTCCCACGCATGAAACCAAGCAATTGTCGGGAGTTGAGAGAGGCCTTGGGCACTAGGGACATACTTAGGACTATATTAGTTTCGAATAGGTAGGGTAACGCATAGATCGTAGCATTTTTAGGATATAGGTTCACTAGTATTAGCAGCGCCGAGGTTAGGAATATTGAAATGCGCGGGTTCGGAGGACCCATAGATGAGTATTACACCGAGGAAAGGAGATCCTTATTGGGAGAGAGTGATGCGTGTCAGACGTTCGTAATGTATGTGCTGATATGCACAAGTTAGAAAGGTGTATGGGCACCTTGGTAAGGTGGTTTGATATACCGCCTAGTTAAGATAAGAGTAGTACACGAGATTGAAATCCATGCCAAGAGGCATTTTAGAGGATGGGTATTAAGTGACGTATTAGAGTCACTTTATGATTGCGGTAGCCGCATAGTGTATGGTTAGGAACCATTAGGTTAGTATCTTTTTCATTGAGGTTTTAGGATTTGTAGTAATCCTAGTTAGAGGGTGCAAGTTACATCTGAATTTCGAGGACGAAATTCTGTTGTAAGGGGGGGGAGTATGTAATAACCCGCCCTTTTGGAGATGATTAAATCCCATAATTAATTATAATTTGGAATTTGGAGAATTTCTCGAAATAGTGATTTCTGGGACTTTCGAGGATTTAATGATTTTCGAAGGGTGTTATAAATTATTTTGGGACCATATAGGCCGAGATATTTTATTTATATGTCGCCACGGAGTATAGCGACAAAAGAAGTGAGATTTTGAGTAGAACACCGCATTTAATTATTTTGGGTTGGAATAGTGATTTGCGGTCAAGTACCTCGGATGGGAATTTCGACGGCGCCATAATTCTCAGAATGTCCGAGATAGTCGGAAAAGAGTGTCCGATTGACGAAAATGAGTTTCGGATAATTTTAGAGGTAAAAGTAACTCGTAATTGGGTAAACGAGTCGTTTTTGGGTTTTAAAGGGTTAAAACCCTTTTCTCTATATATAAAGAGGAAGAGAGGGAGAAAAAGAGAAAGAAAAGAAGAGAAAGAGAGAGAAGAGAGAGAGGAGGAAGAAAAGAGGAAAAAAGGGGGAGATTCCGGCCAGCCTCCGCGGGATTCGGCTCGAGGTCGTCGGATTTTATCCACGAGGCAAGTGTTTACTTGCTTTATTTGTTTTTATGCATAAATATCTCATATCATTGTTGGTATAACAAACCCTAATGATTTTGGGTTGGGTATTCGTGGATAAAACGGGTTTTTGGGAGTTAAAACGAATAAACCCCTAAAAATGGTAAATTGGAGAAACTTAGGTTTTAATTGAAATTTATTGGTGATTCCGGGTTCTAGGATGTTTAGAACCATTAATATAGGTGTATTTGTAGTTGGTTGAGGTTGTAGGACGTTGGGTGACGCGTCAAAAGCTTGGGAGAAGCTTTAATGGCTGAAACCTTCTCGAAGAAGGTGATGAATAGTAACCCGCAGCCTTTAGGGTCATTTTGGATTAGGAAAAGAATTGATTTAGCTTTCGGTCAAAACACGGAAGTTGTAGATCTTTTCGATACGGTCGCGTGGGCGCTGACCGCGTATTTTTCTGAGTTTTCTACGATTTTATATGATTTTTACAAGATGACAGCTCCGGGTTGAAAGTACCAACTCGGAAATCAAATCGGAAATTGGAAAAATAAAGGCTAGAAACTATTGTGTAGATGTTTGGGATGATTTTTGGTGTAGAGTAGAAACCATGAAAATGAATTTGGATTGATTTTTGGGTATTTTGGAGTTTGAGAAATCGCCCAAACTGTGACCCTCGAACAGGCCGAATCGATTCGGGTACAGGCCGAATCGATTCGCCTAAGGGGAATTGGGTTTCTGCAATGGGCCGAATCGATTCGGGTACAGACCGAATCGATTCGCCATTTACAGACTTGTTTGCAGAATACTTTCCGAATCGATTCGGATTGGGAACCGAATTGATTCGCCCACCCGAATCGATTCGCTAAAGGGGCGAATCGATTCGCTTAGGCCAGAATTTCTAGTTTTCTCCCTTTAATAGTATGGGGAGTTGAATTACCATTTAGGATTTTTATGGGGATTCCTAAATAAGGGTTTTAAGGATAAATAAACCTTTAAGAGATGATTGAGGTAATTAGTATTGAACAAAGTAAGAAATACTTTGGATTTAGAATCATGCAACTATCAATGCATGATTATGATTCTCGGAGGGAATCTTTGGGATTATTATCATCGTTAGATGTTATAGGCCACTAAGGCCGTTTATATATATATTCTAGGAAGAATATATAGGATATGTATATATACTGTGTGTTTTAGGTATATATATATATATATATGATGATGGAAATGATTTTGAAAATACATAAATGAATATTTTCAAAATGGAAAGAGAATGTTTTTCATAATTAATAAAATATGGATTACACACCTCTCTAAATCGCTATCATAAGGGAATTTGCGTTCGTATGGTGAAGCCCCCTGGCTAATGATGCAGGGTGGATATAGTCCTAGGCCATGGGAGCGCTTATGGTTGTATATTTTCTGCGGGGGTAGGGAGATTCCGGGTGTGGTCTTGGCTACCACGCAGGCTCATGGCCGCTTCCCGACGTCTTTCGATATAGGATCCCAGGTTGTCTTGGAGGCCCTAGAAGATGATAGCCATTTAGGGGCGCGCACAGTGGAGAAATCCGGACGGGCGGTCTTAGAACGCGTTATTAAAGCAGTTCATAATAATGGATTTGCTTTAATTACATTTCCTGGATATATGAAGGGAAACGGGTTATATTATTTTGGCTTCGGTAACACTTCCCGGATGGAAGAAGGGATGTGGAAGCATATGTTATGATCAAAGCATTTTTATGATAATGAAAATGTCTTTGAATACATTTCCTGAGTATAAAAAGGGAAATGGGATAATTGATAAAGGAAAAGCATTTTATGATTAATAAAATTGGCTTTCAAAAAGTATATGGTTTGTTAAAGCAATTCATGATAATGAATTGGCTTTTATAAATACATTTCCTGGATATGAGAAGGGAAATGGAAGTTTTTTAAATGAAAAGGATAAGTATTTATAAATACTTTATATATCAAAAAATCCTCAGTCCGGGAGATATTTATATTATCCGAAAGTATATTATAGATGTATGTATATGTATAAACTGGGTGCCGAGGGTCTAAAGAATCCCGACGATCGACCGTGCCGCATAGTAGTGTATCGGGGGGGTTCCTTATTTGGATTTCGCTTTGCGAGACACCCCACGCACGAATATGGCACAGTGTTGAGACTGGGGAGAAGTTTAATCCTTAGTGCTCTTATATTATTAAATGTTATGGTATATATATTATATATCTTTCTGTACTGAGGGACTGGCGGATCTCAAAGATCGACCTTGCTGCATAGTAGTGTATCGGGGGGGTTCCTTGTTTGGATTTCGCTTCGCGAGACACCCCACGCACGAACATGGCATAGTGTCGAGATTAAAGTGAAGTTAGCTCTTAGTACATCTGTTTGACTATCTAGGTTAGATAGTAGTTGGGTATTGGATTAGTTTAGCATGGTAGCTTGACTAGGAGGTTTCAGGGGATGCGCTAGGTGTGCACTGTTAGAGGAGAGGTGAGGGGTATCTCATGAGAGTGCGATACCAATTTAAATATGAGATAAAACTATTTTTCTAAAAATAAAGCATTTATGCACTTGCAAAATATTTTCTAAACATTCGGGCTCTGACCCGTTTGTCTACTCTCCTTTCTTTCTCTATACTATGTATATATAGGTGTCCAGACACAGGGACGCCTGGATGGAAACTCTTTCGAGTCAGACGTCTGCTGCAGCAGCTGTGGATGCTTGCAGGTTATCGGTAGACGTTTCTTTCCTTGTACTCTAGATAGGAGCTATTGTATAAACACTCGAGCCAATGGCTCAATTGCATTTATTTATTCTTCCAGTACAGCATTCGATATGGTTGTATTATTTTGGACCGAGTGTTCGGTTATTTTAGTTCCTTTCATTTCCATTTCAGTTCATTACGCATTTAATTGTGAATGTTTTAATTTGTGCGCTAAAAAGAGTAGTTAGATAAAAAGTTTTTTAACGGCCACCTAATAGGATATTAGTAATTAAATGCATTTTCGACAGTGATGTTAAGGATGATCCATTTGTGACTCCTGTTTTAATTTAATATTGGAGTGATCCCCCAGTATCTTATTAGGTGGGTTGTTACAGAAAGTTCGACACACATATATGGGTATAAAAGACAACAAAACATGACACAAAACACTATCTTTACACACTAGTGTATTATCGATATGTCCAAACATGCAGGATGGAATGAATGGGTGTGAAGTAGATACAAATGAATTATAACCCAAACACTCAAATATGTTCAAAAAGTTCTAATTGATCGTAAAACTTTATCCAACTAAGTTTTAGCCTCAATTGACAAAAAAATTTGAATTAATGAAAAACAAGTACAAACCTAGAATATTGGTGATTCTACAAATCATAGCATCATGACAAAATAAGCATAACTCGGTATCATTATGCAAATCGGTTGATCTTCATCTACACTCCATTAAAAGATAAATATGTTCCTATTTTCTATTCTTTTCTTTTGAAGTGATTTTTTTGCATGATCAATCAAATTAAACTATATTGACTCCTTTTTGGAAAAAAAAATCTCTTTTTATTCTTTAATTTTTTTTCTTTGACACTTTTCAAACTGTGGCTTTCACAACGAATCAACCTATCTCTCGCAGCCATTTCCCGTGTCACTCATATTTTTTTCAATACGAAACAAATTCTCACGGGTAGATGTTCTTATATGCATAAATCCCATATATTCTCATAAACATGTAGATGAAAAAATTGATGGGTGAACATCTCAACAACCTTAAATGTACATAGTGAAGTCAAAATCCAATAAGCTCGGGCATGTGTGTGTGAGGCATATACAAAATGGAATCCAATAAGAAAATCGAGTTCGAAAAAACTCCATAAACATGGTTAAGATCAATAAGCATCTAAAGTCGTAATAAAATATCCTAGCCACATGGAAATTGCATAGTGAATTGGATTCAAACACACCAATAAGCCATACCAAATGTGAAACTAAAATACACAAAAATCGAAAATCTTATTGTATTTTTCAAAAAAATTATCAAAATAAAATATTTCTATATTTTTCAATATGACTCAATAAAATAAAAATATATTATGAAAGATATACATGTCATAACACTAGCAAACATATATCATGAAGGGCAACTAGAGTAAATCATCCATAAGATATAGCAAGTGTGGCATCGTGCGTAGGCATGTGAGAATCAATAAGTAAACTATCTAACTTCTCCAAACGGATTTCCTAACCCAAAAAGGTGTGTATCTAATGTGTCGAGATTCGGTAACCAATGGAACACAAGACTTTCATTTCATAGGACCTCTTCTAAGATTGTAACAAATATACCTAAGGTGGCCTTTCCTACCACAATGTGAATACGTGTAAATGTGACGAATGTTACCTATGAGTTGACCTTCTCTAACGTCCTTTGATACGGTGGAACCTCTAAGAAAAACTATGGTCTTGGATTTAACTGTGACAACCCGAATATAATTATGATTAATTATACGTAAATCATGCCTAGCTTGTGTGATATGATTAGTGTGTTATTAATATATGTGATGTTAATTTATTATGTTTAGTCTAATCCTACCTCCAAAAAGCATGAAATGTCGAATTAGTTACAAATACAAAATTTGAAGGTTTCGATAGGAATGTCCATGTTTAAGGCTAGTTTTGACCTTTATGACATAACAATTGACTTGAGGTGAAAACTACATAATTGTAGACAAGTGAGTTATGGTTGTAACAAAACAAACGGTGAATGAAACGGAGGTTCGAGTGAGAAGTTATACCAAAATTACGAAACAAGGGCAAAGTAGTCCATCCGTTAAGTAGTATTTTGTCTTAATATGGCAACAAATGTTTTATTCTCATTGGTTGGGAAGGGTGGTGGCTTTGGCCGACCTCAAACCCTTAGAATTACCTCTTTATTCAGCCAAAATGCAGCCATGAGAGATTTTAAGCCTAAGGAAAGAGAAGTTGGAAGTTAGGAAGAAAAAGTGAGGAGAAAATTGAAGAAAATTCATAAAAAATTACGAAAAAGCCCCTAAGGTAATTCCAACCATGAATCTTGCTATTTTTTCTTTCATTTACGATTTATATGATATAAATCCTTGATTTTTATTGAACTTTCATGTTTGGGTGCATATGTATGGATATATGAAAGTTTAAGTTAAGTTTAATGTATAAAACCCTAAAATTGCTTTGTTTAGAAACTTTGTTTATTCAAACTTCCATATATTTTTGTGTAGTTACTGGAATCGATTGATTCCAATTGGAGATTAACCTGGACTCATATATGTATGACATATCCTAAAATCATGTGAAAATACCAATAAATGAGACCTTGGTGAGAGTTTGAAGTTCGGGTATGAAATCTGCCCTAAGGGTGAAAATATGCCCGCCATGTGTTCGGTGTTTTGCTTGACATAGCAAACGAACCTTAAAAATTATGAAACTTTAATCTTATATTTTTCAATGTGTTTACTGATGTTGGGTGAAATATCATAGAAATTTATGATGTAGAAAAATTATGAAAATTCCTGGAAGTTGAATGAACGATAAAAGAGCCTATAGGGCATATTTGCTATGTAGTAAAGAAATAGGCTTATTTTGCCCTAGGAAGCTTGAAATGATGTGTCGGCTATTGTATTGGAATCCTAACATGATAAGGATTGAATTACTAAGAATAAATGAATATATGTTGGTCTATGATTTGGATATGACAAATGTATTAACATGAATTTGGATGGAACTTCATTTATAATGAATGATTTGAATAGAATTATATGATGCTTATGGATTGAGTTATGTTTAAGTTATTCTTTGAATTGTTAATATTCTTATGACGATACTAATATTGTGAGAATGATAGGAAGGGAAGAAGAGCTGATTGAACAAGTACCGGATAAAGGCAAGGGAAAAGCCAGTTAAACGGTCGAGGTGAGTGTACTTATGATTTGTTTCATATATAAATATGAATATAGCTCTAAGAGCGGATTTGTTTGAATACTTCGGTATTCAGGATTTGTTTAGATATTAAACTATCCAGGATTTGTTTGGGTCCTATGATCTAGGATTGGTTTGAATACTTCGGTATTCAGGATTTGTTTGGATATTCAAATATCCAGGATTTGTTATTGCCAACGGGCAGAATTATTTGGATCTTATGATCCATGATTTGTTATTGCCAATGGGCAGGATTGTTCGGATTTTATATCTACATATTCGATATAGAATTGTTATTCTATTGCAGGGAAGGAGTACCTCACTAAGCTTAATGCTTATGGTTTATATTTTAACAATTTCAGGTTCACACGCTGCCAGCTAGGATACCATATGACGGGTAGCTTTGAGAGTTGCACCGTTGGAGAGAGATGGGATTTAAAAATGGGATTTTATCGTTGTCACACTGAAGATTTTAATATACTCACACATTGTATATATTGATTTAGCTTGGATTGAGTTGATCATAGTTAATCAGAATATATTTGTCCACTTAATTATAACTCTGATGATGATTTTTGTATGGTATAAGAATAATATTGTGTTCATTATACATAGTATGTAGGAAAATATTGATAAGTGAATCATATTTCCAATGGGCTCAAGATTATGATCTAGTTATTCCAATAATAAATGATTAGTTGGGAATTTGGGTTTGGGGTGTGACAATTAGTGGTATCAGAGCGTCTAGGTTATTAATTCTGGACGTGTGTGACGATTAGATGGCAGTTATTGATTGATTTGATATTATTGAATTGTTTATATACTAACAAATAGTTTAGTACTGTAAACTGTTTATATTGGTTGTTAGAATTTTATTGTATTACAGATAATTCCAGATGGAACCTGGGAATGAACAACCTAGAGAAGAGGGAGTCGCTTCTCGTACAGAGAATATTGAAGTGGATCAAAGTGTTGCTGGAAGGGCTAGAGAGCAAGAGCAGCCTACAGAGATGCAAATAATGGCGCAGGCAATGATGAGGATGGCAGAGCAACAAGAAAGAAATATGGCGCAAATGGCAGAACAACAGGCTAGATATTTAGAATCCAAGACTGTGGCCAGGATTGAGAAAGAGGCAAGGAAGGAAATGAAAGATTCCATGCATGAGAAGTTTTTGAAGTTGAATCCTCCAGAATATTCAGGGTCAGTTGAACCTACAGAAGCTGAGATGTGGGTCAGGGATCTAGAAACTATATTTGCAGTTATGAAGGTTCCAGATAACCAGAAAGTGAATCTAGCCGTGTTTAAGCTGAAAGGAGAGGCGAAGTATTGGTTGGAAGCTAGCAACCATTTGGTGCCAAGGATGGAAGGTACTGATGTCATTACTTGGGCTGAATTTATTAAAGCTTTGTATGTTAAGTATTTCCCTAAGGTCTATAGGAGGGAGAAGCTGAGGGAGTTTATAAATTTAACCCAAGGGAACATGTCTGTGAGGGAGTATGATGCTAAATTTACTGCTTTGTCTAGATTTGCTACTAAGTATGTGCAGGAGGAAGAAGATAAATGCAGTAAATTTCAAGATGGACTGATTTGGCCTATTCAAAATAGAGTGGCCACTTATGAGTTAGAAGATTATGCTTCTCTGGTAAACAAAGCCATGATAGCAGAAAGGCAAATGAACCAAGGGGTGGCGAGCAGAGAGAGTTTTAAGAAAAGTAGATTCGACGCATCTCAGTATAGGGGAGGTGAGAGTGGAAGTGTTAAGGTGGAACCTCATAAATTTCAGAGAGGTGGTGGAGATAGTGGTAGAGGTCAGGGGAGGTTTGGTAGAGATACCAGGGGTGGAGGATCTTTTGGTTCAGCCAGAAAGTCAGGGAGAGGTGAGGCCCCAATAGGAGGTGTTACATGTTTCTTTTGTAAAGAGGAAGGACATTATAAATATGAGTGTCCTAAGCTTAAGGGATTGGAATGCTACCATTGTCATCAAGTGGGGCATATTAAGAAGAATTGTCCGCAATTGGCACAGACTCCAGCAGCACATAGTGAAGTAGCAAGCAGAATGTTATCTCCAGGCAGTACAGTGAAGAGTGTGGGTAGAGGACAAGCTAGTGGTTCCAGGCCAGGTGGACGAGTCTTTACGATGAAAGAAGCTCAGATTACGCCAGATGTGGTGACAGGTACACTTTCTGTTAGTGATAGAAGTGCTTATGTTTTGGTTGATCCTGGTTCCACACATTCTTTTGTGTCCTATGCTTTTGCTGTATACCTGAATAGACCATGTACTTGTTTAGATGTGGGGTTGGGTATTTATATGCCTATGGGGGATATGGTTGTAGCTGAATATGCTTTTCGTGATTGTGTTTTGACTGTGGGGGATAAAGATACAGTTATAGATCTACTTCCATTGGATATTTCTTATTTTGATATAATTCTGGGAATGGATTGGTTATCTAAATATCATGCATCTATGGATTGTTTCCGTAAGGAAGTTGTTTTTAATATGCCTGGTGAGCCTGAATTTAAATTTGTGGGGGAAAGGAAAATTGTTCCCCGTTGCATCATTTCTGCTATTCAGACGAGGAAATTATTGAGTAAGGGTTGTGAGGGTTTTATTGCATATGTTCTTGACACTAGGAAGGGGGCTTTACAATTAGTCGATGTTCCTATTGTACGGGATTTTCCTGAAGTGTTTCCTAGTGAGTTGCCAGGGTTACCTCCAGAAAGAGAAGTTGAATTTAGTATTGAATTAGCACCAGGGACAACCCCTATTTCTATGGCACCGTATAGAATGGCACCTGCTGAGTTGAAAGAACTCAAGATTCAATTGCAAGATTTACTTGATAGGGGGTTCATACAACCTAGCGTATCTCCATGGGGTGCGCCAGTTTTATTTGTGAAAAAGAAAGATGGTACCATGCGTTTGTGTATTGATTATAGGCAACTGAATAAAGCTACAATTAAGAACAAGTATCCTTTACCTCGTATAGATGATTTGTTTGATCAGTTGCAGGATGCTAAAGTGTTTTCAAAGATAGACTTGCGATCGGGTTATCATCAGGTGAGGGTGAAGGAAAGTGATATTTCTAAAACCGCTTTCCGTACTCGGTATGGTCATTTTGAATTTCTTGTGATGCCTTTTGGGGTGACTAATGCTCCAGCTGTATTTATGGATCTTATGAACCGGGTACTGCATCCTTTTGTTGATTCATTTGTGATAGTTTTTATTGATGATATTCTGATTTATTCACATGATATGGTTGAACATGAAAAGCATCTCATAACTATTTTGAATCTGTTGAGAGATAAGAAGTTGTATGCTAAGTTTATCAAGTGTGAATTTTGGCTATCACAAGTTGTATTTTTAGGCCATGTTATTTCTGGAGATGGTATATGTGTTGATCCTAAAAAGGTAGAGGCTATTGTGAAATGGGAGAGACCCAATAATGTGACTGAGGTGAGGTGTTTTCTGGGTTTAGCTGGGTATTATAGAAGGTTTATTAAGGGATTTTCTTCGATTGCCTTACCAATGACTAAACTGACTCGTAAAGATGTTAAGTTTGAATGGAATTCTGATTGCGAAAATAGTTTTGATGAATTGAAAAAGAGGTTGGTAACCGCACCTATTCTTACTATTCCGCATGGTGGAGATGGTTTTGTTGTTTATACCGATGCTTCACATCAGGGGTTGGGTTGTGTTTTTATGCAGCATGGTAAAGTTATTGCCTATGCTTCTAGGCAGTTGCGTACACATGAACGTAATTATCCTACACATGATTTGGAACTTGCTGCTATTGTATTTGCTTTGAAATTATGGCGTCATTATCTATATGGTGAGGTATGTGAAATTTTTACTGACCATCAAAGCCTTAAGTATTTATTTACTCAGAAGGAGTTGAATTTGAGGCAGAGGCGGTGGATGGAGTTAATTAAAGATTATGATTGTACAATTCACTACCACCCAGGAAAGGCAAATGTAGTTGCAGATGCTTTGAGTAGAAAGGCTTCAGGCAGGTTATCTTGTATTCGATGTGCTAGAGTTGCTCATATTATGGAGTTGAGATTGATGGGAGTGGAATTGCAGCTAGCAGATGGGGACAGATTCTTTGCTCATGTAAGCGTGAGGCCTTTGTTAGCTACCCGTATTCATGATTTGCAAAGTCAAGATCCTTTACTTGAGAAGAAACGACAAGATCTCCGAGATGGTAAGTCTGAAGATTTTTGTATTATGAATGATGGCACTTTATTGTATAAGCAGCGGTTGTGTGTGCCTAATGTGTGTGGATTGAAAGAGGAAATTTTAGATGAGGCTCATAATTCCATTTATACTATGCATCCTGGTAGTACTAAAATGTATAGGGATTTAAAGGAGCATTATTGGTGGAATAATATGAAGAAGGAAATAGCTGATTTTTTTGCTAGATGCCTTATATGTCAGCAAGTGAAAGTGGAGCATCAAAAACCTACTGGTCTGCTTCAGCCATTGCCAATACCGGAATGGAAATGGGATCATGTAACGATGGATTTTGTGGTTGGGGGCTTCCTCGATCTCAGAAGGGGTCAGATTCGATTTGGGTAGTGGTGGACAGATTGACCAAGTCCGCTCATTTTCTAGCAGTCAAGACTACATATACAGTTGATAGGTATGCTAGATTGTATGTTAATGACATTATTCGATTGCATGGGGCACCTGTATCTATTGTTTCAGATAGGGACCCTACTTTTACATCCAGATTTTGGGATAGCTTGCAGTATGCTATGGGTACTAACTTGAAGTTTAGTACGGCTTTTCACCCCCAGACAGATGGGCAGTCTGAAAGGACAATACAGATTTTGGAAGATATGCTTAGAGCTTGTGTGCTTGATTTCAAAGGTAATTGGGATGAATATTTGCCTTTGATAGAATTTGCATATAACAATAGTTTTCAGTCTACTATTGGTATGGCTCCATATGAAGCCTTGTATGGTAGACGATGTCGTACACCGATATGTTGGGGTGAAGTTGGTGAAAGGAAGATAGAGGGTCCAGAATTAATTGAAGTCACCACTGAAAAAGTGAAGATTATTCAAGATAGAATGAGAATAGCTCAAAGCAGACAAAAAAGTTATGCGGATAAACGACGAAAAGATTTGGAATTCCAGAAAGGGGATTATGTGTTTCTTCGGATATCTCCATGGAAAGGAGTTATGAGGTTTGGAAAGAAAGGGAAATTAAGTCCACGCTACATTGGACTTTATGAAATCCTTGAGAAAGTCGGGATGGTTGCCTACAAGTTAGCGTTACCACCAGAATTATCTCGGTTACATGATGTTTTCCATGTTTCTATGTTGAGAAAGTATGTAGCAGACCCTTCACATGTATTGGTGGAACAACCTATTGAGTTGAAGGAAGATTTGAGCTACGTGGAAGAACCGCTTGCTATCGTTGATAGGAAAGAACAAATATTAAGATCAAAGGTGATCCCACTTGTGAAAGTTGTGTGGAGAAGGCATTCCATGGAAGAAGCTACATGGGAGAGTGAGGGTAGCATGAAAATGCGTTATCCCTATTTGTTTGATTCGGACAACCAAGGTATGTCAATTTCGAGGACGAAATTTCCTAACAGGGGGAGAATTGTGACAACCCGAATATAATTATGATTAATTATACGTAAATCATGCCTAGCTTGTGTGATATGATTAGTGTGTTATTAATATATGTGATGTTAATTTATTATGTTTAGTCTAATCCTACCTCCAAAAAGCATGAAATGTCGAATTAGTTACAAATACAAAATTTGAAGGTTTCGATAGGAATGTCCATGTTTAAGGCTAGTTTTGACCTTTATGACATAACAATTGACTTGAGGTGAAAACTACATAATTGTAGACAAGTGAGTTATGGTTGTAACACAACAAACGGTGAATGAAACGGAGGTTCGAGTGAGAAGTTATACCAAAATTACGAAACAAGGGCAAAGTAGTCCATCCGTTAAGTAGTATTTTGTCTTAATATGGCAACAAATGTTTTATTCTCATTGGTTGGGAAGGGTGGTGGCTTTGGCCGACCTCAAACCCTTAGAATTACCTCTTTATTCAGCCAAAATGCAGCCATGAGAGATTTTAAGCCTAAGGAAAGAGAAGTTGGAAGTTAGGAAGAAAAAGTGAGGAGAAAATTGAAGAAAATTCATAGAAAATTACGAAAAAGCCCCTAAGGTAATTCCAACCATGAATCTTGCTATTTTTTCTTTCATTTACGATTTATATGATATAAATCCTTGATTTTTATTGAACTTTCATGTTTGGGTGCATATGTATGGATATATGAAAGTTTAAGTTAAGTTTAATGTATAAAACCCTAAAATTGCTTTGTTTAGAAACTTTGTTTATTCAAACTTCCATATATTTTTGTGTAGTTACTGGAATCGATTGATTCCAATTGGAGATTAACCTGGACTCATATATGTATGACATATCCTAAAATCATGTGAAAATACCAATAAATGAGACCTTGGTGAGAGTTTGAAGTTCGGGTATGAAATCTGCCCTAAGGGTGAAAATATGCCCGCCATGTGTTCGGTGTTTTGCTTGACATAGCAAACGAACCTTAAAAATTATGAAACTTTAATCTTATATTTTTCAATGTGTTTACTGATGTTGGGTGAAATATCATAGAAATTTATGATGTAGAAAAATTATGAAAATTCCTGGAAGTTGAATGAACGATAAAAGAGCCTATAGGGCAGATTTGCTATGTAGTAAAGAAATAGGCTTATTTTGCCCTAGGAAGCTTGAAATGATGTGTCGGCTATTGTATTGGAATCCTAACATGATAAGGATTGAATTACTAAGAATAAATGAATATATGTTGGTCTATGATTTGGATATGACAAATGTATTAACATGAATTTGGATGGAACTTCATTTATAATGAATGATTTGAATAGAATTATATGATGCTTATGGATTGAGTTATGTTTAAGTTATTCTTTGAATTGTTAATATTCTTATGACGATACTAATATTGTGAGAATGATAGGAAGGGAAGAAGAGCTGATTGAACAAGTACCGGATAAAGGCAAGGGAAAAGCCAGTTAAACGGTCGAGGTGAGTGTACTTATGATTTGTTTCATATATAAATATGAATATAGCTCTAAGAGCGGATTTGTTTGAATACTTCGGTATTCAGGATTTGTTTAGATATTAAACTATCCAGGATTTGTTTGGGTCCTATGATCTAGGATTGGTTTGAATACTTCGGTATTCAGGATTTGTTTGGATATTCAAATATCCAGGATTTGTTATTGCCAACGGGCAGAATTATTTGGATCTTATGATCCATGATTTGTTATTGCCAATGGGCAGGATTGTTCGGATTTTATATCTACATATTCGATATAGAATTGTTATTCTATTGCAGGGAAGGAGTACCTCACTAAGCTTAATGCTTATGGTTTATATTTTAACAATTTCAGGTTCACACGCTGCCAGCTAGGATACCATATGACGGGTAGCTTTGAGAGTTGCACCGTTGGAGAGAGATGGGATTTAAAAATGGGATTTTATCGTTGTCACACTGAAGATTTTAATATACTCACACATTGTATATATTGATTTATCTTGGATTGAGTTGATCATAGTTAATCAGAATATATTTGTCCACTTAATTATAACTCTGATGATGATTTTTGTATGGTATAAGAATAATATTGTGTTCATTATACATAGTATGTAGGAAAATATTGATAAGTGAATCATATTTCCAATGGGCTCAAGATTATGATCTAGTTATTCCAATAATAAATGATTAGTTGGGAATTTGGGTTTGGGGTGTGACATTAACACTCAAAGCATTAGAAACACGTGACCTAGTACCATTACTACCAACACTAATCGAGTCTTTTAAATCATCTTTTAACTTTAGTTTTTTTTAACTCAAGCAAGGAATTGACTTTTCCAATTTTAGGGACTCTTCTTCACATGTTCAATCATTCCTAGAAGTTTATCTCGCCCCCCCCCCCCCCCCCTTAATGAAATAAAATTTATCCCTAAGAGTCTTATCGTGGGCTTTAAAATCTCTAATCAAAACACTATCCTCTATGGCACAAATATCCCCCAAAAATTTTTAAGTCCTCTAATTCTTGATCTAAAAATCGGACCCTTTCTTGGACAATTATAATCTTCTAAAATCATGATTTATGTCTATAAGTTTCCCACAAAAGAAATCTCTTTGATTTTAAACAGTTTGCAAAAGATCCATAATGGATTTAAAAGGAGAATTTTCTTTTTCAAGAATTTCAATTTTTTTGGCAAACTTAAAATTCAAATGTTCTAAGTCGTCAAAACTAGGAGAATCCGTCGAGAGAAAAACTAAACACCCATAAGGCACTAAACAAGGATCTAATACAATAACTTAGTGAAACCTGATCTGATACTACATATAGGGACGCAATAATGAGTGCCCTCATACCACTTGTTAAATGCGGAAGTAAATATACTTGGCAAGGATTCAAAATTTGATAGTACGCAATTAATTTTAAATAAATTTTATCTTTTTATCCTAAACATGCAACTATGTTATAAAACAGATAAATTAAACCAAATATTTAACAAGAAAAAGGTTTCTAGAAAGACAATCATTTGGGTAAAACCTTTTATTACCTTTAGAAATCTACAAGACAATCAACTTACAGACTACTTGATAACCGCCATAAGAATAATGCGCTAATCTTTGCAAATCTCAGTGAACAACTATGATGCTCACAAGAATCACAAGACTGCAATCCTATTTCTTTAACCTCAACCTTTGTCTTTGGCAGTGAGTTCCTCAGGTATCACAAGTTAGCCATGGAGATGCCTTATCCATAAAGGTTTATGAAAGATTACAAAACATTCTAAGGTTTAAACGAATTAAAAAAACTAAATATACATGATGTTTGTTGGTGAATTAAACAGTGTTTTTGCAACACAAAAAGTGAATAACTTTCATAGAAGTTAAGCATAAACGAATCCGGTAAAAGTCTTAAAAGATGTAAACATGAAATGATCTCGCTTCTAACGATCTCCAAAAAATGAAATGGTCTCAATTTTAATGTTCTAAACATGAAAATATCTAAACGATTACATAGTGTCGTTCTAACGAAATGTCGATCTCATTCGAACGAGAATGATCTCGCTTCTAATAACCTCCAAAAACTTAGACGGTGGGCCCTCGTTTCAAAATCGATTGAAAAACCTAAAAATTGACCTTCTAACGACATGCAATATCATTTGAACGAGATGCCAATCTCATTTGAATGAGAGTTAAAAATAAAATGTTTTTTGTTTTCGAAATAAAAAAACTCATGTTCGTTTTTTATAAATAGAAATCCTACAAATTAATTATGTAAATGAATTTAAACTCTAAATAGTTTTATACCTTTACGGGATGACATAAAGTCTTCAAACATGGAGATACTTGAGTTCGGTTCATCTTGACGATTTGTAATGGGATATGCCAAACTAGTCTAAAACTATGCTATGAACAAGCTTGGAAAAATTGTTCTTACAGAAACTAAACGCCCACAATATATCATGAATAATGCTTTACTAATGATTTTAATGTCTATGTAATTACCCTAATTTACATATAGATTTTTTATTTCCCAATCAAATCAAGATTGGAATGAGGCAACCTAAAGATTGAATTTAATTATTTTTAGTTTTTGTAATTCCAGGGCTTCATTTTTGGGTAAGAAGAATACTGGTGAGTGGAAGAATTTTAAGCATCTGATAGAAATCCCGTGTACAATTACTACTACTTTATTACACGATTTTTGTGTTTAAATTTTTCGCATATATTTTATGACCCTATCAGTGTTGATTTTTGTGAAGGGTATATGGGCTTCTATTGGAGCATGTCGATGCAAAACTGTTCAAGTTTTGAATTAAATTTGTGGGTACCCGGATTTGCCATCATGGGCCCACATGAGTAGCCTAATAAAAACAGCTTAAAGTCCGAACCCCTCGCACCTTAACTAAATTCAGTTATGACTTAGTCTTCTCCTAGAATCTCGTATAGAGATATTCCAGGAGAGAGAGATGGACGTGGTGGAGTCCAACACCCCCACTCCCTAAAGATAAGCATGTATAAAATAAACCCTAAGCCTGGGGCAAGAGGCACACACTGTATTCTCTGTAAACGCTCCCTGGAGTATATAGAAATAATACTTATTGCACCACCGTCGACGTACGTAGGCATTCTTACTGAACCACGTACATACTGTGTTGTGTGATTGGCATTTTATGTTCTTTATTTTCCTTGGTGATTGCACTTTTCTTATTTATTTGTGTTGAATATAATTGTCACCACAATTGGCACCGTTTGTCGAAACGTTTGTCTTCCTTGAGAAAGCCCACACCAACAAAGAAGTTTGAAATTTCTGGTCACAGCAGTAATGCCCCTCAGGCAGGAGATAACCAAGAACAACATGCTCCTCGCAGGATCAGATCTGAAGTTAGGCGTTCAGATCAGAGGGCTCGCCTAGAGAGGCCAGCCTCAGAGGAATGCCAAGGACCAGCAAATTTAACACAAATCTCCCGACCGATTGATGCCTATGAGGCAAGGCTCCAAGAGCAAAGGGAGTCAGCTCACAAGAAAGAGGCTGAGAATGCTCACCTCAAAAGGAAATTAGAAAGAATGGAGAAAGAGATCCATCGCAGCACTAGGCGACGTCCATATCACACTCCTAGCCCTCGGGCGAGAAAGTCTCACAACTGAGGAAGGAGCCCTAGGCGTGGATCCCAAAAGAGTGAGAAGCACGAGTCAAGCGATGATTCTCTCGAGCACTAGTGAACAACTCACTGTTATAGGAGCCCAACTCACAGTAATGAGAACATACGAAATTTAGTCCAAAGGGGGATGGACCAACACCCATCACATTACGACGCAAGATCGACCAGGGAGCTTGCTAGACGAGCTCTCATGACCCTGATGAAATCCCCTTTCTCAAGGGAAATAGAAGAAGACGAAGACCCCAAAAAATTTTCTATTCCGAGAGTCAAGATTTATGACGAAAAAACTGACCCCATTGATCACAGTAGGTAGTATAGGCAAGCCATGACTCTCTGGAACCACCGAGATGCACTGATGTGCCAAATTTTTCCCTCGAGCCCGCATGATGTGGTGCAGAAATGGTTCGAGAGGCTCCCTCACAGGTCTATCAGGAGATTTGAGTCCCTGGCCAAGCTCTTTATGTCCCGCTTAATTACTAGTAGATCTTATCCCAAAAGGATGGATGCTCTACTAACAATGAAAAGGACGCCTCAAGAGAGCCTCCGAGACTACGCGAAGAGGTACTGGGAGTTGTTTAATGAGGTCGAGGACTGTTCGAAACAGGTAGCAGTGGCCTCTTTCAAAATCGGGCTACCCAGCTCTTGCCTTCTGCACCAATCCCTGATGAAAAAAGAGGCTATGACCATCGACAACCTGATGGCTCGCATCGAGAAGTATGCCACAGTGGAGGATATGACCCGCCTCTGCAAAGGAGAAAACGATCGAACTAATCTCGCTACCAAAGGCAACGACAAAAATGGGAACCAGAAGAAAGGAGGCAAGAATAGGGGCAAGAATGGCTCCAAGAACGGAGGCAAGAATGATGTTTCAAAAGAATTTTAGGCAATCAACACTGTCTTTAAAGAACCAATTTATAAGATTCTAGCGAAGATCAAAGACGAGCCATTTATTAAGTGGCCCAGAAAGATGGGAGGAGATCCCTCAAAGAGAAACAATGCACTGAGATGCGCTTTTCATAAAGAGGGAGGACATAAGAGTGAGCACTGCAAAGCTCTTAAGTCTCACCTTAAAGAACTGGCCCAGTCTGGGAACCTGATTAAGTTTGTGGAAAAGAAAGCAGAGAAAGTTGTTGCCAATGGAGAAATAAGATATGATAACGTACTCGAAGACGATGCTGGCCATAAATTCACGGTAATTCATAGGGAATCTGATATGAAGTAGATTCAGGGGAATTCATCTCGGATGGAGGTGAAAAAGCTTACAATAGTAATGCAAGCTTTTCAGATCGATCGAGCAAAGACACAATCAGGAAAGCGTCGGCGAGAAGATGATGTCGACTATAGCAAACATATCGTGGTCACAGATGAAGATCTGGTGGAAGTGAGAACCCCACATCATGACGCCTTGATCATTACTCTCAGGATAGCTAACTATGACGTCGATAAGTTTCTCATCGACCAAGGAAGATCGTCCAAGGTAATGTATCTTGACGTGTTCAGAAAATTGAAGATGAGCGTCACCGACCCGAGGAAGCCACTGTCCCTCTAGTTGGCTTTGCTGGAAAATTGACTATTCCATTGGGAAAGATTGTGCTACCAGTAAGGGCAGGAAGTATCTCCAAGATTATTGAGTTTCTGTTAGTCGACATTGACTCTCCATACCAAGCTATCCTCGGTAGAGGGTGGCTACATGCGATGAAGGCAGTCCCCTCGACCTACCATCAGAAACTTAAATATGTGACCGAGCGAGGAGTAATGGAGATCCATGGTGATCAAGCGATGGAAAGAAGGTGCTTCATAGCAGCCATCCTCCCAAGACCATAGAAGAAGGCTGAAAATCCCAATGATAAGGTCGAAGAATAAGAAGGTCTGATACCTTCAAAATAGCAGTTAAGGTATGGAATACCTGGAGTGGAAGAGACCAGGATCCTCCCCTCTGAGTGGGTCGTCGAAAACCTGGAGGAAGTTACATGGTGGTAGCGAGAAGGATAGGATATTCTTGATTGGAGCTTCTCTCATAGATCAAGAAAAGAAGGAATTGGTGATTCTGTTGAGAAGAAACGTAGACTTTTTCGCTTGGGAACCATACGAGCTACCTGGAATTGATTCCAGTGTGGTTTGTCATCGGTTGCATGTCGACCCCACCTTTAAACCTATCACAAAGAAGGCACGGTGAACTGTGCCCGAGAAGGAAAAAGCAGTAGAAAAAGAGGTTGAAAAATTACTAGATGCAGGATCCATACGGGAGGTTTAATTCCCTAAATGGTTATCCAACCCAGTAGTAGTTCCAACGAGTAATGGGAAATTGAGAGTCTACATTGACTTCACTGACCTTAACAGGGAAGGCCCTAAGGACAATTTCCCTCTCCTAAAAATCGACCAATTAGTGGACACCACAGCAGGTCACGAAAGAATGAGTTTTCTGGATGCATATTCGGGGTATCATCAGATTCCTCTGTATGCACCAGACCAGGACAAGACAACATTCATCACTACCGTCGGATTATACTGTTACAAAGTCATGCCCTTCGAGCTCAAAAACTCAGGGACAACCTGCCAGCGCCTGGTCACCAAGATGTTCAAAGACCAAATGGGAGACACCATGGAAGTCTACATCGACGATATGCTCGTCAAGAGCAAGAACAAAGAAGACAACCTCTCAAACCTATCGAGAACCTTCAAAATCCTCAGGAAATACCGAATAAAGTTCAACGCGAGCAAGTGTTCTTTCGGTGTCCAGTCAGGAAAATTTATTGGGTACTTGGTCAGTAAGAGAGGCATCGAGGATAATCCGGACCAGATCGATGCAATCAACAGGGTACAGCCCCCATGCACAATACAGGATATACAGAAGCTCACCAGCATGCTCGCTGCCTTGAACTATTTCATCTCGAAGTCCTCTGAGAAATGCAAACAATTATTCCAGCTCTTGAAGGGAAACAAGACAATAGAATGGAATCAAGACTGCTCGCAAGCATTGAACGAGTTTAACGCTTACCTTAGCTCACCATCCCTGCTCGTCATACCTTAAGAAAGAGATTCCTTGTACTTATACCTCGCCGTTTCCAACCACGCCGTCAGTTCTGCACTGGTGTGCGAGAAAGCAGGAATCCAACACCCCATTTATTACGCGAGCAAGAACTTATTAGAGACTGAGCAGCAGCACCTACCACTAGAGAAGTTGAAGCACTACTTTGAAGCTCACTCCATCATCGTCTTTACATCGCACCCCCTTAAAGTAATTCTGAGGAAAGTGGATTTGTCAGGCGGACTGACTAAATGGTCGGTCGATCTTGGACAATTTGACATCCAATTTTAACCAAGGAATGCAATCAAAGGACAAGTCCCTGCTGATTTCATAGCTGATTTCACACGCGAGCATCCTCTCTACCAACTTCAACCTATGAAGCAAAGAGAGAATCGCGCAATAGTGGGAGTTTGGCAATTATTTGTTGATGGAGCCTCCAACTCAATGGGGGCGGGAGTAGGCATTTTGCTTGTTACTCCAGAAGATATAATCCTCGAATACTGAATCAGGCTTGGATTTGAAGCCTCCAACAATGAGGTAGAGTATGAGGATTTGATAGCCGGCCTCCAGAAGGCACACACTTTGGGGGCAAAGAAGTTACAGGTGTTCGATGACACACAATTAGTCTCCAATCAGATAAGTGGGGACTAAAACGCAAAAGATGAAAGAATGGCAGCCTACCTCGCCATGGCAAAGAGGCAAATGGACAGCTTTAAGGAAGTCAGTGTCCAACAATTTCCCAGAGGACTAAACAACCATGCTGACGCCCTAGTAGCCCTAAGTTCGGCAATCAATTCCAACTAGAAAAGAACGATCCCCATCGACTTCCTCGCTCATTCGAGCATCAACTAGAGCGATGAGTTGTCAGGCATGGAACATGTTCTCCAGATTGAGTCAGCACCCAGTTGGATGGACCTTTTAAGGGACAATTTAAAAGATGTCGCACTTCCAAATGATAGGAAGACCTCTCATCAGATAAGAGTAAAAGTTGCTCACTTTCACTTATCTCCTGAGGGCAAGCTGTATAAGAGATTGTCCTCCGGATCTTACCGATAATGTGTTCGCCCGAGGGATGTCGAGAAAATTCTACACGAGCTCCACGAAGGAATCCGTGGAAGCCATATTGGAGTAATATCACTAGCTTTTCGAGCTATGAAGGAAGGCTACTGGTGGCCATATATGTAAAATGATTTGGCAGTGTACGCTCGTAAATGTGAGAAATGCCAACTACATGCTCCTATGGTTCACCAACCTTCCAGCGACCTAAGATCACTCACCAGCCCCTGGCCTTTCGCTCGATGGGGAATGGACATCGTAGGACCACTTCCTATCGATGCCGGCAACCGTAAGTATCTGTTGGTCGCAATGGATTACTTCACAAAATGGATCGAGGCAGAGCCACTGGCAAACATTTGAGATGTAGATATGATGAGATTCATATGGAAAAACATAATTACCCATTTTGGAATCCCCAAAACCATCATCACTGACAACGAAACACAGTTCGAGAGTGGCCCTTTCCAGAACTTCTACAATTAACACGGGATTAGGAACTATTTCAGCTCGATGGCGTATCCTCAGAGCAACGGTCAAGCTGAAGCTTCCAATAAAATGGTGATCGATGGGTTAAAGAAATGATTAGAGCGAGCCAAAGGTGCATGGGTGAACGAACTACCACATATTCTGTGGGCTTACCTCACTACCCCACGTCGAGGAACAGGGGAAACCCCATTCTCACTAACGTATGGAATGGAAGTGGTCATCCCATTGGAAGCAGGCCTACCAACTATGAGGTCCACCCTTGTCGCCTAGGGCTAGAATGATGCAGCATTGCTCGCTGAACTCGACCTAGATGATCAACACAGAGAACTTGCCTTAGTGAAACTAGCAAGCTATCAGCAACAACTCACAAAACACTATAATAAGAAGGTCAATCCAAGGGCATTCCGAGTTGGATACTTTGTCTTAAGGAAAGTCCTTGGTATGGCAGTAAAAACCATCAGACGACAAGTTGGGGCCAAACTGGAAAGGACCACTCAAGATAACAAGAGATGATCTGCAAGGAGCCTATCACTTAGAAACGCTGGAGGGCAGAGAGATACACCGAGCATGGAATGCATCCAATCTTAAGAAATTCTATTTATAGCTTTTTCTTTCATATCTTACCAGATTTATAAAACTGGTAGCTCATTTACTCTTGATTAATAAAAGTTTTTTATCAGTTGCATTCTAAGAGGTGCCAGTCAACTAATATATGAACTTTATAACTTTCACACCCTTTCCAAGTGACAAGCACACTACTCAGTACACAAAAGAAGGGAAAACACCCTCCTCAAGTTTTCGTTATGAAGCACGAACAACCTCCTAGCATTGCCCCTAGCAATATATGAAGCCCTACTGGAGATCCTTAGGCAATCCGGCCAAGTCAAATTGGTCGCCAAATAATGTTTGGTTAACAAAACCCTGATCGGATAGAGTATCCAACACAAGGTGTGTCCTCGTCAATTGCCACACTTAGGCCTAAGGGAGTGTGACGACATGACCTAAAAGGTAAAGTAAGGAAGAATGGTATCTCATGAGCATACTGGACTGGAGGGACACTTACTCAAGAATGCAAACTTACCAATCTAGTCGGCCACGAGAGACCCAAGATTATCGAGCGAAGAATAAATGACGTAAAAAATATAGAACACATGTTTAGTCGGCGAGTTCGCCCAAAACATAGATATTATATTACTTCATCATATTTACAACAAGAATGTACAACCTGTGTTTAATCGGTGAGATCACCCAAAACATCAATATTAGATTACTTCATTACATATGAGTTACAACTGGTAAAATCCTAATGAGGCTGAGGCCTCTGAATAAGATAATTAGCCACTTGTGTTCTTCGACCGTCGTCCGGATGAGGAGCTAATTCCTCCTCAACTTCATTCGTATCTGACTCCAACAGATGCCGGGGGATGGCATCGATAGGGATCCACTGATCATCCCTCCTGAAGGGGTTAGGCCTTAAATTGGAAGGATAGATCTCGTGACGGTACCAGAGTACTGAGTTCCTTAGAACTTGTAGCTCCCTGAGGGCACTCAACCATCCCCTGATAAATGCGAGCTCTTCAAACTCTGTAAGTCTCGTCAGAGTATCTACCTAACCTTAGTCGTAACCATCAGCCCATACTCGTCGAGGTCCTCTCTTAAACAGATGCCTCAGCCGTGTGACATCCCTTTCAAGCCCAGTAGTAATCACATATGCTCGACGGAAATCTTGACAGAGATCATCCGTTTCCCTAGCTGGGCTTCTTACGTCTGTGCCCTCTCGTGGAACAGTCGATGGGGTAGAACCTCGTAGAACCGGAGGAGCATTGCTTGGTCCTGTGCCAGCTCGTGATGAGGAGGAACCCCTTAAAATGCGAGGCACGGTGCTCGGCGCATGCTCCTTGAGGTGTAACACTTCCCTCCTCAAGAACTCATTTTCCTGTTGCAGAACTTCCTCGACTTGGTTAATCTCAGTAGCATCGAGGAGTCTTACTCTCAGAGTGTTCACTTCCTCTTAAACAGAAGCTCCAACTTCTTCCATTTCCTGAAGCCTGTCTTTTAGTTTAGCAATGAGCTCCTTCTGATCTATGAAACTCTTATTCCTCGATCGCAGCGATTTGCAAATTCTTACAAAGGTCTGGCAAACTTAAGGACTCATATCAGGACCAAGCATTCTTCCTAGTTGAGAAGTGGCTGGTATATATTCATCGACATCAATCGACTACAGGCCATAAAAGAGCAGTAAAGGATAAAATAAATCAGTACACTAAGGGAAAAAGTCTTTGCATTTCATTCATAAATAAAGGATCAGAGTACATTGAGAATCAGAAAGGAATATTACAAACAAGACAGTAATACAGAAGCAATCCTAAAAGCAGTCTAAATAGCAAACTCAGCTTGTTCGAAGGAACCCCGTTGTTTTCCCTTAGCAGCATTAGTAGGAGCTTTACCCTCAGAGGGAATAACTACTATTCCCTGAGCAAGAAGAGCACCAGCAGGAACAGTCAGTGAGTCAGGGGAAACACCTTCAATGATTGGGGCAGGAGCTTCATCTACAACAGTCTTTGGGCCTGGGTCATGCTCGTCAAATAAGGGTGAGTCAGTATCCACCCCAGTAGCCAGAAGAGCCATATTCCAGCCCTTCTTGAAGTTCGGTCGGCTGATGTAGCCAATCTGAACATCAGCATCTTCATACACCGTAGCCCAACCATAATTGTAAGAACTCTCCTTCAGAGAAGCTGCCTCAAACTCCTTATCCTTCAACTTTTCCACCAGCACTTTATTCTCCTCCATTACAGCCAGTTTGCTCGAGCAGACTAAATCATAGGCCTGCTGCAACTCATTCAGACCCTTGACTGCCGCCTCCCTCACCAGATTGACTTTATCAAGGGCAAGATTAGAGGACTCTGAGTAGTATCGGCAGCCTTCAATCTCACCTCGATCTCAATACTATTCCCCTTCAGAGAAGCATTATATTTCTCCAACTCCGTATTTTTATTCACCAGCTCGTCATGAGAGCGATAGAGCACGGCGAAGTCAATCACAAACTGCAAATAAAAAGAAGGCATGAGAAGAGAGCAGCGAAGAAAAGATATAAAATTATTAGAAAAAAGAAATAGACTTACCAAGGCTAGACTCTGACTCTCTTGCAAGGATAACTGGTCAGTCCCCATTGCCCTTTGGCAATCAGTAGGAAGGACTTCTCTCAGTTGAGATGAAAATGGCAATCGAGGCCCCCTCTAGCAACACAGACATGGGCACTAGAGCTTGCCCAGCCTTCGTCCTCTCTTCCACTCTTCTCCTCTCCTCCTATCTCTCCTTATCCTTCTATTCCCTCTTCCTCTCCTCCACCTTTTTCTTCTCTTTAGTCTCCTTCCTCTCCTCTTCTCTCTTTCTCTCTCTCTCTCTCAACTGTTCTTCTTCTTTTCTCTTTATCTCCTACTCCTGAGCAGCTGACTGAGAACCAGTGGCAATAGACCCACTGTTGGATTTCTGCTTCTTCGACCTCTGAGCGAGAAGCACATCATCCTCCTCATCATCATCATCACGGATCAAGTTACTGTTAGGGGGAACTATTTCCTCGCTAGAACTGCTGGATGTACTTGAAGCCTCTTGAGCCTCAGAAACCTCTTCTGAGCTGGAAGAAATTTCACTACTTGAGCTCGCCTCACCAGAACCACCTTCAGCACCTCCTATGATATCACTCTCAAAACTTCTCTCCTCCTCGTCCAACTGGATGGGATCAGCATCAGCATCTTTAGAAATATCTAAGTCAGTAATGTTGTCCACAGGCCTCGTAATGAAACAAACCCGATGTTCTTGTACTCCAGCAGGAAAGTAGCAGACCGGGGATGTTCACCGTCAGCCAAAGATTCCCTGACATTCCAAGCTTTGATCATCTCGGCAACTCGAACCTCGCTAAGGGCAGGTTCCAAGTTCTTTGTCCTCGCTGAAAAGAAAACAGGAAAGTGTCATAAAAATCACACATTAACAAGGAGATCGAAATATCAGAGCGAAGACTACCTATGTACTTTTCCCTATAAAAGGGAACACTAAATCTATTAGACCTCTCCCCCTCAGTCTGGGGAGAGAACTGCCAATTCCTAGCAAGAAATCCATCTTGCCAGTAGTCCTTGTGGGAATCAGGTAAATTTACTACCAATACCCTGTCAGGACTCCTGGCCTTGAGGTAAAGAACACCAGAGCCCGTTCGAGATAAGGAATAAAAAAAATAAACTTCAGCGAGCCCTAATTCAGTGCCATAAAGTTGATTTATTCTATGGACACCATTAACTATCTTCCAGACGTTGGGCGAACACTGTGCAGGGTCAATGTTGAAATAACCAAAGAAATGCAGGAACAAATTATTTGGAGGAAAAGTAAGCCCCCCTTGGGAAAGCAACATGACATGAATCCAATGAGCACCCTCTATCTCTCTAACATTCTTAGGGGGAGAGGCACACTCAATCTCTACCCATTCTTGGACATTATAAAACTTTTTGAACTCAGACACTGATGTATTACCTATCTTTGTCATTTGTAAACCCTAAATTTCAAATTCAAAGAAAACTCAACAAAGAAAGCACGGAGAGAGAGAGCAAAGGGGACTTACGAGATGAAAGTTTGACTTGGACGATGCAAGATCACAAGCCCAGATGACGAGGGAGATTATAAGTGAAGAAAATGAAGGCCTAGAGAAGAGGGCACAACAGCTAAAACTCGTAGAAGATGAGGGAACACTAAGAAGTTTGAAACGACAACTATGGAACGATGCTCCAAATAACTTTTAAATGTTCCCAATCATCCCGCACTAAACACTAAGCAACCGTCGCCTAAATCAGTTCTCAACTTTGGGAAGAGTTACACAAATTACAAAAGGGCCATTATGACAAATCATTTAAATTTATTGACCCCCAATTGTGTCCCAACAACTTTAGGGGAAATTGTGGGTACCCGAATTTTCCATCATGGGACCGGATGATTAGCCTAATAAAAATAGCCCAAAGTCCGAACCCCTCGCACCTTAACTAAATTTAGTTATGACTTAGTCTTCTTCTAGAATCTCGTATAGAGATATTACAGGAGAGAAAGATGGACGTGGGGGAGTCCAACACCCCCACTCCCTGAAGATAAGCATGTATAAAATAAACCCTAAGCTTGGGGCAAGAGGCACACACTGTATTCTCTGTAAACACACCCTAGAGCATATAGAAATAATACTGACTGCACCACCGTGGATGTAAGAATTCTTGCTGAACCATGTATATACTGTGTTGTGTGATCGGCATTTTTTGTTCTTTATTTTCCTTGGTGAATGTTCTTTTCTTATTTATTTGTGTTGAATATAATTGTCACCAAAAAATTCATGTTCCTTTTTGGGTATGAATGCTAAATTGTTTTGTTCTTGATTAACTCATTGATTGTTCTTAGCTAGAGAATATAAAATTGGGTGCATGGTGTTGTGTTAGTCTTGTTGCCAAAATTTCCAAGATTCAAAATTAAGAAAAAGTGTTTTTTTAAAATATTATAATAAGACTTCTTTGTGTTGCCAAAATTCCCTCCTTTAACACACACTAATTTGTTTCCCCATTTTTTTCAAAATTCAAACATAAGGGTATAATAGTATTTTACTTCCACCGATTGTCTCCCTTAATCTCATTACCCAAATGTTCAGTCTTATTATTTTCCTCCCTCTCACTTTACCCTCTATGTCTCTCTCTCCCTTGCAAACGATCTCCAACGTTGAAAAAAAATAATATCCGGTAACAATATTCTTACAACAACAATTATTCGTCTTATTATTTTTCTCCTTCTCACTTTACCCTCTCCATCACTCTCTCCCTGCAATGATCTCTGGTGGTAACGAGAAGAACAATGAATAGCGATAATGTTTTTGCCTCTCAATGAAGGTCATTTTTTAGGTCTACGCCTTCTCAATGAACAACTCTGGCATTGTTTTTAGCTCTCCCGTTGTGTTTTTTTTAAGTGAACAACATCAAATATCATCGACTATTTGAACAAATCTGGCATCTATTTTCTGATTTTTTTTAAATAATGATGTTTTTTTATGGGAAGTAACATCTGCTATTAATAGAATGTGTATATCATTGCTTTTGGCTCTCCCTTTGTTGGGTTCTTTTGAACTTACCGGCATCAATCAACATCGACCACTTGAATAACTTTGGCATCTATTTTTGGTTTTTTTAAACAATAATGTTTTTTTTCGTATGTGTAGATGTAAGAAAATGGTGTTGTTGATGGGAGTGAGTGTGCATTGTTTGATGGACTTGGCGGCAACTGGGATTTCTTTGATGATTAGTTTGGGGGTTTTCACTTTCATTGCTTCCATTCTCTGCTCTACTACTTTCATTAAGAATGCCAAGGACCCCTCTTCATAAATTAATTATCCCACCCCCCGAACTGGAGGTTCTCTCTATTGAAATTAACTGATTTTATTTCAAGATTTGAGCACTACTATGTTTTCAGTTATTTGGTCATTTTATTTACATATTTTAACGGATTAGTTAGTAATTTAGTTTAGTATGTTACCATTGCTGCTTATTGGTGTTTTTGTTTCAGTTTACTTATGTAAGGTTTACAGGGAACTGTATTATTAATTTTTCAATTTGTATTTTTCAATACGCCACTGTCATACTTAGAATATTAAGTGAGCATACCTCTTATATTTTTCCCTTCTAGAACTATCATAGAAGTTAATAACTACTAGAAAGCATACCTCTTACGTTATACATTTTTCTTCAGTCTCTACATATGAGCTGCGATAAGTTTTTGAACTATTATGTTTTCTATTGAATTGTTATACATACATTCTCTGCAACGTCCACTAAAGGTGTGTAACGTCGTTACTAAATACGATGAAATTTAATTCGTTGCAATCTCAATCATTCTGTTACAAGTAGATGAAATGGAAGAGGTCTCACCAGGGAGAGTTTGGACTTTTAATGATGCTGCTTCATTGGTTTAGTTGATGCTATTGGTGGCCACTCTCAGGATGTCGCAATAGCAAAATTGTGGTTTTTTCTACTTTGTTCAAGAGGTTAGTATGTGTGGGAATTGGTCAATTTTTATTGGTGATCATTGGTTCTTAATTGAGAGCTCAATATCTTGAATGATGCATTGGCCAGGGTCATATTTTGACACAAATAAAAAAAAACTATTATCCTACAACTGGAAAACCTACAACAGATTTTAGTAACCGTGGACTGTGGCCCTATAACATTGATGGATCTTACCATAAACCTAAGGTACACTTTTATATGGTGTTTATAGAGATAATAAATGGTTTGATCTTCTCTATTATATGGTCTGCTCAAATTACAGTCTATTATATGGTTTGCTCTGCTCTATTATATGGTTTATTATGCTCTATTATATGCTTTGTTCTCTTGTAGGGTTCTCTGCTCTACTCCGTCATCCTTCATCCTACCCGCGACCAACAAAGAACCCAAAACATGTAGCTAAGGTAAGATTTTTTTTTTTTTTTTGGGGGGGGGGGGGGGGGGGGTTGATATAAACTTTGGTTTCACATTTGGGGGGTTTTGATATCGCACGATTTTGTTCTTAAGGTACGATTTTTGTTCGTTTCATTCAGTACATACCCAAGCAATATACCACTATCATGATATATAAAAAAATCATGAATAACTCCTCAAAGGTTCCACTATCAAGAAATATTCCACTATCACGTTATATAAACAAAAATCACTGCCAATGATTTCCCTACAAAGGCTCCATGCCTCAACGTTTTCATTTTTGTTTTTTGATAGTGGCATATATGGTGTTCTTGGTATCATTTTCTTTTTTATATTATTTTTTAATTTATTTCAGACCTGGACCTTAATCATTAATAGCGCCTTATTTCGAATCAGAACCTTATGTCAACAAACATTTTTGTTTGTTGAAAGCGACATATTATGATTCGAAGTCATATTGCTTCTATTTTTTAGGTGTGATCATTAATGGTGGAGGTTTTCCAATAGGTTCAGATCAAGTTGGTTGCGAGGGAGCAGAGGTTTCTATATGGTTTTAAGTATTTTCATCCATATTTGATTTGAGTATTTTCATCTAGAATAGCAGCGATAATAGCGTTAGTACCTAGAATAGTAGCGACATGGATTCTTATGAAACTGGTTGTTTACTTGATTTGGGCAAAATTACACTTTGTATTATTTATATCTCTAATGTTCAACGGCTGAATTTTAATATGTTGAATTGGAGATATAAATAAGAGCTGAGGGCTCATTTGGCAACCCACTACCAATGTTTGGAATTGGAATTCAAAGGCCAATTTTAATTCCTCGGAATTGAATTTTCCTTCCAATTCCAGTATAAAGCCTTGGAATTGGGTTACCAAATGGGTCCTAAATGTTTTTTCTTCCCACTTTCTCTTAATAATTTACCGATCAATGGTTACGCAACTATAGTGATTGATGGAGGTAAATGAAGTGAGTGCAACTAAGTGTGTTTTTTCTATTTTTCTCTTTTGTTAAAGAGTGTTTTTCGTTTTTGAATTTTAATTTTTGATATTTTGTATTATTGGATTCACTTAACAATATTTACTAACAGTTATGATTACGAATTCAAGGTACTAATTTGATTTCTTTAGTGAGTTTGTGTTTAAATTACTATTGAAGTCCTAATATATGTGATGAGTTGTCTTTGCTCACTTATTTTAGGTTTTGGCCTTTCGAAAATTGGGGGAAAATATTTTTCTAGAAAAAAGGTAAATCCTCTTATATATTTCTCTTTGATCAATAATCATTCGTTATATTTTATTTTTTTTCTACTGATTTTAAACACGAATCTATATGTACTCCTTACAAATATTTTGTGTTGTGTACCATAAGCACAACTTTAATTTGGTTTAATTTGTTCATGATCTTTAATTCATAAATTCGTGTATTACTATGCAGAGCATTTATTTATGAGTTTAGTAACTTTATTTGGGTTTTATACAGTTTGTCAGCAAAAGACAACACATTTCTACCTAATTCTCAGTCTCTCAAGACGAAAAAATATCCGTACTTCCAGTAATGGTTAGAGGCCTGGTATATGGGGATGAGCTTACGCTCTGAACGAAGAGCCACAAAGCGATAATAACATGGGGAGAATTTGTAAAAACCCATGTTTTTTATGAATTAAAATTTGAATTTGAGTTCCTTATTACTCGAAAATCATTTTGTATGTTATTTTATTTCTAAAACAAATTTGAAAAAAAAATAAACTTTTTATGTCAAATCTCATTATATTGTTAAGTACCAAATATATTTTTTTCTCTAAGAAATCATTACACGCATAAATATAATGAATGCTCAAAGAATTTTTTTTATTATTATATACCAATTTACTTTTAAACTACATCTTGAATTTATTTACCATCTGAATATAACTTTATGTGTCAAAACATTTAGAGTAAAATCTAAGAGGTGCAAAGTTTAAATATTAATTTTAAACTTAAAGGACCAATATAAGTATAATCAAAAGTTGAATAATGTCTAGATATTTATTGTTATCTTCCTATATATGATTAACAAACCTCATCACCTTCCATCAACATTACCGCTCCCATTTAAACTGACCTCAAGCCCGCATAATTTTCTATAAATAATGAACTCGGAACCAAGTCACACATCCATATCCCTCAATGAACTCATGTCTTCATTATTGAGTGGAAAGGGATGTATCTACACTGTTAATTTTGTATAATTTCTGATGTATATAAATTATCGAGTATTGTGGGCTGTGTGAATATGTATACATATATTTGATATTATATATTTTCGGGGGTATAAAGAGGATTCAAGGTGAAAATTTTGGTAATTTCTTTTACACATATACTTATTTTATGTAAAACATGTATGGTTTAGTCTATATAGGTACTTAAAATGGTTTTTGTGGGTCTAAAAAATTTGGGTGAGAGAGCTAGGTTTGATGCGTTTGAAAAGTCTGGTTTATAGTATACATATATATATGCATACTAATGTATGCCCGTGCGTGAACGCACAACAACAATTTTGAAAGTACGTAATAGAAAAACGGTGCAAATTTCCAAAGTACGTAATTGGAAAACGAAAAAAGTTCATTCCCTAACAAACAAAGTAAATTTAAAAAAAATTATCATAATTTCCAAAGTCTTGTGCATGCCTGAAGGCACGACAACAATTCTCCCGGGTATGAATCGTGTGGTCAAGTAAGAAACGTTTGGTATTTTGTATAGTTTTTCAAAATATCAACCGTGGTCAATTTTTCTGAAGAATGGAATTTTTTTCAAAATTATTTAATCGACGCTAATTTTCGGAAGTATACATCATTGATGGGACCATACATCTTATTTAGTTCGCAACAGCTAGACAAATTTCTGAAATAACCTATAGTACAAGCATGTTAGAGATTGAAAAATGCAAAAAAAAATTGTAAGCATTTTTTACATATATACACATACATCGTGCTTATATACATACATACATACATTGTGGTACGAACCTATTGAGTCAAAATATTTTTTTACAACACATAAGAAATGGGAACAAGCCTTTGTTCATTTCAGGGATGAAATGGACACTACCTCAATGTTTTTGAAGCACTTTTGGATGTTATTTCGATCTACAAAAGCATGAGAAACTACAATTAAAATATCAGTATAAGGAACCAAGTAACTTTAATTAAACTAAACAATAGGTCCAATGCTCATAACTATGAACAAATGATCCACGATGTAACATATATAGATAACCAGTTTTAAATTTTCCTCGTAATTAATGTAACGTATATAAATAATCAATCATGTTATTTCTTTAAAATTAGGAATGAAGAACATGTAGGAAATGTCAATATGGTCACCCAAAATCTAAAAAGAGTGGCGGCAATCTAACTAATATAAGCAAAGACCAATATGAAAGAACTACGATTACAATGTGTGAGACAATTAAGACAAACACCGAATGAGATAATGTCGTCTATGTAATTCACCGCGTTATACCAAGATAATAAAGAAAACCATTCCTTGGATCCAAACGTAGGTAATTTGGCGTGGCTAATCAGTACTGAGATTAGACACCAACATTTATGTCTATCTATCTATCTATCTATCTATCTATCTATATATATATATATATATATATATATATATATATATATATATATATATATATATATATATATATATGAAGTCTCTTGTATTGCATGTAAATCATGTTTGGAACACATTGTTCAAAACATCACATTGATGGAATGACCCATTACATGGGGGAAAAAGGAAGTTTTTCACATTATAATGGAAGCTATTATAGGGATAAATAATAAATATCAAATATTACATGTTTCCTAGGAAAACCTATACATAAAACTACATGTACAATGGGTCTCGATCTCATCCTAGTAGAAGGGACCTTTAAAAAATGAATCAATGAAATTAGGGAAAGAATAATATAGACTTTGTATTAGCTTCCCCTCTTTTGAGCCTCGTGAGAGCTTGGCCAGCTTCATCCCCTGTGATTGCAATTCTAGGATGTGCCATAGTTTGATTCCTAGAGGGAATCCAACGGTTCTTGAAATTGTACATGTAGTTGTAGCTCCCTTTATTTTTTGCCGCTGTAGCTGCTATCGCGGCTTCTCCAGCCTGAGGGAAACTAGTGGTTCTTGAAATGATCATCTCCACCAAATCTTCCATAATCATCCCACCCATTCTCCATGCCCAGATCCAATTTCACCACCCTATTTCCATGCTCCTTAAGACCCACACCCAAGTCGTTACCCATTAAACTCTGAAATTGTTGTGGTTAAGCTTGTATAGAGATCACATTAAGCTCATTCCCATCGAAGAATTTGTGTATTTGTTGGCATTGAAGTTGTTCTTGCTGCCATTTCATTCTACTGCATTCCCTATGTAGCACGCTTATGTATGTACCAACATTTACAACCATATTTCCCGACTGTTGGGCCTCTATGGAGAGTAAGGGGTCTGCATAGACGCACAAAGCAATATAAAGATAAATGAGAAAAAATAGACGAAGATAAAAAATAATCATCGCATACCTCTCTACCTGTGTTAAAAGAAACTTGGGAAAACGAACCAAGATCTCTGTGACAACCCGCTCTCCGAAATAAAGGGTGGCCAGCCCTATATGAAACATGAATCATGGATAGATATCATTCTCAGCGTCACAGTAATCATACAGAGTATCAGGAATAACCAAATAATATTTCAGAAAACGGGTTATCAAAAATTTTAGTTTGTAATTTAAAGAAAACACTTTCAACAACCCATAATAGAAAAAGAGGATGGAAACTCCCACAAACATATATATGTAATCAAATAGATAAGAAAGGACCGAATAGAGCATCGGTCGATACAATCCATACAACATACACTAAGTTTCATGTGTTACATAATACATCAATTATACAATTACAACCATTTGGGCCACACGCCCGAATAAAGACTGATCTTAGCTAGAAAACAATAATGGAGGCGTCTACACAAAATATCCCGTGATCCCCGCAAAATGTCATGGCTCCTCAAATGACTCAGAGAAAAGATAGTCATTACGGGCGACCTTGCGGTGGAATACCTGAACGAATATAGAAGATAGATACACAACAAGAAAACGAAGAACCGGTCAAAGGCCGGTTTTATATGATCACTAGACAAATGACAGGTATGACAATAATGTATAGGTAAGCATAGATGATATGGATGATATTCTAGCATGGTAACATCATATAAAGAACTAAGACCGTTAAATGATTATTAAAATAGAATTTAGTTATGCAAAGAAATAAAAGTACTTATAAGCCTTTTTCATCTTTCATCATTTTCAATTCCATCTTCTTTCCATTCCTTATCAGGAATGCATTTATTACCATGTGCTCTTTATGGCACTTATCTCAATAGTATGCTCTTTGTGGCATGTACTTTGCTCTTTATGGCATTAATGTTCCATCGAGTACAACTCGATAATAGAATAGTTATAAATATAAATATAACGATTCTAAGACCGCCCGTCCGGGTTTCCCCACTATGTGCGTCCCTAAATAACCATCATCTTCCAGGGCCTAACATAAGACAACCTGGGATCCTATCGCAAACGTCGGGAAGCGGCCATATATCTGCGGGGTAGTCAAGACCACACCCAGAATCTCCTACCCATCGCAGAAAAATATAAAACAAGCGCTCATATGGCCTAGGACTATATCCACCCTGCATTCACTAGCCAGGGGGATTCACCTCACGCACAGACTTCCCTTAAGATGGTATTTAGAGAGGTGTGTAACATCCATTTTATTAATTTCCATTTCATGATTCAGTAAATTATGTTTTACTTTATCAATTTTACATTTTATCAAATGCATTATGGTATACTTCACATCATCATAATAACCTCGAAGAATATTTAAACTCCCAAGTTATCTCTCCCAAATGTCCTTGCTTGGACTTTATAATAATCCTCAAATGAGATCTAGTTCGTATATACTCCTAAAGTCTCCAAATTCGACCTTAAGATTTCCTAGACTCCTATAGAACTACCTGACAGAAGAAATGCCTAAACATTTCTTTAAATCTCCCCCCCCCTTTTGACAGGAACCCTAGATGAACCCCTTTCGAGTCTAGGGAGTCGACCGAACTCAACTAATATTCTAAGAACCTATTATTTTACTTCATTTAAGAAGGTCCCTATGTTCCTATGAAAAGAAGAGGTTAAAGAATGAAAATAAAATGTTTTTGGAAGAAAACAGGGGACCGGTCGACGGGTCCCAAGACCGCGGTCGACCGCGTCTCAAGATTTGGCCTAAGAAGAAAAGCAGAAAGTTCATTTCGGCAGTACCGGTCGACCGGTCAGGATACCGCGGTCGACCGTGCCATAATTTTAGGCCTTTATCGAAATTCACTAAACTCTCTCCCGTAGACCCGGTCGATCGGTCTGCGAACCGCGGTCGACCGGTCTGAGCAGACCTAGACCAAGACTTCCTATTTTCAAGCAAATCTCAAAGCCAACTCATTTATTCTCACCAAAACAACATAAATGCTACTACTACTACCATCAACATCAGCAATCATTCAACTATCCTTTAATGATTTAAACCCAACCAACATCCAAACCCTAAACTAGTAAACCATAAAGAAATACATCATTCTCACACAAATCATTTATCTTATACCATAAATAGCAAGTAGTAAACTTGCCTTAATGAAGAAAATGCAGATTTTCTTGGTGTGGGAGTAAGAACCCTTCTTAAATCTTCAATTCCCTTTCTTCTCTCTACTCTTTCTCTTTCTCTCTTTAGTTCTCTAGGTTTAGGAAAGACAATTAGGTGAATAGTGATTCCCACAAGACATAAATCGTGCCTTTAGCCAAAATCCCAACTCAATTGATCAATATTGCGATAAAATAATACGCAATTGCATATTTAAGGGATAATCAGTCAAAAATGCACAAAATATCAAAACACATAATGGCACAATATCTGACTATCTCGCACGTTCCGGAATCAACTGCGGCCTCCAAATTATCATTTGGACGTTTTATAAATCAATTTAAGTTCCGGTCTCATTATTAAGCCAAATATCATTTTAAATTCATATGATATTAATAAGTATAACATAGCAATATTCACCCATAGTTATGGTATATATGGAAACTCATAGTGAATATTAGCTTTTCTTCAATAAATTAGCATTCAAATCATAACCCAACACTTATATCTAATTACCATACCTAGTAATTAATATAAAATACGTTCTCATAAGCGAGGGTTATTACAATCTCGTAAATACCATTATTAGTGGGTAGCAAGAAGACTTTTCACTGTCCCAAATGTGTGCAAAATGTCTTCTTCAGAAGATACTAAATACGATTCCCCGCACTTGATCCCACGTCGGTAAACCCTTCACTTGTCTCTACATAAAGTCTGCAATAATTAAGACACAACATGGATGAAGAAAATAAGACTTAATAATAATAAAATACTCGTGAACACACATAAAGGCACCTGATTGTACACACAAAATTTAACATATTCATGACATGCTCCTATAAATTAATAAGCATACACATATTAGTGACTCGAAGAATAAGTTATAGTCCATTAATGATGCTTCTTTTGGTTTGGTATTGTTAGCAGGTGATTAGGTAGACTAAAGACATATAAGCCATTGGGAGATGAGTTACCTACATTGTAAATTAAAAAAGCATAGTTAACATGGTTATAGGTTAACTATAACAACTCGTTTCTAAGCATATGGAGTATCATAAAATGTGCCAACAAACAATATGCATATCTCAACCCACAAGATAAACGTTAAATAAAAACAAAGATACATGTTAAGAAGTAATTTTACATTCAACCAACAACTAAGAGAAAACATTTGGCCTTTGTATAAACTCTGAATGCCAAAAGAGCAGAGAGAGTGCAAACAAAAAACAGTAAGACACGTAGCAATTTTCAAGAAACTAAACAATAAACCAACGAAACAAAGCTAGATTATAGGAATATGTAACGAAACAATGGTAGATCATATCTTCGACCCAACTATTCTATATGAACCAAGAGAGAAGTTATAATATAAAAGAACAATCAAGTGAGGAAAATAACCTTACAATTTATCTTCCCAGAAACATATGGATGGTTAAAATAGAACTATAAAATTAATTAAAATGATTGTTATAGAAAAAGGAAAAAAACATGTCTTTTTAGGAACTTCTCTTCAAAAGAGTTACAGTTGAAACAACGTTATTGAGGACTGATAATGATCACTCGTATAAGAACTGGACATATAATTATTAAGAATATAGCTTCAATCATACCAATGTACACATCAAGAAATATTTGGTAGTCTCAGGCTTTGTGTTTAGAGAGTGCCAACAACCCTGTTGAGAAACTGAGCACCGATCCTTCACCAAAGTGTTTGATGAAACTTATATTATCAACATGAATATATGATTCAAAAAGGACATGTAGAAACTCTAAATCCACAAAAAGGGATTTATAAATAGAAACCTAAACACACAAAATAATTTAGTTAAAGAATAACAAAGATATAGTTAATAGATCGCAAATCAGGAGGGATAAAGAAAGAGCATACACATGGGTTTAAAGAATGCACAGTGGGGAGGAGTGTGGTTGTGGTTTAAAGATTACACAGGTAATTTAAAATATTCCTTTATAAAGGTGAGGGATATCTAAAGCTTCTTGAAGAATATTATTTCAGCCTCAAATATCAATCATCCATTTCCATAACACCAAAAGGTCATGGAAGTGGCTATTGAACTGCAAAATGGGAGATAAACACCAGAGCATCCACAAAATTAAAATAAGCACAATTTTTTAACCAAAACTTTCTAAAACCGATTTGAACTCCCAACAACACATAAAGGCAAATTAAAGTTTCTCATAATAATAACATAACTATGAGTGAGGAAATAACAACTGAGAACAACCAAATGCGATTTTTCGATCGTGCACCTGTAGGCTGAGGCTAGTACTATTACTACCATGTTGTGATTGATTTAGAAAGAATGTTATTAAAGTTGACAAAATTCTTTCTACAATTCTTTGCTCCGTATTTGATGCAAAAGGCACTGGTTGACAAATGGTGTCATCGAGGCAGTTATAAAATATCAAGCATAGATAGTGATTATCGACTGTGCAAAAAAATCAAATAGAAAAGGTGGATACCAACATTTGAAAGGAGCTTATTTGATGATCCAAATAGATATGGGTATCAGTTGTTGAAGGAAGTTTTTTCAAAACAATACAAATGAGAGCAATGGAACACTGCATTTCATTTCATCCTTGGTTTTCATCTTCAATCTGTAATTTTAGAATAGATTATCAATAGTTCGATTTTAGAAAAGTTGAATATTTGTCTAATTGAATATAGGTAGAAAAAAAATATGTCAGATTGAATATGGGTATCCTAACATTTTTTTAGTATTTTTTAGCAATCTGTAATACAGTCCATGATTGCGAAAGTCGTCGAACTTATCTGGAGATGATGAAAACGCCTCTGGAATCCAAGTCAAGCAAACTAAAGCATGCCCTAAAACCTAAAAACACAACTGTGACAACCCGCAATCCGAAATAGGGGGTGGCCAGCCCGATACTCCAAAATAACGGAATCATGGATGGAATCATTCTCAGCATCACAATAAAATAAGAAGTATACGGGATAACCACTCCTTATTTCAGAAAAATGGGTTGCCAAAAATTTTGATTTTTAAAGTTTATTAAAGAAAATAACTTAACAACGCAATAAAAGAAAGTGGAAATCCAGACGAAATTATATTACATACCCACAAATGTACCATAAGGGACCGAATATGCTGTCGGCCACAGACTCATACAACAATATTAAACAGGTTCAAAAAATTACATAATACATTACATTAATCAATTACAAAATATTGGGCCTCTCGCCCGAGTAAAAAGACCCGATCTTAACTAGAGTGCAAGGATGACAGGATCTATTTCAAAATGTCCCGTAATACCCACAAAGCATCACGGCTCGCCAAAGACACCGGGATAGGAAGTCAGATCAGGCATCCTTACGGCTGAGCACCTGAGCGGATACAAGATGCATGCATAACTAGAAATATGAACGGGGCAAGGCCTGGTTCTATATGATTACCAGATGAATAAAGAGTATGACAGTTATGAATGGTAAATCATGATGAAAAAGAAATAAGAATCTAACTACACAATTTAAAACATAAGCTAAGACAATTTAATTAATCATGAATCTAATTTAATTATGCAAGAGAATAAGAATAATTAACATTTAATTAAAAGCTTACATCATATATTTACATTACTTATTAGGAATATATAATTACAATTAAGTTGTTTATGGCTTTTATCTCAATTTCATGCCCTTCCTGGCATTTCATTCCTTATCAGGAATATAATCATCATCAAATGCTCTTTGTGGCATTTAATTGTGCTCTTTGTGGCACTTCATCATGCTCTTTATGGCATATCGCATACATCAAGTCCCACTTGATTTTGAATTGTTATATTTATATACATATAATAATTCTAAGACCGCCCCTCCGAGTTTCCCCACTGGGCGCACCCCTAAATAACCATCATCTTCCAGGGGACTATCAAACAAGGAAGCCTGGGCACCTATCGCAACGTCGGGAAGCGGCCATATGCCTGTGGGAGAGTCATAACCACACTCGGAATTACCTCACCAGCGTAGAAAATATACAACAATGCTCATATGGCCTGGGACTATATCCACCCTGCATTCACTAGCCAAGGGCATCACCACAAGCATGGAACTTCCCTTATGATGGCACTTAGAGAGGTGTGTTTAAGTAAATTAGCATTTACCATATTTATGATTAAGTAAATTATCATTTACCATCATCATTACCATTTCCATTTCATTTTCAATTCCAAATTACGCTGTATGTTTATTTTTATCCGAAACCATACTCATTTACACTATTGTAAATAATTCACCTTATTATCCGGAGCCATACAATATATTATATCGTCATTTCAACCTCAAAAGAGTGAATAAACTCTTAATTATCTCCGAACATTTTAGGGTATTACTTTAAAACCCCCAATACAATCATACCTCAAAGGGAGGAATAAACTTCCAATTCATTCTCCCAACATTCGTTTGTGGTGTTATTATGAACCATCAAGATTAACATAGCTCCATTGAGATCCCGAAATCTCCCAACACAACTCTATAACTCCTAGTCTCAATATAATTAACTAGAAGAAAAGAAGGCCCTAACATCAATTGGCATATCCCCGGAAAAGTACCCACATAGCGAAAAGAATGCCCTAGCGAATCGATTCGCCCTAAAAGAGAATCGGTTCCGACAAAGAAAAATGGGATTCTGTAACTTGCCGAATCGATTCGGCTTGGACCCGAATCGATTCGGTCTAAGCAGGCCTGGAAACTGACCCTTAGCGAATCGATTCTCCGTAGGGGCCGAATCAATTAGCCCCTGTAGATGAGCCAAGAAGGGGGGCTATGGGTTATGAACCCTAGTTTTTCCCCAAAACTAATTTCTACTCTATTTTTACACACATTAGTCAACATAAATCTACCCCAAATCATTCTACAGGATTATTAACCACTAATATCCATAATTTCATAAACATAAACCATTATTAGGGCTAGATTTCCACAAAATCCTTTTTTTATCCATAAATGCAAATACACAACTATCACACAAATTATTCATCTTAAATCATATATTACCAAGTAGAAAACTTGCCTTAAGGTTGGAATCTCAGATTTCTTTTGGGTAGAAGCAATCCCAATCTTCAATCTCCAAATCTCTCTTCTTTCTCCACTTTTCTCTTCCTCTCTCTCTCTCTCTCTCTCTCTCTCTCTCTCTCTTTTTCTCTCTTGTTTTGGAAATGAAATAGGGAAATAAGGGGTTTTGAAGACAAAAGTCGGGGCTTAAGTCTAAAGTCTCCAACTTAAATGGTTAACACCACATTAAAAATGACTCCCAAATACGCGTTTAAGTTAAAACCAGGTAAAAGTGCCCGAAACCCATAAATACAATATGACACTTATTTTGACTGTCTCGGACATTCTAGGACTAACTGCACCCCCTAAACTGGCATTCGACGATTTTATAAATTATTTCCAGTTCCGATTTCACTTAAACCATAATGTCATTTAAAATACATGACACTATAAAACATATAACATGAGGATATTTACCTACACATACGGTAAATATGCAACATTCCAGTAAATATTAACTTCTAACTCATTCAATTAATATTTACTCCTGTCCCAACATTTTATATAATTACCTTATACGGTAAATTAATATAAAATTAGCCTCCTAAAAGCGAGGGTTGTTACATACTCCCCCCCTTATGAGGGAATTTTGCCCTGAAAATTCGGGCATACCCTATACGCATAAAGGGTATACTATCTTAAACTATCATTCTATCGTCCTTAACAAAACTTCATTATTACGGCGTCCCAAAATGGACTTGGAATAAGGTTGTCTCTAGCGATCTTAGTCTACAATCTTTGTGCTCTGGCATAGCACAAAGCGTTCCTCACAAACTAGGGGTGCAACCGGTACGGTATGGTCGGTAACGACCCCTTACCAATACCAAAACCACATTCTATATGGTAAAATCGTACCGTACCAATTTACCGACCGGTACATCAAAACAAAAACCAAAACCAAACCGACCGGTTTTTCAGTTTTTTCGGTATTTCTGGGTTTTTTTGGTTTCGGTAATTTCGGTTTCAATTCGGTTTTTTCCCGGTAAATACCAAAATTTCAAATTGGTTTATGCATTCGGTAAATCTGGTATATATTTCGATATGCCCATTTCTAGCTGTTACAATTTCTAGCATTTCTAGTTGTTTGGAACAATTAGAAACATACACAAACAGGTTCAATTTCTAGCATTTGGAACAATAGATTTAAACAGATACGAGACCAAACTAACCGGTTTGCTTTTTTTAGAGCCGGGGGAGAGTGGGATGAGATGAGGGAGCTGGTGCCTGAGAAGAGAGAGCCAAGATGACGAGCCTCAAAAAATGAGGGAGCTGTTACCTCAAAAAATGTTTACCGAAAAGTCAAAATCATCCACACCTCCAACACCGGAAAAACAAACCATCGCCGGAAAAGCCAACTCACCTGAAAAATCAACTCGTCAGGAAAAAAAATCACCAAAAAACGCGGAGAGAACTCAAATCCGAATACAGTTGGAAACCTGATCTCAAAACGAAGTAGCCACACCAAATCGAAGGTTGAAGAAGAAAAAAAATGAGAGAGAGAGAGAGAGCTCAAACAAAAATGACGGCCACACTTTTTGAGAGAGAAAGAGGTAAAAAAAATGAAATGGAAACCCTAAAAAAAGATCTCTACACAAACCACAATATAAGGCCCAAATGAAATAAGGGCAAAACGGAAGTATAGCCAACAAAACAAACGGCACTTTTTATTTTAACAAAATGCTACCTAATTCATTTTGTGTCAAATGTTTGATTAATTAAACAAATTATATGTTTAATTAATATGATTATTTAATACTTAAACCAAATACTCAAATAAATAAATTTAAATTCAAAGAGAATATAAAAACTCACTCATGAGATATAAAATAAATAGAAGTAGTATGACACCCAAAATAATTTAACACTGCACAAAAAGTTTGGTACGGTATTTAGGTACAGTAATTTTGGTACGATATCGGTACGGTAAATTCGGTAAATCGGTTTTTTGTACCTAAAAACCAAAACCAACCAAATTTTTTACGGTATTTTCGGTTTCGGTAAAATCGGTTTTCGGTATTTCATAATATGAAACCAAAACCATTTTTTTTCGGACCAAAATGGTACGGTACTGTAAAAACCCGTACCGGTTGCACCCCTATCACAAACTATCAATTCCCCCTTCCCACGGTGGAGTATGATACCCACGTGACTAGGCGCAAAATGCCTTACTTCCTAAATCACGTTACATCCCACCTTGGGGATACCTACACCAACACAAAATGGCTTAACCCTGACACCACTCAACTTCTCTTCGCATGGGTGTAGCCCTTCAAAACATATGGCTCAAAATCCCAAGCATGAAGGAAATGTTTCGAGACCACTCTAAGTCCAAGGAGCCTTTTGTTTCCTGGTCTCATCCCACGAGTATGCAAATTTCTCAGCCAGCTACACAAGGCCACTCACGGTGCCATACCGTAGAAAATGATTGACAAGGACACTCAAAAAGCCTAATTATTGTACGGGAACTTCCATTCCATACAATCTACTGCTCCCATTCATCCAGTTAGCCTAAGGCTCCCCTTAAAGGTATGCCTTTTGACCATATGTTCATTGTAATACCCCGTATTTTTATGGCTTTTAAAATTGGGGATTTATTAAATTTAAATTGAGATATTAATTGAACATTAATTAAGAAATTTATTTTTATATTTACTAACGTGATGTGAGTTAGTAATTATGGGAAAGTTGTTTAATATTACTAGATGAGTAAAGTAATATATGAGATTCATTTTATTAAAAAAAAATTGTTACGAGTGAATTAAATGGCAATTATGGAAATTTAAGTCGGGACGCGCCTGTATCGTGTCAGGACTAAATTATTATTATACAAAGTGAAAAAATTATAAGTTTCTCGTATGATCGTTTTGAGTGCGCCAATGTGTCCGGAAGGGTCGAGATAGTCAAAACAATGTACCCGGGGGTTTAGTGTAACACCCCGTATTTTTTGTGCATTTAATATTTAATTAATTCGGGAATTCTAAATTACTATTGTGTTGTAATTTTATATGAATTAATTATGGCAAAGTATATTTAAATATTAATCGGGGAGTAAGTGGTTAATATTTAGGGGGATTTAATTACTAAGTGAATAGTAATAATTTATTTACGTCATTTTGAGTAGTAATGACGGGGTATGCACTTATCTCAACCGGAGGCGGTATAGACTCAAAGGGGTGGGGATTAAGTATTTTTTTGATAAATTAATTCGGATGCCAATTCTGAGTGTATAGTTGAGTTCGGATGGGCCGAGATAGTCGAAAAAGTGTACCCGGGGGTAGTAAACGGGTCACGGGGAAGTTTTAGACATAGTCGGGCCCACACGACGGCATTTGGGTCACTTGGACTTGGCCCATTAGGCAAAAAACGGGATTTTGATTAATTGTTAAATTAGAGGAAATAAGTAAACGGCTGAGGTGAGTTTAGAAAAAGGCTAAGTGAGTTAAGGAACCCAAATACCAACAAAAGGCAGATTTGGGATCACTAGAGAGCCAACAAGAGTCATCTTCAACCTTGGAATTCATCTCCAAATCAGACACTACGAAACCTAAGGCAAGTGGATAACTTGCAATAGTATTGTATCTGTTTTTCAATTCATATTTTTGGGACGTGATTGATTAAAAATTTGTTTTGGGTGTTCATGGCATAAACATGAGATTTTGAATACATTAATCTGATTTATGAATTTGAGTAAGGATTCATATAAAACCTGATATTTATAAGTTGATACATATCTGGTAGGATGATATCTGGACAATTAGAAATGAATTTGATGAAGGAATTTGGAGTGTAAATGGGTTAAGGGTTAAAGTTGAATTTTGTTCCAAATTCAAAAATCGTAGTTAATGGACAAATTATTAATGTTAATGGACATTCTGTAGATCCCTAATAAGGTTTCTAACACGTATTAATGCTAAGAGGGCTTGAGGTTACTGGTAGAAGGAACTAGGGTTTGAGAAATTTCATCCATGGCTGATTCTGTCTTCGCGAAGAAGACGAAGACCTGCTCGATCGATCGATCGAAGGTCTGGGGTCGATCGATCGAAGGTCGGCAGAATTTGGCAGATTCGCCCAGATTTGTATATAAAAGGGAATTTATATAATAATATTTATGTAATTAATTATTGAGAAATTAATACATGAGTTTAAATCTAATTAATCGTGAGTAAAGTTAATTAGGATTTGAGGGAGTTTTTGGGTAACACGTCACGATTAAAAATTTGGGAGTCGTGAATTTAGACACGAGTGAGGTTATTTTGGGCTACGAGAGTAAGTCCAATTTTATGGTGGGGGCGACACCAAAGGTGACTTAATTAATTGATGTGCGAGTTAAATAAATAATTAGGGTTGGACCATAAACTATTAATAATTTAAATAGGCTTGTGTTACGGATTTAGTACATGGTGTAGCCGAGACATTTTCTATTTATATATATATATATATATATACGGTGTGTGATAGTATATATATAGTGTGTGTATTAATATCAGTGATTGAATATTATTATTATATACTCTAGTGCTATAGAGGGAGGTTGCGCGTAGTGGATGAATACCCTAGCTTGAGGAGTAGGGCGAGTATATTCCCAGGTCAGAGCGTCCGTTATATGGGGTGAGGGGCATCTCACTTTCAGGGAAGGAATATGATCGCCTCCAATTGTATGTAAAACCAAGTTAGTGAGCGATTTTGATTTGGGTAACTATGTTATGTGAATATACCTAGTGGGATAGCACTTTAGAGATATTATATTTTGTGAGTATTTTTACACGATTGGATATTAGTATTAAATGTTGTTTCAAGTATGTTTGTGAATACTGCAATATGATTTAAATATATAATTAGGTAAATAATTATGTATGGGATAATTAATACATAGTGAAAAATATTTTATGTGCATAACAGGTGTGAGTGTTATATGAAATTAAAAAGGGTAATGATTTAATTAAGTTGATGTTTATAATAACTTAAAAATCATGATTTAAGGCACACTCGGTTAGAGTAGGTTAAATGCAAGGGGTAACATAAGTGTTGGGTCAGGATAGTAGGGCCTAGGTAAATTAAATGAATGCGTTAGTAGTTCACATTAGGGGAGGGGTAAGGAAGTCCTCAAGAGAGTGCGACACTAACTAAAATATGAAGATCATGCATATTTATTTACTAATGCAAGTTAAGCATTTGTTAAATGTTTTCAAATGTTTTTGGGTACTAACCCTTGCTATAAAGTTTTTTTAAAAAACCTTTTAGGTGTCCAGCTGATGCGACTAAGATTTTGTCTCAAAAGTGCGTTTTCCTCTAGGCTCAAGTGCAAGCCTGTCGCTCAAGTAATAACCCGGTAAGTCGGGATCGTATCCACAGGGATCGAGATTGCCAAATAGTAATAAGAAAAATTAATAAATCTTGAAATGATTTCTTAAAAGAAAGAAAAAGATAATTAATGATTGGGAAAATTTATAGTGAAATAAAAATTTACTTAAGAAAAAAACAAACTGAAAATTGCAAAAAAAATTAGATCTGACAAATGGGAGAAAATAGGGTAGGGTACAATCCCTCCATCCTTAACAAATTACCGTATAGAATACTAGAATTGTAAATTAAAATTATTTACTAGATCCGGTCTTTATAAATTCTAAGCATTACATATATGAGAGATCTAGCCCGGATCATATGAAATCAAAGATAGATATAAAGCGGTGAATGATAAATCATACTCGCAAAGCGTTCTTAAACATCTCAAGTACCTAGCGCAAGAGAGATTAAAAGATTGACAATATTTGTATGGGTTTCTTTCACGATTCAATCAATATTTTAATTTAACCTCTATTTTCTACATAAATAATTTGCCTTGGATTGAGTTCATGTACCCCAACCCTTGGGAATTTAGCTACTCATGATTTTATGAGAAAGAAAATTCATAACAATATATGGAATTATGGATCTAACAAACATTGTTAACAAATTGCAAAAGAATTGAGAATTAAATTGGAAATAAAATAAAGAATAAATAAGAGAATGAAAAATTGATACTTGTATTCAGCAATAGGGAAAAGAGATGAACTTGAATCCAGAAAAATTCTTCTTCTTCAACCTTACAAACTAGAGTTTATGAAAATTTCTATGTAAAGAAAAACTAAGAAAACTCTCTAAAATCTCACTTTATCTCTCAAAAATTCTATTCTACTCTCTAGAATTTGTCTCCCTCTCTCTAGAATTCTACTCCCCTTGAAAATGAGGTAGGGCTTGGTCTTTTATAGCACCAAGTTGCACGAATTTGGCATCAAATTTCGCTTGTGGCACAAGTTTTCCAAGAGTTGCACTGCTTTAAATGCATAATTAATTGCCTGGATTTCGCATGACCGGACCGGTCCATTATCGCGCAACTTCAAAACATCGTAACTTCTTCACCGTAGCTCGGATTGAGGTGACGTTTTTTCCAGTGTTCTTGTAATTTAGATCTCTTCAACTTTCTAGTTGGCCCCACCTCCGAACTAAGGCTGGAAAATTATGAAAACGCCCTTCAACTCTCCATTTCTAGGTTTCTTTCACTGTTTTGAGTTCTCCTTCGCACTAATTTGCATGAAAAACCTGTAAAACACATGAGAAATACCCAAAACACGAAATACTTGCCAAAAAAGGTTAGTAGCATAAATAAGAGACAAATCCAAGCTATTTACACTGCACGGGATCATAAAAATACCGAAATTAAGGGGATAAATATGAAGAATATGTGCCTAATCACACCCCCTAACTTAGAACTTTGCGCGTCCCGAGCAATGTAAATGAATCCTATCAAGGCTTAACTCTTGAAAATCATTTTATTAGGATAGAATACCTTTTTCGCGGGCAAGCGATTGCATTTAGCGTATGGAACAAACCTTTAAACCCCTAGGTTACCCTAGTAGGACGAGTTTTGTCTCGTGAGGGTTTGCAGTGAATACACCCACAAAATTCTTAATTGACTCAAATAAATATCAAAATACTTAAAAATTGTACAATTTAAACTTTTCGAAAAATAATCACCATAAATTCATATTCAAATGTCTCAAACCATAGTGTGTGTGTGCAAAGCCAGAAATTAAACCTCAAATTTTCACCGATTGAGCATTACGTTACTTTCCGAAAATTCGTTTTGATTCAAATTCTTACGGATGCACTCACAAACGAATCACTCGGATTGTGGTTGTTTTCTCTTGGTATGCATGATATGAAGAGTAAATATAATGGACACAAATTTATGCATACAAAATTGAAAAGAAGGAAATATATGGTGAAAAGATCTCATCATCGGAATACAGTTATTAGGAAATGGGAACATCACCTCTAGTTCACACCATTTAATCTCTCATTTTATCTTTTTGTGTCTTAGCTCTCCATGTGGTAATTAATTTCGCCATTTGGACTCAATTACGACTTTTCGGGTTAAAAGGTGAAAAAGGGAAAAAATTGGGAATAGACGGAATGTTCGGAATTGGAAAGTGTCCTTATGACGTCCATTAGTGTTTTCGGGCATTTGCTCATTTTTCTCTTTCTTTTCCAATTTTCATTTTTTTTTCTTTTTCTTTTCTTTTTGTATTTTTTTTTTGTTGAGCATATCTATTTTTTCTTGCCCCTTTTTGTTGCACTTTTTGGACATACTTGATGAATTTTCAATTTTCACAATTCCAGGCTATTTGGGTTTTTCGGGTTATCAAACAAATGGAAAATATTTTATTAGGCTCAAAGTGGGTTGCAAAGGGATAATTTTGTTTTTCACAACTTTTTATGGCTAATATTTTTGGGTAACAAACGAGGGCCTACTTCATTGTCCAAATTGCTAATCGCATTACCATATGCATCTCGAGATTAATTAAGTTTAGAGATATATTTAGCACGAATTTCGAGATAACATTTCACACATTTTCCCATAATCGATCAAAACAAAGGATTGAGATCATCAACGACTTGTTAAAACGCTGAAAAGAACTTTGAGTTAATCATAAACTCGGATTGATTTAAAAACTCATAAAAAAAATTGAAAGACTCGAAATCTCACCGGGTTTGATCAATCTCCACACTTATTCGTTAAGTCGTCAATTTTCTTTCAATTTCCATCTTCGGTTAATTTTGGCTTAGTGCATTTTGATTGTTAAAAATTTGAGACTTTAAATAGAATAAAGGTGATATTTTTGAAAAATTTAAATTCCAATTTTTATTTATTTTGAAGAAAAATATTTTTTCTTTTTTTTCAAAATTTTTCAATTTTTTTTTTATTTTCTAAAACAAAAAGACACTTGGAAAGAACATGTGATCGAATCAATGAATCTAAACAATAAATGGGAAGAATATCCCACACCCCCTAACTTAAATGTTGCATTGTCCTCAATGCGAATCAAGAACACAACATAAAGAGAGGAAAAGAAAGATATTACCCAAATGGAGCGATCCCCGATGAATGCGAGTCCATTGAACCTACAAAACATGTTAGAACCAAGCATACAAAAAAATAACAATACTTGAACTAATTACTTTAAATTAAACAAGACACTATATAACACTTATACATGACTCAAAAATACAACAAAAATCACCCCATACGCGTCGGGGGTGCGACGACCTCTTATCTCTCTCCACAAATCACCCGATCCCTTTCACTGGGTACGATGCACGCCTCGTCTCTCCAGTCTTACCATCATAAGTGAATAGCCGGAACAAATTGGGCCCGTGCCCATAGATAAAGGAAAGATCGGGAGATGCATTATGATAAACTGGAAAAGGATCCTCTTGTTGCGTAGCACGTGAGTTGGTCGCTAAGTCGGACAAGATTTGAGTCGTATCTTCAAGTACCTCTGAAGACTCAAATGGTATGGGTGGAGGTTTAGGAAGGAGAAATTCATAAATTCTATTGTCCCACTCGCTTTCGTCTAAATGACGAAATGAGGCCCAGAAATATTAGACTTCATCATTTAGGCTCGCATCCACCGGTCCGAACTCGTGATCAAACTCTGCTAGGCTCAACTCCTCTAGCTCTCTGTCTTGCTTGGTGTCCTCAACCTGCCTTTCGTGCTCACTCGCCGAATGAGAGGGTGGTGTGGGTGGTTGGTAATCGAGGAGAAATGTATCGATAGTGTCCTGCCATTCACTTTCCTCTAAGTATTTCGACGAGCCTCTCCGGACACACTCTAAATCTCCTCTTTCACTCTTGTTCGTGGGCTCACTCATGCTCTCAAATGCATTAACTAAACATACATCCCCTACCTTGCTCTCGATGACACAACCTTCCCCTAATGGTTCTTCCTTGTAAGTTATTTCTTGCTCGTGTGCTTCCCCCAAAAGATCCAATCCTCGCGGTTCCCCTTTATCACCCTCTCTCTTGGAATTATTAAAGATATTTGTTTCGAGGGTCATGTTCCTGAAAGTTAATTGCATACGCCCACTTCGGGTATTGATAAGAGCATTAGATGTAGCTAAAAATGGGCGCCAAGAATAACAGGAACATGATTACTTGGGAGAACGGAAGGTTCTTCGTCCCAAATTACAAAATCCACCGGGAAGTAGAAAGTGTCTATTTGGACAATCACATCCTCAAAAATTCCCCGAGGAAACTTCACAGAACGATCCGCGAGATGGAGAGTCATATTAGTGGGTTTAAGGGCCCCCAGTTCTAGTTGTCTATAGATGGAATAGGGCATAATGTTAACACTAGCCCCTAGATCTATTATAACTCTCTCGATTCGGTTCTTCCCCAAGATACACGAAATAGAGGGCGCACCCGGATCTTTATATTTTAATGGAAAGTCACTCGATAAGACTGCGCTGACATTTTGGGCCAAAGAGACATTCTGGTTTACCTTTAGCTTGCGTTTCACCGTGAGTAAGTCCTTAATAAACTTGGCATACGCGGGAATTCTCTGTATAGTCTCGAGAAAAGTTAAATTAATTTTTACTTGCTTAAGGACTTCCAGAACTTCATCACGGGAGGTCATTTTCGAGTGAGAGACCAACCGTTGAGGGTATGGGGCAGCGGTGGGAGTGATGGCCTTGGGTCCACTAGTATTTTCCTCCTCCTCACTCTTAATTAAAGGGGCATCTTTGGCCTCTCTTGTGCCGGGTGAAACCTCTTTATCTTTAGATGCATTGCGTGGGTGAGGTGACAAATCAACTACTCTCCCACTACGTAGAGTGGTAATAGCGCTACATTGCTCTCGATGGTCGTGGGATGTAGTGTCAACACTGCTTTGTCCTAGGGGAGGTCGCTAGCTTTCAGTAGGAAATTTGCCCTTCTCTTGGACATTCGATGCAGTTTGCAACCTTGAGATGCTAGTATATATGTCATTGAACATTCGATCATACTTAGCACTTGTCTCCTTTTCAGATTGGATGAGGTGATTTAAGTTATCCTCAATTGATCGCCTCGGTGGAGCAACATATGGACCAGGAGGTGGTACCCGCATAGGATTTGGCATTGGAGGAGCCACTTGCTGAAATTGAGGAGGTGGTGGTACAATCATATATGTGTTAGGAACCATCCCGCCTTGGGGTTGTCCATAATTGAACCCAGGATTCCTCCACGATTGATTATATGCATTCCCTTGCTGTGCATTATAATTTCCGCTAAACCCCCCCATTGCCTCAACCTGTTCAGTGTACATTGCCCTGTATGCAGGGATAGTAAGACATCCTTTGGTAGAATGACCCGCATCACAAATGGCACACACTTTCTCCTTCCCGGCTTGTACGGGTCCAGCTACTTCTCTTAATCGCACTTCAAGCATATCTCTGAAATTCTTCTCCAATTGGTCAAATTTTTTATCTAACAAAGTGTCCTTGTCGAAGTGATAGATACCGGACGCAGCAAGCAAGTTGGACACTTGTCGATTTCGGTTTTGACTATTGGGGTCAGAAACATCCCATGATTGCGTAGTCTCTGCTACATATCTCAAATGATCTTCAGCATCGCTCGAATTTAACTCCCAAAAAGGTCTTTCACACATGGTTTGAACAAGTTGTTTAGACGCTAAAGTAAGGCCTTGATGGAAAAATGAAATCAGATGATGCTTTTCAAAACCATGATGTGGGCATGCACTAACTAACTCTTAAAATCTCTCCCAACATTTATCAAAAGCCTCATTCTCATTTTGACGAAAATCTTGAATTTGGGGTTTAACAGAATTGGTGTTGTGTTGTGGAAATTTTTTTGATATAAACTTGGATTGCATATCTCTCCAGGATAACACAGAATTTGGGGGTAGGGAACATAACCAAGTTTGAGCTCTATCCTTTAAGGAAAAAGGGAAGATCTTCAACCGGATTACATCTTGTGGACAGGCTTGATCACCAAACGTTTCACATGTATCTTCGAATTCTCGAATATGGAGATATGGTTTTTCAGAATCCACCCCGTATAAATGTAGGAAGAATTTGGATCAACCATTCCGAAAGTGGAACTGACCGGCATTATACGGGAGTAAAATGCAACCAGGGGTGACAGTTCGCTCCGGAAATAACAAATCTTTCATGGGAATATATGGTATCTCCTCCTCTCCAGCACCAACACCGACACTACCATGATCCGACATATCTCTACCGAAAGGTTCATAATTCTCACTCCGGGTTTGACTCAATGAACGACTTATGATGGAATTATTAGGCGAAGGAGGTGGAACCCAAAAAGGAATAGACTCAGAATTTTCAGAACTTGCTTCGGCAATAGAATTTTCGTGAATTTGGGTGGGAGATGAATTCTGCATATAAGCACACAAAAGATGATAATTTTATTTTTTTTATTTTTTTTTTTCGAAATCACTTGTAGATAAAAATAACTTTCTTAAAAATTTAACAATTTTGGATCCCTGGCAACGGCGCCAAAAACTTGACGCGCCTAAGATTTTGTCTCAAAAGTGCGTTTTCCTCTAGGCTCAAGTGCAAGGCTGTCGCTCAAGTAATAACCTGGTAAGTCGGGATCGTATCCACAGGGATCGAGATTGCCAAATAGTAATAAGAAAAATTATTAAATCTTGAAATGATTTCTTAAAAGAAACAAAAAGATGATTAATGATTGGGAAAATTTATAGTGAAATAAAAATTTACTTAAGAAAAAACAAACTGAAAATTGCAAAAAAATTTAGATCTGACAAATGGGAGAAAATAGGGTAGGGTACAATCCCTCCATCCTTAACAAATTACTGTATAGAATACTAGAATTGTAAATTAAAATTATTGACTAGATCCGGTCTTTATAAATTCTAAGCATTACATATATGAGAGATCTAGCCCGCATCATATGAAATCAAAGATAGATATAAAGCGGTGAATGATAAATCATACTCGCAAAGCGTTCTTAAACATCTCAAGTACCTAGGGCAAGAGAGATTAAAAGATTGACAATATTTGTATGAGTTTCTTTCACGATTCAATCAATATTTTAATTTAACCTCTATTTTCTACATAAATAATTTGCCTTGGATTGAGTTCATGTACCCCAACCCTTGGGAATTTAGCTACTCATGATTTTATGAGAAAGCAAATTCATAAAAATATATGGAATTATGGATCTAACAAACATTGTTAACAAATTGCAAAAGAATTGAGAATTAAATTGGAAATAAAATAAAGAATAAATAAGAGAATGAAAAATTGATACTTGTATTCAGCAATAGGGAAAAGAGATGAACTTGAATCCAGAAAAATTCTTCTTCTTCAACCTTACAAACTAGAGTTTATGAAAATTTCTATGTAAAGAAAAACTAAGAAAACTCTCTAAAATCTCACTTTCTCTCTCTAAAATTCTATTCTACTCTCTAGAATTTGTCTCCCTCTCTCTAGAATTCTACTCCCCTTGAAAATGAGGTAGGGCTTGGTCTTTTATAGGACCAAGTTACACGAATTTGGCATCAAATTTCGCTTGTGGCACAAGTTTTCCAAGAGTTGCATTGCTTTAAATGCATAATTAATTGCATGGATTTCGCATGACCGGACCGGTCCATTATCGCGCAACTTCAAAACATCGTAACTTCTTCACCGTAGCTCGGATTGAGGTGACGTTTTTTCCAGTGTTCTTGTAATTTAGAGCTCTTCAACTTTCTAGTTGGACCCACCTCCGAACTAAGGCTGGAAAATTATGAAAACGCCCTTCAACTCACCATTTCTAGGTTTCTTTCACTGTTTTGAGTTCTCCTTCGCACTAATTTGCATGAAAAACCTGTAAAACACATGAGAAATACCCAAAACACGAAATACTTGCCAAAAAGGTTAGTAGCATAAATAAGAGACAAATCCAAGCTATGTACACTGCATGGGATCATAAAAATACCGAAATTAAGGGGATAAATATGAAGAATATGTGCCTAATCACCAGCCACAGGGACGCCAGGCTTGACTCTATTCCAGGTATCCGTTGCTGCAGCACATGTGGATGTTGCGGGGTTTTTGATAGACGCCTCATTCTTTCAGTCGTGTAGAGACCCTTTAGTAGTTATCTGAGCATGTCGCTCACATTTCATTTATTAGTGTTGGACTTGTTGAGATTGTCTTCTTGTCTTTACTTGTATTGGACATTTAGACCGATGGTTTATTCGGTTAGGTATGTTATTTGTGGATGGTTATTTCAGTTTACTGTGATTGTGTATTATTTTATGTTCCGCATGGGTTTTATTTAATTAATTGAAAGATAAAAATTGGCACCAGTCTACTTTTCTCACTTAGGTGGTTAGTAATTAAAAAGACGATAGTGATGTTAAGAATGATCCAACTGAGAAACTTGTTCTAACTTGATTTAGGACTGATCACCCGGGATTAATTAGGCGGGGTGTCACAGATGGTATCAGAGCATCAGGTTCTAGTGTCCTTAGGATCTGTGCGGCTTTCTACATTTCAGCGTAGCACTCGGTTGTTATAGAGCCTTATTATTAGGACTGTTGATTCATTTTTTCGCTTGTGAGATATCGTATTTCTGCTATGAATATTTTTGTGTAAATTGTGTACTTATACGATTCAATCTATTTCAGATGCCACCGAGGAGACTGAGAGAGAAAAGAGCTGAGGCTAGGGATGAGGTCAGGGAGGCTCACCAGAAGCCACAGGTACCGCCACCACCACCCCCACCCGAGTTGGTTTCCACTACTCAGGTGGTAGTGATAGTGGCACAAGCGGTTGAGATAGTAATGCGATCTATGGCAGCTCATTTTCCATAGCCCTAGGCACCGCCTCCAGTGGCACCAGCAGTTCAGGCTCCAGTGGGGTCACCATCTTGGCAGAGAGTTAGGGAGACCTTTCAGAAGGGTCACCCACCTGAGTTTCGGTGTAGCACATATGTAGTAGAGGCTTGTGACTGGAAGAAGAACGTTCAGCGCCATCTGCGCATGCTGGAGTCTACTGAGATACAGAAACAGATGCTTTCTACCTTTCGTCTATCAGGGGCAGCCTTATAGTGGTTGGAGCCAGTTACCACCACCGAGGAGCGATACTTGATGCCGATAGTAGAGTTCTGGGTGCGGTTCGACCGCAAATACTTTCCACCAGCAGTAGAGGCTGAGATGAGGAAGAAATTCAGTGATTTAGTACAGGGTGACCGATCAGTGGTAGACTATGAGGAAGAGTTCACCCATTTGGCAAACTTTGTGCCAAATGAGGTGAGCGATGAGGAGCGGAAGAAATTGAGGTTTATGGACGATTTAGCCTGGAGGATTAGGCAACATTTGATTGGGAATCCGACGTTAGTGACATATATAGATGTCGTTAATGCCGCACTTGTACACTACCAGGATCATTGCTTCCATACGAAGGGGAGCAAGAGAACAGGGGAGCCGAGCCAACAGGGTAAGGAAGTTACTGGTGGTGACACAAGTGGTACTCAGCAGCAGACGGGCAGTCAGCAGGGGAATCGGGCTAAGAAATTTAAGCCTGGTGGGTTTGGACCAGGAGGAAAGGGGTTCATGCAGGGGATGCCGGGCCCGAATCAGCAGCAACAGGTTCCTCAGGGCCGTCAGGGCCAAGGGAATAATGGGGGAGGCCAACAGGGCCAAGGCTATCTGCGTCAGGGCCAACAGGGCCAACGACAGGGGGATAGTCAGAGACGTTGTTTTGTCTATGGCCAGCCAGGACATTTCAAGAGGGAGTGCCCTCAAGGGGGCATAGGTCAACAGCAGGAGGCCCAACAGGGGCAAAGGGGGAAAATGCCGCCAGCAGCACCAGCCCCACCCTCCCCACCATAGCAGGGGAAGATGCACTACGGGCGTGTGTATAACGTTCGGGATGTTCCCAATCCCCCAGTGCAGCAAGCACCGCCAGCAGTTGAGGGTATGTTTCTCATTCATGGTTATGAGGGTAGTATTCTTTTGATACGGGAGAATCACATTCATTCATTAAATTAAATTTTGCTAAACGGGCCGGACTACTAGAGACCACGGGTAGTCTTCGGATGTGTGTAGAGTCGCCAGTAGGCAGCGGGGCTATGATTCACTCGATTTGTCGGGGTGTGGACATTTTGATTGGGACACTTAGTTTAGTAGCGGACCTCTTAGTGTTAGATATGGAGGGGTACGATGTCATATTGGGTATGGATTGGTTGGCAGGTTATCGGGAGACGGTGGATTGCTACAAGAGGACCATTGTGTTCTCCATGCCAGGGCAGGAGATGTTCTTGATAGCAATGCCTCTACCTGAGGGAGGGTCACGCACACACTTGTATTACATTGAGGAGGAGACCTCACAGGAGGTGGCTATTCCATTGGACTCAATCCCAGTGGTGAGAGACTTTGAGGATGTGTTTCAGGAGATACCAGGGTTACCACCTAGCAAGGAAATTGAATTTGTGATCGATTTAGCACCAGGGATGAGGCCGATTTCTTGGGCTCCATATCGTATGGTCCCTTCGGAGATGCGTGAGTTGAGAGAGAAGATTCAACAACTTTTGGGTCAAGGTTTCATTCGACGAAGTACATCACCGTGGGGTGCACCAGTGTTATTTGTGAAGAAGCGAGATGGGTCACTATGGTTATGGATGGACTACAGAGAGCTGAATAAGGCCAAGATATGGAATAAGTATCTATTACCTAGGATTGATAATCTATTTGACCAGTTGAGAGGGGCGTCTTACTTCTCTAAGGTCGACTTGAGGTCAGGGTATCATCAACTACGTATCTGAGAGGAGGATGTTCCTAAGACCGCTTTCCAGTCGCGGTATGGATCTTATGAGTTCAGGGTGATGCCATTCAGGCTCACCAATGCACCAGAAGTGTTCATGGACCTCATGAACAGGGTTTTCAGGGAGTTTCTTGATCAATTTGTCATAGTGTTCATTGATGACATCCTGATCTACTTGCGTACCGAGGAGGAGCATGCAGAGCATTTGCGTATAGTTTTACAGACATTGCGGGATCACCAGCTCTATGCCAAATTCAGTAAGTGTGGATTTTGGCTACGGGAGGTTCAGTTTCTTGGCCACGTGGTGTCAGACCGGGGTATTGCGGTGGATCTGAGTAAAGTATCGGCGGTGAGGGAGTGGGGACAACCCACAACACCGACTGAAGTGCTCAGTTTTCTGGGATTGGCCGATTATGACAGGCGGTTCATCAAAGGATTCTCAAAGATTGCGGGCCCTTTGACGAATCTAACCTGAAAAGGGGTACCTTTCACTTGGAATGATCATTATCAATTATATTTCAACGAGTTAAAGGACAAGTTGACATATTCACCCATGCTTCCATTGCTGAAAGGAGGATTAGAGTATCGGGTGTACACTGACGCATCCTTACAGGGACTTGGGGGTGTGCTTCAATAGGAGGAAAGGAATATAGCTTATGCGTCCAGGAAGATAAAGCCCCATGAGAAGAATTACCCCACTCACGACCTGGAGTTAGCAGCAGTCGTTTTTGCTTTGAGGATATGGAGACATTATCTTCTGGGGGAGCAGTTCACGTTATTCACAGATCACAAATCACTTTAGTATCTCTTCACTCAGAAGGATCTGAATATGAGGCAGAGGCGATGGCTAGAATTCATGAAAGACTACCAGTTTGATATTTAGTATCATCTTGGTAAGGCTAATGTGGTAGCAGATGCATTAAGTCGAAGACTGATTGGGGAAATATCAGAAGTCTGGAAAGCGAAGTGGAATGAACTTCAATATGAGGACGATGTAGCTAGGGCTTATATGTCAGCATTGTCCATCACATTTGAGATTATTATGCGATTTGTAAGGGCTCAGGCAAAGGATCAGACCTGCCGGGATAGGGTGAGCCAGTTGCTAGCTGAGGGAGCAGAGGGTTACTCGATCAGCTCGAAGGGAGGCTTATGCCTTAATGGGAGGATGATTGTGACAGAGGATGAGGAGTTGAGGCACACTGTTATGACGGAGTCTCATGGGCCGAGATTCGCGGTACATCCCGGTGGGGATAAGATGTATCAGGATATGAAGAGGCAGTATTGGTGGGCAGGAATGAAACAGGACATAGCAGAGTTTGTTTCGAAATGTGCCACGTATCAGCTCGTGAAAGTTGACCATCAGAGACCATCAGGGATGCTACAACCACTTGAAATTTCCATGTGAAAGTGGGAGAGTATCTCCATGGACTTCATTACAGGGTTACCGACATCACAGAAGGGCCACGATTCCATATGGGTCATTGTGGATCGGTTGACCAAAGTGGCCCACTTCCTGTCGGTTCGCACAGACTTTGAGGCGATGCGTTATGCGCAGCTGTTCATAGCAGAGATTGTTAAGCTGGACGGGGTACCGATAAATATTGTGTCGGATAGGGACAAGATCTTTGTGGCCCACTTTTGGCCGAGTTTTCAGGAGTCCATGGGCACGGAGTTACGTTTGAGTACAGCCTATCACCCACAGACTAACGGACAGACTGAGAGAGTCAATCAGATGCTGGAAGATATGCTCAGAATGTGCATATTAGACTTTGGGGGAGGTTGGGAGAAATATCTTCCTCTGGTAGAGTTTGCATATAACAACTCTTACCAATTCACGATCGACATGGCACCCTTCGAGGCACTATAAGGGAGACCTTGTCGTTCACCCGCTTGTTGGTTAGAGGTGGGGGGATAACAAACTATTGGAGCCGGAGATTGTTCAGGAGACATCTTCCAAGATAGATCTGATCCGAGGGAGGATTCAAATAGCTCAGGATAGGCAGAAAAGTTACGCTGATGTCTCACGGAGACATGTGGAGTTAGAGGTTGGGGATCAGGTATTGGTCCGGGTGTCCCCTATGAAAGGGATGATGAGGTTCGGCAAGAAGGGTAAGTTAGCACTGAGGTACGTGGGACATTTCCCTATTATCAAGAGGGTGGGGCCTGTAGCCTACAGGCTGGTATTGTCGGAGCACCTTCAGCGAATACACGACGTGTTCCATGTAGCATCGCTGAAGAAATATCACAGGAGCGAGAGGGCTTTCTGGCACATTCCACTCGAGGAAATTGATTTACAGCCAGACATCTCATATGAGGAGAGACAGGTGGATATTCTGGACCGTAGTGAGAAAAAATTACGATCCAAGGTTGTTCCACTAGTCAAAGTACAGTGGGGCCATCACAATGTTGACGAGTCTACCTGGGAGCGGGAAGAGGATACACGAGAACAATATCTAGAGCTTTTCATCAAAGGTATGACCTAATTTCGAGGACAAAATTCCTTTGTAAGGGGGGGGGGGGGGGGGTTATATAACACCTCGTATTTTTGGTGCATTTAATATTTAATTAATTCGAGAATTCTATATTACTAGTGTGTTGTAATTTTAAATGAATTAATTATGGCAAAATATATTTAAATATTAATCGGGGAGTAAGTGGTTAATATTTAGGGGGATTTAATTACTAAGTGAATAGTAATAAATTATTTATGTCATTTTGAGTAGTAATGACGGGGTATGCACTTATCTCAACCGGGAGTCGGTATAGACTAAAAGGGGTGGGGAATAAGTATTTTTATAAATTAATTCGGATGCCAATTCTGAGTGTACAGTTGAGTCCGAATGGGCCGAGATAGTCAGAAAAGTGTACCCGGGGGTAGTAAACGGGTCACGGGGCATTTTTAGACATAGTCAGACCCACACGGGGGCATTTGGGTCACTTGGGCTTGGCCCATTAGGCAAAAAATAGGATTTAGATTAACTGTTAAATTAGAGGAAATAAGTAAACGGCTGAGGTGAGTTTAGAAAAAGGCTAAGTGAGTTAAGGAACCCTAATAGCAGTTAAAGGCAGATTTGGGATCACTAGAGAGCCAACATGAGTCATCTTTAACCTTGGAATTCATTTCCAAATCAGACACCACGAAACCTAAGGCAAGTGGATAACTTGCAATAGTATTGAATCTGTTTTTCAATTCATATTTATTTGATGTGATTGACTAAAAATTCGTTTTGGGTGTTCATGGCATAAACATGGGATTTTGAATACGTTAATCTGATTTACGAATTTGAGTAAGGATTCATAAAAAACCTGATATTTATAAGTTGATACATATCTGGTAGGATGATATCTGGACAATTAGAAATGAATTTGATTAAGGAATTTGGAGTGTAAATGGGTTAAGGGTTAAAGATGAATTTTGTTCCAAATTCAGAAATCGTAGTTAATGGACAAATTATTAATGTTAATGGACATTCTGGAGATCCCTAATAAGGTTTCTAACATGTATTAATGCTAAGAGAGCTTGAGGTTACTGATAGAAGAAACTAGGGTTTGAGAAATTTCGTCCATGGCTGATTCTGTCTTCGCGAAGAAGACGAAGACATGCTCGATCGATCGATCGAAGGTCTGGGGTCGATCGATCGAAGGTCGGAAGAATTTGGCAGATTCGCCCAGATTTGTATATAAAAGGGAATTTATATAATAATCTTTATGTAATTAATTATTGCGAAATTAATACATGAGTTTAAATCTAATTAATCGTGAGTGAAGTTAATTAGGATTTGAGGGAGTTTTGGGGTAACACGTCATGATTAAAAATTTGGGAGTCGGGAATTTAGACTCGGGTGAGGTTATTTCGGGCTACGAGAGTAAGTCCAATTTTATGGTGGGGGCGACACCAAAGGTGACTTAATTAATTGATGTGCGAATTAAATAAATAATTAGGGTTGGACCATAAACTCTTAATAATTTAAATAGGCTTGTGTTACGGATTTAGTACACGGTGTAGCTGGGACATTTTATATTTATATATATATACGGTGTGTGATCGTAAATATATAGTGTGTGCATTAATATCAGTGATTGAATATTATTATTATATACTCTAGTGCTATAGTGGGGGGGGGGGGTTGCACATAGTGGATGAATCCCCTAGCTTGAGGAGTAGAGCGAGTATATTCCCAAGTCATAGCGTCCGTTATGTGGGGTGAGGGGCATCTCACTTTCAGGGAAGGAATATTACCGCCTCCAATTGTATGTTAAACCAAGTTAGTGAGCGATTTTGATTTGGATAGCACTTTAGAGAAATTATATTTTTGTGAGTATTTTACTCGGTTGGATATTAGTATTAAATGTTGTTTCAAGTAGGTTTGTGAATACTGCAATATGATTTAAATATATAATTAGGTAAATAATTATATATGGGCTAATTAATACATAGTTAAAAATTTATTATGTGCATAATAGGTGTGAGTGTTATATGAACTTAAAAAGGGTAATGATTTAATTAAGTTGATGTTTATAATAACTTAAAAATCATGATTTAAGGCACACTCGGTTAGAGTAGGTTAAATGCAAGGGGTAACATAAGTGTTGGGTCAGGAGAGTAGGGCCTAGGTAAATTAAATGAATGCGTTAGTAGTGCACATTAGGGGAGGGGTAAGTAAGTCCTCAAGAGAGTGCGGCACTAACTAAAATATGAAGAGCATGCATATTTATTTGTTACTGCAAGTTAATCATTTGTTAAATGTTTTCAAATATTTTTGGGTACTAACCCTTGCTGTAAAAAATTTTAAAAAACCTTTTAGGAGTCCAGCCACAGGGACGCCAGGCTTAACTCTATTCTAGGTATCCGTTGCTGCAGCACATGTGGATGTTGCGGGGTTTTTGATAGACGCCTCATTCTTTCATTCGTGTAGAGACCCTTTAGTAGTTATCTGAGCATTTCGCTCACATTTAATTTATTAGTGTTGGACTTGTTGATATTGTCTTCTTGTCTTTACTTGTATTGGACATTTGGACCAATGGTTTATTCGATTAGGTATTTTATTTTTGGATGGTTATTTCAATTTACTGTGATTGTGTATTATTTTATGTTCCGCATGGGTTTTATTTAATTAATTGAAAGATAAAAATTGGCACCAGTCTACTTTTCTCACTTAGGTGGTTAGTAATTAAAAAGATGACAGTGATGCTAAGAATGATCCAACTGAGAAACCTGTTCTAACTTGATTTAGGACTGATCACCCGGGATTAATTAGGTGGGGTGTCACATTTAGTTTGGGTCTCGGGGCATTTTTAGGCCTAATTAACTACCAGAGAGGGCGTTTTGGACATTTTACGTTTTTGGGCATGAAAACCCATGAAAATTCTAAGGGTATATCATATGACAAGCATATTCTAGGGTTAGAAAAACAATAAACCAAAGACGGCTATTGGAGAGGAAGAGGAGAGGTTTTCCAAGGAGTTCTAGGCTAAGAACTCCCCCGTTTACACCGCCGTCGCCACCAAACGATAGATCGTGCAACGAGGATCACATCCATACAAATCTCTCCACAAATATGAACCGAAAATTCTTAGGCAATTATCTATATTTCTCTATTTTAGTTAATGCTCCAATCATATTAGCCTAGGATTGATTAGGACTAGTTTTTGTGAAAGAAAAAACCCATTTTGGAGATTTAAATTCGCATGTTGTATGAGTATTAGATGTATTCTGGAAACTCAATTCATAAGTAGAGATTGAACCACGATATTACAGTAAATAAAGAGTATGAAATCTAGTAAAAGAATGGGAAGAAACTAGACAAAAGAAATATTAGGGTTCTTGATGTTTTTATGGATTATACCCCTTTTAATTCGTTTTTCCGTGATGAAAATCCGCATGCTTGAGGTAGAAAATCATTTATTTGAGGTTATAATACTTGTAGTATAAATTATTTGGAGTTTTGTAATCAAAGATATAGTTTTGAATGATTTTGGAAGAGGAAACCCGTAATCTGGAAATTCTGCAGATTTGCCATACCTACTTGATCGATCGATCGACCCTAGAGCATCGATCGATCGACCCCTCCTGTATAACTCATATTCCCTTTTTAAATAGTTCATTCCAACTTAAATGATTAGACATTATTGGATATTAATGTTATTATATTTTTTGATATAAAGAATACCAGTAGGACCTTAGAAATATATGGACCCGTTAATGTAATACGAGATTAACATCTCACGGGGGGGGGGGGGGGGGGGGGGGGTTGTTTTGCACATAAAAGACAATGGGAACTTGTGTTAAAGGGTGAGACTCGTAAGGAAGTTATGTTGTAAAATAAATGAGTACCTACTGAAATTACACTTGGAGAGATAGGAATCCATGAGTGTTACCTAGTAAGTTGGAATAATCCCACAAATTAGAATAAGAGAGAAACCGTTATACGTGATAACTAATTAACAAATAATAAGGATAAATATCAAAATTATGAGTCGTGAGAGTGTACCTAAATTTGATATGGTAATAGTAGTATATTTATATGACTGTGCTATTCATATACTATATACGTGTAAAAATCATGCCCGCGCTACTTGCTATCCCTGAGGTTACCGCGCTGGGACAGTCTTATCTGGACGGGACCTTTATGGGGGATATTGACTCGTACCCTAGAAGATAGAAATCCTTGGTATAGTCTATCGGATCGATAGTCAGACCTTCCTAAGAGACGTGAGGGTATGTGCTGACCTCTTAGAGACTTGGAACTATGCTTCGCCTCAATATTGTATGTGTTTTGTGTTAATACAGTTCGAGAGTGATTCCAAACTTGTATTTCCATTAGTACGAGTGATACGGGGACTGGATAGCATAGTATGCCCGCACCAAAATTGTTATGAGGGGTGCCGTTAGAAAATATATATTATATAAGTATTTAATATATATGTTTAAATATGAAATTTGGGAGCTACCTACTATGTCTATGGTAAGTAAGAAACGAGTAATTATTTCAACTTGGGAATAAGTGTTTGAAAAGTATGATATATTACTGAGAAACTTTATTATCAAATAAGGTTTAAATAAGAACTTTGTTGTTAAATAAAATTAACCTCTTAAACATTTGAATTTGTCAGTTTGAAACCTTACGAGAAACTTAAGATAAGATAACTTAAACTGTTGGGAAGATTAGTGCGAAATGTGTGCACATTAGAAGAGAGGTGAGAATTTCTCATGGGAGTGTCGCACTAATATGTTGGTTACATTAGCCGGTAGCATTTTAAATACTTGCTAAACTAATTTTAAACTGTTTTTACAATCGGGCTCTGACCCGTTTCCTATTCTCTCATTTCTCTTGTATATATATATGTATATATTAGAGGTGCCCAACCACAGGGGCGTCTTGCATAGAATCCTCCATAAGGAACGCGCTGCAGCTTAGGTGGGAGTTGCAGGCCTCTTGCTTAGACGACCTCATTGTTGATTCCACTTCTAGCACTATTTATTCAGTTGGGCATGTGTCGCCCTTTTCCATTATTCAGTTATTTATCAGATATTGTGATTAGTTTATTTCCAGTATTTATACTTTGGGATTTATTCATGTCAGGATGTTTTCTTTTAAGTTTTAACATTGGAATCAATTAGTTGGATGTTTAATTATTTGGATTGTTTGTTCCAGTATAGTTATTGGGTGATTCTTAATTTATGATTTATGTTAAGTTTTAAAATATTGGTTTTAATTGAAATTTGGGATTAATGTCTTAAAATGATTTTTGTCACTTAGCTTAATTAATTAGGGTGTTTAATTGGAAAAGTTATTTTTACGACAGTAATGCTAAGAATGAACCAACCATTCACCCTGATTATAATATAATAAAGGACTGATCACCCGGTATTTAATTAGGCGGGGTGTCACATTAATTTCCCCCATTCATCTATCCACTTTAGGGTGGTAAAATACACTCCATCTCCATACGATTCCCATTCCTTCTTGGAAACTTACCCAACCTTTGACATGAATTATCTAGTCTCGGTCCACCACTATTGTTAGGCACTTCACACGGTTTTACCACCCCTCCATAAAAAGCAGGGCGTACTCCTCAACATATCGTCCGCCCGCATTGTCCGGGAAAAACAACGGTTTGGTCAAACGATCGACAATTTCTCAAACAGGATCATAACCAGGTTGATGACGGAAATTCAATGCAAACGTCTATGAATATACCCTTCTTCGTTCCATTGCTACTCTTCTTCACACGAGTAGGTGAAATGGTCTATCACAAATATGAATGCTCTTGCTACAAAGTCTTCCTAGTGATGCTCGTTTCATTTGGCTTTCCATGCCATCACAAATATCTCCGACGGGTTTCTTACTCAACACATCTACTACCCCAATCGCATTCCCTTAGAGAATGAGAAAAATCCAATCAATAGTCCGTTAAGAACTTCGTACACCAACTCGATTTCTCCCACGACATATTGCAACAACTTGTTGCTCGCGAGAAAGACTAAATTTCTTACCCAGGAGGTAGTGCCTCGTCTCTTTAAGATGATCACTACCATAATGAATTTTAAATCAAGCGTGGGATAATACTTCCCACGAGTTTAAGCTTGTGAGACGCATAGACAACAAGTTCATGATCCAGTATTATTACTCCCCATCCTGGCAGAGACTTGTTCCTTAAATTCACCCTCGAGCTTACTAACCATGAGCTCAGGAGTGAAAGTCAATTCATCCATTTTAATTCCCCAAGGTTAGGTTACCAATGTAACACTTTAACTAGGAGAGGTCTCATCTCTATCGGCCTAACCTTTGAAAACTCTCGAGATTCCATACTCCTCGTTTCTAAGGACCTACTCCCCCTAAGGGGTAACCCACAACATATTTGTGGTCAACTCCCTATCGCCTTCCTAAATCAGCATCACCTGCCCTAAAGGCCTTACGTCCTAATAAATCTAAGGTCGATCTAAATATATCCTATCTAAGTCGTAGACGTATAAAACTAAATATATCCCTAGTGTCCAGGACCTTTCTCAACTCCCGGCATTCGTTCGGTTTCATGCGTGGGACGTTTTGCCGAAGAGAAATTCAAACAAGGAACCCTCTCGTTACACTAATACCTCGCATCGTCGGTCATCAAGATATAACGGTCTAAGACACATGATCGGGATCGGAAAAAAGATAACTCACAACCCTATTAATAAGATTTTACTTCTATGTATTACCATGGCATAATTAAGGACTTCAATTAATCAGACATTTACTTTCTGTAATGTCTTACAATTATTTATCTCATAACATATATACATCTTTTCAAATAGCCTTCTTATCAAGGCATAACCCGAAGTCTCAATTCGACTTCATATCTCAGTCTCCCTCACATCAATCAGAGGAGAGAACTATATACAGTGCTTCTATCCCGCACTTTAATAGCCCTTAATCACTCTTCTACGTGATTCTCGACTAAACCTTTTAACCCAACTTCTAACAACAAAATAAAATAAAATAAAATGGAATGAACTAAAAGAAGAAGTAACAACATCTCTCCACTCCCAACGTCGTTAAGGTTCACGCGTGGAGCGTCCCACAAAAGCGGAATCCAAACAAGGAACCCCTCCTATGCATTACTACTCAACCTTGTTGGTCGTGGAGATAAGGCATACCAATCACATTCAATGCAAAAAAGCAATCAAACACACATGCAAGATAACACAACAAGTAATAAAAACCTCCTACATACCTCATCCACCCCTATAAAGTCTCAACCTATATCCAGGAGAGATATTATAGGACAACTAGTTCCATCCTAAAACTAGAAATAGGATAGCCTCGCAATTTATTTGCTTGCTATCACCCCAATCGAACCAAAATATATTTACTTGTATAGTACACCTCATACAAGTAGTACATAACGTACATAGTACTTAAAAAGAAAATATATCATCACTCACTTTATAACGAGTGAAGCAAAATATAAAACTTCCCTACCACGGAAGTCATATAATTACTCTATTATAATAGTGTCAATACTACTACAAACTCAATATACACACCCGAATCTATAGTAGATACAATACTACTAAATCTTATCCTAAGGAATACACCACCCACTAATAAGGTGGAATTCCCGCCAACATTTTATGCCAATCACTCCGGGTCAATACTAATGGTTCTCAAACTCTATACTCGAGTCTTATTCGAACCAACATTTCTTCCATCGTCGCCCCCAGCTAGGCACTTTATTCTTTCCCTTGTTCTCCAATCAACATAATGAAAATGCATGGTTCTTCCACGTCATAACCATTGTTCCACCCCTAGCTGCCAAACAATTCCCCACGCAGTCCCTCTTACTTTCTCAGTAAAAGAGAACATGCTCTCGGCTTCCTCTTCCTCAGTTCAATGAAACCTCCCCAGGCGGATGTCCACCAATGGGGTTTCATGATCACTGCTCCATCAGAAGTGTTAACAACACTTATTCTGATGCCCATCATTCCATTGGAGGGATCTTTCTCCCTTATACCTACCTTTCTTTAGTGTATGACCTCCCTAATCGCACAACTCTTTACTCACCATCGGCCTCCGTCTGAACCTCGCGTGAGCATTTGAGAATCCATCTTCTCATCAGTCCAGTTACCCTAGAGAAACTCGCTGTTGAAAATGTCCATCGAGTTTCTCCATGGGAAAAACTTCCTGCACCCACGAATATGGTGACCACGTTCTCACCATCTCAACACTATTCCTACGGGTGAAGGATTCTCCTCCATCCTACTTCAATGGGTGGCCCTTATCATGGGCTCTTTTTCGCTTCAATTTTAACGTTGCTTGGAATCCCAAGCTCAGTACCACCCTCTACTCTAGCGGTACTTGGAAAACTGTGTCTACTGTAATTAGCAGTCGCAGTAGCAAGACAAGGAAGTGCTACAAAAAGGAAGCGCCCTCTAAAGAGGTCCTCATCCCCGACCACAAATTACAGTTCTTAGAAATTCTTCTCATGACGCCTTCGCGATGACCTTCCCTGGCGCCCTTCTTCAATCGACCAACCACTCTCACACGAATGCGCAAAAGATTCTATAGGTCCTACCTCATGGAAGAAGAACGAGATCTCATAAGAGAAATCAACGATCTTAATCCTAAGGCTCTATGTCAAATCAAAAGCAATGCTGAAAGCGTAAAGCGTTCACACAGATTCCTAAGGACTCTAGAACCTGATGCTCTGATACCATCTGTGACAACCCGCAATCCGAAATAGGGGGTGGCCATCCCGATACTCTAAAATAACGGAATAAGGGATGGAATCTTTCTCAACATCACAACAAAATAAGAAGTATACGGGATAACCACTCCTTATTTCAGAAAAAACGTGTTGCCAAAATTTTTGATTTTTAAAGTTTATAAAAGAAAATAACTTAACAACCCAATAAAAGAAAGTGGAAATCCAGACGAAATTATATTACATTCCCACAAATGTACCATAAGGGACCGAATATGCTGTCGGCCACAGACTCATACAACAATATTAAACAGGTTCAAAAAATTACATAATACATTACATTAATCAATTACAAAAGCTTGGGCCTTTCTCCCGAGTAAAAAGACGCGATCTTAACTAGAGTGCAAGGATGACGGCGTCTATTTTAAAATGCCCCGTAATACCCGCAAAGCATCACGGATCGCCAAAGACACCGGGATAGGAAGTCAGATCAGGCATCCTTGCGGCGGAGTACCTGAGCGGATACAAGATGCATGCACAATAAGAAATATAAACGGGTCAGGGCCCGGTTCTATATCATTACCATATGAATAAAGAGTATGACAGTTATGAATGGTAAATCATGATGAAAAAGAAATAAGAATCTAACTACACAATTTAAAACATAAGCTAAGACAATTTAAATAATCATGAATCTAATTTAATTATGCAAGAGAATAAGAATAATGAACATTTAATTAAAAGCTTACATCATATATTTCCATTCCTTATTAGGAGTATATAATTACAATTAAGCTCTTTATGGCTTTTATCTCAATTTCATGCCCTTCTTGGCATTTCATTCCTTATCAGGAATATAATCATCATTAAATGCTCTTTGTGGCATTTCATTGTGCTTTTTGTGGCACTTCATCATGCTCTTTATGGCATATCACATACATCAAGTCCCACTTTATTTTGAATTGTTATATTTATATACATATAATAATTCTAAGACCGCCCCTCTGAGTTTCCCCACTGGGCGCACCCCGAAATAACCATCATCTTCCAGGGGACTATCAAACAAGGAAGCCTGGGCACCTATCGCAACGTCGGGAAGTGGCCATATGCCTGCGGGAGAGTCATAACCACACCCGGAATTACCTCACCAGCACCGAAAATATACAACAACCATCATATGGCCTGGGACTTTATCCACCCTGCATTCACTAGCCAGGGAGAATCATCACATGCACGGAACTTCCCTTATGATGGCATTTAGAGAGGTGTGTTTAAGTAAATTAGCATTTACCATTTATGATTAAGTAAATTATCATTTACCATCATCATTACCATTTCCATTTCATTTTCAATTCCAAATTGCATTGTATGCTTCTTTTTATCCGAAACCATACTCATTTACATTATTGTAAATAATTCACCTTATTATCCGGAGCCATACGCTAAATTATATCGTCATTACAACCTCAAAAGAGTGAATAAACTCTTAATTATCTCTAAACATTTAAGGGTATTACTTTAAAAACCCCAAAACAATCATACCTCAAAGGGAGGAATAAACATCCAATTCATTCTCCCAACATTCGTTTGTGGTGTTATTATGAACCATCAAGATTAACATAGCTCCATTGAGCCCTTGAAATCTCCCAATACAACTCTATAGCTCCTAGTCTCAATATAATTAACTAGAAGAAAAAAAGGCCCTAACATCAATTGGCATATCCCCGAAAAAGTACCCACATAGCGAAAAGAATGCTCTAGTGAATCGATTCGCCCTGAAAGTGAATCGGTTCCGACAAAGAAAACTGGGATTCTGTAACTTGCCGAATCGATTCAGCTTGGACCCGAATCGATTCGGTCCAAGAAGGCCTGGAAACTGACCCTTAGCGAATCAATTCTCCCTAGGGGCCGAATCGATTCGCCCTTGCAGATGGGCCAAGAAGGGGGGCTACGGGTTATGAACCCTAGTTTTTACCCAAAACTAATTTCTACTCCATTTTTACACACATTCATCAACATAAATCTACCCCAAATCATTCTATATGATTATTAACCACTAATATCCATAATTTCATCAACATGAACCATTATTAGGGCTAGATTACCACAAAATCCATTTTTGATCGATAAATGCAAATACACAACTATCACACAAATTATTCATCTTAAACCATATATTAGCAAGTAGAAAACTTGACTTAAGGTTGGACTCTTTGATTTCTTTTGGGTAGAAGCAATCCCAATCTTTCATCTCCAAATCTCTCTTCTTTATCCACTTCTTTCTCCACTTTTTTGTTCCTCTCTCTCTCTCTCTCTCTCTCTCTCTCTCTCTCTCTCTTGTTTTGGATATGAAATAGGGAAATAAGGGGTTTTGAAGACAAAAATCGGGGTTTAAGTCTAAAGTATCCAACTTAAATGGTTAACACCACATTAAAAATGACTCCTAAATACGCGTTTAAGTTAAAACCAGGTAAAAGTGACCGAAACCCAAAAATACAATATGACACTTATTTTGACTGTATCGGACATTCTGGGACTAACTACACCCCCTAAACTGGCATTCGAAAATTTTATAAGTTATTTCCAATTCCGATTTCACTTAAACCATAATGTCGTTTAAAATACATGACACTATAAAACATATAACATGAGGATATTTACCAAAGCATACGGTAAATATGCAACATTCCAGTAAATATTAACTTCTAACTCATTCAATTAATATTTACTCCAGTCCCAACATTTTATATAATTACCTTATGCGGTAAATTAATATAAAATTAGCCTCCTAAAATCGAGGGTTGTTACAACAACAAATAGAAGGTAACATAAAAATTTGTTAAGTTAATCTGTACTAATATCCCTTAATTGATTTATAAGCATATATAAATCATGAAAACTGCTTAGGGGGCTCACCTGAGTATCATGATACTAAAGAAGATTTGTCAACAATGGAACTTCTTCCATCACAAAGTCAATTTCATCAGACAGGAGTTTCTTGCACATATTTGCAGTAGCAGATAATGCAACTCGCTGATGAACAATGTGAAAATAAATCGATATTACTTGAAGAGACATATTTGATAATTTTCACTACAATCCCTAATCAACAATGAGTTACCTGAACTACTATGGAGAAGAAGTCAGATATGAAAGCACTGCTATAAGTGCCCTTGCTCTCAAGAAGGCAGTTGGGTGTTCCTGAGATATCTTCTTCAGAGCTTGCATGGACTGTTTCATTAAATTTTCAATTTTAAAATCAATTACAAAAAAAATTATATATCCAATAAATGCGATTCTCTAATTATTAAATATCGTTTAATGAATACTCACATGTTCATCCAACTTCATGTACTTAATGGTAAGCAGCCTAGCAACGAAACACAAAACTACCCCATAATGCACCATAGTAGCACACTAACACGAAAACACATCACAAAGATGAGTGAGCGCCCTAGACCTCCGCACTAAACAATATAAAACTGATTTGACACCCCCCAAGTGTACTCACACTTTGACAAAGTTAAACACCCATGAAGTTGTGACAATAAAATCACTTCAATTAAAATTGTGCCTCCAATAAAAAATGAAACTCTACTCGATACCTAACCTCCAATAACCAAGAAAAACACAAAATAGAACACAAAATAAAGTACCTTCAAATTCCAAAGACTGTATAGACTCCATTAAGTGAGGTAGAGTGATTCATGAACTGAAATACAACACGATACCTAACCTCCAATAATCTGAAAGTTTTAGAAATTAAAAATTAACATTAACACAATTTACACATCAAATAGACAAGCACTCGGGGCTTAACATGACTTTAAAGAATGAAAACTAGCAAAAATGAAACCAATGTAGAAGAAAATAAAACTTGAAGTTGCACATAGAGTATACCTTAACATGGCTAGGAAGAGTCAGATCTAAAAAAACTCACGATTCATACAAAACAAATATAATCACACATAAGCCCCAAATAAGATTGGAAAACTAAATCCCAACCTATTTTGAATAACAAAAATAATCATAATGCCTAAAACAAATCTGAACACTAATGCCTAAAATGCCTAATATTTGAATAAACTATGCTTGTACCAAACATATTACCTTTTTCATCCTAAATTATGCTTGAATCGAACCAATAGAAGCCAAAACATCATCTGATGAGCCTAAAATATTGAAAACTTTTAATCTATCAGGCATTTTAGTAAACAAATAGTGTGTACCTTTCGAAAAGTTAAACAAACTAATGGAAATAACAACAAACCAAAACTTTACTATTGTAATTGATTAATTGATTTTGAGATGATATAATTGCTTATTCATGCTTGTAATGAACACAATTCCCATTTCACTTAAATAAATCCCAAATATACAAAGGGTCCGTTTGGCAACCCAATTCCAAGGCTTGAAATTGAAATTCGAAGGCTAATTTCAATTTCTTGGAATTCAAATTGGTCTTCGAATTCTATTTTCATGACATGGAATTGAGTTTCCAAACGGACCCAAAAATTAATTGTCCACTCGAATGGAGTTTGAAAAATATATAAGAAGTCAATTTCTTTTTGAACACAGAACTTAGAGGATTATGGTTCTATTACATCTTACCGAAAATTTAGATGGCCAAAACATTCACCGATGTTAAACACGTTGTGGTTAATATGATCATCTCATCTAATACAAACTTGTATAAAATATATAATTAGTTCAGAGACGAGTAGAGAACTTGAAGATAAAACAATACATCGGGAAATGATGGAACCTGAGTTTTGAATGGTGGAATCTTCAATACTCTTTTAAAAAGAAACAAATCAAAAACCAAAAATACCTCACAAATAATGGAGCATACCTTAAGTGGAAAAAGGAGGGGTAGCATGGATACAACAGGTGAAGAGACATTTGCACCGTGAAGAAAAAGAAAACGAAGACGAAGTGGGGGATCGATTGAGTAGGAGATAATTTGGTTCCATGAGAGAGAATGAGTGGGATCGTGTGAGGGGAAGGGGAAGGGGAAGGGGAAGGGGAAGGGAAAGAGTATGTCACTATCCAACTACTCTTATTTTTATCAGGTTACAAAAATAACCCTTATGTCTCAATTAAATTAAAATTTTAAGAGTACAATGAGATGGAAAACAAATTTTTGTTGGATAAAATTGTAATTATAATTATATTATAAAATTAGGTGTTGTTGGGTACATAGTATTATTGTATAAAGGGGGTTTTGGAGAAAGGTCCAATATAACTCAAAGTGGATAAAAATAGGACACTCCATATAATTTTATAAATTTAGTACGTGTATTAAAGGCACCATGAAAAATGATCAATATGTCATTTGACAACTCATAAAAAATAATTAAATTTTTAAATGTCCTTTACTTTAAATCTACAAATCCAAAATTCACAAAATTTATATATTCGAAATCTCCTCGTCGAGATCTATCCAACGACACCCGTATTTGATTTTTTTAGACAAAAAATCAAAACCGATAAATTTACTATTTCACTAAAACCTCCATTTTTTTCCGCAAAAACTATATTTTTTTCGGCGAACACTATAGTTTTCTGGCGAAAAACCTTCTTCTTTAGCACTGACAATGGTGCCGCTAGCGCAGACCAAAAAAATAAAAGAAATAGACGAAGGGAGAGTGAAACGAGGAGAGAGAAACAATCCGACGAGAATTTCGGCGATCTCCGACGAGGAGTGGGGTGGAGGTGGGGTTATGTGTTTATTTTTAGAATGAGTTTTAAATGAGTATGACTAAGGGTATAAATATAAATACCTCTTTAATTAAAAAAATAAAATTATCTATTTTGTGTAGTCTTAACTCTAAAGGGATGACACAAATAAAAGTTATTGAACAACGTGGACTATATTTATAAACCTGAAAACCAGTGTCCTAAAATTCCAAATATCAGAAGGAACATGACCTTGACCTTAATTCTCTATTGTGTAAATATTGATCTCACCCTACATTTCTTTGCCTCGTTGGCTTTGATATGAACCATGAAGTGTCTTATGCCTTATACACCAAGCTACTTTATATATATGGGGACTCTTGGTAAAAATGTCCCGAGACCTATTTACAACCCCCGGGTACTCTACTCCAACTATCTTGTCCCTTTCGGACTCAACCGTGCACTCAGAATTGACATCTGGATAAGTTTATAAATTTCTTATCTCCCACCGAACTTAATCTAGAACCGACTCCTGGTTGAGATAAGTAAACCCCACGTCATTAATAATCTTAAGTCATAACTAAATATTATTAGTTCGTGAAAGTACTGAACTTCTCTCCCAGGAGGGCCCTCCTAATCTCGTGAGGGCGGATACTAGAATCGAGATTAATAACAACAGTCTCATCATCATTAATTTGAATGAGATTATGGGGAAGGTGCTTAAAAAGGAAAATTCATCTCATTTGAAGGATTGGTCCCGTGTGAGGAGTTAATGCCTCTTACGGGGTCGTTTGGGGGTTGGTTTGGGTTTTCACCCTTTAACGGATTGTTTCTAAGTCTAATCTATATATTTTCAAATTATCGTCATATTTTAAAAATGAGAGGCCCGTGACTACGAGACGAAGAGCTTAAAGGCCCGAACTCACGTGGCAGACCTAGAAAAGACCTTCGATACCATGGACTTGTACAGAATGAAACTCAATCCCACAAAGTGTGTTTTCGGGGTAGGATCTGGGAAATTTCTTGGATTAATTGTCAATCAGAGGGGAATAGAGGCGAACCTTGAGAAAATCAAGTCTTTGCTTGACATGAATAGGATTGATTCCAAACGCCTGGGGAAGGTTCCACAGTACCGATTCTCTCTACACAACCTCAACATACAACTTGGTGGCTGCTCATCCACATCGCAGCCACCTCTCCGGCACATCGGAATCATCAATCATCATGTACTCTCCTTTATTCTCATACTTGTATGCCTCTTTGGGCACGATTAATGGAAGAGGTTGCTCTAGGGAAGTAAGAAGGATCTCTTGAAGTTCTGGAATAATTCCAGTGCGCCTTGACGACGGTGGAAGCATGCTTCTTTGATCGGACTGAGCACGTACTCTGGCTTGCAGAGTTTGGGAAAACAACCTCATCGTATCTTGCATAGCTTCTTGACCTTTGGCTAGGCTATCCAAAATCCCTATCAAGTGGTATTTTTTAATTAAAAAGACGGGAAAAAGAATATGATATTCAATGGATATTTTAATGGAGTGTGACTTGTATGGTGACTTCGTAATAGCATTTAGCCCGGTCAATTTTGATATCGAACTATCTTGTGGATGCTTCACAACATTTGGAGGATAATGCACAATCATGGGGATGCTACTCGACATTTGGGACATAGGTTAATATCTTGAGATATATATATATATATATATATATATATATATATATATATATATATATATATATATATATATGTGTGTGTGTGTGTGTGTGTGTGTGTGTGTGTGAGAGAGAGAGAGAGAGAGAGACGTGAGGATGTGTGTGTGTTCTAAATAACGTTCGTATATACATATAAATATATCAGTGTGTGTTTAAAATATATGTGTATATAATAGCAGTTGTAGTATACATATATACAAAGTGGGTATTAACCAGGGAAGAAGATGAAGTTGGAAAAATATAAATTTTCGATTGTGAAACGGTATTTTCGGCGTGTTAACGCAATTAAACTAGTGGTTCGGTACGTGGTCCAGGAAATTGGAAGTAATGTCCATATATAAAAAAAATTCGTGTAATGCAGATGTAATTTCGGGGTCATCAGAATAGGATTTGGGTCGTTCAAAGTTTGGTCGACGTTAGTTGTAACTAAATGGCAGCTTTATCGATCCATCTCTTGACTAATTTTTGGCACACATCGGGTAGTAAAAAATAATACCTGAGATAATCGACAACTTGTCCATACATTGGATAACATATACAGTTGGTCTGCACCAGTGCGCATTTATCGACGTGTGTGTTCGAAGTTTCAAAAGTTTGACAAAAATAATTATGTTTGTGAAAATAATATTTTTGGGTAATGTTTAGGCTCGGTTTCAACACGTTTTAGCTACTCGAAAAATTAATCTTACTTCACCAACATTGAGTCCGAATATCCTAGAGTCAATACGTATGACCATCGGCACTTTGAATTAGCCGAAATGCGTGTCCTACTCGACTAAAGTTATGTCAAGAAAGGGTAATTTTTATAAATTAAAATTAGGATTTTTTTCACACCTGCGCGCGCGCACGCGGGCACTCACACACACACACACACACACACACACACACACACACACACACACACACACATATATATATATATATATATATATATATATATATATATATATATATATATATATATATATATATATATCATAGAATAAAAAAATTCGCATCTTTTATAAATGACAAAAATACAAGAAAAATATTGTTGCGTACGTGATGATGAGTGGATCATTTTTGTATATAATTAACAAATATCTAAACACTTTTTTTTACAGAAGTTCAATTTAAACCTTCATGTCAATTCAGGCTCACCTAATACACGTCACGAATCGCAATTGTTTTGTATATAATTGACACCAAATCATTCTCGCAGACTCTTTAAGGATTTTTTTAGATACAACACAAATATCCGTGTATAACCTCGAAACATTATTTTTATCTATTGTAGTTGTATTAGAATATGTTGTTTTGATAGGCTGTATCATTTTTTCCATAATTTGTAAATGGAAATTATTATAATTAAAATATTAATTCACTACAGAAATCACCAATATATTGTAATTCAATTACAAACCAAGCTACTTATAAGAGTGGAACCTACCAATCACTATATCTCAACACCCAATATTATAAATTCACATAACCTAATGAATGTATCTCTGAAATTACTCGTAGTAACATTACCATTAAAATCGCAGCCAAAGATACTAGATTCAAGATATAATAAGTAAGCTAAACCTTGCGGAGTAGTGATAGGTGATTCTTATTCAATATTGTTTTACGCCATGGTTTTGATTATGTCAATTGTTGATATCACTATGTTATAGTCCCAATTTATCTTGTTCTTATTTATGTAGTTCAAACATGTGACACCCCACCCAATTAAATATTGTGTGCTCAGTCCTTTATTAAATTAACAACGATTTCTCATTTGCTTCGTTCTTAGCATCACTGTCGAAAACAAAATTAATTATTAATCACCTATTAGTTAATTAAGTCGGTACCGAATTTTATCTTTCATTAAACAGATAAATACATGTTGAATAAGATAAACTAATCCACACACACAATGACTGAGTCTAAAAAAATACTGGATAAATAGATAAATGAATTGCCAAATAAACCATCGGATATAAATCCCAAATCCAAATAATAATCCAAATACTGAGTCTGAAAGTAAATGGGCAACATGCCCTAAATGAAACTGGAACTAGGATAAGATTCCTAATCTAGGAATAAAGAATGATGAGTCTAATCCAACTCCTACACGCATCCACATTTGTTGCAACTACTTATCCCTGGAATAGATATTCAAGTCTGGCATCCCTGTGGCTAGACACCTAAAAGGTTTTGAAAATAGTTTTTTGGAAAGGGTTCGAACCCAAAATATTTGCAAGTGATTAAGTTTCCAGTAATTAAAAAGCATGATTGCTTTTCAAATTTAAGTTAATGTTACACTCCATTGAGTTAATACTCACCCCTCAATTATTATGCACACCTACCACTTTTTTTATAACCCACCTAGTTATACTACCCCGTCTAACTAGCCTTGTTATAACTGACTCCAGCCCTAGTAATCTTACTGATGATTTATATGTTATTTATCATATTAACTTAATTAATCATTTTTAAATAAAACTATATAATAGTCTACTATTTATATGTACATAATATAATGGCACTTCATGTATTTCACCGCATGTAAATATCTACACCATTATATACATATAACTATACTATGGCATTCATACAAATGTTGTATATAATATCCATCCTCCCGAGTAATAACTCACCGGATGCTTTCTCTAAAATGTTATCTCCCCGAGTATATGCATCAAACCCGGATACCACCAGACCGTTTACTCACACTGAATCGGATAATAAAAATAATAAGCGTAGTGGAGGCGGTCATAGTACCCCGAGTGTGAGACCGAATCATACCCAAAGCGTCTCACCTCGAAAAGAATCACAACATAAAATAGTGGACGTTGTGACCTGGGAATTATACTCGCCCTGCATTACATGGTGTGTGTGTATATATATATATATAGACACACACACACACACGATGTAACGCAGGCCGAGTATATATATATATATATATATATATATATATATATATACTCGCCCTGCGTTACATCGTGTGTGTGTGTGTGTGTGTGTGTATATATATATATATATATATTAAGGCTCTAAACAATGCGGGGCGTGCCTGAGGTATGGAGGCCAAGCCTTAAGCCTTAGAAGCCTAGGTGGGCCTTAGGCATAAAAAAATGTGAAAAAGGGTTTAGGCCCTTTAAATATATTTTAACATTTTAAACTATAACATGGCTATTAGAAATATTAAAATCGTACATAACTTAAAATATGTCCGATTATATGCAAACTAAAATACTACTTTTTTTAACTACTAAGAAAAAAAATAAAAAAGAAGAAAAAAAGCATGCGCCTTTTTGGAATAGACGCATAGAGGTTTGGGACACCATTTGTCTTTTATTTGTTTTGAATGAGTTATCGGTCCTCTTTTTTTAAACAAAATATTTAATATGTGATATCATTTCATTAAAGTGTTTTTATTTTTAAAAAAAGTCCGCCTTAAGCCTTTTACGAATAATAAGGCATAAAAGGCTTAAGGCAGGGCATTTCTCCAAAGCCTCAAGCCTAGACGAGCCTTTTAGAACACTGATTTCCATAAGTATTAATTATGGGTCGAGTGAATATGTCCGGGTATTGTAGTTGAGTGACACTACTTTAATAAAATTAATTAATGTGAATATTAATTAAATTAAGAGATGGGGACATAGACTCGGACATGTTCAGGCTAGAGCTACGAGAGTTAGGCACGAGTTAGTCAGATTTAATTTATTATTTATATAGGTTATTGTGATAATATATATATACATTTATAGGCCGGCTGTAATGCGAACGCAACTTGCGAACTTAACTTGCAGACGGATTCTTGTGTGATTTTTTAGAAATATCAAAATATCAAATTTCAACTTGATTTTTTTCTGTGGTATTTAAACTTTTCACGGGACCCCTACAAAAAAAATCAACTCAAAAGGAATTGTTTTGTTATTTTTAAAAAATTGGTCAAACATATGTCAGTTTTTAAGAGCTTTAAAAACTGACATATGTTTAACCGGTTTTTTAAAAATATCAAAATAAATCATTTTGAGTTGATTTTTTTACGAAAGTCCCCTGGAATGTTTAAATACCACAAAAAAATCAAATCGAAAAAATGTTTTTTGCTATTTTTAAAAAATATGAAAAAATTCGTCCGCAAATTAAGTTTGCATTAGAGCCAGCCTGTGTGTGTGTGTGTGTGTGTGTGTGTGTGTGTGTGTGTGTGTGACCACATTAATAGTATATAAATAATAAATTAAACCTGACTAACCCGTGTCTAGGTCCCGTAGAACTAGCCTCAAAATGTCTGAGTCTATTTCCATGACTCTTAATTTAAATAATTTCCACATTAATTAATTTTATTAAAGTAGTGTCACTCAACTACAATACCCAGACGTATTCACTCGGCGCGTAATTTACACTTATGGATTTATTTTTCACATTTCATTAATTAAGTCTCACACTTTTCTTAACCTTTAAGGTTCGTAATCACCATCCCCAATACTCTAAGTATTAGTTTCTATTTGATTTATTTCTAATTAAATCCACTTCACAAGTTCCAAAGGACTTAAGTCTAAACGTAAAACAAACTAGCGGCACTGCCAGTTTTAGGGGACCATCGATCGATCGATGAAGGCCATCGATCGATCAGGTCTTTCTCTTCTTCCTCGGTTCGGTTTTTCACCATTGTTACACCCTTAAGCTTTTGATTTCTTCTCAAATCTTTACCCAACCACAACCAACGTTTTACTTATATGGAAACAGGTTTTAATCATCTTAGAAACCTTTAATCATCCGCGATTTAACACATCATCCACTATTTCCCAATTTGGGTTTTATTCGGGTTTCATTCAATCGATTATAAATTCGACTCTATAATCCGAAATTAGACATAAATCTCTACTGGGTTTATCATAGGATTGGGATTACCACAACCTAGAATCATCTAGCATCATAAATTTCACTTCCAAGACCCCCATTTTCATGTAATACCCACCCAAAATGAATTTCAATCACACCCACTATGATATGAATCGTATTTCACAATTTAAATTAAAATAAATTTAACTATTTTCTTGTACTGATTCGTAGGGTATGATTTCCTTTAAGGTAGATGGTGATTTGATGAAGAACACCCAATTTTTCTTGATTTGCCTCCGCAATTTCTTCCTCTATTCTTCTCTCAAGTTCTTAGTGTTAGAATATGATGAAGTGTCATTTATCCGTCTTAGATTTAAGTTAAATAATATAAAACCCGAAATTAGGCTAATGGGACAAGCCCAATTGACCCGAACACCCCCGTGTGGGCACGGTTATGCCCAAAAATGCCCAAGACCCAATTACTACCCCCGAGTACACTATTTTAACTATCTCAGCCTATCCGGAACTAACCGTACACTTCGAATCGTCATCCGAGTCACTTTACTAAAATTCCTATTTCGACCTCAATATATTATATACCAAACTCCGAGTTGAGATAAAACAATGCCACGTCACTATCACTCACTATGACATAGACTAATTATTACTATTTACTTAATAATTATATTCCATATATATTAACCATTAAATCTCTCGATTAATATTTAAATAAACACATAACAATTAATTCAATTAAATGATGATAGACTAGTAATTTAAATTAGCCGAATAAATAAAATATTAAATTCTCAGAAATACAAGTTGTTACATACTTCCCTCCTTACAAAGGAATTTCGTTTACAAGTACAAAATCAATGACTTTAGTGAAATTGTCATAATTACATAATAAACCTACAAACTTCAAAATTAATAATTTCATAAATTATCATCTCAAATACTGTACACCTTACACTGTGTAAGCACCACGAAAGCCTTAAACTCTAAGAATATAGAAAATTTTGAGGAAGCAATTTTTTTAGGTGGATAGAGTGTAAAAACCCATATTTTTTATGAATTAAAATTAAAATTTGAGTTACTTATTACTCGGAATAACATTATGTATTATATTTTATTACTAAAACCAAGTCGAAAAAAAATTAAAAATAACCTTTTTATGTCAAACATGATTAAACTGTTAAGTACTAAAAATATTTTGTCCCTAAAAATTCCTTAGATGCATAAATATAATGAATACTTAAAACATTTTTTTATTATTATATTCTAATTTACTTTGAAACTACATCGTGAATTTAATCACGAATCGAATATAATTTTATGTGTCAAAACATTTAGATTAAAATCTAAGAGGTCCAAAGTTTAAATATTAGTTTTTAAACTTAATGGACCAAAATAAAAATAATCAAAAGCTGAATAATTTTTAGATATTTATTGTTATCTTTCTTTGCATGATGGACAAACCTCATCACCTTCCATCAACCTTATCCCTACCGTTGAAATCGACCTCAAGCCCTAATGGTTTCCTATAAATAACGAACTTGGAACCAAGGCACCCCTCAATCTCCCTCAACAAACTCATGAATTAATTATTGTGTGCAAATGGATATATGTACATCATTAAGTATGTATAATTTCTTATGTATATAGATGATTGATTATTTTCGATACTGTGAATGTAGTATACACATATCTGAGATTATATATTTTCGGCGGTATAACGAGGATACACGGTGGAAATTTTGGTACGCTGTTTTTCATACACACTCTATTTTATGTAAAATAGGTATGGGTTAGTCTAGATATGTACTTAAAATGGTTTTTGTGGGTCTAAACAAATTTGAGTGATAGAACTAGTTTTGCTGGGTTTGCAAAGTGTAGGTCCCTTTTTCAATCAAAGTGTGTTTTAAGCCAAAGTTGCACTTTTTCAATAAATAAACTTTTTCACCAATTTAATTACGCCCCAAGTTTATGTGAACCAAATTTTATTTAAACCAATTTTATCTTGATTAATACTAAACATGCATCTAGGTGATTAAAGTAACTAAAATAAAGTAACTTCACAACGTTGGATGTACGAGGAAACCACTGAGAGAAAAACCTTTGGATGGCCCGAGCCAGATAATCACTATGATTCGATAATCACAAAGAGAGTAGGACAGCCTATAACATTGTCTCAATCCCCACAAGCCTTGAATCACTTCTTCTCTTCAACCGCTCCTCTATATTGCCCACACCGAAAGTCCTTCTACGATGCTCATCCACAACACACATGTCCACGAATGCCTCGGTATCAACCGATGTAGCTTTCGAAACATCTATGATGTTGAAACTGGACTCCACTGAATCTTCACCGCAAAAACTTCAAACTTGTGTTCAATGATGTTGAACACTATCAATGGTGCAAATATAATGATCCCTATAGCATATGTATATGGAAATCGGATCTTGAAAATACAAAGGATGTTTTGTACTTAAAAACCTTTGTAAGCTGTTATGCAGAAAAATGTAACTACGTATTTTGTATTTTTAGTTTTGCACTTACGAAATTCTGAGAAAAAAATGCCTTAAATAAAAATTTTAAGTCGGTGATTTCGCTCGAACAAAATAGCTATGTCGCTCGAACGAGATTGCAATGTCGTTCGAATGACAATGCATCTCGTTTGAATGACATTGAAATGTCGTTTGAACGATAGTGAAATCGTGTTATATTTAAAACAAAAAGAGAAAAGATCCCATATGACTCTAAAACATGTTTATCTCAGACTAAACACCGTTTAAACATTTAAAAACTTTTTTAAATAGAAAATAACATCCTTAAAAATATTTTATATTCCAAGAAACATTTATGCACTCATTCCTGAGAGATTATAACATAATGAAGACATTAAATGTGCACCAATAAACATGGCATGATAATTCTTTTAAGCTTGGCTGCAACGTCTTCAAACTTTATGTCATATGCTTAAATGGATCAACACTCAAAAATACGTCTTATGACCTAAACATTATTTTGTCCAGAATTAAGTCAATTACATGCAAATGAACTCAATTGAAAATTTGTCCTTACAAATCTCTCCCTTTGACTATTCTCGGACAAAATAAATACGATGAATGGTAAGGTGGGCCGTCAATCCATATGACACCTAAATCCCATCCGATAAAACCAAAATAAAATTACAGGACAACGACTTAGTATATATATAGGCCCGACAGCATGAAATATGTGACGTAGTCACAAAATCTTGAATCGTTGAAGCTTACCTACAAACATCAAATGTACCAATACCTTGTGAAATAAGTGGAACAAATGATATGAAATATTGAATGATACGAATTTAAACAATACAAATCATCTGTTAATCATGTGAGCAAAACATACCAATTTTTATTTGTATATAACATGATAAACAAATAATATATATATGTCAAAACATATATACACACTATGTTTAAACCCCCCTGCATCACAGACATCTCTTCCCCTATTTTTCTCAAATAGACAACCCATGGGAAAGACAAACACACATCAAATCTAGTATGTGTGTAAGGACACAAATTTCTGATTGAGTCCTTTGTAGTTTTGGCTCAATTCCGGACAAAAGCATTTGAGTCATAGGATAGTGTTCTTGTGTATCGTTCAAGCCTATGACATGTTAAAGTTGAATACATTTCGGCCTCACTTATCAAGAGAACATCATTGTCGGTTTACATGTGCCTCGTTTCACGTCATCAACTTAGTTCCAATCTCTCATAAGGTATGAATTCATTACATATATATATTGGAGCTTGGAACATTTTTCATTGGGTGTAATTTTATTTTAAAATAAATTTTATTTTCAGAAGGTTACTTTAGAACTTTGTATAAAAAGATTTTGGGCTTTATTTTGAAAACGACCATTATGTCACTTCGTTCCATATTGTCTTTCGAACGAGTTTTCCGTTCGAACGAGTTTTTCGTTCGAACGAGAATGTCTTTCTAACGAGTTTGCCAATGAATTTTCCCATTTGGCATCTGGAACTTTGTTAGGAGGGTCATTCGAATGAGACTTCGTTAGAACGAAAGTCTCATTCAAACGAGATTTTCGGCGTGAAAATTCTTTGATAGTTTTTGGCAATTTTCTGCATCTTCCCACTACTTTTTGACAGAATTAATATGTGCGGGAACCAACCTTTTCAAACTAACTTTTTCACCTTCTACAACACCTAGAGAGAGTTTTGAGAGAAAAATTACTTCATGAAAAAGTTCAAGTTTTGAGTGTTTATTTTTCAAGAAAATCGTTCTTAAGCACCTTTGTTTACACCCATCTTAGTTTATTCCAAGTACCACACACACACACACGCACACACACACACACACACACACACACACATATATATATATATAAATAATAAAGTAGAAAACTTATGTATGTCATAAGATGGAAACATTATGTCATCAATATGATTTTATCCTGGAATGCCTATTTTGCCCTTGAATTTTTTGGTTTCCTCCTTCTTCCTGCTTATCAAACTCTCTCTTTAATTCAAAATTGGGGCATTTTGGTCATAACCACTTCATCAATTCTTTGGTTTCTCAAACAAGCACAACTTTCCTCTCACTTGAACCTCAAACCCATCCCGTCTCCCAAATTCACGCCCATCTCGCTGATTTCTGCTCTCCCTCTTTCAACAAAAACCCTCACAACACTAACCCTAGATGTCGACGCCCTCCACCGCTGTCCTACGCATCCACCTCTGTCAACTTTCGGTAGTATCTCTATCACCCTCTTACACACGCATGCACTCACACATGGACAAGCCCATGCATATTTGAGAGCGAAATCGCACACACCGATCTGAGAGCTTAATTTTTTGACATTTATAATGTTTTGTTTACAGATTTAATGTGTTTGGGTAATACCTTAAGCTTCAAATGCTACTGTGGTTTATATTTCTTAGATGGTTTATATTGGTTGCAGATAGTTGATAGGCTTTAACTTTTATTGCAATCCTTTTATAATTTTTTTATTTAGGTTTAGATTTGAATAATTGAACTTTTATGTTAGTATTTCGAAGGGCCATATGTTTTAAGCTAATGCCTGTTTATGCGGAAACTATTTTAGATTAGACTCTGCATAACATGTGTGTATGCATTTTATCAGCAGTATTACTTTCTCACCTTTTTTTATTCTGAGTATAATGTACATTTATTGATGTTTAATATTAATATTTTTGGTATTTTTCATCACAGGTTCAATGCCTATGAAGAACACACACCGGTGTTGTGATTCGTAGTAGTATACACATGATGGTAACATATCTTGGAGGCAGAATCAAATCAAATTTATATATCTTAACATCACTTCAGGTGAAATCAAGTATACTCGGTTTTGTTTTTGTTATCTATCAACTGATATGTATCGACTTTGAAATGTGATTTTCTTGGCTATATTAGTTTTTGTGCATTTACCATGATATTTAATTAGTATTCATATTTACGTAGATATGGAAATTTTGAGCAAGCTTGAGTGGGGGTGAACCATCATGACCCTGTATTTTAAATTACAAAAATGTGACTGATCAAGAATAGGTGTTCCACGTGTCATGTCTCTATAATTTGAAAATTGGTATTTATTAGTTGTTTTTCTATTTTATACTAATCATTTACCAGTTATGAATTTTTTATTTGCAATGTTGAAAGGCATACGATGTCTCTATGTTAGTTCACTGAAGGGAAATTGTGCTCCGGAAAGATTGTTCATTCACATAGAATGTCAATTTGATATCTAATGTCTATCAATGTTTTGTTCTATTGACCTGCATTTTGATATGATAAAATGATATTTAGATGATAAAGCTAATTTGTTTGTAGCTTTTATTATTGAAGAACATACTAAGTTTAGGTGTTAAACAATCAAAGAGATATGGGACAAATAGAATATCGTCATGGTGGAAATGAAGCATTATTACTTTCTCACCTTCTTTATTTTGAGTATACTCTAGATTTATTGATGTTTAGTATTAAGATATTTTGTATTTTTTTATCACTACACCAAAATGGGAGATTTGTGAGTGTTGTTAGCACTCACAAATGACCTTTATAACTGCTATTTACCGTCATAATTTAGGGGGTGACAAAAGAAAATTTATAACTCCTAACAGCAGTCACAATTTTTTATAACCCCTATGGAGTTATGACTGGTGACCCCAATTTGTAACTGATATTCGTAACTGCTATCAGCAGTCACAAATATAACATTCGTAACTGCTGTGAGCAGTTACGAATGTTATATTCGTGACTGCTGACAGCAGTTACGAATCATATATTTGTGACTGCTGATAGAAGTTACGAATCATATATTTGTGACTGCTGTTAGCAGTTACAAAATTGATAGTAGTGACAAATTTGTGACTCCTATTAGGAGTTACAAAATTAAATTTGTTAAATGTTGTAAAAGCTATTGCAAATATCTTTATATTTTCACAAAATGATGAAATAATGAAAGTAAAATAAATATCATGATAACAAGTCTAAAAATTTTGACAACATTTCATTTATATTTCTCATATTCCAAATATCTAGTACACATAAAACTTGTTAAACTTAATTTAACATCAAACAACCCCTAAGTGGGCGCCAAGTACAAAATGAACATAGAATAAAAAATAAACTAAAAAAAGTAACGGCACAACACTTCGATGACATGGAATGCCATGAACATGTAACAAATCATTCTAAATCTAGACCAGGAGTCACCACGCAGTGGATACGATTCGTGAAGTCTAGGTATATCAGCCGTGGGGGGTATTGATGCGGTGACATCCTCCCTCGTGTACTCGGAGTATGCCTGTTGAGCAAGTTCAATGGACTCAAATTTTTTGAATACGGCGCCTCAGTATCCATTAACTTGTGCTTGTGTTGCTTGCCACGAAGTGTAAACACCTGGATTTAGGCCTTTGAATACTACGTATGCCGGATATGCCATGTGTATGCCTGCAAATAATAAAATGTGATTAATATATATATATATATATATATATATATATACATTCATTTTTTGTGATAAAGAAACTACCATAGCTTATATATATATATACTAGCGTATGCCCGTGCCTGAAGGCACGACGAAAATTGCAAAAAAAAATCGTTACCCGACAACAAAGTGAAATAAATGTACAATATTTTTGTTCTAATTTTAAAAATTTTGGGCAGAGTTTCCTTTATTTATAGGACTATCCACCCTGTTTAAAAAAATAAAAAAACTCAACAACAGCAATACTACAATACTCGAGGTCCATATTGGACCTCATTTCAACCACTTCATCAATTTAACAATAATATTGACAACTATTGAATAGGATGTTGAGTCAAGAACCGCACGCATCACCGTTCAACTACATAGTAAACATATATGAATTTCATTACCATTATCTTACCTTTTCTCGTCGTTAAATGATAGCTTAACTTATATCTTACCTACTCCTTCCCCTGAAATAAGACATGTGAATTGATAATTAAAAATGATAGCACAACTTGAACCAAAAACCATCCATTTTACTTGAATACAAAAATCATTGTAAAACAGAAGCATTCTATGCATATGTGACAATTTATAGGTACATAAAAACCATTCTTGAATATTTTCAATCAAGTCCCCCAGACTATTAATACAACAATAAAATAAACCTTATGAAATAGTAATTCACATACCTGTCATATAATTAATAGAGATGTTGTCTTTGAGAGTTTAGTAGCATAGAAATAAACAGTTACTGGTACCAAACGACTACAAAGTTGTGAACATGATGGTTTGATGATTACTAGACCTCGGCAGGGTAGTACATATTTAAGAAATAATACAGGTTTCATACATGACGCATTGGTGCGCTCTAAATAAATCTTATGATTCTAGTGCAAATCTATCGCAACAAGTAATATCCGGTAAGTACGGAATCGTGATCCACAGGGATTGAAACACTCCTAAGAGAACAGGATTAGGTTAAAGGGATTCTCTAAACATCACAAAAGTTAAAGTGTAAAAGATTATTTAATAGTTTGGAAAAATGTTTGAGAGTAATCTCTAAACTAACATACTATTGATGATCAGTTAATTAATTAATAATTACGGAACTATGAAAAGAACTAAGATAAGCTTGAGTTCAAGAAATTAAAGGGATCTAGGATCATTCTCCCACCTCGGATTCACAAAGAAGGGGATTATGGGGCTTGGTTGAAATTAATTATAATCGAGCATAACTAATTAAGTCCGAACATCAACCATGTAGAGACTAAACTCAACAATGGAGTATTAGGGGTTAGTTAGTTATTGCTAGATGGGTTGGTTTTGTAGTACAGCTTCAAACACTAACCCTTGCATGACAAGAGAATTTAAGAAACTATGATACTCCAATACCAACACATGAAGTTCCATTAGAATAATTATAAACCAAACCCTAAATATGAAGTTCAAATATCCAAGGTGGGATTATGATCCCCAATCATAAGTCTAGCTACTCATAATTGAAACTACACTACACATGCTAGTTAACAACATAATTAAGTTAATTATCTAGTTTAAACACAAACCAATACAAGAGATGGAATTAAATGCAAATTAAAACTAGTAAAACAAGTAGAGAAGAAGTAAATGAGTAATTTCATTAATAATCACAAGTTGTGTACATGGGGCACAAAAACCAAAATTAGAAAATAGACTAAATGTACTCTCTCTTCCCCACACCACTACACAACTACAAAGTTACAAACCCAAAAATCAAAATAAAGAACCACGAAAGTTAGCAACAGAGAAAGCGGGATGACAACGCCCTACATATGGACCGGATGGCGGGTCGAGGACTCGAGCGCGGTGGGGTCACGAGGGGCATAGGGATCATAAAGGTAAGGAGGCACAACAGCCTCTCCCCCACGAATATGAGAAAACAAATCCATCTATGCCCGGGAAATCATGGAAGTATCTCGCTGATAGTCAGCCCGTAAGGATGCGAAGTTCGTCATATAAGTGTCTCGAAACTCGGTAAAGTTAGCCTGTAACTCATCCATCCGCACCTCGAGATATGTAATGAGGTCAACAGTAGGAGGCACAGGAGGTGGGACTGGATGAGGAACTTCCGGAATATCCGGCATAGGAGCATCAGGGGCATCAGGAGCATCCAACATACGCTTTTTCCTCCTCTCCCAATAATCTTTCCCCAAGATTTTAGCAATGGTCTTATAATTAAACACCTTGGGCAGCCTAGGTATCTTATCGCTGCCCAAGCCCTCACATCCGGCATCCCTGCAAATCCGGGAAATCAATCGCGCAAAAGGAAGAATTGTGGTTCCCCTCTCGCTATAGGCAGCGTTCACTATTTGATGCGACATGAGGGCGGGAAGACTGATGACCATGTCATCCCCTAAAAGATTGTATAAGAAGAGGGCCTGCTTGTAACAGAAGACAGCCTTGGTCTGAGTTGGAATGATGGAATTAACGGCGATGAGAAGAAGGATACGATGTACATCGGGCATGCCCGAAGTGGGGAAAGTCTCCCCCGCCCAAATCTTGCAGGGTGCAAGACGCGCAATAAGTACCTCTTGTGGAAGCTGAGGCGCATCTGCGAGGACTGGGTAATGATAGAACTCAGGGTTAGAAGCCCCACTAAGGTGCGCAGCCAAGATGGGCTTAGAAATAGTAATCCGCCTCCCTCTCACATATGCTTCATACGTGTCGCCGCGCGTAGATACTAGAGAAGCATAAAAATGGCGCACATGGTCCTCGTTGACCTCCCCTCTCGTGAAATTTGGGGAAACTAGGTTCGGAGGGTGCGCGTAGGGAAAAATTTGTCGAGTAGACGTAACCGACGTGCACCACACTCAAACAAGGATAATTCAACAAGAATGTGCGATAAAAGGTGCGAAGATGGAGCTTTAGCGCACAAAACCTTCACAGAGGCATTTTATCGAACATATAGCGTGCAATGTATAGAAAGTAGGGTGAAAATGGCATTTTCAAAGTGAAACAACCCCAACAAATACAACTTAATCATCAAAGCAACATAAACAAGTTGTATTTGTTGGATTCGCATCACAAACAATGAGAAAATATGAAGTTTCCTGCAAAATATGTGGATTTTACAAGAATGCATTTAACCCTACTTTTATACAAAGAACACTAAATAAGATTTAAAAACAATTTAAGAGGGTTGAATTAGTAACCTTAGATGAGGATGCCCCGGATGAGGAAGCCATGAGGGTGAAAATGAATAAAATAAAGGAAATGATATGGGAGAGGAGGAGGTCTTCGGCTAAGGGAGAAGAGAGAATGAGAAGTTCATTTAAACAAATGAGAGAATTTTAAGTGACCAGGTGAACCGAATCAATTTGGTAGTTAAACCGAATCGATTCGAAACTCTCGAATTCAACACTGTCTAAGGGCAAATCGATTCGATGATAAACCGAATCGATTCGGATGTAGAGACCTGACACTTTTGGTTTGCCGAATCGATTCGGAAGTAACCCGAATCGATTCTCAAACCCTTAATTGGCTACTGGAAGGGGTCAAATCGATTCGGTGATAAACCGAATCGATTCGGATGCTGGGATCCAACTTTCTGTTTTGCTGATTTCCTAAATCTCATGAAATTTGACCATTGTGCCTCCTTCAACTGGATTTCTTGGACCCATATGGTATACCTAATGTATGTAACAGGTTCGGAACCAAAAATGCAACCCCACACGTGCCGGGGGATGCTCGGCACCAAAATGGAGAATTTATCGAACCCAATCACCCCTGCTAACGGGGCTGTTGCGTATGATGGTTATTTAATTAATTTTTATATAAAATAAATATGAATAGTATAAAATGATTATTGAAAAAAATATAACACATTCCCAAACAAAGATAATATTCAAAAAACGAAAGAGGTTAAATGATGTGTAGATATACTCACAACAAAACAATCAGATTTGATTATATTTTGTCTAAAGAACGTTGACCACAAAGCTCGGGCAAAACTCGTAATATTAAAAATCCATTTGATTATATTTTGTCAAAAAAATATAATGTCTAGAGTTTTTGAATAATATTTTGTCAAAAAAATAACCTCAATACAATTTCTAGGGCTTATTAACATAAAATACAATTTGTATATAGATACACTCAAAAACACACATATAAACAGAAATCTATACATACACACACATGTAAACATAAATTTATACACACACACACACATATAAACAGAAATCTCTACATACACACAAATATACACACATACCCACACATAATAAGAATCGAAATTAGGGCTTTAGACAGAAATTATACAACAAAAATACCCATAAATATACCTGTTTGATTCACAGAAATTAGGGTTTTAGAATCGCAAATGCTTCTTCACATCAACGGCTTCTTCACAGCTAAGAAAAATTTATACACATCAAGGGCTTCTTCACATAACAAAAGTACATAACAAACAGGTATATTTTGAGGTTTTGGCAAATGAAAGAGAGAGGGAAATTAAAGCGGGAGCTCTTCACGTACAGATAGAGGGAAATTAAAGTAGGTGAAAAATTTTGTGACTGCTAATAGCAGTCACAAATTTGTGACCGCTAATAGCCGTCACAAATTGAGTCTAAGATCAAAATTTATGACTGCTGGGAGCAGTTACAAATTTATGACTGCCAATAGCAGTTACAAATTAAGTCTTAGACCAAAATTTGTGACCGCTAATAGCAGTTACAAATTTATGACCGCTAATAACGGTCATAAATTAAATCTAAGACTAAAATTTGTGACTCCTCATAGAAGTTATAATTTCGTGACTGCTCATAAGAGTCATAACTTATGTCTACTAATAAGCTTGTGACAGTTATAAATTTGTGACTGCCTATAGGAGTCACAAATTAATTATATGGTAACATTTGTGACTCCCATTAGCGGTAACAAACTAATTGACTCAATTTTTTTTTAACCAATTAATTTTATCACCCCTAATGGCAGTCACAAATAATTTTGTGACTTCTCCCGGGAGTGACTAGTTTGTCACCCCTATTGGCAGTCACAAAAAGGCAGTCACAAAATTAACATTTTGGTGTAGTGTATCACAGGTTCAACGCCTATGAAGATCACACATCGGTGTTGTGATTCGTAGTAGTATGCACATGATGGTAACATGTCTTAGAGGCAGACTCAAATTAAATTTGTATATCTTAACATCACTTCGGGTGAAATCAGGTATACTCGATTTTGTTTTTATTATCTATCAACTATCGACTTTGAAATGTGATTTTCTTGGCTATATTAGTTTTTATGGATTTATCATGATATTTACTTACTATGCATATTTATGTAGCTATGGAAATTTTGAGAAAGCTGAAGGGGGGATGAACCATCCTGACCCTGTATATTTTAAATTACAAAAATAGGTGTTCCACGTGTCATGTCTCTATAATTTGAAAATTGGTAGTTATTAGTTTTTTTTCTATTTTATGCTAATCACTTGCGAGCTATGAATTTTTCATTTGCAATGTTGAAAGGCATACGATGTCTCTATGTTGGTTCACTGAAGGGAAATTGTGCTCGTGAAAGATTGTTCATTCACATCGAATGTCAATTTGATATCTAATGTCTATCGATATTTTGTACTATTGACCTGCATTTTGATATGATAAAAGGATATTTAGATGATAAAGCTAATTTCTATGTAACTTTTATTATTGAAGAACGTACTAACTTTAGTTGTTAAATAGTCAAAGAGATATGGGATAAAAGAGGCCTGATCGAGTTTCTCCTAAGATCTTATGACTTTTCTATAGCTTAGTGGTTTCTGATGTTGTGAAAGATTTGCATCAGTTTCTTCAATGGTGCACGTTTTAACCAGTTGTCATAGCTTCCAAACTAGCAGACAAGAGGAGAAATAAATCTATTTTTCAAGAAAACAAATCCCCAGTTGCGATATGTTTTTTTTTCTTAGGTTACTAATTTTGGTTATATACAAATTACTGATTCACGTCCCTGAGTTACTATTTGATTATATGAAACTTGTAAATATTTGATCATGACATATAGGATCATTTGATCCCACACGACTTACTGATTCAGGTCCCTGAGTTGGTATTTGAATTAAATTGTACCATATAGTTTGAATAATCACATATAGTTTGTAATGGACTTGAATTGTACCAACCCCAATGGTAGTATACTGTATGTTAGTACTTTGTATATTGTCACGATTTACACAACTATTTTTCTATTTGGCTACTAATTTTGGTTATATACAACTTACTGATTCAGGTCCCTGATTTACTATTTGATTATATGAAACTTGTAAATATATGATCATGACATATAGGATCATTTAATACCACACAAGTTACTGATTCAGGTCCCTGAGTTGGTATTTGAATTGAAATGTACCATATAGTTTGAATGATCACATATATTTTGTAAGGGACTTGAATTGTACCAACCCCAATGGTAGTATACTGTATGTTAGTACTTTGTATATTGTTACGATTTACACAACTAGTTTTCTATTTAGCTAATAATTTTTCTTATATGTAACTTACCGATTCAGGTCATTGAGTTACTAATTTTGGTTATATGCTTCTTATAAATATTTCATCATGACATATAGGATCATTTGATCCTGCCATCTAAAGAAGTCCATCTTTAAAGTTCCGTGACTGCTGAGCAGCAAAACATCCAATAGTTGACCAATGTGAAAGTAGTGCATGAGAAGGTCTTATAGGGGCTGGCCAATAAGAAGCAAACTGAGATAGAAGATGCACTCAATGCAACTCTAAATGCAGTAAAAGCGTAATCTGTGAATCGTTATCAAAGAGTTTGAGTAGTTTGGGGGCCACACCTTTGAATATCTGGAGAGGGCAGTAAATACGGCCTGTCGCTGGGACAAGCTTAAAGAGGCTTAGGTTAGGGCCCTGACTTCTGCCTCCCTGAGTTGGAATTTGAATTGAATTATACCATATAGTTTGAATGATAACATATAGTTTGTAAGGGACTAGAATTGTACCCACCCCAATGGTAGCATACTTTATGTTAGTACTCTGTATATTGTCACTATTTACAAAACTAATTTTCTATTTAGCTACTAATTTTAGGTATATACAACTTACTGATTCAGGTACCTGAGTTACTAATTTTGGTTATACGCAACTTACAAATATTTGATCATGACATATAACACAATCATGGCATATAGGATCATTTGATCCTGCCATCTAAAGAAGTTGATCTTCGAAGGTATGTGACTGTTGAGCAGCAGAACATCCAACAGTTGACCAATGTGTAAGAAGAGCACAAGAAGGTCTTATAGGGGCTGGCCGATGAGAAGCAAACTGAGATAGACGCTATAGTCAATACAACTCTAAAAGCTGTAAAAGCATAATCTGTGATCTATTTCAATCTCTGACAAGGGGAGTAAATACGGTGTGCCGCTGGGCCAAGTTGAAAGAGGCTTAGGTTAGGATTCTGACTTCTGCCTCCCTGAGTTGGTATTTGAATTTAATTGTACCATATAGTTTGAATGATCACATATAGTTTTCTAATGTTATGATAAGCAAGTTTATGGTGCATTTTCTAATTCTAATGTTATTAATCAAGTTTAGATAAGCAAATGTTATGAAACTGTTTGCTAATCTATGTTGTATAAATGTTTTGATTTATTACTTAGTCCATGAGGAAATCTTATGAAACTGTTTGAATGATCACATTTACTTCTAATGTTATCTTCAGAAAAATATTTCCTATTGTTTAGAAGAAAGTTGTAGAGATGATCAAAGGAAAAATTCTTATCGGCCACGCCTTGCACAGTGATCTTAAGGTGGATTTGTTTTTATTTTTGATCATATGAATAATTAGTTTACTTAAGTTTCTTTACTAAATGTTTTTGTACATGCATTGCTTTTAAGTCACCTAATGCCGAAAATACGTGACACCTTAGAGTATCAACCCTTCCTGAAGTATGGTTTCTCCCTGGATTTATTGTAACTTCTGTTTAATATATAATCAATGTTTATTATGAGTCATTCTTTTTTGGTATTAACATGTTTAGTTAATGAAACAGATAAGGGAGAATTACGGTACCTAGTCATCTTGGAATTGATTTTCTCCGGTGCTTTGGCATTGAACCACCGACTTTCCCCCATCTGTAGCTACTTCAAATGTCCACTGACTTATCCCCATCAACCTGGGCATATTGATAGTTTCACCGGCCGTATTTACGATGTAAGTATTATTTGAATATGAGGTTTGATGTGATTATTGCCTATTTAAGTTATGATTGCTGCCTATTTCAGCAATGAAAGCAGTTGCTGCAATTGCTAATAGTTTCTCCTATTTGTGTGTGTGTGAGGTTGTGACTTTCTATTCCATGTTCAATTGAGAAAAGGTTGGAAAATACAATCTTTTAGCATGTGAAACAACACCTTAAATTATACGCGATTCTCGAGACATTGAAGATGAATTCTCAAACACTAAGGTTGCTGCTATGAAACCAATCAAGTAACAAATTTTTGCAGCAATGAAGCAGCTATGAAAGGAATCAAAGCTGATGTGGATGTTTGAAATGTATGATTTGAAGTTTAATTAATTTCAAACATTGCTTTGATAAACAAAGTATGAGGTAACTCTCGGACCTATTTTTTGTAAGATACTTTGATTTTAAAGATTTTTTGTAACCATTCCTTGCTTTAATTACTTACTATTGTTTTTATAACCAGTTTGTTCAGATTTAATTGTACTCTACCATGATAAGTTTTGTACTCTATCGCAATACTTCTATTGACTCCTATTATTTTATTGGGCATAAGATTTTCATATCCATGTCTTTATCGCGTCAAGCCTTTTGATATTATCATTGATTTGATACACATTATTATTCTTGAGTTTTAAAGTATAAATTTTTTCACATGATTAAATACACTCCTCATGTTCAATACGTCCAGCATTAGTCCGTAGAATCATCCCCAAAATGTGATGGGGGTGCACAATTTTATGCCAAATAAATTTCTAATTAAGGAATTTTTTGTTGCATGGTACTCTGCTATTTTTTCCCCCTATATTATGCTTACAGGTTAAGGGGAACATTCCCCACTTTCTCGAGGTCTAAGACCTAATTATGGGATTCTTTATCAAGGTGGCCACCTCAATTCTTTAATTGTTTCTTGATCATTTATTTTTATTTTTTTATAATACAATTCTATAAAAAGAAGGTGACATCTCTAATTTTATTTGTTATACATATTTACCCTCTACTCACACTGAAGACAGAAGAATTTGACCCTATTCACCTGATGGAACTCTCTCATTTAAAGTGGCATATGAATTCTTTTCAACTCAGCATCTGATCGCTCCATGGACCAAACATCTTTGGATGACATTCCCCCCCTCCAGATTTTTTTTCCTCTCTTGGAGGATCATGGTTGGTAAACTTCCCTCATAATAATTTTCAATTGATTATAATTATTAAATTATTACGGGTTCATGATATATTATTAATTAACATGTGTATTATGTATTCTTGATGTTATGTTTCTAAAAATATTGATTCATATTCTTTCTCTTTTGTGTGCAGATATATCATCGTCGTGGGGAGCTAGAGTCTGCATTCAGTAATAGCTAATCAAATGTTATGCTTCAAATATATTTATATAGTAGATTTTCAACAGTATAGAAGATAGTCTTGACGTTCTTGAACAAATATAGAAGATGCAAAATATTGAAGTTTTTCCACAGTTTATGTACTTGAATGTTGAGAATATATAATCAAATTTGTCATTTTCATTGATTCCTTTAAAAGGGCAAAATACATGGCAATCAATTTTTTTATTTTTTGTTATTCATAAACAAATGTGTTGTTTTTTCCTTAATCTAGCAGTAAGTTATCTAGAATAACTTATGTATTTGTATTATTGTCATGAATTGATTAAATCCATGATGTTTATTTTTTATTTTTTTAAAGAAGAGAATAGGACCTCACTTTAATTAATATGAGGAGAAGAAAGGCTTTCTCCAGAGTCTTATAATGAGAGCATACAATACTGAAACATACAATACAAAAGTCTTATAAACAAAGGATATTTTATCCAAAACTTCTAAAATGTCTACACATTGGTGTTTTAAATTTTTTTGATAGTATTTGATGGTTATGATATTGTATATTCATATTCCATGACATATTATTTGCATTGTTGGGAATTGCTTTTTATTTCTTAAACCAGTTGAACCTTTCTATAAAGAAAGGAAATTATGCTCATTTTTTTTTAATTTGTTTTGCAATTATTTGTGTTTTATAGTACTTTACAGTTATCATGAGATTCAGGATAGACTAATAGTATTATTGTTGGACTATTTTTTTCTTAAATGGGGTGTATAGTTCTATAAACATTGTAAAATAATTCTGACTTAATTATACAAGATTCAACACTATTAAATTTACACGACTTTATGCTTTTCAAAATTATCAGCATGCCTTCAGGCACGGGCATACCCTCGTGTGTGTGTGTATATATATATATATATATATATATATATATATATATATATATATATTCTTGGAGTTTGTTTGGCACTGGGTTCACTTTTCTACCTAAGAAGAAAAGAGTTTGGGTTTACTTCTACATCCCTCAAAGAAGAAGAAGTTTGGTTTTTGCTGCGGCGTTATCATACGGTGAAAGGCACCGTGTGTGGTTAACGAGTTCTTAAAGCTTCATTGATGGATTCCAAGGTTCCGGTGGATTCTGGGATTATTGACTTAGCAGAGGTTGGTACAAGAAGACGCGTTACGGGCTTGAAAGGAGTCGAGTCGAGTTGAGTAAGTCATTTGTCTTGTACTTACAAAATTCCGTACTTAGTGGACTTAAGTCTAGGGTCGTCCGAGGTTTTTTCTCGTTATGGGTTTTTCCTCGTACATCGCGGCGTAGTGGTTGTGAATTTATTTTATCTTGAAAATCACATAGAAAGCATGCTTAGGATTAAAATATAAAATATGGTTTAATTCTCTCCAGTAGATTACTTTTGTGCTAAAATAAGTTTGGCAAATGTTTAACTTAATTTAATTCAAGTCTAACTAATTTAATTTGATAAAATTTGGTTTGTCCTAATTTAGTAATATTCAAGACATTGTGTAGGCAAATTTTTGGACTTGTGTTAATTTAATTTTGGGCTAAAAGTAAATTTCACATAGTTAACTTCAAGTGTTAGTTTTGTTTGTGAGAAAATCCAAATTTTGGTTTGTGTGAATTTTATGTGTGTGTGTTCACCATAATTCACTCACTTAGGTTTAATTTTAATTTTTCTTTTACAATTTAAAATTTGTGTTTAATTTAATTTTTCATCTCTTTAAGAAAAGAAAATCAAATAAATTTTTTGAAAAATTAAATTATTGTGATGAACCATCATTATTCTGCATGTTTAGGAAATTAAAGTAAAAGATTTTTAAATTGGGGGTCCTCACGCGTTCTCAATGTGAATAATCATATGAAGCATCAATAGATAAACATATGTAAATTCCCACTAATAATATCAAACTATAATGCATCGTAGCTAGCAAACAATATAAGTCACAAAAAAATGAGTTCATCAAAATCAGTGCTCATGTGACTAAAACAAATTACGCAGTGTAAACAATTAACTATGAATTTCAATGTGTACTACATAAAATCAACCCAGAATTACTGATGCATAAGTATATCCTCATGCAACAATAGCAAGTACATAATCAGAAGAAAAAATTCCTTCATGTCATTTGAACGACCAGCACATGTCGTTTGAACAACTTATCGATCTCGGGCAAAGTCAGAAACATTAAACGACACAATTCTGCAAAACAGTACGCTCTCGCTCAAACTTGCACGAACTTCGTTTGAAGGAAATTCTTGCGACGATATGTCATTTGAGCGACACTATGTTGTCGTTTGAATTACATACAAAAATTTTGTATTTCAGTGCCAAAAAATGTTAAGCTTTGCCTAGTAATTTTTTTTCATGAAAAACAGTACTGGAGATACTCAAAAATAGTAAAACAGACTCAAAACAAAAAATATAAAACAACTAAAACATTATGAGTTTGCATTCCAACATTGTATCAATGTGCTCAAACATGGATATGGAATATATGTGTGTGTACTAGACAAATGAATCACAATCCCAACACATTGAAACGATCCAGAAGTTCTAATTGATAGCTAAATTTCATCAAACTAAGTTTGAGCTATATGACATTAAACGGTGAACTTAATGAACTAAAAAAAACATGCAAATAAATCCAATTTTTTTATGATTATACAAACAATAACGTCGTGATACGATTTTCAACATTAGGATTCGTGGTGCAAACCCGTTGTTTATTTTCCATCCAAACTGTCTCATATATTACATATTATTTTCAAATCTTTTGAGGTTCCGCTTTTCTCTCCTTAGAGAATTCCTACTAGTCCCATATATTTCTTTTTATTACCTTAATTTTTTCTTAGGCTTTTTTAAACGTTGACTTTCACGACGAGAATATTATTCTCTCGCAACCCTTTCTCGTGCACACTCATCATTTTTCTTTAATAAAAGCAATTTAATCCTCACGGAAACAGTTCTTACATGCACACTTCCTCTCTAATTCTTATTACGCATATATGAAAAAATTGAGATAAGAACATCTCACCAAACTCAATTATAGAAGAGAAGTCAAACATTCATATAATCTTGTGCATGTGTGCAAAGATGGCATATATACAAAGTCTAATCAACAAAGTATGTCATCTTAGAAACAACCCCATATAAACAATGGTTAAGATCATTCTAAGCATTATTAATTATGACCAAATGTTCTAGCCACATGGATAATGAAAATGATGGGGGTCCAAGCACACTAATATACCACATCAAACATGTAAACTCGTGACATAAAACAAACAAAAAATATTTTTGTGTTTTTTCTAATTTTTTTTACTAAAAAAAACTCTTTTTGGTTTTTCAAAAGTATATAAACCGAAAATATTTTTGTATTTTTCAGTAAGACTCAAACAAATGAAAAATATAATACGAAATGATACACATGTCATCATACTAGTAAAGGCTACCATTTGACAAACTTGTCAACATAATCATCCTTTTTATTTAGTATGGGAAGAATCAAGTGCAACCAAACGAGAATCATGAAGTTTAATTCCTAAAGCCACTAAGTCTGATTTCCTAACTAAGTTGGTGTGTAACGACGTATAGGGGTTTGGGAAACCAAATCGACTTTATTCCTAAACTTAATAGGATCATTATTAAGGTCATAGAAATAACATCTAAGATGACCTTTCCTATCGCAAAATGTCTAACTGGAATGACGGTGGGAATAATTACCTACCTGTGGACCTTTTCTAATGTTCCTACGAAGGGTATCTCTCTCACCTTTAACATATTCAAGTTTCTCCTTAATACTCTTCTCTCGTGACCTAAGATCCTCAATAAATTTATCATTGTTTTCTATGGCACGCTCTTTCAACTTTGTCTTCTAACTTCAAGTTTGCCTTTTTAACTTTCACTGCTTCCACATACAATTCATTAAAGACAACTTGCAAATTATTCACATCTAGTTCTTCGTCCTCACTTTCTTTACCCTCACACTCTTAGGATTCACACACGATGACCGGGGAAGTGCATTCATATGAGAATCTTCGTGAGAAGATTTATTGCCATTGCTCACATGACATGCCATAAACGCAACAAAGTTACACTCAATTGGGAACTCTCCTCCTCTTCTAGTTCACTATCACTTAAGGTGGAATTATATGCAATAGGTTTCTTAACTTCTTTCTTAAGTCTAGTGGGGAAGTCTTTTAACCTTATGACCATAACCCTCACACCCAAAACATGTATTCGACTTATCCCTCTTTTCATTATCATTTTTATTCTGTGGGATGTAATCTGACTTGTTGTTCTTGAATTTCTCAAATTTCTGGAATCTTTCGATTGCTTTTGAAACATTAGAAACTTTTTGAACGTCTTTTCCAACAAAGCATTGTTCTCAAAGTCTGTGTCGAAATCATCATACGAGACTTTAGTTTCCTCCTATCGAGTTTTCAAAGAAATACCCTTTTCTTTTGTCGGCACTTTCTTGGAGGTAAACATGTCAAACTCATAGGTTTGTAAGTCACCTGCAAGTTCTTCTAGTTTTGTAGACATAAGAGTACCAAATGAGTTCAAAACGGTAACGTTGGGATCAAACCTATAAGGCAACGACCTAAGGATTTTCTTTATGACACGATTAGCGAGTATTTTCTCTCCCAAATTAAATGATGAGTTGACAATGGTAGACAATCTAGCGTAAAACTCATCAAATGACTCACTCTCTAACATCTCCATCGTCTCAAATTGTGTAGTGAGGTTTTGAAGTTTAGATACACCCTAACCATGCTAGTGCCTTCATGAGTAAGTGCAAGAATGTACCAAACCTCTTTTGAATTTTCACACGTCATAATTCAATTATACTCTTTCGGTGTGACATTTGAGGATATGAGATGTAAACCTTTGGAGTTATAAAGAGAAAGTATATGTTCGTCTTAGGTGCATGACTCAACTTATTTTAAACTAGTGGCCTCCCATCGCTCGTGATCGATGGTGACCATCCCTTTTCTATCGCCAACCACACACACTCATCAATTCCTTTTAATGCACTTTTCATACGCATTTTCCAATAAGTTTAATTTGTGCCTTTAAAAAAAGGAGTTCTAAATGCATCAAATCCTCCAAAATTCTTCCTTAAAAACACACGGGATCACAAACACAATAAGATAATGTTTCTATATCTGATACCAATTTATAGATCCCCTTTTCAATCAAAGTGTGATTTAAGCCAAAGTTCCACTTTTTTAACAAATAAACTTTTTCACCAATTTTAATTACGCACCAAGTTTATGTGAACCAATCTAACTTTAAACCAATTTTATCTTGATTAATATTAAACATGCATCTAGGTGATTAAATCAAGTAAAATAGAATAAGTTCACAATGCCGGTTGTCCGAGAAAACCATTAAGGGAAAAAACTTTGGATAGCCCAAGCCAGAAAATCAATATGATATGGTAATTACAAAGAGAGTAAGACAACCTTACATAATGACTCGATTCCCACAAACCATGATGCACGTATTCTCTTCAATCTCTCCTCTACCGTTCCCATGCAGAAAGTCCTTCTACGATGCTCGTCCATAGCACATGCGCCCACAAATGCCTCGATGTCTAGTGATGTAGCTTTGTAAACGTCAACGATGTTGAAATCGGAGTCCACCAAATCTTGTAACACCCCGCCCACCCGGGGAGAGCGAACGGAGCGCTAATGCGATAAAATAAATCCAAATCCACAAGTAACAAGGTATAGAGCATCTAAATAAACCCACAATAATATAAATCCACTAATCTCAATCTCTTCAATTACAACAAGTCTCTCGAATAAATACAACAACTAACTCGAAAATAAAATACAAATCTCCAAAGCTCTATACATCAAAATAATACAAATCTTTTCCAAAAATATTCTTCCCAAAATAATCCATGCTAAAATAATCCCAATTGGTCCATAGCGTCCCAATCCACGCTAACCTGCCAACTAAAAGAAAATATGGGGAAGTACACAATATGACAAGAAAGATGCTCAACAAATATATGTTAGCAATGAATAAAACGTAACAACACGAGTACGAATATTCAAATCGAAATGCAAATCTCAAAGCATTTATCAATATAATTTCTCAACAACACATCAATGGGTCATAAGGCCTCACCCCAATCGCATATGCTTTATCAAGCCATAGCCCGGGAATAGGTATTTTGGCGGATACTCAACATCCGTGCCATATTAAAATCTCATGACAACGTGCTCATCAACAATATAATGATACCACATGAATCAAAATAATTTCAATAATTATTTTCCAGATTTCAATGAATTTATCAATTCAAATATGAGTTCAATTAAAAAGAATTCAAAGAGAATGACACTCGCGAGATTTAAGGACCATATTGTATAAAACCCCATACCTCAAACCATGATGAGAAACCAATGATCACATCCTCAAGATCAACACAAAAGATCTACAAAAGATCCTCCAAGAACCTCCAAAAAAATAGCCCCAAGAACACCTATAATCTAAGGATGGAACTCACAAATCTCAAGGGCCAAAGTATAATTAAAAAGGAGAGGAATATAAAATATATTTGCTGCCAAAAGTAGTGCCAAAAGTAGGTTAAAAGGGTTGCCCACGACTTCCTTTTATAATGCAAAGAAATGAAGAGTTGAAATCCAAAAGACTCCTTTAAATAAGGCAAAGAAATGAAGAGTTGGATGTCAAAACAACTCTAGAAAATTACTTAATGTTCGCCGACTTAGAATTCCAAGAGTTAAAAACATTTAAAAATCATTTTAAAATCCGTTTTAACTCCGATTTCGAAACCGTTTGAAATTCTCGCCTTTAAAAATAATAACAAACATATTTGAGAAATAAAAATTATTTTATCAAAAATTTTATTTTCCTCCATTTTCCAGAAATTAATTAAAATAACCCATAATTATGCGGGTTGTTACAAATCTTCACTGCAAAACCTTCAAACTTGTGTTCAATGATGTTCAAAAATCTCAATGGTGCAAACAACAAGATCCCTATAGCATGTGTATATGGAAATCGAACTTGAAAATATAAAAGATGTTTTGTACTTGAAAACCTTTGTAAACTTTTATCCAAAAAATCGGAACTGTGTATTCTGTATTTTTAGTTCTGCATTTACGGAATCTTGAGAAGAAGACGTCTTAAATAATAAATTTAAGTCGGCAATGTCGCTCGAATGAAATATCCCTATCGCTCGAATAAGATTGCAATGTCATTCGAATTACATAAGCATCTCGTTTGAACGACTTTGAAAATGTCGTTTGAATGACAGTGAAATCGTGTGATCTTTAAAACAAGAAGAGAAAAGATCCCATACGACTCTAAAACATGTTTATCTTAGAACAAAAAGAGTTTAAACATTTTAAAACTCTTTTAAATAGAAAATAACATCCTTAAAAATATTTTTGAGTCCCATTAGCATTTATTAATCGTACTTGAGAGATCAAAACATAATGAAGATGCTAAACGTGCACCAATTAACATGGCATGATAATTCTTTGAAGCTTGGCCGCACGTCTTTAAATTTTATGTCATAGGTTTATGTTAATCGACAGTAAAAAATACGTCCTATGACGCAAACATTATTTTGTATGGAATTAAGTCAATTACATGCAAATTACCTCAATTGGAAAATTGTCCTTACACAAAGTTTAGTTGATAGTATATGTGTGTGTGTGTATATAGACATGCATTTTAGAATACACACACAACATCACGGCTCTCACACACCCTCACCATATATACACGCACACTTACTCTCTCTCTCACACACACACACACACATACACATATATATATATATATATATATATATATAATAGTAGGTGAATTATACATATATAAAAATCGGTTATTACCAAAAGAAGAAGATGAAGTTGGAAAAATATAAATTTTTTATTGCGATGTGTTTATTTCGGCATGTTAACTCTATTAAACTAGTGTTTTGGTACGTGGCCTGGGTAATTGAAAATAGCCTCGATATATCAAACAACACATACGGATAGTGCGGATGTAATTTTGGGGTCGTCGGAATGAGTTTCAGGTCACCCAAAGTTTGGTCGACGCTATTGGTAACGAAATGACAGCTTTGTCGAGCCATCTTTCGACAAATTTTTGACACATCTTGGGTAGTCAAAAATAATATCCAAGATATCCTTTTTCAAGATAATCTATAAGGAAATTGTCTATAATGAAAATAATAATTCACTATGGAAATTACCGAAATATTGTAATTCAATTATGAACCAAACTACGTGTTGATACAAAAATTCACCAGCTGATGTGAACCAATTACAAGCCAACACTCGTCATCCAACATGGCATAAATCTAAGTCAGCATGGATCAAATCCCCGATGAAAAAGGTAGCCCGACCAATAGGGAAGCCCGATTAACAAAGAGGAGAGACCAACAAGGCAACCCAACTAACTAGGAAGACCGACCAACAGTCCAAAATCCAATCAGTGCAACCAATGAATAGATAACAGTCTTATATTTAATTCTCATTATGTATTGATGTAAATGCTTAACAAATTAAGGCATTCCATACTTTCACACGACAACTATTAGTACCCCTCTTGGACAATAAATACATTGTTTCATCCACATTGCAAGGGATCAAAAAAATAAATCAAGGCAATCAATACAAAACAATGGACATAGGCTTTTCCATTGAGTCAAACCACTTTAAAAATCTCTTTTTCTTACTTGTTTTTAATTGTTTATCTGTAATCAATCCATTAGGCCTAGTTTAGTTTTTTGTATCAACAGATTGGCATCGTCTATGGGAAAATATTGCTTCTATGGCTGAAATTCCTGAATGAAGCACTAAAAATGAGGGAATTCTGCCTACTCCCTCTGCTCCTCCAAACAACAATGATTTAACTAGAATTTAGGCTAGCTTGACCAAGGGTTAAAAGGAAATGAAGGATACGATACGACGGTTAGCCCAAACTCTGCAAGCTGGAGTCCCTACCCAATTCAATCAAAGGAATATGCCACCACCGCAAATAAGGAGTGTTGGGCATAGCCATTCTCGAACTTCAAGACATCCTTTGTACCTTCCTGGAGAAACTTCTTCTATATGGATTACTAATTCCTCTAATGGAAAGTCCCTCGTACCAGAAAGGTTGAGTGCCTTAGAAAGGCTAAGTAGGGCCTCTCCATTCGATCGTTTGGGGCCCAAGATAAATGCCCTCCAAGTTGCGTCAGGAAATACTAGACAACTAGGTGACCAGAGGGAAGGTTCAACCCAATCCAGATCGAACACCCGACGAACTGTTCGATTTAATCAAAGAGAAGGTTCGCAAGAAGAAAGCTCAGCACTATCGGTTGGTCGACACAAAAAATATGTCACCCGTAGATCTGGTGCTAGTACTGATGCTTGGAAGGGTTCCATTGAACATTTAGAAGACGAGTTGGGAGAAATGACCAAGACCAAGAATACTATTAAGAGAAGATTTATTAAGGGATATCCCTTTACGCAAACCGTTGTGGATTTCCCAACGCCAACCAAGTTTAAAGTTCCATTAGCCACTTCCATGTATGATAAGAAGACTTAATTTAATTCTTCATATAGAACAATACCAAGCAGCTGTTGATATATATAATGTTCTTGATGAGATGAGATGTAGGAAATTTTTAGGAACAATCACGGGATCTACCCAAATCTGGTATAATAGTTTTCCTCAGGGGCAGATTTCCAGCTTTCAACAGCTCATTGTGCTATTCATTGGAAATTTTTGCTTTGGAGCAAAACTAGTGAAGCGAGTAGCTCATTTTCTTAGTGTGAGATAAAAGGTGGGAGCAAGTACCATGGATTATATCGCTCATTTCAACAACGAGAAATTAGATGCCATTGATTACGAAGAAAAGGCTGCAATCACTGCCCTCATGAGTGGGTTGCTCCTTGACAAACTATATTATACTCTGGCAAAAGATCCCCAGAAAATGATGACAAATTTAATGGCCAAAGCAGCAAAAATTATGAATACCGAGGAAGCTATGGCTTCTAAAAAGAATTCGGATGCAAAGGAGAAAGCAAAGATATAAGGGAATTCAAATAAGAAGGAGCACAAGAATCACAATGAGCGCAGGAATTTGAAAGTAAAAGAAAGCCTAGATCGGCTCAGAAAATTTACCAATTACACTCCCTTGACGGTGGATATACATCATGTTTTGGAAGAGATCAATCGCAACAATGATTTGAGTTGTCCTGAAAAGTTAAGGTCACCTACTGGTAAGAGGAATAAGTCCAAGTATTGCAAGTTTCATAAAGATCATGGTCATACACACAACCAGTGTATTTATCTCTAGAACGAGATAGAGGCACTCATTCGAAGAGGAAAATTGGACAAATTTGTTAATCAACAAACTGGTGGAAAAATTGGAGGTAAAGGTCGTCAGAGATCTAAATCATTTGTTAAGCCTAGAGAAGATAAGAAGAGGAACCATGCTAATAATCCAAAAGATGATCCTGATCTCCCCAAGAAGCCTAGACAACCCGAGCACGAGGTATTCACACTCATTTTTGGATCCTTTGATTGACATATGATTAAAGGTGGAGATATAGGAGGAGGATATCATACACCTGAAAGGAAGGCTTACCTCAATGAGGTCCAGGCCTGTTCCTATATCTAGCGAATCAACCTCGCTGATGAAGATCGACCAAGGAAAGTTAACAATGATAAGCTCGCAATTGGCTTTTCCAATTATGATCTATCTGGAGTATTATATCCTCATGATGATCCCTTAGTGATTAAAGTCAGGATGAAGGTGGTATTGGTCGCAAGGACACTAGTGGATAAAGGTAGATCGACAGACATTATGTTCTACCCCTATTTTGATAGTTTGGGTTTAAAACTTAGACAACTGGAGCTTTACCATGGGTCACTCGTTGGATTCTCTTGCGAGAAATTATTTCCATTGGGAACGGTCAAAATAGATATGTCGATTGGTACATGGCCGATGAATAGAACGGATAAAGTGAGATTCTTTGTAATAGACAAATATGTTCATTCTGTCTATAACATGATCATGGGAAGAGTTGGTCTGAAAAAGTTCGAAGATGTACATTCCATTGTTCATCAATGCCTAAAGTTCACAACCAACTTCGGAGTGGGAATAGCAAAAAAAGATCAGAAAGTAGCTCGAGAATGCTATTATTCCTCTACCGAGGAGGAAGATATGTTAGAAGTAAAGAAGAAAACCACCGCTTATCAAGTGGATGTATCTGAGTCGCACAACGAATCTGAGGTTGAAACCTCAGATCAAAGAGATGAATTTGAGCTTGTAAAAGGCCAGGTGATGGACGCAACAGAGAGGATTATTCTGGACAACGATAAACCATAATGAACCACTCAAATAAGAGCATCACTGAATCTAGTTCTTAAACAGGAGTTCGTGGCCTTCTTGAAGAAAAAAAAAGCAAGTGTTCGCATGGAGCCATGAGGATATGCCTGGTATAAACCCGAACTTCCTATGTCATGAGATTAATGTGAATAAGGAGGTTATACCTGTAAAGAAACGAAGAAGAGTTTTCAGCCTAGAGAAGAACTAGGATATACAAGAAGAAGTGGATAAGTTTCAAAAGGCTTCCTTTATTGAAGATGAGAAGTGCCCAAACTGGTTGTCCAACGTAGTTATGGTCAAGAAGAAAAAAATTAAGTGGAGGATGTGTGTGGATGTTACTTACTTAAATAAGGCATGCCTAAAGGATCATTTTCCTTTACCACGAATTGATAAACTGGTGGATACTACTACAGGGAACAAGATACTGAGTTTTATGGATGCATATTCTGGTTATAACCAGATCAAAATGAAGCCAGAAGATAGAGAAAGTAATTCCTTTATTACTCCCCGAGGAACTTTTTCCTATAATGTTATGCCATTTGGTCTAAAAAATGCAGGTGCCACTAATCCGATATTGGTGAACAAAGTATTTTAGGAGAAGATAGGCAATAACATGGAGGTGTATGTTGATGATATGCTGACTAAGAGAAAAGAAGTTGCTGATCATATTACCAACCTTAACCAAACGTTTGACCAATTGTAAAAGCACCAGATGAAGTTAAACCTGACCAAATGCGTCTTCGGAGTCTAGGAGGGAATGTTCCTCGGGCATATAGTAAATCAAAGGGGCATTGAAGCTAATCCAGATAAGATCAAGGCCTTGTAGAAATTTAGTCCCCGATTAGTAAAAAGGATGTTCAAAGGCTAACATGGCGCGTAGCAGCACTCAATAGATTTGTGTCCCAAGCAATGGATAGATGTTTGACATTATTTAAGGTACTCATAAAAATCTTTGAATTGAACGATTAATGAGAAAAAGCCTTCCTATAATTGAATAAGTACCTGGGAGCACCACCACTAATTTCCCGACCAATATTGGGAGAAAAGATGTATTTGTATCTAGCTGTATCTGAATCAGCTATTAATTTCGCCTTGATCAGGGAGGATAATGGAGTTCAAAAGCTAGTTTATTACACTGGCAAAGCTTTTTGAGGAGCGGAAGTTAGATATCCTAGACTGGAGAAGTTGGCATTAGCTTTAATTGAGGCTAGTAGAAGAATGAAGCCATATTTTCGAGCTTACACAATAGTGGTATATACTGATATGCCACTGAGGCAAGCTTTGCATAAATAAGAGAAATTCGGGAGATTGATGTATTGGGCTGTGGAGTTGGGAGAATATGACCTTGTATACGAACTAGGGGTGTAAGCAGTACGGTTTGGTCGGTAAATAGTCGATACCAATACCAAAACCAAACTCTGGATGGTAAAACCAAACTGTACCAGTTTACCACCCAGTACACCAAAATAAATACCAAAACCAAACCGGCCGGTATTTCTGTTTTTTCGGTAAATTCTGGTTTTTTTTTGGTTTCGGTAAATTCTGGTTTTTTCTGGTTTCGGTAAATTCTGGTTTTCTCTGGTTTCTGATTTCGATTTTTTCTGGTTTCGATCAACAGCACTAAAAGTCCCATAAAACCAAAAACAAAACCAACCAACTTTTTAAAATATTAAAACCAAAACCAAAACCAACTTTTTTCTGGTTTCGATAAATTCGGTACGGTAATTTTGGTACATTCGGGACGGTAATTTCGATACGATTTTTTCTAGTTTCGGTAAATTCGGTACGGTATGGTAAGTTCGGTACGTTTTTTTTTTGGTTTCGGTAAATTTGGTACGATAATTTAGGTAAATCGGTTTTTTAAATATTAAAACCAAAACCAACCAACTTTTTTGCGATAATTTCGGTTTCGGTAAGACTGGTTTCTGGTATTTTAATATATGAAACCAAAACCATTTTTTTCGGACCAAAATGGTACGGTACGGTAAAAACCCGTACCGCTTCCACCCCTAATACGAACCAAGGTCTGCTTTAAAAGTCCAATCTATGGCATATTTTATCACAAAATTCACTTACCCAGAGAATCTCGAGCAACATTCAAAAGTCAGCAGACCTACTGGAAAAATGCCCGACTAACTCCAAGCAAGGTAAACTGTAGAAGAAATCACCACCGATCAACCATAACCATCAAACGGAGTGCGGGAGATGAAAAATAAATATGAGGAGGTAAACGATAAAATCTTCCATCAAGGGATTCTGACAAACCAAACATTTAATAATAATATTCCCATATGGAGCCTGTATATTTATGGGTCACCTTGTGCAACTGGATGTGGAGCTGGAATCATTCTCAATACTCCAGATGAACTAGATATAAAGTACTCTCTATGATTCCAATTTAAAGCCTCCAATAATGAGGCAAAGTATGAAGATGTGATTGTTGGTTTGAATCTAGCCAAATCACTGAATGCCGAGCAAGTAGTGGTATACAGTGATTCACAGTGGGTGGTAAATCAGGTGTTGAACTTATATGAATTAAAAGGAGAATTGAGGTCCAGATAATTGTCTAAAGCTTTGGAGATAATTGTCACTTTGCTAGCTGTCCAGATGATCAAAATTCTAAGATTGAAAAATGCCCAACCAGACACACTTGCTCAACTAGCTTCAGTAATCAGAACTGAGTTGCGAAGAACTATTCCTATTGAGGAAGATCTGATGATAAATTTGATTGCAGTTGATATGGGGTTATCTTGGATGGATCCCATAAAAATTTATATTGAAGAAGGAATTTTACCAGCTGACCTACTTGAAGCTAAGAAACTAAAATACAAAGATGCGAGATATGTGCTAGACAATGGTGTGTTCTACAAAAGAAGATTAACTGCTAGTCTACAACGATGTGTGCATCCATCTGAAGTAAAGGATTTAATTTAGGAAGTCCATGAAGGGTCATGTGGAGCCCATGTACAAAGGAGAACTTTGTTGCAAAGAATCAACACACAGGGGTACTACTGGCCAATTATAAGAGAAGATTGTGTAACTTTTGCCAAAAAGTGTGATAAGTGCCAGAGATTTTCAAACATACGCAAGACTCGACAAGATCTCCTAACACAAATCAAATCACCTTGGCCCTTTGATATGTGGAGAATTGACTTCAAGTACCTGGTTGTAGTTGTCGATTACTTTACTAAATATGTGGAAGCTAAACCGTTGATCAATATGTCCTATGATAAGGTATATCAATTTATTTGGAATAATGTCATTTTTAGGTATGGCTAGCCTTACGCCTTTATCACTGATCATGGCACACAATTTGATAATGACGAATTTGTTGATTATTGTACACAATCCAATATCTAAAAAATCCACTTAGCTCCTGGCCATCCTCAAAGCAATGGCCAAATAGAGGTAACTAATAGAACTTTGTTGAATGGGTTGAAGAAAAGGATGGAAAATGCTAAAGGGAATTGGATGAATGAACTGCATTCTGTTTTGTGGGATTACCGAACAACTATTGGGGAAACTCCTTATATATTAGCATTTGGTACTGAGGTCGTAATTCCTACTGAGCTGGATTTACCTACGCACAGAGTTCTTAACTTCAATACCCTAGTCAGTGATTTGATGAGAAGAATGGACTTAGACATGCTGGAAGAAGTACGTGAAGATGCAGCTTTCAGGAATGCAACATATAAAAAACGAACTGCACGTTTCTACAATAAGAGACTAAAGACAAAAAACTTAAAAGAAGGTGATTATGTTTTGAAGAAGGTAATTCAGAAGAATAACAAACATTAAGACAACTGGCATGGGCCTTATCGCATTACAAAAGTTGTCTGACCAGGTACATATCAAATTGAAACTTTGGAGGGAGAAGAATTCAAGAACCCTTGGAATGTAGAACACCTAAGGAAATATTATCAGTGATGTAATCATGTTGTACTCAGCTCATTTCATTATTAATGAGAATATGATTTCCCCAAAATTATTTTTTTTCGGAGTATTAGTGTTATGCACTACACTGCAAATGCGTCAATACCAACAATGTTGGTCAGCATTAACAAACCACAAAAACAAAAATACCAACAATGTTAGTCAACATTAACAAATTACCAATGAAATGCTGGTTAGTAGAAACATAAAAGACCAACAATGTAAGTCGATATCAATAAAGACATCATCAATGTTGGTTGTCAATAAAAAACCATGCAAGGTAAAATTGTAAGTCCCAAATGCTTAGCTAACGAAGACCTGGATGAATAATTTTCATCTAAATTGGGATAAAAGGTGGACAAATTTCCACTCATGACTGGGAACCAAGGTAACTAATGCAATTACCTAAAAATTTAGGTACATTAATAGAACCAAGGTGATGCATTGGTAATTCTTAAAATACTTAAGGTAACCCTTGGTGTATCAACAAAACCAGTGAAAAACTACAGATTGACAAATCATTGATCCAAAAATAGAGATTGACTAAACGTTGATCCATTCACAGACAAAGATTAAGAAGACATTCACATACAGAGATTAACTAAGAGTTGATCCATTCACAATCAAAGATTGATAAAATAAATCTTTCCATTTAGTCAAACTAATCAATTATATATTATTTCTTAATATGCAGAAAAAAATACAAAGCCTTATTCTATAGGGTGTTTTCCTTTAGCCTTAGAGACAGGATCCATGTCATCTGGAAGATCATCCAAAGTATAAGGAGAGTTGATGAAATTAAAATTCTGAAGCATTCTGGTATTGCTGCTACTGGGACGATCAAGCACATGAGGAGGTTGAACGATCTCTAGTTCATCATGTAGCTCGTAATCTCCCAAGTACTTTGAAATAAAGCATTGAGGAATACGATGAATAGGAATCCTGTTAACATGTAACTTGAAAGGAGGATTTACAAACTCAAGCAAACATGGGTCATACCAATCCCATAATGAAATATTCTAATCTACCTTCATTTGTGTTAAAGCGTTTATCCAACCCCATTTATAAGCCTTATTCTTAGCTTGATGAAGCCTAGCATTAAGATGCCCCTGAGCTTCATTATACTCGTCCATCCACACTTCCTTATGTTGCTTATAGAATTGGAAGGTTAATTTGTCAACCTAGAAATACAACTTCTTCAACACTCCATCCTTAGCTTGTAACTGGGAAGATTGGGTGGATTACTCTTCACACAAAGTCTGCAGTTTCTAGGACATCTCAGCAATAGCTCGGTCTTTAGCTTTTAACCGCTTAGCTTGATTAGCAAGGGACTGTTAAGTCCTAATTTCTTATGTGGTTCCTCGGCCAGACTTATTTCTTACTCGGGAGGAGGGTGGAGGCTTCATCTTTAGTAAGGCTTCCAACTCATCCCTTAATGTTGTATTTTTAGCCTCTAAAAAGGATTACCCCTCATTAGTAGTAGCAACAATAGCTCTAGAAGCAAATTTCAAAAGATTCACTTTGTTCCTCAAATTATTATTCTCCTCTTCCAGAAGTTTGGCAATAATTATAGTTTCTTCAACTTCAATCTTAAGGAGAGCTTTCTTTTTATTATAAACAGAAATAAAGTTATCAAAACCCCTACCTACACTTAAGTTCGATATTTCTTCTCGTAGCTTTCGTGCAACAGTGTAGTGGATTCTTTATACTGTTCTTGAAGTTCTTCTATCATCTCATAGTAGGCAACATTGTTTGCTATTGCCTTATCAAATAAGTACTTCAAATATTTATAGGCCCCTTTAGCATGCTCTGATGCATTGTCACCAACCCACTTAATAATTTCTTCCTCGAATAAGTCTGCATGATCTGCTTTGAAAAACGCATTGCACTTCCTCAATAACTCGGTATCATTGGAAGAAAGTTGTTCCATCTTCGCTATAAACTAGCAACAATAAATGACCACCAATCAACAACAAGAATAAATAACATGAATAATCAACAAGAGACAAAAATGAATAAAAAATTTCTTTTATTGATAATGAAGAAGTTCAGATACAATGAGAATAAAGAAAAAGGAATAAAAAAGCAAAAGGGAAAATGTCGAACAACTTTACACCTTCTCCCTATCATTCTCAACCTTCTTATCCTACTCATAAGAAGGGACTACAGACTGGAGTTACTCCGTTTATTCGGATAGAGGGAGAGAAAGATTAACGATTTTAGGTTGGTCGATAGCAGATTCAACCACCAGTGCTGACAGATGCTTTTATAACAGACTTTCTCTTAGATTTGGCAGACTTTCTCTTAGATTTGGCAGAGGACACAAGCTCCTCAGCAGTCTTAGCCCTACACTAAGATTCCTTTGCCATGTGCTCAGCTTCCTCTTCCCCGCACTCAGCTTTATTTCCCTTGTGCTCAACTTCCTTAGCCCTGCACTCAGCTCCAAGGGCATTCTCATTAGACGTCTATCGAGTAACTTCAGTTTTCTTCAGTTTATCCACCCAAGTACTCTTCTCAGTCTCTAATTCCTACTGAGAATCGAGCAAAGACTTCTTCAAGCCAACCAAAGCATCCTCTACATTATTTGAAGAAAAAGCTCGAATTGCATCATCCTTCTCTAACATATAATTGAAATGAACCAAGAACTGCAAGAAAAAGAAGATAAAGTTAGGATATGAGAAATACAAAAGATAATAGAAGCAAGAAAATAGGAATTAGTTACTGATATAAGGCTCTGAGCAAACAATTCAGAAACTTTTACACGGGGCAGCATGGCATCCACTCCCCTATGGTCTGGAAGAGTAACATACTTGATTAACTTCTTGGACAGACTAGGAGTAATAATTGTCGGACGACCAACATCAAAAGAAGTTAATTCAACCAAGGATTTTTGATCCGTTACCTGGTCTACCTACTTCTCTTCAAGCCTTATCCTATGTCTCCTTAAAGTAACTTTAACATCATTGGGAGCTATATCCTTATGAGCTAGGTCTTTGGGAGCTAGGTCCTTGGGAACTGGAGGCTTTATAACATCCTATATTTTCTTCTTGACTCCTTCATCAGGTGCTTGGGAGCCAGAAGTGAAATCACTGAGAAGATCAGGAAACATTATCTTTTTCATGATTTCAGAAAGAGGAGTGTCTAAATCAACAACAACTTCTTGATCAAGTTCATTCACCAGAACAGGATAAGCAACAGGTCTGGCAATAAAGGAAGAAACCGTATTTCTATATTGAAGAAAATAGGAAAAAGACCTAACGTGATCCTCGGCAATTATATTGTGAAGCCCCTAGATAAACTTCAATTCTTTCAAATTTACTTCACTCTCTTTGGGGGATTTTCTTTTCTGGTAAAATATAATTAAATTTATAAATAAACAGTCAGTATGACATTTTATCAAATATAAATAGGGCAAGATTACTAAAACAAAAAACAACCTATTTTATGGCCAAAGAGCGGACATATAAGTCCTTGATATTTAGCACCTCCAACTATAGGGGCATGTTACCAATGTTTTACAACTACCCCATGATCAAAATAATACCGATTAGAATCAGGGAGGTTAACTACTAAATCTTTACTAACTGCCCTAGTTTTCAAATAATAAGTGGTATCACTAGTTACCCATTTATAAGAAAACATTATTTCTGGAATCCCTAAATGGCTTCCATAGATTTGATTTAACCTATATACTCCATTCACTACTCTCCATGTGTTTGGAGCTACTCTTGCAGGTACAACATCAAAATATTGACAAAACTCTAGACACAGGGGTTGGGAGGAAATGTGAACCGACATTTAGTAATAAAGATGGAAGGAAACCAATGGCCTTCAGTAAGAGAGAAAAAATCAGAAGGAAAAGTGGGATGTTCTAGTACAACCCAAGATGGAATGTTAAAGTCAATTCTGAACTTTTTTAAGTGACTCGATAGAATAAACCATGATGGAGAAAATAAAGAAGAAGAAAAGAAGAATTCTTATAAAGGTTTAAGTATTCAGCAAGAACAAAAGACAGAAAAGAGAACGATCGCATGAAAGATCAAAGAACATAGCAGCAAAATCAGAAAATGAGAAGTAAAAGATGACCAAGTTTTACCACTCCTTTTATAAGTCAGCTTAAAAAATGGGAAAAGTAATGATTAAAGTTAACAATGATTGAGTTTACGATGGCTAACAAGGGAAAAGACGAAGATACCCCAGAAATGTTCGCTTAAATTTTAAATATTTACAAAACTACCATTCGCGCTCAAAATTGTAAATAACTAGATAAAATTCACAAGTCTTGAAGGTGTACAGTCGAGCAAACAACCAAAAGCATAATATTACACACTTTCGCATTAACTCAAAGTATGAAACATTGGGGGCTTCTGTTGATACCAAAATTCACCAGCTTATGTGAACCAATTACAAACCAACACATGTTATCCAACATGGCCTAAATCCAAGTCATCATGGATCAAATCCCAAATCAATAATGCAGCCCAACCAACAGGGAAGCCCGACCAACAAAGAAGATAGACTAACAAGTCAACCCAACAAATAAGGGATACCAACAAACTGGGAAGATCGACCAACAGCCGAAAATCCAATAAGTGCAACCAGTGAATCGATAGCAGTCTTATATTCAATTCTCATTATATATTGATGTAAATGCTTAACAAATGAAGGCATTTCATCCTTTCACATAACAACTATTAGTACCCTTCTTGGGTTATAAATACATTGTATCACCCACATTGTAAGGGATCAAAAAAACAAATCAAGGAGATCAATACATAATAGTGGACGCGGGCTTTTCCATTGAGCCAAACAACTTTAAAAATCTCTTTGTCTTACTTGTTCTTTATTATTTATCTGTGATCAATCAATTAGGCCTAGTCTATTTTTTGCATCAACACTTCGTATAAGAATGGAACCTACTAATAACCATATTTAAACACCCAATATTATAAATTCATATAACCTAGTGAATTTATCTAAAAAATTATTCATAGTAACCTTTCTATTAAAATCCCAGCCAAATATACATGATTCAACATATAATAAGCAAGCTAAAACCTGCGCAGTATTGGTAGGTGATTATTATTCAATATTATTTCACATAACGCTTTTGATTACGTCAATTGTTTATATCACTATGTGATATTCCCTGTTTATCTTATTCTCATATCTGAACTCATTTGTGTAGTTCAAACATTACATTCCAAATAATTAGATTTTAAAACCATATGTTGATTTTTGTGCAACAATATCTTTTAATATGATTTCATTGAACATTTCTATTACATCATATATAATGACTAGGGAATAGACTACCCTTATATGCACAACGGTATTATTCTTCATTTGGGACTCAGGGTATTGAGTGCCTACTCTTTGCTTACCATATGGATGCGTCTTTTAGTATTGGCTTAGCAAGATTAATGTATCTCGAATTATGTTGGATCGATTTGTTGTATGTATGTCTATTTCCCTAAAGCCTATAAACGGATAGTTATGGGTTATTTGCATAGAAACCATCCACACCTTAACCATTTTAAACCTGATATTTATAAATGTAGTTATATCATCATACTGTTTCAGGTGGATTGTTGTTATTTTAGTTTTCCATTTCTTATATTCACTTAATTCCACAATATTTAAAAGTTATTTTATCCATTGTTATAGAAGAATAATCATCTACTTGGCAAATTTTTTGCTTTTATTTTCCTTTCAAGGTAATATAGGCAAGTACCTATAGGCAATGATGAGCAGTTTACGATAGGATTACATGAAGACCGGGAATAGTTATATTTATAAAATAGTCATATAAAAATGATTGTTAGTTGGAGAACGCTATATATATATATATATATATATATATATATAGAGAGAGAGAGAGAGAGAGAGAGAGAGAGAGAGAGAGAGAGCAAGGTAGTACTATACACTTGAAACAATAAATTGTAACACAGAGGAATACTAATATAGTTTCATATGTTGGAGGAATGGATGGATTTTATTATGATTTAGTATTTTTTTTAAACCTCATGCTCGGGAAAGCAGTATGTGACAAGATTTCATCGTGACCATGATGTATCAAGCTCGGAAGACATTAAATGGGGTATTCTCCCAAAGCCACTAAAACTTCAACGTAAAACCATTGGGAGTAGGGGACAAAAAAACTAGAATCGTCAGAAAACAAGTAGAACATAAATGATAAGAATGCATGATGGAAAAGAGAAAACAACAGGGAACCAATGTATCTTGAAATAGGAAGAGGCCTAAAAAGTAATATAAAGCTAGAAACGGAATGAAATGATCACCAGAAGGGGGAGGCCTAAAGAGAAAAATCGAAGGGTTTAGACCTCTAGAATAAAACAAAGGTAGAATGAGTCAAGAAAGATAAAGATGGGTTTTGGGACGATTTACACCGCCTAGAGTGCGTGCAAATTACAAGCTCCTCATCATTGTGGCACGTCACTCAAAGTGACGTTTTGTTGTGCAGCCACTTGGGCCACATGCCCAACCACTCACCAACTGATAGGTGTACAAGCTGGAAGACAAAAATGGCATTTCTACAAGAACTCCTTCCGAGTGTCATTATGTGATTGCACTGACATTGAGGTGACACCCAAACACTTGTGAACAAAGATGAGATGTAATGCTATAAAATGACCCTAAATTTCCATAGACTCATCATGATACTAGTGTTCTCATCCAAAATGTCATACTAAATATTCTCGGTCTCTGAGATTATCTTATCTTATGAGTATCAACCTCAGACAGAATCAGAAGTTCGTGAAACCTCTATCATCCACACACTCCAAAAATGGAGTTAGCATTGCTCGGGTCCATCCTCAATATCAATTCCTTAACAGTCTGGGACAATCGAAACTCATAGCCTCAAACACAACATATGCATGTGAAAAATATGATAGGGGTATTATTGGCACATTTGATCAATACCGTTATAGCGAATCAACTTGCATATGAAAGGAATATTTTATCATCATGAATTGCACCCCTCATTATACAATTTTCATTCTCTTATTGGTCTTTTGATATCACTAGACACGAATTTCATGCATGGTGGGTGATACAATGCACCGTTGAGATTATATAAGGAGTTCGTGTTATACATGTATAGAGAGAGAAAGTAAAAAGAGCTTGTAACCACTATCAATGGCTTCCATCCACCTTGCTTTGTGGGATTTCTTTAAATTTTTCACAGTGGATGTAGGCCAAGGCCGAACCACTTAAATCTCCATCACTTCTTTATCTCTCATCTCCTCTACAGTTGATTATGTTGTCTTATTACCTCTATTGCTATGCAAACATAGAAATTAGATTTGAATTTATCTATCTAGATAATATCTAGTGCCATCTCCATGATAGCGTTTAGAACTCGCTATAGGCATATTGAACTTTTAATTATGTCAGTTGGACTCATAAATGCACCAACGTCTTTTACGGATTTAATGTATTGGGTATTCCAACCATTTTTATATTAGTCTGTGATTGTATTTATAGATGATAATTTAGTATAATAAAAAACCAAGAAGATCACGAACAACATTTACAAACTATACTAGAAACTTTGCGACAACAACATATCTAAGCAAAGAAAAGTAAATGCAATTTTTTAATGAGATAAGTGAAGTTCCTGGGACATGTAATTACCTAGGTATGGATAAAAATTGATCCAACAAAAACTGCAGTAGTAATTGAGTGGCCACAACCTTCTACCATTATAGAAATTCAAAGTCTTCTAGGATTTATAGGTTATGAATGATGTTTTGTAGAAGGATTCTCACTAATTGAATTACAATTGATGAAGTTAACTCATAAGCATTTCAGACCATGAAGAAAAAATTAATTACTACCCATGTGCTGCTGCTGGTTATAAAGTATATATTGATGCCTCAATGAAAATATTAAGATGTGTAATGATGAAATTACAAAAGGTAGTATAATTTATGTCTCGTTAATTAAAGGATCATGAATGAAACTATCCAGTTCACAATTTAGAACTAGTTGCAATAGTTTTGGCATTAAAAATCTCAAGAACATATTTTTACGGAGAAGAGTTTCAAGTATTTTCATATCATAGATTCTTAAGTACATATTTTCCCAAAAAAACTTAAATTATCGACAACGATGACGGATCGAGTTCTTAGAATCTTAATTTCAGTTATAGTATCACCTCTATAAGGGGAATGTTATAGTAGATGCACTAAGTAAAAAAACAAGTAGAAGATTAACATGAATGTTGGCATACAAAGTTATTACTACATTTGAGGGATATAGTCTACAAAGAGAAGATTTAGGAATTCCCATTATTCTCCGAGTTATTACTGAATATCCAACTCTTTAAAAAATATAATAGAGCAACGATTTACTTAAAATTTCCTTCACTCCCAACAGAGAAATGTAGAGAAACGAGAAGGAAATGAATATTAGACTTAAATATAGAAAGGCGTACTACTACATAAATATCGAATATGCGTACCTTGTAATCCTGTGGTGAAGAAAGAAGTGTTACAGGAAGAAAACCATTACAAATCCATCATATGTCCAGGAAATATATAGATGTATCATGATCTTAAAAGACAATATTCGTGGTAAGGAATGAATCGAGATCTCATAAAGTTTGTAGCTAGATGGCTAACCTATCAAAAAGTAAAAATCGAACATAAATGCCTTGGAGGATTGTTGCAACTGCTCCCTATTCCTGAGTGAAAATGGGATCATATTACCATGGACTTTGTCAGCACACTAACCATGACATCATAGGGTTATAAATCAATTTGTCTTGTCATAGATCGCTTATCCAAATATGTACATTTTTCATGAGTTAGAACCACTGATTCTTTCCAACGTATTAACGATATGTATAATTGAGAAATTATCAGACTCCATGGAGTACCCTTATCCATAGTATTTAACCATGAATATCAATTTATAGGACATTTTTGCCAGTCTTTACAACATACTATAGGCACCAAGTTGCATTTAAGAAACATTCCATCAAGAAACCTATAGACAATTTGAATGGCTAATCCAAACACTCAAGGATATGTTGCAAGCATGTGCTCTAGATTTAATCAAAAATTTGAATGATCATTTAGAACTAATTGAATTCTCCTACAACAACAGTTACCAAGCTCATATCCAGACCGATCCTTTTAAACCACTTTATGAAATACCATGTAGTTCCCCCATTATGTTGGAATGAATCAGGAAAAAATACTATATTTGGACCTGAGATAATAGAAAAAACCACCAAAAGATACACTTGATAAAAGAACAATTACAAGAGGCCCAAAATCGACAAAAGGGTTATGCGGATCATAGAAGGAAACCTTTGGAATTTAAGGTGAAAGGTCAAGTATTTCTAAAATTATCACCAAAAAAAGTAATCATATGATTCAGAAAGTGAGGAAAAATAACAACACAATATGTTGGACCGTTTGAAATCAAAGGACGAATAGAGTTAGTAGCCTATCATTTAGATCTACTCATCGAATTATCAAAATCACACAACGTGTTTCACATATCTAAATTACGTAAATACATACCTGATCCAAGATATGTCATTACCTGGAAAGGAATATCAATATAATCCAATCATGACTTTGAGAAGAAACCCATCGGGATATAAGACTCTCAGCACAAGGTTCTTTGCAACAAAATCATTTCGTTAGTCAAGGTTCTATGGAAGCACTATGAGCCAAAGAAGCCACATAGGAGACTAAGGACGCAACGAAACAATGCTACCCTAAACTCTTTGAAGTTAATTTTGAGGACAAAACTTTTTTCTTGTAAGAAGATTGTAACAACCTAAAACCATGAATAAACTATGACATCGCTAGTTTACTTCTATTCGGGAACCATGACTACTCACCGATAAAAAAATTAAAACATCCTATACTATAAGGTCACAAATTTCCAATTGAGTCTTATGTAGTGTTGGCTCAATTCCGGAAAAAACCATTCCAGTCATAGGATAGAAGTTTTTCTTATCAAGCCTATGACGTTTTTGAGGAGTTGAAGACGTAGCAACCCATATTTTAAAGCTTCATCATTGCCAGTTTTCATGCCAAGTTTCACGTCATCAACGTGTGGATTCCAATGTCTCATAAAGGTATGAATGCATTAATATATATATATAGGAGCTTGGAAATTTTATTTGGGTGTTAGTATTTTTTTGTTAAATTTTTTTGAATTCATAGTTCTAAATATTTTGTTGTCAGACACCTTTCCGTAGAAAAATCATATAAAAAAATAAAAAAAATACGAAACTAGAAGCCATACGTTCGTATCAAAATTATCTACAATCAAGGCCTGAAATATCATCATAAAGGTCGTTCGAACGAACTTCAAATGAGATTTTAGATTTTTTTTCTATTTTCTCTTTAGACGTTTGATTCGAACAAATTCGTTCGAACGAGATTTCAGCGGGCAGTTATTTTGCCAGTTTCCCCACTTTTCCACTTTTTCCACTAATTTTCCACTAGCTTTACTTATTTATGGAGGTAACTTTTATGAGATTTCCAAAACTTTTGAGAGCAAAAATACTCCCAATAAAAGTTCATGTTTATCTGTCCTTCATTAATGACTTAATCAATTCCAAAACAAACTTTCACACCCAAAGTTTGTTTAAATCCAAGTTCTTTCATATATATAATTTTCTTGGAGAGGTTATTTGGCATCGGATTTTCTCTACACTAACATGAAGAGAAGTTTGGGTTCATTCTCTACCACAAATGATAAGAAGTTTGTGTTGCGACTTTCTCACATGGTGAAAGGCACCATTCTGGTTGACGGTAGGTTGTACCTCCATTGGTGTACTCCAAGATTGCGATGGAATTCGTGTGTATCAACTAGACAGAGGTATTTGCAAGAAGAAGCGTCAGGGCTTGAAGGGAGTCAAGTCGAGTATTGTAAGTCTTTTTGTCTTGTGATTGTAAAACCGTATCTAGGGGATTTGTTAGGCCAGGGTCATCCAGGGTTTTTACCATTGTGGGTTTTCCTCGCACATCATCGCGTAGTGAGATTGTTTCTTTTATCTTGTTTAACTCACCTAGAATGCATGCTTAGGTTAAAAGATAAAATTTGGTTTAATTTGCAATGCTGCTTATTTTGGTGTTAAAGTATGTTTGATTGAATTTAAATTAATTTAATTCAAGTGGGCACAATTTAATTTGATATAATTTGGTTTAACCTATATCAAAAATGAATTATTTATTGATAGGAAAATTTTAGTACTTATGTTGAATTAATTGTGTGCAAGTGAAAATTAATGTTTGAGTATTTTTATTTCACTTTTAGTTTAGTTTAATCTTAATTTGGAAGAAATTAAAACGTGAAGTTTGTTTTGAATTAAAATTTGAATTAAATTTTGGTCGGAAATTTAATTAAAACATCTCGTTTATTTTAAAGAATTTTAAAATTGGGGGCCTCGTGTTCGAACAACTGGTATCAGATCCAGAAGCGCTAAGTTATTGCGTTTAGGTCCTTTTTTTGTGTGTTTAGATTAAAAATGGAATTTTCCCCATTTTCAAAAATTCCAGTTTTTTATGGTTCTAATTACACGTACTGTAAAGTGCGTATGAAATCGAACCGTAATACCATAGATGAGAGGGTTTGGGTGTCTGTCATTGTCGGGGGGTCTCCACCTACATGTTTAGTAAAAAATGAACATGTCCCCAAACCCGTAGAGAGATGGACTGAGAATGAACTAAAATTAGAAAATTTCAATTCTTGAGGCTTGAATGCTTTGTTTAGTGCAGTCACACATGAAGAATTCCGATGTATCATGACGTGTAAAACTGCTAAAGAAGCTTGGAATATTTTGCAAGTCACTCACGAGGGAACTAGTATCGTAAAAGCATCGAAACTCCAAAACCTCACCACTCAATTCGAGACCATAAAAATGCTTGAAAATGAAACTTTTGATGAATTTTATGCTAGAATTTTCGACATTGTTAATTCATCTTTTAATTTGAGAGAAAAGATAACTGACGATCGAGTAGTAAAGAAAAGTTTACGGTTCCTACCCAGTAGATTTATTCCTAAAGTGACTGTGTTGAATTATTTACCCACTTTAGCCTCTATGAAACTAGAAGAGCTCGTAGGTGATTTACAAACCTATACACTTTACATGTTTTCCTCTAATATCGAAAAGAAGAAAGATAAGGGCCTCGCTTTGAAAGCCCGAAAAGAGGAAAAACAAGTTTCGGATGATGAGAGTGATTTTAACTCTGAAGATATAGCTTTGTTTGCTAAAAAATTTAGAAAATTTCTTATTTTAATAAAGAGAATCTTTAAAATGATTTTAAGAAATTTGATAAATCTAAGTATGACAAAACCAAAAAATCCCTAAAAGACAAAATGAAGATCTAAATAGGGACGAGTCAAATCGGTGTTTTGGTTGTGAAATGTATGACCATAGGGCTTTTGAATGTCCAACTAAACTAAAGAGAGAGGGAAAGCAACCAATTTCATACAATGATACCCTTAGTGATAGTGATAATGAAGAGGGACTCGATTCCCCCATTGAGCACACTTTTACCGCGTTCATGGCAAGTTATGTGAGTGATAGTGAGAGTTTGTCCAATGATGACACCAAAATACATGACACTTCCGAGGCCAAAGTTTACGATTCCCTTATTTTTATGGTTGTCAGAGTGGAGAAGAGAGAGAGAGAGAGAGTGAAAATGAAGAAGACTTTGATGAGAGTGAACTTCAAATTTCCTTTAGAGAGTTATATGAAGAATCAATTAAATTAAAAAGGTCCAATTTGAAGTTAGAAGCTAGTTTGAGAGAGCGTGCTAAGGTCATTGATCAAAGTGATTTAGTGGAAGACCTTAGGACACGTAAGAGAGCTCCTCAAGATAAGTTTGAGTAAGTTGAAGGAGAGAGAGATGGCCTTAGAAGTTTGATCGAAATAATGAAGAAAGAGCTTCTTATAATACCTCTTATTTATGAGTAATTATTTTTATATTAATTGCCATGTGGGTTAATTATATAAAATAAAGGAAGTTGAAGTAAATATTTATTTGAGTGATTTAAGAGATAATATTTACTGAGTTTTACATATTTACCGTTAAGTGAATGTAAATAGTGTAATATTATATTTTGTTACGTCGTTGTGTTTTAAGCGATGGTTATGATTTATTTTCTAATCGGGTTATTATTAAAGAGTTAATATGACATTGGAACTTCAAATAATGTACTATTTCCCAGATGCAAGTTTAGAGGGCACGGTTAGTCCGAAAATGGTTGAGATAGTCAAAATAAGTACCAAGTGTGTTTTGGGGGTTCCAAGGTACTTTTGACTAGTTGTAACTTAATTATAATGTTACGAGTCATTTTAAGTGTGTAGTAGCAATTAATGTTGGACTTAATGTATTTGAGGCATTTAAGTCTAGCAAGAGAATTTATATCTCATTTGTGTAATTTTAAAACTAGGGAGTTAGAGAGAGATAGGTTGAGTAAAAGGAGAAATAAGAGAGAGTGGGTGATTTGGGCTTGAAATCATTTCAACGAGGAAGAATTCGAGACTACAATTTTGAGGCAAGTATCTAACTTGCAAAATGTATGATTGAGTGTGAATAATTTGTATGTATAGTTGTGTTCTTGAGATTGAACCATTTATGAATTTTGATGATTTTAATATTTAAACCTTTAGGTATTTGATTTAGACATTATTAGAGTTGGATATATTAGTTGGTTATGGTGTAGGAATGATTTGGTGAAGTTATTTATGGATGATGTTGGGTTAGATGAAAGAAAATAGGATTTGGGGACTTAGGGTTTATATTAACCCGTAGCCAAAACTGGGCCTTTCGACCCAGGCGAATTAATTCGCCATCCTCAGCGAATCGATTCGCTAAAATGGTGGCTACAAGTCTGAGGAACCGAATCGATTTGGGTTAAGGCCGAATCGATTCGGGCTTAGACATAAGGGTGGTTTTCTCATCCGAATCAATTCGTTTTTAGGGCGGATCGATTCAGCCCCCAGGCGAATCGATTCAGAATCTTGTTGTTTTAAAAGAATTTTCCAAATTGGTTTCTAGTGTTTTTCTTTTAGATTCGAGGCTTAGGAACCTTCTTATATGAAGTAATAAAGAATATGAGTGTCTTATATAAGGGCAACTAATACCCTAGGTTAGCAAGGGCGTATTCTGGCTTATTTTGGGGACTATTTAGTAGAACTTAATGTCTCATTTCATTCAGTAACGAGTCTCGGACTAGGGTAGAGTTGAGTAACATGGTTATGAACTCTCGAAGGTTGGTATAAGAGAAATTATACTTTGTAGCTTATATCATTATGCACATATGGTTTCGAAAATAAGAAACGTACATTTTAAATTGGCATATCTTGTGATTACGGCATGCATATACATACTTCTTTAAATGCTATCATAAGGGAAGTTACGCGAATGAGATAAATCCCCTCGCTAGTGAATGCAGGGAGAATATAGTCCTCGACCATAGGGCCGGTAGTGATATTATATAATTGTTTTATTCGAAGTGAGGTTATTTCGGATATGGCTATGACTCACTGTCGAAGGTATATGGCTTCTTCCCACGCGATGCGATTTAAGGTGCCCAGGTGGTCTTGATTATAGGCCCTGAAAGATGATAGCATTTAGGGGCACATCTACTGGGGTGACTCCCATAAGGATGGTCTTAAAACCATTATATTATGATTGAAATTGATCTCTCGGTTATGACATTTCATATGTATGAGTTAATGAAACTATAAATGAACTTTATGGCATATGACCCCGATGATAAATGTATTTGTGAAGTTACATTTTACGAATTGGAAAATTAAGCATGTTAAATGGAGTTAGGATATTTCTCTTATTTAGATGGGTAGTTTAACTTTTGATGATCTAGTATGGTGCTAGGATGTGCATTTAGATGAGATGTGAGGATGATTCTTATATTGCAGAGCGAACTTAACCTTCTTATAATGTTAGTATTCATAATTTCCATGCATTTTATTCACACGCATATCATATCAAACCGGGCCCTAACTCCTTTATATTTCCATTTCTTGTGTGGTTCTTATTTATGCTCAAGTGCTCCGCCGCAAGGGCGCTCGCTATGATCTTTCCTTCCAAGTGTCAAGGAGCTACAAAATTTTGCGGATTTTGTAAGTTTTTTTGTACTAGGCGCATCAATCTTTCAGATAATCTAGTTATAATCCGTATGTATATTCAGGCGTGTTGCCCGAGTTATTATTTATATCTATTGTAATACTTGGTGTAACCGTTTGTATTAGTCTGTTAACCGACAACTTATTCGGTTATGTTTTGTTGAATTTTAATTAAACTATTATATGCCTTTTTTTATATCCACCTTCTATTACATCTTGGATTGTTTCATTTGTTTTTATCAAACTGGTAAAATAGTGACATCCATTTTCAAAAATATTTAGTTGTTGTCTCGTACTATTATTATACGACATCGATGCTAAGAATGGACCATTCATGATTCCTATTTTTATTGGAGTAATGGGTTGGAGACCTCTTATTTGAATAAGTGGGGTGTCAGAGATGGTATCAGAGCATTAGGTTCTAGAGTCCTTAGAATCTATACGGACTTATCACGTTCTATCGTAGCGTTGTTTGATATAGAGCCCTATTATGAGGACTATTTTGTTTGTGTGTGTTTGCAATTTTCTGAAAGGATAAATTGTTTTAGCTATATCTTGATTCAGTTACTTTTTGTCTCAAATTCCGCATAAACGAGGTTGCCCGGTAAGGGTATACCGAGTTGTAGAGGACGTAGATCCCCACCACCACAGGGAACGATGAATACGATGGAAGTGGCTAATATTATTGCCCAGGTAGTCAATGTTGTAATGACCATTATGGCACAACAACTTCAATAAGATGAGCAATCAGCTGCACTGGTGGATCAAGCCCATACAGGTGCCTCCGCGTGGGAAAGAGTTATATAATCCTTCCTGAAAGGTCACCCTCCAGAATTTCAGGGTGGAGCTGATGTGATTGTGTCAAATAAATGGGATAAAGATATTCAACGCCATTTTCGAATGGTGGAATGCAGTGGGGAACAAAAATTGATTCTCACCACTTTTAAACTCGTAGTAGGAGCCCTACAATGGTGGGAGTCGGTAATAACTTCCAAACAAAGGGACATCATGACTATCTAGGAATTCTGGATTCTATTTGATCGAAAGTATTTTCCTCTAGCAATCCAGAAGGAGGTGAGGAGGAGGCTTCAGGATGTTGTTCAAGGGGAGCGATCAGTGGCGAAATATGAAGAGTAATTTACTCGTTTAGGAAACTTTGTGTTAGATGAAGTAATTCCAGAAGAAAGGAGGATTTCCAAATTTTTCGGGGGTTTGAATTGGAGAATAAGGTAGCACCTATAGGGGAACCCAACTTTGCAAACATTTGGCGATGTGATGAATGTAGCTTTTCGCCATTGCCAGGATCACTGCCTTCATTTTAAGGGGAGTAAGTGTAATACCCCGTATTTTTATGCTATATTAATTTGGGGATTTATTAAATTTAATGTGAGTGAATTATTTAATAAAAATTCGGAAATTAATTATGTTATAATTATTAACGTGACAAGAGTTAGTAATTATGGGAAATTTGTTGAATATTACTAATGAGCAAAGTAATATATTATATTGATTATATTGAATGTCATGAGTGAGTTAAATGACAATTTCGGAAATTTAAGTCAGGACGTGCTCGTGTCGCGTCGGGACTAAATTTTGATAAATAAATAAAATGAATATCTCATAAGTTTCCCGTATGGTCGTTTTGAGTGCGCCAACGCGTCCGGAAGGGTCGAGATAGTCAGAAAAGTGTATCCGGGAGTGTAGTTTGGGTCTCGGGTCATTTTTAGGCCTAATTAGTAACCCGGGAGGGCATTTTGGTCATTTTACAATTATGGGTAATTAAACCCACGAAAATCAGAGGGGCTATATTTGATATTGAGGTTGTCACCTAGGGTTAGAACATCCAAAACCTAGAACGGCCATTGGATAAGAGAGCAGAGAGCTCTCAAGCAATTCCAAGGCTCAAAACTCAACGGTTTGCACCGCCGCCACCACCAACGCGTAGATCGCGAGAAGGGTAACGCAACCACACCAAAATCAGCTGCAATCTAGACTTCTAAAAATCCCAGGCAAGTGTTTATCTATATTATTTTGTTGGTGCAATTTCCATATTAGTTTAGGAATGATTAGGGATGAAATATATGGAAGAAAACCAAATTTGTGATAGGAAAATCCATGTAGTATTGGTTTATATGATGATTCTGGAAACCCTTGCCATGTAGAGGAAACTAACCACGAAATTTTGATGATTATAAGAAGGAAATTCTGGAGAAAAATTTGTTAGAAACCTGTTTAAGAAAATTCTAGGGTTCTTGATAATTAGATATAATTTTGGGTTGAAAATCCATGTTTAAATGATGAATATGTACATGCCTTACGTTAGAAACATCTGGTATATTGTTATAATGTTAGTAGTAGAATTTTTGGGACGTTTGGGTTTGGAAAATATGGATTTGGATGAAGAAAAGTGGTAGAACCCGTAACTGCAATTCTGCAGAAATCGAAATACCTGCTTGATCGATAGATCGAGCCTATAGGTTCGATCGATCCATCCCCAGACCTCGATCGATCGACCCCTCCTGGCAGACTCCTATTTCCCTTTTTAAATGAGTTAAAATCAATTTATCGTGAAATAATTCTTGGGCATCCTTAATGAAATGTTTTGGGAGATAGGGGAGACCAGTAGGACATGTGAATAGATTTTGGGACCCTTGATGTCGGGCAAAGATTGTATTTTGGGATAATTACATAAGGGTTAGTGAATTTATGATTTAAAGAGAGAGACGGGTAAGAGAGTTACTTTGGGACAAATGTGTATACCTACTGAATTTTATACTTGGGAGGATAAAATCCATGAGCGTTATGTAGTAAGTGGAAAAGTTCCTCAAATTAAAATAAAATATGAATGGTTATACGTGATAACTATATAATGTGAAATAAATGCGAATGACATAATTATGGGAATTGAGAATTTACCCATTATTGATATGGTAATATTAGTATAGTGATGTGATTGTGTATGCATATACTATCTATGTGTGAAAATCATGCCCACGCTACTTGCTATCCCTGAGGTTTTCGCGTTGGGACAGTCTTATCTCGATGGGACCTTTATGGGGGATATTGACTTGTACCCTAGAAGATAGATATCCTTGGTACAGGCTATCGGAATGATAGTTCAGACGGTCCTAAGAGATGCGGGTATGTGCTTTCGTCTTAGAGACTTGGAATCTATGCTTCGCCTCATGTTGTTTGTGTATAGGTATCCTTGGTACAGGCTATCGTAGTGATAGTTCAGACGGTCCTACGAGACTTGGAACCTATACTTTGTCTCAATATTGTTTGAGTATGTGTTAATACAGTTCGAGAGTGATTCCGATTTTGTTTTACCCTAGTACGAGTGATACGGGGATTGGATAGTAGAGTATGCCCGCACCATAGTTTTATTTGGGGTGCTGTTATGATATATATATTTTATGAGTAGTTAATATATATATGAAATTCTGAAATCTGGAGCTTCCTTCTGCGATGTGATATGTAGGACGTGGTTGATGACTCAATTATAAATACTTGTTTTGAGAAAGTAAAATATGACACTGGAAAACTTTATTGATTAATAAAGTCAAAATGAGAACTTTGGTTACTAATGGAAATATTCTTTTCAATCAATTCAATCATGGAATTTTGAATCTTACGAGTAATCTAAGATAAGTTAAATCATTGGGAAGATTAATACGATAAATGATAAGACAAGCCATGGGGAGGGTTAGCGCGATAGGTGTGTACATTAGAACAGAGGTGATAATTTCTCAAGAGAGTGTCGCACTAATATGTTGTTGCATTGGCCTGTATCAATTTAAATACTTGCTAAACGTATTTTAAATCAAACACACTATCGGGATCTGATCCGCTTCTTTTTCTCTCTCTCTCTCTTGTATATATATGTATGTATTGCAGGTGCCCAGCCACAGGGGCGTCTTGCTTAGGAACTCTTGGAAGGAACGCGCTGCAGCTTAGGTGGGAGTTGCAGGTCTCTTGATTAGACGACTTCGTTCATTCGGATCCACTCTTAGTACTTTCATCTAGTTGAGCATGTGTAGCTCTTTCCATTATTCCGTTGTTATTGGACATTTGTATTTCAGTTATTTCCAGTATTGTTACTATGGGATTTATTCAGTTTCGACGTGTGACTTTAGATTTCGTATGTTGACATTCAATTGACGAATGTATTAAATTAATTGGACTATGTTACAGAATTTAAATGTGGTGTGATTCTTACTTATTGAATGTGGTTAAATAAATAAATAAATATTTTTTCTTTAAATAAAATTTGGAAAGTTATGTGTGAAAATGGTTTTGACACTTAGCTTAATTATTTAGGGTGTTAAATTGGAAAATTTATTTTTATCGACAGTGATGCTGAGAATGAACCCACTGTTTACCTTGATTTAATTTAATAAAGGAGTGATCGCCCGGTATTTAATTATGCGGGGTGTCACAGTAAGAAGATTACAGATTCTGGTCAGGCTAGTAAATAAGGAGCAAATGGTGTGTAATACCCCGTATTTTTATGCTATATTAATTTGGGGATTTATTAAATTTTATGTGAATTAATTATTTAATATAAATCTGAAAATTAATTATGTTATAATTATTAACGTGATGAGAGTTAGTAATTATGGGAAATTTGTTAAATATTACTAATGAGAAAAGTAATATAGAATATTGGTTATATTAAATGTCACAAGTGAATAAAATGACAATTTTGGAAATTTGAGTCAGGACGCGCTCGTGTCGCGTCGAGACTAAATATTGATGAATGTAACAAGCCGCCTAATAAGATACCGGGCGATCACTCCAATATTAAATTAAAACAGGAGTTTCATACAGATCATTCTTAGCATCACTGTCGAAAATCCAATTAATTACTAATATCCTATTAGGTGGCCGTAAATAACTTTTATCTAACTACTCTTTTTAGCGCACAAATTAAAACATTCACAATTAAATGCGTAATGAACTGAAATGGAAAAGAAAGGAACTAAAATAACCGAACACTCGGTCCAAATAATACAACCATATCGAATGCCCTAAAAGAATAAATAAATGCAGTTGGACCATTGGCCCGAATGTGTACACAGTACCTCCTATCTAGAGTACAAGAAGGGAAGCGTCTACTGAAAGTCCTGCAAGCATCCACAGCTGCTGCAGCAGACGTCTGACTCGAAAGAGTTCCCATCCAGGCGTCCCTGTGTCTGGACACCTATATATATACAGTATAGAGAAAGAAAGGAGAGTAGACAAACGGGTCAGGGCCAGAATGTTTAGAAAATATTTTGCAAGTGCATAAATGCTTTATTTTTAGAAAAATAGTTTTATCTCATATTTAAATTGGTATCGCACTCTCGTGAGATACCCCTCACCTCTCCCCTAATAGTGCACCCCTAGCGCATCCCTATAAACCTCCTAGTCAAGCTACCCTGCTAAACTAATCTAATACCCAACCACTATCTAACCTAGATAGTCAAACAGATGTACTAAGGGCTAAACTTCACTTTAATCTCGACGCTATGCCATGTTCGTGCGTGGGGTGTCTCGCGAAGCGAAATCCAAACAAGGAACCCCCCCGATACACTACTATGCAGCAAGGTCGATCTTTGAGATCCGCCAGTCCCTCAGTACAGAAAGATATATAATATATATACCATAACATTGAATAATATAAGAGCACTAAGGATTAAACTTCTCCCCAGTCTCAACACTGTGCCATATTCGTGCGTGGGGTGTCTCGCAAAGTGAAATCCAAACAAGGAACCCCCCCGATACACTACTATGCGGCACGGTTGATCGTCGGGATTCATTAGACCCTCGGCACCCAGTTTATACATATACATACATCTACAATATACTTCCGGACAATATAAATATCTCCCGGACTGAGGATTTCTAGATACATAAAGTATTTATAAATACTTATCCTTTTCATTTCAAAACTTTCATTTCCCTTCTCATATCCAGGAAATGTATTTAAAATCCAATTCATTTTCATGAATTGCTTTAATAAATCATATACTTTTTAAAAGCCAGTTTTATTATCATAAAAATGCTTTTCCTTAACAAAATATCCCATTTACCTTTTTATATTCAGGAAATGTATCCAAAGACATTTTCATTATCATAAAAATGCTTTGATCAAAACATATGCTTCCACATCCCTTCTCATATCCGGGAAGTGTTACCGAAGCCACTTTATATATAATCCATTTCCCTTCCTATATCCAGGAAATGTAATTAAAGCAAATCCATTATTATGAACTGCTTTAATAAACGCGTTCTAAGACCGCCCGTCCGAATTTCTCCACTGAGCGCGCCCCTAAATGGCTATCATCTTCCAGGGCCTCCAAGACAACCTGGGATCCTACATCGAAACACGTCGGGAAGCGGCTATGAGCCTGCGTGGTAGCCAAGACCACACCCGGAATCTCCCTACCCCCGCAGAAAAATATACAACCATAAGCGCTCCCATGGCCTAGGACTATATCCACCCTTCATCATTAGCCAGGGGGCTTCACCATACGAACGCAACTTCCCTTATGATAACAATTTAGAGAGGTGTGTATCCTCAATTTTATTAATTATGAAAATCATTTATATTTCCATTTTGAAAATATTCATTTATATATTTTCAAAATCATTTCCATCATTATATATATATACCTAAAACACACAGTATATACATATCCTATATATTCTTCCTAGAACATATATAAACAACCATAATGGCCAGTAGCATCTAATGATGATAAAAATCCCAAAGATTCCCTCCGGGAATCATAATCATGCTTTGATATTAGCAGGATTCTACATCCAAAGTATTTCTTACTTTAATAATCACTATATACTTAAATCCCATTCTAAGGATTTACTGGATATCTCCAATGATACTATTCTTCTCTAAGTGAAGTATATATATATATATATATATATACCCCCAAATTATCCTAATTATCTCTTAGGAAAATACTCAACGGTAATCGATATAATTATGCCTTCTATAAGCATAATTATATAGGCTTATATGCCTACGAGAATTATCCTCAGGATTTACCTCACCCGAACAACTTTAACTTAATGGGTTAAGGATTTCATTTCCTTAAACCCCAAGACTATACCTAGTCCAAATAATCATTTATAAGTCCCCAATTAAAGTTAGGAACTATAATCCATCAATTTCTACGATTACTCTATTTTCCTCAAAAATATAGCTTTAGGGTTATATACTTAAAACCCTAACTTTACCCTCTTCAATTATCTTAATTTGTGGACCCTAAAGTCCTAAAAGGTCCCTTAGGTTATTACCTAATTATACTCAAAGCAAGATGAAATGGATTCTATCCCTTCCAAATCACCCTAAAGAAATTGTCCCTTTTCAGCAGAGGTCGATCGATCGACCCATGACCGTCGATCGATCGAAGGCTTCGATCGATCGACTCCCGATGATCGATCGATCGATCAAATCGGGCAGCTTCTTCTCCGAGAAGCTGTTCGGCCATGGAAGCTTCCCCCAAGCTTCCATCACTCCACCCAACGGCCTACAACTTCTACCAACAATAAATACACCTATAATACGGGTCCTAAACATCCCAGGACCCGGAATCACCCAATATATTTGGTTAATTACTAAAATCTCCAATTTACCAATTTTAGGGGTTTATTCGTTTTATCTCCCGAAAACCCGTTTTATACACGAATACCCAACCCAAAATCATTAGGGTATGTTATACCAACAATGATATGAGATATTTATGCTCAAAAATAAATAAAGCAAGTAAAGACTTGCCTCGTGGATACAATCCGACGTCCTCGAGCCGAATCCCGCGGAGGCCGGCCGGAATCTCCCCCTTTTTCCTCTTTTCTTCCCTCTCTCTCTCTCTTCCTTCTTTTCTTTCTTCTTTCTTCCCTATCTATCTCTATATATAGAGAGAAAAAGGGTTTTAACCCTAAAAACCCAAAAACGACTCGTTTACCCAATTACGAGCCTATTTAACTCCAAAATTACCCGGAACTTGATTTCGACAATCGGACACTCTTTTCCGACTATCTCGGACATTCCGAGATTCGTGGCGCAGTCGAAATTTCCATCCGAGGCACTTGACCGCAAATCACTATTCTAATCCAAAATAATTAAATGCGGTGTCCTACTCAAAATCTCACCTCTTTTGTCGCTATACTCCATGGCGACATATAAATAAAATATTTCGACCTATATGGTCCCAAAATAATTGATAACACCGTTCCAAAATCATTCAATCCTCGAGAATCCCAAAAATTACTATTCGAGAAATTCTCCAAATTCCAAATTATACTTAATTATGGGATTTAATCGTCTCCAAAAAGGACGGGTTATTACACTCCCCCCCTTACAACGGAATTTCGTCCTCGAAATTCAGATGCGACCTACACCACCAATCTTAGGATCACTCCAAATCCTAATACCTCAAGGGAAACAATACTAACCCAACGGTTCCCAACCATATGCTACACGACTACCACAATCGCAAAGTGACTCTTATACGTCACATAATACCCATCATCTATAATGCCTACCGGCATGAATTTCAACCTTGTATACCACTCCTATCGTAACTAGGCGGTTTATCAAACCACCTTACCAAAGGTGCCTATACACCTTTCCAACTTGTGTATATCAGCACAAACATTACGAACGTCTGACACGCATCACTCTCTCCCAGTAAGGGTCTCCTTTCCTCGGTGTAATACTCACCTATGGGTCCTCCGAACCCGCGCATTTCAATACTCCTAACCTCGGCGCTGGTAATACTAGCGAACCTATATCCTAAAATGCTACGATCTATGCGTTACCCTATCTACACGAAACTAATATAATCATAAGTATGTCCCTAGTGCCCAAGGCCTCTCCCAACTCCCGACAAGTGCTTGGTTTCATGCGTGGGACGTCTCGCCAAGGCGAAATCCAAACAAGGAACCCTCCCGTTACACTACTCCCTCGCGTAGTCGGTCATCGAGATATAATGACCCAAGGCACAGAAGCGGGACGTCCTAAAACCTACTAGGCTAGCCTATGAACGCATTCTTACTATCTTATCCTTCCGCCCATACAGAAGGAAACCTAACTAATCAAGTGCCCACTTTCTGTAGAAAGTGTCACGAACATAATACCCAAAATGTAGCTCCTCAAAACTTGCCTTTTCATTAAGGCCTGACTATTGTCCTCAAATAAATTTCTCTAAGTCCAACCTCACCCACCCATTTGTGGCGAAGGGACCACTTTAGTGCTTTTCCATAGCACAATACTTCCATAAGCATATTAACATTATGTGGCTCATAGCCTATAGTGGTTCATCCACACTATAAGACCCTTCCACAAGATCAACATCCTTGCATCCCATAACAGCTCCCCACTCCCGACGCCGTTAAGAGTCGTGTGGAGTGTCTCGCAAAGCGAAATCCAAACAAGGAACCCCTCCACACATTAACCCTTGACTTCGTTGGTTATGGAGTTCTGTCATTTAAACATGCAACCGGGATAACCCCATCCCCTAATCCAACAAAAGGTGATCTGAACTCCTATCTCTAACTAAGAGTCATACCACCCTGCGCTCGCACTCATTCCTAAGTCCTTGCGCAAGCTAATACTGAGCTAAACCTTACTGCTCAACAACGATTCTGTGGACCTTAAATTATATCTATAAGGTTGCCACATATACCATCCAAAATAAGGAAGCCTCTGCTCATCGAGGTTCCATAAGTCCAATATAACAAAGGTGTACTCAACCTGTATAAAGGTGAGACACCACAATAACAATATGTTCCCTCCAGGAATTGCGGACACGATAGACTTTCCATCATTAGCCTGCTATCGCTCCGTTACACCATATACCGTATACGTATATATATAAAATATAATCACCCGCCTCTATGGCGAACGAAGAAAAATAGAATTCCGCTATCGCGGAAAAACACATAAACACACATGATATTATGTTATCGTGACCGCCATAACTCAAATTACACACACGAGTCTAGGGCTAACTAATACCGCGACTTTATCTAGTCACTCCAAATATTCACACCATATACCTCTGCTGAACCTTAGGCGAATAATTCCCAAAGTTGCATTCTTCTCATCCTGCTGATTCATGGGGACTCACGGTTAGAACTATCTGTAAGATCCCTTTGGAATCCTTATCTCCACGGGGTAATCCAACTTTAGTACCACACTCTATTACGGCGGCACTATGGTACTCGTAACTACTATGCTTTAGTAGTCATTGACATAATTCTTAACAATTACCATAGAGAGAGTGACCTCTACTAAGGTACTCATCCCAACCTTCTGCCAGCTGCACCAGCTAAGCCTCACCTCCTGCTGCCATCCAAGCTCCGCACACGATTCTCAAACGAGCGCGCAAAAGATTTTTATAATCTCATAATATGGCAGGAGAACGAAATCTCGCAATAGAAATCAACAATCCTATTCCTGAGGCTCTATACAAATCGAGAGCAACGCTGAAAGCGTAGTACGTCCGCACAGATTCCTAAAGACACTAGAACCTGATGCTCTGATACCATCTGTAACAACCCGCCTAATAAGATACCGGGCGATCACTATAATATTAAATTAAAACAGGAGTTTCATACGGATCATTCTTAGCATCACTGTCGAAAATCCAATTAATTACTAATATCCTATTAGGTGGCCGTAAATAACTTTTATCTAACTACTTTTTTTAGCGCACAAATTAAAACATTCACAATTAAATGCGTAATGAACTGAAATGGAAAAGAAAGGAACTAAAATAACCGAACACTCGGTCCAAATAATACAACCATATCGAATGCCCTAAAAGAATAAATAAATGCAGTTGGACCATTGGCCCGAATGTGTACACAGTACCTCCTATCTAGAGTACAAGAAGGGAAGCGTCTACTGAAAGTCCTGCAAGCATCCACAGCTACTGCAGCAGACGTCTGACTCGAAAGAGTTCCCATCCAGGCGTCCCTGTGTCTGGACACCTATATATATACAGTATAGAGAAAGAAAGGAGAGTAGACAAACGGGTCAGGGCCCGAATGTTTAGAAAATATTTTGCAAGTGCATAAATGCTTTATTTTTAGAAAAATAGTTTTATCTCATATTTAAATTAGTATCGCACTCTCGTGAGATACCCCTCACCTCTCCCCTAATAGTGCACCCCTAGCGCATCCCTATAAACCTCCTAGTCAAGCTACCCTGCTAAACTAATCTAATACCCAACCACTATCTAACCTAGATAGTCAAACAGATGTACTAAGGGCTAAACTTCACTTTAATCTCGACGCTATGCCATGTTCGTGCGTGGGGTGTCTCGCGAAGCGAAATCCAAACAAGGAACCCCCCCGATACACTACTATGCAGCAAGGTCGATCTTTGAGATCCGCCAGTCCCTCAGTACAGAAAGATATATAATATATATACCATAACATTTAATAATATAAGAGCACTAAGGATTAAACTTCTCCCCAGTCTCAACACTGTGCCATATTCGTGCGTGGGGTGTCTCGCAAAGTGAAATCCAAACAAGGAACCCCCCCGATACACTACTATGCGGCACGGTTGATCGTCGGGATTCATTAGACCCTCGGCACCCAGTTTATACATATACATACATCTACAATATACTTCCGGACAATATAAATATCTCCCGGACTGAGGATTTCTAGATACATAAAGTATTTATAAATACTTATCCTTTTCATTTCAAAACTTTCATTTCCCTTCTCATATCCAGGAAATGTATTTAAAAGCCAATTCATTTTCATGAATTGCTTTAATAAATCATATACTTTTTAAAAGCCAGTTTTATTATCATAAAATTGCTTTTCCTTAACAAAATATCCCATTTCCCTTTTTATATTCAGGAAATGTATCCAAAGACATTTTCATTATCATAAAAATGCTTTGATCAAAACATATGCTTCCACATCCCTTCTCATATCCGGGAAGTGTTACCGAAGCCACTTTATATATAATCCATTTCCCTTCCTATATCCAGGAAATGTAATTAAAGCAAATCCATTATTATGAACTGCTTTAATAAACGCGTTCTAAGACCGCCCGTCCGAATTTCTCCACTGAGCGCGCCCCTAAATGGCTATCATCTTCCAGGGCCTCCAAGACAACCTGGGATCCTATATCGAAACACGCCGGGAAGCGGCCATGAGCCTGCGTGGTAGCCAAGACCACACCCGGAATCTCCCTACCCCCGCAGAAAAATATACAACCATAAGCGCTCCCATGGCCTAGGACTATATCCACCCTGCATCATTAGCCAGGGGGCTTCACCATACGAACGCAACTTCCCTTATGATAGCAATTTAGAGAGGTGTGTATCCTCAATTTTATTAATTATGAAAATCATTTATATTTCCATTTTGAAAATATTCATTTATATATTTTCAAAATCATTTCCATCATTATATATATATACCTAAAACACACAGTATATACATATCCTATATATTCTTCCTAGAACATATATAAACAACCATAATGGCCAGTAGCATCTGATGATGATAAAAATCCCAAAGATTCCCTCCGGGAATCATAATCATGCTTTGATATTAGCATGATTCTACATCCAAAGTATTTCTTACTTTAGTAATCACTATATACTTAAATCCCATTCTAAGGATTTACTGGATATCTCCAATGATACTATTCTTCTCTAAGTGAAGTATATATATATATATATATATATATATATATATATATATATATATATATATATATATATATATATATATATATATATATATATACCCCCAAATTATCCTAATTATCTCTTAGGAAAATACTCAACGGTAATCGATATAATTATGCCTTCTATAAGCATAATTATATAGGCTTATATGCCTACGTGAATTATCCTCAGGATTTACCTCACCCGAACAACTTTAACTTAATGGGTTAAGGATTTCATTTCCTTAAACCCCAAGACTATACCTAGTCCAAATAATCATTTATAAGTCCCCAATTAAAGTTAGGAACTCTAATCCATCAATTTCTATGATTACTCTATTTTCCTCGAAAATATAGCTTTAGGGTTATATACTTAAAACCCTAACTTTACCCTCTTCAATTATCTTAATTTGTGGACCCTAAAGTCCTAAAAGGTCCCTTAGGTTATTACCTAATTATCCTCAAAGCAAGATGAAATGGATTCTATCCCTTCCAAATCACCCTAAAGAAATTGTCCCTTTTCAGCAGAGGTCGATCAATCGACCCATGACCGTCGATCGATCGAAGGCTTCGATCGATCGACTCCCGATGATCGATCGATCGATCAAATCGGGCAGCTTCTTCTCCGAGAAGCTGTTCGGACATGGAAGCTTCCCCCAAGCTTCCATCACTCCACCCAACGGCCTACAACTTCTACCAACAATAAATACACCTATAATACGGGTCCTAAACATCCCAGGACCCGGAATCACCCAATATATTTGTTTAATTACTAAAATCTCCAATTTACCAACTTTAGGGGTTTATTCGTTTTATCTCCCGAAAACCCGTTTTATACACGAATACCCAACCCAAAATCATTAGGGTATGTTATACCAACAATGATATGAGATATTTATGCTCAAAAATAAATAAAGCAAGTAAACACTTGCCTCGTGGATACAATCCGACGTCCTCGAGCCGAATCCCGCGAAGGCCGGCCGGAATCTCCCCCTTTTTCCTCTTTTCTTCCCTCTCACTCTCTCTTCCTTCTTTTCTTTCTTCTTTCTTCCCTCTCTATCTCTATATATAGAGAGAAAAAGGGTTTTAACCCTAAAAACCCAAAAACGACTCGTTTACCCAATTACGAGCCTATTTAACTCCAAAATTACCCGGAACTTGATTTCGACAATCGGACACTCTTTTCCGACTATCTCGGACATTCCAAGATTCGTGGCGCAGTCGAAATTTCCATCCGAGGCACTTGACCGCAAATCACTATTCTAATCCAAAATAATTAAATGCGGTGTCCTACTCAAAATCTCACCTCTTTTGTCGCTATACTCCATGGCGACATATAAATAAAATATTTCGACCTATATGGTCCCAAAATAATTGATAACACCGTTCCAAAATCATTCAATCCTCGAGAATCCCAAAAATTACTATTCGAGAAATTCTCCAAATTCCAAATTATACTTAATTATGGGATTTAATCGTCTCCAAAAAGGATGGGTTATTACAATGAATAAAAGTGAATATATTATAAGTCACTCGTATGGTCGTTTGGAGTGTACCAAAGTGTCCGGAAGGGTCGATATAGTCAAAAAAGTGTACCTGGGGGTTTAGTTTGGGTCTCGAGGCGTTTTTAGGCTTAATTAGTACCCCGAGAGGGCATTTTGGACATTTTACATTTTTGGGAAATTAAACCCACGAAAATTCAAGGAATATATCATATGTCTAAGGTTGTATTCTAGGGTAAAAACAACCAAAGACAAGTGACGGCCATAGAAGAGGGAAGGAGAGGCTTTTCCAAGCAATCCAAAGCCAACGATTCACCCGGTTGCACCGCCACCACCACCAACGTGTAGATCGAGCGACGGGGAACGCAACCAAACCAAATTCGCCATCAAACTAGAACGTCTAAAACCCCAGGCAAGTGTTTATCTTGCTTATTTTCGTTAATGCATCACTCATGTTAGTCTAGGGATGATTAGGAGGAGTTTTATGGAAGAAAACCCAAATTTGAGATAGGAAATCGCATGTAGTAATGATTTGAATGTTAATCTGGAAACCCTTTAACATGTAGAGGATTAAACCACGAAATTTTGATGTTTTAGAAGAAGAAAATTCTGGAAAAAGACTGATTAGAACCATGTTAAAGAGAATTCTAGGGTTCTTGAGATTTACATGAATTTTGGCCTGTTAATCCATGATTATTAATGGAAATTTGCATGCTTTACGTAAAAGATGTATGGAATGGATTTATACTATTAGTAGTACAAATTTCTGGACAATTGGGAATGAAAAGTTTGGATTTGGATGGAGTTATGTGAGAAAACCCGTAACTGGTAACTGCAGAATTCCCCATACCTGCTTGATCGGTCGATCGAGCCAAGAACTTCGATCGATTGAAGGTTAGATCGATCGAGCCTGAGACCTCAATCGATTGACCCCTCCTGGCAGACTCATATTTCCCCTTTTTAAATTAGTTGAATTCAATTTTAATGAGAAATAATTCTTGGACACCCTTATAAAAATGTTTTGGGAGATAAAGAAGACCAGTAGGACATGTGAATAAATTTTGGGACCTTTAATGTAAGACAAGAGTTGTATTTTTGGGATATTTACATATAAGGGACGATGAAATTATGTATTAAGTAGAGAGACGCGTAAGATGGTTACGTTGGTAATTAGATGAGTACCTACTGAATTTTACACTTGAGAGGATAGAGTCCATGTGTATTACGTAGTAAGTTGGAAAAATCCCTCGACTTAAAGTCAGAAACGAACCGTTATACGTGATAACTATTAATGGGAAAATCAGAATAAATGTTGCGATTTTGGGTTATGAGGTGAACCTAAATTGATATGATAAAAGTAGTATATTTGTGTGACTGTGTGTATACATATATTTTATACATGTGAAAATCGTGCCCGCGCTACTTGCTATCCCTGAGGTTATCGCGTTGGGACAGTCTTATCTCGATGGGACCTTTATGGGGGATATTGACTTGTACCCTAGAAGATAGATATCCTTGGTACAGGCTATCGAATCGATAGTTCAGACGGTCCTAAGAGACGTGGGGGCATGTGCTATCCTCTTAGAGACTTGGAATCTATGCTTCGCCTCAATATTGTTTGTGTATGTGTTAATACAGTTCGAGAGTGATTCCAAACTTGTATTTCCCTTAGTATGGGAGATACGAGGATTGGATAGCAGAGTATGCACGCACCATAATTTTTATGTGGGGTCCTCTTAGAATATATATATATTATATGAGTATTTAATATATATATAAAATTTTGAAATTTTGGGAAACGGCCTACTGTGTTATGGTAAGTAAGACATGTATAATGACTCAAATGGGAAATACTTTTTTTGGAAAAGTATAATGGAACACTGGGAAACTTTATTAGTAAATAAGGTTTAAATGAGAACTTTGTGGTCAAATGAAGTTATTTTCTTAAACAATTATATTCTTCGGTTTTGAATCTTACGAGTAACCTAAGATAAGTTAAACCATTGGGGAGGTTAGTGCGATAGGCGTGCACATTAGAAGAGAGGTGAGAAATTCTCAAGAGAGTGCCGCACTAATATGTTGTTGCAGTGGCCTGTAAACATTTTAAATACTTGCTAAACAAATTTTAAATCAACTACACTATCGCGCTCTGACCCGTTTCTATTTCTCTCTCTCTTGTATATATATGTATATATTACAGGTGCCCAGCCACAGGGGCGTCTTGCATAGGGTCCTTTGGAAGGAACGTAATGCAACTTAGGTGGGAGTTGTAGGCCTCTTTCTTAGATGACTCCATTTATTTGACTCCACTCCTAGCATATTCATTTAGTGGGGCATGTGTCGCCCTTTCCATTATTCAGTTGGTTATTTGAACTTTGTGATTCGATTATTTCTAGTATTGCCACTTTGGGATTTATTACTGTCTGGATATTTTACTTTAAGTTTTAATGTTGGGATTTAGTTGTTGAGTGTTTAAATTATTTTGATTATATGTTTTAGGATTATTGTGGCGTGATTCTTTAAATATTCAATTGTTGTAAATAATTAAATCTTTGTTTTCAAAATAAAATTTGGAAAGTAATGTTTAAAAATGGTTTGGACACTTAGCTTAATTAATTAGGGTGTTTAAATTGGAATAGTTATTTTTACGACAGTGATGCTAAGTATGAACCAACTGTTCACCTTGATTTTAATTTAATAAAGCAGTGATCGCCCGGTATTTAATTAGGCGGGGTGTCACATGGTGCCGGTGGAGCATTACCACCACCACAACATAATGGGAATAGGCAAAAAGATCGGGACCTCCAGCAAGGGGACTCATCTAAGAAACAAGACTTTGGGGATTATAACTTTGGCGGAGGTGGTTTTAGGCACGGTTATGGGGATGAACAACTGCAGCAGTTCGGCCAACAGGGCTAAGCAGGCAGAGGGAGTAATGGAGGTCGAGGCCATCAGGGACAAGGTGCGGGGAAGTTTCGAAACAAAAATCGGGGTCGACATCTGGAAAATTTAACGGGTCGTTGTTTTCATTGTGGTGAAAAGGGTCACATGAGGAAAGCTTGTCCACAGTTGAACAAAAGACAGTTGCCTAGAGGCCCTCAGAATCCGCAGGCACATCCACAACCTCCAGCACCTATTTGATCCATCCCTCTACAATAGGGACAACTTTAGTATGGGTGTGTGTATAATATTCAGGATGCTTTGTTTCCTCCTGTACCGCCAGCATCGCCAGCTATTAAGGGTAAGTTCCCCATTCACGGGTATGTGGGTCGAGTGTTATTTGAAATGGGCGCAACACACTCATTTATTGCTAGTCACTTTGCTCATTCGACAGGATTATTTAAATCTTTCGAAAGTACTTTTACTAGCGTGGAGTCTTCCATGGGTGATGGTTCACTTATACTTTTTATTTGCAAAGGGGTAGAAATAAACCTTGGTAGATTGCACTTTTAGACTGATTTGCTCGTCCTAGATATGGTCGGGTATGATCTTATTTTTGGGTATGGATTGGTTAGTAAAATACCGACATATGGTGAATTATTATGGGAGGAGTATAGTTTTTGCCATTTCAGGCCAAGAAATGTTTTTAGTGGCTATGCCTCTTTCGGAGGGAGGTTCGAGCACGCACTTGTATTGTATTGAGGAGTAAACTTCATGAGAAATAGTTGTTTCCCTAGATTCAATTCCTGTTGTTAGAGAATTTGAAGATGTCTTTCAGGAAATCCCGGGCTTACCCCCAAGTCGTGAGATTGAGTTTGTAATTGATTTAACACCGAGATCTCGACCGATTTCGAGAACTCCATACCGTATGGCTCCACTAGAAATGAGGGAGTTAAGGGATCAGATTCAGCAACTGTTGGGATAAGGGTTCATTTGGCGTAGTACGTCGCCATGGGGTGCTCCTGTATTATTTGTGAAGAAAATATATGCTTCCCTTAGATTATCCATCGATTATCGTGAATTGAATAAGGTAACCATCAGGAATAAATACATGTTACCTTAAATCGATGATTTATTTGATAATTAAGGCGAGCTTCGTACTTCTCTAAAATAGATTTGAGGACTCGGTACCACTAGCTACGAATTTGAGAGAAGGATGTGTCGAAAATTGCAATCTTGACCAGGTGTGGGTCTTATGAGTTTTTGGTCATGCCTTTTGGGCTAACCAACGCTCCTGCCGTATTGATGGACCTTATGAATTGAGTGTTTTGGGACTTCTTAGACCAGCTTGTCATCATGTTCAATGAAGACATTTTAGTTTATTCTCGAACTGAAGATGATCACGCCAAACACTTGCGATTGGTCCTGCAGTCATTACGGGATCATTAACTTTATGCTAAGTTCGAGAAATGTGGCATTTGGTTAGAGGAGGTGCAATGTTTTGGGCACATAGTGACGACTGAGGGTATTTCCATATACCCAAAAAAAGTTTTCGCGGTGAGGGAATGGGGTAAGACCACGACGCCAACTGAGATCCGTAGCTTTCTAGGTTTAGTGGGTTATTATCGCCGTTTCATTAAGAGTTTTTCCAAAATTTCGGGCCCTTTAACAAATTTAACCCGAAAAGGGGTGTGATTTGTTTGGGATGATTCCTGCCAGCTAGCTTTCGATGAGTTGAAGGACACATTGACTTATGCTCCTATACTCGCATTGCTAAAATCAGGAGTGGATTATTTGGTCTTTACAGACGCATATCTACAAGGATTAGGGGAGTGCTACAATAGGAGCATAGGGCCATTGCATATGCATCTCGCAAGCTTAAGCCCCACGAGAAGAATTATCGTGTCCATGATTTGGAGCTTGCCACGATAGTGTTCGCCTTAAAGATATGGAGGAATTACCTCCTGCGTGGGAAATTCAGTCTTTTTATAGACCACAAATAGTTACAATATCTATTCTCATAGAAAGATCTGAATATGCGGCAACGTTAATGGTTGGAGTTCATAAAGGACTATTAATTCAATATTCACTACCACCCAGGCAGGGAAAATGTGGTAGTGGATACGCTGATTCGTAAACCCGTGGGGGAACTAGCGAAGGTGTGGAAAGCCAAGTGGAAGGAACTTAGCCAAGATGATGTTGTAGCAAGAGCATTCATATCGGTGTTGATCCTTACTCCCGCCGTTGTGATGTGAGTAGTAAAAGAGCAAGGAGAGGATAAAGATTATCAAGATCGGGTACGTCAATTTTTGACCGAGGGAGCAGAGTCCTATTCTATTAGTTTTGAGGGTGGGTTAAGTTTCCATAAAAGACTTATAGTCTCGGATAAGGGAGACTTAAGACGTGCTGTCATGATGGAATCACGTGATTCAAGATTTGTAGTACACCCAGTTGGGTACACAATGTACCAAGATATGCGCTGTCAGTATTGGTGGGCAGGTATGAAAAGGGACATTTATGAATTTGTTTCCCAATGCACCACCTGTCAATTGGTTAAGGTGGACCAACAACGACCAACTGGATTATTGCAACCGTTAGAAACACCGGTGTGGAAATGGGAGAGTATCTCAATGGATTTTATCACTGGATTGCCTACGTCGCAAAGAGGCCATGATTCTATTTGGTTTATGATTGATCGTTTGACTAAATCGGCACACTTCCTACTAGTACGGACGAATTTTAATACGTCACATTTTTCCTGGCTCTTTATCCCGAAAATTATAAAGCTCCATGGGGTGCCTATCAATATAGTGTCGGACTGAGACAAAACTTTTGTATCCCATTTCTGGTAAAGTTTCCAAGAGGCGATGGGGACTGAATTCTGATTGAGTACATCATACCATCCCCAAACTGGTGTGCAGATGGAGAAAGTCAACCAATTGTTGGAGGATATACTTCGAATGTGCGTACTTGACTTTAAAGGAGGATGGGAACAATACCTTCCATTGGTTAAATTTACATACAATAATTCGTACCAATTCACGATAGGTATGGCACCGTATGAGGCATTGTATGGACTACCATCCTAATCACCTGCTTGTTGGTTGGAAGTAGAAGACAATAAGCTCCTTGGACCTGAAATGATCCAAGATACCTCTTCGAAGATTGAGCTTATTCAAAACCACATACAAATTGCACAAGATCACAGAAGAGCTATTCCGACGCGAATCGGAGGCATGTGGAATTGGAAGTGGGGAATTGAGTTTTAGTGCCTATATCCCCGATGAAGGGTGTAATGCGATTCAGGAAGAAAGGCAAACTTGCATCGCGCTATGTAGGCCATTTTCCCATTATTGCAAAGGTAGGCCCCGTAGTATATCAACTTTCTTTGTCAGAACGCCTACAACAAATTCATGACGTGTTCCATTTTTCATCTTTGAAGAAGTATAAAAGATGCTAAGGAGCTCATTGGAACATCCCATTGGATGATATCGAGTTACAACCCTATATTTCATATGAGGAACAACCGGTTGCTATTTTAGACTAGGGAGAACATCGAATAAGATCGAAATCGGTACCCTTGTTCCGAGTCCAATGGGGACACCACAATGCCGAGGAATTAACTTGGGAATGAGAGGACGATATTTGAGAGAAGTACCCACACCTCTTTTTACAATGTATGCCTAAATTTTGAGGGCAAAATTGCCTTGTAAGGGGGGAGTATGTAATACCCCTTATTTATGAGTAATTATTTTTATATTAATTGCCATGTGGGTTAATTATATAAAGTAAAGGAAGTTGAAGTAAATATTTATTTAAGTGATTTTAGAGATAATATTTATTGAGTTTTGCATATTTAGCGTTAAGTGAATGTAAATAGTGTAATATTATATTTTGTTGCGTCGTTGTGTTTTAAGCGATGGTTATGATTTATTTTTGAATCGGGTTATTATTAGATAGTTAATATGGCATTGGAACTTGACATAATATATGATATCCCGGATGCCAGTTTAGAGGGCACGGTTAGTCTGGAAATAGTTTAGATAGCCGAAATAAGTGCCAAGTGAGTTTTTGGGGTTCCGAGGTACTTTTGACTAGTTGTAACTTAATTATGATGTTACGAGTCATTTTAAGTGTAGTAGAAATTAATGTTGGACTTAATGTATTTGAGGCATTTAAGTCTTGCAAGAGCATTTGTATCTGATTTGTGTAATTCTAAACCTAGAGAGTTAGAGAGAGAGAGAGAGAGAGAGAGAGAGAGAGAGAGAGAGATAAAGAGGAGAAAGAAGAGAGAGTTGGTAATTTGGGCTTGAAATCGTTTCAACGAGGAAGAATCTGAGACTACAATTTTGAGGCAAGTTTCTAACTTGCAAAATGTATGATTGAGTGTGAATAATTTGTATGTATAGTTGTGTTCTTGAGATTGAACCATTTATGAATTTTGATGATTTTAATTTTAAACCTTTAGGTATTTGATTTAGACATGATTAGAGTTGGATATATAAGTTGGTTATGGTGTAGGAATGATTTGGTGAAGTTATTTATGGATGATGTTGGGTTAGATGGAAGAAAATAGGATTTGGGGATTTAGGGTTTATATTAACGAGTATCATATTATAAAGTACACGTGAACTTCTTTTTACTTCCACATGTACTTTCTAATGTAATGTGTGTACTTTAGGATTCTTTCTTTATTCTTTTGACATAATGGAAAGTACACGCGTAATATTGTAAAGTACACGTGAACTTCTTTTTACTTTTACTTATATTTCCTAATTTTATACGTGTACTTTGGGATTCTTTGATTCCTCTATAGATAGAATGAAAAGTACACGCATAGTATGCTTGTAATTTACATAGTTAAATCCATAAACTTAAACATTCAAACAATCTATGTGTACTGATGTTAAAATATATTTATTATTTTGTATAGCCTACGTGTTGTATGGTCCGCGCCAGCGACATCATTATTACGGTACATCACATATTGAACTATAATTTATTTCTTTATGATATATTTCATTATGTTTTTAGGCCTTTATCCTCATGCACATGTTGTTCTTGATTCAGATATGTAGGATAATTGGATGTGGTTTTCATTAATTTGGATGATGAATTATCTCATTAAGATCAAAACATACATTTATATCTGATCAAAACAATGGTCTAATTGAAGCTATTTATAAGTTCTTCTTGATGTCTGCATATTCCTAGTGTACACACCATTTATAAAGAAATATAAAGAATAGAATACGAGGGAATTGTGGGAACTTGTGAAAGAAGATTGTGAAATATTGTATGCATTGTGCATATGCTGTAATGGTCAACGAATTTTAGAAGAACATTGATGCCCTGAAGAGGGAAGGTGGAGCTGGTGACACAGAATTTAGTGTTGCGTAATCATTCAACTCTTAGATCTCAGAGGGAAGGCATTTACCAATAATGAATATGCTAGATAAACTGAGAATCGAGATTATGAATTTCAATGCAAACCAACTTGTTGAATCTGAAATATGGACAAATTAGTTGTGTCCTATTTTTTAGAAGTTACTAACTGATAATTGGAATAAAAGTCGACATTGGAATATTAGACACTTAAGTCGGCATGTATTCGAAGTTCATTCATATGTGTGGGCCACTATTGACTTAGAACAAGGAATTTGTTCTTGTAAGAGATGACAGTTAAGGTGTTTTCCACGTTCTCGTGTTATTTCCATTGTACGAAGGATAAGAACAGGTATTTATGTGCATATTGAGGATTACTCTAAGGTTTCTTTCTACAAACAATCATACTCATCAATTAGGGTTCATCTTCCTAATTTGATGTCCCTAAATATTCCTTTACCTGTAAATCTAGTCATCCTTCCTCCAATGACGAAGAGACCAATAGGCAAGCTAAGAAATAAGAGAATAAAGTCTGTTGGTGAGGTCATAGTTAGGAAATTTCCTTGCTCTAGGTGTAGTAAGATGGGTCATTACACGTCTATATGTAAAGAACTCATTTTATTACACGTAATATTCTTCAATTCATTCATTGTAACAATAGTTTTCAATAAAATTATTGAAGAACCCATTTGAATAAATGAATGTAATTTAATTGTTGAGGGTTCATTTCTGTTGTTTTTGTTTGTGAATGAGACTATCAAAAGTGCACGCATGTGTTTTAAAGTACACACACATTTTTAATAATGTTCATGTGTTCTTTATATAATATTGCGTGTTGTGTTAGTTATTTCAGACAGTATAAACTACAAGCATAATTCAAGTATAAATAAAACTTATTCTAGAGTGTATGTGTACTTTAAATAGATTAAATCACATACAGTGTTACTTATGATTTTGTGTAGTTCATATTTGGTCTTTCTGTTTATGAATGGGATTTATGTAAAGTAACGCACATTTTTTTAATAATGTTCATGTGTAATTTATATAATATTACGTGTACTTTATATTTGTGTTAGTTATTTTGGACAATATGAACTACAAGAAGAATTCAAGTAAGTATACGTAGAAATTCTTGTAGATTATACGTTACTTCAAATAGATTAAAGAACATATAATGTTACTTATGAATTTATGTAACCTACATGTATTATGGTCCGCACCAACAGCAATATTATCAGAGTATAGATGTTTATGATCAACATGATGAGACATGTATGATAAAAAAATGAATTCATTTATAATGGAAAAAATATATAAAATATTTGAGACAAAACGAGAAACAAAATCAAAAATCAAAAAGTGAATTTAAAATCATTAAAACCCTCGATGGGGTTGGGAAAAGAGGCGATGAAATTCAAGTACATTTGAATTTTCTTCTCAAGGGAATATATCCGCTAGTTGAGTTTGTTGGGCATGATGACTCCCAATTTTGATTTTACAAAAAGTAATTTCCTTTCAAGATGCCAAATAGAGATGGTTCAACTAAACAATTACATAAACCTAATTTTAATTTCCTTCAATTTAAAATTAAACAAAACAAGAAGTGACATTAAATTAAACATCAAATTAATTTTCACTTAAATAACATAATTAAATTCAAGTCCTAGAAATTTTCCTAACAATAAATATTCAATTTTGCCATTTAGGCCAAACCAAATTTTATCCAACAAAATTAATGACTTGAATTAAATTTATATTTACCCAAATTGAATTTGCACCAAATTAAATGTACAACTTTATTTTTTTTACCTAAGCATGCATCTAATGTGATTTGCAAAAGATAAAATAAGTAAAAAACCACTACGCCGCGATGTACGAGGAAAAACCCACAACGGGAAAAAACCTCGGGCGGCCCTAGCGTCAAATCCACTAAGTACGGTTTTACAAGTACAAGACAGTAAGACTTACAAACACTCGACTTGACCAAATACCCTTGACTCCGTCCAAGCCCCAACGCTCCTTCTTGTACACACCTTTGCCTAGCGAATAACCACGGAGGTCCACCGCGATCTCGGAATCCACCGATCGAACTTTTCTCGATTATCGCCACCCGAACAAGAAGCCTTTCTCCAAGTGGGTATGTCAAAGCAAACGAACTTCTTCTTTGTGGGATGTAGAAGTAAACCCAAGCACTCTTCTAATGGTAGAGATAAAACCAGTGTCAAAACTCCAAGCAAAGTATATATATATATTAAGGAACTTGGATAAACAAAATAATTGGGTGTAAACAAAAGTGTTTAAGGATTTTTCTTGAAAAACAAACACTCAAACTTGAACCTTTTCATTTAACATTGAAAACTCTCTAAAACTCTCTCTAGGAGATGGAGGAATTTACATGGAAAAGGTTGGTTCCCGCACTTGATAGTTCTGTCAAAAAGTAGTGGGGAACGGTAGTGGGAACATGGTGCAAACTGCCAAAAACGCCAAAAAAATTGTTCCTGCCAAATTCGTTCGAATTACTTTACTAACGAGGTTCCAGAAAGGAAAAAAAATAGTTAGAATTCTCGTTCGAACGACCTGGCAATATCGTTCGAACGAGATGCCAATTCGTTCGAATGACATAGGAATCTCGTTTGAACGACATTCCAGTTCGTTTGAACGACGTGTCAAAAAACTGTCCTACTTTTTAAGGCCAAAACTTTTTATGAAAAGTTCTATAAAATATTTTTTGAGTAAAACAAAGTCGTTAAAGCTATTTTATAAAAAATATAAATTACACCTAATAAATTTCCAAGCTCCTATATATATAAATTTCATTCATACCTTAGGAGCATTGGAATAATGTTGTTGATGACTTAGAAACGAGGCACACTAAACTTGGAATATGATGAAGCTTTATAAACTTGGACGCTATGTCTTCAACTAACACGTCATAGGTTTGGATGGATACACTCGAACACTATCCAATGACTCAAAAGTTTTTGTCCGGAATTGAGCCAACACAACATTAAGATTCAATCAGAGACTTGTGTCCTTACATCTCCCCCTATGGCTATTCCGGAACAAAAACCAAACAAAAATCCTAAAGGGCCGTCAAGCTCTAATTGACTTAAAAAATATCCCTCCCAAAATAAAAAATACATAGCTTGACTCACAACCCAAGGATCAATATCTTTGTCGACGATGAAAGTTGCCATTTAGAAGAATTCCTGCACACTTAAGCAAACTATCAAACACATAGGGAATATAAAAAATATTGAAGGAATATAAAAAATATTTAAAGCACGAAATAAATACTCCCCCTAAATTAATTCTCCCCTTTATCAAATAAATGACCAACTTAGAAAGATGTCTCCCCCTAAGATAAATATCCCAAACTAAAATGCGTACAATAGGAATAGACACCATTTCCCCTATCATTCTCCCCCTTTTTGTTCAGGAATAGAGAAAGGATAAAAGTTAATTTAAACATGAAGCTTAGAGTGAAAAGAGCATGAAAGCATATGGGCTCCAAAATCATAACTAATCCAACAAATAATATTGGATACCAATGAAGATGCAAAAAAAATGATACTAATGTGATACATAAGATACTAAGCATGTGATATCAACAAAATATGCACCAATATAGATACAAATTATGAATTAGAAGCATAGGTGGACTATAAAGAAAGGCAAAGAAAAAAAAATCATATATATCTAGACAAAATGGGATAACCATTTTTATCTTTTTCTAATAGAATTTTGAATGGTAGAGAAAAGAAAAATGTTTGGTTTTTATAAGCCATAATAAAGTGTAACAACCCGAGATATTGGGGACAATGATTTATTTATTTTTGGAAAAATAAATATTATTTTATTTGGAGAAAAATTAATTTGGCACTTGAAGTCAAAATTTGGGGTCGTTAGAAAGTGTTTCGAATGGTGATTCGGAGGCTGTAGTTGTGTCCGGAAGGGTCGATAAAGTCGAAATGACTGTACTTGGGATCTATTTAGGTTTCGAAATATTTTTAAGCTCGTTTGTCTCGAATTAAAGTTACCGAGCCATTTAAAGTGTGTATTATCATTTAAAGATGTGTACATTGGGAGACAAGGCTTATAATGTCTACGGGAGATTTGTTTCTCCGAAGAGAGAAAGAGAAATAGAAAGAAAGAAAGAGAAAAGAATAAGAGAAAGAAGGAGAAAGGAGAGAGAAAGTGGAGATTTCCGGCCAAATACGCGAACTCGAGGACGGATCAGACCCTATGAACCCGAGGCAAGTGATTAAACTTGCTCAATAATTATTGTGTTCCATTTATTTCATGATTTTTGGATTAAATTTATGGGTTTTAGGTTTAGTTTATCAAAACCTAACTTTTGTGTAGAATCTTAGATTTGTTATGTAGATCTTGGATTTGATGATAGAAATTAGTTTAAATGTATTCTAGGATGAATATTAATGATATATATGTGATTGGGTTGTACAGAAAGGAGGAGAAGATGATTAAAATCAATTTTGGCATTTTTGGCTTACTAAAAAGTAGCCCTTTTCGAGCCTCCAGGTAGGCCGAATCGATTCGGCCCACTAGCCAAATCGATTCGAAAATATGCAGGTGCCCAGGTCTGAGTGACTGAATTGATTCGGACCCCAGCCGAATCGATTCGGCCTGAGATAGAGTCCCAGGTCTGATGACCCGAATCGATTCGCCTTGGAGGCCGAATCGAATCGCTCGGCCGAATCGATTCGAAATTGGCCCGAATTGATTCGGAAACAGGGCTTTTCGAAGGATGTTTTTCTAGGGAGAATTTCATTCTGTTTCGTTCGAGGTTATCGATTGGGAACCTCTATAGGAATCGTATGGAGTACGTTTTGGAGACTTTTAGGGATTTTCCCTTATAAGAAATTATTGGAGTCGTACTGACTTAAATTGAGGAATACCGATTAGAGATTTTGGTACATTCTAAGTAGGGAACCCCACTATTATCGAAATTTCCATTTGGAGATAAATAATAAATTTATATGAAAGAATGAGAATGAGTTTAGAGATATTGGATCTTAGGATCAAATCCCAAATGAGATAATTTTAAAGGTTTGAAAAAAAATACACCAAGGGCCCCCGTTTAAGAAATATTATTTCCTTTTTAAGAAACAGATGCGAAAGCGTAAAGGTGATGGTTCAATAAAACGAATTACCAAATTTTAACTTCTTCACAAATTAAAACTAAACCAAGTGAAAATATGATTAATACACACACAGTATTGATTTCACATAAACACAATTAATTCATTCAAGTCCTAGAATTTGACTAAGTCATATTTATCATTATTTCCAAGTTAGGCCAAACCAGTTTTAACAATAGACTTGAATTAAATAAACTTTACCAAAATTTAATTATGCACCAAATTAAATTAAGTGTGACAATTAAAACCAATTTTATCTTGAATTATTCTAAGCATGAGTTCTAAGTCATTTGTAACAACCCAGGTTTTTGAGCGACTATTTTATACTATTTTGCCTGATGGGCTAATTTTATAAAATAGGGGATGTTGGGATAAATATTATTTCCCGTGAGACTTAGGGATAATATTTACTATGTTTTGTCTATTTACCGTTATGAGAAGGTAAATAGCGTTATATTGTGTATTATTGCGTCGTTATATGTAAAACGACGGTTATGACCTATACTTAAATTTGGGTATAACTAATGAAATTAAATTAAATTAGAACACAAAAATAGTTCACACTTTCTCGAATGCCAAAATAGGGGGTGCAATTGTTTTTAGAATAATCGAGATAGTCGAAATAAGTGCCCAATTGTAATTTTTGAGATTCGGAAATTTTTAAGGGGATATGACTCAAATTAATGGTTCCGAGTCATTTTAGTGGTGCATTAGCAATTAAAAGTGGGAATTTATGTTTTGAGGACCCGTATAAGTCCCCCACCCCTTTTTTTTCTTTCTTTATTTGTGTGAGAGAAGCCAAAGGAGAGAGAGAGAGAGAAGAGAGAGTTGGGAGAAATGGAGAGAAAGAGAGAAAATGAAGATTTTGGGCCGGATTCCGTCGCTACCGGAGGTGATCCGAGACTCCGAACCTCGAGGCAAGTTTCTTACTTGCTAGATATTGATTTAATGTGATAAATTTGCATGTATAGTTAATATTGGAGGTTTAAACCATAAATGGGTTTTTGGTTGATTTTGGTGTTTAATCCTTAAATCTTGTAGATTGTGTGGTTTAAGGTTGTTATATGGGTTTCTTTTGGTGTATAATTGTTGGGGTAATGTTGTTGGTGGAAGGGAATGAAGAAATTATAGGATGGTGGGATTTAGGATTCGATTTTGGCTTTGCAGAAGAAGGGTTTTTCATGGACCTGATAGGCGCGGTCGACCGCGGTCCTAGGACCGGTCGACCGGTCATGCCAAAACTAGTTTACTGCTTTTGTTAGCAGGCCAAACTTGCAAGGGCGGTCGACCGCGGTCCCTTGACCGGTCGACCAGTCCCCTGTTTTTCCACCTTCAGTTTTCTTTAATTTTACTTAGCCTCTTAATTTTAATAAAGGAACCTAGCAACCTTCCTTTGGGAAGTAATGGGGAGTCCTAGAGGGTTGTATTGGGTAGACTAAAGTCCTAGGCTAAGAGTGGATATTTGGGTTTACCCGAGGGCTAGTTTGTATAGGTTAATGTCCGATTGATATACGAGGTTAACCTAAAGACAAATTGGAAGTTAAAATATTAATGTTGAGCTTTTGGGAGACACTCCATTATGGAGACTCACTTTGAGGGTTTACGAAATAATATGAACTCTTGGAGGCTATTTTGAGGTTAGTGGCACTTTGGGTCTAAGGTCATTAATAAAATAGGACTAAATAAGAATGATATGCACATTCTAAAACTTGGTGCTTAATGGCAAAATGAATGATTTTTGGAAAAGTAAAATTGGAAGTTTTCAAAATGGAAAAAGTAATGTTTTTCATAAATGTTAATTTAAGGATACACACCTCTCTAAATCGCTATCTTAAGGGAAGTTGCGCGTGTTGCGGTGATGCCCCCTGACAAATTAAAGCAGGGTGGATATAGTCCCTAGGCGATGTGAGCGTTTGTTGATATATATTTTTCTGCGCTGATTAGGAGATTTCGAGTGTGGTCTTGACTATCCCGCAGGCACATGGCCGCTTCCCGACGTTTCGATAGGATCCCAGGTTGTCTTGATGATAGGCCCTGGAAGATGATAGCCATTTAGGGGCGCGCACATTGGGGAAACCCGAACGGGCGGTCTTAGAATCGTTATATATATATAAGAATATAACTATTCTAAATCAAGTTGCACTTGACGTATGATGGGTGCCATAAACCGCACAATGAAATTCCATAAAGAGCATGAGAAAGTGCCACAAAGAGCACGATGAAATGCCATAAAGAGCATATAATGATGATTATATTCCTGATAAGGAAGAGATTTTTACAAATGTATAATTGAGATAAAATGCCACAAAGAGCATAGAAACTATGATTATATTTCCTGATAAGGAATGGAATTACGAAATGAAATAGTATACGATGAAAGTAATTTGGTAAACGTTTGATAAAATGTTGTACCATTTATATGTGTTCCTAAAGAAGAATTAGGAATTGTGCCATTCGATGATGGATGGGTTTATTTTTATATTCCTTCACTAGCTGTAGATATGACCTCCCACACACACGCACACACATATACATTTATTGATTATTTCGTGCTAAGGATCTAATGGATCTCGATGACCAACCTTGCCTAAGTAGTATTGTTTCGGGGGTGTTCCTTGTCTGGATTTCGCTTTGCGAGACACCCCACGTACGAATAGGGCATAGCGTTGAGAATGGGGAGAAGTTAGCCCTTAGTACTTAGGGTTAACTAGATCATCTCACGATATTGCGCTAGGTTGCTGCTAGATTGAGAGGTGAGAAATATTACTATTATCTGCGAGAGAATTACGCACTTAACTGTCATGCATTTTTAGTCACATGGTAATCATATCAAACCGGGCCCTGATCCGTACCTATATTTCTTTATTTCTGCATATTCTTTGCCGTTATAGGTGCTCTACCTCAGGGACACCCGTATTTACATTTCCATTCCAGTTATCATGGGGCTACAACATATTACGGATGTTGTAGGTTACTTGTAGTAAACGTTTCTTTCTACTGTACTCTAGTTATTTGCAGTAAATTTATTCGGGCGTGTTTTGCCCAAGGTATTGCACTCATTCATTATATTGTAAATATTGGATTGTAATACTCGATGTACTATTTGTATTGGTCTGTTCACCGACAGTTTATTCGGTGATATTTATTATATTGTCATTCTTTATCCATTGATTTTTGATACCCACCATTTTTACAAATGGGATTGTCTAAGTGTTTTTCTTTTCTTTTCAAAATTTTAAATTTGACAGTCCGTTTTCTAAAATGATTGGTGGTTATCTCATACTATTATTTTAATCGACAGTGATGCTAAGAATGGACCATCTATGATTCCTGTGATTATTAGAGTATTGGGCTGGCCACCTATTATTTTAGTAGGCGGGTTGTCACATCATTATGCAAGATAAAATAAATCCATCACACTACGCCGCAATGTTCGAGGAAAAACCCACAACGGGAAACAACCTCGGATGGCCCTAGCCTCAAATCCACTAAGTATGGAATTACATTTATAAGACAGATGACTTACTTCCTCAACTCGAACCCTCTCTAGCCTTGACGCGTCTTCTTGTAATCACCTCATCCTAGCGGATAACCACGGAGCTCCACCGTGATCTTGGACTCACCAATCGGACAATAGGTACACCGTCAACCACACGTGGTGTCTTTTACCACATGAGAATGCCGCAGTAAAACGAACTCTTCTTCTTTAAGGGATGTAGAAGAAAACCAAAACTTCTCTTTGAACGGAAGAGATGAACCCGGTGCCAAAACTCCAAGCAAGATGTATATATATTGAAACTTGGATAAACAAACAATTGGGTGTAAACTAGAGTGGTGTATATTTTTCTCTAAAGAATTTCACTCAAAACAAGGACATTTTCCTTAAGCAATTTATCTCTCAAACTCTCTCTAAAAGATCGAATAGAATGGAAAAGTTTTTTTTTTGGAAAATGTTATTCCCGCACATAATAAAGTCTGAGAAAAGTTGGTTAAGAAACAAGTGGGGAAGTGGGAGAAAACTGCTTAAAACATGCCAAAAACTATTCCCGCCTGACATCTCGTTCGAACGACATTTCGTTCGAACGAAATCTCGTTCGAACGAGTCTTCTAACAAAGTTCCAGTATGACTTCGTTAGAAACTCGTTGGAAATCTTGTTAGAATGACAATCTCGTTCGAACGACATTTCGAACGAAGTTCCAGTATGCCATAATGGGAAGTCGTTGGCAATCTCGTTCGAACGACAATCTCGTTCGAACGACACTTCGAACGAACTCACAGAAAGTTCAAAAATTATTTTTTAAGCCCGGAAACTTTTATATACTTTATATATAAGTTTTAATTGAAAATATTCTGAAAACAAAATGCAGTTTTGAAAACCTAACACCCAATATAAACTGTTCCAAGCTTCTATATATATATTTAATGCATTCATACCTTGGGAGCATGAAACCACTGTTGATGACGTTGAAACGAGGCACATAAACCACGGCATTTTGATGAAGCTTTATACACTTGGCCGCTACATCTTCAACAAACACGTCATAGGCTTGAAAGATGATCAATATACTTTATCCTATGACTCAAACGTTTTTTTCCAAAATTGAGCCAAAATTACAAAGGACTCAATTGGAAATTTACGTCCTTGCAAATCTCCCCCTTTGGCTATTCCGGGACAAAAACTTTACAAAAAACTAAAGCGTCGTCAAGCTCTACTCGACTAATAAAAGGTCCCACCCAAAATAAAAATACAATGCTTGACTCAAACAACCCAAGGATCAATATCTTTGCCGATGTTGAATGTTGCCATTTTGAAGTATTTCTGCACATTTAAGAAAACTATCAAACACATAGGGAATATCAAAATATTAAATGCAATTAAATATCAAAATATTAATTCTCCCCTTTATCAAACAAATGACCTACTTAGAAAGACGTCTCCCCCTAAGATAAATCTTCCCCAAACTAAGATACGATAATAATAGGATTAGATTTCATTTCTCTCCCTATCATTCTCCCCCTTTTTGTTCAGGAATAGACAAAGGCTTAAAGAATCAAACATATTTATTAAACACACAATAATAGTGATGAGAACGTGCAAGCATATATAACTAGAATGCAACTTAGACCAACTAGAATGCAATAAAATGATAAAAATATGATATATAAATTATTGGGCATATGATATCAACACAGAATGCAATAAGATGGATACCAAGTATGAATTAAAGCATATATGGATTAGAAATCAAAACAAACTAAACAAAAATATCAAATATATGTATACATAATATATATCAAAGAGACTCAAGTACACATATATAGATATAAACAGACAAATGACACACACAAAATATAATAGGAGTCTTTCACACTCGTATGGCAAAAATGTGTCATATGGAAACGAAAGTGTTGGGGTGTGAACTAGTAACGATTAAATTTAAACCCAATCACTTAAAACATGTTCACGGAGTTCTCAATTGATTGCAAACTTCATCACATTTGAATATAACCTCATGAGACAATATAAAGTGAACTCAATGAACAAACATACACAATTCATACCATCCTAGCATATTGATGATTGTACAAACCAATAGAGTCATGACATGAAATACGCAACTAGGATAAACGGACATTGTGCAAACCGTTGATATACCATCCAATCTCCCTCAAAATGCATTTATATTAAATTTGAATGAGTATATCAATCAAACATAGGCCTTGGCAAATTATTTTTCTTTTTAATGACATATTTCTGTTTTTAGGCCTTTGAACCACGTATTTCTTTTAGGTCCATTAAAAAACGGTGGCTTACAATCGCAAAGGATAACTAAGTCCTTTCGGAGCCCTTCCCCGTGCACAGTTATATTTATCATGATTTTATGTTTCACACAAATCTCACGTGCAACAGATTTTGACATGCACTAGTCCTCCTAAGTCACAAATATGTAGATGACAAGATTGGAAGGAGAACATATCACATAGCTCAAATATACATATGAAGTTAAGTTTCAAAAGAGCTTATGCATGTGTGAATAGAGGCATATAAAAGTAGAATCCATTAGATCAATACAAAATCCAACTACTCCATAAAAAATATGGTAAAGAACATTTTAAGGATTGACAATCTAAACCAAAAGTTCTAGCCACATGAGAGAGTTAAAGGAGGGATTCAAACACAAGTTTATGCCACTTAAAGTGTGTCAAACCAAAATACACACAAAATAAAATCATTTTGAGTTTTTTGACATTTTTAACCAAAAAATAAGAATATATACTCAAAAGGATAAAAAAAAATCATTTGAATTTTTCTTTAAGCTTAAATTACCAAGAGATAGAATCCAAATGATAAACAAAAATCTTTTTGTATTTTTCATTTGATGCAAACAAAATGAAGGAAATATAATACAAAAGATAAACAAAAATCATAATTCTAGCATGTGATAAGCATGGAGCATAGACTAGAAAATAATTAAACAAGCATACATTTAGCATGTGAATATAGCATGAAGTACAAAAGCTAAAGTATGCAAACATTAACACATTCATCCTTTAGATTTAGCAAGGGAGGAAGCATGTGAAAGTAAATGAGAATCAAAAACCCCATTTTGCAAGGAAACCAAGTCGGATTTCCTAACCCAAATTAATGAAGAATGACTATCTTGGGGTGTAGGAATTTTAACTACCTTGGTTGTTTTACGTTGGGATCTTCTAGGAATATGTTTAAGATAAAAAAAAAATTCCTAAGATGGCCTTTTTGACCACAATGTGTACAAGTAAAAACATGTCGAAAAGATTTACCTAAGGAGTGATCTTTAAAGACTTTCCTAGTAGATTCTCCTAAAACATTGGTTTTGGCGTTATGAGTAAATTCATTACATGTATTGAAGCCTAAACCACAAGTGTCATTTTTAATTTGGACCGTTCCTAATATTTTATCTAATTTTTCCGAACGACACTCCAAATCAAATTTGACATTACTAGAGTCTTTTAATTTAATTTGGAATTCTAAAATGTTAGACTCTAATAAAACATTTTGCTCTTCAAAAGCAAGAAGCTCATTTTTTAAGGATTCCATTAAACCCCTAAGGATATCTCTCTCGCCTTCTATATATTCAGGCTTCTCTAGAAGAGCTTTCTCTCGTGTCCTAAGGTCTTCAACCAACATACTATCATCAACGACCTTGACACTTTCTCTTAAACAAGCTTCTAACTTCAAATTAGCTCTTTTCAATTTAATATATTCTTTATAAAGTTCTTGAAAAGCATTTTGAAGTTCACTCACTTAACCTCTTCTTCATTTTCACTCTTACTTTCTTCTCCACTCTCACTATCATCAAAAATAAGAGAATCATAAACTATGACCTTGGAAGTGTCATGTGTTAAAGTTTCATTAATCGACGAGTTCTAGCTATCACTCACATGACTAGCCATAAAAGCCACAAAGTTGGGCTTAGTGGGGGAATCGGGTCCCTCTTCCTTATCACTATCACTAAGGGTCGCATTATATGAAATGGGTCATTTACCCTCTTTCCTTAGTTTAGTGGGGCACTCAGAAGCCTTATGGCCATAACCCTCACAACCAAAACACCTATTTGACTCGTCCCTATTTAATTCTTCATTAATAGGTTTAGGGATCTTCTTGGCTTTGTCATGCTTAGAAGTTTCAAATTTCTTAAAATCATTTTTAAATTTATCTTTGTTAGATTTAAGAAATTTTCTAATTTACGAGCAAACAAAGCCATGTTTTCCGAGTCACTATCACTCTCGCTTTCTACTACTTATTTGACCTCTTTTCGGGATTTTAAAGCAACACCCTTTTCAATTTTCTTTTCAGTTTTAGAGGGAAACATATCTAGTTCATATGTTTGTAAATCACCTACAAGATCTTCTAATTTTGTAGAGGCTAAAGTTGGTAAAGAATTTAAAACGGTCACTTTTGGAATAAATCAATCGGGTAGGGACCTTAAAATTTTCTTTATAACATGGTTGTATGGTATTTTCTCTCCCAAATTAAACGATGAATTGACAATATCAGAAAGTCTAGCATAAAATTCATCAAAAGTTTCATTATTGTTCATTTTGATGGTTTCAAATTGAGTGGTGAGGTTTTGGAGTTTCGATGCTTTAACGACATTAGTTCCTTCATGAGTTAGTTGAAAAATATCCCAAACCTCTTTACCAGTTTCACACGTCATAATACGTCAGAATTCATCCGGTGTGACAGCGCTAAACAGGGCATTCAAACCACGGGAATTAAAATTGGAAAGTTTAAACTCATTCTCAGTCCATCTATCGACCGGTTTGGGAACACATTCATTTTTAACTAAATGAGTTGGTGGAGACCACCTGTTAACTACAGACATCCAAACCCTCTCATCGGTAGATTTTAGTGTCGATTTCATTCACGCTTTCCAATACCCGTAGTTAGAACCATCGAAAATAGGAAATTTAGAAAATGGGGAAAATTCCATTTTAGCCAAAAATTATTTAAAGGATCTTTAACGAAATAATTTATCGCTTTGGCTCTGATACCAATTTGAAAAAAAATACTCCAAGGGCCCCCGTTTAAGAAATATTATTTCCTTTTTAAGAAACAGATGCGGAAGCGTAAAGGTGATGATTCAATAAAACGAATTACCAAATTTTAATTTCTTCACAAATTAAAATTAAACCAAGTGAAAATATGATTAATTCACACACAGTATTGATTTCACATAAATACAATTAATTCATTAAAGCCCTAGAATTTGACTAAGTCATATTTATCATTATTTCCAAGTTAGGCCAAACCAGTTTTAACAATAGACTTGAATTAAATAAACTTTACCCAAATTTAATTATGGACCAAATTAAATTAAGTGTGACAATTAAAACCAATTTTATCTTGAATTATCCTAAGCACGAGTTCTAAGTCATTATGCAAGATAAAATAAATCAATCACACTACGCAGCGATGTACGAGGAAAAAACCACAATGGGAAACAACCTCGGACGGCCCTAGCCTCAAATCCACTAAGTACGAAATTACATTTACAAGAGAGATGACTTACTTCCTCAACTCGAACCCTCTCTAGCCTTGACGCGTCTTCTTGTAATCACCTCTTCCTAGCGGATAACCACGGAGCTCCACCGTGATCTTGGACTCACCAATCAGACAATAGGTACACCGTCAACCACACGTGGTGTCTTTAACCACATGAGAATGCCGCAGCAAAACGAACTCTTCTTCTTTAAGGGATGTAGAAGAAAACCAAAACTTTTCTTTCAACGGAAGAGATGAGCCCGGTGCCAAAACTCCAAGAAAGATGTATATATATTGAAACTTGGATAAACAAATAATTGGGTGTAAACTAGAGTGGTGTATATTTTTCTCTAAAGAATTTCACTCAAAACAAGAACATTTTCCTTAAGCAATTTATCTCTCAAACTCTCTCTAAAAGATCGAATAGAATGGAAAAGTTTTGTTTTTGGAAAATGTTATTCCCGCACATAATAAAGTCTGAGAAAATTTGGTTAAGAAACAAGTGCGGAAGTGGGAGAAAACTGCTTAAAAACTGCCAAAAACTGTTCCCGCCTGACATCTCATTCGAACGACATTTCGTTTCAACGAAATCTCATTCGAACGAGTCTTCTAACGAAGTTCCAGTATGACCTAGTTGGAAACTCATTGGAAATCTCGTTAGAACGACAATCTCGTTCGAACAACATTTCGAACGAAGTTCCAGTATGCCATAATGGGAAGTCATTGGCAATCTCGTTTGAACGACTTGTGGTTCGAACGACAATCTCGTTCGAACGACACTTCGAACGAACTCACGGAAAGTTCAAAAATTCTTTTTAAGCCCAGAAACTTTTATATACTTTATATGTAAGTTTTAATAGAAAACATTCTGAAAACAAAACGCAGTTTTGAAAACCTAACACCCAATATAAAATGTTCCAAGCTCCTATATATATATTTAATGCATTGATACCTTGGGAGCATGAAACCACTCTTGATGACGTTGAAACGAGGCACATAAACCACGGAATTTTAATGAAGCTTTATACACTTGGCAGCTACGTCTTCAACAAACACGTCATAGGCTTGAAAGATGATCAATATACTCTATCCTATGACTTAAACGTTTTTGTCCATTATTGAGCCAAAACTAAAAAGACTCAATTGGAAATTTGTGTCCTTCAAGGTTCATAAAATAGATTGAACCCTATAATTAATGGAGAATTATAAATGCTAATTAATGAGCATATGAATATAGAAATATCCTTGATGATGATTGATTTGGGAGATGTCTCACACGATGAGAAATGCTAAATGAAGTGCATTAGGATAAATAATATCCTTAACTTAAATAGAATTGAGAGACAATTCATAAAAGGGAAGTGACATGTGAGCTTCAATCGAGAAATAGTATAGTGTATACTAAGTGGGGAAGATGTGTGAGAATGGACGATTAGTACATCAAGAGGGAAATATACTAAACAATGACATTTATTCTATTGTGCCTAAGAGCGTATAATAAATATGAAAATATTGTGACAGGTATACCTTATATGATGGTATATCCTTATATGATGTGATGATGTATGTATACCTTATGTGATGGTAAATATATATATATATATATATATATATATATATATATATATATAGCATACCCCCTCCTTGCTATCATTGGGAAGTTGCGTGCAATGATGGTGAGCATCCTGGCTCAAAGAGAAGGGTGTGGATATTCCCCAGGTCATAGTCGTCCATGGTGATTATTATATGATATATATCTATTTTAGGGGTGATAAGTCATGGGTATGTGTCGTTCTCACTTGCCGGTTAGGAGCTATAACCGCTTCCCTAGACATTGTGTGCGTGAGTTGATCACGAGGTGGGTGCCGTTGAACCCCACCAGGTGGCCCTAGTTTGCTACGTGGATGGGCAACTGGAAGATGATAGCAATGTGAGCTTGCGTCCTCGAGTTATAGCTCGGTTGGATGGTTATGATATTATTGTTTTTATGCTTGTACTTGGTATCGAGGGCATAATGGACCTCAACGACCAACATTGTCAGGATTAGTGCATCGGGGGGGGGGGGGTCCTTGTTTGGATCTCGCCTCGGCGAGACGTTCCACGCACGAAACGCAGTACAGTATTGAGAACCAGGAGAAGTTTAGTCCTTAGCACTTAGATGCTAATAACTCATTTTTATATGATTTCATGTCAAATAAGGGCATAACTAGAATATATGAAATTCTAGTAAAAGAGAATGTTGTGATATTGTGATTTTGTTATTATGAGAATGGTTATGCAACCTTATATGTTCAATAAATGAACAAATAAAAAGAGGACTATAACAATGAAGTTAAAGTAATGTTTTAGATGGAATTTAGATAAGTGTAGATTGCGAGATAAGTTAGATGATCTTAATTGAATAATTATTTAGGGATTTAGTTAAATTTAATTACTTAATTAGATTTGGGCATTCATTTGGAGATCCGTGCATACGTTTAGTTGCGCACTTTAGTTGAGAGGTGAGTTGGATTTTATGGAGAGTGTGATTCCATTAAATCATGTAATAATGCATTTATAATTATTATGCATTTTAATGCTCTTTATATAAAATGTTTTCAACTTGGGCTCTGACCCGTTTATATTTTCTCTCCTCCTATGTATATATTGTATTACTTTAGGTGTTCCTCCGCAAGGACGCCGTTGATGTCTATCCATCCAGTGTATTCGTGGAGTTGTGGCAGTAGCAGACTGTTGCGGCACTTTGTCTTAGTCGATTCCTATCCTTTGTATATCTAGATTAGGATTCAGTTGTATCTTTGGGTTTGTACTCAAGTGTTGTAGACTAACACTTTTATATTTATTTTCCCTTCTCAGATTATTATATGGTCTGTGACCCAATAGCATATTCCCGTAATTTACTTTGTACATTTTGTTATACTCTTGCATTCATTCTTTACATATTGTAGAGTTCGTGGTATCACTCCTCATAGTTAGATGTTGTATTGTTAGTTGTTGGTTACATGGTTGGTTTCTATTGGTGTTAAACAAAATTTTTAAATTTTTGACAATTCGCTTTTAAATGGTTTCGGGTAGTTAGCTTTATATTATGTGTATTGTAGGTTGATGTTGAGACTGTACCATCTGAGATACCTGCTTTAATGTAGTATAGGGCTGGCCACCTGTTATTATTTTGAGCGGGTTGTCCCATAAAGTTATTTATTTATAGGGTCAGAAATAGTTGGGGGATGTTAGGCCTAATATATAGGGTGGGTTATGGGTATACTGGTTGATATGAATGAACTAGAGAATGTGTACACTTCCTATATTTGAAGAAGTTGTGGGATATTGATCCTAATAAATATGATAGGTTATGGGTGTACTGGTTGATATGAATGAACTAAAGAACAAATGTAAACTTCCTAATTTAGACATGTAAAATTACTGTCAACGTGTAAAGTTCTTACTAACTAAATTTAAATGATAAAGTAAATGTGATTGAGAAATGACTGTAACAAATGTACACACATATATATATAAAGAACTCACTTAACTATAGTACATCATAAATGGTACTATAATGAGTACAAAACAATTTACAAGTTAGAAATATAGTATGTTGTTGTACTAATTTAAAAATAATTTACAATTTACAACCATTGTTTTTCGCTCCCCCTGTAATACCCCGTTATTTTGAGGGTTATTTATGAATATTATACAAGATTTCAGTATTATTATTATTATTTTATTAATCGGGGATAAAATAATTTATTTTAGTTTTGAAATCGAATCAAATATTTAAATTTAAATAATTTTTGGACATTTTATAATGGTTTAAATAAATAAACTAGACAATTTTAAATTAAAGGGCATTATGGTAATATGTGTAAGCTTTGGCTCCAAGATAGGGTTTAAGAGAGGTGATATATAAGGAATATTATGGGTGATTATAAGGAAAGAGAGATGAAAAAGCGAGGCCAAAAAGGAAATCCAAAGAGCCAAAAACGAGTGGAATGAGGAGATCCAATTTAGAATGTTTAGATCTTCTTTTTAAGTGCATTCGAATGAGATTTGAGAAAAACTCAAAACACATACTTGACTCAATTTTTCGTGTAGAATCCAAATCTGAAGTTGGATCAGCTATTCAAATAATTTTTGGAGCTGATTTTTTTGAGTTTTTAAAATAGGACTATTTGGGGTTATCTCATGTTGGGGCTAGAACATGATTTGATTATTTTCGCGAGAGGAATGTGATGGTGTGATCAGATTTTGAAGCTGAATTTATATGATGATTCATGCGATGATTTTGAGGTATGGGGCTTTACACAATATGCTCTTTAAATCTCTCGAGAGTTATTCCGTTGATTTCATATTTAATTGAACTCATATTTGAATTATTAAATTCTTTGAAATCTGGAGAAATAATTGTTGAATTATTTTGATTCATGTGGCGTCATTATATTATTGTTGAGAGCGTTGTCATGAGATTTTAATATTGCACGGATGTTGGGCACCCGCTAAAATTCCTGCTTTTCGGGCTATGGCTTGATAAAGCACATGCGGATGGGGTGAGGCCTGGTGACCCATTGATGTGTTGTTGAGAAATTCATTGATAAATACTTACAAGATTTATTTGAATATTTGTACTCATATTTTTACGTTTTATTCACCGCTAATATATTTGTTGAGCATCTTTCCTGTCGTATTGTATACGTCCCCATATTTTCTTTTAGTTGGAAGGTAAGCGTGGATTTGAGTGCTATGGACCAATTGGGATGATTTTAGCATGGATTATTTTGGGAAGAATGTTTTTTGGAAGATTTGTATTATTTTATTGTGTTTTATAGAGCATTGGTGATTTATATTATTTCGAGAGACTTTGTTGTATTGAATTTGAGTATTGAAATTAGTGGATTTATATTATTGTAGGATTCTTTTAGATGCTCTATACCTTTCTATTTGCGAATTTGGTTAGTTTTATCGATAGTGGCGATCCGCTCCGCTCTCCCCGGGTGGGCGAGGTGTTACACCCCCATATACTTTCTTAAATACTACATATACTATGTTATATTATGCATGTGCTTTGATAATTAATGTTTGTTATTGACAAATAATGCTAAGTACACGTATAATATTGTAATATACACGTAAACTTCTTTTCAATTTTACGTGTGCTTTAAAATGTTATGCATGTACTTTGGGATTCTTAATTTTTTCTTTGGACTGAATGGAAAGTACATGCATAAATCGTAAGGTACACGTGAAATTGTGTGTAATTTATTATTTAGTGCATGTACTTTACATGGTTTACTCCATAAACTTAAATATTCAAACAATCTGAGTGTACTAATGTTAGAATATAGTTATTATTTTGTATAACATATATGTTGTATGGTCTGCACCAGGGGCGCCATTATTTGAGTACATCATATATGGAACTAAAATGAATACAAAACAAAAAAAATTACATTTAAAATATTTTTTTCTTGTAGGAACAATCAGTAAATAACATTTCATTAACTATATAAGCTCTCTGTTGTAGTAATTCGTCGTCTTGAAATGATGTTTTTAGCTCAATTTATTTAGTACTTTGTTATATGTAGTATATACAGAGGACCCCACAGTCAACACTGAAATTAAAATAAAATAAATATGTGATTTAGTATAACATTAATGAAATTTGTTGATGTAACAATCCGCCTAATGGGATACCGGGCGATCACTCCTATATCAAATTATAACAGGAGTTACATATGGATCATTCTTAGCATCATTGTCGAAAATCCATTTAGTTACTAATATCCTATTAGGCGAGCTTTAAAAACTTTTACTTAACTACTCTTTTTAACGATTAAAATAAAACATCCATAATTTAATGCGTAAATGAAATAAAAAGGAAAATGAAATGAACTAAAATAACCGAACACTCGGTTCAAATTATACAACCATATCGAATATCGTGCAAAGAATAAATAAAATCAGTTGGACCATTGGCCCAAATGTTTGTACACTACCTCCTATCTAGAGTATAAGGAAATAAGCGTCTACCGAGAACCCGCAAGCATCCACAGCTGCTGCAGCAGACGTCTGACTCGAAAGAATTTCCATCCAGGCGTCCCTGTGTCTGGACACCTATATATATATAATATATAGAAAGAAAGGAGAGTAGATAAACGGGTCAGAGCCCGAAATTTGAAAATATTTTGCAAGTGCATAAATGCTTTATTTTTAGAAAAATAGTTTTATCTCATATTTAAATTGGTATCGCACTCCCATGAGATACCCCTCTCCTCTCCTCTAGTAGTGCACACCTAACGCATCCTAATAACACTTCCTAGTCAAGCTACCCCGCCTAACTAGTCTAATAACCTATCCACTATCTACCCTAGATAGTCCGAGTGCTAAGGGCTAAACTTCCCTCCATTCTCAACACTGCACTAAGTTCGTGCGTGGGGTGTCTCGCAAAGCGAAATCCAAACAAGAAACCCCCTCGATACACTACTACTTGGCAGGGTTAATGGTAGAGATCCATTGGGCCCGTAGCACGCACAAATGTATAATTATATATATATATATATATATATATATATATATACATACATACATACATCTACAATTTCATCCAGATAATATCTCCCGGACTGAGGTTTACTTATCATCATCTTAATAATACTCATCCGGATCTACCTCCCGGACTGAGGTGTATTCAATACACAAAGTATTTACCATTTTTCTTTCAAAACATTCCATTTCCCTTCTCATATCCAGGAAATGTATTTAAAAGCCAATTCATTAGCATGAATTGCTTTACCAAAACATATGTCTTTCTAAAAGCCAATTTTATTAACATAAAAATGCTTTTCCTTTTTCAATTATCCCATTTACCTTTTTATACTCAGGAAATGTAATTAAGAGCCATTTTTATTATCATAAAAATGCTTTTACCATATCATATGCTTCCACATCACTTCTTCCATCCAGGAGTGTTACCGAAGCTAAACATATAACCTATTTCCCTTCCTATATCCAGGAAATGTAATTAAAGCCAATCCATTATCATGAATTTCTTTAATATAACGCGTTCTAAGACCACCCATCCGGGTTTCCCCACTGTGTCCGCCCCTAAATGGCTATCATCTTCCAGGGCCTATCATCAAGACAACTGGGATCCTACATCGCAAGACGTCGGGAAGCGGCCATGTGCCTGCGGGATAGTCAAGACCACACCCGGAATCTCCTAACCAGCGCAGAAAAAATATATATCAACAAACGCTCACATGGCCTATAGGACTATATCCACCCTGCATTCATTAGCCAGGGGGCTTCACCATACGTACGCAACTTCCCTTATGATAGCGATTTAGAGAGGTGTGTAATAATCATTTATCTTTCCATTTTGAAAACATTCATATTTATTTTCAAAATCATTTATCTCAAATTATATATATACTTTAATCACATAGTATATACATATACCATATATTCCTCCCTGAATATATAAAAATGGCCATATGCCAAGTATATCTAGGGATGACCATTAATCCCAAAGATTCCCTCAAGGAATCATAATCATGCATTCATATATGAATGATACTAAACCCAAAGTATTCTCTTACTTTTATAGCTAACAAAATACCTTAATTTCATTTACGGACTTATACATCTACCCGAATGTCTCTTATCCCAAAACATTAATTAACTCCATACCCCGGATCACACTCTAAATTAATCCGAGGTTTTCTTATCCTCCTCAAACCATCATCTAGGAGTCCTAATATTCCATGTAGAAACTCCTATAATAATCTCCAAAACCATAATTTAAGTATCCCTAAACCTAAAAGGAGAAAACCTCAAAATTTTGCCAGGACCGAATCGATTCGGCCTGCCCGAATCGATTCGCTGGCCACCGAATCAATTCGCCCTGTCCGAATCGATTCGAAATGGTTCTACTTTCAAACTGTCTCTTACCAAATCGATTCGGCCTGTCCGAATCGATTCGGCTTGTCCTAAAATCCCAAATCTGCTTAGGGTTTTATATAACCCCAAGCCCCAAAATTTAATCCACTCACCATTTAAACTATAAGTCGGATTTATTCTTGAAAACCCAAATTCATTAACGGGGTTTCTAAACTACACCAAAAATTATCCCGAACATCTACGCAATTAATTCTAGCCATAATTTTTCCAATTCCCGATTTGATTTCCGAGTTGATGATTTCAACCCGGAGCTGCCATCTTGTAAAAATCATATCAAATTGTAGAAAAATCAGAAAAATACGTGGTTAGCTCCCGCGCGACCGTATCGAAAAGATCTACAACTTTCGTGTTTTGGCCGAGAGCTAAATCATTTCTCTTCCTGGCCGAAAATGACCCCAAAGGCTATGGCTTCACTATTCATTGTCTTCCCCAAACTCCCAAACTCCATTTTTCCCATTTTTGTTGTTTCTAACCTCATCCAACAACTCAACAAACATCTAATCTATGTTTTACAACTAACACATCAATTATTTTGGGGTATTGAATCATTTCTCTTAGTTTTAAACCCTAAAACCATAAAAACCCCAACTTAACATTTAGACTCATTTTTATACTCCATTAACATGGTTTTAACACTAAAAATCATTAAGAGTTTACACTACATCAATATGTAAACTCATAATCAACTTTTACCCAATTTTATTTTAAGGGTTCTAACCCCAAAATCATATTTTTACCAAGTATGATATGAGATTAATGCACAAAAGTAAATAAAGCAAGTAAACACTTGCCTGGAGGATGAAATCCGACGACCTCGAGTCGAATCCGGCGGAGTTTGGCCCGAATCTCCCTTTTCTCCCCTCTTTTCTCCTTCCTCTCTCTCTTCTCTCTTTTCTTTATTCTTTTTCTTCTCTTTTCCCCCCCTCTGCCTCTTTATAAAGAAAGAAAAAGGGTTTAAACCCTTAAAACCCAAAAACGACTTGTTTACCCAATTACGAGTTACTTTTACCTCTAAAATTACTCGAAACTCAATTTCGACAATCGGACACTCTTTTCCGACTATCTCGGACATTCTGAGACTCATGGTGCAGTCGGAATTTCCATTCGAGGTACTTGACCGCAAATCACTATTCTAACCCAAAATAATTAAATACGATCTTCTACTCAAAATCTTACCTCTTTTGTCGCTATACTCCACGGCGACATATAATTAAATTATAGCGACCTATATAGTCCCAAAAGAAATTACGATGCCCATCGAAAATCATTAAATCCTCGAAAATCCCAAAAATTACTATTTCGAGAAATTCTCCAAATTCCAAATTATGCTTAATTATGGAATTTAATTGTCTCCAAAAGGACAGGTTGTTACAGTTGAAATGTGTCTTCATTAATTATGAGTGTACTTATTCAAAAGTGTCCTTTATACATATAAAGTTTTTGCTTATTTATTGTATTGTTTCGAGTGTTGATGATCTCTGGTTAGTTGAAATTTGAGATTGTGACTCAACAACCATTTTATTGTTCTTTTTTCCTATTCGGTTAAAGCATCTTCTAAAAAATGTCCTTTAAAGGTTCTTTTAATAACACTCATTTTATTTAGTTCTTTTGTTTTCGTCTTCAATTGTACAACGCTTATTGGAAAATGTTAAATTATCAAGAGAAAAAACTATGAGTGAATATAAAACACAAAATTACATATACATGTAATGTAACTAAGTTTAGGGTGTACCATTGTTTTGACGCCTTTGAATAATCATGTGATTTATTTATTATCCTCCGACCGGAGAGAGTCCATATGGACAACATTATTTTCTTATTTGTATATGGTTGATAGTGTGAAATATCCTGATTCAGGTCTAATTGGAATGAAGAGAGTATCACAAGTGCCTGAAAATTTAAGAAGGTATTTGTATATACTCTGTTGCTTCCCGTTTTCATCATTTTTTTTAACGACTTCCTGTTAAAAGTTATAGATTTGTTAGTAAGAAATAAAATGATAGTATTTATTTGATGGTATTGGAAAAATATTTAGGTTTTATTTTTCTTACCTAAGAATATGTGCTTAAAGTGTGTGTAGTTTGGAGCCCTTCCTTACTCATTTTATTTTCCATTATTTCACTAAAGGTAGGAAATATTTGTTTCGCACATGTAAAAATGCAAGGATATAGTAATGAATTTAATGAATGTACTATGTTTGGATTACATACATGGTTTGATATTTTATCTCCTTTTAGTAATTATTTAATATCGTCACTCCAAATGAACGATTCTTCTCCCTCATAGAGAAATAACCTACATTTGAAGACATTGTATAATGTTAGCATAATAATTAAATCATATTTATAATCTATGATCATTACAAAATGCGGTACTTTATAAAACCATGCGTGTACTTTATAAAACTATGGATAATCTTTATTACAAAATGCCTATGCTTTATTGCAAAATGAGCGTACTTTATAAAACCATAGATGTACTTTAGTACAAAATGTGTGTACCTTATAAAACCATGAGTGTACCTGAATAACAAATGCATGTATTTCATTAATAATGCATGTACTTTATAAACTATGGATGTTCTTCATTTCAAAATACGTGTACTTTATAAAAATATTAGAGTACTTATATATGAAACAATAATTTACAAAATAAACAAGTAGGGTAATGTTCGTATATACAAATAAGTGCATTACACAATAAAAATAAGCATTTTACAATATAAACAAACAGTACTCTTTACCCTAATTTCGTCGATGTTGTGAAATATTCATGCAATTTCGCTATGGCAGCGTCACTAAGGTACTTTATAGAAGGGTAAATTTGAAGGTTTAGTGAATTTACGCATGGTGTTATGGTCGTAGTCTCTTAGACCACGACATTTTTTTTGAAGACTTTATTTGCTTTGTTTGTCGCCTTATTTTATTCCGTTTCACTTCAGTATCTTTATTAAAAAGGATTTGTATTCTTTTGGCATGTTGTCATGCGCTTAATAGACCATTGATATTAAAAAAATGGAGTCCTTATTTTCCTCTTGGTCCACCCTTTCTTAAGTACCACTTTTTGTAAATTTTATCCAACAAATCTGAATTGACATTTTGTTCCCATAACTGATCTTTTTAGTTCATAGCCTATATCAACACATACTTCATTCTTAAAAAATCACAACATATGTATATTAAAAATCACTTGTGAATAATTATTACGACTTTTTTCTTTTTTAGTTATTAGATTTGTATGTCTAGAAGTTCTATTTTATTTTAAGATTGATCTAACATGATTTGACAAAGTCAAAATTTTAATTTTATGCTCTAATTAAATTTAACAACACAATAGGCCATGCTTCTTTTCTTAATATTATTTATGTTTTGGGGCCCTTAGTTACCAACTTCCCTATGACGGGCCTAAAGTTACCAATTCCTAAGTTTGGACCCGGAGTTCCAATAAAATTTTGGGCCTGAAGATCCCAATTTCTATTATAATATTTGGGCCAAAAATTCCCAATTATTAACCAATAAAATATATAATAAATCAAAACCTAAAGTTTTGATTATTTTAGGGTAAGGGACATTAAATATTCCCAAATAATTTGTAATTTGGACCTGAAGTTCCATATATTGTTTTATTATAATTAAGACTGAAGTTTTTCACAATGGGGTGGGGATTTTCAAATCCCAATGTATTAAAAAAATGAAACCGAAATTCAATTATTTTATTTGTTGAATCTAGAGTTCTCTAATATAATGGTAAGGACCCGAATTTCTTTAATTACTTTTACCTATAGTCTTAAAGAATATATTTTACGATCAAAATTGATGTTTTGATTATTAAATTAAAAGAGCATGGACTGAAGTCCCCAATAATCATCAAACTATATCATTCAAATAATTATTAATCATTATTCTGACCATTAGTTCATAAATTATTGTTTGTAATTGGTATATAGTTCTCTTAATTATTTTTAAAACAATATTGTTACTCGCAGTTCTCATGATTTAGAGCATGAAGCTCCCATATACATATTTTCAAAATTAAAACAAAAATATTGTTATTTAGGGAGGCACCTTAATGTCCCATGAGCATAAATGTTGAAATTTTGTAAATCAAATTGAATGAAAAGTTGAATTATATTGTGTTTGGAACCATTAGTTTTCACAAACAAAAAAAATGCCCCGAAGTTCTTAAATAAATTTTATATGAACACAAATATTCATACTTGATCTAAAATAGAACTTGATGTTCTAAAATAAATTAACATTTAGTACTAAGACATGAATAGTTTAGCATCATCTTTATATTTTTATCAGAGTAGCTATTTGTTAATGGATTGGTTTATGTTTTTTTGCAATGCTTATATGACCGGGGAATTGAATTTTAATTTTTATTTACTCATCTTAAAGGTATGGATTCAAAAGTAATAGCAAGACATGAGACATGTCTAGTAAATAGTGGGGTAATCTACCACTATTATAATTTATAGATTTATGATCCTTGAAACTGAAGAAATTATAAAGTCGGTAGATGTGGAATTCTTTGAATATCTAACAAACTCCAAAACTTTTAGTAAATGTTTTGAAAAAACCAATTCGACCACTAACACCGAACCTTCTAATGTCACTTCACAACCAACGATTGATATTGATCACAAAGGTGTAAGAGATATGAACTAAAAAGATATTTAGACCATACTTTTTAATTTATAGTGTTAAGGGAGATGTGAATCAATCTAATAATGAAAGAAAGTTTGTTCTTAGTTTGGAAGGTGAACCAACAACATATCATGAACTCACATAGAGGGATGATTAGCTCGAGCATACGAGAATGACTCATTATTGTGCTTATGTACCCGTATAGCCACGATATCAAAGCCTAAGTAGTTCAGTTGTGATTAATGTATTATTTTTACACATTTGTATGGATGTGCATGAGAGGTCACACCTTTGAGATAGTTTTGTATCTCATTTGAGTTAGAGATATATATGTATGCATCTCGATTGAGACAATATATAAGGAGACATATTTTCATGACTCGAGCTCACGAAAAAGACTTATTATTGTGCCTACATACCCAAGAATTCTCAGGATCAAATCCTATGTAGTTCAATTTGATCATGCGTTCTAACATGATATATGTGCAAGTGTAGGATTTAGATTGGATAGGGGGGAGAAGATATTTTTAGGATAGATGATAGCTCGGATGGAGGTGTAAAATATGAGAGGGCTCGAAGAGCACTGATATTCACATATCATATTGTGATCGTCAGGTGAACATTGATCCAAAGTTATTAGCCTTAAAACGAGTTTAGAAGTGTATAACGGTAGTTGTTTAAAAGATCTAATGTCTTACGGTTAGAAAAACAAGTAAAACACTACACCTTGGGATTGGAGCGTATAAAAAGGCGAAGGGGGTTTGGAATGGAAATGGAGGCATCCCTATGAAATAACACGCTGCGAGACATATTGTGAGGCTTGGGGTTTCGGCATAGAACCTACATACCCATAGAGACTTGGGAACAAAGACAATGTAGTTATAAAAAATGGGACATGTCTATGGGTGTAGGCAATACGATACCAGGTATACAATATACCTCATTACAGTATTTATGGATACTAGTCCTTAATATAGCATTTTGGTTGTCTTAGATTGATATAATTATATGTTATAAATAATACGTTAATCAAAAGTCAATTCTTGGCAAGTAAAGATATGAAAACACATATTTAGGGCTGCCTCCATAAGGAAGGGCTTTATTCTCTAGAAGGGCTTGCGATATCTTTTATATTTAAAGTAGGGGACTAAACCCATGTTATGTTTTATCCGAAAAATTAAAAATGTCAATTTGTAACTTTTTTTGAATGTACTTGTATCCAATTAGGAGTCCAACAACATAAATATTCTTGGCAAAATGAAACCATGAGCAACTCAAGTGTATTCTTAACCGTTAATATGTGGAATATAATCCCTCTACTCAGTAAATCTACATAACTCCAAAACATTCATCCACTTAATCCATATCCTTAAGCACATCCGATTTACTTTTGTTTCATGATAAGGCTAAATTCAACAAGAAAGGGCGTAATGTATAGAGTAAGAACCGACAGGTAAAGTTTAAAATTTGATATTGAAGAGAGAGGGTCGAATAGTTTATAAAGAAGAGGGAGTGTGTTTATAAAGGGCTAATATTTAGGTGGGTTATTAATCGTTTATTGAAAACTCTTTTTCTTTAAGGATTATAATGGTCCTAAGTGACATATTTTGTTTAAGTAACATTGTATGTGAGTTTAGATATAGATAATTCATCAACAACATATTGATGCACTGACTTTTTAGATATCGATTCACTAGATCATCAAAAAACAAAAAAGTACAAGAATGTTACATTTTTATAAGAACAAGAAAAATAGTTATATTAATTAGATAAATCCGCATATAAAAGGTCTACAAGGGCACGTTTCGTAAGTGAGAGCCAATTCAAAGGTAGACAATTGGAAACCTTCTCTTTTTGCCACCCAATGCGAAACCTTTTTAGCTCTTTATGAATCCAAAAAAATAAAATACTATAAGTTCTGGAAAACTCCCGAATATCAAGAATACTATCCTCAAGTTACCACGAAGGCTCTAAATCGGATGTACACAAATCAATAACCCACTTACAATCACTTTCAATCGTTATATTATGAATATTATAAGAAGAGACAAAAAAAAGCTAATCTAATAACTTCCCTTTAGAATTAGCCACCGAGAATGCAATAATTTGATTTGCAAAACCATTCAAAATCCTTCCTTCTTGATTGCGTAATATCCTCGTTTCCACAACTTTGGCTTAAGAACTAATAAAAGAACCATTAGAGATGATTTTAAAACATCCCATCTAAGGGGGGTGCCATTGAACATCTTTCTTCCCACCCACCAATATAGGACTATTATTAACACATACATTAGATGCCACGAACTCCTCTCGATAAGAGATAAAGAAACCCCAAATAATTGATGATAAATATGAGTGGCCTTCAAAAAACAAAGCATTACGATCCTTCCACAAAAAACAAGCAATATTCAATAGGGTATCCATTGCATGTGACAAGGAAGCCTCTTTATCAACTAAATCTGAGGTCCACCTAATAGAAAAATCATTTGGAGCATCGACATTAAAGAACAAATTGGAAAAGTTCCACATTACAACAACATATTTACATCCAAAAATAGCATTGCCAACGGTCTCCACTTCCTTGTTAAACTGGAGGCATAAGGGGGAAGATGCACATTTTCGGAAAAAAAAAATATTGCCCATAGTGTACAAGGCATTTGTATATTCCCTCCACTAAAAATATCGCATCTTGGGAGGGGTATTGAGTAACAAAATGCATTTTCACATTAAACCATTTTCACGAAGGACTTCTTTATAACGCGATTTCACTGAATAAATACCATTTCTTGATGGGATCCACTTAAACCATACCTAAGCATTAATTTCCTAATAGGAATGTTTAAAATGGACTTTAGCCATCAAACCACCCTCCCAGCATAATAAGATCCTTCAGAACTTTCAAAGTACACCTTATAAGTTTAGAATGATCAACTTTAAATACCTTAATGATTGGAAGACAAGGAACCCTTAATGACACTTTTTGTTACATGGCAATCTAAAGGTTTCCACATCTTACATTGCAACGTGTCTTATAGGAGATAATTGCAAAAAATATTTTGAACTGATATTGTTTTTTCTTCATTTGGCCAACCACATACTAGAGTCATGCATTGAGGCATATCACTAACAATTACAACATTCCATAGGTCATAATTAAATGGCCAAGTGTACTAGATTAAGAATGTTATGAGCAAAATTATATATTTCTTTATAAAACATTTTTTGTTAATTTTTATTTTTGGAATTTTTAATCGTAAATGTACTTTACTGTAAGGATGGTTTTATGGGGAATTTAAAATAAAAACTCATGAATTATTATTTTTTAATGTTGTAGTGTTACACATTTAAAAAAATAATTTTTAATCTTTATATTGATATTAGCCCATCAATAAAGACATTAGCTAGACAAGCAGGATTGTTGACATGAAAGTAGTATCATGGATGACAACATTACATTGAACTGTCATGTCAATGTTTTTAGTACTGGCATGCCACTATCAACTCAACAAATACATGTGTTCAAATAATAGAGAATTACAAAAGGATCAACTCGAACCACACTTTTATAAAAAAATGAAGAATTTTCAAAGAGAACTAGAAATTATGATCGATTTGGTGAAATTTTTACATTCTGAATTTCCCACATCTAAACGAGGATAATTTGTAGGAGAACAATAATGTAAAAGGTTTTTCAAATCAGTCCCTATTTCTTAATCAATTTGAGAAATCTTTTTGGTATGTTTTTTTAACTATGACTGGAGTTGATCGTTTTGACATAAGTGCTTTATATAATGTCACTATTACCTTCTAATGCCACTGTTAGACTTTCTCTTAAATTTGAAAAAATGATATATTAAACGTTAAATGGACTTTTTTAAGGGAGTCTTTCGATACACTCACCGAAATAGTCAGCTCACCCATATTTTGAGAAATCTTCATCTCACCCCCACCTATCAAACGCATAAAATTCTTTTTTTCATTGTATTTTTTTACATATTAAAAAAAATCCAGGTTTCATTAATTAAAAAAATTAAAAAACTGTTTTTGTCCCCTTTTCCTCCAAGTTTTTATTCATTAGAAAACACAAAAGACCCATTTTTTTTTTGTTTTTTTAGTCTCATTTTGTTTACTATATTTTCTTATTTTTTTCCTCCCATTAATTTTTAATTTTTATTTTTTAAGAAAAAGTTAATATATATTCAAGAACGTCCCGAGCACGAGCCGAACGGCGGCAGTGTGCATGTAGGTCAGGGCTTTTCACCCTAACATTTTTTTCCAGGAATATTAAGGAGAGAAGGCGGTCTTCCACCATTTTTGGGTTTCTCTTCAACCTCCTCCCACCACAAACAACCACTTATCCACCATACATCAACCATATACCACCATTTTCTTAGAGTATTCCACCATATATGAACCATATACACCCATTTACACCATTGTATAAATGGAGATATGAATTTTGGAGAAGTCTTAGGGAATTTTTAAAGAAGATGATGGATGCTCTTATGGAGTTCAAAGGGGTTCTTAGATTGGAAGCTCAAATGGATCATTTTGGAGGATGCATTTGGTAACCCCTTGAGGCCACCTTTGGAGGTGAAGGTTTGTCACGACCCCGTCCCAAAATAATAATGGGGAACGAGTGTCTTGACATGCCACCATGGCAAAAATATTTTGACTTAAATTGTTTCCTTAATTAAATGCAACAGAAATACAATTACATGGTTATGAATCGTAATATACTAAAATTAAAGGAATTACGTCATCAGAGCTTTCTAAAAGGAAACTTCATTTATATTACAAGTAACAACGAGTTACAACTTAAGACGAATTTAAAATTTATTACAAGATAGACAAACATCCTCTATTTGATATAACAAACATTTTACTTAAAATAATAGAAAGAGCTCTAACAGCTGAATCTTCCATATAGTCCTTTTTTGTCCCCTCCAAGCCTACTTATTTCCTAAAAATTGGTAAGTTATACAACATCAGCTAAAAGCCGAGTGAGGTTCAATCTCTAGACATTCCAAGGTTTTGTTCAGAAAATTGATATCTATTCAAATCATAAGAGTAGACATATACATATATGGACAGGAATTTGCTGCATAAAATTTGAGATGACAGTATATAGAAATGAATAGCATGAAATATAACATATATGAAAAATCAACTGCAATATCTTTTTCTTTCAATCATATCATTTTAATGGCCAAGTACACTCTAATACCGTAATCTTCTACGGTATTATTCCCTGGTAGTTGAGGTGTGACAACCCGCTATCCGGAATAAAGGGTGGCCAGCCCTATACCCCGATAAAATAGGAAATCATTGATAAATATCATTCTCAGCATCACAACAATATGCAAAGTATAAGGAATAACCACTCTATATTCCAGAAAACGGGTTATCAAAAACTTTGATTTGAAATAAAAAGAAAACATTTTCAACAACCCATAATAGAAATAGAGGGTGGAAACCCCCACAAGCGTAAATAAGAAACCCCAAAAGATACAAAGGACCGAATGAAACGTCGGTCAATAACAACCATACAACATACAATTAGTACCAAGTGTTACATAATAGATCCATTATACAATTACAACGGTTTGGGCAACATGCCCGAATAACTGATCATAACTAGAAAACATAAATGGAGGCGTCTACACAAAATCCCGTGAAACCCGCACGATGTCACGGCTTCTCAAAACATATGGAAGGAAGGGGGTCATTACTGGCGACCGTGCGGCGGAACACCTGAACGGATTATATATATATATATAGATACAACAAGAAATGAAAACCGGTTAGGGCCGGGGATATGTGATCAATAGATAGATGACATGTATGACAATGATGCACAATTAAGCATGGATAATAGTCTAGCATGGTAACATCATGTAAGGAACTAAAACTGATAAAGGACTACATAGGGTGAGATTCATATAGAAACATAGTTAAAAGTACTTATGAGCCTTTATCATCATTCATCATATTTCAATTTCAATCTTCTTTTCCATTCCTTATCAGGAATATAATTATCATCATGTGCTCTATATGGCACTAATCTCAATAGCATGCTCTTTGTGGCATAAATTTGCTCTTTAAGGCATTCATGTTTCATCAAGTCCAACTCGATAATTAGAATAGTCATAAATATAAATATAACGATTCTAAGACCGCCCGTCCGGGTTTCCCCACTGTACGCGTCCCTAAATAACCATCATCTTCCAGGGCCTAACATAAGACAACCTGGGATCCTATCGAAATCGTCGGGAAGAGGCCATATGCCTGCGGGGTAGTCAAGACCACACCCAGAATCTCCTACCCATCGCAGAAAAATATAAAACAAGCGCTCATATGGCCTAGGACTATATCCACCCTGCATTCATTAGCCAGGGGCCTTCACCTCTCGTACGGACTTCCCTTAAGATGGTATTTAGAGAGGTGTGTAACATCCATTTATTAATTTCCAATACATGATTTAGTAAATTATCATTTACCTTATCAATTTCCCATTTTAATAAATGTATAAGATAAATCGGGACTATACGTATTACGTACCATCATAACATCCTCGATAAGAAATTCAGACTCCAAAGTTATTTCCAAAGCCTCTTTTAGGCTTTAATATAAACCCTCAAGTCAAATATTACACGAGTTAAATTCTACAGTCTCCAAATTGACCTTAATCTATTCTAGACCCTTATAAAACTACGAGACGAAAGAAATGCCTAAGCATTACTTTAAATTCCCATTTGAATGAATCCTAGATGAACCCTTTCGAGTCTAGGATGTCGACCCAACTCTACTAGTACTCTAAACCCTAGGTTTACTTCATTTAAGAAGGTCCATAATCACTAATCCTAAAGAAAAGGGGTTAAAAATAAAAAAAAATAAAAAAAAAATTTGAAAAAGTGCAGGGCTACCGAATCGATTCGCCCCCTTGGCCGAATCGATTCGGCCAGAAAATTTGAGATTCTGCATAATTGCCGAATCGATTCGGATAGGAGCCGAATCGATTCGGTCAGAAGGTTTGGGTTTCTGCATAATGCCGAATCGATTCGGACCAATTCCGAATCGATTCGGTTCACAAGACCTGAGCACTGGACTTAGCCGAATCGATTCGCCAAGGGGGCCGAATCGATTCGGTCCTGCGATTTTGACAAGAATTGGCTATGGAGTCTTGGACTCCATTTTCTACCCCAACTCAAATTTCTTCAAACCAAACTTATATACCAACACTAAAATAACATCAATGACACTATTGATCATCTAAAACCTCATGAATCATCTTTGAGTGAATCAAAACCCAAAAATACATAAGAAAACCCTAAGTTTGCTAAACTAAAATCAATACACCATTACCACAACAAATCATCTATCTCAAGACACAAATAGCAAGTAAAAACTTGCCTTGATTCAGCAAATTTGCAGATTTCTTGGTGTAGTGGCAAATCCTCTCTCAATCTCCAAGTCTTTCTCTCTTCTCTTCTCTTTCTCTCTTTGGTTTAGGAAGGAAATTAGGGGAAATTAGAAGACTTAGAAGACTTAAGTCGTGACCTAAGACAAAATCCCACTTAATTAACTAGTAGTGCGATAAAATAATACGCAATAGCATAATTAAGGCACAACCAGTCAAAAATGCCCAAAACTACAAAATACAATATGGTACATTATTTGACTATTTCGCACATTCCGGAATCAACTGCAACCTCCAAATTATCATTTGGACATTTTTAAAATTCAATTTAGGTTCCGGTCTCATAATTAAGCCAAATATCATTTTAAATACAGATGATATTAATAAGCATGACATAGCAATATTTCCCATGATTATGATATGTATGCAACCTCATAATAAATATCAAATTTTCTACATTGAATTAACATTCAAATCATAACCCAACACTGGTCTCTAATTACTATACTAAGTAATTACTATAAAATACGGTCTCATAAGCGAGGGTTATTACATGAGGGTCAATCGAACTTGTTCGTCACAACGCCTTATTTAGGGCACACTAGCAATAACCCAGCTGGGAAGGTCAATCAGTAAGAGAGGTCCCTTAGGCCATATATTATTTCCAATCTTCAATATTATTTTCAAAAGTCTTTTTAATCGGTATGTCCATATGGACAAATATAAACATATCACAAGGAATCAATCATCAGTACCAAATGAATTTTGAGAATAAAATAATTTCACAAAATATATTTAGTTTGTATAATATCATATTATTAAAATGCACAATGAATGTGAGAGTACTCACCTAAATCAGAACTCCGAAGATATAGATACAGAGTCTTGGATTGCTCGTTAATCTCCACACGAAACTTGTTTTTAAATTTCCTCACACTTTCTCTCACTATTTATTTTAGAACTTTTAGAGTAATTTTGTATAGGAACTGATCCTAAGGCCTTATTTATAGTTTCCCAAAGTTATTAGGGTGTTGACATGTGTCTCGATGACTAAGTGTTTATTTTGGCGAGTCAGCGTGTCGCGTAACAGGGCTATCTTGTAGTCTTAATTCACCAGACCGCGACACGTGTTTTAAATTTTTCTAAAGGATTGACATGTGTTTTATCCTTTCCTATAAAGGAGACACGTGTACGGTGGAGGTGTCCAAAAGAAATCATGAGGTGGAATGTTATTAAGGGTATAAAGATTATTTTACATAGGAAGGGTATTTTAGTAATTTTACACCATATATTTTCAATATTTCTTAGAGGTCTTTGAAAATATTTTATTTACAAAATAATACTTTATATATTTTCATTTTATTCCTTGAAACTTTCTTTATTTAAAATTAAGTCCCTAAAGTTTCCTAAAATTACATTTTCTACCTAAGACTTATCTTTTAACTTAGGATATGCTATTAGACTTTGATTTGATCCATTTTGCTGAAGAAAAAGGTTATTTTAAGGTGTTTAAGTCAGCCTAACTAGCCTCCCCTTCCAACCAATAAAAATATAACACATGGTGTGGTAATAAGAAAAAATACAACTTAAAGGATGGACATATTTGCCCGTAGTTCGAAATATCCGTATAACTTCTTGCTCGGACCTCCGTTTTACACACCCTTTGTTGTGTTACAAACCTAATTCATATATCTACAACTTTTTAGTTTTTTTACCTTAAGCCAATTGTTATTTTATAATGGTCAAAACTAGTCTCTCATATGAACATTCCTACCGAAAACTTTACGTTTGTATTAATTTGACATTTCATGATTTCTGAAGGTAGGTTTAGACTAAAATAATAATTTAACATTATCCATATCACATATGAAATAATTAAACATTTAAAACTATATATGAACATATAAAAGTGGGTTCATTACATCCTACCCTCCTTATAAAAAGTTTGGTCCCCAAACTTTACTTACATAAATTTTAAAATAGGTATGGATAGCGCTCCTTTATTTCATCTTCCCATTCCCATGTTGCTTCTTCAACAGTATGATTATGCCATAATACTTTGACTAGTGGAATTACCTTGGTTCTTAATATTTGATCTTTATGGTCCAAAATTTCTACTGGATGCTCAATGTATGATAAGTCTTCTTTAATTTGAAGAGGTTCATGACTTAGGATATGCGCTGGATCTGGGACGTATTTCTTCATCATTGACACATGAAACACATTATGCACACTAGAGAGTTCAGGAGGTAAGGCTAGTTTATAGGTAAAAACTCCTATCATTTCAAGGATTTCAAAAGGTCCTATTTATCTTAGACTTAACTTTCCTTTCTTCCCAAATCGGATTACTCCCTTTACTGGTCATACTCGTAAGAACATATAATCTCCTCTTTGGAATTCCAACTCTCATCGACGATTGTCAACATAACTTATTTGATGGCTTTGAGAGATTCGAAGTTGGTCTTGTATCAATTTCACTTTCTATGTTATGGTCTGGATCAATTCTAGTCCCAATAATTTTCTTTCTCCAACTTCTACCCAACATGTAGGGGAATGAAACCTTCTACCATAGAGTCCCTCACACGGAGCCATTTGAATACTTGCTTGATAACTATTATTATATGCAAATTCCACTAACGGTAAATGATCATCCCAATTTCGTTTCAAATCAAGTACACACGCCCTAAGCATATCCTCTAAGGTTTGAATGGTTATCTCAGATTGTCCATCCGTTTGAGGGTGAAAAGCAGTGCTGAAATTCAATTTTGTTCCCATGGATGCTTGTAGGGTTTTCCAGAAGAGAGACACGAATCTAGGGTCACGATTGGAAATAATTAAAATTGGGGTTCCATGAAGCCTAATAATTTCCCGCATATACAACTTAGCCAACTTTTCTAATGAATGGGAAATATTAATGGCGAGAAAATGAGCAGATTTAGTTAACCTATCAATAATTACCCAAATTGAATCATTACCATTTGAACTCCTCGATAAACCTGTCATAAAATCCGTAGTAATATGTTCCCATTTCCACTCAGGAATAGGTAGGGGTTACAGTAATCCTGATGTTTTTTTATGTTCTACCTTTACTTGTTGACAAACCAAACACTGAGATATAAATTCTACTATCTCCCTCTTCATGTTATTCCACCAAAATACTTCTCGAAGATCCCTATACATTTTTGTACATCCGGGATGAAATGTGAATTTTGAATAATGACTTTCCTCCAAAATTTACCTCTTTAGTTGGGCATAACATGGCACACACACTCTATTTCCAAACCTCAGTATATTATCCCGTATCGCAAATTCAGTTCTCTTCCCTTCGATAACTTCTTCTTTAATCTTCTTCAGTTGTGGGTCATTTACTTGTGAACTTTTGATCCTTTCCATCAACATGGGTTGTACTTGTAAATTCGTGATTATTTCTCGTTTGCTATAAATACATACATCTATTTCCATACTTCTTAAATCCTTCAACAGAGCTTCCTGATTTGTAATAAGACATGCTAAATTCGATGTAGACTTTCTACTTAAAGCGTCAGCTACTACATCAGCTTTTACCGGGTGAGAGTGAATATTTACATCATAATCCTTCATCAATTCTAACCACCTCCTTTGTCTCATGTTCAATTCTTTCTGAGTAAATATATATTTCAAACTCTTATGATCGGTATAAATCTCACAAGTCTCACCATACAAATAGTGTCTCCAAATATTAAGAGCAAAAATTACAGCTGCTAATTCAAGGTCATGGGTTGGATAATTCTGCTCATGGGTTTTTAACTGTCTCGAGGCATAAGATACTACTTTTACACTTTGCATTAGGACACATCCCAAACCATTTTTAGAGGCATCACTATAAATCACAAATCCCCCTATTTCGGAAGGAATAGTCAAAATTGGGGCAGTTACTAATCGATTCTTAAGTTCTTGAAAACTATTCTCAACTTCCTCAAACCATTCATATTTCACCTTTTTTGTGTTAACCTAGATAAAGGTTTGGCAATAATGGAAAATCCTTTAACAAATCTTCTATAATAGTCAGCTAATCCAAGGAAACTACGAATCTTCGTCACATTAGTTGGTCTAGGCCAATCTAGTATAGCCTTGATCTTTTGAGGATCAACCGTCACTCCCTCCTTAGAAATCACATGTCCTAAAAAAGAGACACTAGGCAACCAAAACTCACACTTCTTTAATTTCGCATATAATTCCTCCTTCCTAAGGATTTGCAACACTGTCTCTAAATGCTTTTCGTGTTCTTCAATACTTTTAGAATAAATAAGGATGTCATCAATGAAAATAACCACACACTGATCCAAATATTTCCTAAACACTCTATTCATCATATCCATAAAAGTGGTTGGTGCATTAGTCAGTCCAAATGGCATCACAAGAAATTTATAGTGACCATATCTAGTACGAAAAGCTAATTTTGAAATATCCTCCTCCTTAATGTTCAATTGGTGATAGCCTGACCTAAGGTCAATCTTAGAAAATACTTGCGCACCTTGCATTTGGTCAAAGAAATCATCTATACGAGGTAAGGGGTATTTATTCTTAATGGTCACCTTATTTAGTTCACGATAGTCTATACATAACCTCATCGTCCCATCCTTCTTTCGAACAAATAACATCGGAGCACCCCAAGGGGATACACTTGGTCTAATAAAACCCTTATCTAACAGATCTTGTAATTGAACTTTTAATTCAATTAGTTCTAAAGGAGCCATGCGATATGGGGGTTTTGAGCTTGGTATAGTTCCGGGAATAAGGTCAATCGTAAACTTTATTTCTCGACTAGGTGGTATACTGGATAATCATCTGGAAAAACATCTCGAAAATATTTAGCTATAGGAATATCTTCTAAACTAGGCTCTTTTGTTTACAAATCAATAACACTTGCAAGGAATCCTTTACATCCCTTCTTAAGAAAACTATAAGCTTTCATTGCAGAGATAATATGTATGGGAGATAGGATGCCAGTTCCTTCAAAACTAAGTTTTGGATGGTTAGGAATTTGGAAAGTAACTCTCTTCTCAAAACAATCTACCTTGGCATGGTACGATGCTAACCAATCCATACCCAGAATAATTTCAAAATATCTTATGTCAAAAATTATCAAATCGACAAATAGTTTATGACCACTAACATGTATAGGGCAAGACTTATATACTAATGTTCTCGTCAATAACTCACTCGAACTAGTAGAAATGTGTATGCTATTATGCAAGGATTCAGGAATATTAGGAAAGTGATTAACAAAACTTACAAACACAGATGAATGTGTAGAAATTGGATCAATTAAAACTTAAAAAGGTTGTGCACATATAGAAAGTGTACCTGATACTACTGCATTTGAATCTTTTGCATCAGAAAGATTAAAAAAATATACCTTATCAGCAATGATCCTTATTGTCATTAAATGTCTTTGTTGGCGCCTTTCCTTTGTTAGGGCAATCTTTCATTTTATGTCCCTTTTGGACACACCCAAAGCAACTTCCCGTATTTAAGTAACATGGTTACCCTCTATGAATATTACCACATCGTTGTCATCTATCAATATTAAAGGGTTTTCTTACTAATGGTTGTCCTATATTAGGTATAGTCCTAAAGGGTTTGTTATTGGGGTTCCTTACTCTTTGTTCTCCAAACTTCCTCTTTCCCTCTCTAACTTGAGTATTTTCTCCACTGTCCTTCTTAGCTATCGTTTCCCTAGCCACCACATCATTATATTAGGTCAATTTCAAGATGGAGATCTGACTACGAATATTCAACCTCAACCCATGTTCAAACTTCTTGGCTTTTAAAACATCAGTTTTCACAACATGAGGTGAAAAATGGGATAACTCAGTAAACTTTTCCTCCTATTGACTAACCATCATATTTCCTTGAACCAGACTCATGAAATTAGCTGCCTTTTGGTCTTGCACCATTTCGAGAAAGTATTTCTCGTTGAAGATCAATAAGAATTCATTCCAAGCAATAGGATTATTCCTTTCCCCGTGTATTCTCTTAGTCATTCTCCACCAATGTTCGGCTTCACCTTCTAACATGAACGTTCCAAATGAAACCCTTTGTTCATCTGTACACTTAAGAACATCGAACATCTTTTCCATTTGCATCACCCAAATTTCTGCTTCATTGGGGTTAGGAGTACCTTTAAAAGATGGCATATTCAACTTCTTGAAATGTTCAATAGCGCAACTGCTTAGTTCAAGATTTCTTGGTGCTCCATTATTCACCCGATGCTCCACAATCCTTGATAGACTTTCAATTACCTTGTATGCACCTTCGAGTCCTTCCATATTTGAACCACTAGTTCCCGCTATTGATCTCGTCTTGGTCATTTTCTGCAGTCATGGCCAAACATAAGACGTATTATACTATCTCAAGATTCCAAATTAGAAGAACAGTTATATATAAACAATTATAAGTGGACTGTAAGGCATATGGAGGGTTATCACATAAGTCGAATATTTCATCCTATATCCTATGTGTGGAAACTTAAAATGTATCACGTTTTAAAATTATGTTTAGTAGTCTACGAGTTCATAACCTATGCTCTGATACCACCTCTGTCACGACCCCGTCCCAAAATAGTAGTGGGGAACGACTGTCTTGGCATGCCACCACGACAACAAATATTATGACTTAAGTTGTTTACTTAATTAACTGCAACGAAAATACAATTACATGGTTATGAATCATAAAATACTGAAACTAAAGGAATTACATCATCAGAGCTTTCTAAAGGGAAACTTCATTTATATTACAAGTAACAACGAGTTACAACTTAAGACGAATTTAAAACTTATTACAAGAGAGCCAAACATGCTCTATATGATATAACAAACTTTTTACTAAAATAATAAAAAGAGATCTAACAGCTAAATCTTCCATACAGTACTTTTTTGTCCCCTCCAAGCCTACTTATTTCCTGAAAAATGGTTAGTTATACAACATCAGCTAAAAGCTGAGTGAGGTTAAATCTCTAGACATTCCAAGGTTTTGTTCAGAAAATTGATATATATTCAAATCCAAAGAGTATACATATACATGTGTGGACATGAATTTGCTGTATAAAATTTGAGATGACAGTATATAGAAATTAATAACATAGAATAAAACGTATATGACAAATCAATTGAAACATCTTTTTCTTTAATTTATATCATTTTAATGGCCAAGTACACTCTAATACCGTATTCTTCTACTGTATTATTCCCCGATAGTTGAGGGTCAATCGAACTTGTTTGTCACAACGCCTTATTTCGGGCACACCAGCGATAACCCAACTGGGAAGCTGAGTCAGTAAGAGAGGTCGCTTAGGGCGAATCTTATTTCCAATATTCAATATCATTTTCAAAACGATCTTTAATCGGTATGTCTATATGGACAAATATAAACATATCACAAGGAATCAATCATCGGTAGCAGATGAATTTTGAGAATAAAATTTTTTCACAAAATGTATGTAGTTTGCATAATATCATATAATTAAAACGCACAAGGAATGTCAGAGTACTCACCTAAAACAGAAATCTGAAGCTATAGATACAGAGTCTTGGAATGCACGCTAATCTTCAGACGAAACTTCTTTTTAAACTTCCTCACACTTTCTCTCACTATTTCTTTTAGAATTTTTGGATTAATTTCGTATAGGAACTTATCCTAAGGACTTATTTATAGTTTCCCAAATCTATTAGGGTGTTGACATGTGTCTCGATGACTAAGTCAGCGTGTTGCGTGTTGCGTAACGGGGCTATTTTGTAGTCTTAATTCACCAGACTGCGACATGTGTTTTAAATATTTCTAAAGTATTGGCATGTGTTTTATCCTTTCCTATAAAGGTGACATATGGGCGGTGGAGGTGTCCAAGAGAAAGCACGAGGTGGAAAGTTACTAAGGGTGTAAAGGTTATTTTACACACAAAGGGTATTTTAGTAATTTTACACCATACAATTTCAATACTTCTTAGAGGTCCTTGAAAATATTTTATTTACAAAATAATACTTTATATATTTTTATTTTATTCCTTGAAACTTTTTTTATTTAAAATTAAGTCCCTAAAGTTTCCTAAACTTACATTTTCTACCTAAGACTTATCTTTTAACATAGGATATGCTATTAGACTTTGATTTTATCCATTTTGCTGAAGAAAAAGGTTATTTTAAGGTGTTTAAGTCAGCCTAACTAGCCTCTCCTTCCAACCAATCAAAATATAACACATGGTGTGGTAATAAGACAAAATACGACTTAAAGGATGGACAGATTTGCCCTTATTTCGAAATTTCAGTATAACTTCTTTCTCGGACCAACGTTTAACACACCGTTTGTTGTGTTACAAATCTAATTCATATATATATAACATTTTAGTTTTTTTACCTCAACTCAATTGTTATATTATAATGGTCAAAACTAGTCTCTCATTTGAACATTCCTACCGAAAATTTTACGTTTGTATTAATTTGACATTTCATAATTTTTGAGGGTAGGTTTAGACTAGAATAATAATTTAACATTATCCATATCACATATAAAATAATTCAACATTTAAAACTATATATGAACATATAGAAGTGGGGCTATTACAGGGCTGCTCCTCCTACACTAGCATTCTTGCCACCATCTGGAGTTATAGATGTGGAAAAATCTATCCTTAAAATTTAAGGCTATATTTGGATGATTTGTAGTCTTATAGTGAGATTACATGTGTAGGGCGCATTTGATAAAATGTTATTTTTTGGAAATAAAGAATGAATAAATATTTCAAGGTGTTGACATATTAAAAGTAGGTCATCTATGAAAATAGTGTATTTTCTAGGAATATTGATATTAAACATTTTATGAAATAAAATGTTTGGAAATAATGATTGGTTTTGTTAAACCTTGGTGAAATAATGTTTCAAGTTTCTCGCAAAAAATTTAAAGTTTATGAAAATGGAGGGATTTGTTGAGTTTGCAGATATTAAATATCTTGTTTTCTTTGAAAATATATTTTTGCAAGTATGATGAATTTCAAAATGAAAATGTATGTTTAACCCATTAATCGGATTTTAGGATCTAAAATCCATCTTCTCATGCATATAAACTTGTAGTATTTTGACAATAAATGTATGAACAAGTTTAAAGAAGATTTTATTGGTTTTAAATATTGAATAAAGAATAGTAAAAAAGTCTTATTTTCATAGTGTGTGAAAAAGGGGTTAAAAGTGTGTAAGTATAAAGTTGACAAACTACATGTGTGGATAAAAAGAAATGGTATTTTGTTATAATAGTAGTCTTCAAGTGTAATTAGATTTCTTGAATAAAGAAAGTAAAGAAATGACTAGTTTGAAAAATGGTAAATAAAAGGTAGAATAAGTGTTAATGGTTAAACATCGGAAGTTAGTGTGTATAACTTAATTAAATTGCAAAAGAAATAATGAAATAAAGATATTTCCAATTAATATGAATATTACTCCAAAGTTGAAAAGGTGATAAGGTGTTAAAAGACTTAAGAAGTTAAAATGGGTAACTTAATAGTGTTTTGGGAAAATTAACACTTGTGGAAATTGAGTAAATGATGAGTTTGGTAACGAATGGGTAAAATGGTAATTTTACTTAAAGTGAAACAGTTTATGAAATAAAAATATTGAAAATATGTTACACAAATTGGTCCTAAATGAATATGTTTTTTTGGAATAAAATCAAGGTTAAAGCATTAAGGACATGAAATGGTAAATTTCTAAATGTAACACTCACTGGGGTGAAACCCCGGGTTATCGCTTCAGCCGGATAAAAGGAAATGTGGAATTATGTGGACATTTGTAAAATGTTAAAATACATGTATAGGAACTCGGATGACACTGGGATAATTAAGGAGGGCCCAGAGCCCTGGGGTGAAAGCCTCAAAATAACTGGCGAGAGCATATGGTGCGCATAGCCGACGGTGTGGAGCCCGTTGAAGTATGCGGTTATTGTAAGATTTCGAGAGAGAATAAAGGAACAAGGAACATGTCGAGAAATGGGTTGTGTAGTGAAAATGTGCTAATAAAACCTAACTCGAATGAATTAATAAATGTGTCGGTAAAGGTTAAAATGGAAAAGTACATGTGTAAATTTATTAATGTCCATAAAGAAAAGTAAAGGTAAAGTAAGTGGATAAATGGGTGGTTAGGCAACCTAAGTAGATAAACCCATAATTAACACAAGAATGTATTATAAAAGGTTTTTCAAAAACTAAATAAGTATTTTCTAACATGGTGAACGCGTGTGTTGAAAGCGTGATTTTCAATGAAAATACTAATGTGGATGGGTTAAAGTGACAAGGTAATTTTGGTAAAGAAATGGTTTTTGTCAAACCGAGTGTAGTTGTTTCAAGTATTTAACCATGTGTGTTAAATAAAGTGAGAAATGCTAAAATTAGAAAAATGAAATATTTTATAAGATGGTGAATTAATATGGATAATAAAGTTTCTGAAAGTAATCTGTTTCATTCATTAAGTATATATATATATATATATATATATATATATATATATACAAGATAGCTGCATTTGTGTGCAGACATAACATGTCAGAGTTTTCTTTCTGTCATTTGATTCTATACTGCATTTTTATATTTCCCACCGAGCATTGGGCTCACTCTCTGAAGAGGATAATCCCCCGGAGTTTTAATTTCTTACAAATTAAAATATAATTTCCTTTTAAATAAATGCGGAAGCGTTGAGATGGTTTTAACTTTGAAATATAACAACAAGTTTTAATTTCTCAAAACAAATTAAAACATAATTCAAGTCCTAGAATTTGCCTAAGTCATAATTAACAATTATTCAAAGTTAGGCGAAACCAATTTTAGCAAATGACTTGAATAAACCAATTTTACCCAATATTTAATTTAAGTCCCAAATTAAATGAGTGTGAAAATTAAACTAAACTTTATCTTGAAATTATCCTAAGCATGGATTCTAAATTATTGTGCAAGATAAAATAAATAATGTCACACTACACCGCGATGTACGAGGAAAAACCCACTAACGGGAAAAAACCTCGGGACGGCCCTAGCCTCAAATCCACTAAAAACGGTATTACAAAATACAAGACAAAAGACTTACTTCCTAAACTCGAACCCTCTGAAGCCGTGATGCTCCTTCTTGTATCAACCTCCAATTAGCGGATAACCAACGGAGCTCCACCGTGGTCTCGGAATACACCGATGGGACTTTATATGGTCACCGTCACCCAAACATGGAGCCTTTCTCCTTGTGGGTAGAATCTCAACAAAAGTCTTCTTTGTGATGGGGTGTAGAAGCAAACCCGAAACGTCTCTTGAATTCGGTAGAGAAAACCGGTGCCAAAAACTCCAAGCAATTGATATAAATATAGAAACTTGGATAAACGATTATTGGGTGTAAACTAGAGTGTGTATGAATTTTTCATTGAAAATTAACACTCAAAACTTGAACATTTTCCTAAACTAATTTTGCTCTCAAACTCTCTTTTGGAGATAAACAAATGTTGGAAAAGTTGTCTTGGAAAATGTGTTTCCCGCACATAATAATGCATGAAAAAAGTTGGTTGAAAACCAAGTGGAGGAGTGGGGAAAAACTGCAAAAAAACTGCCAAATAACTGTTCCCGCTGGAAGTTCGTTCGAACGAACGTGATTCTCGTTCGAACGAGACTTCTAACGAGTGACCAGCCTGGGCTCGTTAGAAGTTCGTTAGATACCTCGTTAGAACGAACATTCGTTCGAATGACATATCGAACGACTGTCCAGTTAGGGTCGTTGGCAAAACTCGTTCGAACGAACCTGGTTCGAACGACAAAACTCGTTCGAACGAATCTGGTTCGAACGGAAAAACTCGTTCGAACGACATTTCAAACGAACAACCAGAAAGATTGAAAATTTCGATTTTGGCCCAGAAACTTTTATATACTTATATTAAAGTTCTAATTGATTCTTTCTGAAAATAAAATGCAGTTTTTATTACACCTAACACCCAATACAAATTGTTCCAAGCTCCTATATACATATAATTACATTCATACCTTGGGAGCATGGAACCTTAGTTGATGACGTAGAAACGAGGCATGCAAACCGACATTTTGATGAAGCTTTAAATTCTTTGCCGCTACGTCTTCAACATACACTTCATAGGCTTGAGAATATTACAATAAATACTATCCTATGAATAAATGTTTTTGTCCGGAATTGAGCCAAAATGATATATGGACTCAATTGGAAATTTGTGTCCTTACAAATCTCCCCCTTTGGCTATTCCGGGACAAAAACCAAAAAAAAATCCTAAAGGGCCGTCAAGCTCTACTAGACTCAAAACATAACCCGCCCAATCTTGACTCAACCCAAGGATCAAACGCTTTGCCATAGAAAGATGCCGCTTTAGAAAGATTCCTTCACACTTAAGCAAACTTATCAAATGCATAGGGAATATCAAAATATTAAATGCAATTAATTAATTACTCCCCCAAAATTAATTCTCCCTTTAAACACATGACCTACTTAGAAAGACGTCTCCCCCTAAGATAAATCTCCCCCAATCTAAGATACGATAATAATAGGATTAGATACCATTTCTCCCCCTATCATTATTCTCCCCCTTTTTGTTCGGGAATAGGCAAAGGATTAAGAACTAATAAACAGCATGTGAAAGTTTAAAGTGATAAGACATGACAGCATATGGACAATAAAAGCAAGCAAAGACAAACAAATATCATATATACAGATACAAAAAAAAAATATACCAATAGAGCACTTGCATATATATATAGATATAAACACACACACGACACAAAATACAATAAGTTTGCACACTCGTATGGCAAAAATGTGTCATATGGAAACGGAAGTGTAGGGGTGTGAACTAGCAACAATTAAATTTAGACCCAAACACTTAATAAACGTTCACGGAGTTCTCATTTGATTGAAAACTTCATCACATTGAAATATAACCTCATGTGACAATATAGATTGAACTCAATGAACAAACATACACAATGCATACAAGCCTATCATGATGATGATTCTACAAACCAAATAGAGTCATGACATTAAAGACAACTAGGATAAACTGATATTGTGCAAACCGTTGATATACCATCCAATTCTCCCTCAATGAGTATATATATTCTTTTGTTTTTTAATGAATATATCAAACAAACATAGGCCTTGGCAATTGCTTTCTGTTTAATGCCAAATATTCTGTTTTTAGGCCTTTGGATCACGTATTTCTTTTAGATCCAATCAACGGTGGCTTACTATCGCAAAGGATTTAATTCATCCTTTCGGAGCCCTTCCCCGTGCATACATTAGTTTATCATGTTTTCATTTTTCACACAAATCTCACATGCAACGGATTTTGACATGCACTAGTCCTCCTATGTCATAGATATGTAGATGACTAGATTGATAGGAGAACACCTCAAAAAGCTCAAATATAACATGTGACATTAAGATTTCAAAAGAGCTCGTGCATGTGTGAAAAGAGGCATATAGAACTAGAATCCATTTAAACAATACAAAATCCAACTTCTCCATATAAAACATGGTAAAGAACATTTTAAGGATTGAAAATCTAAACCAAAAGTTCTAGCCACATGGGAGCGTAAACGATAGGATTCAAACACAAATATATGCCACATAAAGTGTGTCAAACAAAAATACACACAAAACAAAATCTTTTTGAGTTTTTAACATTTTTAGTCAAAAAGAAAGATATATACTCAAAAGACTAAACAAAAATCATTTGTATTTTTCATTAAGCATAAATGAAATAAATAAAACACAAATGATAAACAAAAATCTTTTTATATTTTGCAGGTAAATCAAACACAAAAATAATACAAAAAGATAAACAAGTCATAATTTCTAGCATATGATATACATGAGGCAAAGACTAGAAAATGACTAAACAAGCATACATTTAGCATATGAATATAGCATGAAGTACAAACGCTAAAGTATGCAAACACTAACACATTCATCCATTAGATTTAGCAAGGGAGGAAGCATGTGTAAGTAAATGAGAATCAACAACCCTATTTTGTAAGGTAACCAAGTCGGATTTCCTAACCCAAATTAATGAGGAATGACTATTTTGGGAAGTAGGAACGTTAACTACCGTGGTGACTTTACTATGGGGTTTTCTAGGAATTCGTTTAAGATCTAAACACAATTTCCTAAGATGACCTTGTCGACCACAATGTGTACAAGTGAGAACATGTCGAAAAGATTTACTTAAGGAGTGATCTTTAAATGTATTCCTAGTTGATTCTCCTAAAACATTGGTTTGGGCATTATGAGTAAATTCATTACAAGGATTGAAGCCTAAACCACAAGTGTCATTTTTAATTTGGACTGTTCCTAACATTTTATCTAGTTTTTCAGAACGACATTCCAAAAAAAATTTGACAATACTAGAATCTTTTAATTTATTTTCCAATTCAACAATGTTAGATTCTAGTAAAGCATTTCGCTCTTCAAAAGCAAGAAGCTCCTTTTTCAAGGATTCCATTAAACCCCTAAGGCTATCTCTTTCGCCTTCTACATAATCAAGCTTCTCTTGAAGAGTCCTCACATGTGTCCTAAGGTCTTCTATTAAGGCACTATCATCAACGACCTTGACACTCTTTCTTAAACAAGCTTCTAACTTCAAATTAGTTCTTTTCAAATTAATAGATTCTTTATATAATTCATGAAAAGCATTTTGAAGTTCACTCACATCAACCTCTTCTTCATTTTCACTCTCTTCTTCACTCTCACTATCATTAAAAACAAGGGAATCATGAACAATGACCTTGGAAGTGGCATGTGCAATCGTGTCATCAATCGATGAGTTCTCATTATCACTCACATGACTAGCCATAAAGTCCACAAAATTTTTCTTAGTTGGGGAATTGGGCTTTTCTTCCTTATCACTATCACTAAGGGTAGCATTATATGAAATAGGTCGCTTACCATCTTTCCTTAGTTTAGTGGGGCACTCATAAGCCCTATGGCCATAACCTTCACAACCAAAACACTTATTAGACTCGTCCCTATCTAAATGTTCATTACTAGGTTTAGGGATTTTCTCGGCTTTAGAAATCTTCTCATTTTTATCATGTTTAGAAGATTCAAATTTCTTAAAATCATTTTTAACTTTATCTTTGTTAAATTTAAGAAATTTTCTAAATTTACGAGCAAACAAAGCCATGTCTTCCGAGTCACTATCACTATCGCTCTCTACTACTTCTTTGTCCTCTTTACGGGCTTTTAAAGCAACACCCTTTTCAATTTTCTTTTCATTTTTAGAGGGAAACATATCCAGTTCATAGGTTTGTAAATCACCTACAAGCTCTTCTAATTTCGTAGAGGCTAAAGTGGGTAAAGAATCTAAAACGGTCACTTTAGGAATAAATCTATCGGGTAGGGACCTTAAAATTTTCTTTACTACACGGTCGTCAGGTATTTTCTCTCCCAAGTTAAAGGATGAATTAACAATATCAGAAAGTCTAGCATAAAATTTATCAAAAGTTTCTTTTTCATCCATTTTGATAGTTTCAAATTGAGTGGTGAGGTTTTGGAGTTTTGAAGCTTTAACGACACTAGTTCCTTCATGAGTTAATTGTAAAATATCCCAAGCTTCTTCAGCGGTTTCACACGTCATAATACGTCGGAATTCATCCGGTGCGACAGCGCTAAACAAGGAATTTAAACCTCGGGAATTAAAGTTAGCAAGTTTAAACTCATTTTCAGTCCATCTATCGGCGGGTTTTAAAACACGTTCATTTTCAACTAAGTAAGTTGGTGGGGAATATCCGGTAACAACAGACATCCAAACTCTCTCGTCGATAGATTTTAGTGCCGATCTCATTCGCGCTTTCCAATACGCGTAGTTTGAACCATCGAAAATAGGAAATTTTGAAAATGGGGAAAAATCCATTTTAGCCAAAAATTAAAGGATCTTAACGAAATAAATTATCGTTTTTGGCTCTGATACCAATTTGAAGAGGATAATCCCCGGGAGTTTTAATTTCTTACAAATTAAAATATAATTTCCTTTTAAATAAATGCGGAAGCGTTGAGATGGTTTTAACTTTGAAATATAACAACAAGTTTTAATTTCTCAAAACAAATTAAAACATAACTCAAGTCCTAGAATTTGCCTAAGTCATAATTAACAATTATTCAAAGTTAGGCGAAACCAATTTTAGCAAATGACTTGAATAAACCAATTTTCCCCAATATTTAATTTAAGTCCCAAATTAAATGAGTGTGAAAATTAAACTAAATTTTATCTTGAAATTATCCTAAGCATGGATTCTAAATTATTGTGCAAGATAAAATAAACAATGTCACACTACACTGCGATGTACGAGGAAAAACCCACTAACGGGAAAAAACCTCGGGACGGCCCTAGCCTCAAATCCACTAAAAACGGTATTACAAAATACAAGACAAAAGACTTACTTCCTAAACTCGAACCCTCTAAAGCCGTGATGCTCCTTCTTGTATCAACCTCCAATTAGCGGATAACCAACGGAGCTCCACCGTGGTCTCGGAATACACCGATGGGACTTTATATGGTCACCGTCACCCAAACATGGAGCCTTTCTCCTTGTGGGTAGAATCTCAACAAAAGTCTTCTTTGTGATGGGGTGTAGAAGCAAACCCGAAACGTCTCTTGAATTCGGTAGAGAAAACCGGTGCCAAAAACTCCAAGCAATTGATATAAATATAGAAACTTGGATAAACGATTATTGGGTGTAAACTAGAGTGTGTATGAATTTTTCATTGAAAATTAACACTCAAAACTTGAACATTTTCCTAAACTAATTTTGCTCTCAAACTCTCTTTTGGAGATAAACAAATGTTGGAAAAGTTGTCTTGGAAAATGTGTTTCCCGCACATAATAATGCATGAAAAAAGTTGGTTGAAAACCAAGTGGAGGAGTGGGGAAAAACTGCAAAAAAACTGCCAAATAACTGTTCCCGCTGGAAGTTCGTTCGAACGAACGTGATTCTCGTTCGAACGAGACTTCTAACGAGTGACCAGCCTGGGCTCGTTAGACGTTCGTTAGATACCTCGTTAGAACGAACATTCGTTCGAACGACATATCGAACGACTGTCCAGTTAGGGTCGTTGGCAAAACTCGTTCGAACGAACCTGGTTCGAACGACAAAACTCGTTCGAACGAATCTGGTTCGAACGGAAAAACTCGTTCGAACGACATTTCAAACGAACAACCAGAAATATTGAAAAATTCGATTTTGGACCAGAAACTTTTATATACTTATATTAAAGTTCTAATTGATTCTTTCTGAAAATAAAATGCAGTTTTTATTACACCTAACACCCAATACAAATTGTTCCAAGCTCCTATATACTTATAATTACATTCATACCTTGGGAGCATGGAACCTTAGTTGATGACGTAGAAACGAGGCACGCAAACCGACATTTTGATGAAGCTTTAAATTCTTTGCCGCTACGTCTTCAACATACACTTCATAGGCTTGAGAATATTACAATAAATACTATCCTATGAATAAATGTTTTTGTCCGGAATTGAGCCAAAATGATATATGGACTCAATTGGAAATTTGTGTCCTTACAAATCTCCCCCTTTGGCTATTCCGGGACAAAAACCAAAAAAAAATCCTAAAGGGCCGTCAAGCTCTACTAGACTCAAAACATAACCCGCCCAATCTTGACTCAACCCAAGGATCAAACGCTTTGCCATAGAAAGATGCCGCTTTAGAAAGATTCCTTCACACTTAAGCAAACTTATCAAATGCATAGGGAATATCAAAATATTAAATGAAATTAATTAATTACTCCCCCTAAATTAATTCTCCCTTTAAACACATGACCTACTTAGAAAGACGTCTCCCCCTAAGATAAATCTCCCCCAATCTAAGATACGATAATAATAGGATTAGATACCATTTCTCCCCCTATCATTATTCTCCCCCTTTTTGTTCGGGAATAGGCAAAGGATTAAGAACTAATAAACAACATGTGAAAGTTTAAAGTGATAAGACATGACATCATATCGACAATAAAAGCAAGCAAAGACAAACAAATATCATATATACAGATACAAAAAAAAAATATACCAATAGAGCACTTGCATATATATATAGATATAAACACACACACGACACAAAATACAATAAGTTTGCACACTCGTATGGCAAAAATGTGTCATATGGAAACGGAAGTGTAGGGGTGTGTACTAGCAACAATTAAATTTAGACCCAAACACTTAATAAACGTTCACGGAGTTCTCATTTGATTGCAAACTTCATCACATTGAAATATAACCTCATGTGACAATATAGATTGAACTCAATGAACAAACATACACAATGCATACAAGCCTATCATGATGATGATTCTACAAACCAAATAGAGTCATGACATTAAAGACAACTAGGATAAACGGATATTGTGCAAACCGTTGATATACCATCCAATTCTCCCTCAATGAGTATATATATTCTTTTGTTTTTGAATGAATATATCAAACAAACATAGGCCTTGGCAATTGCTTTCTGTTTAATGCCAAATATTCTGTTTTTAGGCCTTTGGATCACGTATTTCTTTTAGATCCAATCAACGGTGGCTTACTATCGCAAAGGATTTAATTCATCCTTTCGGAGCCCTTCCCCGTGCATACATTAGTTTATCATGTTTTCATTTTTCACACAAATCTCACATGCAACGGATTTTGACATGCACTAGTCCTCCTATGTCATAGATATGTAGATGACTAGATTGATAGGAGAACACCTCAAAAAGCTCAAATATAACATGTGACATTAAGATTTCAAAAGAGCTCGTGCATGTGTGAAAAGAGGCATATAGAACTAGAATCCATTTAAACAATACAAAATCCAACTTCTCCATATAAAACATGGTAAAGAACATTTTAAGGATTGAAAATCTAAACCAAAAGTTCTAGCCACATGGGAGCGTAAACGATAGGATTCAAACACAAATATATGCCACATAAAGTGTGTCAAACAAAAATACACACAAAACAAAATCTTTTTGAGTTTTTAACATTTTAGTAAAAAAGAAAGATATATACTCAAAAGACTAAACAAAAATCATTTGTATTTTTCATTAAGCATAAATGAAATAAATAAAACACAAATGATAAACAAAAATCTTTTTATATTTTGCAGGTAAATCAAACACAAAAATAATACAAAAATATAAACAAGTCATAATTTCTAGCATATGATATACATGAGGCAAAGACTAGAAAATGACTAAACAAGCATACATTTAGCATATGAATATAGCATGAAGTACAAACGCTAAAGTATGCAAACACTAACACATTCATCCATTAGATTTAGCAAGGGAGGAAGCATGTGTAAGTAAATGAGAATCAACAACCCTATTTTGTAAGGTAACCAAGTCGGATTTCCTAACCCAAATTAATGAGGAATGACTATTTTGGGAAGTAGGAACGTTAACTACCGTGGTGACTTTACTATGGGGTTTTCTAGGAATTCGTTTAAGATCTAAACACAATTTCCTAAGATGACCTTGTCGACCACAATGTGTACAAGTGAGAACATGTCGAAAAGATTTACTTAAGGAGTGACCTTTAAATGTATTCCTAGTTGATTCTCCTAAAACATTGGTTTGGGCATTATGAGTAAATTCATTACAAGGATTGAAGCCTAAACCACAAGTGTCATTTTTAATTTGGACTGTTCCTAACATTTTATCTAGTTTTTCAGAACGACATTCCAAATCAAATTTGACAATACTAGAATCTTTTAATTTATTTTCCAATTCAACAATGTTAGATTCTAGTAAAGCATTTCGCTCTTCAAAAGCAAGAAGCTCCTTTTTCAAGGATTCCATTAAACCCCTAAGGCTATCTCTTTCGCCTTCTACATAATCAAGCTTCTCTTGAAGAGTCCTCACATGTGTCCTAAGGTCTTCTATTAAGGCACTATCATCAACGACCTTGACACTCTTTCTTAAACAAGCTTCTAACTTCAAATTAGTTCTTTTCAAATTAATAGATTCTTTATATAATTCATGAAAAGCATTTTGAAGTTCACTCACATCAACCTCTTCTTCATTTTCACTCTCTTCTTCACTCTCACTATCATTAAAAACAAGGGAATCATGAACAATGACCTTGGAAGTGGCATGTGCAATCGTGTCATCAATCGATGAGTTCTCATTATCACTCACATGACTAGCCATAAAGGCCACAAAATTTTTCTTAGTTGGGGAATCGGGCTTTTCTTCCTTATCACTATCACTAAGGGTAGCATTATATGAAATAGGTCGCTTACCATCTTTCCTTAGTTTAGTGGGGCACTCATAAGCCCTATGTCCATAACCTTCACAACCAAAACACTTATTAGACTCGTCCCTATCTAAATGTTCATTACTAGGTTTAGGAATTTTCTCGGCTTTAGAAATCTTCTCATTTTTATCATGTTTAGAAGATTCAAATTTCTTAAAATCATTTTTAACTTTATCTTTGTTAAATTTAAGAAATTTTCTAAATTTACGAGCAAATAAAGCCATGTCTTCCGAGTCACTATCACTATCGCTCTCTACTACTTCTTTGTCCTCTTTACGGGCTTTTAAAGCAACACCCTTTTCAATTTTCTTTTCATTTTTAGAGGGAAACATATCCAGTTCATAGGTTTGTAAATCACCTACAAGCTCTTCTAATTTCGTAGAGGCTAAAGTGGGTAAAGAATTTAAAACGGTCACTTTAGGAATAAATCTATCGGGTAGGGACCTTAAAATTTTCTTTACTACACGGTCGTCAGGTATTTTCTCTCCCAAGTTAAAGGATGAATTAACAATATTAGAAAGTCTAGCATAAAATTTATCAAAAGTTTCTTTTTCATCCATTTTGATAGTTTCAAATTGAGTGGTGAGGTTTTGGAGTTTTGAAGCTTTAACGACACTAGTTCCTTCATGAGTTAATTGTAAAATATCCCAAGCTTCTTCAGCGGTTTCACACGTCATAATACGTCGGAATTCATCCGGTGCGACAGCGCTAAACAATGAATTTAAACCTCGGGAATTAAAGTTAGCAAGTTTAAACTCATTTTCAGTCCATCTATCGGCGGGTTTTAAAACACGTTCATTTTCAACTAAGTAAGTTGGTGGGGAATATCCGGTAACAACAGACATCCAAACTCTCTCGTCGATAGATTTTAGTGCCGATCTCATTCGCGCTTTCCAATACGCGTAGTTTGAACCATCGAAAATAGGAAATTTTGAAAATGGGGAAAAATCCATTTTAGCCAAAAATTAAAGGATCTTAACGAAATAAATTATCGTTTTTGGCTCTGATACCAATTTGAAGAGGATAATCCCCGGGAGTTTTAATTTCTTACAAATTAAAATATAATTTCCTTTTAAATAAATGCGGAAGCGTTGAGATGGTTTTAACTTTGAAATATAACAACAAGTTTTAATTTCTCAAAACAAATTAAAACATAACTCAAGTCCTAGAATTTGCCTAAGTCATAATTAACAATTATTCAAAGTTAGGCGAAACCAATTTTAGCAAATGACTTGAATAAACCAATTTTACCCAATATTTAATTTAAGTCCCAAATTAAATGAGTGTGAAAATTAAACTAAATTTTATCTTGAAATTATCCTAAGCATGGATTCTAAATTATTGTGCAAGATAAAATAAACAATGTCACACTACACTGCGATGTACGAGGAAAAACCCACTAACGGGAAAAAACCTCGGGACGGCCCTAGCCTCAAATCCACTAAAAACGGTATTACAAAATACAAGACAAAAGACTTACTTCCTAAACTCGAACCCTCTGAAGCCGTGATGCTCCTTCTTGTATCAACCTCCAATTAGCGGATAACCAACGGAGTTCCACCGTGGTCTCGGAATACACCGATGGGACTTTATATGGTCACCGTCACCCAAACATGGAACCTTTCTCCTTGTGGGTAGAATCTCAACAAAAGTCTTCTTTGTGATGGGGTGTAGAAGCAAACCCGAAACGTCTCTTGAATTCGGTAGAGAAAACCGGTGCCAAAAACTCCAAGCAATTGATATAAATATAGAAACTTGGATAAACGATTATTGGGTGTAAACTAGAGTGTGTATGAATTTTTCATTGAAAATTAACACTCAAAACTTGAACATTTTCCTAAACTAATTTTGCTCTCAAACTCTCTTTTGGAGATAAACAAATGTTGGAAAAGTTGTCTTGGAAAATGTGTTTCCCGCACATAATAATGCATGAAAAAAGTTGGTTGAAAACCAAGTGGAGGAGTGGGGAAAAACTGCAAAAAAAACTACCAAATAACTGTTCCCGCTGGAAGTTCGTTCGAACGAACGTGATTCTCGTTCGAACGAGACTTCTAACGAGTGACCAACCTGGGCTCGTTAGAAGTTCATTAGATACCTCGTTAGAATGAACATTCCTTCGAACGACATATCGAACGACATATCGAACGACTGTCCAGTTAGGGTCGTTGGCAAAACTCGTTCGAACGAACCTGGTTCGAACGACAAAACTCGTTCGAACGAAACAGGTTCGAACGACAAAACTCGTTCGAACGAAATCTGGTTCGAACCAAAAAACTCATTCGAACGACATTTCAAATGAACAACCAGAAAGATTGAAAAATTCGATTTTGGCCCAGAAACTTTTATATACTTATATTAAAGTTCTAATTGATTCTTTCCGAAAATAAAATGCAGTTTTTATTACACCTAACACCCAATACAAATTGTTCCAAGCTCCTATATACATATAATTACATACATACCTTGGGAGCATGGAAGCTTAGTTGATGACGTAGAAATGAGGCACGCAAACCGGCATTTTGATGAAGCTTTAAATTCTTTGCCGCTACGTCTTCAACATACACTTCATAGGCTTGAGAATATTACAATAAATACTATCCTATGAATAAATGTTTTTGTCCGGAATTGAGCCAAAATGATATATGGACTCAATTGGAAATTTGTGTCCTTACACTCTCTCACTTTGTTACGAAAGGTTAGGAATGGTTTTATATTTTTAGAGCGTTATACAAGTAAGTATTGTCTTTTATATTACGTCAGTAGCTCTGTATGCTTGGACTTTGGGGTGTTCCCCATGGGTCCCTCACGTAGTTTAATTTGAAACTAGAATCGAATGCTAAACAAGTGAAACATTAATTCAAAAAAATCGAACTAGCAACATTATATTGGTTGTTTCATTGCACTCCATACCTAACACTAGGGACGGACTCCATAAATCCAAGTTGGGCGTTGCAAATGGTATCAGAGCTCTAGGTTCAAGGTTCCTTTCAGTAGTGGCGTGGTGAGGTCGACATTGGATCTTTCGACATCGGTGTTGGTTTGGACCGGTCATGCTAGTTTGGTGACGGGTTAGTTCATCTCATCGATGGTAAAGTCAAAGAGGTTAGCACGACAAGTAAATTAGTTCCAAGTGGGGCACGATCAAGTTGATAGCTATTGATCACTTTCGCGCTTCTAATTATATTTGCTAGTAAGTTACGAGTGTCTCTTCAAGCCAATAATGGTTACACCATAGTTATTAGTGTGAGGTTCTTATGTTCGAGTCTTTGATGATGTAGAATCTTTAGAAATGTTGATAGAGTGAGATGATACCCATTGGGCAAGTGGCACTAATTGCGTATAGTCAACGGTAGAGGTTGATGGTTAGGGTGTTGTGACTAAGCACTAATGATTGGTGAATATATCCCTTAGGTGAGGCACTTATAGGTAGTTAATGCTGGTAATATAATTAGGCAAATTCGATCCCTGGGGAAAATTGTGGTTGATGGTAGTCCGGTGAACACCTTAATCCTTTGCCTGAGATGTATTGTGTAGTGACTTTGATGATAAGAGTAGTCTTGGTAGTGGAAATAGTGAGTAGTGTTCATTGTGACTTAGCTGTAAGGGTTATGTATTTTATGTATGGAGGTTAGATGACTGAGTGGCATTCATAAGTATTGATTATGTGGTGAGACCTTTTTGGGTTCCTTGGTTGAGGACTTGGGTTTAGTGTAGCTTGATTATAATATGGTATTGAGTAATAGAACCCCACGTGGCATCTATGGTGTAGGCCTTGGTATTTATAGGTAATACTCGACGTCCCATATCCTATATATATCTATATAGTCTCATTACTGTGTAAATTAGCACATGGTATGATGTTTACATAAGGAGGCAATTTAGTTGTCATGATTGAACATTCATTGAGGATTAGGTGAGGCAGACCTTGAGTTTATAGATTGTAGGTGATGTCTTGTATCCTTCCATAATCCTTAGTAGCATTAGTTGTGGTTTGGTACGTAGCTTATGGTCACAACCATTTGAGTGAGATAAGATCATTATCCAAGGATAAAGGCTTGTTTTATCCGCCAAAGTTATGGCTAGGTGCGAGGTAATATTAGTGTGAGTATATTTTAAGGTACAATGGAATGCCGATATGACTAATCATGTGTGGCGTCATTGGGGATAAAGATCAAATATTGTGACGCCTTGAGGTGTTTGATGTTTAAGGTGCACTGTAGGTAGAATCTCTTAGGCTAATGTCTTTGCGAGTATCGAGTAATTGCGATGTGGGTATTAAAAGGTTTTATAGAGTGCACCTATAGTGATAAAGTTATGGATGGTTAGGTCTTGTCGGGTTACATAAAATATGTTTACTGTCCTTATGGGATCAGTAAAGTCCGGTAGGAAGGATCATTAGCGACCTGGTGGGGATTTTATTGAGGATCAGGTGATGTTCCCAGATTGCTGGTCGTATAGTGTACGTGTCGGGTGTGGCTTCCCAAATCGGCACTGATGGGTGTGTGTAATCCCTATTATAAGATGATAGCTTGTGTTGTTATAGGAGTGATGCTCGGGTGTCATAAAATGGCTAGTATTGGTATTGTGATACTCGGTTGCGAGATGTACTAGGAAATTTTTTTGAGAATTAGGATGATGACGCCATATAGAGACTTGAAAATGGAAATTAAAATGGGTAACATCGAAACATGATTATAATGTTAGCGTGTGTAGATGGTATCTGTTAGGGTAGCCTTAGTAATGTGAGGACTAGTTCTTGGCACGTCTTACCAAGCCAGTATGAATTAGAAGATGTATCCCTTTGTGATATTTACCATACATATAATGTTAATGGAGGTGATTGTGGTCTCCATGTAAATTCTGTGTGGGTAGAAATCGAAAGTAAGTTTGGTGGTAGCCTCGTGTGGTTAAAGGACACCGTAAGGTGAGTACCTCGCTTGAACTAAGAAATGCCTACGGGAGTTTGGAATTTCGATCATGATTGGTTAAGGCAGAAAATAGCCTAGTTATAGTAGGTTGTTGACGTCATAACTAGTAATTGGATAGGGTCACTGTAGATAAAGGCATGAGGTGTTCGCCAATCGGATTGATTCATATATGTCAAGGATATGAAGGGTAGGGCATCACTCCAAATGAGGGAAGTCGGGCGTTGACTTCCTAGAGGACTACCAATGAGTAAATTAATTTCTTTTTATGAGAATGAATGGTTATGATTCAATTCGTCACGGCTAGTGACCCAAGCAATGGTGTGTGGCTAGGTTTTGTGCTCAATGAGAACTTTGGAAATGAGTGACATGACTTCGAGCATATAACTTAGGTTTGCTTTCGTAATTCATAGTCGAACGCTTATGGGGGTGTCATTTCTTAGGAGAGTTTCTTGTTCCTTCTGACTCTCGTGTGTCCCCTTTAATTTTGGTAATTGGGGATCTATATTCTCACATATGTGATAAATCGAATTGGTTCTATGTCTTGGTACGACGTGGTTAGGCCTGGTAGAGCGTGATAGACCGGGTATGGTCAATGCAGCTCGATAACTGGGTGTGCCCCATCTGAGGTATTCTTTCTATTATGTAAAGTTCGGTGTATTAGTGGCTGCACTTTTGGCCACATGGTTTTCTCGTAGTATTGGCTTGTCTTAGGATTAGTAGCCTTTCAACTGTCCCATAAGGAAGTTAATGACTCTAGTTGCAAAGAGCAGGATGATGACTTAAGGATGTGGTATAGTGTTAAAAATCAAGGAAAACTTAGCATATGATGTTACTTTGGCATAGTGAGTTAATTAGAGCGAGGCTCTAGTGAGTACTCAAACGTTAGACACCTAGGGTATTACTAGGTTTATCAGAGTGATGCAGCAAAAGGTATAAGTCGGGCGTAGGGTGATTATTTGATAAGAATATTACTCCTTAGAGTGAGAGAATAACAAAGTATGATTATTAGAGAGATCATTCGAGTTGTGTAGTCATGATAACCTAAAAATTTGTGGGACGCGGGATGTGCAGTCCTAAGATGATATTGACATCGCCGATGAATATAACGATTGGATATATTGAGGTTCAAATTAGGTGAGTATTGATCACTAGAAAGGGTCGCTCGTGGAGGCTCCAGCATGCCTTGAGTACTATCTTGGGTAGTACTAGAAATTATTTGAAGATAATTGTAATAACCCGTATTTTTGGCGATATTTATTTTTGGGATTAATTTATTAAATGAGAATTAATTGGGAATTAATCCGGATAAAATACTAGCGAGATGTGAGTTGGTATTTGACTATAGTGAGTATATATGATGATTTATGAATATTGAATTATGAAATTGTCGTGAGATTGATATACGGCAATTTGGAAATTTTATTGAGACGCGGGTGACAGTCGCGTCAGGATATAATTATTTTAATTATAAAAGTGAAATTTAAATTCTATTAACCGTATGGTCATTTTGAGTGCGCCAACGCGTCCGGAAGGGTCGAGATAGTCAGAAAACACTAGCCGGGGGTTTAGTTTTGGTCCCGGGGTATTTTTAGGCCATACCGGCAACATAAAGGGTATTTTGGTAATTTTGTATTTTTGGGAATTAAAAGTGACGAAAATTAAGAGTTTTTGTCTGATTGGGAATTGACCCACTTAACCCATTAACAACCCATATTAACCTAGAAGGCTACGTAGGTTATTAGAATTAGGTTTTCTAATATTTCCCAAAGCAAACCCTAGCCACCATAGCCATTGGAGAAGAAAGCTTGGAGAGAGAGAGATAGAAGGGAATTCTGCAGAAAGAGAGAGAGAACTTCTTCAAATCGTCATCAAAATCAGAGATTGAATCAAGGCAAGTGGTTTAATTTACATTTTTATGCAGTAAATGCTTCTTCCATGCTTAGACAATTCCATAATCATAATTAATTGAGAGATAAATAAAAACCCATAAAATTGGAGTTGTTAGTTTAATTTTGGAGATAGGTTTGCATGTAGAAATGTTATTGGAAGATCGAATTAAGAGAATTACTAATTTATGTGATACAAAAACGGATCTATTTCTGGGAATGGAAGATTTAAAATTCTAGGGTTTATGTTCTTGAGAATTTGGGGAAAAGTGATGAGACTTGATGATTTAATGATGTTGAGGATGAATTAATTCCTTCAAACACGTTAGTATGTGACTTTAATATGTTTAGGATTGATTAGAGACCTTAAAACATTGTTGGGACGAATTTTGGTTGAGATTAGAGGTGTATAAATTGGTGAAAAACGAATATAGGATTTATGGGCTTGAATCTGGTCACTCGTTAGAAGACCTACCCAGGTCGTTCGAACGAGCTCTTTCGAACGAGCTTCTAACGAGTTGACAGTTTGGGGTTCTAACGAGAGGGATGTTCGTTCGATAATCTCGTTCGAATGAGATCTCGTTAGATAGCCCAGTTCGTTCGAACGAACTCTCGTTCGAACAGCCTCGTTCGAACGAGCTGGCAGTTTAGGCCTTTTTGGCCTGTTTTGATTTTGGGAGTCCCGTAAATTTGTTTGAGGATGGAGATAACATTCCTTTGATGGTTTATTAGTATACTTGGGACATTTGGGATATAATGAGGAGTAAATTATATAAGTGTGGATCGAATCAAATAGACATTATGAGCTGAGACATGAGTGCCTACTACGATGTGAGAATAAATTATGGCGCGTATAAATATGGACCGGGATTATATAAGTTGTATATATATTAAGTTGGTACGAGAATGCGATATGTACTACAATTAAACTACGATGATTACTAAGATGCGTGTTTACTTAGTATTGATATATGATTTGTGTGTATGACATACCTACCATACTTGCTATCACGAGAGGTTTGCGTTCGCTTAGGGCCCTATAATCCTTGTGTTGCCCAGATTTAGACTGGTTACATCGATGAACATAGGTCGGAGAAGGACTTATTGGGATGTTAATAAGTCTGCTGATCGTGGGAGCGCAGGTATGTGCGTCACCCATGTGATGTGACTGTGTTCGCCTCCATTATTTATGATGTTGTTATCTGTGAACTATTCCTGAGAGATTCGGAATATGTGATCCTTATGTACGTGATGTACCGGGATGGATAGCAGAGTATGTGTGCACCGCAGCTTTGTCTCGGGGTGCTTATATTGTATATTTATGTTGTGGAAAATATACACTTAGTAAAATGAGAACTTTCATATGGTATTGTGTGTATAACTATGGAATGACATAAAAAGGGATGATCTATAATGAGTTGTATTACTTTTATGTGAGAACCTGAATTTACGTTAAGCCCCTATTTAATTGAGATCGTTATAATGTTAATGGGAACCGAGTAATAAGGGTAGGACCTATGACAGTCTAGCTAGATATGATGTCACTTAGCTAGTGGGTTGTGTCATTTTAAATGGGTACTTATGTTAGAAGTGCACAGTTAGACGAGAGGTGAGAATTTCATGTGAGTGCACGTCCTAACATGTACTTTGCATTTAATGTTTTAAATATTTTTAAAGCACTTGCAGGTTTTTAAAATATCTCCACATTCGGGCTCTGGCCCGTTTTCTTTCAAATCTATTTTTTGTAAAACCATTTTAGGTGCCCAGCCACAAGGACACCATGTATAGATTACTCATTCAGATGACGAGCTGTAGCTGTTTGTGGAAGCTACAGGGATTTTCTTTTAGACGCTTCTACCATTTGGATTCCATATTCAGTATTCTTCAGTTGTAGGGCATGTTGCCCAAATTCTATTAGAGACTTTTCCATTTCAATTTTTCAGACTTGGCATGTATTAATTCAGTATTCAGTTTTTCGCTACTTATTTCAGTTGTGGGATTTGTTGTGAGGAGTTTTCCTCCGGATTTATTTATATCGTGTGATGGTTATTCTATTATTTTGTTATGGTGAATGGTGATATTATTCTTGCTTTAAATCTTTTATTGCATGTTAATTCGACTTTAATTAAAATTTGACAACTTACTTTTTAAATACTAGGTGGTTAGTAATAATAAAATGTTTTCGACAGTGATGCTATTAACTGAGCCAACTTGGCATTTTTATTTAATCTAATAAAGGAGTAGTTACCCGGTATTTAATTAGTCGGGGTATCACAGGTGGTATCAGAGCATCAGGTTCTAGTGTCCTTTAGGATCTGTACGGCTATTATGTTTCCGCTAAGTTTTCTTTGATATAGAGCCCTATATTTTAGGACTGTTGTACTCTTTTTGTGTATGCTGCGTTCTTCAGCTATCTTAAGTTTATAAATAGTGAACTTATAAACTTCATTCTTATTTCAGATGCCTCCACGACGTGCACGACGAGTTCCCAGGGATGCAACGCCTGAACCCCAGCCCGTTCCAGTTCAGGGCATGATGAACGCCGCTGAGGTTGCAGCCATTGTAGCCTAAGCGGTAAATGCCGCAATTGCCGTAGTTCAGCAGGCACCACCTCAGGCGCCGGTCACCGCGCCAGTACAGGCAAATGCATTCCCGTCTGCTTGGGAACGTGTACGTGACGCTTTTTATAAAGCGCATCCGCCAGAGTTTGCAGGTAGCTCAGATGTGGTAGTCTCGAGCCAGTGGAGGAAGGATATACAGAGGCACTTAAGGATGAATGAGTGCATGGACGTTCAGAAGAAGGTGCTAGCTACTTTCAAGCTAGTTGGATCTCCGCTGCAGTGGTGGGAGTCTATTAGCATCGTGGAGGAGAGGGATACTCCCACTATTCAGGACTTTTGGGTGCGGTTCGACTGCAAGTACTTTCCGTCAGCTGTTCACACAAAAATGAGGAGGAAATTGATGAGTCTGAAGCAGGAGGGTAAGACTGTGGCCGAGTATAAGGCCGAGTTCACGAATCTGTTGAATATCATTCCAGATGAGATACCGACAGAAAAGAAGAAGATTGAGAAATTCACCGAAGGGTTGACATGGAGGATCCGTCAGCATCTGTTAGGGAACCTTTCATTGGCCACGTATTCTGATGTGGTTAACGCTACTTTGTTACACTGCCAGGATCACCGCTTTCATATGGCTGAGGGCAAGAGATCGGGAGAGTCTAGCCATCAGAGCAGGACTAGAGGACATGGTGCTGGTGGGGCACAATCTGTTCAGGGGCAGAGATAGGGTGAGCAGGGTTCTGAGCAGGGGGATCGGAAGAGGTTCAGAACAGGGAATTACAGGAACGGACAGGGAGGTTTCCGTCAGGGCCATCAGGGTCCAAACGGCCATCAGGGCCAACAGGGGCAGAATGTAATACCCCGTACTTTTGGCTATATTTATTTTTGGGATTAATTAATTAAATGCGTATTAATTGGAAATTAATCCGGGTTATAAATACTAACGAGATGCGAGTTGGTATTTGATTATGTGCACATATGATTATATATGAAATTGGAATTATGAAATTTGTCGTGAGATTTATATACGGTAATTTGGGAATTTTGTTGAGACGCGTGTGACCGCCGCGTCATGGTATACTATTTTAATTATAAAAGTGAATTTAAAATCTATAAACCGTATGGTCATTTTGAGTGCGCCAACGCGTCCGGAAGGGTCGAGATAGTCAGAAAACACTACCCGGGGGTGTAGTTTGGATTCCGGGGTATTTTTAGGCCATATCGGCAACTTAAAGGGTATTTTGGTAATTTTACATTTTGAGGAATTAAAAGTGACGAAAATTAGGAGTCTTAATCTGATTGATTATTGACCCACTAAACCCACTATCCAACCCACTTTAACCCTTTAAGCTACGGAGGTTATCAATTAGGTTTCCAAGTTTCCCCAAAACAAACCGTAGCCACCTTAAGCCACCATTGAAGAAGGAGCTTGGAAGAGAGGAAATTCTGCAGAAAAAACTCCATCAAACCTACACCAAAATCAGAAATCCAATCAAGGCAAGTGTTTTAATCATATTTAAATTCGTAGAATGTTTCTTCCATGTTAGAAAATTGATGAATTATAACTGTTCTTGAAAGATAATGAAAACCCATGTAGTTTGGAGCTTAGAACTTGAAAATATTGAGGAGAATTGCACGTAGAATGATAGGTAGATAATTATTCTCATGAGATCTGTGATAGGGAGGAATTAAAACGGATTTGTAGTGAGTTATTTCATGATTCAAAAGTTAGGGTTCATGTTCTTGAAATAATTGGAGAAAAAGTGTAGAGACTTATATTTTGATTGATGTTAAAGAGATTTAAATCCTTGAAAACATGTTAGGAGTTGACTTGAATATGTTTAGGATGAATTAGAGACTCTAAAATGTTGTTGGGATGAACTTTGGAAGAGATTAAGAGTGATAAAATCGATGAAAAATGAATTGGGGAAAAATCTGGGCCGAAACTGGTCAGTCGTTAGAAGCAATCCCCAGGTCGTTCGAACGAGCTTCTAACGAGATGACCAGTCTCTGCTAATGAGGGGTAGTTTCGTTCGATATCTCGTTCGAACGAGATATCGTTAGAAGGTACAGTTCATTCGAACGAACTGGATCTCGTTCGAACAGTCTCGTTCGAACGCGACTTCTAACGAGCTGACAGTTCAAACTCGTTCGAATAGTCTCGTTCGAACGAGACTTCTAACGAGCTGGCAGTTTGGGCTATTTTGAACTGTTTTGATTTTTGGAGTCCCGTAAACTTGTTCGAGGATATAGTTAACATTCCGATGATGATGTAGTGATAGGTTTGGGACATTTGGGTATTTATGAGAAGGAAATTATATACAAGTGAGTTAAATTAGAAGGACGGTTTGGGTTGAGACGTGAGTGTCTATTACGAAGTGAGAATTAATTATGGTGCGTATTATTATAAACCGGAAGTGTATAAAGTGTGTGAATTATATATTGGTACTAGATTGAGAAAAGTATTACAATTAAACTACGGAATTACTAAGACGTGTGTTTACTTAGTATTGGTATATGAATTGTGTGTATGACATACCTACCATACTTGCTATCATGGGAGGTTTACATTCGCTTAGGACCTTCTAATCCTTGTGTGCCCGGATTTAGATTGGTACCTAGAGGACATAATTCAAGAGAATGACTTGATTGCGAGTTATTGAGTCAGCTGACTATGGAGCGTAGGTATGTGCGTGACCATGGATATGTTGAATTATGTTCGCCTCCACTGTTTATGATTTGTGTTATCTGAACTATTCCTGAGAGATTCGGAATACGTGATCCTTATGTACGTGATGTACCGGGATGGATAGCAGAGTATGTGTGCACCGCAGCTTAGTTCTCGGGGTGCTTATACTGTATATTTATGATGTGAATAATATACACTTAATTAATGAGAACCTTCATGTTAATGATGTGAATATAATTACGGCATTGTTTCGAGAAATATAACAAGTTAACTGATAGTTATATATATTGCATATGGAACATCTGAGTTACGTTAAACCCCTACTTAATTATGAGCGTTATTATGTTAAGAGAACCGAGTAATAAGGGTAGGACCTATGTTAGTCTAGCTAGATAGGTTGTCACGTAGCTAGTAGTCTGTATCACTCTAGATGGGTACTTACGTTAGGAGTGCACAGTTAGACGAGAGCTGAGAATATCATGTGAGTGCACGTCCTAACATGTACTTTGCATTAAATGTTTTAAATGTTTTTAAAGCACTTGCAGGTTTTTAAAATATAACTCCACATTCGGGCTATGACCCGTTTTCTTTTCAAATCTTTTTCTTGTAAAACCATTTTAGGTGCCCAGCCACAGGGACACCAAGCATAGGATTCTCATTCAGGTGACGAGATGTAGCTGTTTGTGGAAGCTACAGGGATTTGCTTGTAGACGCTTCTATCTTTTGGATTCCAGAGTCACTATCTATCAGTTGTAGGGCATGTTGCCCATTTCTATTAGAGACATCTTTTACATTACAGTTTTCAGACTTTGATTTGTATTGTTTTAGCATTCGGTTATTTATTTCAGTATGAGATTGTAGTGAGGAGTTTTCCTCCACACTTTATTTACACTATGTGATGGTTATTCGTTTTACTTCAGTATGGTGAATGGTATTGTTATTCTTTATTACACTTGTTGCATGTTAATCAGACTTATATTAAAATTTGGCAACTTACTTTTTAAATACTAGGTGGTTAGTAATAATAAAATGTTTTCGACAGTGATGCTATTAACTGAGCCAACTTGGCATTTTGAATTAATTTAATAAAGGAGTAGCTACCCGGTATTTAATTAGTCGGGGTGTCACAGGTGGTATCAGAGCATCAGGTTCTAGTGTCCTTTAGGATCTGTACGGCTTGTTATGTTTTTCGCTGAGCTTTCTTTGATATAGAGCCCTAAATATTAGGAATGTTGTATTCATCTCTGTACTTTGGGAATTCGTACTTCCGCGGTTTGTTTATTTGAATGATGAACTCATCCAAATTTACTTAAATTTTCAGATGGATCATCAAGAAGAACTAGCTAGAATGGTTGAGGGAATCAACGAGCAAGATCGACTCACACCTCGGGTATCCCTCGAGAGAATACCAACCGCCGAGTTAGCAGGTATCGTGCCACAAGAAGTTACCACTGCAGTTTTACAATACCAAGAACGCAACATACAACTAGAAGGAGGCAAAAGACCTAGAGAGGTTAGACGAGTGTATGTGAATAAGGCTGACAAATGTGCGAGGACCCCGAAAATTCAACTACAGATTGCCCAAGACCGAGTCGGTTCTAATCAACAACGGGGTACAATGAAGCATTTTCGAAAGGGGAATAAAGTTCCAAGTCTGCAAGGACGACATCGTCAACAGCAGAATCAGAGGGGGAGTAACTTCAGAGGCCGATGTTTTGTGTGTGGCACGCACGGCCATAGACGCCAGGATTGCCCAGAGGGTGTTAGAGCTCCCCAGTAGCAGGGTGCCCGTAATGATCCACCGGGGCCACTGTTTAAAATCGCTCTCCCAGCACCAGCTCAGGTACTAGACCTACCAACCTTTCCAGTAGCTCCAGTGCAATAGAGGCAGAATGGTCAACAACAATTGCAATAGGGCCAGCAATGCCAGGGCAGAAATGATAACGCTCACCGGGGCCGTGGTTAGCATGGACAGCGAGGAGGAAATTTCCAAGGGAAGTGTTTCAAATGTGATAAGATTGGCCACAAACGTCAGGATTGTCCTGATAAGAGCGGAGTACCACCGCAGCAGCAGCAGGGTGCCCGACATGAGCCACAAAGGCCGCCTTTCCCACCTGCTTTTCCAACTCCAGCCCAGGTGCCAGTATTACCATCTATTCCATCAGTTCCTGTGCAGCAGGGACAATTACAGTATGGACGGGTCTATAACATCCACCAGGCAGCAGTTCCACAAGCATCGCCCACAATTGAGGGTACGTTTCCTATCCATGGCACTATGGGTCGGGTATTATTTGATACGGGTGCTGCATATTGTTTTATAGCTACACACTTTGCGAAAGCTTTAGGATTGTTAGCTACGGCAGAGAGCACAGTGACGTGTGTCGACTCACCATTGGGGGAGTGGGTCACTTATATTCTTTATATGCCGGGGAGTGGGGGTAGAGATTAGTAGTCTGGTATTACCTGCAGATATGTTGGTATTAGATATGCATGTTCACGATGTGATCATCGGTATGGATTGGCTCGTTACATATAGGGCCATGATTGATTGCTTCAGCGGAAGCATTGTTTTTTCCATTCCGGGGCAACAGATGTTCGTAGTGGCGATGCCTCGCCCAGAGGGAGGATCGACTGCTCATTTATATTACATAGAGGAGGATACCTCTAAGGAGGTTGTGATCCCTTTAGATTCGATCCCGGTTGTCAGGGAGTATTCAGATGTGTTTCAGGAGATACCAGGCTTACCCCCCAGTCGAGAGATAGACTTTGTTATAGATTTGCTACCGGGTACGAGACCTATAGCACGCGCACCGTACCGTATGGCTCTGGCAGAGATGCGAGAGCTACGGGATCAGATAGAGCAGCTGTTAGGTCAGGGCTTTATCCGCAGGAGTACCTCTCCTTGGGGCGCTCCAGTTTTGTTTGTGAAGAAGAGGGACGGTTTACTGAGATTGTGTGTGGACTACCGAGAGTTGAATAAGGTCACGATACGGAATAAGTATCCGTTGCCTCGAATCGATGACTTATTCGACCAGTTGAGAGGAGCTTCTTTCTTCTCTAAGATTGACTTGAGATCGGGATACCATCAGCTGCGTATCAGGGAGGAGGATGTCTCAAAGACTGCGTTCTTGTCGAGATATGGTGCTTATGAGTTTCGGGTTATGCCTTTTGGTTTGACCAACGCTCCAGCAGTGTTTATGGACTTGATGAACAGAGTGTTCAGGTATTTCCTAGATTAGTTTGTCATTGTCTTCATTGATGACATTCTGGTTTACTCCCAGACAGAGGAGGAGCACGCCGAGCATTTGAGGCAAGTTTTGCAGACACTTCGTCAGAACGAGTTGTATGCAAAATATGAGAAATGCGGGTTTTGGCTGAAGGAAGTCCAGTTTTTGGGACATATTATTTCCGACCGGAGAATATCGGTTGATCCGAGGAAAGTATCAGCGGTGAGGGAGTGGGGACAGCCCACGACACCAACGGAGATTCGTAGTTTCTTGGGTTTAGCAGGATACTACAGTAGGTTTGTTCGGGGTTTCTCGGAGATAGCAGGTCCTTTGACACATCTGACTCGTAAGGGTGTGCCCTACATCTGGAGTGATGCCTGTCAGTTGGCATTCGATGAATTGAAGGACAAATTGACCTCAGCACCTGTGTTAGCATTGCCGAGACCGGGAGTTGAGTATTTGGTTTACACCGATGCATCTTTGCAAGGACTAGGAGGTGTATTGCAGCAGGAGAGACAGGCCATAGCTTATGCTTCCCGTAAGCTTAAGCCTCATGAGAAGAATTACCCCACGCATGATTTGGAGTTGGCGGCAGTGGTATTTGCCCTCCGGATTTGGAGGCACTATCTTTTGGGGGAGAAGTTCCAACTATTCACGGACCACAAGTCCCTACAGTATCTGTTCACGCAAAAGGATTTGAATATGCGACAGCGTAGGTGGCTTGAGTTTGTGAAAGACTACCAGTTCGACATCTAGTATCACCCGGGTAAGGCTAACGTGGTAGCAGACGCGTTGATCCATAGGCCAGCAGATGAGGTGGCAGAGGTGTGGAAGGCTAAGTGGAAGGAATTGGGACACCAGGATGCAGTGGCCCGATCTTTCATGTCTGTGATGACCGTTACACCGCGGATTTTCACGAAGGTAGTACGGGCACAGGCTAATGACTCGTTCTGTCAGGAGCAGATAGTTGGATTACTAGCAGAGGGAGCCGAGTCCTATACCGTTAGCTCAGACGGGGGATTACGCTTCAATGGGAGATTGATAGTTCCGGAAGGAGAGGAATTGCGACACGAGGTGATGGCAGAGTCGCACGGCTCACGGTTCGCGGTACATCCCGGAGGGGACAAAATGTACCAAGACATGAGGAGGCAGTATTGGTGGAGCGGTATGAAGAGAGATATCGCTGAGTTTGTTTCGAAATGCGCCACTTGTCAGCTTGTAAAAGTGGATCATCAGAGACCGGCAGGATTGCTACAGCCATTAGAGGTCCCGGTGTGGATGTGGGAGAGCATATCCATGGACTTTATTACGGGGTTGCCTACGTCGCAGAGGGGCCACGACTCCGTTTGGGTAATTGTGGACAGGTTGTCCAAGGTCGCTCACTTTTTACCCGTTAGGACTGATTACACTACGGGACAGTATGCCCAGCTCTTTATTTCAGAGATTGTGAGACTTCACGGTGTACCCTTAAATATCGTGTCTGACAGAGACAAGATATTTGTTTCGAGATTTTGGGAGAGTTTTCAGGAGGCCATGGGCACGGAATTGCGGTTGAGTACGGCTTATCATCCGCGGATTGATGGGCAGACTGAGCGCACAAATCAAATGTTGGAGGATATGCTACGCATGTGCATTATTGACTTCGGGGGTGGATGGGAGCAATACCTTCCACTGGTGGAGTTTGCTTACAACAACTCCTATCAGTTCACTATTGGCATGGCTCCGTTTGAGGCATTGTACGGTAGGCCTTGTCGTTCCCCAGCATGTTGGTTAGAAGTGGGGGACAACAAACTGCTTGGACCGAAAGTGATTCAGGATACTTCGGCAAGGATTAAGTTGATTCGGAGTCGCATTCGGGTAGCTCAAGACAGGCAGAAGAGTTATGCTGATGCGAAGAGATTTTTTAGGGAGTTCCAAGTGGGGGACCAGGTTTTGCTCAGAGTATCTCCTATGAAGGGGATTATGCATTTTGGGAAGAAGGGGAAGTTGGCACCAAGGTATGTGGGGCCGTTTCCTATTATTGAGCGGATCGGACCGGTTTCGTATAGACTTGGGTTACCGGAGCATTTGCATCGGATTCACGATGTGTTCCATATTTCCTCGCTAAGGAAACACCTTAGGGATAATTTGGCTCATTCTCACATTGCTGTGGAGGACATCGATCTCCAGCCGGATAGCTCCTACGAGGAGGGGCCGATTGCTATTTTGGACCGAAGCGAGAGGAAACTGCGGTTAAAGATAGTTTCGTTAGTGCGTGTCCAGTGGCGACATCATAATGTCGAGGAGTCAACATGGGAGCGTGAGGATGAGATGCGCGAACGTTATCCAGAGTTATTTTTAGCAGGTACTTTCTAGTTTCGAATTTCGGGACGAAATTCAGTTATTAGGGGGGAAGTATGTAATACCCCGTACTTTTGGCTATATTTATTTTTGGGATTAATTAATTAAATGCGTATTAATTGGAAATTAATCCGGGTTATAAATACTAACGAGATGCGAGTTGGTATTTGATTATGTGCATATATGATTATATATGAAATTGGAATTATGAAATTTGTCGTGAGATTTATATACGGTAATTTGGGAATTTTGTTGAGACGCGTGTGACCGCCGCGTCATGGTATACTATTTTAATTATAAAAGTGAATTTAAAATGTATAAACCATATGGTCATTTTGAGTGCGCCAACGCGTCCGGAAGGGTCGAGATAGTCAGAAAAAACTACCCGGGGGTGTAGTTTGGATTCCGGGGTATTTTTAGGCCATACCGGCAACTTAAAGGGTATTTTGGTAATTTTACATTTTGAGGAATTAAAAGTGACGAAAATTAGGAGTCTTAATCTGATTGATTATTGACCCACTAAACCCACTATCCAATCCACTTTAACCCTTTAAGCTACGGAGGTTATCAATTAGGTTTCCAAGTTTCCCCAAAACAAACCCTAGCCACCTTAAGCCACCATTGAAGAAGGAGCTTGGAAGAGAGGAAATTCTGCAGAAAAAACTCCATCAAACCTACACCAAAATCAGAAATCCAATCAAGGAAAGTGTTTTAATCATATTTAAATTCGTAGAATGTTTCTCCCATGTTAGAAAATTGAGGAATTATAACTGTTCTTGAAAGATAATGAAAACCCATGTAGTTTGGAGCTTAGAACTTGAAAATATTGAGGAGAATTGCACGTAGAATGATAGGTAGATAATTATTCACATGAGATCTGTGATAGGGAGGAATTAAAACGGATTTGTAGTGAGCTATTTCATGATTCAAAAGTTAGGGTTCATGTTCTTGAAATAATTGGAGAAAAAGTGTAGAGACTTATATTTTGATTGATGTTAAAGAGATTTAAATCCTTGAAAACATGTTTGGAGTTGACTTGAATATGTTTAGGATGAATTAGAGACTCTAAAACGTTGTTGGGATGAACTTTGGAAGAGATTAAGAGTGATAAAATGGATGAAAAACGAATTGGGGAAAAATCTGGGCCGAAACTGGTCAGTCGTTAGAAGCAATCCCCAGGTCGTTCGAACGAGCTCGTTCGAACGAGCTTCTAACGAGATGACCAGTCTCTGCTAATGAGGGGTAGTTTCGTTCGATATCTCGTTCGAACGAGATATCGTTAGAAGGTACAGTTCGTTCGAACGAACTGGATCTCGTTCGAACAGTCTCGTTCGAACAAGACTTCTAACGAGCTGACAGTTCAAACTCGTTCGAATAGTCTCGTTCGAACGAGACTTCTAACGAGCTGGCAGTTTGGGCTATTTTGAACTGTTTTGATTTTTGGAGTCCCGTAAACTTGTTCGAGGATATAGTTAACATTCCGATGATGATGTAGTGATAGGTTTGGGACATTTGGGTATTTATGAGAAGGAAATTATATACAAGTGAGTTAAATTAGAAGGACGGTTTGGGTTGAGACGTGAGTGTCTATTACGAAGTGAGAATTAATTATGGCGCGTATTATTATAAACTGGAAGTGTATAAAGTGTGTGAATTATATATTGGTACTAGATTGAGAAAAGTATTACAATTAAACTACGGAATTACTAAGACGTGTGTTTACTTAGTATTGGTATATGAATTGTGTGTATGACATACCTACCATACTTGCTATCACGGGAGGTTTACGTTCGCTTAGGACCTTCTAATCCTTGTGTGCCCGGATTTAGATTGGTACCTAGAGGACATAATTCAAGAGAATGACTTGATTGCGAATTATTGAGTCAGCTGACTATGGAGCGTAGGTATGTGCGTGACCATGGATATGTTGAATTATGTTCGCCTCCACTGTTTGTGATTTGTGTTATCTGAACTATTCCTGAGAGATTCGGAATACGTGATCCTTATGTACGTGATGTACCGGGATGGATAGCAGAGTATGTGTGCACCGCAGCTTAGTTCTCGGGGTGCTTATACTGTATATTTATGATGTGAATAATATACACTTAATTAATGAGAACCTTCATGTTAATGATGTGAATATAATTACGGCATTGTTTCGAGAAATATAACAAGTTAACTGATAGTTATATATATTGCATATGGAACATCTGAGTTACGTTAAACCCCTACTTAATTATGAGCGTTATTATATTAAAAGAACCGAGTAATAAGGGTAGGACCTATGTTAGTCTAGCTAGATAGGTTGTCACGTAGCTAGTAGTCTGTATCACTCTAGATGGGTACTTACGTTAGGAGTGCACAGTTAGACGAGAGGTGAGAATATCATGCGAGTGTACGTCTTAACATGTACTTTGCATTAAATGTTTTAAATGTTTTTAAAGCACTTGCAGGTTTTTAAAATATAACTCCACATTCGGGCTCTGACCCGTTTTCTTTTCAAATCTTTTTCTTGTAAAACCATTTTAGGTGCCCAGCCACAGGGACACCAAGCATGGGATTCTCATTCAGGTGACGAGCTGTAGCTGTTTGTGGAAGCTACAGGGATTTTCTTGTAGACGCTTCTATCTTTTGGATTCCAGAGTCACTATCTATCAGTTGTAGGGCATGTTGCCCATTTCTATTAGAGACATCTTTTACATTACAGTTTTCAGACTTTGATTTGTATTGTTTTAGCATTCGGTTATTTATTTCAGTATGAGATTGTAGTGAGGAGTTTTCCTCCAGACTTTATTTACACTATGTGATGGTTATTCGTTTTACTTCAGTATGGTGAATGGTATTGTTATTCTTTATTACACTTGTTGCATGTTAATCAGACTTATATTAAAATTTGGCAACTTACTTTTTAAATACTAGGTGGTTAGTAATAATAAAATGTTTTCGACAGTGATGTTATTAACTGAGCAAACTTGGCATTTTGAATTAATTTAATAAAGGAGTAGCTACCCGGTATTTAATTAGTCGGGGTGTCACACAGAATGCGCAGCAGTTTCAGCAGGGCCAGCAGGGCCAAGGGAGGAACGGTAACGACCACCAGGGCCGGGGACAGCAGGGGCAGAGAGGAGGGAACTTCCCAGGGAAGTGTTTTGTTTGTGGCAAGACTGGCCATAAATGACAGGATTGTCCTGATAGGGGCAGGGACCCACAGCAGCAGCAGCAGGGTGCTCGCCAGGAGCCACAGAGGCCTATGTTTCCCTCCGCTCTCCCCGCACCGCCACAGATGGCAGCATTGCCACCAATTCCAGCAGGCAGCAGTTCCACAGGCATCGCCCGCGACTAAGGGTACGTTTCCTATCCATGGCACTATGGGTCGGGTATTATTTGATACGGGGGCTACACATTGTTTTATAGCTACACGTTTCGCAAAAGCCTTAGGATTGTTAGCTACGGCAGAGAGCACAGTGACGTGTGTCGACTCACCATTGGGGAATGGGTCACTTATATTATTTATATGCCGGGGAGTGGGGGTAGAGATTGGTAGTCTGGTATTACCTGCAGATATGTTGGTATTAGATATGCATGTTCACGATGTGATTATCGGTATGGATTGGCTCGCTGATTATAGAGCCATGATTGATTGCTTCGGTGGGAGCATTATTTTTGCCATTCCAGGGCAAGAGATGTTTGTAGTGGCGATGCCTCGCCCAGAGGGAGGCTCGACCGCTCATTTGTATTACCTAGAGGAGGATACCTCTAACGAGGTTGTGATTCCTTTAGATTCGATCCCAGTTATCAGGGAGTATTCGGATGTGTTTCAGGAGATACCAGGCCTACCCCCCCAGTCGAGAGATAGACTTTGTTATAGACCTATTGCCAGATACGAGACCTATAGCACGCGCACCGTACCGTATGGCTCCGGAAGAGATGCGAGAGCTACGAGATCAGATAGAGCAGCTGTTAGGTCAGCGCTTTATTCGCAGGAGTACCTCACCTTGGGGCGCTCCAGTTTTGTTTGTAAAGAAGAGAGACGGTTCACTGAGATTGTGTGTGGACTACCGAGAGTTGGATAAGGTCATGATACGGAATAAGTATCCGTTGCCTCGAATCGATGACTTATTCGACCAGTTGAGAGGAGCTTCTTTCTTCTCGAAGATTGATTTGAGATCGGGATACCATCAGTTGCGTATCAGGGAGGAGGATGTCTCGAAGACTGCGTTCTTGTCGAGATATGGTTCTTACGAGTTTCGGGTTATGCCTTTTGGTTTGACCAACGCTCCAGCAGTGTTTATGGACTTGATGAACAGAGTGTTCAGGGATTTCCTAGATCAGTTTGTCATTGTCTTCATCGATGATATTCTGGTTTACTCCTAGACAGAGGAGGAGCACGCCGAGAATTTGAGGCAAGTTTTGCAGACACTACGTCAGAACGAGTTGTATGCAAAATATGAGAAATGCGAGTTTTGGCTGAAGGAGGTCCAGTTTTTGGGACACATTATTTCCGACCGGGGGATATCTGTTGATCCGGGAAGGTATCCGCGGTGAGGGAGTGGGGACAACCCACGACACCGACTGAAATTCGTAGTTTCTTGGGCTTAGCAGGATACTACATGAGGTTCATTCGGGGGTTTTCGAAGATAGCGGGTCCTTTGACACATCTGACTCGTAAGGGTGTGCCATTCATCTGGAGTGATGCCTGTCAGTTGGCATTTGATGAGTTAAAGGACAAATTGACCTCAGCACCTGTGTTAGCATTGCCGAGACCGGGAATTGAGTATTTGGTTTACACCGATGCGGCTTTGCAAGGACTTGGAGGTGTATTGCAGCAGGAGAGACAGGCCATAGCTTATGCTTCCCGTAAGCTTAAGCCTCATGAGAAGAATTACCCCACGCATGATTTGGAATTCGCGGCAGTGGTATTTGCCCTACAGATTTGGAGGCACTATCTTTTGGGGGAGAAGTTCCAATTGTTCACGGACCACAAGTCCCTACAGTACTTGTTCACGCAGAAGGAGTTGAACATGCGGCAAAGGAGGTGGCTTGAGTTTGTGAAAGACTACCAGTTCGATATCCAGTATCACCCGGGTAAGGCTAATGTGGTAGCAGACGCGTTGAGCCGTAGGCCAGCAGATGAGGTGGCAGGGGTGTGGAAGGCAAAGTGGAAGGATTTGGGACACCAGGATGCAGTGGCCCGATCTTTCATGTCTGTAATGACCGTTACACCGTAGATTGTCACGAAGGTAGTACGAGCACAGGCTAATGACTCGTTCTGTCAGGAGCAGATAGTTCGATTACTAGTAGAGGGAGCCGAGTCCTATACCGTTAGCTCAGATGGGGGATTACGCTTCAATGGGAGATTGGTGGTTCCGGGAGGGGAGGAATTGCGACACGAGGTGATGGCAGAGTTGCACGGCTCACGGTTCGCGGTACATCCCGGAGGGGACAAAATGTACCAAGACATGAGACGCCAGTATTGGTGGAGCGGTATGAAGACAGATATTGCTGAGTTTGTTTCGAAATGCGCCACTTGTCAGCTAGTAAAAGTGGATCATCAGAGACCGACGGGACTTCTACAGTCGTTGGAGGTCCCGGTGTGGATGTGGGAGAGCATATCCATGGATTTTATCACGGGGTTGCCTACGTCGCAGAGGGGTCAGGACTCCGTTTGGGTAATTGTGGATAGATTGTCGAAATTCACTCACTTTTTACCCGTAAGGACTGACTACACTACGGGATAGTATGCCCAGCTCTTCATTTCAGAGGTTGTGAGACTTCACGGTGTGCCCCTAAATATCGTGTCTGACAGAGACAAGATATTTGTTTCGCAGTTTTGGGAGAGTTTCCAAGAGGCCATGGTCACGGAATGACGGTTGAGTACGGCTTATCATCCGCAGACCAATGGGCAGACAGAGCGCACAAATCAGATGTTGGAGGACATGCTACGCATGTGCATTATTGACTTTGGAGGTGGATGGGAGCAATACCTTCCACTGGTAGAGTTTTCTTATAATAACTCCTACCAGTTCACTATGTGCATGGCTCCGTTTGAGGAGTTGTACGGTAGGCCTTGTCATTCCCCAGCATGTTGGTTAGAGGTGGGGGACAACAAACTACTTGGGTCGGAAGTGATTCAGGATACTTCGGCAAGGATTGAGTTGATTCGGAGTCGCATTCGGGTAGCTCAAGACCGGCAGAAGAGTTATGCTGATGCGAAGAGATTTTTCAGGGAGTTCCAAGTGGGGGACCAGGTTTTGCTCAGAGTATCTCCTATGAAGGGGATTATGCATTTCGAGAAGAAGGGGAAGTTGGCACCGAGGTATGTGGGGCCGTTTCCTATTATTGAGCGGATTGGACCAGTTGCGTATAGACTCGGGTTACCGGAGCATTTACACCGGATTCACGATGTGTTTCATATTTCCTCATTAAGGAAATATCTCAGGGATGATTTGGCTCATTCTCACATCGCTTTGGAGGAGATTGATTTACAGCCTGATAGCTCCTACGAGGAGGGACCGATTGCTATTTTGGACCGAAGCGAGAGGAAGCTGCGGTCAAAGATAGTTGCGTTAGTGCGTGTTCAGTAGCGACATCACAATGTAGAGGAGTCCACATGGGAACGCGAGGATGAGATGCGCAAACGTTATCCAGAGTTGTTTTTATCAGGTACTTTCTAGTTTCGAATTTCGGGACGAAATTCTGTTATTAGGGGGGGAGTATGTAATAACCCGTATTTTTGGCGATATTTATTTTTGGGATTAATTTATTAAATGAGAATTAATTGGGAATTAATCCGGATAAAATACTAGCGAGATGTGAGTTGGTATTTGACTATAGTGAGTATATATGATGATTTATGAATATTGAATTATGAAATTGTCGTGAGATTGATATACGGCAATTTGGACATTTTATTGAGACGCGGGTGACAGTCGCGTCAGGATATAATTATTTTAATTATAAAAGTGAAATTTAAATTCTATTAACCATATGGTCGTTTTGAGTGCGCCAGCGCGTCCGGAAGGGTCGAGATAGTCAGAAAACACTAGCCGGGGGTTTAGTTTTGGTCCCGGGGTCTTTTTAGGCCATACCGGCAACATAAAGGGTATTTTGGTAATTTTGTATTTTTGGGAATTAAAAGTGACGAAAATTAAGAGTTTTTATCTGAATGGTAATTGACCCACTTAACCCATTAACAACCCATATTAACCTAGAAGGCTACGTAGGTTATTAGAATTAGGTTTTCTAATATTTCCCAAAGCAAACCCTAGCCACCATAGCCATTGGAGAAGAAAGCTTGGAGAGAGAGAGATAGAAGGGAATTCTGCAGAAAGAGAGAGATAACTTCTTCAAATCGTCATCAAAATCAGAGATTGAATCAAGGCAAGTGGTTTAATTTACATTTTTATGCAGTAAATGCTTCTTCCATGCTTAGACAATTCCATAATCATAATTAATTGAGAGATAAATAAAAACCCATAAAATTGGAGTTGTTAGTTTAATTTTGGAGATAGGTTTGCATGTAGAAATGTTATTGGAAGATCGAATTAAGAGAATTACTAATTTATGTGATACAAAAACGGATCTATTTCTGGGAATGGAAGATTTAAAATTCTAGGGTTTATGTTCTTGAGAATTTGGGGAAAAGTGATGAGACTTGATGATTTAATGATGTTGAGGATGAATTAATTCCTTCAAACACGTTAGTATGTGACTTTAATATGTTTAGGATTGATTAGAGACCTTAAAACATTGTTGGGACGAATTTTGGTTGAGATTAGAGGTGTAGAAATTGGTGAAAAACGAATATAGGATTTCTGGGCTTGAATCTGGTCACTCGTTAGAAGACCTACCCAGGTCGTTCGAACGAGCTCGTTCGAACGAGCTTCTAACGAGTTGACAATTTGGGGTTCTAACGAGAGGGATGTTCGTTCGATAATCTCGTTCGAACGAGATCTCGTTAGATAGCCCAGTTCGTTGGAACGAACTCTCTTTCGAACAGCCTCGTTCGAACGAGATTTCTAACGAGCTGGCAGTTTAGGCCTTTATGGCCTGTTTTGATTTTGGGAGTCCCGTAAATTTGTTCGAGGATGGAGATAACATTCCTTTGATGGTGTATTAGTATACTTGGGACATTTGGGATATAATGAGGAGTAAATTATATAAGTGTGGATCGAATCAAATAGACATTATGAGCTGAGACGTGAGTGCCTACTACGACGTGAGAATAAATTATGGCGCGTATAAATATGGACCGGGATTATATAAGTTGTATATATATTAAGTTGGTACGAGAATGCGATATGTACTAAAATTAAACTACGATGATTACGAAGATGTGTGTTTACTTAGTATTGATATATGATTTGTGTGTATGACATACCTACCATACTTTCTATCACGGGAGGTTTGCGTTCGCTTAGGGCCCTCTAATCCTTGTGTTGCCCGGATTTAGACTGGTTACCTCGATGAACATAGGTCAGAGAAGGACTTATTGGGATGTTAATAAGTCTGCTGATCGTGGGAGCGCAGGTATGTGCGTCACCCATGTGATGTGACTGTGTTCGCCTCCATTATTTATGATGTTGTTATCTGTGAACTATTCCTGAGAGATTCGGAATATGTGATCCTTATGTACGTGATGTACCGGGATGGATAGCAGAGTATGTGTGCACCGTAGCTTAGTCTCGGGGTGCTTATATTGTATATTTATGTTGTGGAAAATATACACTTAGTAAAATGAGAACTTTCATATGGTATTGTGTGTATAACTAGGGAATGACATAAAAGGGGATGATCTATAATGAGTTGTATTACTTTTATGTGAGAACCTGAATTTACGTTAAGCCCCTATTTAATTTTGATCGTTATAATGTTAATGGGAACCGAGTAATAAGGGTAGGACCTATGACAGTCTAGCTAGATATGATGACACTTAGCTAGTGGGTTGTGTCATTTTAGATGGGTACTTACGTTAGAAGTGCACAGTTAGATGAGAGGCGAGAATTTCATGTGAGTGCACGTCCTAACATGTACTTTGCATTTAATGTTTTAAATGTTTTTAAAGCACTTGCAGGTTTTTAAAATATCTCCACATTCGGGCTCTGACCCGTTTGCTTTCAAATCTATTTTTTTTGTAAAACCATTTTAGGTGCCCAGCCACAAGGACACCATGCATAGGTTACTCATTCAGATGAGGAGATGTAGCTGTTTGTGGAAGCTACATGGATCTGCTTTTAGACGCTTCTACCTTTTGGATTCCATATTCAGTATTCTTCAGTTGTAGGGCATGTTGCCCAAATTCTATTAGAGACTTTTCCATTTCAGTTTTTCAGACTTGGCATGTATTAATTCAGTATTCAGTTTTTCGCTACTTATTTCAGTTGTGGGATTTGTTGTGAGGAGTTTTCCTCCGGATTTATTTATATCGTGTGATGGTTATTCTATTATTTCGTTATGGTGAATGGTGATATTATTCTTGCTTTAAATATTTTATTGCATGCTAATTAGACTTTAATTAAAATTTGACAACTTACTTTTTAAATACTAGGTGGTTAGTAATAATAAAATGTTTTCGACAGTGATGCTATTAACTGAGCCAACTTGGCATTTTGATTTAATCTAATAAAGGAGTAGCTACCCGGTATTTAATTAGTCGGGGTGTCACAATAATCATCAAGTGAGTGGAGTCTAGAAGTCGATTATGTGACGTTCATGGTTTGCGCGATGGTGAGCATTAGAGAATGTCTCATGTTGCTTATTAGGTGACAAATCCCGTATAGAGGCACGTAGGGTGACCTTAGTATTGAGAACTTTAATGATTTTATCTTGGAAGATACCTATGGATTAGAATACAAATTTGTGAAACCCATAAACTTAATGATTAAGGGAAGTTTGTAATGTCCTGCTCTAATCCTTCATTTAAATATTTGTGTAAATTATACTGAAGTGGGGTTAAAGTTAATTATAGGAAAAATGTGTGTAAAAATTAAAATAAATAAAATAAATGGAAAGAAGGGTCGTTCTAATGACAAAAGGATGTCGTTAGAAGAAATATGGGGTTGTCGCAAGAAGGTCACAAGAAGCAGACCTCCAAATAAGAACACACTGCATTATAGTCCCAGGTCACGCAAAGGTCGTGCCAAACCATCCATCAAACTAGGTCACTTGAACAAGATAGGCATGTTGTTCGAAAAAATATTTAGATCAACTTTCCCTTCTGCGCTGTCACATTTTTTACGATTAGATCGTTCAGTTGTCAAGCCCTGATTAGCCCAGATTGGGAAAAATTGGATTTTGGCCATTAGGAGGATTTTTATAAGGCTTGTTTGGGCCATTTGTTGGTAGAAAATGCAAGAAGAGAGAGAAAGGAAGCAGGGTGGTCTTCCATCATTTTTGGGTTTCTCTTCCACATCCTGCCAATATAGACCACCACTCTTTCGCCATATATTAACCATAAACCACCATTTTCTTAGAGTATTCCACCATATATGAACCATATACACCCATTTCCACCATCGTTGAACTGGAGCTGTGAATTTTTGAGAAGTCTTGGAGAATTTGTGGAGAAGATGGTGGATGCTCTCATGGAGTTTTAAGGGGTTCTTAGCATGGAAGATCAAATGGAGCATTTTGCAGGATGCAATTAGTAACCCTTTGAGGCTACCTTTTGAGGTGGAGGTTGCTCCTCCTGCACCAACATTCTTGCCACCATTTGGAGTTTTAGAGGTCGAAAAATCTATCCTTAGTGTTTAAGACTCTATTTGAATGATTTATAATCTTGTAGTTAGATTACATGAGTAGGGTGCATTTGATTAAATGATGAAAACATGTGTAGTAAATAATAAACATTTTTATGAAATAAAAATATTGATAAAATATTATTTGTTGGAAATAAGGAATGAATAAATATTTCAAGGTCTTGAAATATTAAAAGTTGGTATTTTATGAAAATGGTGTATTTTGTTGAAAGATTGATGTTAAACATGGTGGAAATAATTGTTGGTTTTGTTAAACATTCATAAAATAATTTTTCAAACTTTAATGAAAAAAATGTAATGTTTATGAAAATGGACATTTGGTGAGTTTGAAGAAATCAAATGTCTTTTATGCTTTGAAAAATATTTTTGGAAGTATTATTAATTTCAAAAATGAAATGTATGTTTAACCCATTAATAAGATTTTAGGATTTAAAATCCATCTTCTCATACATATAAACTTGTAGTATTTTAGCAATAAATGTATAAATAAGTTTAAAGAATATTTTTTGGGTTTAAACATGGAATAAAGAATAGTATAAATTCTTGTCTTCAAAGTGTGAAAAAGGGGTTAAAAGTGTGATAAGTATAAAGTTTCAAGACTAAATGTGTTGATAAAAAGAAATGGCATTTTCTTATAAAAGTACTCTTCAAGTCTGATTAGATTTCTTGCATAAAGACAGTAAAGAAATGACTAGTTTGGAAAATGGTTAATAAAATATAGAATAAGTGTTAATGGTTAATTATTAAAAGGTTTGTGTGTATAACTTAATAATGTTATAAAATATTGACACTTATGAAATTGGGAAAGCAATAAAAAAATAAATATATTTCCAATTAAGAAGAATATTACTCCAAGGTTAAAAAGGTGTTAAGGTGTTAAAACACTTTAGAAGTTAGTATGAGTAACTTAATAGTGTTTTGGGGAAATTAACACTTGTGAAAATGGAGTAAATGATGTGTTTGGAAACAAATGGGTAAAATGGTGATTTACTTAATGTGGAACATTTTATGAAATAATAATGTTGAAAAAGGTGTTACACAAATGTGACAACCCGAGATCCGAGATAAGGGGTGGCCAGCTCGATACTCAAACCTAACAGGGATCATGGATGGATATCATTCTCAGCATCAACAAAAATAAACTGAGTATACCGGAAAACCACCCAATAAATCAGAAAACGGGTTGCTAAAAAGTTTAAAATTTTAAAACCAGTTAAGAAAATTAAATTTAAACAACCCAAATCTGATAAGTAAGCGAAATTCAACAAGAATATGTATAATACAGCTAAGACGAATGTATACAAAAGGATCGAATAAGCTGTCGATCCACAGCAACATACGACGAAGTACCACAATTTAAATATTTTACATAATACATTCATTAAACATGTACAAAAGTTTGGGCCACACGCCCGATGAAAAGACCCGATCATATCTAGAATACAAAGATGAGAGCGTCTAATACAATGTCCTGTAATAACCCGCAAAATCTTACAGCTCGTCAAAGGCAAAGGAATGGGAACATCAAAACTGGCATCCTTGCGGGGGAGCACCTGAGCGGATACAATCATATACACGACAAGGAAAGTAAACCGGTCAGGGCCGGGTTCTATATAATCACCAGAAGAAATAAAAAGCATGATAGAAATGAACAGTTATGCATGAATGATAAGGATGATAAATTTACATTACAATTTAACTAAATGATGAAATGAAACGTCCTTTACATAAAAGAAAGAAAAGTAATAACTTAAATTTAAAACCTTTCCTCATTTATCAAATTTCCATTACCTTTTGTATTCCTTAATAGGAATAAAACCATTGATTAACTTCCATAGTTAATTATCTTACCATTTCATCTTTCCAATCCTTAATAGAAATACCATTAATATCAAGTGCTCTTTATGGCACATATCTCATTAATCCCATTCCCGTGTTCTTTATGGCACGTATCATGCTCTTTATGGCATATATCCATCAAGTCCCACTTGATGCAAAAAAGTTATATTCATATACATATAACGATTCTAAGACCGACCCTCCGAGTTTCCCCACTGGGCGCGCCCCTAAATGACCATCATCTTCCAGGGCCTATCTATACAAGACAACCTGGGATCATAACGCAATGTCGGGAAGTGGCCATATGCCTGCGGGAAAGTCAGGACCACACCCGGAATCCCCCAACCAGCGCAGAAAAACATATAAAACCCTCGCATATGGCCTAGGACTATATCCACCCTGCTTTCACTAGCCAGGGGGCATCACCAAGCGCGCGAACTTCCCTTATGATGTCATTTAGAGAGGTGTGTATCAGTAAACTAACATTTACCATTTTAATCTCATTTTCATTTTCAATTACCATTACCAAATTCTATTTCAAATATCCATGTGTTTGGTTCTTTTTATTCGAACTTATCATCATTAAACAACTGGGTTCATTTTATTTGAACCAATCATCATTAACACAGTTTGGGTCCATTTTAGTTGAACCTATCATCTTTAAGCATTTGGGTTCATATTATGCGAACCTAATTCCCCTCGAATATCGTCATTATTATTCCTCAAATTACAAGTCCCGACTAAATCTCCAAATGATCATTATGATCCTACAAGTCCCCAAAGTTTATAAAATTTTGATAAGCCCTTAAGTCTCCAAACATGGGCCTACAACCCCTATCCTCCTATTAAGAAGTAACCAAAAGAGTGATGCCTAAACATCACTTTGGAACACCCCCCCTTTGGACTTAACCCCAAGTGAAATCCTGTAATAACCCACCCTTTTGGACATGATTAAATTCTATAATTAAGTATAATTTGGAATTTGGAGAATTTCTCGAAATAGTGATTTCTGGGATTTTCGAGGATTTGATGATTTTCGAAGGGTGTTATAAATTATTTTGGGACCATATAGGTCGAGATATTTTATTTATATGTCGCCACGGAGTATAGCGACAAAAGAAGTGAGATTTTGAGTAGAACATCGCATTTAATTATTTTGGATTAGAATAGTGATTTGCGGTCAAGTACCTCGGATGGAAATTTCGACAGCGCCACGAGTCTCGGAATGTCCGAGATAGTCGGAAAAGAGTGTCCGATTGTCGAAATTGAGTTTCGGGTAATATTAGAGGTAAAAGTAACTCGTAATTGGGTAAACGAGTCGTTTTTGGGTTTTAAAGGGTTAAAACCCTTTTCTCTATATATAAAGAGGAAGAGAGGGAGAAAAAGAGAAAGAAAAGAAGAGAAAGAGAGAGAAGAGAGAGAGGAGGAAGAAAAGAGGAAAAAAGGGGGAGATTCCGGCCAACCTCCGCGGGATTCGGCTCGAGGTCGTCGGATTTTATCCACGAGGCAAGTGTTTACTTGCTTTATTTGTTTTTATGCATAAATATCTCATATCATTGTTGGTATAACAAACCCTAATGATTTTGGATTGGGTATTCGTGGATAAAACGGGTTTTTGGGAGTTAAAACGAATAAACCCCTAAAAATGGTAAATTGGAGAAACTTAGGTTTTAATTGAAATTTATTGGTGATTCCGGGTTCTAGGATGTTTAGAACCCTTAATATAGGTGTATTTGTAGTTGGTTGAGGTTGTAGGACGTTGGGTGACCCGTCAAAAGCTTGGGAGAAGCTTTAATCGCTGAAACCTTCTCGAAGAAGGTGATGAATAGTAACCCGCAGCATTTAGGGTCATTTTTGACTAGGAAAAGAATTGATTTAGCTTTCGGTCAAAACACAAAAGTTGTAGATCTTTTCTATACGGTCGCGTGGGCACTGACCGCGTATTTTTCTGAATTTTCTACGATTTGATATGATTTTTACAAGATGACAGCTCCGGGTTGAAAGTACCAACTCGGAAATCAAATCGGGAATTAGAAAAATAAAATCTAGAAATTATTGTGTAGATGTTTGGGATGATTTTTGGTGTAGAGTAGAAACCATGAAAATTAATTTGGATTGATTTTTGGGTATTTTGGAGTTTGAGAAATCTCCCACACTGTGACCCTCGAACAGGCCGAATCGATTCGCCTAAGGGGAATTGGGTCTCTGCAATGGGCCGAATCGATTCGGGTACAGACCGAATAGATTTGCCATTTACAGACCTGTTTGCAGAATACTTTCCGAATCGATTCGGATTGGGAACCGAATCAATTCGCCCACCCGAATCGATTCGCTAAAGGGGCGAATCGATTCGCTTAGGTCAGAATTTCTAGTTTTCTCCCTTTAAGAGTATGGGGAGTTGAATTACCAATTAGGATAATTTTGGTATATATATATATATATATATGCTTCACTTAGAGGAGAATAGTATCATTGGAGATATCCAATAAAATCCTTAGAATAGGATTGAAGTATATAGTGATTATTAAAGTAAGAAATACTTTGGATTTAGAATCATGCAACCATGAAATAAATGTAGGATATGTATATACTGTGTGTTTTAGGTATATATATATGATGATGGAAATGATTTTGAAAATATATAAATGAATATTTTCAAAATGGAAAAATAAATGTTTTTCATAATTAATAAAATATGGATTACACACCTCTCTAAATCGCTATCATAAGGGAAGTTGCGTTCGTATGGTGAAGCCCCCTGGCTAATGATGCAGGGTGGATATAGTCCTATAGGCCATGTGAGCGTTTGTTGTTATATTTTCTGCGCTGGTTAGGAGATTGCGGGTGTGGTCTTGACTATCCCGCAGGCACATGGGCGCTTCCCGACGTCTTTCGTTATAGGATCCCAGGTTGTCTTGGAGGCCCTGGAAGATGATAGCCATTTAGGGGCGCGCACAGTGGAGAAATACGGACGGGCGGTCTTAGAACGCGTTTATATTAAAGCAGTTCATAATAATGGATTTGCTTTAATTACAATTCCTTGATATAGGAAGGTAAATGGGTTATATATAATTTGGCTTCGGTAACACTTCCCAGATGGAAGAAGGGATGTGGAAGCATATGTTTTGATCAAAGCATTTTTATGATAATGAAAATGTCTTTGAATACATTTCCTGAGTATAAAAAGGGAAATGGGATAATTGATAAAGGAAAAGCTTTTTATGTTAATAAAATTGGCTTTAAAAAAGTATATGGTTTGTTAAAGCAATTCATGATAATGAATTGGCTTTTATAAATACATTTCCTGGATATGAGAAGGGAAATGGAAGTTTTTGAAATGAAAAGGATAAGTATTTATAAATACTTTATATATCAAGTAATCCTCAGTCCGGGAGATATTTATATTATCCGGAAGTATATTGTAGATGTATGTATATGTATAAATTGGGTGCCGAGGGTCTAATGAATCCCGACGATCGACCGTGCCGCATAGTAGTGTATCGGGGGGGTTCCTTGTTTGGATTTCGCTTCGCGAGACACCCCACGCACGAATATGGCACTGTGTTGAGACTGGGGAGAAGTTTAATCCTTAGTGATCTTATATCATTAAATGTTTATGGTATATATATATTATATATCTTTCTGTACTGAGGGACTGGCGGATCTCAAAGATCGACCTTGCTGCATAGTAGTGTATCGGGGGGGTTCCTTGTTTGGATTTCGCTTCGCGAGACACCCCACGCACGAACATGGCATAGGGTCGAGATTAGAGTGAAGTTTAGCCCTTAGTACATCTGTTTGACTATCTAGGTTAGATAGTGGTGGGGTATTAGACTAGTTTAGCAGGATAGCTTGACTAGGATGTTTAGAGGGACGCGCTAGGTGTGCACTGTTAGTGGAGAGGTGAGGGGTATCTCAGGGGAGTGCGATACCAATTTAAATATGAGATAAAACTATTTTCTAAAAATAAAGCATTTATGCACTTGCAAAATATTTTCTAAACATTCGGGCTCTGACCTGTTTGTCTACTCTCCTTTCTTTCTCTATACTATATATGTATAGGTGTCCAGACACAGGGACGCCTGGATGGAAACTCTTTCAGGTCAGACGTCTGCTGCAGCAGCTGTGGATGCTTACAGGTTATCGGTAGACGTTTCTTTCTTTGTACTCTAGATAGGAGATATTGTATAAACACTCGAGCCAATGGCTCAATTGCATTTATTTATTCTTTCAGTTCAGCATTCGATATGGTTGTATATTTGGACCGAGTGTTCGGTTATTTTAGTTCCTTTCATTTCCATTTCAGTTCATTACACATTTAATTGTGAATGTTTTAATTTGTGCGCTAAAAGGAGTAGTTAGATAAAAGTTTTTTAACGGCCACCTAATAGGATATTAGTAATTAAATGGATTTTCGACAGTGATGTTAAGGATGATCCATTTGTGACTCCTGTTTTAATTTAATATTGGAGTGATCGCCCGGTATCTTATTAGGCGGGTTGTTACACATCCATTCCACTCTAGGGTGACAACCAGACTCAACTAGGACTCTAAAAGACAAAGTTTACTTCATTCAAGAAAGTTCCTAAGTCCCTATGAAAAGAAAAGATTTAAAAGCAAAAGTAAAATTTTGGGAAGAAAACAGGGGACCGGTTGATCGGTCCTAAGACCGCGATCGATCGCATCTCAAGTTTTTGCCTAAGAAGAAAAGCAGAAAGCTCAATTCGGCAGGGCCGGTCGAACGGTAAGGGGGACGTGGTCGACTGCGTCTCAACATTTATGCCTTTGAAAGAAAGCAGTGTGCCCTCTCCCGAAGGCCCGATCGATCGGTCTGAGAACCGCGGTCGACCGGTCATTGCAGACCTAGACCAAAACTTTCTATTTCCAAGATAAACCAAAAACCAACTTCCAACCAAACCAACCACATTTATTGATACCAAATGATCATAAATGCTTCCAACAACATTAATACATACTAATTAATATTCAAATCTCTTCCAAAGATATCAAAACCCATAAATCTAACAAAGAAACCTAACTTTATTAAGCCATAGCCATTACATAACTATCAACACTAATTATCCCTCTTAAATCATATAATAGCAAGTAGAAAACTTGCCTTGATGTAGAAAAATCAAATTTGAGGAAGATGCAAACAAGATCCAAGCTCCAATCTCTCTTTTCTCCAAAGTTCTCTTCCTCTCTCTCTACTCTCTCTAGGGATCAATTTTGTTTTAAGGGAAATGAGGGAAAATAATAAGGCTAGCAAGACTTAATCGGGGCTTAAGTATAAAATGCCCAACTCTAATGGCTAATACGTGATAAAATGGATTGCAACTACACATTTAAGCTATAACCAGTCAAAAGTGCCCGAAATACCAAAATGCAATATGGCACTTATTTTGACTGTCTCGCACCTACCGGGACTAACTACACCCTCCAAATTATCATTTGGAAATTTTATAACTCATTTTAAGTTTCGGTTTCTCATTAAACCAAAATGTCATTTTATATCTTATGACACCATAAATCACCACATGGATATTTTTTTACCTACTCATCAGGTAATCATACAACATTTCTGTAAATATTAACCTTTTTCATATTAAATTAACATTTACTCAACATCCATCTTTTTATAATTACTTACTACACATAGTAAATAAATATAAAATAGGCTATCAAACGTGAGGGTTGTTACAACAAATTGGTCCTAAATGAATATGATTTTTGGAATAAAATCAAGGTTAAAATATAAATGACATGAATTGGTAAATTTTAAAATGTAACACAAGTTGCGATGAAACCTCTGGTTTTTGTCTTCGATCGGATAAAAGGAATGGTGGAATTATATGAACATATGTAAAATTTTAAAACACATGTAAAGGAACTCGGATGACACCAGGATAGTTAATGTAAGTACATTATTTTATAAGTCTGTTATCAATTTAGTGTGCCGTATACTGCTACACCGTCGAAAAGCATTCAAGAACTTTCAAACATCAAAGACGAATCCGAATATCAAGGTTCTTCATTAAAAAGACTCCGCAAAGTTTACTTTGGTAAGGTTTTGTTTTAAATACCTTAACTTTGCACTTAGAGCTTTTGGGATATTTTTACAAAATATTTTCTAAGTGTTGGAGTGAACCTTTTCATCAAAATTTGAGAATGAGTAATTTTTCTAAGTCATGTAACGTATCTCGATTTTGATGCCAGGTCGTTCAAACGAGATGTCATCTCGTTCGAACGACATGTGCATGTTGCGCGATGCCATTCAAATGACATTTGTACTTCAGTCACGCGAGATAGCTATTTCATTCGATAGACTAAGGCTACACATTTTTCTATAAATACTCATGAAATGGTTTCGTTTTTATTAAGAAGTCCCAAGATTTTGAAAGACAGAAAACTGCGAAACTACAGAATCCTTTTGACTTCTTCTTTTAGGGTTTAATCCCTTTTCGTTTTCAATTCACAAAAACCCCATATGATTTGGTGAATTATTTTGGTGTTCAAGAACACACTTTGTTGTTGATCATTCTTTATGGGGAGAACTCTACAACCGGAGAGCTACATGATATTGTGGAGGGAGTCCTTGATAAGACTTTAGACTGCGTGTCTGGACTGCGGTCTTTGTGGTATAGCTGCGCGTGAACCATTACTGATTTCTAGCCGACGCTTTGAAGATTTGACGAAGGCACCGTGCGTTACTCTTGTGGGTGAAAGCAAGATTTTATGTAAGTCAATGATCTTGTAAACTTTCAAAGTTCTAGAAATAAAAGGTTTTTCCTTGCGGGAATTTTTCCTGAAATTTGTGTTGCATGCTTTATCTATTTATGGGTTGACACATGTTTAGGGGCTGAATTGATTTGGTTTAAAAATAGACTCTAATTAAATAAGGTTTATTTGGAAACTTGCGAATTAATTTAAATCGGTATCACACACCGTATTTATACGTTTTACAAATTGGTATTAGAGCGGGTTACGCTAATTTATCGCGTGATCTTTGTTTTTCGCAAAAATTGTGTGATATTGATTTTTTTTATGAAAAATTACAATTTTTTCGATAGAGGACTTATGTAATCAGATGCCCCCCTTTGATGACACGAGTCAGAGTTTTGATGATATAAATCATTTGAATTTGACATTTGCGTTTTTTGGAAAAAGAAAATTCTCGTTTTAAATCCGCGATGGATCTTTTGCAAACGGTTCAAAATCAAAGAGATTTTTATCGTGAAAAATCTGTTTCTTTGGACCATGACTTTGTTGCTTTAAAATTGTCCAAGAAGGAGGGTGATGATAGAGTCCTATTTTTAGAAAAAGAATTGGAGGACTTTAAAAATTCTAGTGGTTGTGTCTGTGCCAAAGAAGACAAAAATATTTTAATCAATGAGTTTGTGGCACGTGAAAAGACTCTTAGGGAAAAGTTTGTTTTTATTTAGGGGGAGTGATACAACCTTCTAGGTTTGATTGATAATTTGAAGAAGGATTTCCTCAGATTGGAAGAGTCTAATTCTTTACTTGAGTAAAAAATTTTAAAGTTAAAAAATGATTTGACAGACTCGAGTAGGTTTGATAGCGATGATAATGGCTCATCTTATTCTCATGCTTCTAGTGCTAAAGCCAAAACCATTATTTGTTTTAGAGGGTCAATTAGTCCCAAGGATGTTAGAAAATATCACACTTTAGGTAACATTCCAAATGCTTACACATGTTCATATTGTGGTAGGAAAGGTCACCTTGGGCGTTTTTTTTTTTATCTTGGAAAAAGTCCTAGGAACTTTATGTTTAGTCTTCCCTTGGTTCCGAAATCCCCCACACGACGTTTCACATCTATTTGGGTTAGGAAATCACTTTTAGAGGAACTAGATTTTCGACAAGTTGATTCCCGTTTGCTTGCACGTGATTCTTCTCTTGCCATATGATATAGATGATTGTGTTCACTTGTTTGTCATACGCTAGTTTTTTGTTTCATGATATTTATGTTTGCTAGCGTTATGACATGTGTACTTTTTGTATAAATTTTTTTGAAAATTTTGAAAAATACAAAAAGATTTTATTTTGATAAAATTTTAAGAAAATTCAAAAAGAGTTTTGTAGTTTGTTTTACACCTATTATGGATAAACACTTAGGATGACTGAGTCACAATTTCATTAAATTTAATCATGTGACTATTTGATAGTGTTTTGAGACAATATATCATGTCATCTTTGTGCTTTATAATGTTTGGGGCCATTGAGATGTAATTAAGTGTTACTTCCTATATGTTTGACTTATGATTTCCTTTATTGCACACATGCACAGATTTTTTTTATTATTGAGCTTGTCTTATCACATGTTGTTTGGGTGTTTTCACTTCAATCCTGTCTTTAAAAACGAACCAAGCTCGATAAAACTTGACAAGAAAGTTGTTCAAGTAAGAGTTGTTTGTGAGTTTGTGTGCTTTATTTGAAAACGGGGAAGGGCTGCGAAAGGTTCATTTGGCCTTTGCGATACTAAGCCACCGTTTAATTGGACCTAAAAAATTGATGAATTTTATTATCCGGGGTCCAAAGAGGTTTAAAAGAGCCCAAAAATTAAAGGCAATAAAAAGAAATTCATGCCAAAAAGGGGCATTAGGTTTTTGCACCAATTCTCCAATGTTTGAGAATTTAGATTACCTCTAAAAGAAAATGTGCATGAGGGAGTTTGGATGGAATTTAAAATGGGTTTTCACATCCTTAAAAGTCTTGAAAATGCGTTAAATAGTTTTGGACGTTATTGGGGTGGAAATCACTTTGACTTTGATTTGTTGATTCACATCAGACGATGTCATCTAAATTCAATAATTTTTACACCTAAGGATATTTTAATGTTCATTCGTTAGGGGTACACATTTTCATCGTGCACATATGATTGATTGAGTTTATTTACCTATCGAATGTGTTCACACCCATACATTCCATTTCCATGACTTGGTTGTTTTAGTATAAATCCATGGTGTGATTTTTGTATCATTATTTTTGCCTTGAAAAAAATTAAAAATTAAAAAATAGTTTGTGGAAATATTTTGAGTTACACCTTTGCATATGCGTAGTTTGATTCATATTTGCTATGCACTTTTATCGTAACACTCCATGTCTAGTTTGTTTCTTCTTATCTGTCTATTTGGGGACATAATAAAAAGGGGGAGAACGAATTATGATTTTATGGGGGAGATTTGATTATATTGATTGATTTATTGTTATATAATTTCAAACTCGATATGTCACGAAGGTTTTTGTTTTATCTCATGTGTGTAGGTACAATATTTATGATCATTACGTTGCACACCCTGATGAGAAAAGCTTTGAGATTTGATGAAGAATTTTGAAGAAAAATTTCAGGTCTTGCAAATTTATTCATGGGAGGGTATATTTGTATAGGCATTTTGGTATTTGATAATTCATATGTTTTTATGTATGTACAGGTATAGACATAGGGGGAGATTTGTAAGGTTATTGTTTTATAAGTCCGTTATCAATTTAGTATTTTGTATACCGCTACACCATCGAAAAGAATTCAAGAACATTCAAGCATCAAAGACGGATCCGAATATCAAGGTTCTTCATCAAAAAGACTTCGCAAAGTTTACTTTGGTAAGATTTTGTTTTAAATACCTTAACTTTGCACTTAGAGTTTTTGGGATATTTTTACAAAATATTTTCTAAGTGTTGGAGCGAACTTTTTCATCAAAATTTGAGAATGAGTAATTTTTCTAAGTCATGTAACGTACCTCGATTGTGATGCTAGGTCGTTCAAACGAGATGTAATCTCGTTCGAACGACATGTGCATGTTGCGCGATGCCATTAAAATGACATTTTTACTTCATTCACGCGAGATAGCTATTTCATTCGAACGACTGAGGCGGCGCATTTTTCTATAAATACTCATGAAATGGTTTCGTTTTTATTAAGAAGTCCCAAGATTTTGAAAGACAGAAAACTGTGAAACCGCAGAATCCTTTTGACTTCTTCTTTTAGGGTTTAATCCCTTTTTGTTTTCAGTTCACAAAAATCCCATATGCTTTTGTGAATTGTTTTGGTGTTCAAGAACACACTTTGTTGTTGATCATTCTTTATGGGGAGAACTCTATAATCGGAGAGCTGTGTGCTATTGTGGAGGAGTCCTTGTGAAGACTTTAGACTGTGTGTCTGGACTGCTGTCCTTTTGGTATAGCTGTGCGTGAACCATTACTAATTTCTAGCCGACGCTTTGAAGGTTTGACGAAGGCACTGTGTGATACTCTTGTGGGCGAAAGCAAGATGGTATGTAAGTCAATGGTCTTGTAAAATTTTCAAAGTTCTATAAATAAAAGGTTTTGCCCTACGGGGATTTTTTCTGAAATTTGTGTTGTATGCTTTATCTATTTATGGGTTGACACACGCACACACGTAGTTGCATCTTTAGGGGTTGAATTGATTTGATTTAAAAATAGACTCTAATTAAATAATATTTATTTGGAAACTTGCGAATTAATTTAAATTGGTATCACACACCGCATTTATACGTTTTACAGTAAAGGAGGTCCCGGAGCCCTGGGTTGAAATGACTAAAACAACAGGCCAGAGCATATGGTGCGCATAGCCGGCGGTGTGGAGCCCGTTGAAGTATGAAGTTATTGAAAGATTTTGAGAGAAGATAAATAAATAAGGAACATGTCAAGAAATGGGTTGTGTAGTGAAAATGTGTTAATACAACCTAACTTGAATAAATTAAGAAATGTTCCGATAAAGGTTAAAATGGACAAGTACATGTTTAAATCGATTAATGTCCACAAAGCAAAGTAAAGGTAAAGTAAGTGGGAAAATTTGTGGTTAGGCAACCTAAGTGATTAAACCCTTAATTAATACAAGAGTGTATTGTAAACTATATTTTAAAGTCTAAATTAGTATTTTCTAACACGGTGAATACGTGTGTTGAAAGGGTGATTTTCAATGATAGTACTAATGTGGATTGCTTAAAGTGACAAGGGTAATTACGGTAAAGAAATGGTTTTCTGTCAAATCAAGTGTAGTTGTTTAAAGTATTTAACCTTATGTGTTAAATAAAGTGAGAAATGCTAAAATGAGAAAAAGGAAGTCTTTAACAAGATTAAAGTGAATTAATATGGATACTAATGTTTTCAGAAGTAAACTATTTCATGCATTACATATATGTATATGTATGTGTATGTGTATATATGTATACAAGGTACTTTCATGCGCGCGTAGGCATAACGTGTTAGAGTCTTCTTTCTGTTGTTCGATTCTATACGACATTTGTATATTTACCACTCAGCATTGGGCTCACTCCCTCGCTTTCTTACGGCTGGTTGGGAGCGATTTCATATTTTTAGAGCGTTATACACGTAAGTACTCCCTTTTATATTATGTTAGTAACTCTGTATACTTGGACTTTAGGGTTCTCCACATGCGTCCCCCGCGTCGTTTAATTTGAAACTAGAATCGCATACTAAACAAGTGAAACGCTAGTTAAGTAAAAATGGACTAGCAACATTATATATGTTATTTCACCGAACTTCACACCTAACACTCGGGACGGACCGGGTTGACTATGTGTAATTCATAAATTCGATTTGGGGCGTTACATCTTTTGTTCTTTTCTTGTCCCAGTTTTATTTATTAAAAGATAAAAACTATTAATATTATGCTATTTTCCATCCCAATTTTTATTTTTTAGAAAATAAAAAACTATGTTTTCCAATTTTTCCTTCCATTTTTTTATTAATAAAAAAAATGTTTTTGTATTAAATAGACAAAAGAGTTAGAGATAAAGTTTTGGGTTTAGATTGAGTGGGGAAAATAGTTTTAAGAGAGTATTTAAAAAATATATAAAACAACTTATTGACTATGCATTGATGAGGTGAGTTGACGAATTACATGGGTGGAAACAAAAAACTCATATTTTTAAATCCTAAACATTAATTAAATCCAATTTCCCATGTAACACGTACTCTATATATTTTTTACACAAGAATTATTTAATCACACTAAGTAAATTATTCTAATTAATAAAAAAAACACAAACCCACTCATATCTCCTACTATTATATTTACCAAAAAATTCAATCATTATTTCAACTTTATAATCAATCCACTATTAGAAAATAATAGGGACACGTAGAGAATTTTGAGGGAGGTAGTCTTTCATTTGATTGATACATCAATACTAAAGGGGTATGACCCATATTTGTAGTATAAAATAAGGTAATCCAATAGACCCTCTACTAATTGAGAACTACCAATGGACTGGAACACACGTGTATATCCACTGAAATACACATTTTACAACACTCCCCCTTGAATGTACACTATAGCCACAATTTAATGATTGTGGCCTTATTAAAACGTTACTAAGGAAAATCCAGTGGGAAAAAAACAATGTGAAGGAAAAAGAATACAACTTTTGTGACCATTGAATCGGTGTTGGACGCATTTAGTATTGTCTTGTTAAAACCTTTTACTGGAAAACTCAATGGGAGAAAATATAAAAGGAAAAAGAGTATAACATGCATATGTAAAAAAATATCATGTTCTTAGATTCTCCCCCTGATAGGATGCTCCCTTTGATTATGATATTTCTCCGATGATTGAGTCGATTCATATCACTCTCATACATAACCTTCTGAAATGTTGTTTTGACATGGTGAATAGATTTGATTGGCCGTTACTTCAATTTCATTTTTCTTTATAATCTCGACTTCAATAAGATTTGGGTGAAGAAGGATGAACATATCACTTTATCATATTTATTTTACTTCAATAGTATAACTCTTTTGCATTTCATGTGTTGTATAACTCTTCTTGAGTTCATGGTTGTAGAAGAACTGAAATGTCTTAGTCATATCTCCCTTGATGTATCCTTTTTGAGTGTAGACTATACAAAAACCACTGCCTTCACAAATAGTAATAGGAACTGATATACCCGTTTATATCCTTGGCCTGGCTGAAGATTATCTCCAAAACGGACGACCCTACGAGGGGCCGACCCTTCACCGGGCTCCAGCTGGCCTCCACCAGGCCCAGACGACCCTACGAGTGGCCGACCCTTCCCCAGGCCCCGGACGACACTACGAGGGTATGACCCTCCACCAGGCTTCAGTCGACACTACGAGGGGCCGACCCTCCACCAGGCTTCGGACGACACTACGAGGGTACGACAGTACGAGGCCAGAATTAAGCCAGGCACACTACCGGAAGAAACTTTGCCCTCGGCCTCGGCTCATAGGCCGAGGGTGATATCATGACGGCGCGTGGTTTGGGAGACGCGTGGAACAGTGCGTGTCAGGCTCATATGACACGTGGCAGACCGTTATAACAGAATCACACCCTCACGTGAGGGAATATTAAGTCATCATTTGGCATCTACAGGTGTCAACAGGGGATTGGCTAGATCATTATTCACATGCACCATGCTTACTTGGGGCTTACACTACACCCCCCCAAGACCTATATATACTTGTCACCTACAACCTTACAGGGGATCGATCCATGAACAGGAGCCCTAGCTAAAACTCTGCTTGTACACACACATTAGAGAGAGAGAGGGTTATGTGCATTGTATCCAAGGCCATTAGTGCCCATACTTAGTGGATCACACACAGTGGATGTAGGCCAAATTGGTTGAACCACTATACATCAGTCTTATTTCTTCTTATACTCATCCCCTTATACACACTTATATACTTATATACCTGCATCTCTATGGCTGCCATAGCTACTACTGTTTGAGCTCACTATCACTTACCGGGTGGTGCTAAATCCTAGCATCATCAGTTTGGCGCCGTCTGTGGGAATCGAGAAGACATATCTTCCTTTGTACAGCTTGACCTCACTGGACACTCTGGTGGTGAACCAACACTCCCCCTGAGAGGAGGTGTTTCACCATTGAAAGAGACCCACTAAGGTTCTCAAGCTCTCCAGTATTTTCTTCAGTTCAACTTTTCATAGCTCAAGCACATGGCACCTAAGATGCCGCCGCCACCACTTCCCCCGCTGGATGAGGGGGGAAGACCCAGTTCCAGTCAGCCGCCACCCCAGTCTGAGATGGCTGATGTGGCGGCAGCCCTAAAGTCTCTGGCAGCAAGCCAGCGGATGATGCAGGAGCAGTTCACAGCTCTAAGCCAGAACATACTGAGAGCACCAGGGGTTTCACCTGAGATGATTACTCTGGCAGCAGCTCCAGGGCAGCATGAGACCAGGGGACCACCCCAGGCACCACGCAAAGACCTGCCACCCCCTCGGCGGCGTAGGGATGTTTCTGACCCCAGGCGTTTACGCCTGGGGAGGCAAGGAAACCCTTGCCCTGAAGACAGGTATGACGATCTGGAGGGAGAGGAGGCCCCAATTGAATGCTGGGAACCGTATGAGGTCTCCAATAACACTGTGCGACCTCTCCAGGATAGTAGAGGAAAGGGCGTGAGACCAAACCCTGATGATCGCCCGAGAGGCTCTGCTTTTGATCGCTTGAGCAGAGGGTCGGCCTTTGAGAGGCTAGGCCCAGTAAATGACCGGCGGGATAAGTTGTCCAGGTCAAGAAGTGCTGCGAGGTCCAAGCAGGAGGCAGCAGATGGCCGACCCCAGGGCGGGATGACGGCCAAAGGGAAGTGAACAGCCGACACAGGCCTGCTGCAGCAGAACCCTCCGTCCACCTTCAAGAGGCGGCTGGGGATAACATCGGCCGCGTCGACCCTGTGAGGCCCTGGAATGACTCAATCCAGCGGCTAGAGGATAAGATAGGTGATATATTGAAGAGCCGAGATCCCCTTCAGAAGGGATATACCATAGGCTCACCCTTTGTGGCGAAGATAGTCGACTTCCCTACGCCATCAAGGTTCAAGCCACCTGTGGTCACCCCAAGATACGATGGGAGCACCAACCCTGTCCACCATGTTGAGATGTATCAATCAGCAGCAGACATATACTCTATCTCAGATGAGATGAGATGTCGTGCCTTCTCCGGAACCCTGACGGGGGCTGCACACGTTTGGTACACGTCTCTTCCAAAAAATTCCATTGAAAACTTTAAGCAGTTGGCAGACCGGTTCATCCACAACTTTTGCTTTGGAGTAAGGCCACAGAAGAAGACCACCCACCTGCTCTATGTCAAGCAGGGGAAGAATGAGAGTCTGAGGGACTACATAGCCAGATTCAATAAAGAGAAGCTGGAGGTGGAAGACTATGAGGAGAGCATAGCTATGACAGCCCTGATCGGAGGACTCCAAAAGGGGAAGCTGTTATGGAAGCTTGCTGAAGACCCTCCGAGGACGATGGCCGAATTACTGTCGACAGCAGGAAAGGTGATGAAAGCCGAAGAGGCGATTGCCGCAAAAAATGAAGATGAGAAGGGAGGTACTGGTGGGGGTAAGTACCCTAAGAAGAACAAAGAGGGGAAGAAGAGGTCCATGGATGACAAGTTCGCGGGGTACACCCCTCTGACGGTCAGCTATGAACAGATCCTCAATGAGATAAAGAGTGACCGGTCGCTGAAGTGGCCTGAGAAGCTAAGGGCAGCACCTGGCAAGAGAAATAAGAACCTGTGGTGTGAATTCATCAAGACCACGGTCACGTGACAGATAAATGCTTTGCTCTGAAAGATGAGATTGAGAAGATGCTGAAAGAAGGGAAGCTCAGAAAGTACGTCGACAGAGGCACCTTCAAGAGGGGCCGAGGGGACGACCCCAGAAAGAAGCGAGTCGATGTATGTAGAGAGGGTCCTCAAACAAGAGGGGACGACCCTTCTGATGATGAGGACGACCCTGACCTCCCGCCGAGAGACGATCAGGGCCCCGTCAAGAGGCTTAATATGATCTCGCTCGGAGTGGGAATGATCTCCGGGGGACTTGCAGGAGGAGGGTCTGAGGTCACCGACAGAAAGGCCCATGTGGCTGAGGCAAAGGCAGTGACGAAGACGGTACACGCAACCTCCCTGGAGGTCAAGTCAGAAAAGAGGAATAAGGTGGATATGGACACACTGATAGTAGGGTTTTCAAGGATGGACTTCAAAGGCCTCTTAGCCCCACACGATGACCCTCTCGTCATCACTACCAGGGTGCACGGATGTGAGGTGGCGAGGATCTTGGTAGATGGGGGTAGCTCTGCAGATGTCATGTTCTGGCCATGCTTCAAGGCCTTAGGTCTCAGTCGTCCTAGACTTGTCCCATACCATCATCCATTGATTGGGTTCAGTGGGGAGAAGGTTCACCCCCTGGGAATATATGAGGCTGATGTCAGGATGGGGGACGACTAGCCGAGATGGCTCACCAGGAAGGTCAGTTTCTTTGTGATGGATGAGCATGTGTTTTCGGCCTACAACATCATACTGGGGCGTGTGGCCCTCAAGGAGTTTGAAGTCGTGCCGTCTACGGTCCACCAGATGATCAAATTTCCTACCCCTTACGGGGTAGGCGAAGTTCAGGGAGACCAGACGACAGCGCGAGAGTGATACTACAACTCCGCTGAAGAAAGGGAGGCACACAAGAGGGTTACAACCACTTACAATATTGATACCTTAGACCCCAGGGATGAAACAAAGATGAAAAAAGGAGAGGCTGCGAAAGAGGTAAAATCCATCATCCTCGATGAGGATGACACGGAAAAAACCGTCCAAGTTGGAAAGTCTCTGAAGCCCAACATCAAGGAAGACCTCATTAAACTGTTGAGGAGAAAGCGAAGTGTCTTCGCCTGGAGTCATGTAGATATGCCAGGGATTGACCCTGAAATCATGTGCCACAAGCTCAATGTGGTAGAGGGAGTGAAGTCGGTGAAGCAGAAGAGGAGAATTTACTCCAGAGAAAAATATGAGGTCATCAGGGACGAGGTCAAAAAATTAGAAGACGCTGAATTTATCAGAGAGGTCATCTACCCTGAATGGATGTCCAATGCAGCCATTGTCCCAAAGGCCAACGGCAAGTGGAGAATGTGCGTGGACTTCACAGACCTCAACAAGCATTATCCCAAAGACAGCTTCCCTCTCCCCCGCATCGACCAGATGGTAGACGCTACCGCAGGCCATGAGCTCATGAGCTTCATGGATGCCTACTCAGGGTATAACCATATTTTCATGAACCCTGAAGACTCGGAGAGGACCGCCTTCATCACTGACAAGGGGACATACTGTTACAGGGTCATGCCCTTTGGCCTAAAGAATGCAAGGGCAACATACCAGCGCCTCGTAAACAAAATGTTTGAAGACCAAATTGGGAAGTCTATGGAGGTTTACGTAGACGACATGCTGACTAAGAGTCTGAAGGTAGAGGATCATGTGGCAGACCTGGAGAAGACCTTTAATACGATGGACAGGTACTAGATGAAGCTTAATCCGGCCAAGTGTATCTTAGGGGTTGGAGCGGGGAAATTCTTGGGGTTCATTTTCAATCAAAGAGGCATCGAGGCCAATCCCGAAAAGATAAAGGCCCTTATTGAGATGAATACCCCCAAGTCCATTAAAGACGTTCAGAGGCTCACAGGGAGAGTGGCTGCCTTGAACAGATTTGTGTCAAGGGCTACAGACAGGTGTCTACCATTCTTCAAGATCCTCAGGAAGGCCTTTGAATGGAGTGAAGAGTGTGATGAGGCTTTCAAGGAGCTAAAATCATACTTAGGGTCTCCCTTGCTGCTGTCACGACCCGTGTAAGGTGAACGACTTTATGTGTACCTCGCCGTCTCAGAGTCTGCCATCAGCGCAGCCATTGTGAGAGACGAGGATGGTATACAGAAGCTTGTATATTTTAACAGCAAGACACTCCAGGGGGCAGAGCAAAGATACCCGAGGATGGAAAAGTTGGCCTACGCCTTGATCCATGCCTCAAGGAAGATGAAACCGTACTTCTAGTCCCACACTATGGTCATCCTTACTGACTCTCCTCTTAGGCAGGTCCTACACAAGCCTGAAAAATCAGGAAGGCTAATGACTTAGGCTATAGAGCTGGGGGAGTTCGATATTGTGTATCAGCCTAAGACAGCCATTAAGGGGCAGGCATTGGCAGATTTCGTGGCTGAATTTACTTGGGAGAGTGACGTGGCCGAGGGTGAGGGTCTAAGCCAGATAGATACCCAGCAAGGTAGGCTCACCGACCCTCCTGCAGATAAGGCTGAGACAAGCACCGCTAGAAGAAAGGTGGCTGAAAATGAAGAGGGAAGATACCTTTTTAGACAAGGGTCACTCATTGAGGGAAATTTCTTGGAGGAACATGCTGTGTGGAGTCTCTTCGTCGACGGGTCCTCTTGCGAAAACGGGAGCGAAGATGGATTGATAGTATCAGCACCCGACGGCACAGACATCGAGTACGCCCTGAGGTTCAATTTCAAAGTCTCCAATAATGAGGCTGAGTATGAGGCCTTGATAGCTGGCCTTTCCTTGGCCAAATCTCTTAGTGTCGGCCAAATTTTGGTTCACAGTGATTCAATGCTGGTGGTGAATGAGATACTAGGAGCCTATGAGGCCAAAGACGAGAGGATGGCTAGGTATCCTGAGAAGGTGAGGTCATTGCTGAAAAAATTTAAAGAAGTGAAATTCAAGAGGATACCTAGGCTCGACAATGGCCGTGCTGACGCCCTTGCAAGGTTGGCCTCAGCTACTAGGTCAGACATAAGGAGGACAGTCCCAGTAGAAATCTTGCTTCGACCAACTATCGAAGACGTCGAGGGAACACTTGGCATTTGCATGAATGTTTCTCAATAACCTTCATGGATGGATCCTCTGATCAGATACATTAAAGGGGGAGAGATGCCAGAATCAAGCCAAGAGAGGAAGAAGCTGAGATACAGGGCTGCAAAGTTCACTGTCATCGGAGACACGCTGTACAAAAAGGGGTTTCTACTCCCCTTACTTAGGTGTGTGCATCCCTCAGAAGTCCCTTCTATTTTGCAAGATGTGCATGAAGGGTCGTGCTCAAGCCACATTTGGGGTAGATCCTTGGCAAAGAGGGTGATCACCCAAGGCTACTGGTGGCCGACCTTGGGGAAAGATGCTGCCGCATATGTTAAAAAGTGTGATAAATGCCAAAGATTTGCTACCATCCCTCACCAACCTCATCATCCCCTTACCTCCATTACATACCCATGGCTATTTGCAGTGTGGGGGATTGACCTGGTAGGACCCTTACCAAGGGCAGTCAATAACTATCGGTTCCTCATCGTAGCAATTGACTACTTTTCAAAGTGGGTAGAGGCCGAACCAATGGTCACGATCACGGAGCAAAAGACCTTCCAGTTCATCTGGAAGAATGTGATATGCAGATATGGTCTACCCAACACCCTCATCTCGGATAACGGGACCCAGTTCAAGAATGCCTCTCTGCAAAAGTACTGTGAGAGGGTAAGTATCAAACAATTTTTCTCCACCCCAGGCCGACCTTTGGCCAACTGGCAAACCGAAGTTACGAATAGGACAATCCTAGATGGGATTAAGAAGAGGCTTGAGGAGGCAAAGGGAAGATGGGTCGAGGAGTTATACGCAGTGTTGTGGGCGTACAGGACGACAGTAAGGACCTCTACTGGGGAGACCCCATTCATGCTAGCTTACGGATCAGAAGCCGTCATCCCCACCGAGATTGAGTTTCCTACGCATAGAGTCCAGGTGTATGACCCCCAAAAAATACGAAAGAGAGGAGACTTGACCTGAACTTGATTGAGGAAAGAAGGGAGGATGCTGAGATAAGGCAGGCTTCCTACCAGCAGAGGACCGCAAGGTTTTACAATCAGAGGGTGAAACAGATACCTATCGCAGTAGGAGACTTGGTTCTCAAGAAGACTTGGCAAAAGCCCAACAAACTCCATCCTAATTGGTACGGCCCCTATAGGGTCATCGATGAAGTCATCCCTGGGACCCACAGGCTAGAAAACCTAGAGGGGGAACCTTTTTCAAACCCCTGGAATGCAGATCATTTGAAGAAATACTATCAGTAGTGTTGTAAGGTCTTGAAGGGCCATAATTGTAATGAGAGTTGCTCCAACAGAACACTCGGAAAATTAATGAGAAATATGAGTGTTTCCCTCATCCTGTTGTCAGTCCTAGCACGCATGGAAACATCTACAGAAATCCATTAAATTGGAACGTTGATCCCTCGGCTATAATGGGGACCAGTGGAGGGGACGACCCCACCACTGTCCTCAAAAAGGACGAGGGAAGACTTTAAAATCCATTAAATTGGTAAGTGAATCCCTCGGCTATAATGAGGACTAGTGGAGGGGACGACCCCTCCACTGTTCTCAAAAAAGACGAGGGTAAAACTTTGTTAAATGCCATTAATTTGGTTATTTGAACCCTCGGCTATAATGAGGACCAGTGGAGGGGACGACCCCTCCACTATTCTCAAAAAAGACGAGGGAAGACTTTAAAATCCATTAAATTGGAACGTTGATCCCTCGGCTATAATGAGGACCAGTGGAGGGGACGACCCCACCACTGTCCTCAAAAAGGACGAGGGAAGACTTTAAAATCCATTAAATTGGTAAGTGAATCCCTCGGCTATAATGAGGACTAGTGGAGGGGACGACCCCTCCACTGTTCTCAAAAAAGACGAGGGTAAAACTTTGTTAAATACCATTAATTTGGTTATTTGAACCCTCGGCTATAATGAGGAACAGTGGAGGGGACGACCCCTCCACTGTTCTCAAGAAAGACGAGGGTAAACTTCATAAATACCATTAAATTGGTTATTTGAACCCTCGGCTATAATGAGGACCAGTGGAGGGGACAACCCCTCCACTGTTCTCAAGAAAGACGAGGGTAGACTTCATTTAAAAATCCATTAATTTGGAAAATTGATCCCTCGGCTATAATGAGGCCACATTAGGGGATGACCCCACATTGGTCCTCAAACAAGACGAGGGAGGGGTTAGTAGCATCAACAATGAGCAAGCCATAATAGAGTTAAGTATGGAAGAAAGAAATTATGGAAGAGGCTAGTATTAATAAAACAAAATATTAAGTGTTTTACAAGACCGTTGAACAAAAATACACTTGAAGGGTATGGGCTACAGGCAGCCACCCTATGGAACGACATCAGAGGGCAGGGCCTCAACATCAATGGGAATGGTCTCCTCAGTTACCAGCACTGGATGATCTTCAAATGTACCGACCCCCTCGATCTGGACTTGGGACTCCACTTGGTTGAGGGCCTCGGCAATTAGGGGGTCGTCCAGTTGAACACCCTCCAATGAAGGACGAACAGAGGAGACGACATCGCCAAATTTGAGGACGACCCATCGGCAGGCCGTCCTAATTCCCCTTTCTAGATATTCAAGGCCGAAGCCCTGAAATTCATCTGAAGTCTTGTATGCCTCAACAGCATCAGCCTCGGCTTTCTTGATGGCTGCTTCCAGATCAGTCTTATGCTGGGCCTCCAGGTTGATCAGAGCCTCATCCCTATCCTTGATGATCAAGTCCTTGGCTTACAGGTCGGCATCGTGCTGCCTCATCAGCTCATCTAGGACCCTAGCATGCTCGGTCCTAGCACTCTCAAGATCAGCCCTCGCAGTATCAAGCTCAGTCTTTGTTGTATCTAGCGCTGCCTGCAACTCAGACTCATGTTGAATGGCCCTCTCAGCTTCGTGAAACTTTTGTTGATTCTCGGCCATCCACTTGGTGGCTGAGGTCAAGGCACAAACAGACTGCAAGAAAAAATGAACAAACATCAAGATGGGCCGAGATAACAGTTTGTAAGAATAAAATTAAAAGGTCAAGACCAATACCTGAGCAAGGGAGTGCAGACCATAGTCGTACACTTTGGCAGGGGGCATCTTCGCCAAGAACTCGAAGTCAGAGGCCGATGGTGCAGAGAACATCGAGGCCTTGGCTGCCCTCAAGTTTGCGATCAGCGACGAGGGGTCGGCCCTCAGATGGGCCAGATTTTGAGACCAGAAGGCCCCCATGCTCGATGAAGAGGTTGCCCCCTAAGAGGCCTCGACCCTGGACATTGTCTTAGGGTCAGACCGATGCTCAGCTGGAGCCTCAGGCTCCTTCCTTTGGTGGTTGTCGGCTGTCGGCTCAACAACCGTCGGCCCTGAGGCCCTCGTCTTCTTTGGAGCTTGCTGTGGCTCCTTCCCCTTCTTCTTTGACAAACCAGCGAGTAGGCTTGGAGCAGTCATTTCCCAGAGGTAATTTGACACACCTACAGGACGACCTGAAAAGGGTACCATGCATCAGAAAAATACAGAGATAAACAGGAAACACTTCAAAAAAAAGTAAAGAATGGAAAACGTGTTGTATAACTCACATAGTTCCGTTAGAGGGCCGACCCTCAGACCAGCTTCTTTGAGGTACCTGGGGGTCATCAAATCTTCGAACTTTGGGATCTCACCCCCTCTCCCTCGTCCCCTCAGATACTCAACAATATCCCTTTCCTCCAGGCTAAGTCCGGGATCTGACCTAGCTTTCATTGAGGGATTAGACCATTTGTTAGGGATCCTCGGACCATCGGCAGAAGGGGACGCCTAGGTGGAACACTCCCACGCCCCAAATATGAAGAAGAATCTCTTTTTCCAATCATGATTGGAAGTTTGAGCCACGTGGAGAAGTTTCTTCTCAGACCTTCTCGCCCCTAGATGATAGTATCCGGGCTGTTTAGATGAAGAGGTGATGTTGTAACAAGCCAAGAATACGTCGGACGAGGGCTCATCAGTGAAAGCGTTTTTCCACAAGGAAATATAACCCATAATCGTCCTCCAAGAATTGGGTGGAAGTTGAGAGGGGGAGACGCCCAGAGCCGACAGAATATCTACAATGGCAGGGTGGAAGGGAAGTCTGACCCCTACCTTGAACATCTGCTCATAAACTGCAACCTCTCCCTCTTGACAGTCAAAAACCCTCTCAGTATCAGAGGGAACCCTCATAGTTACCCCAGAGGGCACCCCGTAAATATGCCTCTATATCAGGAGGTCTCTATCCCGAACGGAGGAGATAAAGGACGAGGCGTGGGAGGTGTCGACTTCATCATATGTACCATCATCCTCGTCCTCATCTCCTTCCCCCTCATCACCTGCAGGAGGACCCTGGGGAAAAGCCACTTGGAAGGCATTGGGGGATAGGGTTGTCACAGGGACGGCCTCAGAGGGGATCGTACCCTCGGCATCTCGGGGAGGGCTAAGGTCAGACGTGTCCATTCTGCCAGAAGTTCCAGCACCAGTTGGTGAGGAGACTCTCTCGTCCATCTCACTTGGTTCGTGGGTCTCGGCTGGATGAGATGACGACCCACAAGACTCAGAGGGTTCAGATGGTCTTATGGTGGCAAGAGGAACGGGAAAGATGGGTCGTACCCAATTAGGGTCGGCCCCTCGTGTCCTCTCTTCCTCTTCCTCTATTCGTCTGATCTCGGTAAAAAGTTTCTCTCTCAAAGATGGAAATTCAGACACTAAGTTGTAAAGCCACCTAAGCATTAAAGGGAAGACTCTACACTTGGAGAAATTACACTAGACTTGACTAATTTAGCTACAAACAAGTGGGGGATTGACCAGGTTTGACTTCTGGATTAAACCAAAGAACTGAAACGTTTTTCGTCAAGAATGTTTAAGAACTAACAACCGGAGAAGACACCGAAAAAGGCTATGGGGGAACTCTAAGAAAGTGCCGACCTACAACCCTAAAAAATACACAGAAATGAAGACAAAGGAAGGCGCGAGGAGAAAAAGGTTACCTGATAAGGAGAGAACAAGAGCGCTGTGAGGCCTGAAGGATTGAAGGCTGCAAATGGCGATTGGTTCTAGAGAGAGAGTAAACTTAGGCGCGAAGAAGAAGAAGCTGTGGGGAGAGAGAGTTTAAAAACTCTTAAATACCTTGGTAATAAATGGGCACATTTGCCAAGAAGGGTATAATCAGGGCATAGAGCCCCATGCGAGTGTGCATCCGCCCTGCCTTAGGAACTTGAATGGCAATGAGTACCTGCCCATGTGTCACTCACCTAACAGGTCATACACGCATCTCAATTTCAGCATTATCCCTCAGCCATCTCAATGACACCTATGGCTAAGGGCTGGGGGTGATTGATATACCCGTTTATATCCTTGGCCTGGCTGAAGATTATCTCCAAAACGGACGACCCTACGAGGGGCCGACCCTTCACCGGGCTCCAGCTAGCCTCCACTAGGCCCAGACAACCCTACGAGTGGACGACCCTTCCCCAGGCTCCGGATGACACTACGAGGGTATGACCCTCCACCAGGCTTCAGCCGACACTACGAGGGGCCGCCCTCCACCAGGCTCCGGACGACACTACGAGGGTACGACAGTACGAGGCCAGAATTAAGCCAGCCACACTACCGGAAGAAACTTTTCCCTCGGCCTCGGCTCATAGGCCGAGGGTGATATCATGACGGCGCGTGGTTTGGGAGACGCGTGGAACAGTGCGCGTCAGGCTCATATGACACGTGGCAGACTGTTATAACAGAATCACACCCTCACGTGAGGGAATATTAAGTCATCATTTGGCATCTACAGGTGTCAACAGGGGATTGGTTAGATCATTATTCACATGCACCATGCTTACTTGGGGGGTACACTACACCCCCCAAGACCTATATATACTTGTCACCTACAACCTTACAGGGGATCGATCCATGAACAGGAGCCCTAGCTAAAACTCTTCTTGTACACACACATTAGAGAGAGAGAGGGTTATGTGCATTCTATCCAAGGCCATTAGTGCCCATACTTAGTGGATCACACACAGTAGATGTAGGCCAAATTGGCTGAACCACTATACATCAGTCTTATTTCTTCTTATACTCATCCCCTTCTACACACTTACATACTTATATACCTGCATCTCTATGGCTGCCATAGCTACTACTGTTTGAGCTCACTATCACTTACCTGGTGGTGCTAAATCCTAGCATCATCAGGAACATATGTAGTTTGTAGTAAGTCATAAGTGCTATGGATGTATACTAGTCATATGTGTCTAGTCTAGCCAGAGCATATTTGGATATTTTGTATTTCATTTGAGCTCTTCAAGAGCACATCCATTTAAGGACATTTTTCATTTCGATTGGGTTCTTTAAAAGTACATCCATTTAAGGATATTTTTTTCATTTCTATTGAGCTCTTATGGAGAACATCCATCAATGATGTTTTATAATGTCACATTTTCATATTTGCCTGTTTTCATATCCTTCCTTTGACAAATATTTACTAAGCGGTTGTACATGCATTCATTTGGATTTTCTGCTGTACAATGAACTTCATAGTGCATTTGCATTCATACTCCTTATATTTACTTCAAGCAAAGGAAATCCTTCTAGGATTTTTACATGTGTTCTTTGTTTAAGTCCTGTATATATAAGAAGTTATAATATACACGAGCCTCATATAATATATTTCAAAAAAATTCTAAGCTAGTTAGATATCTTAAAAGTATTTACGGTCTCAACGGGATGGTATGCTTGTATATAATCAATTTTGGTTTCTTCAGGAAGCCTTATGCCATAAATCATACACGTTTTAGTGAGTTTTAACACTTCACATGTTTGTAAACACCCATTCGTAAACTTCATGGTTAACATGTTTTTGGGTATACTGCCTGTCCAAATACTCCACGTATATTAGGAGACTTGAATTATGCCATCATGGGCTTTTTTTCATTTTGGGCAATATATTCTTTGTCGAGATTCATTTATAGTATATGGATTTTTAGTATCATTGCCCTTTCAGTTTTCTATAGCTACAACATATAAATATATCATCGATGATTATCTTTGTGGATCCCATATTTTTCTTGTATACGTATATAACATAGAGATCTCTTTTAATATTAGGTACATTTGCCAACTTCATGGGCTTTATCGTCACTTGAGGGACTTGTATCTTTTCATAGACAATAACATCTTCTGGGATTTTAGAGAAAATGGATCTTTTGTTAATAACCTCTTTTGGAGTATTATGTATAACATCTTCTGGAGTATTATTTAGGCATGATTTTTTTAACCTCCATTTCTGGGGGGTCGAGTAATTAGGACCTATAATTTTTCCATACTTCTGGCATGTAATAAATTTATTTGCTGAAAAATTTATTTTATCCTTCTGGAACAATAATTTTGGCAAGCACATTTGCAACTACTCCATGTAAAATTTGATGTTGCAATATAACTTTTTCACTTCATTTTTGCATTGAACGATACAAGAGATTATATGAGACAATGTGGAAGTATTCCATAATATTTCTTGCCGTTATTTGGGAATGGACCATTCTTTATGTATAATTTGTACTTTTGGTACGTTCTATCCCCCCCTAACTGCGAGAATTTTTTCTCATCAAAATAAAATTCCACATATATAATAAACAGTGTATTTGTAAGGACAAATTTCCCATTGATTTTAATTTGTTTGTAATTGACTTAATTACGAACAAAACTTGTTTGAGTCATAGATAGATTTTTACTTTTCACGATTCCCACACAGTCTGTGATGTGTTGTTTTGAAGACGTAGCGGCCAAGATCCAAAGATAGATCATGCCGAGTTTATTGGTGCACGTTTCGTATCTTCATATTATATTGGATTTCGACTATCTCTCAAGTATGAACGCATAATGTTTATGGGACTCGGTAAATATGTTTTAAGGATGTGGTTTTCATTACAAATAATTTTAAAAGATTTTAACTTCTTTTATTATGCGATAAATACGTTTTAAAGTCATGTAGATCTTTCCCTTGAGTTTTGGAGGATCAAATGACATCTACACCCATTCTAATGACGTGTGGAAGTTATTCAAACGACGACATGCTTATCTCATTTAAATAATATCGTTCTAACGATGCGCCAACTTAATGTTTTTATTTAAGGAATTTTTTGCTCAGAATTTAGAGGTGTGCAAAACCAAAATAGGGAAAAGAAACCCTTCATTTTTTCTGCACTTCTTTTCAAAGTTAAAAACATCCTTTATGTTTACAAGATCCGAACATTCATAACCATTGTGTTTAGAGATCCTATGTTTGCACTATTGGTTTATTCTTCCATTATTGAAGAACTAGTTTTTGTGTGGTGGACTTTGTATGTTTTCATTGCGATGAAGGAGTGGAAGAATCCGTGTACTGAATCATAAATAGTTATTGTCGTTGTATTGGTGGATACCAAGGCATATGTGGACTCGTGTGTTGTCGACCTAACGTGGAAGGATTTCTTTGTTCCACTGTGGAGGAGAGGTTGAAGAACATAAGAGAGTCAAGACTTGTGGGGAGTTGTTGAGTAACTCTTCTATATGTACTTTGTAATTGTGTATCATAGTGATTTTTTGGCTTGGGTCGTTCGAGATTTTTTTTCCTTATTAGTTTCCTCACACATCGGTGTTGGGTGTTTTTATGGACTTGATTTACTTATCTTACTTAATCTCACCTAGATGCATGTTTAGGATTAACAAGATAAAAATGGGTAAAAATAAAATTTGTTCACAAACTTGGTGCATATTAAAATTGAAAAAAGGTTTTTGAAAAGGGAAATTGTTTCGACTTAAAGGACACATAGAAAAAGGACCCCTACAGTATTTATCATTGGTTCGATAGGGGTGAATCTTAATAACCATATATACCTTTGTGATAGATATCATTTTCATTCACGTCTTATGAACAACAATTAAGGTCACCAAAATGGTCATTATATAATAATAAATATTTGAATTATGGAGTTGTCGGCTCATGACAAAGTGCAATTTTAAAATGTTAAATACTGTATAGTATAAGCCCTTGAATAATGTAATTATTGTTTGATAGTGTAATCTTCTGGCTTCTAACTTTAGAAATTACTTTTCACCGTTTATTTTAATATGGTAGCCATGTATACTGATGTCCATAAAACAAATCATATTACTTCGGGAATTTCTTTCATATAACTCATCGCATATGTATGGGATGGTACAAAATAACACCATAACATAGGCTCTTCTGGAGCCTTAGGTTTAATTATGGTTGAAACCTTTACTATATAACACATCACGTCGAAAAAAACTTCTGGTTTTTCATAATAGCGTGAACTGTTCAATACCTGCTAGACAAATGTCGTCACATGATGATTGTTCACAAATGCAATTTTTAAGAGTCAAGGTTGAAATATAGAGATGCTTGGGAATACAATAATATATTTTATGATTCGCTTTCGTTGACCATATTTTAACAAGTGAAAGTAATTACAAAAATCATATCATATAATTATCAGATATTCAAAGAATATGATAGATAATAAAAACTGTCAATTAAAGTTCAACAATTTAGCTTAATAACTGATGAATCAAAAGTTCATAATCTTATGATATGTGAGAGACTTTGGGCTCGAAATTAAGAAACTTTAAGTTTCTAATATATAACTAGGTCCACCAAAATAATTATGACAAAGATTTCGTTTTGAAAAGTAATAAGAACATAATGTTCTCTATTTAATGTCACATGTATATGAATCTTTATGTTCATATAAATTATTAAATTAAAACCTAGGACTTTAGGTCCTATATTAAAATAACTCACCAAATGTCTAGTGATAATTTATTTAAAACTTCAAGTTACTTATCATTTCTATGTGAAAACTTATAGTTCCACAAAAATAATTGAACTTCAAGTTCAATATTACTAATGTCGAATGACATTAAATTCTCCACCATTTTGTATCAAAACTCGAGATTTGACTAAGGTGTAAAAATGTTAGAGAATTTTCCAAATAAATGACAAATAAGTTTTATTAACTCCAACCAATAATAATCCATTTTCTTTATTAAAAAAATAAGGGTTTAATTTTTCATATTCTCTTCAGATTCCCAAGGCTCCAATGCATATTAAATAATTAGAATGTGAAAAAGATTTAAAATTTAATACAATTAAAAGTAATTATATACTCAAATGAAGATAAAGGTAAAGAGATAAAAATTTAATGGTGAAACCATTAATGGGATAGTTAAGGACACTTGACCATTAATAGAGTATCTAACAAGATATGTCATTTAATAAAGAAAATGAAAAGTCAAGAAGTTGAAAAGATATGTTTAAATACTCAATTTAATTTAAAACTAATCCCCAAAAAAATATTTTGGAGCTTGAGGTCCAATTTATAAATAATTATTTTGAGAACTTTCAAAATACATACCCTGTTGTGGGGACCTAAATAAATAACTAGGCCCAATTGAAGACCAACCAACCAAGCCCAATAGGATGCGGGGCACGTCCAACCCAACAACTCAAAGAAATTAGAAAGCACATTTGTCAGGTGGATAAATATGAACATGTATTACATGAGTATTGATAAGCTCAAATAGTTACCAACAATATCTGATGAGATATTCAGAAGTCACCGTGCGAGCTAACAACAAGTTAGGAGAGTTCTTTGTATAACTCAACCACTTTACACTACTATAAATGCAATCCACACCCTAGGGTCAAAGGGTATGTAATTTTGAAACTTGAGAGAACTTAATACAATAACAGTGACATCTCTGTAAACGTAGGCAATTTTCTGAATCACGTACATCTTTGTGTTATGTGATTGGCATCTCGTTATTTTGTTCTTTAATTATTTTCTGGATCCATTTTTCATTGTGATTAATTCGTACTCACAATTGACGTCATTTTTAGGAATGAATTTTTTTTCCACGAAAGTAATCTTCATAAAGAACAACCACAATGTCTCAACAACCTAATAATATGCACCTCAACCTGGAGATGTGCGAACATATTTAGCTCATCTGAGAGTTAGGTCTGAAGTTTCTCAAGAGAATCTAAGGTTTCACCTAGAGAGAACCATTTGAAGAAAGCCACGAACAACCTAGGTCTACTAAGATCTTATGGCTTGTCGACTCTTATGTGGTAAGAATCTAATAGCAACAGGAGGCAACTCGCCTCCAGTTGGAAGATAATGCCCACCTCAAATAATGACTAGGATAAGTGAAGATATAACTCTTCCATGATCGCAAGCATCATGCTCGGACCCCCAACCCTCAAGTGGCCAAGACTCACTGTCGAGGAAGAAGTTCCAAGCGTGACCAAGGATGTTCAAATCATGGAAGTAATCAAACAAGGCCCCACAAGGATGACATGCGAAGTCTAGTTCGAAAGGAGACGGACTAACACCGTGATAACCGAGAGGAAAGTTTCATAAAGGAGATATCAAGGAGAGATCTAATCACTAAGAAGAAGTATCCTTTTTGAGGGACTATGAAAGAAGGGGATCCCCTAAAGAAGTTCGCAATCCCCCAGTATAAGATCTATAATAGTAAAACTGATCCATCGACCATATTAGGCAATATAGACAGGCTATAACTCTCTGGAGTCATAATGAATCATTGATGTGTCATATATTCCCCTCCAGTTTGGGCGACATCGACCAAAAATAGCTTGAAAGACTGCCTCGTTTGTCCATCAAGAGTGTCAAGGTGCTTGCCAAACCTTTCACTACTCGATTCATCACTAACAACGCTCCCCCTAAGATAATAGATTCACTGCTTACGATGGGAAAGAAGTCATAGGAGTCTCTATGTGAGTACGCTAGGCACTATTGGGAGGTCTTCAACGAAGTGGAGGATTGCTCAGAGTAGGTCCTTGTAGCATCCTTCAAAATAGGTCTACATCCTTCATCCATGTTGTAACAATCCCTTAACAAAAAGGATGTTGATGCTATTGATGATTTCATGTCACGAATTGAGAAGTATGCCAAGGTGTAGGACGTTGTCCATGCCAGTCAATCTAAGGCTGGTTGCACCAGGGCAAGCAAAGTGGGCGATAAAAAGAGTAATCCCAAGAAAAGCAACAAAAAGAAGAATGATAACAATAATAGGGGAAAGACAGATTCCTCCAAGGCGATCAACACAGTTTTGAAGGAGACGATCTACAAGATCCTAGAAAAAATAAAAGATCAATAGTTTGTCAAGTGGTTAAGAAAGATGGGAGGAGATCCGACCCAAAGGAATACCAAGCTTTGATGTGGGTTCCACAAAGAAGGAGTCCATAAGATAAAAAATTATGAGTCGCTCAATGCCCATCTGGAAGAGTTATCCCAAGTTGGGCACCTGAACGAGTTTATCGAAAAGAAGCCTGGACAAGTCATAGCCAATGGCAACCAGAAACTAGGAAAGGTCTTAGATGATGGCATGGGACACGAGTTCGCCGTCATACAAGGAGCGTCCGACCTTAACCAAATCCAAGGTAATGCTTTTCGGATGGAACTCAAAAAAGTTACAGCTGTGATGGAAGATTTTTAGATAGATCTCACTAAAAGTAAGGTTGGCATGCACCGACAACCAAAGGATGTCGACTACGATAGGCACATCATATTCATAGAGGATGACAAGGTTGAGGTATTAACCCCACACCACGACACGCTAGTAATCATTCTTAGTATTTCTAACTGTGACGTAGAAAAATTACTAGAGGATCAGGGGAGATCTTCATAGGTGATGTACCTAGAGATCTTCAGCAAACTCAAGTTGAAGATATCCGACCTCAAGGAGGCCTCTATCCGCCTGGTCGGCTTTATGAGAAAGATGACGATGTTGCTAGGGGAAGTGGTCCTACCAGTGAGGGCAGGTAATATTTCAAAACTCATAGAGTTTTTAGTGTTGATATAGATTCACCCTATCACGTCATTATAGACAGAAGATGGCCTCACACTATGAGAGCAGACCCTTCAACTACCACCAGAAGCTAAAGTGCATTACTTACAGGGGCATAATAGAGATAAGGGGTGATTAATCTATTGCTCGAAAGTGCCACATCACCTTCATTAGGCCTAAGTAAGAAAAGAAGAAAGAGAAGGAATCAATTCTTGAGGCAGCCCTAGATAAGGCTTCTCCATCTAAATAGCAGATACGGCATGATCGACCTGGAGTGAAGGAGAAAAGGATCCACCTCACTCACAGGGTCATTGAAAACCTGGAGGAGGTTATTTTTGATAAAGAAAGATCATAGAGAAGTTTTTTAATCAAAATAATCATGATCGACCTTGAAAGGGAAGAATAAATTGCCTTCCTAGAACGAAACTTGGATGTGTTTGCATAGGAACCATATGATATGCCAAGAATCGATCCTGCAGTTACCTGTTATTAGCTCCATATGAACCCAACATTCAAGCCGATCATGTAGAAAGCTCGCCGAATAGCCCCAAAAAAGACAAAGGCGATAGAGAAGGAAGTATAAAAACTTCTGAAGGTAAGGTCCATTAAATAAGTTCAATTCTCGAAATGTCTTTCAAATCTAGTCGTGGTTAGTAAGAGCCATAGGGGAGAGTCTACATAGACTTCACTGACCTTAACAGAGCCTATGCCAAGGATAGCTTCCCTCTATAAAAAAATAAACCAGCTAGTCAATGCTATAGCAGCTAATGAGCGAATGAGCTTCTTGGATGATTACTCAGGGTACCATCAAATCCCTTTATTTGGTCCTGACCAAGACAAAACTTCATTTATCAAACCAGTTAGTCTATACTACTATAAGGTCATGTCATTTGGCCTCAAGAATGATGGAGCTACATATCAGAGGTTAGTCACAAAGACGTTGCAACACCAGATGGGAGAGACTATGGAGGTGTACATCAATGATATGCTTGTCAAGGAAAAGAAAAAGGGAGACCATTTCCAAGACCTGGACAATACCATTGAAATCTCAAGAGCTATTGAATGAAACTTAATGATAATATGTGTTCATTTATGGTCCAGTCAGGAAAATTTCTAGGTTATCTGGTCAGTAAGAGAGAGATTGAGGCTAACCCAGATCAGACAGAAGCTATTAATAGGGTCTAACCACCAAAGACATTATGTGAAGTCTAGAAGCTCACTAGAATGCTCATAATGCTCAACCGTTTCCTTTCAAAGTAGTTTGAGCATTGCCGACACTTTTCCAGCTTCTCAAAAAGGAAAAGGGCCTCACATAGAATGATGAGTGCTCTAAGGCCCTAGAGGAGATCAAATCCTACCTCAACAAACCTCCGCTGCTGGCGATACTTGATCAAGGGGAACATCTTTACATTTACCTCATAGTATCAGGCCATACAATTAGCTCAGCCTTAGTCTGCGAAAGAAAGGTGAAGTCATTTCCTGTTTACTACACCAGAAAGACGTTCTTGGATGTCGATAAACGCTACTTTCCTTTGGAGAAGTTGATTTATGCATTGGTAATCGCTTCACAAAACTTGAAGCATTATTTTGAAGCCCATTCCATCACTATGATTACCTCTTTCCCCCTTAAAGATGTCCTTTGTAAGGCTGACCTGTCTATACAAATGTCAAAGTTGTTGGTAGATCTTGGGAGTTTTGATATTCACTTCTAACCAAAGATAATAATCAAAGGACAAGTTTTATATGATTTCATCACATAATTTAATGAGGATGGTCCCACCGACCAGCAACTAGCTGATCAATCAGAAGGTTGATGCTATATAAACATGCCCAAGGTGAAAATTGGAAGTTATATGTTGATGGTCCCTCCAATTCAAAGGGGTAGTTAGGCACTATCCTTGTAACTCCAGAGATTGCTATGATTGAAAAAAGGACCAGACTATAATTTTATGCCACTAATAACAAGGCTTAATATAAGGCTCTCATCTTTGGACTTCATAAAGCACGCCTGCTCGGGGCAGAAAGATGACGTAATGGCAGCCTCCAACTAATCAAGTTAGTGGAGATTTTAACGCCAAAGACGATATAATGTCTATTGCGATTCCAAATTGGTGTCTAATCAGGTTGGTGATAATTTCAAAACCAAAGATGAGATTATGGAATCCTACCTCATAGTCGTACGCTGACTAGTTACAGAGTTCGAGGAAGTTCACATTCAATAATTCCCCCTATGGCATAACAACCAATCTGATGCTCTAGTATCACTAAGCTCAGTAGTGGACTCAGATTTGAGTAAAACCATCAAAGTGTATTTCCTCGCTAAGCCCAGTATTGATAAAACACCAACCCTAGTACATCCTCTATATAGAAAAATGTCCTAGTTAAACAGACAACATCATTACGTACTTTTAGAATGAGACACTGCCAATTGACAAGAAATTATCTCATCAAGTCAGAGTCAAAGATGCATGTTTTTACTTAGACCCTGAGGGAAAGCTTTACAAGAGATCCCTCACAGACCCCTACCTCCACTACATACACTGAAAAGATATCTAACAAGTTCTCTACGAAACTCTATGATGGAATATGTTGAAGTCACACAAGAGGAAGATCCTTGGAATTTCGAGAAATCAAATAAGTCTAATGGTGGCCATATATGCAGAGAGACACAATTATTAATGTTTGGAAGTTCCAAAATTCTCTCTTATGGTTCATCAACTTGTTAACGATTTGAGGACTTTAACCACCCCATGGCCATTCGCACAACGGTGGTTAAATATTGTGGGACAACTACCTACCGCACCTAGGAATTGCAAGTATTTGCTAATCGACACAGAATATTTCACTAAGTGGGTAGAGGAAGAACCACTGACCAACATCACGGATGCCAATATTATAAGGTTCACATGGAATAGCATCATAACATGCTTTGGGGTACCAAAAGTCATCATAACGGATTACACAATTCGATATTGATCCCTTTCAAAATATCTGCAGTGATCATGGAATCAAGCACCACTTCAGCTTGGTAGTGTACCCTTAAGGAAACTATCAAGCAGAAGCTTCTAATAAAATGATGCTCGATGGCCTCAAGAAGAGGCTATATAGAGAGAAAGGCGCTTGGGTGGACGAGCTTTCTCATGTTCTTTAGGAATATCTTACCATGCCTAGGTTAGTAACTGAGGAAGTTCCCATCAAACTCACCTATGGAATGGAGTCTATCATACCACTTGAATTTGGTCTCCAAACCATGAGAATGAAGATGGCTGATAAAGAACTGGACGATGATGCCCTTTGCACAGAAGTTGAACTGGCTAACGAACAAAGAGATCAAGCTATAATCAAGTTGGCCTCATATTAATAACAATTGGCAAAGAAGTACAACAATCCTAAGGAAAGTTCTTGACAACACCGTAAGGCCGTCGGTCGGCAAACTGGGGCCCAACTGGGAGGGACCTTTCAAAGTGATTAGAGGTGATCTACAAGGAGCTTATCACTTGGAAATAATGGATGTCAGAGAGATACCAAGGGCATGGAATGTGGTCAACATCAAGAAGTTCTACTTTTAGTCTGCTTATGTCTCGGCACATTAGTTTACTCAAATTTTCATTTCAAACTTATGCTGCTCGCAATTTTATTTTAGTTATGAATAAATAAAGGCCATTTCGTCCATATTGTGCTCAAATATCTTAAGATTATTTAGCTAATTCACATTATTTCCTAAGTAATCGGTTCATACTTGGTGTTTAATCTTTAAAAGAAGCCTACCATACGTTCAGGAGATTAGGCTTTAATTTAATTACAATAAAAGTGTTGGTTATTACAATTAAAATTAGAGTATGTAAGTCCTTGTCATAACTAACACATGCGACCTCAAGACTTTCTCAGGTAAGACAAAATGACCTACGTACTGGGGATATCTAGTTAATAAACCAACTTTGCTTGGTCGACTAAAATCCAAAATGGGTGGATAACCCACAAACTAGGTTCATTTTAGCCATCGTTTTTCTTAGGCCTAAGATAGTGTGACGACACGACAAAAGGTAAGGAACATGGAATAATGCATCCAAAGTCATATTGGACTGGAAAAATGCAAAAATAATTGATATGAATTTTATTCACTTGGTAAAGGCCCGAATTAAAAAAGTGCCAATGACATAACAAATTTCAAAGAATATAGAAAATACACCACGTTTTATGGTCGACGAGATAAAAGTTGTTCTATTTTCATCCTCCGACCATTCTCCGGATTGGGAGCATATTCATCATCGCTATCATGGTCCATAAGTTAGTCATTAGCCAGTTAAAGAGGGATGTCATCCAAAGGGACCCACTCTTCGTCTTTTCCAAAAGGAGGTCGTCGGTACGCCGAGCAATGTACATGGTACATATACCACAACTGAGACTCCTTTTTTTCTTTGACCACCCTGAGGGCGTTTAATCAACCATGCTTATATGCTACATCCTGGGCTTCTTGCCACCAAATAGGGGCATCCTGTCAGCTTTCATCATAGCCAGCCAACCAGGATTCTCGAGAACCCATCCTAAACAAATATCGGAGCTTCGCCATATCACGTTGCAACACAATAATAATGACGTTTCTCCTCTAGGCATTTACCTTAGACTCAACCAACTTCTTCTTCAATTCATTATTCCCAGACTCAATCATGGTGCCAACCATGTCTACATCCTTGCTATTAGCAAGCTGGTCCTTTAGGATGTTTATCTCCTTCTGCATTAAGTAACTCTCATACTCCAAGTCTTAAAGATCATCTTTTAACTTTGAGACCAAGGTGGAATAGTACTTATATGCTTCAATTATTTAATTTAATGCTCTCTAGGATTTCATAAGTGCTCGACGAGCCTGCTTTCTTTTACCTCACCCGAACAACTCATGAATATTTTTTAAAGAGGAAGTATCCTCAACAAGCAACTACAATAACAGAGTAAACAGAAAAGAATGGAAAATAGCTCGAAGAAATTGAAGAAATAAACATGTTTTTCATTAATGAACTGTAAAAGGTAATGACATTACATTCCAACAAAACAAAAAAATAAGTACAAGGTATAAAAAATCCTCAATTTGAACATTTCTTCTCCTCCTGCTCCTCAATGTTTGCCTCTATTTCCTTCCATGCCACTCCAGAAACCACCTCCTTAGTCTGCTCGACAGGGTTGCCAGAAGAGGGATCTTCATCAACCCTTGGAAGTGAACTAGGGTGGTGTTTGCCAAATAATTTGAACTCAGTCGAAATGCTAGACGCCGTCAAAGCCTGATCCGAGCCTCTCTTGAAGCTTAATTTCTTAGCATAAACAATGTGGATCTTAGCATCCTCGCAGGCTTTGTCCCATACTTATCCATAGCTGGCATCCTTTGCAGTAGGGAAGTAAGCAACCTCGGTCTCTAACTAAGAATTTTCAGTCTTGAGACGGGTTACTTAAACCATCAACGAATTATCCTTGGTCTTCAGTGTGGTCATGTCATCAATGGTGACCATCATCCCGAGCTCATAAGCCTTTTGGGATTCATCCGTGGAATCCTAGGACTTATTGATTGCCTTGTTGACTTCATCATTAACATTGAATTGGTCGGCATAACGATCCAAGAGACTTGTAAAGTCTTCAATAAACTTTAAGAATAAATGACAAATTGTTGGACGAAGTCAAAAAATTATAAAATATTCAAAGATTTACATCGATAAAAGGAAGAATATTCTCACCAATGCCATAGTTTATGAAGCACGAATCAATAGATGATCAGGCCTCATCATCACCAGGCACTCGCGATTAGTGATCGAGCCTGAACCGTGCGTCGTGTAATACGCAAATTATTGTTATCAGTTCGGCGACTCAATGCAAAAAACCTAAACTACAACTACACTTCACAAGCAAGCACATCGGTAAGTCGGGTATTGATAATCTACAAGGAGTGATTGAATTTTAGATTTTAATTGCTTTAGAACTTCAAAAATAAAAGTGTAAAAGGTGATGGGCTGAAAATGGTGAAAAGGGGAAAAATAAAAAATTTAATTCTAAACATTATTAATTAAACGAGAGTCAGGATCGCATCCCAGCCATGGGCTAAATAACTAATAATTAGAATTTCAGCTCGAAAACATTTAACCAACCATTTTTAGTTAATCATAAACATCATGCAAGAAGAAATTTAAACTCAAAGTTACGAGATAAAACATTTAACCGAAAATGGTCACACGCGGATTAAATTTGGAATATCACTTTAAACACTAACATTGCGTGACAAAGAAAGTTAAACACACAATATTCCAATTTTAGCACACGCGGTTTCAATTAAAAGCAATTTTATACAAAATCTAATTTTTGGAGCTCGACGCCCATCAATTGGGGACACACGACCCAAACCCTATTTAACTACTCACTAAACATGAATAAACTAATTAAACAACTAATTAATAATTAAAAATGAAATAAATAAGCTAAACTAATTTATCTAGGCATGGATATTAAATATAAAGCAAGAAATAAAGAGAGAAATAGATAAAGGAGAAGAAGAGTAGTAGATTGCTTACCAAAAATGGGTGAAAACCCAACAATAATTGAAGAGAGGGTGGTCTCCACAAATAAACCCCAAAGTTAATAAACCCTAGAACTAACCTAAACTATCTAATAATAAGAGTGAACCCCTTATAAAATAAACAGAGTTCCCTTTTTATACTAAGTTGCAACAAGAGAATAAAGAAAAAGAAATAAGAAATGAAAAAGGGATAAGTTACAATTAAATACTAAAATAAAAAGGAAAAATAAAATAAAAAGGAAAAATAGGAAGTAGTAGCAAGGATAAGTCGGCCAAAGCAGGGGAGCGCCCGGTCGGGATTCCAAGGCCGATTGACCGTGTCAGGAGGATAACACACTGTTAAACAACCACGGAAAAAACCAATTTCCTGGTATATCGTGCCCAAGCTTTCGGTCAATGCTCCTAAGATGAACAACCCCAACTTCGTAGTAAAAAATGAAGCCCACACATCCATTGAAATGGACCAGCATCCATGGCTGTTTAAACTGAGGCCCAGTACGCATAGAGACCCGAGACCTGCTATGGCACTATAGTCGAGACCCAAAACTAGTTCCACCATTTTTGTAAAGACAAGAAAAACCCATGACATCCATCTCCATTAATGGCTAAAACCATGAAAATTTCCAAATGGGTACTCCAAAAACCATAGCCAAATAACCCACAACTATATCCACAAATGACCCAAGCTCCAATTTCAGACGAAAAGCTCCAATTTTGGATGAAATCAAAACCCGAGACAAACCCGAGCACAAAGCCAAAATCACTATATCTGTACGAAGTTTGCTGCAAAAATGAGTTAAGGACAAGGATGGTATTTATGAAATTGTTAGTAAAAGAGATAAGGGACACGAGGGAAATTAATAAAATTGTTATTTATTTCTTATAATTCTTCCTCCGATTAAAGACCCGTGTTTTCTTTATTCAGACTTTGATTCGAGCACCGTTTATGGACACGCGAAGCTTCGCCCAAGGTCTACAACTTCCGTGAATACTTCAGGCAAAAATCCTGAAGTGTGAAATTACGAAAATGCCCCTGAACGTGCGAACTCTTATGCAACTTTATCGGAACGCGATTAAACTTCACACTAAGCACCGTAACACCTATAAATGTTCAATAATATCTCAAATAAAGTATTAACATATAAAATGAAAGTTGTCTGATTAACGAGCTTAAATATAGGCATTAAAGCACCCGAGGGCCTAAAAATGCATAAGTTAACAGGCAAAAAATGCAATATTCGTGACTTATCAATCAGTCCCTAGCACATCACCCCTTAGCATCCTTGGGCCAGAAAAAGGTCCATAGCCATAGAAGTAGCTGAAGTGGACTTGGAGGAAAGATAAGTCACCTCCCTTACCTTAGTAAAAGGAGGGGCCACTAGGGCCTTGCCCTTATTTTCCTCCCTCTTCTTCTTCTTCTTCTTCTTCTTCTTCTTCTTCTTCTCTTTCTTATTCTTCTTCTTCTTCTTCTTCTTCTTATTCTTCTTCTTCTTCTTCTTCTTCTTCTCCCCATACTTCTTCTTCTCCTTCAGCATCATCTTTGGAGGATTCAATTTTTTTCCTTTTTTAGACTTAAAATTTAGAGGGGACAACATCCTTGTCATCACACAGTTGTAATACTCTTTTCCTTAGACGAGCCATTGAGTCTTCATCAGATATGGAGGCTAAGTTGATGTCTCTTAGACGAGCCATTGAGTCTTCATCAGATATGGAGGTTGAGTTGATGTCCAAGAGATAATAGGAGAACAAGACCTCCTCGTCAGAAGTAGAAAGATTGATAATATCTTCTATTGGTCGAGCTGTAAATCTAATGGTGGTATTGTTATATTCCAGTAACACGATGGAAGACCTAGAATGCTCACCGTCAGGAAGAAAATATTTCAATCTATAGGCCTTTAACAAGTTAAAATTTTTAGTGTCTTGAAGCAGAGGCTCCTTGTTCTTTCTATGATATGTTCAGCAAAAAACAAAAGGAATATATTAGTCAAAGTACAATAAAGTGGAAAATAGACACCAATAAACAAAAGAGAGAATATTAACCTATGTCATTCCCCCCAGTCAGGGCACAAAAATCATGTATATTTTCCGCCCTCAGGGAGAGGTGGATGTTGCCAATTTCTGGCAATAAACCCCTAATCCCAATATCCCTTATTATAATCAGGTAAGTTGACAACCAACACCCTATTGGCCTTTCTCTCCTTCAAGTAAAGAATACCATATGTGGTGTGAGACTAGGTGTATCAATACCTAATCTTTGGGATACCATGATGGGTACCATAAATCTCGTTGATCTGGTTTACCCCGTTAATAATACACTAAGTGTTGGGGGCACACTGAGCTGGGACCACCCTAAAGAACTTAAAAAACTCAAGAAACAGAGCATTTGGAGGGAAGGTCAACCCCCTAGACCACAACTAGGGTGTGAATCTAGTCCCCCCCCCCCCCCCCATTAGCAGCAATAACATCTTTGGTCATGAAGGCACAATTAATTTTCACCCAAGAAGGAATGGAATTAGTTTTCCTAAACTCGTCAACACTTTTTCCATAAATGGTCCACATTTTTAGAAAAAAATATTACAAATAATGGAGACATATAGAAGGTATGAAAAGAAGAAAGTTGGGAAAGTAGTAGATGACGACGGAGACTTGCAAAGTTAGAGAAATTCAAAGGAGAAAGCTCTAAAGTTTTCGATAGACAGTAGATTGAAAGAAAACTAACGGTTTGGTATTTTCCAGCTCTGTTTGTATTCTCGGGCATAATCATCAGGTACAACTTTTAAGAATGATTTTTGGCGCCTCGCTTTCTGCTCGAACGAGTATACCCTGCCGCTCCAACTTCATCAACAAGGTTAAAAAACCATTGGGCCCAAACAGGAAATAAAATATGTTGGCCCAATAAACCTCAGCCCAGAGATTTTAGGGGAAATTATGGGGACCTAAATAACTAACTAGGCCCAATTGAAGATCGACTGACCAAGCCCAGCTGGATGCGGGGCACATCTGACCTAACTGCTCAAAGAAATCATCAAGCATATTTGTCACGTGGATAAATATGAACATTTATAACATGAGTATTGATCAGCTCAAATGGTTACCAACAATCTCATATGAGATATTCAGGAGTCACCAAACGAGCTAACAATAAGTTGGGATTGTTCCTTGTATAAGTCAACCTCTTTACACTACTATAAATGCAACCCACACCCTAGGGTCAAAGGGGATGTAATTTTAAAAGTTAAGAGAACTTAATACAATAACAGTAACCTCTCTGTGGACGTAGACAATTTTTTGAACAGCTTACATCTTTGTATTGTGTGATTGGCATCTCTTTATTTTTTTCTTTAATTGCTTTTTTGATCAATTTTTCATTGTGATTAATTTGTACTCACACCTATGAATAATCAAAACTTCAGTTTTGATTTATGGTATATTTTGTTAGAGCTTCATGTCCACATATTTATATCCCAATGAAAAATAATATTTTGTGAACTCATAGTCACAATAATGAATATGGATCTTCATACAAAAAATAAACAATAATTGGGGAACCCTTGGTCTATACTCTTTCGATTTGACAACCAAAACTTTATCTTTGATTATGATATGTTTTATTTTGACACTTTAGGTCCAATTAGTTTTCGTACTCCACGTTCCAAAATTTGAATGTAGAAAATTCAATTTTCATATTTGAATAATTATTGGAAAACTGCAAGTCCCTAATGTAAATAATAAGGATAACTTTATATCACAACATTAAATATTTAGAGACTTTAAACGCCCCACCCAATTATATCCAAACTTCAATCTTGATAAGGGGTAATTTTTTTGGAACTTTAGGCCCAAATTATAAATAATCATTATGGAATATTAAATCTCCTTACCCTTATTTTATGAATTATCAAAACTTCATGTTTGATTACAAAATTATTGGAGCTTCGAGTCCAAATTATAAATAATATTTGTTATGGGACTTTTAGTATCCCTTGACCTATTATAGAAATAATCACAACTTAAAGTTTGATTTTAGACCATATTTCATTATCAAGTCCAAAATTTTGAACAATAATGGAGAACTTGTGTCCCAATTTAAAAAATAATTTTGGAACTTCTGGTCTCAAATGAAGAAATTTACATTGAATCTTCGATCTCAAATGAAAAAATTTATATGGTACTTTTAGGTCCCAAACTAAAATAACTATTTGGACAGTTCATGTCCCAAAAGTAGATAGCTATTGGAAACTTCAAGTCCCTAGCAATAGCAATTAAGAATTTGAGAGCCCAAAATTCAAATAGTTTTGGGAACTTCGGTCCCAATTTTAAAGGTAGCACAAAAATTTCATGTTGCAAATATTATAGGAAACTTTAGGTTCCAATATTTAATTTTTTTCGTATATAAAAAATTAGGCGTGACATAGTAATTTTTCATAATTAAATATCCAAAATGTGAATATGTAAATTTTTTATGAATAACTAAAATTATGGGATCAATATAAAAATTATTAAAAGTATAAACACCTGCACTTACCTTTTGATTTTTGAAACTTACTCATTCGTGTCCATATAGAACCACATCTTCATATTCATAGTGGGTTCCTATCAACTTAGCCATATAAACATTCACGTCATGCTGTCTACATAAGAAATCAAGTGTTTTATGTCCTTTATGTGTTTTAATTAAACCACAAATTTGTGAGCACTCGTGCTGATAACGTATTGTAAAATTAAATGGATACAGATAGAATTTTAAGGGATAAAGTCTTTCATTTTATTGATATATCAATAGTAAAGGGGTATGACCCATATTTATAATACAGAAAAATATAATTCAATAGATCCCCTAATAATTACGAAATATCAATGAACTAAAATATAAGTGAACATCCACTTACATAATCATTTTATTACATTCACCCTAAATTTTATTTACTATTATAATTATAACCAAGATGTTCAGACTTTTCAAGCATACTTTATTTGACCTATATTGTCGTATATTATTCTTGTCAAGATTTTGGCTCCATGCCGAATGCACGTAGACTATTCAAGCCCATATAGTCTACACATATAAACTTGATGAATTTTCTTAACATAACAAGTCTACAAAATTCCAAAGAATATGTTATCCTTTGAGATTGATGAAATTGAGCGTACAGAGAATAAAAATCCACGCTAAATTTGGGCAAGATAGGAAGACTCAAAGAGGGTTGACTATCGTTAACCATTTAACAATCTTTCTTACGTTTAAATCCATCAATCATAAACGAATCATATTCTTTATTATTATAGGCCTTAGTTTCAAACAGTATTAACCTTTTTGCCGACAGATTATGACTAATTAAATGATTTGTCATATCTGATAGAGAAAAGAATTGTGTCTCTAAGGTATTTTTGTTGTTGTTACAACTTCTTTTCCATCAAAACTCCTTCGAACCTACAAATAAACTCAAAATATGCATAGGGTAAGTAAGGGAGTATCAATCCAACTCTAAGGATGAAACAAAAAAAATGTGAAGACATATGTAATTCATTTGCATATTATTATTTTTTATGATTTTTCTACTTTTGCTTTTTATATTTTTTTATGAATTTTTTAAGGGATTATTAATTAACTAGCTCTACTTATTTTTAAAGTACTGCAATACCCCGTATTTTTATGGCCATTAATTATGGGATTAATTAAATTAAATTGGGATAACGTAATTTAATATTAATCCAGATTTTAAAATAAATATTTACTAGTTTGAAGAGAGTTAGTAATTATTGGTAAGAATTATGTTGAGTATTACTTAATGAGTAAAGTAATATATGAGATCGAATTTATTAAAACTATCGCAAGTGAATAATACGACAATTATAGAAATTAAGTCGGGACGTACGTGTCGATCGCGTCGGGACTAAAGTAATGGTATAAAAAGTAAATTAATTATAAGTCACCCATATGATCATTTCGAGTGTGTCAATGTGTCTGGAAAGGTTGAGTAGTCAGAAAAGTGTACCCGAGAGTTTAGTTTGGGTCTCGGAACGTTTTTAGGCCTAACTGGCAATCCGAGTGGGCATTTTAGTATTTTTTATTTTAGGCCTTAATTAATGACGAAAATTGAAGGGTTATATCTGATGGAAGTTAGAGTCCTCGAGGGTTAGAAATATTGGAGTTCCAGAGGGGCTAAGCAATAGAGAAGATAAAAGGTTCCCAAGGAGGAGAACCACCAACCCTACACCATCCTCACCAATTCCACCACCAACGCGTAGATCGAAAGAAGATGATCGTTCCTATACCACTCAAATTCATCAGATCAGTCCTTTGACTTCTAGACAAGTATTTAACTTGTTGTTCTTCAGTTGATAACACATCCTTGCTAGTGTAAAAGATAATTATTTTATGTCTTATGAAAATATAATTTTGTTTGGGAGATTATTATTGTAATTTGGAGTAGTAACCATGTTAGGATGAATATCTTGTTATATGTAGAATATTAACCACAAATTTTATGCCCAGTAGAGATAGAAATCTGGAAATTAATGCAATTCTTGAGGAAATTTGATAAACTATGGTTAAATGATAAATTCTTGAATTAATCCATTTGATGACGATTCTTGAGGAATTAATTAATGATTTACGTTAAAAATCATCCATATGGGTTTATATAACGTTCATGATATTTGGTTGGGAGTTTGGGACATGTTAATGGAGGTTTGATCATTTATATTGGAAGAAATCGGTAGGTAAAATATTACAGAAATTGGGCCAAGAACTGCTTGATCGATCGATCTACTCAATAATGTTTCAATTATTTATCTTATGGACTGATTTATTTATGTCTCATATCTGTCTCATGCTAAGAATGGTATTTATTTAGTTCACCCCCGACGTAGTTCGACGGCAGTGACTGGCCACCCCGTTTGTCAAATTTTGCGAGGTGTGACATTGTAAGGACATATTTTATAAGTTCGTTATCAATTTATTATGTCGTATACCATTACAACAATCGAAGAAGTTCAAGAGCAATCTATATCAAGACGGATCCGAATATATCAAGGTTCTTCATAAAAAAGACTCCGCAAAGTTTAGTTTGGTAAGGTTATGTTTTAAATAGCTTAACTTTGCACTTAGAACTTTTGGGATATTTTTACAAAATATTTTCTAAGTGTTGGAGCAGACTTTTTCGTCAAAATTTGAGAATGAGTAATTTTTCTAAGTCCTGTAGCGTTCCTCGTTTTTTACGCCATGTCGTTCAAGCTAGATGTCATCTCATTCGAGCGACATGTTGATGTTGCGCAATGTCGTTCAAACGACACGTGTACGTTATTCGAGCGAGATCCCTATTTTATTCGAGCGACTGAGGTGGCACGTTTTTCTATAAATAATCATTAAATGGTTTCGTTTTCATTCAGAAGTCCCAGCGTTTTGAAAGACAGAAAATTGCGAAACTGCAGAATCCTTTTGACCTCTTCTTTTAGGGTTTAATCCCTTTTTGTTTTCAATTCACAAAAATTCCATATGCTTTGGTGAATTGTTTTGGTGTTCAAGAACACACTTTGTTATTGATCATTCTTTCTGGGGAGAACTCTACAACCGGAGAGCTGCGTGCTATTGTGGAGAGAGTCCATATGAAGTTTACCCTTGTGGAGAAGCCGTTTCTTGTCCATTGCTGACCATCTGGAGTTCTTGTGGGAAATTCAAGACGACGACATCGGAATCGACACATGCGGGTATTTCATATGTCACTCATATTTTCAGTATAATCCGTGTAAACCGCTCTTTACAAATTATAGTGAAAATAAAAGGTTTTGCCCCTTTGGGGGATTTTTCCTGAAATTTTTGTCGCATGCTGTACTTATTTATGGGTTGACACACGCACACACGTAGTTGCATGTTTAGGGACTGAATTAATTTAGTTTAAAAATGGACTCTAATTAAATTAGTGTGCCAAAATAGAAATTTGCGAATTTAATCAATTGTCACACCGTCATATGTTTTACAAATTGGTATCAGAGCTTATTTAAGCGATCACCAATTTTACAGACAGATTCCCTCATTATCTACTAATCTTTCCATCTGAACCCTATCCCTTAACTTTAGATCTCAACCCGTGTTTGTTTTTTCGCACACTAACATGCCTCCATACACCGGTCTCCTCTAATCATCTACCATAGGATTTTCCTTTTTATTGGACAAACCTCAGCTGTTTGAAATACTAAGTAGAATGTATGATAGAGATCAATAAAAATTTGATCTAAAAGGACAAATCCCAAAGAAAAACACTAAAATAAAAATATGATGATAAGATTAGATTCAAACCCAATGGCAATTGGTGGAGGTAATTAAACAAAACAAATGATCAAACCTTTTTAACATGTCTTCTAATCAATAAGAAGAAATAAGTTAAACTAATGAGATGGTCAGATGCGTTCAATTACATTCAACAAAGTGAAACAAAACAACTGATCTTAAAGAGAAAACCCATCAAATTAAAATATAATAATGAAAACATATCTTAAATATTTGAGATTGAAAGAGATAATTGGAAGAGTAAGACGTTACCTTAGCAATTGTTAATATGCAAACAAATGATATGTGAAAACAAATTAGATAAGTAGGATAATAGAAGCGCAAAATCAAAGTTTAGAGAAAAAAATCGTCAGAGACAGATAACCATTCATTTTGGCGGAAATCCAAAACCATGCATCCCCATTAAAAAGCCTTAATTTTGAAGAAAATATACCAAACCCCTCTATTTTTAAAACTCAAAACCCCTCATTCTCACAAAAATTGGGTGATAATTAGTGAGAGACATCTTACCTTTTACGTTCGTAGTGGTGCAAAAATAGTGAGAGGTGATAAGAGGGCCAAAAATAAGGATTATTTCTTCAATGGTCGATCGATACTAATGGAGGCCTATGACTGATGATGGAAGAGGGTTTTAGTTTAACACAAAGAAACATGAGGTATAACCTCCGTGTGTGAGGGAATGGTGAATGGTGTAACATGAGGCTTTTAGTTTAACATAAAGAATCACTAAACACATAGCCATATAGAACATTGAGAAAAAATGTATCAAATTTATAGACAAATACATGTTTAAGAATTGAATATGGAAAAATATAAAATAGAAGCATATCGGACCTATCAAATAAAAAAATAATAAAAAAAAGTTCGTATATTGAAGGGAAAAAATGAATTGCCTGGTTATACAATCTCTTGTATTGCGAATAAAAACATACAAAGATTAAAAATATCATATCTTTTGAAAACCCAAATCTAAATAGAAAATCAAACTCTAAGAAGTCAAATTAGAAGGCTGACCTTGAAACCCTAATTCATATGTCAAAAACCCAAAAACCAAAAGCAAAGCATTACATTGGAGAGTGAAAATATAAGATTAAGACAAAAAAAAAAGCATAAATTGCACAAAAAAATATGAAAAGACCATTTTTGAAACTCTCATACACTCCCTATTGAAGCCAATGGCACAAGCACACCCTAGTTCAAGGAATCCCAAGATTTTTATAAATTTGGGTTTCAATGAAATGAATAAAAATTTGAAAATCAAAAATAAAAAAAACTCAAAACCCATCTCAACCAAACTCACACACTATTGAGATCTAAACAACTCGGTTAGCATGGAAAACAACCATAATAGTCAATTGGGTTTACACCGTACCTCAACAAAAATAAATATAGGTAAATATAGGCACAAAGTTGAGATGTTTTGGTTGTGGAATCAACGACTCCTATGGTTGTATGTGAGGAGAGAGAGAAGTGAGAGATAACTTATTGAAAATCAACTTGCATCAATAAAAGAAAAGTGGACAGGGTACTAACCGATAGAAAGATGCTTCAAGACGAGAACCCAATTAAACATGACAACTTTCCATATAACCTAATTGATAATCCTACATGGAAAGAGGCTTGAAGATGGTGGAGAGGGTCTCAGGCTATGGCTTTGGACATTTTGAGAGAGGATGATAGAGGGAGAACTTTTCTAAAATCTGTCCCTGAAATTATAGAGCGTAGAGTAGTGTGCCAAACATAATTTGGGCAGTGATTTCAAATTTCAAAGGATTTTAGCTTCTTGAGTCGAGTGAGCCAGGTTCTGTGGCATGACTGACCCATTTGGGATATTAATTACCCATTTGCCATAAAATACCTCTCTCTTAGTTTCATTTGTAATTGTGAAGATATAACACTCAACTTTCAATCTCAACCATCAGTTGAGAAAGATCAAAAGCCCCTCCTCCTTTATTATATAAATATTATTTAAGAAATATATATATCCTGAATATATGTTACATGATTTACGGAATATATATAATATATATATACTAAATATATATTATTTACAATACACACACACACACACACACACACACACACACATTATGAAATATACGAAACATATACATATATGAAATATACAAATTATATACATAATTGAAATATATGAAAATAAATATAGATATATATGAAATATTCAAAAAAATATATGAAATATATGAATTATTTAAAAAAAATATGAAATATATGATTCATTTAAAAAAAATATACGAAATACATGAAATATAAAAATGTTTAAAAAATATACGAAAGATTGGAAATATAACAAGAAAATATACGCAATATAGTAAATATTTAAAAAATATACGAAATATATTAAAAAAAATAATAAATATATTAAATATACGATATATATGTCAGAGATTAAATTTATGAAATATATTAAAATTTCAAAAAATATATTAAATATACGAAATATATAAATGTACTAAATATATACATATATGAAATATATTAAATATACAAAATGTATACATATATGAAATATACAAAATATACATATACACTAAAATTAGGGTGTGCCCGTGTAGATGGAACGACACCAAATCTCTCTGCTGTTACGATTAGTGAAACCCAAACCACCAGGTAAAATAGTTAATTTTTTTGTGCCCATGTCGATGGCATGGTTGCACATTCATTACGGTGCCCTTTTTTATTGCCCAAAAATATGTAATTTTGCTCAGATTTTTTCGTAATTGCGATAAATATGTACTTTTTTTATGACACACTTATCAATTATCAATACACTCGTGCATAGTACTTTTGGCACATTACATGATGACAGGTTACAACACATGAATAAAAATAACATACATACCAAAAAAAGTTGTTTGTGGAACATCCAAATTAAATTTTGCAATTAATATTTATAGGTAAATTTTATCTAGTGTACTTTTTAACATGAATAAAAATTTGTCCCCATGACATTTATCATTGTATTTTTTCCCAAACGCAAACACGAATCAATTAAAATTGGATACACCATGAAATATTTTTTCAACATAACACGGACACAATCCAATTAAATACGACACGACATGACACGTAATTTTATTTTAATTTATTTACAAAAATAGAGGCATAGTAGAATTAAAATGAGACACAATACGCAATCTTTTTTTATTAAACGTAAATATGGCTAACTAAAAGTGACACCACAATAATTTTTTTCCAAATCACAAATAATAAAAAATTTACCCAACAAAATGCAAATTTTTTTTATTTTTTTACCAGACACAAAGTTAGCTATCCTGAGGGTAATGATCAAAGAATCGTGATGTGGGGTTCTTACTCCCACCAAATCTTCATCTGTGAAAACAATATGCTTATTATAGTTGACGTCATCTGCTCGTCGACGCTTTCCTGACTCTGACTTTGCTGGATCGATCTGAAAAGCTTGCATCACTGTTGTAAGTTTCTTCATCTCCATTCGAGCTGAGTTTCCTTGGATCTATCTAGCGTCAGAGGCCCCATGAATTACTGCGAACTCATGTCCAGCGTTAGCGTCGAGCACGTTGTCGGGTCTCGCCTCTCTATTAACAGCCGCTTTCTCTGCCTTCTTATCCACAAACTCATTCAAATGCTCGGATTCGGCTAGCTCTTCTAGGTGGGACTTAAGATCTTTGCAATGCTCAGTCTTATGTCCTCCCTCTTTGTGAAAGGAGCATCTCAGCGCATTGTTCCTCTTCAAGGGATCTCCTCCCATCTTCCTGGGACACTTGATGAATGGCTCGTCTTTGATTTTTGCGAGAATTTTGTAAATTAGTTCTTTGAAGATGGTGTTGACCGCTTGAATGCTTTCGACACGTCATTGTTGCTTCCATTTTTGGAGCCATTTTTGCCCCCATTCTTTCCTCCTTTCTTCTGGTTCTCAGTTTTGTCACTGCCCTTGGTAGTGAGTTTAGCTCGACAATTTTCCCATGTACTCAGGCGGGTGACATCTTCCACCTTAGCGTACTTCTCGATGCGAGCCATTAGGTCGTCGATATTTATAGCCTCCTTCTTCGTCAGGGACTGGTATAGAAGGGAAGAGTTGGGTAGCCCAATTTTGAAAGAGGCCACTACCACTTGCTCCGAGCAATCCTCGACCTCGTTGAATAACTCCCAGTACCTTTTCGCGTAGTCTCGGAGGGTCTCTTGAGGTGTTTTCTTCATTGTCAGCAAAGCATCCATCCTTTTAGGATGGGAGCTACTAGTAATGAATCGGGTCGTAAGGAGCTCGGCTAGGGATTTGAAACTCTTAATGGACCGGTGGGGGAGTCTTTTGAACCATTTATGTGCCACGTCATGCAGGCTCGAGAGGAAAATTCGGCACATTAGTGCGTCCTGGTGGTTCCAGAGGGTCATGGCATGCCGATACTGCCTGACGTGATCAATAGGATCAGTCTTACCATCATAAATTTTAAACCTTGGAATGGAGAATTTCTTGGGGGCTTCTTCTTCTTCTTCAATTTCCCTCGTGAAAGGTGATTTCATCTAGATTTTAAGAGCTCGCCTAGCGAGTTCTCGGGTCAATCTAGTACCGTGATGGGCAGGATGTTGGTCTATCTCCCTTCAGACCAGATTTTGTATGTTCTCATTGCTGCGAGTAGGGCTCTGGTAACGACGAGCTTTTCGTAGCTTCTCGCGTAGGTCGTCGTCTGATTCCTCTCCCTTAACCTTTTGGGATCCTCGCCTGGGGCTCCTTCCTCGACTGCGAGACTTGCTCGCCTGAGGTCTAGGAGTGCGATACGGACGTCTCCTGGTGTCATGATGAATCTCTCTCTCCAGTCTATCTAATCTTCTTTTCAAGCGAGCATTCTCATCCTCGTGTCTGCGAGAGGATTATCTCTGCTCGTGGAGCCTTGCCTCATACGCATCAATCAGTCTGGATATCTGCATGGACCTCGCTGGTCCTTGGCTTTCTTCTGAGGCTGGCCTTTCTAAGCGAGCCCTATGATCTGAACGCCGAACTTCAGATCTAATCCTGCGAGGAACAGGTGGTTCTTGAATATCCCCTGCCTGGGGAGCATTGCTACTGTGACCAGACATTTTAGACTCCTTCTTTGGTGTGGGCTTTCTCAGGGAAGATAAACGTTCCCACAGACGGCGCCAATTGTGGTGACAATTATTATGCAGCACAAATAGATAAGAGAAAAGCAATCACCAAGCAAGAATAAGGAATGTAAAATGAATATCACACGAAGATATGCATACGTCCACGGTGGTGCAATCATTATTATTTCTATGTATCTCGGAGTGTGATTACAGAGAATACAACTTGTCCTTTTACCCGGACCTAGGGTTCAATATATACATGTTCATTTTAGTAAGTGGGGGTGTTGGACTCCCCCACGTTTTCCATCTCTCCCTTGAACCTCCTTTAATGGGAACGTAGGAGGAGACTGGGTCATAATCAGTTAGTAGATGGGTGGTCTGGACTTTGGGCCGCCAAAATTGGGTTCCTCGTCCAGGCCCATCATCCTAATTCCGGGTACCCATAATTTCTATTTCTTCTCAACCACCCATCAAAGTAAACTTGCACAACATAAAACCATAGCAAGAGTCCTTGTTATCAAACTCATAGAGAGAGAACCATCTGAACAGTCACTGTACCTTCTCAAAGTTCATAACTTCTTAACAAATGTTATTAATTAATTAGTAATCAACATTGATTCTAATTTTTAAATACTTTTTTCAAAATAAAACAATCTTCACAACTACATAGAGAGAGAAACATCCAAAGATATATGAAAAGAAAACATTACAAACCCAAACTCATTTATCATATATTATTCGCCAACCCAAAATAATGGGCTTCAACTAATAAAAATAAAATTTTGATGAAGAGAATCTTGAAAAGTGTAATTCAAAAAATCAAATAAAGAGCAAATGCAGGCTTTTGTTGCTGACACTGGTCTGGTGCCCAATGTGACTGTTTCGGTGTTTGTTGAGAGAAAAGTGTGGGATAAATATTTAAAATATATAAAAATATACCCCCTTTATCTAGTAAGCTTTCCATCTCAACCCTATCCCTTAACTTTTGATCTCAACTCGTGTTTGTTTTTTCACACAGTAACACGCCTCCACACAAAATTCTCCTATAATAATCTACCGTATGCTTCTCATACACCGTAGGATTTTCTTTACTGTTGGATAAACTCAGTAAATTAAAATAATAATTTGAATGTTATGACAGAGAGAAGTAAACCGTTGATCTAAAAGATCAAATCACAAAGAAAAACACTAAAGTAAAAAAAATGATATGATTAGATTCAAAACCAATGGAAGCTCGTGGAAGTGAACCAACAAAACAAATGATCAAACCTTTTTCACGTGTCTTCTGATAAGTAATGAAAAATAAATTAAACTAATTAGATGGTCAGATGAGTTCAATGACATTGAACAAAGGGAAAGAAAAAACCTGATCTTAAAGCGGAAACCAATCAAATTAAAATATAATAATGAAAATATATCTTAAATATTTGAGATAGAAAGAGATAACTCAAAGGGTAAGGTGTTACTTTAGCAAGGGTTAATATGCAAATAAATGATATGTAAAAACAAATTAGATCAATAGGACAAAAGAGGCGCAAAATTAAAGTTTAGAGAAAAAATTCGTGAGAAACCGATAACCATTTATTTTGGCAAAAACCCCAAACCAAGCATCCCCATTAAAAAGCCTTAATTTTAAAGAAAATATACCATAACCCTTTGTTTTTAAAATTCGAAACCCTTAATTGTGACAAAAATAGGGTGATAATTAGTGAGAGACTATTTATCTTTTATGAGTGAGAGGTGATAACAGTGCCATAAAAAGGATTATTTCTTCAACGGGCTGTCGACAGTAATGGTGGCTTGTGACTGATGATGGAAGAGGGTTTTAGTTTAACATAAAGAAACAAGAGGTATAACCTTCGTGTGTGAGGGAATGGTGAGCGGTGTAACATGAGGCTTTTAGTTTAACATAGAATCACCAAACATATAGCCACATAGAGCATTGATAAAAGAAATATATTATATTTATTGACAAATATCGGTTCAAGGATTTAATCTGTATAAATATCAAATAAAAGTGTAATAGACCTATCAAATAAAAAATTAGCAAAATAAAGTTAATGCATTGAAGGAAAAAAATTAATCACAAGGTAATTCATCTCTGTTGGAGTCATACGGTAAGGTGCACAGGCTATCGGCTAAGTTCCTGGTGTTAAATCTATAACAAAGTCTATCTCGCTTCTAGGTGGCAACCCTAGTATATCCTGAAATACATCATCGAACTCCCGAACAACAGGAATGGAATCAATTGGGATCACCACCTCCTTAGAGATCTCCTCCTTTATGTAATACAAGTGAGTGGATGATCCTCGCTCAGGACAAAGCATCGCCACCATAAACATCTCCTCACCCGGTATAGAAAATATAATACTCCTACAAAAGCAATCGATCATATCCCTATACGTAACGAGACAATCCATACCGATAATCGCATCATACTTGGTCATATGTAATACAAGCATGTCTGCTGGTAGAATAAATCTCCCAATCTATATACCTACGCCCCGACATGTAAAGAAAATCAGTGTCCCATTCCCCAATGGCGAGTCAACAAACGTAACGGTACTCTCTGATGTATCTAAAAACCCCACGATGCATGCAAAACTAGTGCCAACAAAATAGTGTGAAGCACATGTGTCGAACAAAATACCCCCCAAAGTTCCCTGGATAGAAAACATACCCTCAATCATGGGTGGAGCCTGTGGGACTGCGGCCTGATGAACATTCTAAGCATGCCCATACTGTAACTTCCCCTGCTGAACTGGGACCGCTGGTATAGTTGTCAAATCTGACATCTGTCGTGGTACTGGGAGGGTAACGAGAAATATCAGCCTATGGGGCTCCTGTCGAGCACCCTTCTACTACGACGATGGGGCCCTTACCCTCTCAAGATAAACATGACGTTTATGGCCAGTCTTGCCACATATGAAAAACTTTCCACTAAAGTTTCCCCCTTTTTGTCCCTACTTCCCTCGGCCCTGCTGGAAGTTACCACATCTCCCTTGGCCCTGCTGGCCTTACTAGTACTACTGCTGGCCCTAATGGCCCTGCCGTCCCTATTGCCCCTAATGGCCATGCTAACCCTACTGGCCATGTCTATTACCTCCCTAATCGTGTCTAAAACCTCCCGAATGGAAATGCTTAGAATTCCCCTGTTAGGAATTCTGATCACCCTGCCTATGTTGGCCCTAAGATGGTTGTGCCCCACTGGAACCACTACCTCTAATTTTTCCCTATTGGATGGACACCCCTACTCGCTCGATCCCTCTCAGATGGAAGCGGTGGTCCTGGAGGTGAAGTAGTGCTACATTAAATACATCAATATAGGTCTACAATGAGATGTTACCCAGAAGATGTTGTCGAATACTCCAGGTAAGGCCATCCATATGTATTTTCTTCTCCTCAGTGGGTACCTCTGTAGGTACCAGATTAACCATCCTGGAAAACTCTTCCTCATACTCAGCTATGGTCTTTCCCTCATGGGTTTGGTTCATTAATTTCTGCCTCATCTCAATTTGAACGGCGAAAGGGAAATATTTGCAGTCGAACCGCACCCAGAAATCCTGAATAATAAAGAGATCTCTCTCCTCAGCAATGGTAATAGGCTCCCACCACTGTAGTGCTACTCCAATTAGCTTAAATATATCTAGTATCTGCCTATGTACATCTATGCATTCATAAATCCGCAAGTGCCTCTAGATGTCCTTCTTCCATTGGCTTGCCACGACAACATCGAAGTTCCTTGCAATCTCCGAAAGATGTGCCTTCTGAAAGGCATCTCTGACACGTTCCAAAGCAGACGAGAATGCATGAAATAGAACTGAGGCCACCACCGGTGCCTAAGGTGGCGCCTGCTACACTAATGTTAAAGTTGCATTTATCGCCTGTTGATGTAAAAAATTAGATCGTATCTAATTATTCAATCACAAATAAAATAAATGAGACAAAGATTTTAAAGTGGTTCAGCCTTATAAGAATGGCCTACGTCCACTGTTATGTTATTGCTGAATGTCTGGGAATTCTCGATTACAAGTTCTCTCAAGAAATTCTCGTCCCCTCTAAATGAGGATTGTACAATGTATTTATATCCCCTGAGGCTGTAATATGAAAGGGTAATACATTAAATGATGTACATATGAAGGGTAATACATTCAATGCCCCTTAAGTGTGTGCGTCTGAATGATAAGCATTTAATGAACAGTCAAATTGTTGGTTATCCTGCTATTAATGCTTTGTTCGAGGTGCAGCTCAGACAGCCTGAGTTGCTCAGATCACCTAAGCTTCTCGGTACTCGAAAGTTCCTCGGAGAGTTCCTAGTCCTCGGAGCGTATGAGTTCCTCGGGGAAGCAGTGTTCCTCATTGTAGTATGGTTCCTCGGAGCGTGTGAGTTCCTCAGAAGTGTTTGTTATTTCCACATAGATTGCCATGCGTCTTCACTTTATTAAGCCATGCCAGCAGACTAAATTTGGTATCAACAAAAGCCCCCAATGTTTCAGAGTTCAAAATTTGAGGAGTGTGGAACATTTTTTTCTCGGAATACGGCAGTTTTAAATGATCCTCCTGATTTTTAGGAGTATTTCCTTCGTATTTACTTCTCCTTCCAGATTCGTAGAATCAGGATTTTTGAATTTCTATGCTCGCTTCGATTCTCGTGCCACTTTTCGTCTTTTTAGCCGCCGGTAACGTAATCGTCCCTTTTTGTAATCATTACTTTTCCTTTTCCCAAGGTAGAGTATTTAAACACTACAGAAAATCCCATCGTCTTCTACTTTTTCAAATTTGTATCTTCGAGTTTTCCCTCGTCTCTTTCTCTCCTGTGTATTCATTTCTTCTATCGTTCGTTGTCAATAGATCCACTCTTTTTCTGTAAGATTTTCTTCCTTCTTCTTCATTTCTTTTATTCATCATGGTTTACCCTGTTGAATCTCTTGATAAGTTTCGCTCTAATTTTTCTATTCCCTCCTGGGTTTTTCTGGAAGAGCCTTCTGATTATTTCTGCTTGGCTGAGGGACATTGGTTCCCTAGTCTCTTTATTGCTGAGTGTGGATTTTCTTTTCCACCCAATCCCTTATGTCTAGAATTTTGTCAATACTTTGACGTTGTTCCTGCAAGAATAGCCCCCAATACATGGAGAATAGTTAATGGGGTGCATAGGTTAAATCAAATCCATGGAACTCGCATAGGGATTCCAGAAATCATGTTTTGATATAGATGGCCAGTTGGTGATAACACCTTTTATTTAAAAACTAGATTTTTGAATAGAGCCTTAGTAGTCAATCTCCTGGATGCCAATAGGGACTATTTTGAGCACGGGGTTGTCATAAAAAATTGGAAACATGCTCCTTTATCAGGAGATGAAGTTTATCAGGGTCCCAGATGCCCTCCCTATGGCAATGGGATAGGTTATTTTTATTTCATTTTATTTATTTTGAAATCATGCTTCTTTTGTGTTTGACAAAATGTGCCACTGATATTATAATTTTTATTTATTTGCAGTTGATAGCAAAAGAAAGTGTCCAAAGGAAGAAGATGTTAATATAAGACATTTGAAACTTATCTGGAGTCTGCATCAGAGTGTTTCCGACGAGCATATTTGGTCAGCCTCATATCTGCTGCAGTACAAGAGCTACACCACCTTTTTTTACTGCTCGTCCAGTAATAAGCGAGGTAGAGATTCTACCAGCTCTTCGCCTGAGTTACACGTTCCTTTAAGTGAAAGGATGAAGAAGAGAAGACCTCCCACCCTCTTCGAGAAGCCTGCCTCTAGGGCTGGAGAGGCTAAAAGAAGTAAAATTGATGTCCCAGAAGGGACAAAGAAAGTTGATGCACCTTCCTCGACTGCTGTTGTGAAGGTTGCCGAGAAGCCTCCAATGGCCTCGAGCAAGGCTGCTGCTCCAGGCCAGGTGATTGTCATATCACCGACCAAGGGCTCCTCCATGGTTGAATCAATCCCTGTTCCCCCGAGGAAGCTGAAGAAGAGCTCCTCGGTCAATTTGGCTGACACCATCACTCAGCCCCCAGTTACTGGAACCGATGCTCCAACTTTTGTTCCTCCGAGCTCTGCCATGAGCTCGGTAAAGTCTTGGATCATTCCCGAGGTCCAAGGTACTGAAGAAAACCTTACTCGGGACATGGTCACTTCGTTAGTTGCTCGCCAAATTGCTTCTGTAAGTCTTATTGCTTTGAACTTTCCATCTTTCCTTTGTCATTTATGTTTCTGACTTGCTTTCATTTTCTTTTCAGAGTTGACGAGCTTCTTTAATATAATTGTGAAGAAAGACGAGGCGATTAAAGCTTGATGCTCCTCGTCTAGTACGGAGGGAGCTCTGGAGGAAGCTATTAAGTCTCTAGAGGATTCTCGCCAGACATATGCTACTAACAAGGCTATTTGGGAGAAGAAGCTTGCCTCCACCGAGGAGGAAAAAGCTTAAGCTGTTGAAGTCTCCAAAGAGTTGGAGAAGAGAATAAAGAACTTGGAGGGGAAAAATAAAGAGCTCGACGAGAAGCTCAAGAATGATGGAGAGCTAGAGAATAAGCTCAAGGTTGCTGAAGAGGAGTTGTCTCAACTTCGGGAGGTAAATCGGCAGAAGGAGGAGGCTGAGAGAAAACTGAAAGCTGCTGATGACCTGTTGTCCGAGAAGCTTTCCTCAGAAAAGTTGAAAAGGAAAATAGCTGTGAAGAAGTCCTTCAGCGCTGGCTGGGACAAGGGGTGGAACAAGGGTTGGCTACCATGGTGTCGCAAGTGGACTATAGCAGCCTCAAGTACTTTAGGTATGGATGGGTCGCTGCTCTACAGGAGATGAAAGTGGATGAAAATTTCGAACTCTTCCAGCGACACATCCCTGGTCCTCCTCCAACTCCTGAAGACTTAGAAGAGGACGAAGCTGCCTCCGAAGAGTCTTCTATGGTGATGGGATATCATCCCCTAGCCATCCAACCTGCTAACGAGGAACCTCAGCAAATCATTACTTCTTTCGAGCAACTGTTGGCGCTCCTCGAGCAACTTTTTACTCCCTCCGAGCAACTTATATCCTCGTCCCAGCCTCCCGAGAAGGTTTGGGGAGACAAGGAAAAGGTGTAGAGTTGTTCGGGTTTCTCTTTATATTTTTCTTTTGTCAATTGTAACCATGAATATGTAACTCTGAACCTTGTACCTCTGACCTTTATGATATAATAAAACTTGAACTTGTGTTTATTCATACTGTTGTCTCTTCTTCATACTCTGTCTTGATTCTTATTGATTATTGCTTTTTCTTTCTCTGCTAGTTTCTGGCCAGGATGGAATTATTATCTGCTCATCATACTGTGTTGCTGAGGTAATGCAATGATTACTTTAAAGCTGGTCACACAAACATGAGTGTAGCACAAGTCGTCGACATCCTCGTCCAAGATGCTTCTGAATAGGAAGTTGAAGCATACCAATATCTAAAGTGTCTACTTGATAGAGCAGTGGCCAATAATGTGGCTTATTATGATATGATCGAGGATCTCCAAGGCACCCTCAAAGACCTTCAGCTACAATTCAAAGAATCCACTGCCCTGTTGCATGAGGGGTACGAGAAGAAATACCAGCAGATCATTGCCGACAAGGGCTACGAGAAGGTTTTTGCTGGGTACAATGTGAGGGAGAGAACTCTAAAGGGTGAGGTCGAGGAGTGCAGACAAATCGCTGAACTATTAGAGCAAGAGAACAACAACCTGCAAAGGGAGTTGTCACAGTTGAAGTCTGCAGCTTCCACTTCAAAAGCCTTGATCCCAGTGACTGATGAGGGATTTTTGTTCTTGGAGGTCGAGAAAGCCAATTTGAGGGACGAGTTGGAGACCTTGAAGAGATATGGCCCCTCTACATCTTCTCGTGGACGAGCAAGAGCTCCTCGGGGACAAGAAAGAGCAGCTCGAATTCCTGTCGAGGAACATAGGACTCAGTCTGCCTTAGAGAACCAGGCCTTCCAGTTAATGGCGAAGAACCAGGCGTTGGCTGAAATGTCAAAAAGGATCAGGGACCTGGAAGAACAGCTCTCTGCGCAGAAGTAAGTCTTGGAGAATAAGGAACTCTTCATTAATAATCTCCACGAGCAGCTAAAAAGACTAACATATCAATTCCACAAACAGCCCAGGGAGTTCTGGATGGCTGGATACAACGAAGAGCTATACCACTTGGACGATTGTATCCAGAATGCCAATAATGAGGGCTACAAGCAAGGATGGTTGAATGCCTTAGGTATGCTACAACTCTAACAGGGTCATTACCTGTGGGACTACCATGATCCCGGGATGCTCGACTTACCTGTGCCACCATACAAACTGGATATGAGTTGGATCCCTGCTCGGACCATTCCTCGGAGCTTGATTTCCAAATATCTCGGTGACTATAATCTCCATTCAAATGCCGAGATATTTCATCCCGAGCACCTCTTAGATCGACCATCCGTGATGAATGTCAGGATGTTGAAGGATCTCAACTTTATAAATTCTCCTATGGCTTTAAATGATCCGCCTGCTGGCGAGGAACCTGTGTCAAAAGCAGAGGGGAAAAGACCAGTAGAATAGGAATTTTGATGTAGTAGTAGGTAAACATTTCAATGTCAATGTAACTTTCATTTCATTATCAATGTAATTGTAATTTATTTTTGGATTTAATGAAAGACTTTCATTTTTGTTCGCAATCTTAATTGCTATTGTCTTGTAATTATAACATACTTTACATTTGTGCATGCATATCTGTTAAAAAGATAACAATATTGTGTAGTTTGTCGACCAACTTGAACTTGTAGTAATCATTTGGCAAAAATAATATTTTGTTTCTCGACCAACTTAGTAAAAAGTTACGAATATCAAAAATGTTTAAAATGTTTCCGACCAACCAAGGTCGGTAAATTTTTCTTGTCGACTAACTACAGTTAGTGGGTTTTTATCCCCGACCAGCCATAGTTAGTAGATTTTTTTCTGAAATGTTTTCGACCAACCAAGGTCGGTAAATTTTCCTTGTCGACTAACTACAGTTAGTGGGTTTTTATCCCCGACTAGCCATAGTTAGTGGATTTTTCCTCTACGAGGAGCTTTGGCACGTTTTCAAGAATATATTTACTTCCTAAACAACATAAGTTGGCATTTTTAGGAATACTTTTATTTCTCGAGGAACATATAATTTTATTTCCCGTAGGAATACAAGTAGATTTACTTCCCGGAGGAATACAAGTAGCTTTACTTCCCGGAGGAATATGGGTAGCTTTACTTCCCGGAGGAATATAGGTAGCTTTACTTCCCGGAGGAATATTGGTAGCTTTACTTCCCAGAGGAATATTAGCAGCTTTACTTCGCGGAGGAATATAGGTAGCTTTACTTCCTGGAGGAATATTGGTTTCTCGACCAACCTTAGTTGGCGTTTTCGAGAAAAAATTTGAGTAGCCTCAGCTTTGCCGAGTTTTGCTGAGTAGTGTGTAGCACTAGTATTCCCCAAAAAACTTTCAATAAACAGAAAGAATTCGGCAGAAATATCTTCATTTTATTCATCACTGGTAATACTTGCGTAGGTTCTCTGCGTTCCATGCATTCTTAAACTCCTCTCCTTCTAAAGTTACTATTCGGTAAGTTCCTGGTCGAACAACTTCTGTAACTCGGTATGGTCCATGCCAGTTTGCCTCCAGTTTATTATGCTTTTAAATCACTTTCTTCAGTACGTAGTCTTCTTCTTTCAGGTCGCACTTCTTCACTCTCTTGTTGTAGAACAAAGTTGTTCGCTGCTGGTAAGCAGCATTTCTAATGGCCTCTTCTTCTCTGACTTCCTCGAGCATGTCTAAATTCAATCTTCTCATTAAGTCGCTGACAGGGGAATTGAAATTCAGTACCCTGTGTGTTGGGAGGCCCAACTCGGCAGGTATAACAGCTTCACTTCCAAACGCCAGCATATATAGTGATTCTCCTGTTGCTACTCGGGGAGTAGTTCGGTAAGCCCACAGTACTGACTGTAACTCGTTGATCCAGTTTTCTTTTGCATCATCCAATCTTTTCTTCAAGCCATTCAGCAGCGTTCGGTTTGTCACTTCAGTTTGTCCATTGCTTTGAGGATGTCCTGGTGCTGAATGGACCTTCAAAATATTTTACTGATGATAATAGGCAGCAAACTCCTCGTTATCAAATTGTGTTCCATGGTCTGTGATGAAAGCATGAGTAAGACCATATCGACAAATGATGTTCTTACAAACAAATTTGTACACCTTGTCGTACGCCATATCGATGAGAGGCTCAGCTTCAACCCACTTAGTAAAATAATCCGCTGCGACGACGAGGTATTTGAACCTTCATCTGGTCGTTGGAAGTGGCCCAACCAAATCTATTCCCCACATGGCAAATGGCCAAGGAGAAGTTATGGGTGTCAACAATGCTTGTGGAGTTCTTCGAATGGAGGAAAAGTGCTTGCACTTGTCACATTTCTTGGCATAGGCTATACAATCAGCCCTCATCGTCAGCCAGTAGTATCCCTGCGTCATTACCTTTTACAAAAGCGTCCGACTTGCTACATGGGCTCCACAGGACCCTTCATGGATCTCTTCAATTAAATATTTCACCTCGGTGGGATGCACACATCTCTGCAAACCTGCCATAATTCCTCGTCTATATAGAATACCGTTAGTTAATACATACCGAGCAGCTTTAAACTTCAATTTCTTGGCTGTGAGCTTGTCAGTTGGTAATTCTCCCTCCTCAATATATGCCCTGATGGGATCCATCCAAGATGGTCCTAAATCAAGGGTGATAAAGTTCATCGTCAGATCTTCATCTATACTCCGACCAGCCAACACTTCAATTGGGATTATTCATCGTAGCTCGGTACGAGTAGCTGATGCTAGTCGAGCTAGGTCGTCTGTTCTCGCATTCTCCATTCTCGGTATTTTGACCAGCTGAATAGCAATAAATTCTTACACCAGCTTCTTTGCCTTTGCGTGATATCTGATCATTAATTATCCTCTAACTGCATATACTCCTAACATTTTATTTACAATCAATTGAGAATCACTGAAGACAATAACCTGATGCGCCTCCAAAATTTTTGCCAAATTAATACCTTCAATCATGGCCTCATACTCAGCCTCATTATTGGAAGCTTTGAATTGGAATCGTAGGGCATATTCAATGTTGATCTCGTCCAGAGTGCTCAAAACTATCCCCGCTCCACATCCTGTAGTGCAAGATGAACCATCTACATATAACCTCCATATAGGTAACTCGTCTTCAAATTTTTGATATGTCAGAGTTCCTCGGTGAAATATTTGTTGCTTCCTTTCACCCTCCCCTGATATTTCTTGCTCTTCGTCGATCATCTTTTCTTGCCCTTTTACCAACCGGAGTTGGTCTGAGCTCGAATTTGATGATCCTGTAAAATCCACTTGCCCTTTTACCAACCGGAGTTGGTCTGAGCCTGTGTTTGCTAATCCTGTAACATCCACAAGTTGATCAGCGAGCAACTTTTGCTCCTCGGGGGTATCAGGATAGGTGAAATCTGCTATAAAATCTTCTACAGCTTACCCTTTAAGCGATGATCTGGGTTCATAAACTATATCATATTCACCGATCTCTTTTGCCCAATACATCAATCTCCCTGATTTTTCTGGTTTATGAAGGGCTTGCCTCAACGGCATATCAGTATATACTACTATGGTATGAGCCTAGAAGTATGTCCTCATTCTTCTACTTGCTTCAATCAGCGCCAGTGCTAACTTTTCCAGCCTTGGATATCTGATCTCTGCTCCTCGGAAGGCCTTACTTGTGTAGTAGATTGGTTTTTGTACTCCATTCTCCACTCTTATCAACGCCGAGCTAACTGCATTCTCCGATACTGCTAGATACAAGTACAATTTTTCTCCCATCACCGGCCTGGACAATAGTGGAGGTTCTCCCAAGTATTTCTTCAAGTCTTGAAAAGCCTTCTCGCATTCATCATTCCACTCAAAAGTCTTTCGGAGTGTCTTGAAGAATGGTAGACATCTATCAGTTTTTCGTGACACAAATCTGTTGAGTGCTGCTACTCGTCCTATGAGACTCTGTACTTCCTTCTTCGTCGTTGGAGATCGCAGCCCTAATAGATCTTTGATCTTTTCAGGATTTGCCTCAATGTCTCGTTGGTTGACAATGTATCCGAGAAACATGCCTTCTCGTACTCCAAATATGCACTTCGTCGGGTTCAGCTTCATTTGATATTTATCCAGTTGATCAAAAGTCTGACTTAAGTCAACTAGATGATCGGCAGCTTTCTTGCTCTTTGTCAGCATATCGTCAACATAGACTTCCATATTACAACTGATTTGTTCAGCAAAAACCTTGTTCATCAGCCGCTGATATGTCGCACCTGCATTTTTTAAACCAAAAGGCATAACATTATAACAATAAGTTCCCCTAGGGGTAATGAAAGAAGTACTTTCCATGTCTTCAGGTTTCATTTTGATCTGATTGTAACCAGAATAAGCATCCATGAAGCTCAGCAGTTCATGTCCCGAGGTAGCATCCACCAGTTGATTAATTCGGGGCAGTGGAGAGTGATCCTTTGGCCATGCTTTATTGAGGTCGGTGAAGTCTACACACACCCTCCACTTGTTGTTTTTCTTCTTTTACCATCACCACATTGGCTAACCAGTCTGGATATTTAACATCTTCAATGAAGCAAGCTTTCTGGAGCTTCTTGACTTCCTCCTGTATAGCTTGATTCTTCTCGGGACTGAATACTCTTCTTCTCTGCTTCACAGGCTTGATCTCCTTATTCACATTGAGCTCATGACATAAGAAATTTGCGTCTATCCCAGGCATATCTTCATGACTCCACGCAAAAGTTTGTTTTCTGCTTCTTAGGAAAGTTATCAATTCTTATTTTAGTGAGGCTTCCAACGACGAACCTAATTGAGTAATTCGCTCTGGGTGCTCGTTGTCCAGAATGATGTTTTCAGTAGCTTCCACCACTTGACCCTTCACGAGTTGCTACTCATCTCTAGGATCTAATGTTTCAATTTCTGCACCTTCATCCACTTGATAGGTAGTAGTCTTTTTCCTTGATTCCTCCAGTTCTTCTTGCTCGGCGGATGAATAATAACATTCCCGAGCTACTTTCTGATCACCTTTCACAACTCCTACTCCAAAATTTGTTGGAAATTTTAAGCATTGATGTACTGTAGATGGTACATCCTCGAACTTCTTCAATCCTACTCTTCCCATGATGATATTGTATGATGACTGGACATTCTTATCCATCACGAAGAAACGTATTCTTATCCTACTCTTCAATTCTACTTTCTGATCACCATTCTGATCACCTTTCACAACTCCTACTCCAAAATTTTAGGCCACGTACCAATGAATATATCCAACTTGATCGTCCCAAGTAGAAATACTTTCTCGCCAGCAAAACCGATGAGGGGTCTATGATAAGGCTCCAATTGAGATAGCTTTAGATTTAAACTAACGAAGCATGAGTAGAACATGATGTCTGTCGAGCTACCATTATCTACCAGTACTTTGGAAATCATTACCTCCTTCAATCTCATCTTAATCACCAATGGGTCATCATGAGGATATAAAACACCTGTGAGGTCATTCTTTAAGAAACCAATGACCAATTTCTCTTTATTTACCTTTCTCGGGCGATCCTCCTCAGCTAGATTTATTCGTTGAATGTACGAGCAAGCTTGAGCCTCACAGAGGTAAGATTTTCTCTCTGCAGTAAGGTCTCCTCCTCCTGCATCTCCACCTGTTATAACATTACAGTCAAATGACCCAAAGCGTATTGAAAATACCTCTCGTTCTGGCTGCCTTGGTCTCTTTGGAAGATCGGGGTCATCTTCGGGATCAACTTCATGGTCTCTTTTCTTGTTCTCCTCTGCTCAACGAGGAGATCTAGACCTCTCTTTTGCTAGGTCGTTGTTTCTTCTTTCGTTTCCACGATCAACATACTTTGACAGCTTTCCTCGTCTGATGAGTGTTTCAATCTCATTCTGAAGAGCTATGCAATTTTTGGTCATATGGCCATGATCTTTATGAAACTCGCAATACTTCGCCTTATTCCTCTTATCAGGATCTGCCTTTATTTTTCTGGCCATTATAATTATCACATTTCTTCATCACGTCCCATACCGACCTGTTTTTTGAATGTTTGTCATTACCATTGTTCTTATGATCTTTTTTCTTAGCTTTATCTCCTTCCACCTTGGTTTCTTTAGCATCCATATTCTTCTTCGCAGCCATAGCCTCCTCAGCATTCATAATCTTGGACGCTTTTCCCATCAGATCCAACATGGTTCTAGGTGGATCTTTGGCCAAAGTGTAGTACAACTTGTTGGGCAGTAGTGCACTCATCAAAGAAGTAATAGCTGTCTTCTCCTCATAATCAATGACTTTGAGTTTCTCGTTATTAAAACGAGTTATATAATCTCTAGTACTTTCACCAGCCTTTTGTTTAACACTTAACAAATGTGCTACTCGTTTAACTGTCTTTGCTCCAAAACAGAAATTCCCAATGAATAACTCGGCCAGTTGAAGAAAAGTTGAGATCTTACCCCGAGGAATATTATTATACCATATTTGTGCAGATCCGGTAAGAGTTCTCGAGAATGCCCTGCATCTCATCTCATCTAGAACAGCATAGATGTCGGCTGCAGCTTGGTATTGTTCTATATGAAGGACGGGGTCAGTTTTTCCATCATATTTGGGGGTCACAACATGTGCTTTGAATTTTGATGGTGTTGAAAAATCTACAATGGCCTGGACAAAAGGTGTTCCTCGAACAAAGGTTCGTTGTAGAGGGTTCTTAGCTTTAACCATTTCCCCCAATCTATCCTCCAGCCTTTGAATAGAGCCTTTCCATGCATCATTTCCTTCCTCGGGCCTGTTGGTTCGAGCAACTGATTGCGTTGATGTGGCTTCCTGGGATCTCTCTTGACGAGTAGCTGGTCGCGACTGAGCAGATCCTTCCCTTAAGTTTGATGGTCGTCGAAAACTCCTCGATGGGGCTTTAGGAGGACTTTTGCTCCTCCTAGGACCTAATCGATCGAAAGGTGATGCCCTGCTTAACCTCTGTAGCGCACTAGTCCTTTTTGGAGAGAGAGTGACACGTTGTTCAGTATCTGTGGCCTGCACTGACGAAGTTCGTCCAGGTTGATAAGAAAAATCTTTAGACTCCTCATTGCGATATGAATTGGTACGCCTAGTACGTGAAGAAGGCGCACGTGTATTTCTTTGAATACTTCGTGGTCCTGAATGGGTTGATGCACCGCCATGGAGGGTTTGTATGAGATATCGCATAGTTTCTTGCATGACGGTCTGGCCCTGAGCCAGATTTCTCATTATTCCAGCCATATCTGGAATATTTGGCGGAGCATATGGATTTGGAGGGCTTCGAGCGTTTCGATTGTTGGATTCTGGAATATCAGCCATTTGTAATGGATTATTTTTGATGAAAAACGATATTACCAGTCGTTTCCCACAGACGGCGCCAATTTGTTGATGTAAAAAATTAGATCGTATCTAATTATTCAATCACAGATAAAATAAATGAGACAAAGATTTTAAAGTGGTTCAGCCTTATAAGAATGGCCTACGTCCACTGTTATGTTATTGTTGAATGTCTGGGAATTCTCGATTACAAGTTCTCTCAAGAAATTCCCGTCCCCTCTAAATGAGGATTGTACAATGTATTTATAGCCCATGAGGCTGTAATGTGAAAGGGTAATACATTAAATGATGTACATATGAAAGGGTAATACATTCAATGCCCCTTAAGCGTGTGCATCTGAATGATAAGCATTTAATGAACAGTCAAACTGTTGGTTATCCTGCTATTAATTCTTTGTTCGAGGTGCAGCTCGGACCGCCTGAGTTGCTCGGACCTCCTAAGATTCTCGGTACTCGAAAGTTCCTCGGAGAGTTCATGTTCCTCGGAGCGTATGAGTTCCTCGGGAAAGCAGTGTTCCTCGTTGTAGTATGGTTCCTCGGAGCGTGTGAGTTCCTCGGAAGTGTTTGTTGTTTCCACGTAGATTGCCACGCGTCTTCACTTTATTGAGCCATGTCAGCAGACTAAATTTGGTATCAACATCGCCTATGCTACTGTAGCGGCAACTTAAGCGGCGTTCAGAGTACCCTGAACTGGTATTGGCTGAGGCTCGGGTTGGGCACCCCTGGGAACTCATTGTGCATGTAGAGGAGGCATCTATAATGAGATATAATCTTTATAAGTCTATAGTTAATATCACAACATAGCTGAAGACGTAAAATGTGCAATTAAAGAATACGAGTGTCCTACAATATAGGGCTCTATATCAAAGAACGTTATATGGAAAGCATAATAAGACGTACATATCCTAAAGACGCTAGAACCAGATGCTCTGATACTACCTGTGACACCCCGTCTAATTAAATATTGGGTAGATACTACTTTATTTAAATAATATAGAATATCAAGCTGGTTCAGTCTTAACATCACTATTGAAAACATTTTATTATTTACTAACCACCAAATATTTAAAAAGTGAGATGCCAAATTTTATTTATTAAAGTAACTTATAGCCAAGTAATAAATAACCAACCATTCAAAATTCACATAAACAATCTCATAGGAATAATTAACAGAAAGAAATGACTGAGTCTAAAGTAATAATCTAATAAAGTCTCAATGCCAAATAATCCCAATACAAAAATTTGAATATCTAAATAAATTCAATTACTAAAATGAAAATGAAAATCTGAAACTGCTATCTCTAAATGAAAAGGGGCGACATGCCCTAACTGATGTAGATACTCTCTAAGAACCAAAGATATATTGTGGAGGCGTATAATACCAATATCATGTAACTTCCACAGCAGCTATAACACGTTAATAAAATGGAACTCCTATGCTTGGCATCCCTGTGGATGGACACCAAAAAGATTTTTACAAAACAAATTAGATTTGGAAACAAACGGGTAAGAGCTCGATGTGAAAATAGTTTAAAACAACAAGTGTTTAAATTGCATTACATAGTAAATATCATATACATGTTAGTCACGTGCTCTCACTTGAGATTATAACCTCTCAACTATTGTGCACGCCTAGCGCATATTTACTACCCATCCTAGCTACGCTACCCACCTATCTTGTCGGTACCAAATCTTTATCTATAGGGATTACTATTTTGAGCCACCCGAATTACACGAATACCATGGAATTCCATTACCAATATTTATTAATCAATTTCAAGTAACTTAATACTCATTTTGAATTTTCACAAGTTTATATTATTCCATAGGTCTCACTCTAACTCATCTACCAAGCAACAAAGTAGAACAATCTCAAGTATATATTTATATAACTTTGAGTACATATATACACATATGGCACCACTAGGCTGAGCTGCGGTGCATGTATACTCTGCTATCAAATCTTGGTACATCACGTATGTAAGGATAATGAGTTATGTATCACTCAGGAACCGTATCAATACAAATCACACATATTGGAGGTGAACATAGTTCACATACCCATGGGTCACTCACATAAATATGCTCCCATGGTTAGCTAACTTATCAACTCAAAAATAAGTCATCACAATCCTATGTTCTGAGACAAAAATCTAAAGTCCCCCTGAAGGCACATGAAGACAAGGCTGTCCCCTTTCTGAAACCTCACGTGATAGCAAGTATGGTAGGTATGTCATACACAAAATCATCCATACATTAGGAAATCAAACAACCTAAGTATTATAAATTAATATATGTATTTTCACGTCCCATACTATAAGTTTCATGCGTAGTATATTTTATATCCCGAATATCCTGTGTATTATTTGTTTAACACGATAATTCTCATCGTATAAATTCGAGTACCTAAACCTATCACAATAGGCTACTAGGTCTCTCATGTGTCTCTAAGGTCATTTTTGCAATTTAAGGTCACTTTACTACTTTCACTAACCTTAATCTACTATTTATCTGATTTAAATCCTTGTTTACAAAATTTCCAATCGCAACTCATTCGGCGCACACTCGTAAGAATAACATCTAATTTCAAACAAAACCAATATATTTCAGGCCTTATTTACAACCCTACTGACCTTCCCTAAGTCCTATTACGTTCAATTAAATCACTTCAATAATTCTTACAAGTTGGGATTAGGTCAAACCTTAAAAGGAAAATATAACACAAATTCAGGATAAGTCGATCGATCGAAGAAAAGGGTCGATCGATCAAACCAATCAATCGATCGACTTCATGGTTGATCGATCGATCCTTCAGGTATGGCTGTAATTTTGCATATCATTACCTACGGGTTTCTTCATTTTTGAACCTCCTATCCTCTATTTTAATGTTCCAAACTCCCAAATACTTATACTAAAGGTTACACCAACATAAATCCATAATTTCTAACGTCTTAGAATCATTAACTCATCATGGGGCATAATTATAGTGGATCAAATCATGTATTTTTTATAAAAACCCTTGTTCTTCATTTTTTTCTTCAAGAACGTCAAATATCTCAACATTAATTCATGAATTTATATACACGGATCATGATTTCGTTGTCTCTACATATAAGATGTTCAACTACATGCGAAACCTACCCATATTCAAGATTAAATGCTCCCAATTCATGAAATTAACAATATTTCAAGTTTAGTCTCCAATTCTAAACTACCCTAGATAATATATTTGTTGAATAATAACAAGTTAAATAACTTGCCTTAAATGGAAGTTATGATCCTTTGGAGAAGATGATATAGGGGCGATCCTCTCTTTTCGATCTATGCGTTGGTGGTGACAACGGTGCAAAAGCTGTATTGGTGGTGGTTCTAGGCTTGAGAATCCTTTATCTTTCCTCCTCTAATGGATTTCTTAGCTTATGTGTTTGATAAAACCCTAATGGCCTAACCTCTAGGATCTAATATAGCCTTAGAAATTTCGTGGATCTTAATACTCTAAAATTTAAAATGCCCAAAATACCCTCCTGAGTCGCCGATTTTCCCTAAAACTACCCTGAGTCCCAAACTAAACCCCCGGGTAGAATTTTTTTTACTATCTCGACCCTTTCGGACACGTTGGCGCACTCAAAATAACCATTTGGGTGACTTAAAAATAAATTACTTTTTAAATCCAGTAAATTGGGTCTTGACACGCGCGTCCCAATGTAATTTCCAAAACCGTCGTATTTCTACTCGTGATAATTTTAATAAGTTCATAACCATATATTACTATACTCGCTCATTAATATTCAACATAATTATTATAATCAAATACTAATTCTCCTCTCGCTAGTATTTAAATCCATATTAATTACCAATTAATTTCCCATTTTTTTATTCAATTAATCCCACAATTAAAATCAGTAGAAATACGGATTATTACACTAATTAGGAAACTCCTTTATGTTATTGTGTAAACATGTTTATGGGGTAGAATGTGGGTAAGATATGACTCGATGTAGGGGTTACCTTGGGGCTATTATAGAAGCATATTTGATAGGGTAATATATTGTTTTCTCTTTTGTAAATCCTCCATGGAATGGAAATTCTTTCGAAGAGGGTTACGACCTAATGAGTGAGAGTTCGTGGGTCCTTACAAGGGAAAAATTGAGGAATAATCATATATGTGATTGGTTATCATTAATCATGAAAATACATAAATTAGGATATGAACATGAGATGACCGTGTGGATCATTAGCTAGCCTAACGCATGATACTTACATACAGCTAGGATTAGTAATATATGTATATACATTCTAAGTGTGATGGTTTGTATAGATGATGTGGATGTATATTGAATGTGTAATATATGCTATGTGGTGCACACCCCTCTAATGTTATCATGGGAAGTTGCACGATGTGGGCAACTCCTATGGCTTGAGGAGTAGGGAGAGTACGATCCCCGAGTCATAGCATCTAGTATTTTATCGCATATGAGGTAGGGGTAAGACATCTTGGATATGATTCTTCTTACCTTTAGGTGAGGAACTATGGCCGCTTTACATACGCTTGATAATGGGTTTTATACCAAGTCGGTGTAAGAGTTCGACCGCCGGTAACCTAGGATGATAAGTCAGTAATTCCTTGGAATATGATAGCATTGTAGAGGCTGTTAGTATACATGTACGATGTGTGTTATGTATTGCCCTACTTGTATGATATGTGAGATTTGTATTACCCCTTTTAGCACAAGATTGTTTATGTATGCTTTGATGTTTATAGACTGGAATTTAGGAGTATGTTTTATGGACTGAGGTCCAAAGAGTTCCATTTTTGGATTTCTCTTGCAAGACGTCCCACGCACGAAAGCTAGCGCTTTGTTGGAAGTGGGGAAATGTTTGTTCATTAGTACATGGGATATTTGAATTTACATAATTAAAGGGAAATGTCATATAATTGATAATAGGTTGTTGTTGCGCATATGGGTGTTATGCTTAGGCTTGAGGGGTATGGTTTGTAGATTTAGTGGGGTAGCTTAACTATATAGTTGTGTTCGTTTAGGTGCGCTCTATAGCTGAGAGGTGAGGCAGAGTCTCAAGGGAGTGCGACTTCGTATAACTATGAAATATTGCATTTTTAATTATTATGCATTTAATTCACTTGCTACAATTATTTTGAAACCCAGGGCTCTAACATGTTTATATTTTCCCTTGTTATATGTATATTGTGTCTGTTATAGGTGTTCCTCCATAAGGGCGCCCATGATGGTTATCTGTTCTAGAGTTTTTAGGAGTTGTAGCATGTGCGGGATGTTATAGGATTTTGGTTTTAGATGCATCTCTTTTTATAATCTAGTTAAGAACTCACAGTTGTAAATCAGGTGGATGTAAGCAAAGGTCTTATATGTTTATCTCTTATATTATTGTCTTTTAATTGTTGTATGGTCTGTTTACCGACAGCATATTTGAGAATATTCTTTTGTATGTATACTCTTAGCATGTTAATGATCTATTCCATCAATTGTTTATTTCTGTTCATGCTCCGTTGTATGTGATTGATTTGTTGTATGTACGCTTTAAAAAGAAAATTTTTGGCACCTGTTTATTTTTATATATAGGGTGGTTACCGGTTATATTTATATTCGACAGTCGGTGCTGAGAATGATACGATTGAGATTCTTATTGTATTTTAGTATACGGTTTTCCATCCGCATATTTGAATAAGTGGGGTGTCACAGGTGGTATCAGAATATCAGATTCTTGAGTCTTAGGATCTGCGGACTCCTATGCTCTACCGTAGCGTTTTCGATATTGAACCTTATCATTAGGATTGTTGTATTCATATTGCATATTCAATCTTCTTATTTGATAAATTTCTTAAACTATGTGTTAATACAATTTGTTCTTTCTACAGATGCCGCCAAATAGAGCTCGCCCTACTAGGGTAAAAAGAGGAGACGAGAATGTGGAACCCCAAGTGACTTAGAGGACCATGACTACCGTGGAATTTGCTAAAATTATGGCACAAGTCATTAATGCGGCGATGAATGCAATGGCATAACAAAATCCTCAGACTCCACAACAGCCTTCACCTCCAGCGGTTCAAACCCACCTGGGGCTATCTAAGTGGGAGAGGGTGCGTGAAGCTTTCCAGAAGGGTCACCTTCTGGAATTTCAAGGAAGAGCTGACGTTATCCTTGCTAGTTAGTGGAAAAATGATATTCAAAGGCATTTGCATATGGTTGAATGCAGCGACGTTCAGAAACCGATACTTGCCACTTTTAAATTGGTTGGTGCGCCTCTCCAGTGGTGGGAGTTGGTTAATACTCCTATGCAAAGAGATATGATGCCCATAGCTGGTTTTGGGTACTTATTGATCGTAAGTATTTTCCTTCGGCAGTTCAAATAAAGATGATGAGGAGGTTGTTGGTGGTGATCCAAGGGGATCGAACTGTGGATGAGTATGAAGAGGAATTTACCCGCTTAACAAACTTTGTACTGGATGAAGTTAATACCGAGGAAAAGAGAATTTTAAAGTTTATGGGAGGTGTAAATTGGAGGATTTGACAACACTTATTGGGGAATCTAGCTCTGTTAACGTTTGCAGATGTGATGAATGTTGCACTGTTACATTGTTAGGATTATCGATTGCATTTGAAGGGGAGTAAGAAATTAGAAGATTCGGGTTCATCGAGTAAGACGAGAACCGAGAGTTCCAGCGGGGCACAATAGGTGCTTCAACAAGTGAATAAGTAGAAGGAGAGGGATCACCCATAGGGGGTTTCTGCAAAAAGGCAATGCTCAGGAGGCTCACGATTTAATGGTAGTCGTTTTAGGAAAAATATTCAAGGGATCCAGCAACAGCAACAAAACATTCCTTAGGGCCATGGAGGCCGAGGAAACAACGGGGGAGTTCAACAAGGTCGAGGTCGTCCGAGTCAGGGATAAGGACAACCCAGATTTAGGCAAGAGGGCCAGAGGTCGAGGAACTTTATAGGGCATTATTTTCAGTGTGGTGAGGCGGGACATAGGAAGGTAGACTTCCCTCAGCAGAATGTGGTGCAGGTGCAAGGATCTCAGCAGGGTTAGCAAGCACTTTTACCACCTCAGGCGCCCGTTCAGATTGCCCCACCTCCGTAGGGTCAGTTACAATATGGGCGAGTGTACAATGTCCAGAATGTAGTGCTACTGCAGGTGCAACAACCTCCACCAGCTATTGAGGGTAAGTTACATATTTATGGGCATATGGGTCTAGTATTATTTGATACTGGAGAATCCCATTCCTTTATAGTTGTTCATTTTGCGCATGCGATGGGAGTGTTAGAGTGAGCTGAAACTATTCAACTGTGTGTAGAATCTCCCTTGGTAGATGGGTCGCTGATCCATTTTATTTGTAAAAGGGTCGAGATAAACTTCGGGAGATTATGTTTAGCTATCCACTTATTAGTATTAGATATGAATGGGTATGGTGCTATATTAGGTATGTACTGTCTGGTTAGATATCGAGCTATGGTGGATTCCTTTGGGAGGTCGATCGTATTTACTATTATGGGCTAGGAAATGTTTATTGTTACCATGCCTATTCCGAAGGGAGTTTTAATCACCTATTTGTATTATATCTAGGAGGAAACTTCGCAGGAAGTGGTTGTTTCCTTAGACTCGATTCTATTGGTTTAAGAATTTACAGGCATTTTTCAGGAGATTATAGGCTTACCTCTGAGTCGTGAGACCGAGTTTGTTATAGATTTAGCTCCAGGGACTAGGCTGATTGTGCGAGATCTATACCATATGGCTATTATGGAATTGAGAGAGTTACGAGACAAAATCTAACAGCTTTTGGGACAAGGTTTCATTCGTCGGAGTACGTCACCTTGGGGAGCCCCTGTGTTGTTTGTGAAGAAGAGGGATAGTTCTTTGCGCTTATGTGTAGATTATCGATAATTGAATAAGGTGATGATTAGAAATAAATACCCGTTGCCTCATATTGATGATTTATTTGATTAGATGATAGGAGCCTCTTTCTTCTAAAAAATAGACTTGCGTATGGGATATAACCTACTTCGTATTAGGGAGAAGGATGTCTCTAAGACTGTATTTTTTACACGATATGGATCCTATTAGTTCTTGGTTATACCGTTTGGTCTAACCAGTGCCTATGCAGTGTTTATGGATTAGATGAATGTGACACCCCGCCTAATTAAATACCGGGCGATCACTCCTTTATTAAATTAAAATCAAGGTGAACAGTTGGTCCATTCTTAGCATAACTGTCGTAAAAATAACTTTTCCAATTTAAACACCCTAATTAATGAAGCTAAGTGTCAAAACCATTTTAGACATCTTTCCAATTTTTATTTAATAAACCAACATTTAAAACTTTACATAATTCACAATTTAATAGTCACGCCACAACTATCCTCGAACATACAATCCAAATAATCAAACATTCAACTAATTGAATCCAACACCTAATACTTAAATGAAAACATCCTGACAATAATAAATCCCAAGGAATAAAATACTGGAAATAAATGAATCACAATGTCTACTAAATAACTGATTAATGGAAACGGGCGACACATGCCCAACTGAATAAATATGCTAGGAGTGGAATCCAGAAGTGAAGTCGTCTATACAAGAGGCCTGTAACTCCCACCTAAGATGCAGCGCGTTCCTTCCAAAGGATCCTATGCAAGACGCCCCTGTGGCTGGGCACCTGTAATATATACATATATACACAAGGGAGAAAAGGACATGAAAGCGGGTCAGAGCCCGATAGTGAAAATGATTTAAAATTTGTTTAGCAAGTATTTAAAATATTTACAGGCCAACTCAACAACATATTAGTGCGACACTCCCTTGAGAAATTCTCACCTCTCTTCTAATGTACACACCTATCGCACTAACCTTCCCAATGGTGTAACATATCTTATCTTAGTTTGCTCGTAAGATTTAATTTGAACAATTCAGCTGTTTAAGAGGGAAATTTCATTTGACAACAAAGTTTTCATTTAAACCTCAATCGCTAATAAAGTTTCTCCGTAGCATGTTATACATTTTTTTTAAAAGACATTTTTCTCAATTGTAATAATTATACATTTCTTACTTACTATAAGCACAGTAGGTAATTCCCAAATTCCAGAATTTAATATATAGATTAAATACTCATATAATATATATATTCTAACGGCACCCCACATAAAAATTATGGTGCGGGCATACTCTGCTATCCAATCCCCGTGTCACTCGTACTAAGGGAAATACAAGTTCGGAATCACTCTCGAACTGTATTAAACAAGACAAAAACAATATTGAGGAGAAGCATAGTTTCCAAGTCCAAGAGGTCAGTACATACCCTCACGTCTCTTAGGACCGTCCGACTACGGATCCGATAGCCCGTACCTAGGATTTCTATCTTCTAGGGTACGAGTCCATATCCCCATGAAGGCCCATTCGAGATAAGACTGTCCCAGCGCGGTAACCTCAAGGATAGCAAGTAGCGTGGGCATGATTTTCACACGTATATAGTATATGCATAAACACAGTCATATAAATATACTACTATTACCATATCTCTATATTTCATCACCCATAATATAATATTTATCATTATTTCTCAATCTTTAGTTATCACGTATAACGGTCCGTCTCTTACTTTAATTGAGGGATTAATCCAACTTACTACGTAACACTCTTGGCCTCTATCCTCCCAAGTATAGAATTCAGTAGGTACGCATCTAATTTCCAACGTAACTATCTTACGCGTCTCTCCCTTTAATACATCAATCCATCGTCCCTTATATGTAAATATCCCAAAGATGTACATCTCGTCTTACATTAAAGGTCTCATAATTATTAATAAGTCCTACTGGTCTCTTTTACCTTCCAAAATATTTTAATAGGGATGTTCAAATATTTTTACACATTTAATTTGAATTTAACCATTTACAAAGGGAAAATATGAGTCTGCTAGAAGGGGTCGATCGATCGATGGCAGGAGCTCGATCGATCGATCGACACTCCTGGTTCGATCGATCGATCAAATAGGTATGCATAATTCTACATATTACAGTTACGGGTTCTAACATCCAACCTCAACCAAATCAAGATTTTTAACACCCAAACTTCCAAAAATTTGTACTACAACCATTTATAACCCAAACTAACAATCTTCTACGTACATCATGTGAATTTTCATTAATAACCATGGATTAAAAGGCCAAACTCATATAAACTTCATGAACCCTAAAATTTTCTTTAACTTTGTTCTAATAAGTCTTTTTCCATAATTTATTCTTCGAAAACATCATAAATCCGTGGTTCAACCTCTACATATGAAGGGGGGATTTCAAGATTTCCATTTATATCAGTACTACATGCAATTTCCTATCTCCAACATGGGTTTTCTTCGAAAATATTCATCCTAATCAACCCTAGACTAATATAAGTGATGCATTAACAAAAATAAGCAAGATAAACACTTGCCTGGAAATTTCAGCGTTCTAATTTGTGGACAAATTTGGTGTGGTTGTGTTCCCCGTCGCGCGATCTACGAGTTGGTGGTGGTGGCGGTGCAATCGGATGACTTTTTGGCCTTCGTTTTCTTGGAAAGCTTTCTCCTTCCCTCTCCTATGGCCGTTCTAAAGTTTTGAATATGATAACCCTAAAGGACTATTCCAAATGGCTGATATAGCCTAATAATTTTCGTGGGTTTAATTACCCAAAAATGTAAACTGTCCGAAATGCCCTCCCGGGGTGCTAAATAGGCCTAAAAACGCCTCGAGACCCAAACTAAACCCCTCGAGTACACTTTTCTGACTATCTCAACCCTTCTGGACACGTTGGCGCACTCAAAACGACCATACGGATAACTTAAAAATATTTCACTTTTCTTAATCAACATTTATTCCCGACACGACACAAGCGCGTCCCGACTTAAATTTCCAAAATTGTCATTCTATTCACTCGTGACATTTAATAGAACCAATATCATATATTACTTTTCTCATTAGTAATATTCAACAAGTTTCCCATAATTACTAACTCACATCACGTTAATAATTATAAAATAATTAATTTTTGAATTTATATTAAATAATTAACTCACATTAAATTTAATAAATCCCCAAATTTATAAAGCATAAAAATACGGGGTACTACATACTTCCCCCCTAATAACTGAATTTTGTCCCGAAATTCAGAAAATAAGGCATACCTGGTAAGAATAAATCTGGATATCTCTCGCGCATGAAGCACCTTATACCTTTGACTTGCTTAAGTCTATATTGTATAAGTGCTCAACTAATTTGGAAATAGTGACAAAATTGGTTATATATCCTAGAATCCAAAGAACTTCAGAATCATTCTCTCTAATCCTCATCAATGATCCAAGAAGGTATAAATTGAATCACACTACACACAATTAGAAGTGCATACATGTGTATATATTGCTTAAATTGAGTGTGTGTTAAATTCCCCTTAAAATGTTGTTTTAATAATTTTTTGGGAATTTTTAAACATTTTTAAACAATTTTAAAATAATGTTTTCATTAATTAAAATGTGTTTATAAAATTTGTGGGGCTAATTTTCTATTTTGAAAACTTCAGTTTTCATTGGAATGTTTGTTTGGGTAGAATGTAAATGCGCTAGAGACTTCGGGGTGCTGCCTGTAATTTAGTTTGACGCGCATTTGTGAGCCACTCACAAGCACACACTTGCCACTTGCCTGATGTATCTGTTTGTGTTTGTTATGTGAGAGGGTTGGATGGTGCATTGTTGATTGTTGGATTAAAACTTATCGATGGTCTGCATGTGTTTTTAATCAATCCTGATGCTATCCCTATGAACCAATCACAATCATCTTAACCACCGCTATTTCATAACCCTTGGATCAAGTCAAAGATAGAAAGACTTGATCTCAGCCCTTGATTGCCTTCGTCATTCCAGAATCTTCCCTCACTCCTATATAAACCCTCCACTTCTCAGCCTTTCAAGACTTTTGGGCATTCGTCATTTCTGAGAGAAAAAAAAATAGAGAGAAGAGAGAAGTGAGAGTGAAGAGAGAAAAGAAAAGAGAAAAGAGATAAGAGAGAGAAAAGAAACTGTGTTAGCCAAACCCTAACCCTAACCCTAAACACTTCATTTTCTGAATCAAACCTTCGTTTTTATAACACCCCAAACACAACCTTGAGTGTTTGAGAGAGAGAGTGGTTTGTTCATATTGAAGCTGTAACCTCTTTGTCTATGATCTTGTTTACAACTTAAACATTCGTGTGAAGATCTGCATTTCTCTTTCATAGAAACTATAGATCTACACTCTGCATGTTACATTTCACTAGATCTGCATATTTCTTTCTTGATTTAAGAAAATCTTTACTGATTTAGTTTTGAAAATGTTTTATGGTTTCTATTCTTACGAAACTTAACCTTGACCTAGTTGGACTCACACTTGGAGATTTTCAATCTCAAAAATATTTTTAAAACTGAGATTGATTAAGATCTTGGCCGATTTAGAAGCGAGATATCCATGGAATTTGGGTTATATTAAAGGTCAAAAAGGTTTTTAGTTCTGTAAGAAAGAAAGAAAACAAAATCACAGCATATAGTCTTTATATGTAATTTTCTAGGACTGTCTGTAAAACTAAGTGTGTGTGAGTTCATGCATGTTGATAGGAATCACTTCACAAACACTTAACACATTACTACACTGGAAGTGTTGTGAATAAGATCAAAGATCATTGAGTCGACATAAGGAAGCTAAAGCAAAGGAAGTTATCAAACTGGAAGAACATCATCAATAATCAGATCTATGAGAAGTTAGAAGGACACCAAGTGGGGTATATTCCTAAACTTAGAATAGGTTGATTTGTGTGCATGTATGTTGTATTGTTTGTAACTATTATTTGTTATTAGTGGATTTTTTGCTTTTGTGACTTAGAAGTCACCGTGGATGTTTCCTCTGTTGGGAGAGGTTTTACCACGTTAAAAACTGTGTGTTTTTTATTATATTCATCTACTCATCTCATTCTATAGTGTGCTGAATTTTTGAAACTGTCTTGTTTTAAAGACTAATTACAAAGTCTTGATTACTCTCGTACATAAGTTTTTGTAAACACTTCTTGTTTATAATTTTTTTTTCTTTTCAAAAGAAAAGGGATTCTTCAACAAACATCTCAGAGTTGCTTATACAGTTTAATCTTGTATTAAACGGCATTAGCAACGTTTCTCAATTGGTATCCGAGCCCTGTTAACTTTTATTTCAAAAAGATCTTGTGTTTCTGAAATCGTTTTCTGAAAAACTTAACTATGGACGAGAAGAATGAAAGGTTTGGTAATCTGTCCAGACCTCCACTCTTTGATGGAAACATCTTTGCTTACTGGAAAGTAAGAATGGTTGCCTTCATCCAAGGGACTTTAGGAGATGATGTCTGGGACATTATTGAAAATGGATACACTTATCCTACTAAACCATCCACTGAAGGAAGTGATGAGAGGGTAAAGAAAATCTTAAGTGAGTTTACCCAAGAAGAGAAAACCATTTCTCGAAATAACAATAAAGGCAAGAATGCCATTTTTATGTCTATTAATGAGTATGAGTTCAAGAGAATCTCATCTTGTGCCACTTCTAAGGAAGCTTGGGACACATTAATTACTGCCCATGAAGGAGACTCGAGAGTTAAAGGTGCTAAAACTCAAATGCTTACCCAGCAGTACAACTCTTTGATTATGTCTGACTCTGAGTCTTTTGATGACTTTTACATGAACTTAACTGATATAGTTACTAAGTTGCATGCTGATGGTATAACATATGATAGGAATGAAATTGTCTCTAAAATTCTAAGATCATTACCACAAAAGTTTGACAGCAAGAGGTATGCTATTGAGGAAATGAGTGATCAAAACCTTACCCCTGAGTTACTCAGTAGCAAACTTAGGACTGTGGAAATGGAATTAGACTTTAAGAAACAATTAAATCATTCACAAAGAAAACAACCCAACTCTAACTTGAGTTTTGCCTCTAAGATATCTAAACTTGAGACTAATTTGATCAATTCTGACTCTGATGAGGAGTGTGATATAGACAAACTAGATAATCAGATTGCCTTAATGTCTAAACAATTTAAGAAAATTGTTAAATTTAGAAACAAACAAGCAACTAAACAAGGCAAGCCTAATTATCCTACTATGTCTAATCCCAAACCTCATGAGAGAGGTCTTGACAAACATCCTAAGGACAACAACTCCAGACCCACTAGAGACCTTAAAAAGAATGAATGTTTTAGATGTGGGAAACTAGGTCACATTGCTCACGATTGCAGAGTTAATCTGAATAAAGCCAACACACACAATAGAGCCAATGTCTGTAAAACTTGGAATGATTCAAGTGACTCTGATGAAGAGGAACTTGAGTCATCAAATGTACTTGACCCTTGCATGTTCTTTTATGCTAAGATCATTTACAATGATGATATACCTGTGTGTGATAATGATGCTCCTACTCCTGCTTGTGTGAATATTGCTTTAACTGGCCTACGTGCTTTATTATCTGAAAATGTTTCTAGTTCTAGTTCCGTGTGTGTGAGTCAAAGTGATCTCGATAACGACGATGTAAATGGGTGCGTGAGTACTAAAACTGAATCGTTAGGGGTTACTACACACACTTCACTTAGCGACTCAGACACAGATGACCTCCCTGATATCCATACTTTGTATGATAAAACTCTTAAAAAGGGCACTAGACTGGAGAAGACTGTTAGAGACCTGACTAAGAAATTAGATGATCTAAGTCTTATTGTGAAGTTGAATGCTGAAGAGTACATTAACTAGTGTCTGACTCATCAATCTGAAATTGAAACTTTTGATCGAAAATTAAAAGAGTTGACTAAAACTAATGAAACCCTGGAAATGAAATATAAGGGAACATTATTAGAACTGGAGGAAGCAAAAACAAAGACAGCTACTGTTTTCAAAAAAAATTCTAAGTTTGAAAACAATTCAAATTGTTTTACTGACTTTGTTGTTGACTCCAAGACCAATTCTGATGATAGAACCGGTATTGGATTTTTCCCTAAGAACAAACCACAAACTACAAATCTTGTACCTATTAAGTTTGTGTCTGGGGGCAAAAGACCAATTGAAACATGTCCAGACTTTCATTTTATTAAAGAGGAATTTGATCAAAAGCAAAAACAGAAAGACATTGGAGAGTCTAGTAATTCTAAGGCTGACACTGCACTTAAGACTAAATACGTTTGTCCTTTGATCAGAAAGGTTGATTCTACCTATAAGACCATACCTCCTAGGAATAGGACTTCTGAACAGAATGCTGTTAAACCCATCTTTAGAAGTTTTCCGAAGGAAGTTCATCCCTCGAGCAATCAATATTGATCCTACTGTGACATTTATGGTCATTCCTTTGAAGGTTGTTATGATAGGCGTCTAAACACCCCTGTGTACAACTCTTCTGTCTATAAGAACTTTAACTATTCTAAGTAAAATCGTAACCATTATGTCCTTCCAAGACAACCTGATAAGAACTCTAACTACAGAAATAGAAAGACCAAAACTAAGAGTTCATTTAAGAGAAAGGCTCCCAGAAACTTTCCTAAACCAAAAGCTCAAATTTTTCACAATAATCAGGTTGTTGCCCCAAATGTTTTCCGACAAAAAGCTGTTTCTAGAAAATTTTATCAAATGAGGGAAAACTTGCGCAAAATTAAAACTAGAGCTATTTGGGTTAGAAAAGATGATCTTTTACCCCAAATGAAGTGTAACATTGTTATTGCTGCCTTAAAAGCTGAACACACTTCATCTGGTTGGTACTTAGATTCAGGATGTTCCAAACATATGACAGGAGATGAAACAAAACTTTTAAACAAAACCAAATTTGCTGGAGACAAAGTAGTTTTTGGTGACGGAGTTTCATCCCAGATCATAGGTAAAGGAACCTTAAAAGAAGAGGGAATACCTACTCTCGAAAATGTACTTTTAGTTAAAGGCCTTAAAGGCAGCCTCCTAAGTATATCACAATTTTGTGACTCTGACCATACAGTTACCTTTTCAAAGAACAATTGTAAAATTCTAAATGATAAAGGTAAAGGCATTATTACCGGATTTAGAACACCTGACAATTGTTATACTGTCAAGACTAGTTCTGAAACCTGTAACATTATCAGAATGGATGACAATGAAATCTGGCATAATCGTATGGGTCACCTAAGTTATGATATCCTCGGTAAATTGTCTAGTCAAGAGATTGTTAGAGGAATTCCTAAAATTAAACCTATTTCAATTGTTGTCTGTGGTCATTGCCAGGAAGGAAAAATAGTTAAGACTTCGCATAAAAAGGTTAAAGACATTCTCACCTCTAGACCTCTAGATCTCATCCATATGGACCTTATTGGTCCCTCTAGAACTGTTAGTCTTTGTGGACACAGTTATATCCTTGTCATGGTTGATGATTTCACACGATTCACTTGGGTTGCCTTCTTGAAACAAAAATCTGACACGTTTCAGAATTTTTTGAAAATTTTACTAAGAATTGAAAATGAGAAGGACACACAAGTCAATCGCATTCGTAGCGATAGAGGGGGAGAGTTCATAGACACAGGAATAGTTGAATATTGTGACTACAACAGTTATAAACACGAATTCAGTGCCCCTAAGACTCCTCAGCAGAATGGTATTGCTGAAAGGAAAAACCGAACTCTTCAAGAGATGGCACGTGTCATGTTGCATGCCAAATCTCTACCTAAATACTTCTGGGTAGAATCTATTAGAACTGCGTGTCATATCATTAATAGGGTTTACCTTAGGAAAAACTCTAAACAAACCCCTTATGAGTTGTGGTACGGTAAGAAGCCTAATATGAAATATCTAAGAACTTTCGGAAGTCAGTGTTATGTCTGTAAAGATAGAGAACATCTGTCTAAATTTGAGACTCGTGGTGATAAAGCCATATTCTTAGAATACTCCCCAAACAGTCGTGCTTATCGTATATACAATCTGCATACTAAGGCCCTTATGGAATCGATAAATGTAATTGTAAGAGACACTATTGTCAAAAATAAGATATCTGAATCACCTATTGTGGTTGAATCTGAAAATGATTTCAAAATTGATTCACCAGAAATAGATGACTCATTACCTATTGAGAGTCCAGAAGTACCTGGCTGGGTCTCTAAAGATCATCCCATTGACAACGTGGTCGGTAATACTAATGAGCCAGTTCGTACTAGATCCCAGTTAAGAAATTATGCTAATTATGCATATTTTGTCTCCCTTGTGGAACCGAAAAATGTTAATGAAGCATTGAATGACACACACTGGATTTCTGCAATGCAGGAAGAACTTTTACAATTTGTCATTCACGATGTCTGATATCTTGTACCGCGGCCTCAAAACAAAAATGTTATTGGGACACGTTGGATTTTTAAGAACAAATCTGATGAAAATGGGGTAATCCTTAGAAACAAAGCTAGAATAGTTGCTCAAGGTTACTCACAAATAGAAGGAATAGATTTTAGCGAGACTTTTTCCCCTGTCACTCGTCTTGAATGTGTTCGACTTCTTTTCGCCATAGCGTGTCACTTAAAATTTACACTTTATCAAATGGATGTCAAGTCTGCCTTCCTCAATGGAATTCTGTCCGAAGAAACGTATGTAGAACAACCCAAAGGGATCATTGACCCTAAATACCCTGACCATGTCTTTCGTCTAAAAAAGGCTTTGTATGGCTTAAAACAAGCTCCTCGAGCTTGGTATGAACGCCTTTCCAACTTTTTGTTGGATAAGGGTTTTAAGCGAGGAGGAAATGACCAGACTCTCTTTGTCAAACATTTTGACAAAAACATTATTATAGCCCAAGTCTATGTAGACGACATCATTTTTGGGTCTACTTCAAACTCTGAAGTTAAATCTTTTTCTACTATAATGCATAAGGAGTTTCACATGTCCCTTATGGGGGAGCTACAACTTTTCTTAGGATTTCAAGTGAAACAGAATTCTGATGGTCTATTTGTCTCTCAAACCAAGTATGCCTTAGATCTTGTTAAGAAATTTGGTTTAGAGAATGCTAAAGTTGCCAAAACGCCTATGAGTACTACTGTTAAATTAAGCAAAGATGAAAATGGAAAGTCAGTTGATTCCACACTGTATCATAGTATGATTGGTAGCCTACTCTATCTAACTGCCTCGCGACCAGATATAATGTATGTTGTATGTCTGTGTGCTCGTTACCAGAATAACCCTAAAGAGAGCCATTTATTGAGTGTAAAACGTATAATAAAGTACATAAAAGGCACTCTTAATCTTGGACTTAGGTATACTAAAGATACCTGTAGCACCATCATAGGGTATACTGATGCTGATTGGGCCGGGTGTACTGATGACAGTAAAAGTACATCAGGTGCCTGTTATTATGTCGGCAATAATTTAGTTCGTTGGAGTAGCAAAAAATAGAATTGCACATCTTTATCTACGGCTGAATCGGAATATATAGCAGCAGGAAGTTGTTGTGCTCAATTGTTATGGATAAAACAAATGTTAAGCGATTATGGGATTAAAGAAGATCAGTTACAACTATATTGTGACAATCAAAGCGCCATTAACATATCTAAAAACCCGGTTCAACACTCGAGAACTAAGCATATTAAAATAAGGCATCATTTTATACGCGAACTTGTTGAAACTAAGGAATTAGAAATCCATTACCTGACTACTGATCTGCAACTTGCAGATATGTTCACTAAACCTTTGGACTATAACCGATTTTTGTATTTACGAAATTCTATAGGTATGGTATGCGCTAATTAAAACTCTTAAGACCTTAATTTTTACCCTTTGTCCATTTGAGACAAAATGGGGGAGAAATTTGAGTCTTACGAGTTCAATGTTTTGTTCACATTTCATCTAAACTGTCTAAACTTCTTGATCTTAGTGTGCATATTTGCAAGAATCTCTTCTACTGATTGTCTACCATTTCTAGTGTACAAACTTGTAAATAGTTGAGTTATGTAATTTTTGACTTTCTAGGAAATGGGTAGATAGTATCTTTTGTACAGGACTAGGTTTTATTCTTTTTGGTTCCCTAAGAGTTTAAGCTAACTCAAAGGAGATTTTGTCTCATATTTCCAAAGGGGGAGATTGAAGAACCTTATACCTTTGACTTGCTTAAGTCTATATTGTATAAGTGCTCAACTAATTTGGAAATAGTGACAAAATTGGTTGTCTATCCTAGCATCCAAAGAACCTCAGAATCATTCTCTCTAATCCTCATCAATGATCCAAGAAGGTATAAATTGAATCACACTACACACAATTAGAAGTGCATACATGTGTATATATTGCTTAAATTGAGTGTGTGTTAAATTCCCCTTAAAATGTTGTTTTAATAATTTTTTGGGAATTTTTAAACATTTTTAAACAATTGTAAAATAATGTTTTCATTAATTAAAATGTGTTTATAAAATTTGTGGGGCTAATTTTCTATTTTGAAAACTTCAGTTTTCATTGGAATGTTTGTTTGGGTAGAATGTAAATGCGCTAGAGACTTCAGGGTGCTGCCTGTAATTTAGTTTGACGCGCGTTTGTGAGCCACTCACAAGCCAACACTTGTCACTTGCCTGATGTATCTGTTTGTGTTTGTTATGTGAGAGGGTTGGATGGTGCATTGCTGATCGTTGGATTAAAACTTATCGATGGTCTGCATGTGTTTTTAATCAATCCTGGTGCTATCCCTATGAACCAATCACAATCATCTTAACCACCGCTATTTCATAACCCTTGGATCAAGTCAAAGATAGAAAGACTTGATCTCAGCCCTTGATTGCCTTCGTTGTTCCAGAATCTTCCCTCACTCCTATATAAACCCTCCACTTCTCAGCCTTTCAAGACTTTTGGGCATTCATCATTTCTGAGAGAAAAAAAAATAGAGAGAAGAGAGAAGTGAGAGAGAAGATAGAAAAGAAAAGAGAAAAGAGAGAAGAGAGAGAAAAGAAACTGTGTTAGCCAAACCCTAACCCTAACCCTAAACACTTCATTTTCTGAATCAAACCTTCATTTTTATAACACCCCAAACACAACCTTGAGTGTTTGAGAGAGAGAGTGGTTTGTTCATATTGAAGCTGTAACCTCTTTGTCTATGATCTTGTTTACAACTTAAACATTCGTGTGAAGATCTGCATTTCTCTTTCATAGAAACTATAGATCTACACTCTGCATGTTACATTTCACTAGATCTTCATATTTCTTTCTTGATTTAAGAAAATCTTTACTGATTTAGTTTTGAAAATGTTTTATGGTTTCTATTCTTATGAAACTTAACCTTGACCTAGTTGGATTCACACTTGGAGATTTTCAATCTCAAAAATATTTTTAAAACCGAGATTGATTAAGATATTGACCGATTTAGAAGCGAGATATCCGTGGAATCTTGGTTATATTAAAGGTCAAAAAGGTTTTTAGTTCTGTAATAAAGAAAGAAAACAAAATCACAGCATATAGTCTTTATATGTTATTTTCTAGGATTGTCTGTAAAACTAAGTGTGTGTGAGTTCATGCATGTTGATAGGAATCACTTCACAAACACTTAACACACTACTACACTGGAAGTGTTGTGAATAAGATCAAAGATCATTGAGTCGACATAAGGAAGCTAAAGCAAAGGAAGTTATCAAACTGGAAGAACATCATCAACAATTAGATCTATGAGAAGTTAGAAGGACACCAAGTGGGGTATATTCCTAAACTTAGAATAGGTTGATTTGTGTGCATGTATGTTGTATTGTTTGTAACTATTATTTGTTATTAGTGGATTTTTTGCTTTTGTGACTTAGAAGTCACCGTGGATGTTTCCTCTGTTGGGAGAGGTTTTACCACGTTAAAAACTGTGTGTTTTTTTATTATCTTCATCTACTCATCTCATTCTATAATGTGCTGAATTTTTGAAACTGTCTTGTTTTAAAAACTGATTACAAAGTCTTGATTACTCTCGTACATAAGTTTTTGTAAACACTTCTTGTTGTTTATAATTTTTTTTTTATTTTCAAAAGAAAAGGGTTTCTTCAACAAACATCTCGGAGTTGCTTATACAGTTTAATCTTTTATTAAACGGCATTAGCAACGTTTTTCAACGCATATCTGCCTCGCGCTCCCAAGTGGATTCCTCCACATTATGATGCTCCCACTGGACCTTTACAAGTGGAACTAACTTCGACCTCAATCTCCTCTCGCTATGATCTAGGATAGCCACCGGTCTCTCTTCGTAAGAGCTGTCAGGCTGTAAGTCTATCTCCTCTATCGCGATGTGGGTGTGAGCCATGTCATCCCGAAGATATCGTCTCAACGACGAGATGTGGAATACATCGTGAATGCGATGTAAATGCTCTAGCAGTCCCAATCTGTATGCTACCGGCCCAATCCTCTCGATAATGGGAAATGGTCCCACGTACCTCGGGGCCAATTTCCCTTTCTTCCCGAACCTCATCACTCCTTTCATAGGAGATACTCGCAGTAATACTTGGTCCCCCACATTAAACTCTCGGAAGAACTGTTTCACATCGGCGTAGCTTTTCTGCCTATCCTAGGCTACTCGGATACGACTCCTGATCATCTCAATCCTCGCGTAGGTTTCTTGAATCACCTCTGGTCCTAGCAACTTGTTATCCCCCACCTCTAGCCAACAAGTTGGGGAACGAAAAGGCCTGCCACACAAAGCCTCGAATGGAGACATGCCAATCGTGAACTGATAAGAGTTATTATAAGCGAACTCTACCAGTGGAAGATGTGGCTCCCAACCTCCTCCAAAATCAAGAACACACATGCGTATCATATCCTCCAGCATCTGATTAGTACGCTCTGTTTGCCCATCTGTCTGTGGGTGATAAGATGAACTCAACCTCAACTCTGTACCCATAGCCTCCTAAAAGCTCTCCCAGAAACGTGACACAAAAATCTTGTCTCTATCTGACACAATATTCAGGGGCACCCCATGTAATCTGACAATCTCAGCAATGAACAACTGAGCATACTGACCCGTGGTATAATCTGTTTTCACCGGCATAAAATGAGCCACCTTGGTCAAACGGTCAACAATCACCCAGATAGAGTCATGACCCCGCTGTGATGTAGGCAACCCTGTAATAAAGTCCATGGAAATACTCTCCCACTTCCACGTGGGTATTTCCAATGGCTGATGCAACCCTGATGGTCTCTGATGGTCCACCTTTACCAGCTGGCAGGTAGAACACTTGGACACAAACTCAGCAATGTCCTTCATCCCACTCCACCAGTATTGCTGCCTCATATCCTGGTACATCTTATCTCCTCCAGGATGGACCGCAAATCGGGACCCGTGAGACTGGTTCATCACTACATGACGTAATTCTGCTCCTTCTAGGACCACCAATCTCCCATTAAATCTCAAACCCCCATCAGAACTAACAGAATAGGACTCAGCACCCTCAGCTAGAAGTCATACAATCGGCTCAAAAACGGGTCTGTGGTCTGTGCCTGTATCACCCTCATAACAATCTCGGGTGTCACTATCATGACACATACGAAAGAACGTGCTACTGCGTCTTGGTGACCCAACTCTTTCCACTTTGCTTTCCAGATGTCCGCTACATCGTCTACCGTTCTACGGCTCAACGCATCAGCAACTACGTTGGCCTTCCCCGGATGGTATTGTATATCGAACTGGTAGTCCTGTACAAACTCTAACCACCTGCGCTGACGCATATTCAGCTCTTGCTGAGTGAACAGGTACTGCAGTGATTTGTGGTCCATGAACAAGCGAAATTTCTCCCCCAATAAGTAGTGTCTCCATATCCTCAATGCAAAAATGACCGCTACTAACTCCAGGTCGTGGGTGGGGTAATTATTCTCATGTGGCTTAAGCTTACGGGAGGAAAAATCTATAGCCTTCTCCTCCTGCTGAAGTACTCCCCCAAGTCTTCGTAAGGAGGCATCGGTGTAAACCAGGTACTCCACACCCGGCTTAGGAAAAGAAAGGGCTGGTACTGAAGTAAGCTTGTCTTTCAGCTCATCGAAAACCAATTGACAAGCATCATCCCAAACATATGGTACCCCTTTACGAGTCAGGTTCGTTAATGGACCCGCTATTTTGGAGAATTCCCGAATCAATCTCTTGTAGTATCCGGCTAACCCCAAGAAACTACGCACTTTTGTCAGTGTCGTGGGTTGTCCCCACTCCCTTACCGCTGACACTTTACTCGGGTCGACTGCTATCCCTTGCTCAGAAACAACATGCCCCAAGAACTGTACTTCTCGCAACCAGAATCCGCACTTCTCGTACTTAGCATACAACTGATGCTCTCGTAGAGTCTGAAGAACCTGCCTCAAGTGCTCTGCATGCTCCTCCTCGGAGTGTGAATATATCAGAATCTCATCTATGAAGATGATGACAAACTGATCCAAGAACTCTTTGAACACTCGTTTCATTAAGTCCATGAACATGATTGGATCATTTGTGAGGCCAAATGGCATCACTCTGAACTCATAGGACCCATATCTCGTTAAGAAAGCAATCTTTGAACATCCTGCTCCCTAATACGTAGCTGATGGTATCCCGACTCAGATCTATCTTCAAAAAGAAAGTTGCTCCCCTTAGCTGGTCGAACAGATCATCGATTCGAGGCAACGAATACTTGTTCCGTATCGTGACCTTGTTCAACTCCCGGTAGTCCACACATAACCTCAGTGAACCATCTCTCTTCTTCACAAACAATACTGGAGCGCCCCAAGGTGAGGTACTCCTACGAATGAAGCCCTGACCTAACAGCTGCTCTATCTGATCTCGTAACTCTCGCATCTCCGCCGGAGCCATACGGTATGGAGCACGTGCTATAGGTCTAGTATCCGGTAATAAATCTATGAAAAAGTCTATCTCTCGACTGGGCGTAGGCCTGGTATCTCCTGAAATACATCGGAATACTCACAAACAACTGGGATTGAGTCTAAGGGAATCATAACCTCCTTAGAGGTATCCTCCTCTATGTAATAAAAATGAGCGGTCGAGCTTCCCTCTGGGCGAGGCATCGACACTACAAACATATCTTGCCCCGAAATGGGAAAAATAATACTCCCACCAAAATAATCTATCATGGCCATGTAAGCAGCGAGCCAATCCATACCGATAATAACATCATGCTCATGCATATCTAAGACTAACATGTCTGCAGGTAATACCAAGCTACCAATATCTACCCCCACACCCCGGCATATAAAGAAAATAAGCGAACCACTCCCTAGTGGTGAGTCTACACACGTCACAGTGCTCTCTGCTGTGGCTAATAACCCTAAGGCCTTCGCAAAATGAGTAGCTATAAAATAATGCGTCGCCCCAGTATCAAATAAAACTCGACTCATAATACCATGGATAGGAAACGTACCCTCAATCGCGGGTGGTGCCTGAGGAGTTGCTGCCTGGTGGACGTTATAGACACGTCCATACTGTAACTGCCCCTGCTACACTGGAGCTGCTAGAATGGCTGGTAGGGCTGGTACCTGGGCTGGTGCTGGGAGGGCGGCTAGAAAAAGTGGCCTATGTGGCTCATTATGGGCACCCTGCTGATGTGGGTCCCTATCACCCTTTGGGCAATCATGGCGCTTATGGCCATGCTTTCCGCACACAAAACATCGGACTCTGAAGTTACCTCCCCTCTGACCCTGTTTACCACGACCCTGCTGGCCGCTACCACCCCGCCACTGGCCCTGTTGGCCCTGATGAAAACGTTGTTGGCCCTGCTGTTGACCCTGTTGTTGTCGGTGTTGGCCTTGTTGGCCCTGCTGATTAGGCTGGCCCTGCTGACCCTGCATATAACCCCCAAATCCCTGCCTGGAATCACCTGATTAGAAGCGCTTGGCAGGGTCCCCCTGATAGGAACTCTGCTCATGCTGAAGAGTCTTTCCCTGGGATATCGGTGCTCCACAAGCGCCACTACCCCCTATCTTGCCCTGCTGGCCGGACTCTCCTGCTCGCTAGCTTCCCTGCAGATGGAAGCGGTGATCCTGGCAGTGTAGAGTACATCTGTGAAGGTACTCAGAGACAAATTCCCTATAAGATGTTAACGGATCCTCCAAGTTAACCCGTCCATAAACAACATTATCTTCTTACCCTCAGTAGGTGCCTCATCTGGCACTATGGTGAGAAGTCTCGTGAACTCCTCCTCATACTCAGCAGCGGTAGAATTCTCCTGCTTTAAGTTCAGTAATTTCTGCCTCATCTCAGTTTTCATGGGGGTGGAAAGTACTTGCGGTCAAACCGCTCCCAGAATATTTGAATCGGAATAGTATCCCTCTCCTCCAAGGTGGTGGTGGACTCCCACCACTGTAAAGCAGCCCCCACTAGCTTAAAGGAAGCCAACAACTGTTTTTGCACGTCCGTGCACTCATACATACGAAAATGCCGCTGGATATCTTTCTTTCATTGGCTGACGATGATGATATCTGAACTACCCGAGAACTCAGGGGGATGCGCCTTCTAAAAGGCATCCCTAACCCGCTCCCATGAAGATGGAAGCTGTGAAGGTACTGGAACCACAGCCTAAACCTGGGGTGGAGCCTGCTGTACCACTACTAGCGCGGCATTCACCGCCTGAGCAACAATAGCGGCTACCTCATTAGCATTCATCGTACCCTGAGCCGGAGCTGCTGGTTGCTCGGCTTGGGCACGCCTATCCTTTGGTGCACGTCTCGGAGGCATCTGAAACGTGAAGAAATTTATTAGTCGACAGTTATTATTAAATCACAAATAGCTGAAGACGTAAACGTAAAAGCAAGAATACAACAATCCCAAAATAGGGCTCTATAGCAAAAAAATGTTAAGCGGAAAGCGAAATAAGCCATACAGATCCTATGGACACTAGAACCTGAAGCTCTGATACCACCTGTGACACCCCGCTTAATTAAATACCGGGCGATCACTCCTTTATTAAATTAAAATCAAGGCTAACAGTTGGTCCATTCTTAGCATCACTATCGTAAAAATAACATTTCCAATTTAAACACCCTAATTAATTATGTTAAGTGTCAAAACCATTTTAGACATCTTTCCAAATTTTATTTAATAAACCAACATTTAAAACTTTGCATAATTCACAATTTAATAGTCACACCACAACTATCCTGGAACATACAATCCAAATAATCAAACATTCAACTAATTGAATCCAACACTAAATACTTAAATGAAAACATCCTGACAATAATAAATCCCAAGGAATAAAATACTGGAAATAAATGAATCACAATGTCTACTAAATAACTGATTAATGGAAACGGACGACACATGCCAAACTTTATAAATATGCTAGCAGTGGAATCAAGAAGTGAAGTCGTCTATGCAAGAGGCCTGCAACTCCCACCTAAGCAGCAGCGTGTTCCTTCCAAAGGATCCTATGCAAGACGCCCCTATGGCTGGGCACCTGTAATATATACATATATATACAAGGGAGAAAAGGAAATGGAAACGGGTCAGAGCCCGATAGTGAAAATGATTTAAAACTTGTTTAGCAAGTATTTAAAATGTTTACAGGCCAATGCAACAACATATTAGTGCGACACTCCCTGAGAAATTCTCACATCTCTTCTAATGTGCACACCTATCGCACTAACCTTCCCAATGGTTTAACTTATCTTATCTTAGTTTGCTCGTAAGATTTAAACTGAACAATTCAACTATTTAAGAGGGAAATTTCATATGACAACAAAGTTTTCATTTAAACCTTAATCGCTAATAAAGTTTCTCCGTAGCATGTTATACTTTTTTTTTAAAACACATTTTTCTCAATTGTAATAATTATACATTTCTTACTTACTATAAGCACAGTAAGTAATTACAAAATTCCAGAATTTAATATATATATTAAATACTCATATAATATATATATTCTAACTGCACCCCACATAAAAATTATGGTGCGGGCATACTCTGCTATCCAATCCCCGTGTCACTCGTACTAATGGAAATACAAGTTCGGAATCACTCTCGAACTGTATTAAAAAAAACAAAAACAATATTGAGGCGAAGAATAGTTTCCAAGTCCAAGAGGTCTGTACATACCCTCACGTCTCTTAGGACCGTCCGACTACGGATCCGATAGCCCGTATATAGGATTTCTATCTTCTAGGGTACGAGTCCATATCCTCCATGAAGGCTCATTCGAGATAAGACTGTCCTAGCGCGGTAACCTCAAGGATAGCAAGTAGCGTGGGCATGCTTTTCACACGTATATATTATATGCATAAACACAGTCATATAAATATACTACTATTACCATATCTCTATATTTCATCACCCATAATATAATATTTATCATTATTTCTCAATCTTTAGTTATCACGTATAACGGTTCGTCTCTTACTTTAATTGAGGGATTAATCCAACTTACTACGTAACACTCTTGGCCTCTATCCTCCCAAGTATAGAATTCAGTAGGTACGCATCTAATTTCCAACGTAACTATCTTACGCGTCTCTCCCTTTAATACATCAATCCATCATCCCTTATATGTAAATATCCCAAAGATGTACATCTCGTCTTATATTAAAGGTCTCATAATTATTAATAAGTCCTACTGGTCTCTTTTACCTTCCAAAATATTTTAATAGGGATGTTCAAATATTTTTACACATTTAATTTGAATTTAACCATTTACAAAGGGAAAATATGAGTCTGCCAGAAGGGGTCTATCGATCGATGGCAGGAGCTCGATCGATCGATCGACACTCCTGGTTCGATCGATCGATCAAATAGGTATGCATAATTCTACAGATTACAGTTACGGGTTCTAACATCAAACCTCAACCAAATCAATATTTTTAAAACCCAAACTTCCATAAATTTGTACTACAACCATTTATAACCCAAACTAACAATATTGTACGTACAGCATGTGAATTTTCATCAATAACCATGGATTAAAGGGCAAAACTCATATAAACTTCATGAACCCTAAAATTTTCTTTAACTTTGTTCTAATAAGTCTTTTTCCATAATTTCTTCTTCTAAAACATCATAAATCCGTGGTTGAACCTCTACATATGAAGTGGGGATTTCCAGATTTCCATGTATATCATTACTACATGCAATTTCCTATCTCCAACATGGGTTTTCTTCCAAAATATTCATCCTAATCAACCCTAGACTAACATAAGTGATGCATTAACGAAAATAAGCAAGATAAACACTTGCCTAGAAATTTCAGCATTCTGATTTGTGGACAAATTTGGTGTGGTTGTGTTCCTCGTCGCGCGATCTACGCGTTGGTGGTGGTGGCGGTGCAATCGGGTGACTTTTTGGCCTTGGTTTGCTTGGAAAGCTTTATCCTTCCCTCTCCTATGGCCGTTCTAAAGTTTTGAGTCTGATAACCCTAAAGGACTATTCCAAATGGCTGATATAGCCTAATAATTTTCGTGGGTTTAATTACCCAAAAATGTAAAATGTCCAAAATGCCCTCCCGGGGTGCTAAATAGGCCTAAAAACGCCCCGAGACCCAAACTAAACCCCCTGAGTACACTTTTTTGTCTATCTCAACCCTTTCGGACACGTTGGGGCACTCAAAACGACCATACGGATAACTTAAAAATATTTCACTGTTCTTAATCAACATTTATTCCCGACACAACACAGGGGCGTCCCGACTTAAATTTCCAAAATTGTCATTCTATTCACTCGTGACATTTAATAGAACCAATATCGTATATTACTTTGCTCGTTAGTAATATTCAACAAGTTTCCCATAATTACTAACTCACATCACGTTAATAATTATAAAATAATTAATTTTTGGATTTATATTAAATAATTAACTCACATTAAATTTAATAAATCCCCAAATTTATAAAGCATAAAAATACGGGGTATTACAATGAATATGGTCTTTCGAGATTTCTTAGATCAATTTGTAATTATGTTTATTGATGATATTTTGGTTTATTCTCGAACGGAGGGCAAACATGCCTTACATTTGAGGATGGTTCTGCCGACATTAAGGAACCATCAATTGTACGCCAAGTTTGAGAAATGCAGATTTTGGTTACGAGAAGTGTAGTTTTTGGGTCAAGTAGTGTCGAAGAAGGGAATTCCCAGAGACCCGAGTAAAGATAAAGTGGTGAAGGAGTGGGGTTATCCCACAACACCAACAGAGATTATAATTTTCTTGGGTTTGGCGGGTTATTATCGTCGTTTTATAAAGGCTTTTAAAAAAATATCGTCCCTTTGAGAAATTTGACCCAAAAGGGAGTCATGTTTTTGTGATGAATTAAAGGATAGGTTGATGTTTGCACCCATTCTCGCTTTTCCTAAAATAGGAGTGGAGTATTTAGTCTTTATCAATGCATCTCTCTAAGGTTTAGGGGGTGTGCTTCAACAAGAGGAGAGGTCAGTTGCATATGCGTCTCTTAAACTAAAACCCCACGAGCGTAATTATCCTAATCATGACTTGCTATTAGCTACAGTAGTTTTTTCATTGAGAATTTGGAGGCATTATCTTCTGGGAAAGAAGTTTAGACTTTTCACGGACCATAAGTCATTGCAATATTTGTTTACCATGAAGGAATTAAATATGAGGTACCCTAGGTGGTTGGAGTTTGTAAAGGATTATTAGTTCGATATCCAGTATCATTAGGGAAAAGCTAACGTTGATGTGCTGAGTTGTTGTCCGACAAGACAATTAGCAGAAATATGGAAAGCCAAGTGGAAGGAACTTCATCAGGATGATGTAGTGGCCAGGGCTTCTATGGCCGGTTTGTCAGTCACACCAAAGATGGTAATGAGGGTTGTGAAAGCTCAATCTAAAGATGCGGATTGTAAAGTTATAGTACATAAATTACTGATCGAGGGAGGAAAATCCTACTTCTGAGGGTTGATTACGATTCAATGGTAGATTGGTAGTCCCGGACGATCCCGATTTACGGTAAGATGTTATGTCAGAATCTCACGAGTCGAGATTTACTATTCACCCAGGTGGAGATAAGATGTATCAAGATATGAGTCAACAATACTGGTGGGCAGGTATGAAGAGGGACATAGATGAATTTGTCTCCAAATGCATCACTTGTCTATTAGTAAAAGTGGACCACTAGCAACCCTCAGGAATGTTACAGCCGCTGGAAATTCCTATATGGAAATAAGAAAGCATTTTCATGGATTTTATCACGGGATTAACAATGACACAGCGTAGCCATGATTCCATTTGGGTTATCGTGTACCGTTTGATGAAGTCGGCACATTTTTTATCGGTGAGGATAAATTTTATGACAACACAATATGCTCAGCTCTTTATTACCTAAATTGTGATATTTCACGGAGTACCGATCAATAGTGTCTGATTGAGATAAAATTTTTGTATCCCATTTATAGTAGAGCTTTCAGGAAGCCATGGGGACTGAATTAAGGTTGATTACAACATACCATCCCCAGATCGATGGGGAAATGAAACGAGTAAATCAGATGTTGGAAGACATGCTTCGAATGTGTAAGCTAGATTTTGGAGGAAGTTGGGAAAAATACCTACCATTGGTGGAATTTTCCTATAATAATTCTTACCAATTTACTATAAGTATGGAAACTTATAAGGCATTGTATGGGCGCCCGTGTCGTTCACCTGCATGTTGGTTGGAAGTTGGCGACAATAAACTCCTTGGCCGAGATTTGATCCAAGATACTTCGGCAAAGATTGAAATGATTCGTAACCACATACGTGTTATTCAAGACTGCCAGAAAAAATACACCGACGTTGACTGTAGGCATGTGGAGTTTGAAGTAAGAGACCAAGCGTCACTAAAAGTGTCTCTGATGGAAGGTATTCTGAGATTTGGCAAGAAAGGCAAACTTTCTCTGAGATATGTAGGGCCTTTCCCAATTATTGAAAGGATTGGTCATGTAGATTATAGACTTGACTTGCTAGAACATTTACAAAAACATTCATGATGTGTTCCACATTTCATTCCTAATGAAGTATAAACTATGTGAGGGGGCTCATTGGCATATCCGTTGTAAGAAATTGAGTAAGAACCTGACATCTCGTACGAGGAACGAACGGTTGACATTTTAGATCGCAGTGAGCGTAAGCTATGATAAAAAACAGTACCTTTAGTGAGAGTCCAATGGGGGAACCATAACGTAAATGGGCCAGCGTGGGAACGAGAAGATTATATGAGAGCCTTGTACCCTTAACTCTTTCCATAAGGTATGTATAAATTTCGAGGGCGAAATTTCTTTAAGGGGGGAATTATGTAATACCCTTTACTTTTGTGTATTTATTTTTATATTAAATTATCAGGTTAAAATAGTTAATATTTATGAGAATTACAAATTTACTGGAGTGATATGGTAAATATAATATTGTTTTATGCAATTTCGTCGTATGCATGTATATTGACAACAGGATTTAGTATTTCTCAATCGTGGCATATTGTAATAAAATTATCTGAGGTTGAGAGATGATTTTTATATTTCGAGTTTCAAATGAAAATCTGGAGGGCACGGTTGATTTCGGAAGGGCCGATAAAGTCAAAATGATTGTCCTGGTGTTTTTATTTGGGTACCGAAATCTTTTGACTAGTTTGACTCGAATTTGGGTATACTAACTATTTTTATGTGTGCGTTATCATTGAAAGATATGATTACTATTGATAAGGTGTTAATAGGCTTAAGTGGGTAATTAATCTCAATTAAGAGAAAACCCATTTGAGAGAGAGAGAGAACGTGAAAATAAGAGAACGAAAAGGAAGCTTGGGGATCTTTGAAATCTTGTATAATCCTTGACTTTGAGGAAGAATTAGACCCTACAATCTTTAAGGCAAGTGGATTAACTTGCTAAATGTTTAATTGTGTGACTTATTTCATATTTTGTGGTATAAATTTGGTAACATTAGAGATATATGTGTTAAACCCTAGAATCTAGTATAGAAGATTAATCCTTATTGTGTGTATATGGGTTCGAAGGTATAGACACTGTGGAACTCATATTTTGGGTTGATTATGAAGTGAATCATTGGAGAAGTAGGGTTTGTTGGAGAACTAGTAAAATTTCATAGGATGCAGAACTAGGCAGTCCGGATAGGTTAGTTTTCTAAGGATACCGGAATGGTCCGGAGCTGATAGTTTCTGTAAAAATTTAAAGAACCGGACCAGTTCGTTTTTAAGGGCTACCAGATCGATCCGAAAGTGAAAATTTCTGCAAACTTTTTAGGAACCGGACCGGTTCATTTTTGGGGACCTCAGTTCTGGTTCGATTACTATCATTGAGAATTTTGATGCTATTCTTTTCTAGATGATCTAATTACTTAGGAAACTCCTTTATGTTATTCTGTAAACATATTACAGGGTAGAATGTGGGTAAGATATGACTCGATGGAGGGGTTACCTTGGGGCTATTATAGAACCATATTTGAGCAGGTAATATATTGTATCCTCTTTTATAAATCCTCCATGGAATGTGAATTCTTTCGAGGAGGGTTATGGGCTAATGAGTGAGAGTTTGTGGGTACTTACAAGGGAAAAATCGAGGAATAATCATAGACGTGATTGGTTATCATTAATTAAGAAAATGATGAAATTACGATATGAACTTGAGATGGCTAGCGTAAGGCATGATACTTACATACAGCTAGGATTAGTAATATATGCATATACATTTTAAAGTGTGATGGTTTGTATATCTAATGTGGATGTATATTGGATGTGTAATATATGCTATGTGGTGCATACCCCTCTAATGCTATCATGGAAAGTTGCGCGATGTGGGAAACTCCTCTGGCTCGAGGAGTAGGGGGAGTACGCTCCCCAAGTCATAGCTTTACCACGAAAGCTAACGCTTCGTTGGAAGTGGGGAAATGTTTAGTCATGAATACGTGGGATATTTGAATTTACATAATGAAAGGGAAATGTCATCTAATCTATAATAGGTTGTAGTTACGCATATGGGAGTTATGCTTAGGCTTGAGGGGATATGGTTCACATATTTAGTGGGGTAGCTTAACTATATAGTTGGTTTTTATTTTGGTGCGCGTTGTAGCTGAGAGGTGAGGTTGGGTCTCAAGGGAGTCCAACTCCGTATAATTATGAAATATTGCATTTTTAATTATTATGCATTTAATTCACTTGCTACAATTATTTTCAAACCCAGGTCTCTGACCCGTTTATATTTTCCCTTGATATATGTATATTGTGTATGTTATAGGTGTTCCTCCGCAAGGGCGCCCATGATGGTTATCCGTTCCATAGTTTTTGGGAGCTGTAGCATGTGTGGGGTGTTACAAGATTTTTGCTTTAGACGCATCTCTTTTTGTAATCTAGTTAAGAACTCACAGTGGTAAATCGGGTGGTTGTACCCACAGGTCTTATATGTTGATATCTTATGTAATTGTCTTTTGATTGTTGTATGGTCTGTTTCCCGACAGCATATTCGGGAATATTGTTTTGTATGTATACTCTTAGCATGTTAATGATCTAGTCCGTCAATTGTTTATTATTGTTCATGCTCCGTTGTATGTGACTGATTTATTGTATGTACGCTTTAAAAAGAAATTTTTTGGCACCTGTTTATTTATATATATTGGGTGGTTACCGGTTATATTTATATTCAACAGTTGGTTCTGAGAATGATACACTTGCGATTCCTGTTGTATTTTAGGATAGGGTTGGCCACCCGTATATTTGAATACGCAGGGTGTCATAGTATAACCCTAAATCCCTTGATTAATTTACCAAATTCTAACAAGCTATACAATGTCAAGTAAAGGGTCAATCAAAATTCTAAAGCAAGAAAATATAGTAATAATGTGATTTAAAATGATCGTTCAAGGGATGATTTTTGTAATTATCAACTAATAGTAACAGTTTAAGTACAAAAAATTAAATATAAATGCGATATGAGTGAAAAGTGAGGTGAATAAGTTTAGAAAAATTAAGTTTTGAGAATCCGCCTCTAAGACTCGATTTTATTTTAATTAAGTAATTTTTATTTTTATGAGAAATATCTAAACCAGTCAATCAACACTCATTATGCATGGGATAAATTGTTTTTTAGAAAACTGTTTTTGAGAATTTGATAAGATTTCTAATGAGCTATCGGCTAGAGAACATTCACTAAAATATTTTCAAACCTAAAAAATTAATCTTAAAGTGATTAAAAATTAAAAACAAAAACTAAAATACAAAAAGACTATATCAAATTTTACTCTTAAGAAAAAATATAATAAATTTTCAAATATTTTCTCAAAGATTATTCCCTCTTTCTCAATACAAAAATTTAAATCGAAAAGCCTTCCATTGATGTTGAAACGACCATAATAAAAATTAAAATTACAAATTAAACTTCACAAGATCATGGAGGCTTCATCTATATCCTTTACTGAGAGATTATCCTACCATATGGGTGAAAATACACCTAGTGTGCAAAAATGACTCCATACGAGGCTTGTAAAAATGCTAGATATAATAAGAAAACAAACATAATTACCTTAAATTAATATTCTCATGTTTTTACAAAATAAACCCAATCAAATATTAGTTTTACAATAAGAGGGAGCGAATATAGACACAAAATATTCTGAAACCCTCGATTGAAATAATACAGTCAAACTCAATATATTGTTCCCTCACAAATTTATCATTCACTAATACTTCCAATTTCTACAAAACTCAACTATCCTAAACTAAACTAACCATTACTCTTAATATGAACCCAATGTCTACTTAAAAGTATTGTATGACCTTTTCTTTTGCTTCTTCAATATTTGAAGATAAAAGGGTTAACATTTGGCTTTGATAATTTTGGAACGTATAAGAGGGTGTGCAATGGTGAGGGTTTGGTTTGGAAAATTTAACTTAAAAAAGAATTTTCTAAACATTTCACTAATACGCATAAAGAGAAGAGCTTACTACATTTTTTATTATATCTATATGTGTGTATATATTTGCTAAATAGAAAGGAGAAAAAAAATGTGAATATGAAGTTGAATTATTATTTTTATTTGATAATGACAAACAATGTTTAGATTAAGTTGAATTAGATTACTCACGGTCTTCTACCTAGAGAAGATCTTCCTTATCTCTAAACTTTTCCACTATCTTTATCCCCCCCCACCCCACCCCACCCCACCCCACCCAATAATATTCCTACCATGAATTACAATACACCAAAAATGAATTATGCTAAGGCTATTTCAAATAGAGAAAAAGAAATTAAAACCAAGAACTCTTATTCTACAAATTTTCCTAGCATTCCTCATCATTTTACCAACCTCCTCATATTATCATGAAGAGAACCCAATCATCCAAATCTCAAGTGAGTTTTACCAAGAATCATTGGAAACATGTAAGTCCATGCAATTAGTAAGATTTCTAGTATCAAAGGGCCAAAAGATTACAACAAAAATCTTAAACAAATATCTTTCAGAAATTTGGGATCCTAAAAAACTATGGATGATTACACCTAAAGGTACATGTTTTTATACCTTATATTTTGAATCCTTGGTTGACATGCAGAAATCTTGGATTATAGGACCAATCAAATTGAATCTAGGTATCTTTAAACAAATGATATAGTATCAAAATTTTAACCTTTCTAGTTTTATCTCACTGAATGCCCATGCTTAGGTTCGTTTCATGGATCTTCCAAATGAATTTTGGCATCCCCAACAGCTTTTTGAAATAGCTAGAGGTGTGGGTGTACCAATAAGGATTGATAAAGCAACATTAGAGAAAAAAATTGACATGTTTTATGGGGTTCTAATTGACATAGATTTCTCATTTAATTTACCTAGTGTGGTTGTCATAGAGAATGAGGTAACCCTGTAAGGATACAAATTTCCAATTTAGTCCATATGTAGTATTGGCTTAATTCCAGAAAAAACCATTTGAGTCATAGCATAGAAGTTTGTCCATATCAAGCCTATGACTTTTGAAGAAGTTGAAGACGTAGCGACCAAGAATTACAGTTTTATCCTTGTCGAGTTTCGTGCCACATGTTTCACGTCATCAACATTTGAGGATTCCATGTCTCCAAAAGTGTGAATGCACTATTATATAGAGAGGATCTTAGAAAATATTTTATGGGTCTTAGTTTAATAAAGTTTTGTATTAACGACTTTTAATTTTCTCCAAAATTCATTTTAGACTTTTTAGACTTAATTTATAAAAGTTTGGGGCGTTAAAATTAAAAATTGGACTTTGTAAAACGTTGTTCGAACGAAGTTGGAACTCGTTCGAACGAGATTCCCAGGTCGTTCGAACGACACTACTAACGAGATTGGTTTCCATTTCTCTATTTTCTCGTTAGAAGTTTGGTTCAAACGAAGTAATTTAAACGAGCTCGTTCGAAAAAGATATCAAACGAAATTTGTCCCTTAAACTCCGAATTCTCGTTAGAAGTTGTTCAAACGCGAATGGTCGTTTGAACGAGATTTCATTAGTTTTTGGCAGTTTTTTCCCTCCATTTATTTCCATTACTTGTTCCCACTATTTTTGCCAGTTTTAATCACTTCGGGGTAGCAGTTTTTCAAATAACCTTTTCAACTTCCTAGTGAGCTTTTAAGAGACTTATTTCAAAGAAAAAGTTCATGTTTTGAGTGTTTTAATTTTCAAGAGAAAATCTTCTTTAAACACATATCCATTTTGAGTTGAAATCCAAGTTTCATATATATATATATATATATATATATATATATATATATATATATATATATATATATATATATATATATATATATATATATATATATATATATATATATTGCTTGGAAAGTTTGTTTGGCACCTGGTTTCTTCTCAATTACTTGAAGAAGATTGTTTGTCTTTCTTCTCTACCCCAAAAGGAAGATTGGTTTGTGCCGCGGATTTCTCATGTGGTGAAACGCACCATGTGTGGTTGACGATTGTTATGCCTCCAGTGGTGGACTCTAACATTCTGGTGGACTCCAGAGTTATCTACAAGGTAGAGGTTGAAGAGGGAAGGAAGCATTGGAGCTTGAAGGAGTCGAGTCGAGTGTTGTAAGTCTTCTTGTCACTGTCTTTGTAAAGTTTTCGTACCTAGTGGATTTGTTAGGCAAGGTCGTCCGAGGTTTTTCCAATTTTGATTTTCCTCGTACATTGTGGCTTAGTGTGATTGTAATTTATTTTATCTCGCAAAACACCTAGATGCATGCTTAGGATTAAAAAGATAAATTTGGTTTAAATAACAATTATTATTTAATTTGGTTCTAAAATAGTTTGGGTTAATTTTGGTGTAATTTAATTCAAGTCAAAGAACTTAATTTGGAAATATTCAACTTTGGTTCATTTAGCCAAACTAAGAACTTGAATTATTTTGTTTAAGTGAAAATAAAATTGTTTGTGTAGTTTAATTTTCACTTGTAGTTTAATTTAATTTTTCATTGCTTTAAAGAGAAGAAAAATTAAAGAATTTTTGAAAAAATAAAATTTGATACATAATTGAACCATCTCATAATTATAGTTTAAAATTTGGGGGCTTCCGCACTTTCAAACCAAAATACCCATTAGTTTAATTATTTAGAATACATCCTTGTTCTATGATTTTTTGGATGCATTGGGCACCCTATTTCTTCATGTCTAAAGGTTGAAAAAAATGCATTCTACTTCTCAAGAATTCGTTAAAAGTCAAGTTGTGGTTAATTCAAATAGAGATAAATTTTTGTCCAGGAACAATTTTCAATGAAAAACGATTTTCAATAACTCAAAGATGGGAACTGGGTCAGGTGGAAACATGGCGATTGAAAAAGATTCTATTCCCACAACATCAGAAAATTTGAAATGCAAATGTGATAAGATACAAGAATCGTCAACATCTAAGTCATACCATTCAGGGACTTCATCGCATGTAGGTGTTAAGGCTGCCTCTTTTTGTGAAATGAGCCTGGAGATTGAAAACTCAGATGGTATAATAAAAGATTGAAAAAGTCATGATCAACAACTCATGTGGCTAATTTCCTAAATAACAGGGCTAAATTTTCAACTAAAGTCATCATAATCAGTGGTCAAGATATTAATGAAACGCACATGGATAAAAAATCAGGGTCCAAAAATTATAGGGAAAAATGTCCAAACATTTTTAGAAGAAAATTATTTAAATATGACCAAACTTATTAGGAAGTTGGATTATAATGGAAAAGTTAATTCAACAAAGAAATATAAAAAAATCAGGGACTATGGCCATTTCTGAAAATGATGACTCTCAATCCTACGGAGATATGCCCCCTTTAGAGGGCATTCCAAATTTAAATGATAATATGTCAACTCATTCTACGAATTCTTGAACTGGAGTAAATTTATATGTTGAGATTCCAAAGATTATGAATTCTAAATGTGCGGACATTTAAGACTCGGGTCGTAAAAAATGTGGCAATTTTCAATATCAAATGATTAATTCTCAAGTGATTAATCCCTTTGAAATATTAGGCAACAATTAAGGTGGTAATCTTATCAGTCAACAAGTAGTGGTTAGAGGGAAAAAATGGAGAAAAAAAATTCAAAAGTGGAATCGTTTTCATTTCTAACTGATGAGGAGAAGTTGGCTATTAAATATAATTTGAGGCCTTCTACTACTTGTTCAAAAATTCGTAAATTTTCATAATTTTTTTCTATATTGCTTGTAAGCGCCACCAGGAGAGGCGTTTTATCGTATTTGTTTATTATAAAAAATCATGAAAAAAATAGATTAAGTATTTATACTCATTTAACATATTTCCTATGTTGCATTTATGCCTAATTATTAGGACATTTACATGTATTATGGCGCATTTAATATTTTGTATTTTTTAGCCTGAATTTATATTCAGATGATTTAGGTTTTACACAAGTGGTTTTAAACATATTCAAAAGTCTTTAGGGTTTTATGGAAAATGGTACCAACTCAAATATTTATATACAGACGTGAGAAAAGGAGAAACAATAACTAGGGTTTTAGAGTAAAATTTCTTAACAAAGGTTTCATTAAAATAAAACAATATACATTTCTTTACCTTGCAGAAAAATAAAAAAAATATGCCAACACAATTTTCCATCCAACGATTTGTATCCTTACAGAAATATTCGAATCGAGTATTTTTGCATAAAAAAAATGCTTGAGTGGAAAACTGGGATAAAAAAGCATTGCAAGAAAGCATTTGTTTTAATAAGATCAGTAATGATGCATCCAAAATAACTATTAAGGTGGAACCAAACGACAACCATCTCATGTGAAATCATACACTTCATTCAACTAAACATTTCACTAAATTCAGTTTGGAAAACAATTAGGTTCATTTTCAATAGAAGAAAAACAAAATCTCCTTGGTCGAATGGTAGAAATTTTGAAATCCCATCTCTTAGGTTTATCTTGGTCCATATGTATGTTTTAGCAATGGAAGAAATACGACTAAATGATATTTGAGAGAAAAAACGCATGTCTTAGTAAACTACCTAACAAGCTACTCACTCATGCTCATATCTAAATTCATGGAGTGATATGACAAAATCTTATCACTGGATTTCCAATGAGTCGATTTCAAAGGAGAAAAAAGTACAAACAGGACCAACTTAAATGACGAGAAAACTATTCAAACATAACAAAGAAATTGGATACAAATATTTTGACAATGCAACGAAGTGCCACTTATTCAATTTTTATCAACTCAATATTGTTAAGACAGCTATGTAGAGGGGTACATGATCAACCCTCAGTTACATGCGGGATGCACAAGCAACACTATAATAAACTTAGAAGACTGCACTAGCGATTCCTCATTAACAGGTTAATTATTGTGGAAGGATACACGAGCAAACCTTTGTCAAGTTAAACGTAAACACATACACTCCCTCATTAGTAAAGAAAATGGATTCACAAGTAACTCCTCATTAAAATGTTAATTATCTTTGTCTTTGGCTAGTTAACTTAGCATATTTCCTTGGTGGAGCAAGTAGGGCTCGAGAATTTAGGCAATATTGGGACCTTTTGAGAGTTTTGATTTGGATTTCGAGGTTAAGATGTAATATCTAAAGTCTCAACCACTTTAATAATTTGATAAAGAGACAATAGTAATGAAAAATACCCAATAGGTCACTCACATAAATACACACATCACTAATTTATTTATAAGAGTATAGTTTACTCGATGAGCTCTATATAATTGATTGTCTAAATTCCTTGTCAAAAACATGTTTAAGACTTTGTCCATGTGGTCATCAGAAAGATTTATCAATGAATTAGATTTATTCAATTTCGAAACTCAATTACACCACTTAGGTAAAGGTATAAGACTTAATGAACTTAGATTCACCTTCGTTAATATGTTTGTATAATTGAAAAATCTTATTAATTAACCTTGATTTTGTAATTTTGTCAAATACACATACAAATATGCTCTTCATATAAAAAACTATATTTTACCAAGAATGGCATATTTTTGTATATTTTAAATATGCGTGTTCATGAGAGAAACAAACGTTCTTGAAGTTTACCTCAAAACATATTTCAAAAAATCTTCTTAGGCGATCTTGACAAAATTTTCTGGGCACATGTGCGCCATGCCTCACTTCAGCTTCTCCGCAGCAACGGCTTGGTTCACTGCAGCGAGATCTTATCACTAATATTTTCTTGTCCATGATAAAAAAAACTCTTGATAATAGTAAGACTTCCTTTGCAGTAGTTCCATCTTAATGACGATCTTCCTCGCCGTAATGCATTATCTTTCTGGTTGCTTTTGCCTAAGTGCAAAATATTTTAACATTGGTACGACCTGGATCGCTTTCGGTTCTCCATAGTGATGCAATAGATATTGATATGCCCAAGTATAACCTCAGTCAGGGATACCTACCTCGGCCGAGATGGTGGCCGAGACATTGGTAGGCCCAATAAGGGGTAAGGACCACCGGTATCATCCCTCGGCCAGGACTACCTCGGCCCCGGCCGACGGTACTACATGCACCTCCCCAAGGCTACTACGCACGTCGCAGATATCAACAGCACCCTCAAGTGCCCAGGAATAGCAACCTCGGCCATCAGTAGGCCGAGATAACAAGGAGCCACCGATCCACCTTCATCATGAATCCTACCTCGGCTAGGGCCGAGGTTACCAGAGGTATTAGTAAACATCAGGATGCCACATGCCTAACCTCGGCTCATGCCGACACTAGCATATACCTCGGCTGACATCAGGTCGAGATTCCTCATGACACTTCGCGGATTGAGCGGACATCCAACCTTTATAGCTCGGCCTCTCCTAGGCCGAGGCCATTCACCAACCTTGCTGCCGAGCATCTGTTGACATTTGGATAAGGACACCTGGACACAAATCGGTTGTAACAAGATTATTCTCCACATGGGGGAGAATATTTCATCATCATTGCTTACATGTGACTAGGACAGGTGGCATTCCCCCATTGGTGAGGATATCACACACATGCTCACTGCATGCATGGGGGGTACATTACACCCCCTAGGCACTATATATAGGGGTCACCCCCTACCTTGCAAAAGGATCTCATTCATGCAACCCTAAAAAAAACCCTGTCAAAATATACAGTAGAGAGAGAGAGCTTGAGGGAATTGTACCCATGGTCATTAGTACCATCTTTCAGTGATATTACTCACACGCTCACTGTGGACGTAGGCCAGAACAGGCTGAACCACCCATATTCCGGTGTTAATCTCCTCATATCCTCACCTCCTTCTCTCCTCTTTTTATAGCTGTACTGCCATTGTTATATACATAGAGCTTGGAAACACCTTACCTGGTGGTGCTGATTCCCAGCATCATCATTTTGACGCCGTCTGTTGGAATTCGAGAGGCTATCTCTCCCTCTTTTTCTGCTTTACCTCACCGGAGACTCTGGTGGTGAACCAGGAACCACCCCTTGTGTGGAGCTGTTTCACCATTGAGAGAGGTCCTTTAAGGTATTAAGCTCACTTGCTGTTCAAGCTCTTTATTATCAACACATGGCACCTGAATTACCACCGCCTCTTCCGCCGCCCGGAGGTGGAGGGGCTAGCTCCAGTCAGGTTCCTCCCCAGTCCGAAATGGCGGAGGTGGCAGCGGCTTTGAAATCTTTAGCTGCAACACAACAAGCCATGAAGGAGCAATTTGCCCAGCTCAGCCAAACCATGATGATGAGGCCACCGGGAGTCTCCCCGGACATGATAACTCCGGTGGCAGTTCAACCCCATCCTGATGCCAGGGGACCACCCCAGGCACCCATGAAGGACCAACCTGCACCCCAGCGGAGGAGGGACGTTGCTGACCCTAGGCGCTTACGCCTGGGGAGGCAGGGAAACCCTTGCCCAGAGGACAGGTATGATGACCTAGAAGCTGGGGAGGCCCCGGAAGATTGCTGGGAGCCGTATGAGGTGTCGATAACATCGTACGACCCCTTGGGCAGAGCCAAGGATGTGTCGGCCGAAGAAGAGACGAGGCCCAACATAGGGGGTCGGCCTTTGATAGGCAGAGCCAAGGATGTGTCGGCCGTGAAAGAGATGAGGCCCAGCAGAGAGGGTCGGCCTTTAACAGGTTGAGCAGAGGGTCGGCCTTTGAGAGGCTGGGCCCAGTCAATGACCTGAGGCAGAGGCTATCGAGGTCAAGAAGCGCGGCAGGCTCTCAAAGAGGGAATAGGCAGGCTCGGCCAGATCAAGGTCGACCCTTGGAAAGAAGAGCCCAGGAGCAGGAGGAGGTCAATAGTCAGCGTGTTGCGGCTGGGGAACCCTCTGTCCATCGTAAGGAGGTGACAGGGGACAACCTCGGCCCAGCTGAAGAGAGAAGACCCTGGAATGACTCAATCCAACGTCTGGAAGAGAAGATAGGTGACCTCATCAAAAGCAGGGACCCATTACAGAGGGGCTACTCGGAGGGTTCCCCATTTTTAGCTAGGATAGTGGGATTCCCAACCCCAGTTAAGTTCAAGCCTCCTACGGTGACGCCTAAGTATGATGGCAGCACTAACCCGGTGCACCATATCAAGATGTATCAGTCGGCGACAGATATTTACTCAATCCCTGATGAGATGAAGTGTAGGGCCTTCTCAGGGACATTGACCGGGGCAGCTCATAGTTGGTTCTCCTCTCTTCCAAAGAACTCGATTGAAAACTTCAAGGGCCTAGAAGAGCAGTTCATCCACAACTTCTGCTTTGGGGTAAGACCTCAGAAGAAGACCATCCACCTCTTGTATGTCAAACAGGCTAAGGGTGAAAGCCTAAGAGACTATATAGCAAGATTTAACAAGGAGAAGTTGGAGGTAGAGGATTACGAAGAGAGCATAGCCATGACCGCCCTGATAGGAGGTCTCCAGAAGGGGAAGCTATTGTGGAAGCTAGCGGAGGACCCCCCCAAGTTTATGGCAGAGCTGTTGTCCACCGCAGGGAAAGTGATGAATGCAGAAGAGGCAATGGCCGCCAAATATGAGGAGGAGAACCGTGGTAGCACTGGGAGGTCCCAGGGTAAGAAAGAGGGGAAGAAGAGGTCAGCAGATGACAAGTTCGCTCATTACACTCCTCTGACTGTGAGCTGTGAGCACATCCTTAATGAGATCAAGACTGACCGGGCTCTGAGGTGGCCAGAAAAACTGAAGGCCCCACCACATAAGAGGAATAAAAACCTCTGGTGTGAGTTCCATCAGGATCACGGCCATATCACAGATAGATGCTTTGCTCTGAAGGATGAGATTGAAAAGATGCTGAAATCCGGGAAGCTAAGAAAGTACGTGGATGGCAAGGCCCCGAAGGGTGGAAGAGAAGACCCTAGGAAGAGAAGAGATGACAGGTGCCGTGGTGATGTCCCGGCTAGAAGGCATGATGATTCGGAGGGTGATGATGGAGATGACCCGGATCTCCCTCCTAAGGATGACAATACCCCGGTCAAGAGGGTAGGGATGATCTCCTTTGGTGTTGGCACCATATGTGGGGGTTTCGCAGGAGGTGGCTCTGAGGTAGCCGACAGGAAAGCTCATGTAGCGGAGGCCAAGTCAGTGGTCAAACCTGAGGTTGTGAATCTAACGTCTTCTGATGCAGTGCAGAAGAGGAAGAAGGTGGACATGGACACCCCAGTGGTGGGATTCTCCAGACTTGACTTCAAGGGCATCTTAGTCCCCCATGATGACCCCTTGGTCATAACGATAAGGGTGCATGGGTACGATGTAGGGAGAATCCTCATAGATGGGGGAAGCTCAGCAGATGTGATGTTCTGGCCTTGCTTCAAAAGCTTGGGTCTTAGCAGATCAAGGCTAATGCCCTACCACCACCCCTTGATAGGCTTCAGTGGTGAGAAGGTGCACCCATTGGGCATGTATGAAATGGATGTACGCATGGGAGATGAGTGGCCTAAGAGGCTGACTAAGAAGATAAACTTTTTTGTTATGGACGAGAATGTCTTCTCGGCTTACAACCTCATCATCGGAAGAGTAGCCCTCAAGGAGTTCGAAGCCGTGCCGTCAACGGTCCATCAAATGCTAAAATTCCCGACTCCTTATGGGGTAGGGGAAGTGCAGGGGGATCAGACCACGGCGCGGGAGTGTTACTTTAACTCAGCTGAAGAGAGGGAGGCCCATAAGAGAGCAACCGCCACCTACAGCATAGACACGCTTGACCCGAGAGATGAAACAAAGCTGAAGAAGGGAGAGGCCGCGGAAGAGGTAGAATCCATCGTCCTCAATGAGGACGAGCCGGAAAAAAACGTCCAGGTCGGCAAGGCCCTAGAACCAAAGATCAAGGAAGGGCTGGTAAGCCTTCTCAGGAAGAGGCAGAGTGTCTTCGCCTGGAGCCACACAGACATGCCTGGTATACACCCTGAGGTCATGACCCACAAGCTCAACGTGGACAAGGATGCCAGGCCAATCAAGTAGAGGAGAAGAATTAACTCCAGAGAGAAGTACGAGGTCATTCGGGAAGAGGTGAAAAAGTTAGAAGAGGCCGAGTTTATACGAGAGGTCACCTATCCAGAGTGGCTCTCCAATGCAGTGATCGTGCCTAAGGCCAATGGAAAGTGGTGGATGTGTGTAGATTTCACAGACCTGAATAGGTCTTGCTCGAAGGACAGTTATCCCCTACCTAGGATAGACCAGATAGTGGACGCAACAGCAGGACATGAGCTCATGAGCTTCATGGATGCTTATTCAGGTTACAACCAAATCTTCATGGACGCCGAAGACTCTGAAAAGACAGCCTTCATCACTGATAAGGGAACGTACTGTTACAAGGTGATGCCCTTTGGTTTAAAAAATGCGGGTGCGACCTATCAACGTCTTGTCAATAAGATGTTCGAGGAGCAGATAGGTAAGACCATGGAGGTATACGTGGACGATATGCTAACGAAGAGCCTGAAAGCATGTACTCACGTAGCGGACCTTGAGAAGACCTTTGATGTCATGGACTCCTACAGGATGAAGCTCAACCCAGCAAAATGTGTCTTCGGGGTAGGAGCCGGGAAGTTCCTGGGGTTCATCGTTAATCAGAGGGGAATTGAAGCAAACCCAGAAAAAATCAAGGTGTTACTCGACATGAAGACTCCTAGGAGTATCAAGGATGTTCAGAGACTCACTGGAAGCGTGGCGGCCCTTAAGAAATTTGTTTCCAGAGCCACAGACAAGTGTCTTCCGTTCTTTAAAGTCCTGAGAAAGGCCTTCTAGTGGGATGAAAAGTGTGAAAAAGCTTTTGATCAATTGAAGTTCTACTTGGGGTCTCCCTTGCTTCTGTCCCGGCCTATCGCGGGGGAAAGGTTGTTTGTGTACCTGGCAGTCTCTGAGTCAGCCATTAGCGCGGCCATCATACGGGATGAGGATGGGGTTCAGAGACCTGTGTATTTCAATAGTAAGGCCCTTCAAGGGTCTGAACAAAACTATCCCCGCATGGAGAAATTGGCTTATGCCCTGATACACGCCTCTAGGAAGATGAAGCCTTACTTTCAAGCTCACTCCATGACAGTCCTCACTGACTCACCACTGCGGTAGGTCTTGCACAAGCCTGAGAAGTCCGGAAGACTGATGACCTGGGCCATCGAGCTAAGAGAGTATGACCTCACCTACCGGCCCAGGACAGCCATCAAGGGGCAGGCCCTCGCAGACTTTATCGCAGAGTTCACCTGGGAAGAGGCAGATAGAGGTTCGGAAGAGGCCGAGACAGAGAAAGGCCTGGATGATGGCGAAGAGACAAATCGTAGTGTCTTCCGAAATTCGGAAGAGGCAGAACCAAACGTCTTCCAAGGCCGAGAAGAGGTGGTCCCAGGTAAGACTCGGAGGAGAATAGAAGAAAACGAAGAGGATCGATACCTCTTCGAAAAAGGGGTAATGAGAGAAGGGGTCTTCTCTTCAGACGAAGACGTGTGGAGCCTCTTCATAGATGGATCCTCCTGTGATGGTGGAAGCGGCGCGGGGCTAGTACTCTCGGCTCCAGATGGCGCCAACATTGAATATGCCTTGAGATTCAACTTCCAGGCTTTAAATAACGAGTCTGAGTATGAGGCCATGATAGCGGGTCTCCTACTGACAACAACTCTGCGGGTAAAGCGGCTCCTACTGCATAGCGACTCAAGGTTGGTTGTTAACCAGGTGTTGGGGGCATACAAGGCTAAAGATGAAAGGATGGCCAGGTACTTAAAAAAGGTAAGAGGATTGCTAAAGTTTTTTGAAGAGGCCAAACTAAAGAGAGTGCCGAGATTGAGCAACAATCACGCTGACGCATTGGCAAGACTGGCCTCGGCAATGAAGACAGACTTGGGAAGAACCATCCCAATTGAAGTCCTGGGAAAGGCAAGCATAGAGGAGGACGAGGTACGCATCCCTTGTCACAATGTGAACCCAGGAGACTCTTGGATCGACCCGCTCGTCAGATACCTAAGAGAGGGGGAGCTACCTGAGTCTAAGATGGAAAAAAAAAAATTGAGATACAGGGCTACAAATTTCTCATTGATGGGAGACGTCTTGTATAAAAAGGGGTTTCTTTTGCCCCTCCTCAGATGTGTGCATCCTGTGGAGGTACCTCGGATCTTACAGGAGGTTCATGAAGGCTCCTGCTCCAGCCACATAGGAGGAAGACCCTTAGCCAAAAGGATCATCACTCAAGGATACTGGTGGCCAACCTTGTTTAGGGACGCTGCTGACTATGTGAAGAAGTGCGACAAATGTCAAAGGTTCGCCACTATCCCCCACCAACCCCATCAGCCTATGACATCAATCTCTTCTCCGTGGCCTTTCGCGGTATGGGGAATTGACTTAGTAGGACCTTTGCCAAGAGCAGTCAACAACTATAGATTCTTGATAGTTGCCATTGACTACTTTTCAAAATGGGTAGAGGCCGAACCAATGATAACGATTACGGAGCAGAAGACCTTTCAGTTCATCTGGAAGAACATCATATGTAGGTATGGCCTCCCAAACACGTTCATCTCAGATAATGGGACCCAGTTCAAGAACTCCTCCTTATAGAAGTATTGCCAAAGTGTGGGGATTAAATAGTTCTTCTCATCTCCTGGTCGACCTCAGGCTAATGGCCAGACCGAGGTCACGAACAGAACCATCTTGGATGGAATCAAGAAGAGGTTAGAAGATGCGAAGGGGAGATGGATAGAAGAGGTCTACGTCGTGCTGTGGGCTTACAGGACCACAGCGAGGACGCCCACGGGAGAAACCCCATTCATACTGGCACACGGTTCAGAAGCCGTCATACCAACGGAGATAGGCTTACCAACTCATTGGGTTCAGACCTACGATCCTGACAGCAACGAGGAAAGGAGGAGGTTAGACCTGGACCTAATTGAAGAAAGAAGGGAAGACGTAGAGGTCAGGAAAGCAGCATACCAACAGAGAGTAGCAAAATTCTACAATCAAAGAGTGAAATCAAGACCCATTGCGGTAGGGGACCTAGTGCTTAAGAAGACCCTACAGAAAACAAACAAGCTACACCCGAACTGGCATGGCCCCTACAGAGTAACGGAAGAGGTTGTGCCTGGCACATATAGGCTAGAAAACCTAAACGGAGAACCCTTCACCAACCCATGGAATGCTGACCACCTAAAGAGATACTTCATATGATGTTGCATCTATTTTGTAAATTGTAAATGTACCATCTTATTGAGAAGAGGTTGTTAATAAAGATCAGTTTCCATGACAAATTCTCGTTCCATCCTTAACATCATTAATTTGGTGATTTATTATGAGGCTAACCACGGCCCAGGTGATGACCTCAGACCCTCATAACATCACTCGGTGGTGACGAGGTCTGAGCTCAGACACCTAGGTTAGAGGAACTCAGACCCTTAACATCATTAATTTGGTGATTTATTATGAGGCTAACCTCGGCCCAGGTGATCACCTCAGACCCTCATAACATCACTCGGTGGTGACGAGGTCTGAGCTCAGACACCTAGGTTAGAGGACCTCAGACCCTTAACATCATTAATTTGGTGATTTATTATGAGGCTAACCTCGGCCCAGGTGGTGACCTCAGACCCTCATAACATCACTCAGTGGTGACGAGGTCTGAGCTCAGACACCTAGGTTAGAGGACCTCAGACCCTTAACATCATTAATTTGGTGATTTATTATGAGGCTAACCTCGGCCCAGGTGATGACCTCAGACCCTCATAACATCACTCATTGGTGACGAGGTCTGAGCTCAGACACCTAGGTTAGAGGACCTCAGACCCTTAACATCATTAATTTGGTGATTTATTATGAGGCTAACCTCGGCCCAGGTGATGACCTCAGACCCTCATAACATCACTCGGTGGTGACGAGGTCTGAGCTCAGACACCTAGGTTAGAGGACCTCAGACCCTTAACATCATTAATTTGGTGATTTATTATGAGGCTAACCTCGGCCTAGGTGGTGACCTCAGACCCTCATAACATCACTCGGTGGTGACGAGGTCTGAGCTCAGACACCTAGGTTAGAGGATCTCAGACCCTTAATATCATTAATTTGGTGATTTATTATGAGGCTAACCTCGGCCCAGGTGGTGACCTCAGACCCTCATAACATCACTCTGTGGTGACGAGGTCTGAGCTCAGACACCTAGGTTAGAGGACCTCAGACCCTTGACATCATTAATTTTGTGATTTATTATGAGGCATACCTCGGCCCAGGTGATGACCTCAGACCCTCATAACATCACTCGATGGTGACGAGGTCTGAGCTCAGACACCTTAGTTAGAGGACCTCAGACTCTTAAATAATGGTTATGGCATCGTATTAAGTAATGACTTCAGAGAGTTCATAATATTCAAATACATTCATAGATCAAGATGAAGGAAGACCTTGGCATTCAATAGAAGAAATTACATAACATTTAAATGTCTCAGAAAAAACAGAGGTACAGAACATTTATAAGAAAGATTACAAGTCAAAAAAGCAGAGAAACAAAGGCCAAGTCAAGCATCTGAGGGAGGAACATTTGATGTCTCGTCTGGATTGGTCTGCTCAGCATTGGTCACCTCAGCCACTTCATTTGCGGGGTCAGTCCCTTCTAGATCAGTCCCTCCCAGAGTAACAGTCTGACCAGGGGCAGCAGCCTCGTCCTCTATCTCTTGCAAGGCCTGGGAAAACTGGGCATCGACAAGGCCGAGGCCCACAAAGTCTGAGGCCTTTATGGTACCAACCTCAGCCTCCCTGACCTCGGCCCATTTGGTAGTGGCCTTGATACCCCTTTCAAGGTATTCAAGACCAAAACCTACAAACTCGTCGGAGACCTTGTAATCAGCAATTATTTTCTCCGAGGCATCTGCAAGAGAGGCCTTCACGGAAGCATTAACCTTCCTCTGCAGGGCATCATCTTTGTCCTTCAGGGCCTTGGTGTGGCTCCGGACGAGTGCAGAGATGTCCTTTTCTAGGCCTTGGGCCTTGTTTTTAGAATTTTGGGCCTTGGTCTCAGCATTTTGTAACTCCGTCCTCAGACGGTCGACCTCGGCCTTCAGAGTGATCTCCACCTTCTCAGCCTCCTGCCCCTTCTGGATCAGAGGCAACTTCCTCAGGGCCCAGTTAGATAACTGGTACATGGCAGTCACACTCTGCACAAACAGTGAAGAGGTAAGAGGGAAATAAATTCAGTAAATTCAGAGGTAACACAATGGACGAGCCATACCTGTACGGCTCTGTGGAGGCCGAACTCAACCAGTATATGAGTGTCCATGGCCCTGTAAAAGCGCTTGTCTGCATCAGTCATCACGTTGGCAAGGGCGTTCATATCCTGCCTGCTGTTGCCGACCACGCTCTCGGTAAGCTTCAGTTGATCCAGACGAGCAGCTAAGGTGTCGGCTGTGATGGGAATCGCAGCGTCTGGAGTCTGCCTTCGCCTGGAGCTCGGCCTCTGATCCTCAGGGGGATGGACCTCAGGGGCCCTCTTCTTGGACTTAGATGTTGAGGGGGCAGGTGGAGGAGCATTTAAACCGGTCTTCTTGACAAGCCTAGCTAAGCTTGGGGCTGCCATCTCCCACAACTCTTCTGAAATGCCTGAGGGTCTCTCTGTAAAAGTGAAAAGATAAGACTCAGAAATAAAGTATGTATGATAAGAGGCTACACTTAGAATAAAAATAAAAATCCTTACCAAAGTCAGCTAGGGGACTTCCACCCAAGCTCGTCCCCGAGAGATACTGGGGGGTTAGCAGATGCTCGAACTTGACAAACATCCCATGGGCCCCCTGGTCTTGCAGGGCCTTCACCTTTTTGCCGTTTTAAACACTTAGTCCAGGATCGGCCCTCGCAGACATGGTGACTTTACCCCATTTCAGGGGTATTCTCGGCTCATGGATGGAAGAGGAAATGGAAGAACCAAATTCCCACGGCCCTAAGGCAAAAAAGTACCAAGGTTTACAATTATGATTAGAGGTCTGAGTGACCAAGAGCATCTTTTTCTCAGGCCTCCGAGCCACGAAGTGATAGTAGCTCGGATGATTCTTGGCCGAGGTGGGGACGTAACAACCAGCAAAGACCTGAACGGGAAGGTCAGAGTGGTGGACCGCCCTCCACAAGATGATGGCCCCTATACTAACTCTCCAAGCATTTGGAGAGAGCTGTGAGGGGGGAAAGTTAATGAAGGAAAGGATGGATCTGATGACAAGGTGAAAGGGAACACGAAAACCTAACTTGAACATCTGCTCGTACAAACAGATCTCTCCCTCTTGGCCGTGGTAGGCCCTCTCCTCCCTCAGAGGTCTTCTTAAATGGATAGAAGGACTGATGGAGTATAGGTACCTCAAGTGCAATAGGTCCACCTCAGTAACTGTGCTCTCATACTCGGCTGCCTCAGATGTGTCAACATCACTCTCGGTATCCTCATCGTCGTCAGACTCAACGTCGGCTGGAGCAGACGTGGATGGATGACCAGGGAACCTCTGAGCAAACTCGGCCCCGATAACGGCCGACAGGGGGATGGCTTTTAGAATGGGTGGCACAGCCACACTTGGCTCAACAAGTTCAACCTCGGAAGAAGAACCTGAGGTACCCGTGCCGTTTTGAGACGAGGCGCGGCTAGAGACCTCGGCCTGGTTAGGGTCCTGACCAGCCTGAGGAGTAAAATCCATGGCCTCTTGGAAAGAGTCCACAGACATTGGGTCAGAGGTGGAAGACTCAGACTCAGACATCGGCAAGTTATTGACAGAGACGTCTATCTGATAGAAATTCTCAGGTGGACGAGGGTATACCACCTTGAGAGGTGGAGGAAAGAGAGGTCTGACAGGGAACTCCTGTGACCTACGAGCTTCTTCCTGAGCTCTCTCTATTTGCCTAATTTTCTCTAAGGTTTTTTCTCTAAGAGATGGGAAGTCTTGAAGAAGTTGGTACATGGGTTTGAGCATCAGGGGACGACCCAAAGCTTTGACAGACCCTAAACTTGAGGAAAAATCCTAAAAACTACAAACGAATTTGGCTTGAAAAGTTAAGGGGAACAAGGATCAAACCAAGGAATCTTTACAGGAAACCTAGCTCACCGGAAAACTCAAGTGCTCACCGGAAAACTCAAGTGCTCACCGGAAAATTCAAATTAAAAGTACCAAAAGTGAAGGAAATGGAGAGGGAGGATACCTGAAGGTGAGTTGATGAGTAAGATAGAAGAAGTCGCGCAAGAAGCGAGGTATTCCCCTGCAGAATAAGCACTGGAACGAGGGCAAGCTTCGAAGAGAGAGGGTTGCAAAAAACAGTATGCGAAGGAGAGAAATGAGGAAGAAGAAGGAAAAAAGGTTTTTTAACCCTTAAATACTTAAGCACGATTCCCAAAACTCATCATTGCCTTGGGAAGCCCAAGGGACAACTGACAGCACATGCCAACCAAGTGGGTACGCCTTGGCTTGGGACAGGTGTCACGCAGGTGTTGGCCTCGGGGTGAACAGGCCTCGGAGGTAAGAATCCCCTAGCCACCTGCTCTCGCAAATAACTAAGGGCTGGGGGTGATTGATATGCCCAAGTATAACCTCATCCAGGGATACCTACCTCGGCCGAGATGGTGGCCGAGACATTGGTAGGCCCAATAAGGGGTAAGGACCACCGGTATCATCCCTCGGCCAAGACTATCTCAGCCCCGACCGACGGTACTACATGCACCTCCCCAAGGCTACTACGCACGTCGCAGATATCAACAGCACCCTCAAGTGCCCAGGAATAGCAACCTCGGCCATCAGTAGGACGAGATAACAAGGAGCCACCGATCCACCTTCATTATGAATACTACCTCGGCTAGGGCCGAGGTTACCAGAGGTATTAGTAAACATCAGCATGCCACATGCTTAACCTCGGCTCATGCCGACCCTAGCATATACCTCGGCTGACATCAGGTCGAGATTCCTCATGACACTTCACGGATTGAGCGGACATCCAACCTTTATAGCTCGGCCTCTCCTAGGCCGAGGCCGTTCACCAACCTTGCCGCCGAGCATCTGTTGACATTTGGATAAGGACACCTGGACACAAATCGGTTGTAACAAGATTATTCTCCACATGGGGGAGAATATTTCATCACCATTGCTTACATGTGACTAGGACAGGTGGCATTCCCCCATTGGTGAGGATATCACACACATGCTCACTGCATGCATGGGGGGTACATTACACCCCCTAGGCACTATATATAGGGGTCATCCCCTACCTTGCAAAAGGATCTCATTCATGCAACCCTAGCAAAAACCCTGTCAAAATATACAGTAGAGAGAGAGAGCTTGAGGGAATTGTACCCATGGTCATTAGTACCATCTGTCAGTGATATTACTCACACGCTCACTGTGGACGTAGGCCAGAACAGGCTGAACCACCCATATTCCGGTGTTAATATCCTCATATCCCCACCTCCTTCTCTCCTCTTTTTATAGCTGTACTGCCATTGTTATATACATAGAGCTTGGAAACACCTTACCTGGTGGTGCTGATTCCCAGCATCATCAGATATCTGTAGTGACCCTGTGAAGACAAGCATCTAAAAATGCCGAATGTCACTTTTGCATAAGATCTTTCTTTAAGATATTCTTAATTAGTGTGTAGAGTACATATTTTTGGTTGCCATAAACACGGATCTGACTATTTAATACCTAGCATTTGAGCATTTAAACCTTTTCAAATTAAAGGGCTATAAGTTAGTGTGCTATTTACTCTTCCAAACTAAGAGTGATAGATATGAAAAAATATTTTTTCCGTTAAAAAAAAATTCATATATTTGGGAGGATATTTTTCACTCATCTTCTTTGCATTCTTTCAAGCCATTATTTTTAATAGAGGTGTATTTACTCATGTTGTTTTCAAAATGCAATCTTCATTGTTGAGTAAATATTTTCTCTTTCCTGACTTCGAAAAAGTTGTTTTTGACACCACACCATTGAAAACATCACAACACACACATATATATGATTTGCTCAAAGATCCTATGTTTAGAATTTTGATTGCTTAAAGGATCCATCTCGAAACAACAAAGTTGCTTCTCCTTTGAAGAATAAAGTTTTGGCTAGAGGATTTCAAGGAATCGATTATGAACCAAAATAGGTTGCAGTTGTACAACCTTTTCAAGTTGTTAGCTCTCTCTACGAAGAATAGGGTGGGAAAGAGTGTCAAGTCATTTTTAGCGTCATAAGGTTGTAAGTCCATTTATCTAGTTGCAAAATTCTGCCATAGTAAATTTTTTATTTTTATCTTCCCTAGGGTTTTCCCATTAATGGGTTTTTACATCATGTCATGTGCCTATTTTACTATTTCTGCATCTTTTGGAATCATAGTCTTGATTAAGAAGATAAAACTTGAAAGATTATACAACTTAGTGAAATAGTTTGTCATATAGAATTTTGCATTGTTAAACCCTTTTGAAATAATAAATTAACAAGCCTTATTTTCTTGAATTAGGTGGATTAATTTGTATTTGGGTTGTTAACGTCTAGAGGTAAACTCTTAACTTGTATTAGAGCGGGTCTTTCAGTTTTAGGCATAAAAACCTAGGTTTAGACATTCCTATTGGAAAGCTAGTATGAAAGTGTATTTAATGTCTATGGATTCCTGTAATTGGAATAGTGTGCATATGGCATGGACTTGTCTCAAAAATAGATTTTGATGATTTATAAGTTTGTAAGATTAGATCTAGTTGGGGCGAGAATGATTAAAAGGAGAGTTAGTGGAGTATTTATGAACTTACTGCAAATTTTAGTTGGGTGTCCCTGAGTAAGTTTAGACGTACATCCACACGTACAACATATAAAGGGGCATATAAAGTTGTACAAATTATCTATGAAGGAACATCCCCCATTAAGTACTCCAAGCTTCAACATCTTACCACCCATTTCGAACTTATTAACATGAATTAAAATGAAACTTTAATGATTTCCATGTCGAGATGATTGAGATAGTTACCTCCGTCTTTTCTTTAGGGAAGACCCCTAAAGATAATAAGATTTTTGATAAAATCTTATGGCCTATCCCACATAGGGTCCACAAAAAATTGATGCCATTGAAGCCAATGCATGTAGACAAATTGGTTGGATATGGGGCAATTTTTTCTTATTACCAAAAAGTGCCTCCTAAGGAGAAGGGGGGAAATCTAGATTTTAAGGTTAAAATGGCATCTCCCGATTTCAGTTCCCATGATGTTAATGAGGACAATATTGCGTTCCTCAGTAAGTTTTCCAAGAAGTTGCAAAAAGTATTTCACTCTAGAGGCACACCCAAGAACTATCTGCCTAAACATGATATTGGTAGTGAAGGTAGGGAAAAGAAATATGAATCTCTAAAGACCCTGACGTGTATTAGATGTGGTGGCTGAGGGCATATGTCGAAGTTATATCACTCAAATATAAGTTATGATGGTGATAGACAATTATAATGGATAAAATGTTCCCATAGATTAATAACAAATAATTTTCTAGGGGCATACAATGACACGTCAACTGTAAAGTTTGCCTATCAATATGATCTTATAAGCACATTAGATGACAAAACATAGCACTCTTATGTTGCACATAAATCCATAATACCACAAATATATTATGTCCCATATCCTCTCTTAAAGAATCGCCACTCTGAAGAGGGTCTCACTCTTTATTTATTATTGTAAAGTTATTTGCATATTATAAAGTGTTTAATTTAATTATTGTTACTATTCTATAGCCGAAATCATAGTTATTATGAAGAAAAGTTTCAGTTTGTTCATTTGCAAGATTTATGTATGATAAATTTAGAAAGGTTTTCTATAAGTGTGGATCATGCCTCTCTATTTTAAGATATTCATAGACCCTAGCACCACTACCCTCTTACATTTGGAGACTATGTTAGGGAGCTATCCTCACATCTATGAAAACATAAGTTCATAATATCTCCAAATATTTTTTAAGACACACCAGTGGGTAATGGAGACCGTATTAGAAAAGCCACCGGTGAAGACGTATATGTGACTGGCCTAGGTGAGGATAATGCCACGCCATTAGTTACTACTACCATTAGAGTGGATGTTCTAGAAGTATCACTAGAAATGAAAGTGACAAGTGAGAAACCTACTACTCCCATTTCTTCTCCACTAACCAAGAAAACTGAGGTGAAGGAATAACCTTCAACCATTGTTACTATCGAGGGGGTCAAAAATCTCCTCTCACTGAAGAAGACTGATTCTCCTCTTCTGTATGCGGAGTTTAAGAATTATTTCCCTCAAAATCACAATGACATACCATGCCTAGAGGGATAAGTCCCATCTAAATTCACCAAGTTCAATGGAAAAGGAAATAGTCATAAAGAACGCGTCAAAAGATTTATGGAATACCTCGGAGTGAATTATAGTGAAAAAAACTTAAGGTTGGGGGAGTTCTCTAAAACTCTTACCAGAAAGGCTTACTCAGGGTACTTGAGTTTGACACTGAACAACATTCCCACCTCGGAAGATACGCATAGGAAATTCTACCAAAATTTCTTTATAGCAGAGGATAGATTTACTTTGAGGTATTTAGCTCAACAAGTCGAAAATCCTAGAGAGTACTCAATTCAATACATTAAACATTTTAGGGATATATGTTTGTTTAGGAGGAGGACATGAAACCAAGATTGCTATAATTTTTTCGTGTAAGGATAACTCGAGGAATATATGATTCACCTAATTGATGAGATAAAAGAGGGGGAATTTGGAGAATTCAATAGAGAAACAAGGACTATTATGATAATAATAAAACCCAAGGTACATAATTGCAGAGCTGAGGCAATCCCTCAATAAGGAAGGTTCTAGGTTGCTCGTAAGCAAGTTGTAAACTATGTGGATGATAGTCCCAAAGGAAAGAACAACAGGCAAGGAGCACCAAAGAATAAAGGATCTAGAAAAAGTTCCCATATTAGCACATAAATCTAACATGAACTTCTGTGATTTGCATAAAGGGATTCAACACTCAATAACGGATTTATATTATCCGCGCAAGATAATTAACAAACATGTTATTCAAGGTACTCTCCAAATCCCTCCCTTAAATGTAAACAATAACCCACTACTAGCTCATCAGTATGGGTTTGCAAACATGGTCGTTCATTACGAATGGAAGAAATAATGAACTCCATAGAGTGGAAATAAAATTACCAAGTGTGTGGTGATTTATTACTTGTCCTGTCCAACACGAATTATAAGTGTGAATGGGACAAATAGTCGGTTATTAAAGAAAAAGGAATGTGAGTGTTCTACTCATGCTAGATGAAGAGGGAACTTCAAAAGCATAATGTATTTTAAATTCATGGACCTATGAGGTAAAGTTAAACTCATGATGCATAACGATCGCTAAAAGCCCAAAGTTCAAGTGGTCCTTCAACCAAATTGGGGTTAGAGAATACACAATGGTAGTGATCACCAAGAAGATTATTTAGGTTGTTCGAGATTGAGGAATCCCCTTAATAATCTGGCATGTTCCTATTGGTAGGTTCATCAAAAGATCAACATCGAATGTGGTATTCTTAGAACTTGATAGCCAGGTTCCTTTCTTCCACAAATAACCATTGTATATGATTGCGCGGTAAATGAGATTAGATTACTATGAGAATTACTAGATGGAGGTACTTCTATTGACATCATAGATGTCAACACATATTATAAGAAGGGAATAAATGAAGAAAATATTGTAACAATTCCTTTGGTAATTTCAGTATTTGACCGCACGAGGATGAAATCAATACGAAATATGAATGTTGGAATGAATTTTGCTTCCCACATAAAATTCCATATCACCAATGATACTACAAGCTATAAGTTACTAATCGGAAGATTTTGGATGAACACTCATGGGATTGTTCCCTCCAGGTTCCATCAGTGCATAAAAACTAATATTTGGGGAACAAAGGTAATCACCAAGGCAACCGAGATGCCTTTATTGGTGGAGGAAGATGACATGGTAGATGCGATATTTTATACAGAGTTAGATGAAGAAATGAATGATCGCTTGATAAGATGTTGGGGAACCACGAGTAACCCATGATGGGAATAAGATGAAAAAGTCAATACACGATAGGTTGGGGCCACACACTTGCAAAAAGATGAATTCCCACTATCGAGCATTGACAACCTCGTAGATACCGTTGTTGGTCATGAGATATGTATTTTTAAGTGTGGTTGGATGGGATAAAATCATATCAAAATGGATCTAACAACCGTAGATAATATATCCTTTTAAAAAAATCTTGGGAGTTTCCACTATATTGCTATGCATTTGGTTTTAAGAATGCTAGCATAACTTACCATGAATGACAGTGGCCATATTGCATGACATGTTTCATTATATATTGGAATTCTATGTGGATTATCTCTTGGTGAAGTCCAAAAATAGTGAAATTCATATTAAGGACATAAGGGGAGTCTTTGGGCGATGAAAAAGGTATAAGATGCGTATGAACCCCTCAAATAACACTTTTAGGGTTACAACGGTGGAATCAAGAATGTACTAAAGCCTTTTATACCCTAAAATAACATTTGACTGCCACCCTTCTACTGACGATACCCTTAAGTACTATGAGTTAGGATGTATAGAAGAATGCCTCCTTACAAGGGCTAGGATGTGTACTCATGCAATCAGTAAAAGTAGTAGAATATGGGTCACGATAACTAAAAATTCCCGAGCGCAATTATCTAGTTCATGATTTCAAATTAGCCGCTATCGTTTTTGCTTTGAAAATTTGGTGGTGTTACTTATACGAGGTAGAATTTCAATTATTCTCGGATCATAAAAGTTTGAAGTATATCTTTACCTAAAAAGATCTGAATTTGTGAGAACACAGATGGATGAAATATTTAGAATATTACGACTTCCAATTATAATACCACCCAGGCAAAGGCAACATGGTAGCATAAGCCCTAAGTCGTAATACTATTAGAAAATGAATCGGATCACTTGCATATCAAATCATGATTACATTGGTTGACTATAATCTACAAAGTAAAACTTCTATTATCCTTTATAACATCATAGCATATCCATATCTTCAAAGGAAGATAATTGAACAGCAAGCCATCGATAAATTTCTCGTAACTCAATGCCGAAGGATTGAACTTGGAAAAGCTCGCACATAGTGGACATATCACTCTGTCAATTGAATGCACTTTTAGAACCGAATATGTTTACCTTCTGATTCCAAGCTTAAAGAACAACTCTTACAAGAAGGTCACCAGTCCAAATTTATTATCCATCGAGGCAATACCAAGATGTATCATGCAACTAAAACACATTATTGGTGGGAATGAATGAAAAGGGACATTCGAACCTTTATTGTCAAATGTTTAACCTATCAACAAGTCAAGATTGAACACCAACATCCAGGTGGACTCTTGCAACCTCTTTTGATCCCATCTTGGAAATGGGATCATGTTACTATGGACTTTGTTAGTGGATTATCTTCAATAGCCCAAGGATATAATTCGATTTGGGTAATCATAGATCGATTAACTAAGTCAGATCACTTTCTTAAAGTCCAACTCAACAACTTATATCTTCAAAAAACTGTTAGATTATATAGGACTCCTTTATTTATTATATCTGATCGGGATCCTTGATTCACATGATGTTTTTAGCAAGCTCGTTAAAGACCATGGGTACTAAATTACTTCTCAGCACCGCAATTTATCCCCAACCCGATGGACAATCCAAATGACTAATTCGAACCTTAGAACATACGTTGGGAGCATACGCATTAGATCTAGCAGGAAATTGGAGTGATCATTTAGCATTAGTAAAATTTTCCAACAATAATAGTTACCAAGCCAGTATTCAAGACTCTCCATATTAAGCACTTTATGAAAGGCCCTGTTGTTCTCCATTATGTTGGAATGAACCTGGAGAAATTGTATTTCCCGACCAATTATTATAGTAGAAACCACCAAGAAGATACCTTTAATTAGTGAAAGGTTAAAAGAAGATAAAATTCGACAGAAAAGTTATGCCTGTCATCGCAGGCGACCCCAAGAATTTCAAGTAGGAGACGAATTTATCTTAAAATTATCACCTCAAAAGGTAATTACTAGATTCAATCGAAAAAGAAAACTTTCACCCCAATACATCGTACCTTTTACCATTACTGAACGTATTGAACCAATATCATATTGATTAACATTACCCCCTGATTTGACACAAATTCACAACATATTCCATGTTTATCAATTGAGAAAATATATTGCTGACCCAAGACATGACATCACATGGGACATACTCTTGATACAAATGAACCACGACTTCAAAGAAAGACCTCTTCAAGATCGAGTACTTTGCACTAAGACCATCCCTTTAGTAAAAGTTATTTGGCAACATCATGGAAACAAAGAAGGAACCTGGGAAGTTAGGGATGTCATACATAAAAAATATCCCAGACTATTCAAAGGTAGTTTTGAGGATATTTTTTTTTGGTAGGGAGAATTGTAAGACCCGTACTAAGAAACGCGTCTAGATTAGACTCCCTCCCTCTCTCTCTCTCTCTCTCTATATATATATATATATATATATATATATATATATATATATATTTATATATATATATATATATTTATATATATATATATATATTTATATAATAAAGTAGGAAACTTATGTAGGTCATAAGATTGATCGATGATGTCATCAATATGATTTATTTGTGTATTACCTTTTTTGCCCTAGAAAATTTTGTATTCCCCCTCTTTTAATACTCTTTAATTTTTTTCCTTTCTCTTCAAAATTCAAATACAAGGGTACAATAGTATTTTACTATTTTGAAGATTTTGACAGCTAACTTTGAATCGATATACCCCTTTTTTTCTCTCTCTCAAAGCTTTTTCTACCCACATTCTCATTCATCCCTCTCTCTCTCTCTGCAATAATCCATCTCCTCATCTCAAATCCCTCAAACCCTGGCCGCAACCCCTCTGGCTACTTATTTCGTGCCCCCTCCAGTCCCATGCACTACGTTTTGTCAAAGTCCAAATCTTAGGATCCCAAAGATCCGATCGCAACCCTTATGGCTACTCCTTTCACTCTCCCTCACTTCTCTCTCTCTTTCTCTAACGAACCAGGTATGTCCCCACTCTACAAACCATTTTTGTAGAACTTATTTGTTATATATTTATTGTTTTATACATGTAACATAGTTTTTTTGTTGGTTTCGCAGATCTAATCACCAAAGTTTTTTGAATTTGATCTATTGTGGTTAAACAGGGTTCTTTGTTTCGAATTTGGAGCTTCAACAATGGGTATTTAAGTTGCTTGGGTTGAACATAGGTATATTTCTTTATTGTGATTTTTTTGTTTTACATTTGTCTAATTTGGTGCTTTTCCCGTGTTTTGCTAATATTTATAAAATATGGTACACTCACTTCTCTTAGTACCCCTGTCTTTACACCTCATTCTCTTCACCACATCATATTTTTTTTCCAGACTGAGAGAAATGTAAGGCTCTCGGAGTGGGTGTTTGCTTTTTTGATTTAGTAATAGTTGGCAGCTGGTTGGGGTTTGTTTTGATATACTTTTGGTTCAAATTACTTCTCTCTATTTTTTGGTTCAAAGTATTTCTCTGTGTTTGTGTTTTCATTTGTAGAATTTTTTCGGGTGAATTTATGCATTTTCTATTCTATTCAATTTGTTTTTTAGTTTTATGCCTTTTTTCTTTCTTCTAACAGTTGTGGATTTCTTTCTTTCTTATAACAGTTGTATTATGTTGCTAACATCTCAACTTTCAACGGTCTTATATTAAAAACATTCAACATTCATACTAACTGGACTAAGTACGTCCAAAGATACAGTACAACATTTGTATATACCCTGCAATATTGTGCTAAATTATGGTTAAACATTCAACATTTGTCTATACAAACTGACTAAGTACGTCCTCAAGAACTGGACTAGATACCAAAATACGAACTGCACTAAGGCAGTCAAAACAAGCATTGAAAAGATTCGTTATGCATTCTACAAAACACACACTTGGAGATCAAATGAAATCCTTTAGTTTGAATGGTGTCTTGGACAACCAACTTATTATTGATGAACTTTGACAAAGTGAGAGACACTCTAAAATGGATACAATTCTTTCCAAGACTGCTAAAATGAGGAACATAGACTCTCTCAATCATCACATCTTCAAAAGCATCTTTAAAAGATAGAGCACCTGTCTAACTAGCTGTCCAGATTAAGCAGTCACTTTTTTCCTCCAAAGGCAATGGAGTCTGCATATTTCTAGAAGATAAAATAGGGAATTTAATTAAGGATGTTCCATTTTCTATTAAATATGCAGTCCCTTTTGTATTTGTTGATTTATCTTTTTTGCATTTGTTGATTGATCTTTTTTGCATTTGTTGATTTATCTTTTTTGCATTTACTATTGTTGACTCAATCAGGTATCTATTCCGATGAAGATGGCCTCAATTAAGCCTCAATCAGGTATCTATGCCATATATAGTCTTGATAAACATAAAGCCGCTGAACTAAAATTTAATTATCGTTTCTTTTCAGTTAATCATTGTATCTATGTTCTATAAATGTTATGAAAAAAAAATGTATTTTCGGCACTTCATTCTTTGTAGAGTGCAATCAGCCACAGGCATTCGATAGTCAATTCTATAAATGTTGTGAGTTTGTTCGATTTTGTGGCCATTTAGTTGCTTCAGCAGTTACTTCCCAATGAGTTTGTTCATTCTTTGTAGGCTGCAATCAGCCACTGGCATTTTGTGTTCCAAGGATTACTTTTCGGGTCAAAACAACCAACCATAAATAGCAGCAGTTGCTTCAGCAGTTACTTCCCAATGAAAGTACAGCTACAGTAGTAGTTGTTTCCCAACAACATTGAACATATCAAATGGAAGCATTTGCATTTAAAGGTGTTCTGGTGAATCTTTAGTTAGTTGGTATGAGTATGTCCTACAAATGTGTGGTATGTTTTGTTTTATAGTTTTTTTCAATTTTAGGGATGCTCAATTGCCCTTTGTTCCTAATGAAGAACACTTCAATCGTGTACTGCAACTTCGTTTTTTCATCATGTATTTGCAACAATGCTTTTTTTAATTAGGTTTGGGCATGAATGTGAGATTATTGTGATATATTTTTTTTCCGGTATTTCTTTATTGGTTGTGTTCTCAATAATTAAGTAATGTATTGAGCAATGTCCATATTCTTTGTGAAGGATTTTTTATTGAGATGTTAAAGTAATTTTAAATTTGATTTACTAAATATGTATTGCAACTTTGTTTTTGTATTTCAGGTTATTGATATGTTGAATGTATATTCTTTGTTTTGGAGGTTCAATTTTGTATTTTTAGGGGTTATTTTGGATATATAATCGTAGATCACAACTTTTCTTAGCAATGAAATTAATGTTTATGCTCCACGCGAAAGTTTTTTCTTTGTATTGAAGCGACACTAATGTTCATGTTCTTGCATCAAAATGTCAATTGAGCATGGATTTGAAGATAAAGAATTTACTCTTTATTTTTTTATACATGACAAAAACTCAAATATAACAAGCATTCTAGCTAAGATGTCAAAGGTGACAATACAACAGGTGGTGAGATGCATAGGTACTCACAACAAGCCATTCATATAGTATAGTAATCAAAAGCTTATATGATTTTTTGAATTTTAACAAATGTGTATTTAGGGATTAGCGCATAATGAATATAGGGACTTTTCAAATTTTGTCTCTCTAATGTGATGATTTTTAGTGTGCATCATATGTTGGTGTTACTCAAAAGCTAATACTATAATTGTTTGTCTCCCCTTAAATTGGATGGATTGTTCAATAAACAAAGGAAATTATGCTAAATTTTTTTAATATGTTAGGTTTTGTATTAATAATCATATAGTTATTATTTTTGTTCTTAAGAAGGGCGAATTGTTCTATAAATAAAACAATTTTGCTCAAATTTTTTAAATTATCAGATTTAGCATTAATAATAGTATAGGTGGTATTTTTGTTCTTAAAAAAGGTGGATTGTCTCATTAACAAAGGAAATTTTGTCAAATTTTTTAAAATTAATAGGTTCGTATCATAGGTTATTTCAAAAATTATTTATTTGTTGCGAACTAAATACGACGCATAGTCTTATCAACGACGTACACTTTCGAAAATTAGCGTTGATTTTTTCCATTTTGGCTTGATTTTTTCAGGTTTGATCAATAATTATCTAAGCCTGTCTCAGATGTTTGGGTATGGAGTAGTGTTCAGTTACTGAATTTATCACAGAAGTTGCATATGACTTTGAGGTTTGAAAATTATGTTTGGGCAAGTAATAGTGTTCAGTTATTTAATTAATGTTCGTTTTACATGAATATAATATATTACTGTTCATACTTAGTTTTGTTTGAGTTGATATTGTCTTTTTCATATTTTTAAGGTTCGGAGGGTTGGAAATTTGACTGATATGTGTATGGTGGTAATTTAGGGAACTGTGCTTCTCTACCCGGGAGTCTTAATGCATTGTCCTCATACTGGATGTAATTCTAATTATGCCTTCTCAACTATTGAACTCTTATAAGGAGCATTGGCATATGGTATACATCTCTATGGTCGATTGGTTGGAACTCAACTACCGACATCTATAGGGCATGACTCCTTATAAGGCGATTTCTTAGACCACGTGGGAGATTGAAATTTCCATGGTCCAAAAATCTCAAGTGCAACTTTGATCAGGTATATTACTATTATGTTGGTACATATCTATCATTCATTGTCTTTATGTAGTTTAGAAGATATTTTTTTTTTGTTTGACTCAAAAGATTAAAAATAGTTATTTTTATTGATTACTTTTTACGTTTAAATGGCATGTTTGGTGTTTTGATCGTAGCTTTGTTTTAACAATTTCTAATGTATCTTAAAAATATGATAAATTGAATTTATTTTGTCGCCTCTCCAATAAAAGAATTAAATACAAGTACAACACATAGTTCAACTACATGTGTTGTCCCCTCTTTCCCATTTTTGCCTTTTTTGTTGGTTTTGTGATAAGACATGTTGAATTGTTTCACTTCATCAAAAGATTTTGAGGTGATTTAGATGAGATTAATAATATGTTTGTTTATATGATCACAAGATTGATGTAGGAAGAGTTGCGGGGTGGGCAATCCACTTTTGGGCATATGATGAGCTAAAACGCAATCAACGAGAGAGCTCATAATCAGACGAGGCCTTATAGAACTACAAGAGTTGATTTTATGAGACTGAAACTCATCTTCTTGGAAGCAACCATTTGGATTATCGTGTCTTGGCATATTACAATTACCCCTTCGAATTGGCTGACGCAATTTCTTCTTCTTTTATAGTTTACTCCGATTATAGTATTATTATATTTAAATTGCTTGAAATAGAACATAAATGTTGAACATGTGAATTGTTGTCCTAAAAAATCTCATATGGAACTATGTACCCCATCAATTTTTTAATTTGTTAATGATAAATAACATTTGCATATGGACTATTAGGATTGTTGTTGTTGGAGTATTTTTTATTTCTTATACAGGGTGGATAATCCTATAAATAAAGGAGATTATGGCCGATTTTTTTAAAATTACCCTTTATTTTGTTGGGGAACAAAATTTTTGCCGTTTTGCAAGCTATTAGTTTGAATTACAAGCTATTAGTTTTGTTGTTGGTGTATTTCTTATACATGGCGGATAATCCTATAAACAAAGGAAATTCGACCCAAAATTTTTAAATTGTTTACGATTATTTATTTTATATAAAAATATATCTTTTGGCCTTCAGTCAAAGGGCAATACGCTTAATTGCAGGATCCTGAATAAGAGGATGTCGGCTTGCCTATCCCCATATATAAAGAGGGTTCTCCCGTGTTTCAAATTCGAGACCAACTGTAGCTTTGACAATGACACTTCTATTGCACCAAGGCGCGACTTTCTGCTTTTCAAAATTATCAGCGTGCCTTCAGGCACGGGCATACCCTAGTATATATATATATATATATATATATATATATATATATATATATATATATATATATATGAACAATAGGTAATCTTACCTTAACATATAAACACTGCAGTAAATGTTTTTGGATTATTACCAACATGAACCTTTAAAACATAAATTCTAGAAGTTACCTTAGAATTTCAATAATTACAAAACACCACCTAAAGTTTTCAATCGACCTATAACCCATCCAAATAAACCTTACATTTTAAATTTTCTTTACAAATACCCTTACCACCTTTTAAAACTACAAACCAACCCTTCATATTTATTTCCAAAGCTTTAAAAATTACACAAAGGCCCCAAAAGTTTGGAAATAAAGGAAAAACACCTAAAAATTAACCAAAAACCTTAAAGGACTCAAACTTGAACCCCTATCATCTTCCTTATTAACTAGATTGATAAGAATGCTAGCTAAATACCATGGGAACCAATAATATCCTAGGGTAAACCTATCCATTTTTACACCTTAAACTTTCTTCAATGATTACTCCCATTAGACCAGCCAAAACCCACCTCTATTTTAACCAATAACTCCCCCACAACCTCCCTTATAAAAATCCCCTTTAGTGGATAAGAAACCAGTACAAACAGTAGCTCAAAACCCAAACCAAAATTTTGGCATTTTGGGGTACACTTACATTTTATGCTTAAAACTTAGTTCTTTCAATTTCAAGTAGTTTCTACACTTGTTTAGGATTCATTTATTCTTTTACATGTAGACTTTAACGTAGGAATACCAAGCTAAGGTGCAGATTTCATTAAACACCATGAAATCTTGAGCTTTAATGGTGGATTCTGTATTCTTGACCTTGAACCAGTTTCAAGGTATGAATACTTGTCCTTAGACTCATAAAAACTCAACCATAAGGTTTAATTTCACTATAGTATGCTTACATCCCCAAAAATCAAGCTTTTACATTTCGGTAGTAAAAATTTCAAATTCAAAATTCTCTCTGTAAATTTTGAATTAGAACTTCAAACAAAATTTATTTTGTTCCAAAATCACACATAAACAAATCATATCACTGCCATGGTTCGAATTTCACTTTAAATCCATAAATATTCAACTAATTGTTTTTAGATTTTACAGTCCATGAAGAACAATCTACGGTTAACCTGAACCCTTAAAAGTTATATTTTTGGGATCCTTGTGAAAAATTAGGAATAATGGCGGTCAACTCAAATGGTTTTATGTAATGAATTTAATTAAAGTTCATAGTTTGAAACCTGAAAGTAAAAATTTATGTGGTTGAAGATGAAATATAAGCCACGCGAACGAGTAGGGTTAACGCGTGTGCAGTTTGACTCCACGTGTGAGAGAAGGGGGCCAATTAGAAAATTCAAAAAAAATTCCTAAAATTTTAATTTATTTTCTAGTCAAAATAGTATATTGCAACACCCTATTTAGTCAACCAGAAAGAAAATTTGACATAACCCCTAAACTTGATTTTTAAAAATTTACATTACTTTTACACTTAAACACCTCATGTTTTTCAACTTCTATGTTTTCACCTCAAACATTTCCCGAAGCTTTTTGACATTATTAGGTACAAAAAGTCTATTATCACCAATCTTAAAAATCTAAGTAGTCTTAAGTAATAAAACCTCACATTTATTTACCATGCAATTTTACAACTGTACCGCATTTAAAACATTTCATGAACCTTATTCTTAAATATAAATAAATTGTTTCTTTGCTAGAATTACACAGACTTCAACCCTCACCTAAACAGACTCCGCGAAACTTTTTCAAAAACACTAAATACAACAAGTAGGTGATTTTTTATTCAATATTATTTTCACGTAATGCTTTTAATTACGCCTTTTGTTGATATCATTATGTGATAGACCTGGTATCTCATATTCTCATCAATGAACTCATTTGTGTAGTTCAAACCTTTACATATAATTGATTCGGATTTTAACGATGATTATGAAATCACAGTATTTTATATGATGCAATTTTTCCCGGTTCTATTACTATATCATATAGTATGACTAGGGAATAATATTTTTTTACACCCACGACTATATTAATTGGCCTATAGGACTCAGATGATTGAGGACCTAGTTATTACAACCATATGGAATGCCTATGATTGACTTATCACGGTTCCGTTTATCTCCAGTTATCTGGATTGATTATCTTCAATTTATTTGGATTTACCTTGTTATATGTATGTCTATTACCCTTAATGTAATGCCCCGACCCAGAATTAACGGTTAACAATGGATCAACCCAGTCCGGTTCGTACGTTAATTGTGAAGTGCAGTGAAATAACTTAAATAATGTTTATAATCGAGTTTTATTCCTATTTAATGTTAATCTTGTTAGAATGCGATTTTCATTTCATAAACTACATGATAATACTCACGTGAAGTGTCCCCGAGGCTAAGTGAACAGAGCTACTAATCATAAATGCAAATAGTTACTTACCTCTATAACGCTATCAAAGTACGGAACAACATACAACCCGTCGTAACAAAATGAGGTATGTGAGCAGAATACTCAGTGGGAAGACATACAGATGCAATATAGAAATGAAATACAGAAAGAACACTCGCACGTTACAATCACATGCATGTGAAAATACATATATGTCTACATACATACATTTGGAAATACATGTCCCAATGTGTTAAACCATTTTACTTCGAAAAGGTTACTTGATACCATTTATCCTCCTTGTTTTTACAAATTAATCATTTTATATCTTACGCTTAAAACTAACATATTCTTCCCGCCAACTCACCCAATTAAACAATTTACAATTGTTGGGAAAAACCTTTCATTCACTTTCATACTTTTATTACTTAACGTTCATTAATTCACGTCGAGTTAGTAATCATTAGTTAAGACTTTCTTTCAAAGAACACACGCACCGTGTTTAGGAAAATATTCATTTTTTATGAAAGCCTCATATAACACATGCTTGTGCTCATTATGATTCAAACCTCATTAGGTAGCTTAAACATCATTAAGTGATCTTATTTAACCATCTCACGTTATCATATGAATATTAAACCTTTGGTGCGTTATTATTGTACTAGTAAATCAATGAATAAATGCCATTCATTTACGCCTATTTCATGAATATTCAATTCATCACTTAGCATTTTCTTTAGGGAATCCTCCAACACACGCACCCATCACAACACAAGAACACCCATGGTTTCACGAAACTTCAGTATCCCGCACCGAGTGCCAAGTAATCTGCAGTTGCATAGCCCTGCTTAATTATTTATCCCGGCATCATCTAGTATCGTTAATGCTTTCAAAATTTTCATAATGTTCACATTATTTCACTTTTCTTTTTACCCGACCGAAGATAAAACACGGGACGTTATCGCCCCATCTTGTGTTACACTTTGAAAATTTACCATTTCATGCTCTTTACACTTTAACCTTGATTTTAATTTAGTAAAAATCATATTCATTTATGAACACTTTGTGTAATACTTGCTCCAACATTTTATTTAATAAAGTGTTCGATTTTAAGTAAAATTATCATTTTACCCATTTCTTTCCAAAATCACCTTTTACTCCCGTTTCATGAGTGTTAATTTTCCAAAAACACAATTTAGCCATCCATACTAACTTCTTAAGTGTTTGTAACCCTTCGACACCTTTTTAAACTTGGAGTAATCCTTTACTTTATTGTAAATACTTTAACACCTTTAATCCATTTTTAATGCCATAAGTGCTAATATTTCACAACATTAGTAAGCTATACTCACTAACCTTTCCTTGTTTACCCTTTAACACTTAATGAATATTTTTTATCAATTTTTCGTAAATGCACATTTCTTTACTTTTTCACTCAGGAAATATGTTCACACATAAGATTACTTTATAAAAAAAAATCCATCTCCTTTTTATTTAACATGTAGTCTTTTAACCTCATACTCGTCATATCCCTTAGTTCCCATTTCACACACTTGAAGACTAAAATTCTAAATTTTCTTATTTTATATTCAAACCTAACAACATTTTATTTAAACTTGTTTATACCTTTAATGTCGAAATACTACAAGTTTATATGCATGATAAAAGGGATTTTAAACCCCAAATTCCTAGTACATGGTTTAAACATATATTTCATCAAATATTTATAAAAAAAAATCGTTATTTCCAAACATTGTATTTCATAAAATTTTCAACATCAATATTTCTAAAAATGACCATTTTCACAAAAGACCATCTTTTAATATTCCGAATCCTTGAAATCTTTACTTATTCTTTAATTTCAACAAAATATCATTTTCCCAAAAAATCACATCATTTGCGAACATTTTATTTCATAAATGTTTTTCTTCAACAATAGTAGAAAATACATTATTTTCATAAAACATTAACTTTTACCATTTCAAATCTTGAAATATTTACCCATTTTTTATTTTCAACAATTAACATTTTTTTCAACATTTTTATTCCGTAAAAATGTTTGTTATTTCTCTTTACTAGATTACACTCAAATAATATTTTCTTACATTTTTATTCCATAAAAATGTCCATTACTTTCGTTTTACTATGAACATCATTAAGACACATTTTATCTTATAAAATGTTAAATAAATATATTCTGAAATTTTCCCATGTTTCAAAAATCATTTAAAATCATCCCTTGAAGCCCATTTACCCATGAAATCATAAAAAATACTAATTTATCTTATGGATGCAAACTATTCACAAATCCAACATATATTAAGCCTAATATATGCAAACAACTAACTGAAATAATACTCATCAATAAATCTAAACCAAAGTTAGTAAACCCCACCTCAAAGACTCAAAAAATGGTGGTGGTAGTGGAGAAGATGGGTGACTCCCCCATCTCCAAAGGTGGCCTTAAGGGGTGCCACAAAATCCCTTCTTCTAAGATCCCATGAATGCTTGAACAACACTCCAAGAAATGTTTCCTCTACCTCCAAGATAACCACCTTCAAACCCTTATCCAACTCTAAATATCGCATTTTCTTCAACCCAACTTTTTTAGGGCTTTATACGGACATCTATGGTGTTTTGAGGCTCTACAATGGTGGTGTCATGTGAAAATGGTGGTGTTTAGTGGTGGTCTATGGTGGTGGGCAACAAAAATGGTGGAAGAGGCCCCTCCACTCTCCCTAACTCTTCTTTTTATTTCTCCCCACAAATGACCCCAACCAAACCCTAAATAAACTCCCCCATGCTCAAACCTACGATTTTCGTATTTGCTCAAATAATTAAAGCTCCCAAATGTGCCAGCTCATCGATCCAAGTCAATGGAAACTTCTGTAGGGATGTCATTAGAACAACGTGAGATGTCGTTTGAATAATTTGGCTTGCCTTGTCTGTTTGCCATTTTATTTCTAAATTGGACAATTTTCTTAAACTATTTTGACATCAAGGAAATTTGATTATCCAAACTATCTATTTCACATTACTCATCAGAGTCATTGTTGGGAGTAGTAAGCTCAGGTTTCATCAGCTTAGAGGAAAAACTCAAATTGGAACTAGTCTGTTTCCTATGGGACTGGGTAAATTGTTTCTTAAATTCTAATTCCATTTCCACAGTTCTCAGTTTACTACTGAGTAATTCAGGAGTGCGATTTTGATCACTCATTTCCTCAATAGCATATCTTTTGTTATCAAATTTATGTGGTAATGATCTTAGAATTTTAGAGACAATTTCATGTCTATCATGAGTTATCCCATTAGCATGCAATTTGGTCATTATGTCAGTCAATTTCATGTAAAAGTCATCAAAAGATTCAGAGTGTGATATAATTAAAGAGTTATACTGCTGGACAAGCATCTGTGTTTTAGCATCTTTAACTCTAGTGTCACCTTCATATGAAGTAACCAGTGTATCCCAAGCTTCCTTAGAAGTGGCACAAGATAGATCCTTTTGAACTCATGTTCATTTATTGACATAAAGATGGCATTCTTGCCTTTGTTATTATTTCGAGAAACTTACTTCTCTTCTTGAGTGAATTCACTTATTACTTTCTTAATCCTCTCATTACTTCCTTCAGTGTCTAGTTTTGTAGCATAAGTATATCCATTTTCAACAATATCCCAGACATCAGCTCCTAAAGTTCCTTATATGAAAGCAACCATCCTTACTTTATAGTAAGCAAAGTTTTTTCCATCAAAGAGAGGAGGTCTGGTCAAGTTACCAAATCCTTCATTTTTCTCGTCCATTGTTTGATTTTAAGAAAACAATTTCAGAAACACAAGATCTTTAAAGAAAATTTCCAAATCTCTGATACCAATTGAAAAACTGTTACTTAGGCCATTTAATAAGAGAACATGAATCCAGTGGCCATTCTCAATGTCACGAACATTGCGAGGAATAGGCTCACACTCAATATCCCCCAGGTGGGGATATTGTAGCATTTCTTGAATTCAACCAGAGACTTGTTGTCTTTTTTTTCCATGAGAAAACCCTAGCTATAGTAAAAATAAAAGCAACAACGATAAGAAATACAGAAAGAGAATGAACTGAGAACTTACGAGAAAAGAATGAAGCGTGAGATGATGAAAAACTACAAATTTGGAAGACGAAGATGAAAAAATGCTACTTAGGCCGTTTAATACAAATTAAACAATTTAAGTAACTCCGAACTGTTTTTTGAAGAAACTCTTTTCTTTAAATCAAAATAGATTAATCACAAAATGTGTTTAATAAAACATGCACAAGATTTGTTCAAGATTTTATAACAGGATTAGTTAATCAGTTTAAATCAATTTAACTCAGCACACCCACAAGAATGAGATGAGGAGGTGTAGAAAGATTAAGGACAAGGCACTTTTAACGTGGTAAAACCTCACCCAACTGAGGAAAAATCCACTAAAATAAAATATTCAAGTTACAAACTATATAAAATGCATGCACACAAAATAGTCCTATACAAGTTTCGAATATGTACCCACTAGTTTGATTCTAACTTCTCTTCATGTCTGATGTTGATGTTGCTTTCTCAACTTGCTAATTTCTCCACTTTGTTCCAGTCTTTACATCAACTCTTGTAGTTTTAAGATCTTATATCTAACACTTTTGTGTTATAGTGTGATAAGTGTTTGTGATGGTGATCTAACACATGCATGCACACACACACACACTTATTTATTCAAATAAGTCCTAGCAAATTATAGATCAGATCTAAATGATGATGTTTTCAGTTTCTATCTTCTTTATAAACAAAAAGACTTTATTTGACCTTTCAAATAAACCCAGAATCCAAGGCTACCTTTCTCGAAAGACGGTTCAAGGCCTTAATCAATTTCAGAGGGGTTTGAAAATATTTTTGAAATTGAAAACCGCCAATTGTGATTCCATCTAAGTCAACAGTCTTATTTTATAAGAATAAGAAACATAAAATATATTTGTTGATTCTAACATTTTGAAAAACATTTACAGAACAGTAATCAACAAATGCGATTTCTTAAGATAAGAAACTAAAATGTGAAGATCTAAGTGTAATATGACGTGCAATAATCAGATCTACTATTTCTATGAAAGATAAATAGAGATCTAATAAGAAATGTCTAAGTTGGACACAAGATCTCGAACACAGAGGATAACACCCTTTAAACAACCTCCAAACCCCCACCAACAACACTCTCAAACACACAGGTATAGTGTTTGGTAAAAACTATTTTGGAGAAATGAGTTTAGGGTTTGAAAACAAAATGGGATTTGGACAATTTAGCGTTTCTTTCTCTCTCTGGTTTCTCTCTTCTCTCTCTCTCTCTCTCTCTCTCTCTCTCTCTTCTTTCTCTTCTCTCGTCTCTCTCTATTTAGACGAATCGCCAAAAAGATCCCAAATGCTGAGGGTAAGCCTCCTTATATAGTAGGCTAAGAAGGATTGAGAAGGTTGATGCAAATCTAAAGGCTGAGATTTGGCTTTGGCCTTTTGACTTTGATCCAACGGTTAAAGAACAACGGTGTTTTAAATGCACGCTGATATGTTTAGAGAGGTTCACGGGGATTGAACTCAAACGCATGAAGAGCATTGATTGAATTGATTCAAAGGCTGAGAAGGTGTACGAGTTATGAGTCTACCAACAAACACAGATCAGGCCGATATAATGCTGACAGGTGTAAGGCCGAGATGAACTCACACACACGTGTTTTCAAAATAATTACACACGCACCCTAAATTATCAAGCGCATTCGGATCCTACCCAACCCAACTTTTAGGTATAAAAAGGTAACAACAGTAATTACAGAATGACCCCAAAATTTTTATAAACCAAGTTTTAACTAAAAAGATTCATTTAAAAAATTATTAAAAATTCCCAAAAAATTATTAAAATCAATTTAAATGGGATTAACCACACACACCTCACACACAATCAAATAATACAATATATGAACAAAGTATGCAACCCTAGTGTGTGTGATTATGAATTATACCTTCAATTGAATCAAGTGTGGCTTAAGAAGAAGATTCTGAGGCTCTTTGGTATCTAGGGAATAGGACTCTAATTTTTCACAATTTCCAAACTAGATGAGCACTTATACAATGTAGACTCAAGTGAGTCAAGAGTATGAGGTGCTTCAGAAGATCAAGAGATAACTTAGAAGATGGAGAAGAAAGGATTTGAAGTGAATCATCCAACACTTTAGTTTAAACTCATCAATGATAGCGCACATAGATCGAAGAAAATTTACTGCTGAAACTCCTTGCCAAATGACGATTCACACCCCTATCATTCTCGTAAACTATGACAATGCCATCAAAGGGGGATGAGAAGATGTTTTTTTTTGTGAGCCCAAATCGTGGCCCTAAAAATTTTAGAGGCAATTGGGGGTACCTATTATCGACCAAGCCCATAAGAGTAGATGGCCAAGTCCAAATAAATGAATCAGGCGCCCGACCCAAATTATGAGTCTTGAATAACATTTAGAATAAAAGATGTGACCGAGTCTATCCCCAAAAATCTCGGAGAGATATTCAAGGGATACATGGGCAACGTGTTAGTTACCAACACTTTCTCTTAACTTAATACATATTGTACCCCTGTCCCGGGGCATAGGGGCATGTAGCAAAAAAACATCTCGAGGGTTACTTAATAAAAATAGTAGTCCTCTCTGTGGACGTAGGCAAGTTGTCGAACCACGTATATTCTTACGCTGTGATTGTGATTGTTTACTTCTCTTGGTCTCTTGGTGATTGTTTTCTTTCATTAATATTTGTATTGTGATACTTGTCACCATAATTGGCGCCGTTTGTGGGAAATGATTATTATTCCTATGAAAACCTTCATTAATAAGAACCAATAATGGCCCATCACAGCATTAATGTCCCTCAAGCAGGTAACATTCAGCAGTAACCTAACCCTCTAAGGGTAAGGTTTGAGATACATCATTTAAACCCAAGATTATGATAGGAGAGGCAAATCTCTGAAGAAATCCAGGGGCCACCAATTTCCACACAGATCTCTAGATTGATAGATGCCTATAAATCCTGACTCCAAGAGAAGGAGGAGGGTACTCGCCAATAGCAAGATGAAAATGCCCTCCTCTAGAGGTAACTGGAAATAATAAGGAGAGAACTCCATCGAAGTACAAGGCGACGCCACAACCGGACCCCTAGCCCTCAAGCTAGAAAGTCTCGAAGTCAAGGAAAGATCTCGAGGCGTGGGTCAGAAAGAACTGAGAAGCACTGGTTAAATGATGACCATTCTGAACAACTGCAACCAACTCGTCATTATAGGAGTCCTGGTCTGTAGAATAATGACATACAAAGTTTGGTTCGGAGGGAAATGGACTAGCACCCAGCTCATCGCGATGCCATATCTATGAGAGAGTTGGCCAGGCGAATCAAAACTCAGATAAAGTCCCCTTTTTAGGGGGAATAGAAGAAGAAGATGCGTCAAAGAAGTTTGTGATTCATAGATTAAAGATTTACGATGGGAAGACTGACCCCATTGACCATGTTAGGCAATACCATAAAGATATGACTCTAAGGAGTCACAATAATGCATTCATGTGTCGAATCTTCCCTTCAAGCTTGAACGATGTGGCCTAGAAGTGGTTTGAGAAGCTACCTCATAGGTCTATCCAAAATTTCAAATCTTTGGTTGAGCAATTTACATATCGTTTCATAACAAGTAGATCCCACTCGAAGAGGATGGATACATTGCTTACTATGAAGAAGAAGACGCAAGATAACCTCAGAGAGTATACGAAAAGGTATTGAGAACTATTTAATGAAATCGAGGATTTCTCGGAATAGGTCGCCACAGCATCCTTCAAAATCAATTTGCCGAGTTCCTACCTCTTGCACCAGTACATAACTAAGAAGGAGGCTACATGCATGGATGACTTGATGGATCATATTATGAAGTACTCCAAAGTCAAGGTTATGACCCATCATAATGCATGGGATAATGGCAATGTGAAGGCTGGCAAAGGAGTGGAGAAGAACGAACCTCCGAAGAAAGGGAACAAGAAAGGGGGAAAAAATGGCTCTAAGAATGGAAACAAAAACGATGACTCGAAGTCATTTCAGGCTGTGAATATAGTCTTCAAAGAGACAATATACAAGACTCTTTCTAAGATCATAGATGATCTATTTATTAAGTGGCCGAAGAATATGGGAGGAGACCCCTCCATGCGTAATAACGCACTAAGGTGGGCCTTTCACAAGGAGGGTGGACACAAAACTGAGCATTATAAAGCCCTCAAATGTCATCTCAAAGAGTTGGCCCAAGATGGTCATCTTAATGATTTCATTTAAGAGAAGGTAGCAGCGAATGGCAAGTAAAGGCTCGATAATGTCCTCGAGGAGGATATCATTGACGAGTTTACAGTGATACATGGGTGATGATGCTAAGATTTAGCACCACCGGATAAGTGATAGTAAGCTCAAACAGTAGCAGCCATGGCAGTCATAGAGATGCATAAGTGTATAAGTATGTAGAATGGGATGAGTCTAAGAGGAAATAAGGCAATGATGTATAGTGGTTCAGCCAATTCGGCCTACATCCACTGTGAGTGTGTGATCCACTAAGTACGGGCACTAATGGCCTTGGATACAATGCACATAAGCCTCTCTCTCTCTCTCTCGACTGTGTGTACAAGCAGAGTTTTAGCTAGGGCTACAGTTAATTGGATCGATCCCCTGTAGGGTTGTAGGTGACAAGTATATATAGGTCTTAGGGGGTGTAGTGTACCCCCCAAGTATGCATGGTGCATGTGAATCATGATCTAGCAAGTCCCCTGTGGACACCTGTAGATGCCAAATGATGACATAATATTCCCTCACGTGAGGGTGTGATTTTGTTATAACGGTCTCCCCTGTGCCATGTCAGCCTCACGCGCACTGTTCCACGCGTCTCCCAAACCACGCGCTGTGATGATGTCACCCTCGGCCTATGAGCCGAGGCCGAGGGCAAAGTTTCTTCTAGTAGTGAGCCTGGCCCAATTCTGGCCTCGTACTGTCGGCCCCTCGTAGGGTCGTCTAGAGAGTGGTGAAGGGTCGGCCTCTCGTAGGGTCGTTCGGAGCCTGATGAAGGGTCGGCCTCTCTGAGGGGTCGTTTGGAGCCCATCGGAGGGGTCGGCCCCTCGTAGGGTCATCCGGAGCCTGATGAAGGGTCGGCTCCTCTGATGGGTCGTCTTGAGCCAGATAGTGGGTCGGCCCCTGAGGGGTCGGCCGTTTGGAGGTAATCCTCAGCCAGGCCGAGGATATAAACGGGTATATCAATCACCCCCATAGGTGCTGTTGAGATGGCTGAGGGATAGTGTTGTAAATGAGATGAGTGTATGATCAGTTAGGTGAGTGACACCTGGGTAGATACTCATTGCTATTCCAGTTTCCAAGGCATGGCGGCTGCACACTTTGCTTGGGGCCTTGCACCCTAATGATGCCTTCCTCGTGGGCTGTGTCCTGCCTTAGTCAATGGGCCCACTCATTACTAAGGTATTTAAGAGATTTTTGAACTCTCTCTCTCTTCTTCTTCCTCTTCCTAGCCTTTTACCAGTTTTCATCGCCATTTCTGCAACCTTCAATCCTTCAAGCTTAGCGACTTGGGCAGTTCTTGCTCTCTCTTTATCAGGTAATCCTTTAGCGCTCTCTTTTTCCTTCATTTTTGTTTGCTTTTTAGGCTCGTAGGGCTGCATTTTCTTTGAGTTGTCCCATAGATTTTTCCGATGTCTTCTCCGGCAACTGTTTCTCGAATGTTCTTGAGTGTTCTTGAGTGAAAACCATCAATCCCCTTTTTAATTCAAAAGTCTAATTTTGTCAACTGCAAACTTGTTTGTAGTTAAGTTCCTCAAATTTCTCCAAGTGTAGGGTCTTCCCTTTTAATGCTTAGGAAGCTTTATAGTTTAGCGTCTGAATTCCCATCCTTGAGAGAGAAGCTCTTTGCAGAGATCAGACGAGTAGAGGAAGAGTAAGAGAGGAGACGAGGGGCCGACCCTAATTGGGTACGACCCATCTTTCCCATTCCTCTTGCCATAATAAAACCATTTGAACCGTCTAAGTCTTGTGGGTCGTCCCATCGTCCAGCCAAGTGTCATTCAAGTGAGATGGACGAGAGAGCGTCGTCGCCAACTGGCGTTGGACCTTCCGATAGGAGAGAGACATCTGACCTAAGCCCAGGTCGAGAGGCCGAGGGTATGGTCCCCTCTGAGGCTGTCCCTGTGACAACCCTATCTCCCAATGCCTTCCAGGTGGCCTTTCCCCACGGTCATCCGGCAGATGGCGAGACTGAGGGAGAGGGGGTTGAGGACGAGGGCGATGATACAGATGACGAGGTTGATACCTCCCACGCCTCGTCCTTTATCTCCTCTGTTAGGGATCGCGACCTCCTGATATGGAGGCATGCCTATGGAGTGCCCCCAGCATAACTATGAGGGTTCCCTTTGATTCTGAGAGGGTCTTTGATTGTGAAGAGGGAGAGGTTGCAGTTTATGAACAAATGTTCAAGGTTGGAGTCAGATTCCCTCTGCATCCTTCCATCGTAGATATCCTGTCTTCCCTTGGTGTTACCCCCTCTCAACTTCCTCCCAATTCTTGGAGGACAATCCTGGGCTACATCTCCTTGTGGAAGAATGCCTTCACCGACGAGCCCTCGGCTGACCTATTTTTGGGCTGCTACAACATCACCTCTTCGTACAAACAGCCTGGATATTATCATATGGGGGCAAGGAGTTCGGAGAAGAAACTCCTCCATGTGGCACAATCTTCCAACCATGATTGGAAAAAGAGATTCTTCTTTATCTCTGGGGAGTGGGAGCCCACCGCCGCTGGTCCGAGGGTCCCCAGGAAATGGTCTAACCCCTCCATGAAGGACAGGTCAGACCTTGGAATTAGTCTGGAGGAGAAGGACATCGTTGATTACCTGAGAGGATGAGGAAGAGAGGGTGAACTTCCAAAATTTGAAGACCTGATGACCCCTCGGTTCCTCAAAGAAGCTGGTCTGAGGGTCGGCCCTCTGACTGAACTATGTGAGTTATACTGAACATTTTCCATTCTTTGCTTTTTTTTAAGTGTTTCCTCTTTAGATCTGCATTTTTCTAACGTGTCGTCCTCTTATCAGGTCGTCCTGCAGGTATATCAGACTATATTTGGGAAATGACTGCTCCCAGCTTATTATCTGGATTGGCAAAGAAGAAAGGAAAGGAGCTTCATCAGGCTCCGAGGAAGACGAGGGCCGCTGGGCCGATGGTGGTGGAGCCGACCACCGATAGCAATAAAAGGAAGGAGCCTGAGGCCCCTATTGACCCTCGGCCTGATTCTCGGACGAGGGCCAGGGTCGAAGCCTCTGAGGGGACGACCTCTTCATCCAGTATGGGGGCCTTCTGGTCTCAAAACCTGGCACACCTGAGGGCCGAGCCCTCGTCACTCATTGCAAATTTGAGGGAAGCCAAGGCCTTAATGTTCTCTGCACCCTCGGCTGCTGACTACGAGTTCCTATCCAAAATTCCCCCTGCCAAAGTGTACGACTATGGTCTGCACGCCCTTGCACAGGTAATGGTCTTGAACCACTTCTTTTAATTTCATTCTCACCAACTGTTTCCTCGGCCTCTTGACATGTGTTCATTTTTCTTGTGCAGTCTGTGTGCGCTTTTACCTCGACAACAAAATGGATGGCTGAGAACCAAGCAAGGTTCCATGAAGCCGAGAGGGCTATCCAACATGAGGCAGATCTTCAGTCGGAGCTTGACACTGCAAGGGCCGAGTTAGAAAGTACTAGGACTGAGCATGCAAGGATCCTGGACGAGCTGATAAGGAAGCACGACGAGGACATTAAGGCCAGGGACGAGGACATTAAGACCAGGGACTTGATTCTTAAAGAAAAGGATGAGGCCTTGACCAACATGAAGGTCAAGTACGAGACTGATCTTGAAGCAGCCGCCAAAAGATCTGAGGCCGACGCTGTTGAGGCTTATAAGATTTCAGACGAGTTTCAAGGCCTCGGCCTTGATTACTTGGAGAGAGGAATCAGGACTGCCTGCCGGTGGGACGTCCTCAGGTTTGGCGACATTGTGTCCTCGTTCCTTCCTTCTCTTGAAGCAGTCAGACTGGACGACCCTATGATTGCCGAGGCTCTGAATTATGTTGAATCACAAGTGCAGGTTGAGGGGGTCGTCACATCTGAGGATCAACCGTTTATGGTTGTTGAAGAGGCCCCTTTGGTGGATGTTGAGGCTCTGCCCTCCGATATTGTCCCTTAGGGTGGCTATCTGTAGCCCATACCCTCATAAGGTACTTATCGTTTTTGTGCTCTCTTTTGTAAAACACTCGGATATTTTGTATAACACTTTCACTAATACCATCTGGTCTACTTTACTGTCTTCCATATTAGCTTCTTGCATGATTTGCTTTTTTTGTTAGTCACTAACCTTTCCCTCGTCTTTCTTGAGGACAGTGGTGGGGTCGTCCCCTCCAATGCCCCTTATTATAGCCGAGGGTTCAACTTACCAAATTAATGGTTTTAATGAAGTCTACCCTCGTCTTTATTGAGGACAGTGGTGGGGTCGTCCCCTCCACTGGCCCTCATTATAGCCGAGGGTTCAACTTACCAAATTAATGGTTTTAATGAAGTCTACCCTCGTCTTTCTTGAGGACAGTGGTGGGGTCGTCCCCTCCACTGGCCCTCATTATAGCCGAGGGTTCAACTTACCAAATTAATGGTTTTAATGAAGTCTACCCTCGTCTTTCTTAAGGACAGTGGTGGGGTCGTCCCCTCCACTGGCCCTCATTATAGCCGAGGGTTCAACTTACCAAATTAATGGTTTTTAATAGAGTCTACCCTCATCTTTTTTTAGAACAGTAGTGGGGTCATCCCCTCCACTGGTCCTCATTATAGCCGAGGGTTCAACTTACCAAATTAATGGTTTTAATGAAGTCTACCCTCGTCTTTCTTGAGGACAGTGGTGGGTCGTCCCCTCCACTGGTCCTCATTATAGCCGAGGGTTCAACTTACCAAATTAATGGTTTTAATGAAGTCTACCCTCGTCTTTCTTGAGGACAGTGGTGGGGTCGTCCCCTCCACTGGCCCTCATTATAGCCGAGGGTTCAACTTACCAAATTAATGTTTTAAACAGAGTCTACCCTCGTCTTTTTTAGAACAGTAGTGGGGTCGTCCCCTCTACTGGTCCTCATTATAGCCGAAGGTGGTTCTCTGTAAACGTTTCCATGCGTGCTAGAACTGACAACCACAGGATGGGGGAAGCACTGATATTTCTCATTAATTTTCAAAGTGTTCTGTTGGAGCAACTCTTATTACAACTATGGTCTATCAAGACCTTATAACACTACTGATAGTATTTCTTCAAATGATCTGCATTCCAGGGGTTGGAAAAAGGTTCCCCCTCTAGGTTTTCTAGTCTATAGGTCCCAGGGACAACATCATCGATGACCCTATATGGGCCATGCCAATTAGGATGGAGCTTGTTGGGATTTCGCCAAGTCTTCTTGAGGACCAAGTCCCCCAATGCCATAGGCCTCTATTTCACCCTCTGATTGTAGAACCTTGCGGTCCTCTGCTGGTAGGCGGCCTGCCTTATCTCAGCGTCCTCCCTCTTTTCCTCAATCAGGTCCAAGTCGATTCTCCTCTCTTCCTCATTTTTCTGGGGGTCATACACCTGGACTCTATGCGTAGGAAACTCAATCTCGGTGGGGATAACGGCTTCTGATCCATAAGCTAGCATGAATGGGGTCTCTCCGGTAGAGGTCCTCACTGTCGTCCTGTATGCCCATAGCACGGCATATAACTCCTCGACCCATCTTCCTTTTGCCTCCTCAAGCCTCTTCTTGATTCCATCTAGAATTGTCCTGTTTGTAACCTCTGTTTGCCCATTGGCCTGAGATCGGCCAGGGGTGGAGAAAAATTGTTTGATACTCACCCTTTCACAGTACTTCTGTAGAGAGGTATTCTTGAACTGAGTCCCGTTATCCGATATAAGGGTGTTGGGGAGACCATATCTGCATATAATATTTTTACAGATGAACTGGAAGGTCTTCTGCTCTGTGATCGTCACCATCGGCTCTGCTTCCACCCATTTTGAAAAATAGTCAATGGCTACGATGAGGAATCGATAGTTATTGATGGCCCTAGGCAAGGGTCCTACTAGGTCGATCCCCCACACTGCAAATGGCCATGGGGATGTAATGGAAGTAAGAGGCTGATGGGGCTAGTGAGGGATGGTGGAAAATCTTTGAAATTTGTCGCACTTTTTTACATATGCCATTGCGTCTTTCCCCAAGGTCGGCCACCAGTACCCCTGGGTGATCACCCTCTTCGCTAAGGATCTGCCCCCGATGTGGCTTGAGCACGATCCTTCGTGCACATCTTGCAAAATGGAAGGGACTTCTGAGGGATGCACACACCTAAGTAAGGGGAGCAAAAACCCCTTTTTGTACAAGGTGTCTCTGATGACAGTGAATTTTGCAGCCCTGTGCCTCAGCTTCTTCCTTTCTTGCCTTGCTTCTGGCATCTCACCCTCTTTAATGTATCTGATCAGGGGATCCATCCACGAGGCTTCTTGAGAAACATTTAGACAATTGCTAAGTGTTCCCTCTATGTCTTCAATAGTTGGCCGAAGCAAAATTTCTATTGGGACCGTCCTCCTGATATATGTTCTTGTTGCCGAGGCCAACCTAGTAAGGGCATCAGCACGGCCATTGTTGAGCTTAGGTACCCTCCTTAATTTCACTTCTGTAAAGCCCTTAAGTAATGACCTCACCTTCTCAAGGTACCTAGCCATCCTCTCGTCCTTAGCCTCGTAGGCTCCTAGTATCTGATTCACTACTAGCCTTGAATCACTATGGACCAAAATCTGGTCGACACTAAGAGACTTGGCCAAGGAGAGGCCTGCTACTAAGGCCTCATATTCAGCCTCGTTGTTGGAGGCTTCGAAGTTGAACCTCAGGGCGTATTCAACGTCTATGCCATCGGGTGCTGATAGTATCAGTCCAGCACCACTTCCGCTGTCACAGGAGGACCCATCAACGAAGAGGCTCCACAGAGTCTTTCCCTCTGAAAAATTTCCCTCTGAGAGGGATCCCTGTCTAAAGATGTATCTTCCCTCTTCGTTTTCAGCCGCTTTCCTTCTAGCGGTGCTTGTCTCCGCCCTATCTGCGGGTGTGTCAGTGGGTCTGTCTTGTTGCGTATCCGTCTTCCAGAGGGTCTCACCCTCGGCCTCATCATCCTCCCATGTGAACTCAGCCACGAAGTCTGCCAATGCCTGCCCCTTAATGGACGTCCTGGGCTGATACATAATGTCAAACTCCCCCAGCTCTATAGCCCAGGCCATCAACCTGCCTAATTTTTCTTGCTTGTGTAAAACCTGCCTAAGAGGAGAGTCGGTGAGGATGACCATTGTATGGGACTGGAAGTACGGCTTCATCTTCCTTGAGGCATGGATCAAGGCGTAGGCCAACTTCTCCATCCTCGGGTATCTTTGCTCTTCCCCCTGAAGTGCCTTGCTGTTAAAATACACAGGCTTCTGTATCCCATCTTCGTCTCTCACAATGGCTGCACTGATGGCCGACTCAGAGACGGCGAGGTACACATAAATTCGTTCACCCTGCACGGGTCGTGACAGCAGTAAGGGAGACCCTAAGTATGACTTTAGGTCCCTGAAAGCCTCATCACACTCGTCACTCCATTCGAAGGCCTTCCTCGGGATCTTGAAGAATGGCAAGCACTTGTCTGTGGTCCTAGACACGAACCTGTTCAAGGCAGCAACTCTCCCTGTGAGCCTCTGAACGTCTTTAATGGACTTGGGGGTCTTCATTTCAACAAGGGCCTTTATCTTTTCAGGATTGACCTCGATGCCTCTTTGATTGACAATGAATTCCAATAATTTCCCTGCTCCGACCCCGAAGACACACTTGGCCGGATTAAGCTTCATCTTGTATTTGTCCATCGTATTAAAGGTCCTCTCCAGGTCTGCCACATGATCCTCGGCCTTTAGACTCTTAGTCATCATGTCATCTACGTAGACCTCCATAGACTTCCCAATTTGGTCTTCAAACATTTTATTTACAAGGCGCTGGTACGTTGCCCCCGCATTTTTGAGGCCAAAGGGCATGACCCTGTAACAGTATGTCCCCTTGTCGGTGATGAAGGTTGTCCTCTCCGAGTCTTCAGGGTTCATGAAGATCTGGTTATACCCTGAATAGGCATCCATGAAGCTCATGAGCTCATGGCCTGTGGTAGCGTCTACCATCTGGTCAATGCGGGGGAGAGGGAAGTTGTCTTTGGGACAGTGCTTGTTGAGGTCTATGAAGTCCACGCACATTCTCCACTTCCCGTTGGCCTTTGGGACAATGACGGCATTGAACAGCCATTCAGGGTAGATGACCTCTCTGATAAATTCAGCGTCTTCTAATTTTTTGACCTCATCCCTAATGACCTCATATTTTTCTCTGAAGTAAATTCTCCTCTTCTGCTTCACCGGCTTTGCTCCCTCTACCACATTGAGCTTGTGGCACATGGTTTCAGGGTCAATCCCTGGCATATCTATATGACTCCATGCGAAGACGCTTCGCCTTCTCCTCAATAGTTTAACGAGGTCTTCCTTGATATTGGGCTTCAGAGACTTGCCGACTTGGACGGTTTTTTCCGTGTCATCCTTGTCGAGGATGATGGATTCTACCTCTTCCGCGGTCTCTCCTTTCTTCAGCTTCGTCTCATCCCTGGGGTCTAGGGTATCAATATTGTAAGTGGTCGTAGCCCTCTTGAGTGTTTCCTTTTCTTCAGCGGAGTTGTAGTAACATTCTCGCGCTGTCGTCTGGTCTCCCTGAACTTCCCCCACCCCGTAAGGGGTAGGAAATTTGATCATCTAGTGGACCATAGACGGCACAGCTTCGAACCCCTTGAGAGCCACACGCCCTAATATGATGTTGTAGGTCGAAAACACCTGCTCGTCCATCACAAAGAAACTGACCTTCTTGGTGAGCCATCTCGGCCACTCGTCCCCCATCCTCACATAGGCCTCATATACCCCGAGGGGATGAACCTTTTCCCCACTGAACCCAATCAATGGATGATGGTAGGGGACGAGTCTAGCACGTCTGAGACCCAAGGCTTTGAAGCATGGCCAAAACATCACATCTGCAGAGCTACCCCCATCTACCAAGATCCTCGGCACCTCGCATCCGTGCACCCTGGTAGTGATGACGAGAGGGTCATCATGTGGGGCTAAGAGGCCTTTGCAGTCCATTCTTGAAAATCCCACTATCAGTGTGTCCATATCAACCTTTTTCCTTTTTTCTGACTTGACCTCCAGGGAGGTTGCGTGTACTGTCTTCGTCACTGCCTTGGCCTCAGCCACATGGGCCTTCCTATCGGTGACCTCAGACCCTCCTCCTGCAAAACCCCCGGAGATCATTCCCACTCCGAGCGAGATCATATTAAGCCTCTTGGCAGGGTCGTGGTCGTCTCTCGGCGGGAGGTCAGGGTCGTCCTCATCATCAGAAGTGCCGTCCCCTCTTTTTTGAGGACCTTCTCTGCATGCATCGCCTCGCTTCTTTCTGGGGTCGTCCCCTCGGCCCCTCTTGAAGGCACCTTTGTCGACGTACTTTCTGAGCTTCCCTTCCTTCAGCATCTTCTCAATCTCATCTTTCAGAGCAAAGCATTTGTCCGTTACGTGGCCGTGGTCTTGGTGAAATTCACACCACAGGTTCTTATTCCTCTTGCCGGGGGCTGCCCTCAGCTTCTCAGGCCACTTCATGGACCGGTCACTCTTTATTTCATTGAGAATCTGTTCACAGCTGACCGTCAGAGGGGTGTACCCAGCGAACTTGTCATCCGTGGACCTCTTCTTCCCCTCTTTGTTCTTCTTATGGTATTTACTCCCACTAGCACCTCCTCTTTCGTCTTCATATTTTACAGCCATCGCCTCTTCGGCGTTCATCGCCTTTCCTGCTGTCGACAGCAGTTCAGCCATCATCCTCGGAGGGTCTTCGGCAAGCTTCCATAACAGCTTCCCCTTTTGGAGCCCTCCAATCAGGGTTGTCATAACTATGCTCTCCTCATAGTCTTCCACCTCCAGCTTCTCTTTATTGAATCTGGTGATGTAGTCCCTCAGACTCTCACTCTTCCCCTGCTTAATATAGAGCAGGTGGGTGGTCTTCTTCTGTGGCCTCACCCCAAAGCAGAAGTTATGGATGAACAGGTCTGCCAACTGCTTGAAGTTTTCAATGGAATTTTTTGGAAGAGACGTGTACCAGACATGCGTAGCCCTTGTCAAGGTACCAGAGAAGGCACGACACCTCATCTCATCTGAGATAGAGTATATGTCTGCTGCTGACTGATACATCTCCACGTGGTGGACGGGGTTGGTGCTCCCGTCATACCTTGGGGTGACCACGGGTGGCTTGAATTTTGACGGTGTGGGGAAGTTGACTATCTTTGCCACAAAGGGTGAGCCTATGGTGTACCCCCTCTGAAGAGGGTCTCGGCTCTTCAGTATATCTATGATCTTATCCTCCAACCGCTGGATTGAGTCATTCCAGGGCCTCACAGGGTCGGCCTGGCCGATGTTATCCCCTGCTGCCTCTCTGAGGTGGACGGAGGGTTCTGCTGCAGCAGGCCTGTGTCGGCTATTCACTTCCCTTTGGCCGTCGTCTCGTCCTCTGGGTCGGCCATCTTCTGCCTCCCTCCTAGATCTCGCAGCACTTCTTGGCCTGGACAACTGTTCTCGCAGGTCATTTACTGGGCCTAGCCTCTCAAAGGCCGACCCCCTGCTCAAGCGATCAAAAGCAGAGCCCCTCGGGCGATCATCAGGGTTTGGTCTCCCGCACTTTCCTCTACTGTCCTGGAGAGGTCGTACAGTATTGTTGGAGACCTCATAGGGTTCCCAGCACTCTATAGGGGCCTTCTCTCCCTCCGGATCTTCATACATGTCCTCAGGGCAAGGGTTTCCTTGCCTCCCCAGGCGTAGATGCCGGGGGTCAGCAACATCCCTACGCCGCTGAGGAGGTGGCAGGTTTTTGCGTGGTGCCTGGGGTGGTCCCCTGGCCTCATGTTGTCCTGGAGCTGCTGCCGGAGTAATCATCTCAGGTGAAACCCCTGGTGCCCTTAGTATGTTCTGGCTTAGAGCTGTGAACTGCTCTTGCATCATCCGCTGGCTTGCTGCCAGAGACTTTAGGGCTGCCGCTACATCAGCCATCTCAGACTGAGGCGGCGGCTGACTGGAACTGGGTCTTCCCCCCTCATCTGGTGGAGGAAGTGGTGGTGGTGGCATCTCAGGTGCCATGTGCTTGAGCTATGAGAAGTTGAACTGAAGAAAAGACTGGTGAGCTTGGGGCCTTAGTGGGTCTCTTTCAATGGTGAAACACCTCCTCTCAGGGGGAGTGTTGGTTCACCACCAGAGTGCCCAGTGAGGTCAAGCTGTACAAAGGAAGAGATGTCTTCTCGTTCCCACAGACGGCGCCAAACTGATGATGCTAAGATTTAGCACCACCGAATAAGTGATAGTAAGCTCAAACAGTAGCAGCCATGGCAGTCATAGAGATGCATAAGTGTATAAGTATGTAGAAGGGGATGAGTCTAAGAGGAAATAAGGCAATGATGTATAGTGGTTCAGCCAATTCGACCTACATCCACTGTGAGTGTGTGATCCACTAAGTACGGGCACTAATGGCCTTGGATACAATGCACATAAGCCTCTCTCTATCTCTCGACTGTGTGTACAAGCAGAGTTTTAGCTAGGGCTACAGTTAATTGGATCGATCCCCTGTAGGGTTGTAGGTGACAAGTATATATAGGTCTTGGGGGGTGTAGTGTACCTCCCAAGTATGCATGGTGCATGTGAATCATGATCTAGCCAGTCCCCTGTGGACACCTGTAGATGCCAAATGATGACATAATATTCCCTCACATGAGGGTGTGATTTTGTTATAACGGTCTACCCTGTGCCATGTCAGCCTCACGCGCACTGTTCCACGCGTCTCCCAAACCACGCGCTGTGATGATGTCACCCTCGGCCTATGAGCCGAGGGCAAAGTTTCTTCTAGTAGTGAGTCTGGCCCAATTCTGGCCTCGTACTGTCGGCCCCTCGTAGGGTCATCTGGAGAGTGGTGAAGGGTTGGCCCCTCGTAGGGTCGACCGGAGCCTGATGAAGGATCGGCCTCTCTGAGGGGTCGTATGGAGCCCGTCGGAGGGGTCGGCCCCTCGTAGGGTCATCCGGAGCCTGATGAAGGGTCGGCTCCTCTGAGGGGTCATCTTGAGCCTGATGGAGGGTCGGCCCCTGAGGGGTCGGCCGTTTGGAGGTAATCCTCAACCAGGCCAAGGATATAAACGGGTATATCAATGGGGTCTCAAACCTAAAGTAAATTCAAGGAAATACAACTCGAATGTAAGCAAAGAAACTTACTACAGTCATGTAGGCCTTTTATTTGACCCAATCAAAACTCAAGCTGGGAAGCGTCGACGATCGGAGGACGTCGATTATAATAAGCACATTGTGTTCACTGATAAAGGCTTGATTGGGGTGAGAACACCTCATCATGATGCGCTGGTCATTACACTCAGGATAGCCAATTGGGACATTGATAGTTTGCTCAGCAACCAAGGTATCTCATCCGCAGTGATGTACCTAGAGTTATTCAGAAAGTTGGTCGGCTTACAGTTTCGTTGGTCGGCTTACAGTTCATTTAGGGAAGATTTTCCTGCCAGTTAGGGCAGGAAACATTTTAAAAATGATCAAGTTTCTAGTAGTTAACATTGAATCTGCGTACCACGCCATCCTTAGTAGGTGGTGGCTCCATCCAATAAAGGTCGTACCCTCAATGTACCATCAAAAGCTGAAGTGTATAACAGACCAGGGAGTGGTCAAGATACATGGCCCGAGGCCAACACTTTCTCTTAGCTGAATATATATTATACCTCTGGACCGGGGCATAGGTGCCAGTAGAAAAAAACCATCTCGAGATTTACTTAATAAAAATAGTAGACCTCTCCGTGGACGTATGCAAGTTGCTGAACTACATATATTCTTGCATTGTGATTGTGATTGTTTGGTTCTCTTGATCTCTTGGTGATTGTTTTCTTTCATTATTATTTGTGATGTGATTTTTTTCACCACACTCCTCTAGGGATCATTCTTCTTGGGCCATTCGACCTGCTGATTCCCCCACCGGGTAGGTCAATCGGGTAGATTATGATATATATTGCACGTTCAGATTCCATATTTGAGCACTGGTCCGTGAGCGGTTGTTCCGGGTTGAGGTGGTTATTGATACTTATGTTATTGAGTGGTTAATCGATCGGTATTAGGAGCCAATATTTTCCATATACGACATTATTTTACCTGATCTAGTCTGTGAGTTCTATTTTTGCATGCCAGGGCCTCCCACAGTTGTACATTCCACCATTCGCTGTTTTATGATAGAAGTCACACACGACATGGTTGCACTCCTCCTCTAGATACCTATAAAGATACTTTCCCTCGAACCATTGAGGATCATCCCATGTCCTTCGAGATGATTAAGGAGATTTTTCAGCGCACCCACTAAATTCCCACACTTTCTACCATACCGACCTTCACGCAGATTAACAAATCCTAAATTAGGTCACTTGATCTTCTTTTTAACCTCGTGCCAACTTCACACAGTTGTCCATGAACATTGCTTCCTTTTTATATGTAGTCAGTCATCGATTAGTTGTAAACCTTCCAGCAATGATTTTTTCCTTTATGTCCTTTACCCCAAATGCTCGGACGAAACCTATTCGGTCGGCTCTCCCCTATGGAGTTCTAGTGACTCGTATCTGCCTTGCTGACAAGGTCTATTTTCTTCCTGACAAGGAGCAGCTGAGCATTGTCTTCGTTATTTATGTGAATTTTATTCGCATTTTGAGACTCATTTGCCTCTCTAAACCCATATGGGATACACTGCTCCACCTTCCTCCACGTCTTTAGGTTTCGGTCACATGCTGAGTTCATTGGTCAATTTCCATATGATCCTCCAGTAAAAGACACTATTTTTAGCAAGGTGAGCATGGTCTATACATTATGTATGATGCAATTGGAGGAGCGTGCTTCTAGGATTCGCATGGAGGCGGAGATTGTGGAGTAGCGCCATGTGACAACTGAGGTGTTGGCTCGCCTAAATTACGAGAGTGAGAAGTGGGACATTGCATATTCCCAATTCAGTTCTTTTATGGATTAGATACGGTGCATCGATCAGAGATGGTGATCCAGTTCATTAGGAGACAGTCTGGTGATATAGACAACGAATATGATACACCTCCATCTAGGAGCTGATTTGGTATTCCTGAGCTTATCATTTTTGGATTGATTATCTATTATTTCCTCTAGGGATTTGCATTGTACTTTGATGTATTCACATTTTATATATCCCAAGTAGTTTTAGTACATTATATGGATCATTTTCAGTTTATTACAATATGTAGATTTCATTGGGTGGATTTACAACCTTTTAATTTCTAGTCATGTTGCTCTTATACTATATCTTCAATAATTATTTACTATTATGCTTTTCTTATTCCTCTCACAGAGTCATGCTTATCACCTTCTATTATTCTGTTTCATTTTATACGTAACCTTGTTGAGGAGAAAGTTGTGTTCATGATGATTGAGTTCAAATAATTTATCTAGTGCATGATGATTATCATGTTTATATCTTACATCCCTATTTCGAGATTGTATTATCATTGTATTTATATGTTTTCTTTTTGAAATATTTTTTTGAAAAATCCACAGAGTTTTTTTTATGAAAATTTTGGAAAAATTCAAAAAGATTTTCATTTTTTTAAAAGAAGAAAAAGGAAAAAATATTTTATTTTGATAAAAAAATTTGAAACGGGCAAAAAAAGTTTTATATTTTATTTTTCAACATATGTAGATGAACATTTGAGATATTCAAATCACCCATTCATTCCATTTTTCTACGTGACTTTTTTGTAGTGCTTTGAGAGATGACTTTATTTCGTTAGTGTGCTTAATAATGTGTGGTTGCATTACGTTGATCAATGATGACTAATTTCTAGTTGTTTGACTCCCTTTTATCCTTTATTGCACACATGCATGAACTTGTTTGAAAATTTCACTTACTTGTCACTTATCAAATACAATGTTCTCATCTCAATTTTGCTCTATAATGAACCAAATGTAAAAAGAGATAAAGTTGTGCATGTAAGAACCAGTGCCCAGATTTCATTTATTTTCTAAAAAAATGTGTTATATGTTAAGCAAAGGGAAAGGACTACGAAAGATCAAAATATCTTTTCATTAAAATCCACCGTTTGCATAAAAAGAGCCTAAAAAGATTAGGGGCATATAAAAACAGAAGTGCGAGGCCAATTTTGTTAGATTCATTGATGCTTCGCTACATATGAGCATTAATTTATTCAAAATAATTGAGAGTTCATCATTATATATGATAGATTTTGAGATAGTTAAAGTATAAGATCAATGGGTTGGCACAACTACAATTTCTCGAACAACATTACATAGTTTGGCATCATTAGTGTAAGAATCATTTATGTTCATGACACGTTAATTAAAATGAGTCGATTACATATGAGTTCACTTCCTTTACACCTAAGGTAGACTTTGAGTTCTTTCTTTAGAAGTTCTTCATGACTTCATGCATACTTGTTTTGATTATTTATGTTGATTTTCCTAGGGAAAATATTCACACAATTTAATTCATGATTCGCGATTACGATATTTTAGTGTTATTCGTTGGTGTGTTGTAATTGTGCTTTATATACCTTAAACTTGACAAAATGAAAATTTTCAAAAATAGTTGCTTCTTATGCCTTTTTGAGAATATCATTACACGTCCGTTATTTACATCTCTTTGTGATGATGTATTTCTTATTTATATGATGCTTTACATATTATGCCTAGTTTCCACTCCTTTTTCTATTACAGACCAAAGGGGGGGGGGGGGGGGGGGGACAAATTGAGGGGGAGTTTTATTTTCTATTTAAAACTCGTTTGCGTCACGGTATCTCTTTCTTTCATGTGTGTGGGTCTTCTGCTTTTATGATAAATCGATAGACTTTACAAAATGAAGACAAAGCTACCCAATGGAGTACCAGTATTGTTGTTTCTTTTATGTCTTTTTATTTATATGGTTTGGGAGGGCATTAAGAATAATGGTCTTAGAGGGGTTTTATTGTAATTTGGATTTCATTTTTTTTGTACCAGAATAGTCAGAGCGGGAGATTAATAAGAAAAAATATTTATAATTACTCATAGCTTAGGCTTTATATTATAGTTTGGCGTATCCCGTTACAAACTGACTCGTTGAACTGAACTCCGACATCTCCAAGATCTAAGACACCCCTACATATCATGAAGGGATAATACTCTGAGTGATCATCAAATTTATAAAACATATTTGGGATGATAGTTTTTATAAAATCGAGGATGTTTTCCAAAAGAATTTTAAAATAATTTGTTTTTATGTTTAGCCTCGTTCAAAAGAGAATGCATCTTGCTCGAACGAAGTTGCTACTCTCATTAGAACATGCTTTAAATAAATGAGTCCCAAATGACTTATGCTCTGTGATGTAGAGAAAACTCATTAGAAATTCATTCGATGCACATTCGAACAAAATTAGCATCTCGTTTGAACGAAATAGAATTGTTCGAATGAAATATGTGTTTTTATTGGAACGACATTCAATTTCATTCGAACGACCAGCACTGCCTCGAAATTCGTGAAAATCGTATAATTACCTATTTTGAGCAATTTTTTATAAGACTTTGGAAAAAATGAATTCTCCATATCCATTCCAAAGGTTTTTTATGTTTTTTTTACAAAATCACATTTTGGTTTACAATTACATCATCCCCTATGTGATTTGTGATCTTTGTGAAACCCTATGTTTCAATACCATTCATACACTTTGTGGAGATCATTCTATACGGCTAACTTGTGAATTAAGGGTTCACTGCGGAAGAAGAAGATGAAGGTTGATCGATGGATAGTGAGGGTAAACTGCTACCTATGGATGACTCTGGACTGAGTCATATTCTGTTAGAAGTTCTAAAGAGTTTGCACATCTAACTTAGTGTTGCTAAGTGTTTTGTAAGTAGATTTCGTGTGAAAAGTTACGATAATGATGAATAAATTATTTTGACCTTTTTAGGGATTGTTCCTCATTTGTTATGTTGATTGCATGCATTGTCTGATATTTGAAATTGGAACACTTCTTGTATGCAAACCTAATTTAATCAAAGATTAAAATTTGGTAAAAATTAGATTTTTTTGTGCAACCTAAGATACAAATCAATCCATTCACTTGTATTCTAAAATCATCCTAAGGAGTATATAAAAAAAAATAGCATAAAAATATTATTTGAGTGTTCGATGAATCACAAATCACTTTGAACACCTGAGCATGAATATCAAGTGAGAACATTAATATGTAAGAGTGCACGTGCTCATCTTACTACTACACACAAGAAAACAAAAAATGAAAAAATAGGACTCGAATCCCAAGATTGGCTTAGGATGCTTATGTAGACCAAAGGGCATTAAAGTCCATGTAGTTCAATAACATGCGAAGGTGGGGTTTAACCCATAAATACTAAGGTAGAACTTCCATTATTTTGTTTTTAGAAAATGTGTGCAAGTGTAGAAAGTGTGAAAAATGAGGAAATTCTAATTTAGGGTCTATAAGAAAACCCACTTTTGGGTTTTTTATATTTTATGAAAATAAGATATTTGTGTAATAAATAATAAAAAGTTGGATTAGTTTTGAGGTGAGTAAATGAAATAAAGATATATCAAAAGTGGAAAGAAAAGTAAACAACTATTACTAATTGAGTGAGTTTTAAATGGATAAGGGCAGACCTTCTAGAGAACTTTAATTTTGATTTTAAAATAATAGGAGGCTGATTTTAGGCGGTTGGATTGTGGTGAGGTAATAATGGAAAGTGGGGGAAATTGGATGAGAGTGATGTAAGGAAATGGAGAGAATGTTTAGAAAAATAAGATTTCGACACATTGATTTCGAGGGGAATGTTTTGACTTCATAAAGGGACCCTTCTTTAATACCCCGTACTTTTATGGATATTTAAATTACATGAGTGGGTGTAATTTATTGATTTGAGAATTTAAAGTGAATGGGTGAATATTAATTGTGAAGTGATAGTTTAAGATTTACATGTGTTATATTTACTTACGGGAATAAGTAAATGATACAGACTATTTGTATTTCATAATAAAAGCGACAGGTGATATTATTCTATTCGAAAAACACCTGTGGAGGTGTGTTTGGTTTGAGACATGATTTTTTTATAAGTGACTCAGATAGAGATTTCGAGTGCACAGTTGTTTCTGGAATGGCTGTAATAGTCAGAATAGAGTACCCAAGGTAGTGTTTGGGTTTTGGGGACTTTTTGGATCAGTAAGGACTCGCATTTGTGTATACGAGTCAATGTTGAATTTAAAAATGGGAGAAACCTTATTTCTCTCTTATAAGTCACGAGAGAGAGAGAGAAGGAAAGAAAATAAAGAAGAGAAAAGAAGGAATAAGAAAAGGGAGAAGAAGAGAAGAGTTTCGGCCAAGCTCCGACGGATTCCGGCATGAAGTCGTCGGATTTATCCAATGAGGCAAAAGTTTAACTTATTTGAACTACTAAGTGTGTTTATTGTTCATATTATAGTTGCTGATGAAAACTATAAGATTTTGGGTTTGGGATTCTTGCATAAAAATGGGGTTTTTGGAAAGGATTTCATATAAATTGATGTGATAATAACTCCATATGAAATCTAGATTTGAATTCATATTAATGGTGTAATTTTTAGTGAGAAATTTGGTGAAATGAGAAATGAGGGTTTAATTCTTCAGAAAATTGATGAATCCCATGAATTAATTATCGTTTTGGGTATAATCTAGTGTGTAGATGATTATGTGGTTGATGGGTAATGTTAAAAACCATAGAAATTGCTTTTGATAAGTTTGGAATGAAAATGAAAGTTGGAGAAGATGAACTCGGACACATTAGCCAAACTGTGGATTTCAAATCGATTCGGAGAAGTACGAATTGATTCGGTCAAGGAGAATCGATTCGGACTTTGGTGAATTGATTCGGACCTGATAGTTGTGGAAAAAATTTCTTTGTTTTAAAAGGGATTAAAGGATAATTATTTTTGGCGATAAATATTAGGAGATCCTAAATAGAGTGTGATGACCTCTAGATGATTAAATGAGTCATGTGTGACCCTTGGAATTTGAGGGAATGAAATCCGTAAATAAATTTTAGGAATGTTTGGGAGGAACTACGTTCGAGGAATTATTCGGTGGGTTCGTACGTATATATTTATGTGTGTAGAATATATATTATGATTATATATATATACATATATATGTCAAATATATATGTGTAAATCCTAAGGTGCGAGTAAGATGATTTAAGAATACTAGCCAAACATCATAAGATACTATTCGGAAATAATAAATGTGATAGTTATATCATAAGTGAGTGAATACTTATGGGATTTAAAATAAGTTGTATGTATACTTACGATTTTATACGAATTGATATATTCGAGATTGTAGGCTAATGCCACGAGAGATAGGCATGGATAGCCGAATTTGATGGTGTATATCTATCTATCTATCTATCTATCTATCTATCTATCTATCTATCTATCTATCTCTCTCTCTATCTATCTATCTATCTCTCTCTCTCTCTCTCTCTCTCTCTCTCTCTCTCTCTCTCTCTCTATATATATATATATATATATATATATATATATATATATATATATATATATATATATACACATGATGTGATTATAAACATATCTGTGTGTGAATGGTATATTTATGTGAAGCATACCCCTCTAGTTCTATCATGGAAAGTGTAAGGACACAAGTCTCTGATTGAGTCTTACTGTAGTGTTGGCTCAATTTCGTAAAAAAATGTTTGAGTTATAGGATAGTGTTCTTGTGTATCCTTCAAGCCTATGACAAACATCATTTCTAGTTTTCATGTGCCTCGTTTCACGTCATCAACTTAGTTCCAATCCCTCATAAGGTATGAATGCATTACATATATATATATATATAGGAGCTTGGAACAATGTTTTATTGGGTGTAATTTTATTTTTAGAAGGTTACTTTAGAACTTTAAAATAAAGTTTTTTGGGCTTAATTTTGAAAATAACCATTCTGGAAGTTCGTTCGATATTGTCGTTCGAACGAGTTTGTCGTTCGAACAAGAATGTCGTTCGAACGAGTTTGCCAACGAATTTTCCCTCTTGGCCACTGAAACTTCGTTAGAAGGGTCATTCGAACGAGATTTCCGATGGGAATTTTTTTTGACAGTTTTCTCCACTATCTCTTTTGTTCTCACTAACTTTTCTAGAATTACTAAGTGCGGGAACCAACTCTTTCAAATTAACTTTTTCACATTCTAAGAATCTTTTGAGAGCAAAACTTTTAAGAAAAATTTCCTTGTTTTCGTGTTTGATTTTTATGGATTAAATTCACCAAAAACACATACACACCCATTTATTTTGTTTGTTCGAAGTACCTATTGATATATCATTGCTCGGAGAGTTTTGACACCGATTTTTTCTCTACACCTCAAAGAAGATAAGTTTGGGTTTACTTATGCATCCCTGAAATAAGAAGACTTGTTTTTGCTGTGGCATTCTCATACGGTGGAAGGCACCGTGTTTGATTGATGGATTCCTAAAAGCTTCACTGGTGGATTCCAAGGTTCTGGTGGATTCCGAGATTGTCGGCTAAGTAGAGGTAGTTGCAATAAGACACATCGTGGCTTGAAGGAGTCAGTCGAGTGTAGTAATTCATATGTCTTGTAATTTTAATTCCCTACTTAGTGGACTTAAGTCTAGGGTCGTCCGAGTTTTTTTTTTTCGTTGTGAGTTTTTCATCGTACATCGCGACGTAGTGGCTGTTTATTTATTTTATCTATTGCAAATCACAATATATGCATGCTTAGGTCAAAAGATAAAATTGGTATATTCAATTTGGTGCCAATTTAATTTGGGTAAATATTAATTTAATACAAGTCATTATTTTTATTTGTTAAAATTTGGTTTGGCATAATTTGCAAAATTGAATAAATTAATTGTTAGGCAAATTTCTAGAACTTGGGTTAAATTAATTTGGTTTAAGTGAAAAATTTATGAGTTGTTTAATTTAATTTCACTTTGAGTTTAGTTTAATTAAAATTTGAAATTAGAATTTGTCATTTGTGTGTTGTGTTGAACCATCCTTATTCGGCATTTAAAGGAAATTATATTTTTAAAGTGAAAGATTTAAAAATTGGGGGTCCTATCATGTGTTTGAAATTGGTATCAGAGTAGGAGCACTAATTTATCGAGTTAAATATCCATTTTTTGGCTTTTATAATTTTTGTGCTCCTTGTATTTTTAGGGGGTTCATTTTTTACTCACTCTCATTTTTGTTTTGTATCTCTCGATGGGACGTCTGAATGATGATTTGTCCATTTCTAATGATAATGAAGTTTTTGATATTCGAGAGGAATTTAATGGGCTTAATAAGTGTAATGAAAATTTAAGAGAATTAAATGTGAGATCTGCAAAAAGAATTAAGCTTCTTGAAAATGAAAATTTATGTTTTAAATCTAGAATTGAACTTTTTCAAACCTCACTATCTCAAAAAGATATTTTTCATGGAAAGCTCATGGACATAAATTACAATTTTAATATTTTAAATATGTCCAAGAAAGAGAGTGATAGTAGAGAAAAGACTCTTAGGGACAAGTTTCCTCACATTGAGGGGGAGCGTGATAACCTTCTTGGAGTTATAGAAAGTTTAAAGAAGGAGTCTCGTAAAATTGAGGAGTATAATTTATTACTTGAGTCCAAATTTGTTTTAAATGAAAAATGATTTAAAAGACTCGAGTAGTAGTTGTAATGGTTCTAGCTAATCTTGTTCAAATATTTTCGTTGCTAAAGCTAAGACCATTGTTTGTTTTAGAGGGTCAAATTTATCCAGGGACTTTAGAAAAGGTCACACCTTAGGTATCATTCCTCGTGTTTTCACATGCTTGCATTGTGGTAGGAAAGATCACCTTAGGTCATTTTGTTTTGATCTTAAAAGAAGTCCTACGAAGTCTATGTCTAGCATTTCATTAGTTCCTAAATCCCATCTTTTTAAATATACATCTATATGGGTTAGGAAATCATTTTTAGACGCACTAGATATTAGATTTGTTGATTCTCAATTGCTTTCACATGAAACCTTCATTGCTAAATTTAAAGGTTGAATGTGTTAGTTTTGTTTGCATACTCTAGTTTTTTGTGCTTCATGTTATATATCATTGCTAGGTGTATGCATGTTTAATCATTTTCTAGTCATTGCTTTACCACATATCTCATGATAGAAATATGATTTTTGTTTATCTTTTGTATTATATTTATTTTTTTCCATTAAATGAAAAATACAAAAAGATTTTTGTTTATCATTTGTCTTTTATTTTTTATTTAGACTTACTGAAAAATACAAATGATTTTTGTTTGTCTTTTGAGTAAATATTTTTATTTGTTGGTCAAAAATTTCAAAAACTCAAAAATATTTTTATTGTGTGTATTTTAGTTGTACACACTCTATGTGGCATATACTTGTATTTGAATCCCTTTTTTTCTCTTCCATGTGGCTAGAACTTTTGGTTAAAATTGTCAATCTTAAAATGTTCTTCACCGTGCTTACATGGAGTAGTTGGATTTTTTGTTGCTTTAATGGATTCTATTTTTATATGCCTCAATTCACATATGCACGAGCTCACTTGAAATTATTACTTCACATGTATATTTGAGCTTTGTGAGGTGTTCTCCTACCAATCTTGTCATCTACATGTTATGTAACCAAGGAGGACTAGTGCATGTTAAAATTCGTTGCACGCGAGAATTGAGCGATAAAAGATTATATATATATATATATATATATATATATATATATATATATATATGTGTGTGTGTGTGTGTGTGTGTGTGTGTGTGTGTGTGTGTGTGTGTGTGAACGGGGAAGGGCTCCAAAAGGAAATATCATCCTTTGCGAGTAAGCCACCGTTTGCTTGGACCTAAAAGAAATACGTGGTCCAAAGGCCCAAAGGAATAATGGAATTAAAAGAAAATATATGCCAAGGCCTATTTTGTTTAATTGATATTGTCATTAAAAAAATTAATATGCTTATTTTGAGGGAGTTTGGATGGTATATCAATGGTTTGCACAATGTCCATTTATCATAGTTGTACTTTCAATGTCATGACTCTATTGGTTTGTATAAATTATCAAAATTCTAGGCATGTATTATGACACCCCGCTTATTAAAATAAGAGGTGGCCAGGCCGATACTCCAATAATTACAGGAATCATAGATGGTCCATTCTTAGCATCAACATATAGTAATTGGTATACGAGATAACCACCCATTATTTTAAAAAACGGATTGTCAAAATGGATTTATTACATTAAAGAAAGCATTTAAACAATCCCAATTGAAAAGAAGGTGGATACAAATAAAGATAAATAATCGTTCATCATCGATATAATAAAACAACCGAATAAGTTGTCGGTTGACAGATCTATACAATTAGGTTACACCGAGTATTACAGTACAATATCCCAAACATAATACAAGTACAAAACTGGGGCAACACGCCCGAAGGTATAACCGATCATAACTAGAATACAAAAAGATGGAAGCGTTTATATCAAATATCCCATAACACCCGCAAAGTATTACAGCTCCAAGACACAGGGCTAGAAAAGTCAATACGTGCGTCCTTGCGGCGGAGCACCTGAGTGAAAATAAGATTCGTGCAAAACAAAGATATATAAACTGGTCAGGGCCTGGTTTGATATGATCGCCATGTAAATAAAATGCATGACAATCATGGACTATTTAATTATCATGAATATGCCAGTTTCGTTCACCATAAACAATGATAAGGAATCTAATTTCTCAATCTAAAAGCATAATCTAACTCAATAATAATGACAATGATCATGATTTGTTTGCAGGAGAATATTAATAATATAATACTTAATTAGATTCCATTTCATTTTGTACACAATTCATTCCACCGTTCCTTTTCTCATTAGGAAACGTAATCAAAGAAATTTATTTCATAAAGTGTCGTATAATCAATAAGATTTCCACTTTAATAAGAATAGTTATATTACACAACATATAACGATTCTAAGACCGTCCTTCCAAGTTTCTCCACTAGACCCGCCCCTAAATAACTATCATCTTTCAGGGCCTATCACCAAGACATCCTGGGCATCCTACATCGCATGACGTCGGGAAGCGAACATATACCTTCGACAGTGAGTCATAACCACACTCGGAATTACCTCACTTCGAACAATAATCACACAATAAATAATAACCGGTCCTATGGCCGAGAACTATATTCACCCTGCATTCACTAGCCAGGAGACTTCACCACAGTCGCGTAACTTCCCCTATGAAAGCATTTAGAGAGGTATGTATAACAAATTATCATTCACAATTTATTTACTTTATCAAGTATGCCTTACATTTTATCCAGAGCCATAAGCGTTTAATGTCATTATTATAAACCTCAATTTTAATTGTCTCCATGAATTTACATTCATTCCTAAAACCATAATATATGATATTACTTCAACCCCATTCTAGAAGTCCACATTAAATCACTCTATTTCCTTTTAGACCTAAACTAACTCATTTTATGAAAGAATCATTTATCTACGTCTAATTTAATTAACTAAATTATTTCCCGATCTAAGTCTCAACTCAAATTTCTAACTTAGATTCTTATATACCTTTCTACTAGACTCTAATACTCTAGCTTTACTTCAATTAAGAAGGTTCCTAAGTCCTTATCTTAAAAGAAAGAAGCTAGAAAGAGTTAAGGATTGAAAAGGGAAAAATAGGGGACCGTTCGACCGGTCATGGGACCGTGGTCAACCGACCCTCAACAGTTTTGCCTAAGAAGGAATGCAGTAATCTCAATTTGGAAGGCCCGGTCGACCGGTCCTGGGACCTCGGTCGAACACGCTATAAATTTATACTTATATAAGAAAGCAGTAGGCTTTCCCCTGAAGGCCCGGTCGACCGGTCCTAGGACCGCGGTCGATCGCGCCTAGCAGACCCTCGAAATCTCTTCTTCTACAATACTAAAACACAAAACCTAAACTCCTTATTCTTACATGTCTTTCATTCTCATCAACTAACAACACAACCACAACCTCTCTACACCACAGCAAACTCTCATAACCAACTTAAATCATATGAACAATGAGATCCAAGGGTTTAACATCAATATATATATATATATATATATATCAAAACCTAACATTTGCTCAACTCTTTCAAATACACAACTATCATTACAATTTATCCACATAAAATCATGTCTTTGCATGTAAAAACTTGCCTTAGGGTTGTAGTCTCGGATTTCCTTCCGGTAGTAACAAATCCAAAGCCCAAATCTTCAATTCTCTTCCTTTTTCTCTTCTTTTCCCCAAATTCTCTTTCTCTCTCTCTCTCTTTCTAGGTTTAGGAACATATAAGAGGAATAAAAGGATTGGAAGACTTAAATCATTCCTTTAGTATTAATTCCTATCTTTAAATGTTAATACACCATTAAAATGACTCGTAACTACATAATTAAGTCATAACCTGTTAAAAGTGCCCGAAACTCAAAAATATAATATGACACTTATTTTGACTATCTCGACTATTTCAGGACTAACCGCACCCTCTAAATTGACATCCGGAATAAAATAAATCATTTCAAGTTCCAACTTCATTTAAACCATAAACGTCGTTTAAAGCACAACGACACCATGAATCGCAACATAATGTTATTTACATTCACATAACAGTAAATATGCAAAATCTAGTAAATATTATCTGTTAACTCACTTGAAATAATATTTACCTCATCATTCAATATTTTATATAATTACCTCTCATGGAAAATTAATATAAACCAATTGTTCACAAGTAAAGGTTATTACATGTATGCATTGTCTATGTTTGTTCATTGAGTTCAATCTATATTGTCAAATGAGGTTATATTCAAATGTGATCAAGTTTGTAATCAAATGAGAACTCCGTGAACATTTTTTAAGTGATTGGGTCTAAATTTAATTGTTACTAGTTCACACCCATACACTTTCGTTTCCATATGACACATTTTTTACATACGAGTGTGAAAAGCTTATTGTATTTTGTGTCATGTGTGGTGTCTATACCTATATATATGTGTGTGTGCATTAGTGATAGTCATTATGTCTACATATATATGGTATTTTTTTTCTTTTCCTCGCTTTCTAGCCCATCTATGCTTCTAATTCATAATTGGTATCTATCGTGTTGCATATTGTTGTTGATATCACATGCTTAGTATCTTATGTATCACATTGGTATCATTTTTTTTTCATCTTCGTATGTATTCGTTATTATTTGTATGGATTAGTTATTTGTATGTATCGCGTTTAAATTATTTTTTATCCTTTGCCTATTTTTGAACAAAAGGGGGGAGAATTTAGGGGGAGTATTTATTTTATATGCATTTAATATTCTTATTAGTATTTATTTTATATGCATTTAATATTCTTATTCCCTATGTGTTTGATAGTTTGCTTAAGTGTGTAGGAATTCTTCTAAATGACAACTTTCATCGGCAAAGATATTGATCCTTGGGTTTTGAGTCATAGGATACAAACATATATGTGTGTGAATGGTATATTTGTGTGAAGCATACCCCTCTAGTTCTATCATGGAAAGTGTAAGGACACAAGTCTCTGATTGAGTCTTAATGTAGTGTTGGCTCAATTCCGTACAAAAATGTTTGAGTCTTAGGATAGTGTTCTTATGTATCCTTCAAGCCTATGACATGTTGAAGTTGAAGATGTTGCGGCCTACTTATCAAGAGAACATCATTTCCAGTTTTCATGTGCCTCGTTTCACGTCATCAACTTAGTTCCAATCCCTCATAAGGTATGAATGCATTACATATATATATAGGAGCTTGGAATAATTTTTTATTAGGTGTAATTTTATTTTCAGAAGGTTACTTTGGAACTTTAAAATAAAGTTTTTTGGGCTTAATTTTGAAAATAACCATTCTGGCAGTTCGTTCGATATTGTCGTTCGAACGAGTTTGTCATTCGAACAAGAATGTCGTTCGAACGAGTTTGCCAACGAGTTTTCCCTCTTGGCCACTGGAACTTCGTTAGAAGGGTCATTCGAATGAGATTTTCTATGGGAATGTTTTTTGACAGTTTTCTCCACTACCCCACTCTTTTGTTCCCACTAACTTTTCCAGAATTACTAAGTGCGGGAACCAACTCTTTCAAAGTAACTTTTTCACATTCTAAGAGTCTTTTGAGAGCAAAACTTTTGAGAAAAATTTTCAACTTTTTGTGTTTGATTTTTATGGATTAAATTCACCAAAAACACATACACACCCATTTGTTTTGTTTGTTCCAAGTACCTATTGATATATCATTGCTTGGAGAGTTTTGGCACCGGGTTTTTATGTACACCTCAAAGAATATAAGTTTGGGTTTACTTCTACATCCCTAAAATAAGAAGACTTGTTTAAGCTACAGCATTCTTATATGGTGGAAGGCATCGTGTTTAGTTGATGGGTTCCTAAAGTTTCATTGTTGGATTCCAAGGTTCCGGTGGATTTCGAGATTGTCGGCTAAGCAGAGGCAGTTGCAAGAAGATGCGTCGGGGCTTAAAGGAGTCGAGTCAAGTGTAGTAAGTCATTTGTCTTGTAATTGTAATTCCGTACTTAGTGGACTTAAGGTTATGGCCGTCCGAGGTTTTTTTTTGTTGTGATTTTTTCCTCGTATATCGCGGCGTAGTGGTTGTTTATTTACATTATCTTTTACAATTTACAATAGATGCATGCTTAGGTAAAAAGTTAAAATTGTTATATTTAATTTGGTGCCAATTTAATTTGGGTAAATATTAATTTAATTCAAGCCATTATTTTTATTTGTTAAATTTTGGTTTGGTCTAATTTGCAAAATTGAATTAATTAATTGTTAGGCAAATTTCTAGGACTTAGGTTAAATTAATTTGGTTTAAGTGAAAATTTTATGAGTTGTTTAATTTAATTGCACTTTGAGTTTAGTTTAATTAAAATTTGTTGTTTGTGTGTTGTGTTGAACCATACATATTCCGCATTTAAAGGAAATTATATTTTGTAATACCCCGTATTTTTATGCTATATTAATTTTGGGATTTATTAAATTTAATGTGAGTTAATTATTTAATAAAAATCCGGAAATTAATTATGTTATAATTATTAACGAGACGAGAGTTAGTAATTATGGGAAATTTATTGAATATTACTAATGAGCAAAGTAATATGTAATATTGATTATATTGAATGTCACGAGTGAATAAAATGACAATTTTGGAAATTTGAGTCTGGACGCGCCCGTGTCGCGTCGGGACTCAATAGTGAAAAATAAAAGTGAATATTTTATAAATCATTCGTATGGTCGTTTTGAGTGCGCCAACGCGTCTGGAAGGGTCGAGATAGTCAGATAATTATACCCGGGGGTTTGGTTTGGGTCTCGGGGCGTTTTTAGGCCTAATTAGTACCCCGGGAGGGCGTTTTGGACATTTCGCAATTATGGGTAATTAAACCCACGAAATTCTAAGGGTTATATCAGATGTCTAAGGTTGTATTCTAGGGTTAGAACAACCAAAGACAAGTGACGGACATAGGAGAGGGAAGGAGAGAGCTTCCAAGTCAAACCAAAGCCCAAAATCCATCCGTTTGCACCGCCACCACCACCAACGCGTAGATCGCGCGACAGGCTACGCAACCACACCAAAAACATCTGAAAATTAGAACACCAAAAATCCCAGGCAAGTGTTTATCTTTCTTATTTCGTTGTTGCATCTTTCGTATTAGTTTAGGAGTAATTAGAATGAGTTTTATGGAAGAAAACCAAAGATTTGAGATAGGAATTGCATGTAGTGATGGATAAATTGATAATTCTGGAAACCCTTCCCATGTAGAGGAATTACCCACGAAATTATGATGTTTAAAAGAAGAGATTTTCTGTAAATACTTTTTAGAACCATGTTTAAGAGAATTCTAGGGTTCTTGATAATTATGAAAATTTTTGGGCTGTTAATCCATGTATAATGATAGAAATCAACATGCCTTACGTTGGAAATACTTAGTATGATGATATACTGTTAGTAGTATGAATCTTTGGACGTTTGGGAATGTAAAACTTGAATTTGGATGAAGAAATGTGTTAGAACCCGTAACTGCAAAACTGCAGAAATCGCAATACCTGCTTGATCGATCGATCGAGCCCAGAGCTTCGATCGATCGAAGGTTCGATTGATCGAGCCCCAGACCTCGATCGATCGACCCCTCCTGGAAGACCCCTATTTCCCTTTATAAATTAGTTAAGTTCAATTTATTGAGAAATAATTCTTGGGCATCCTTAATAAAATGTTTTGGGAGATAGGAAAGACCAGTAGGACATGTGAATAAATTTTGGGACCCTTGATGTCGGGCAAAGATTGTATTTTGGGATAATTACATAAGGGTCGGTGAATTTATGATTTAAAGAGAGAGACACGTAAGAAAGTTACTTTGGGACAAATGTGTATACCTACTGAATTTTATAATTTGGAGAATAAAGCCATGAGAGTTGTGTGGTACGTTGGAATAATACCAAATCAAGGTTAGAAACAAACCGTTATAAGTGTTTACTAAAATATGATAATATGGATAAAAGTCGTAACTATGGGATTTGAGAATATACCCATTTTTGATATGGTAATATTAGTATAGTTATATGATTGTGTATGCATATACTGTTTATGTGTGAAAAACATACCCACGCTACTTGTTATCCCAGAGGTTGTCGCGCTGGGACGATCTTATCCTGTGTTGCCTTATAGGGGGATATTAACTCGTACCCTAGAAGATAGATATCCTTGGTACAGGCTATAGATTTGATAGTTCAGACGGTCCTAAGAGACGCGGGTATGTGCCATCCTCTTAGAGACTTGGAATTTATGCTTCGCCTCATATTGTTTGTGTATAGATATCCTTGGTACAGGCTATCGCAGTGATAGTTCAGACGGTCCTAAGAGACGCAGATGTATGCCATCCTCTTAGAGACTTGGAATCTATGCTTCGCCTCAATATTGTTTGAGTATGTGCATATACAGTTCGAGAGTGATTCCGAATTTTTATTTCCCTTAGTACGAGTGATACGGGTATTGGATAGTAGAGTATGCCCGCACCATAGTTTTTATTTAGGGTGCTGTTATGATATATATATATATATATATATATATATATATATATATATATATTACGAGTAGTTAATATATATATATATGAAATTCAGAAAACTGGAACTGCCTACTGTGATTTGAGATGTAGGACATTGTTGATGACTCAAATTGTAAATACTTGTTTTGAGAAAGTATAATATGACACTGGAAAACTTTATTGATTTATAAAGTTAAAATGAGAACTTTGGTTACTAATTGAAATATTCTTTTCAAACAATTGAATCATTAAATTTTGAATCCTATGAACAATCTGAGATAAGTAAAACCATTGGGAAAGGATAGCGTGATATATGATGAGATAGACCATTGGGAAGGTTAGTGCGATAGGTGTGCACATTAGAAGAGAGGTGAGAATTTCTCAAGAGAGTGTCGCACTAATATGTTGTTGCATTGGCCTGTATCAATTTAAATACTTGCTAAATAATTTTTAAATCATATACACTATCGGGCTCTGACCCTTTTCTCTCTCTCTCTCTCTCTCTCTCTCTCTCTTGTATATATATGTATGTACTACAGGTGCCCAGCCACAGGGGCGTCTTGCTTAGGATCCCTTGGAAGGAATGTGTTGCAGCTTAGGTGGGAGTTGCAGGCCACTTGCTTAGACGATTTCATTTACTTGATTCCACTCCTATGATTCTCAGTTATTGGGGCACGTGTCGCCCTTTCCACTATTTATCTGTTTTGTTGGGACATTTGTATTTCAGTTATTTCTAGTACTGTTGCTTTGGGATTTATTCAGCTTGTATGTTTTACATTAAGTTTTAAATGTTGGGATTTTGGATGTTGAATGTTTATAGTAATTGGATTATGTTCCAGGATAATTGTTGTATGATTCTTACTTATTGAAAATGTTGTTACTAATTAAATAAATAATTTTCGTTTAAAAAAATAAAATTGGTCAGAAATGTTGAAAAATGGTTTTGACACTTAGCCTAATTAATTAGGGTGTTAATTTGGAAAAAGTTATTTTTACGACAGTGATGCTAAGAATGAACCAACTGTTCACCTTGATTTTAATTTAATAAAGGAGTGATCGCCCGGTATTTAATTAGGCGGGGTGTCACAGGTGGTATCAGAGCATCAGGTTCTAGTGTCCATAGGATCTGTACGGCTTATTTTCGCTTTCAGCTTAACGTTTTTGCTATAGAGCCCTATTTTAGGATGGTTGTATTCTTGCTTTCAAGTTTACGTCTTCAGCTATTTTAGATTTGTTAATGACTGTAGACTAATAAACTTCTTCACGTTTCAGTTGCCTCCGAGACGTGCACCGAAGGATAGGCGTGCCCAGGTCGAGTAGCCAGGAGCTCCGGCACAAGGCACTATGAATGCTAATGAAGTAGCCTCCATTGTTGCTCAGGCGGTGAATGTCGCGCTAGCGGTGGTTCAGCAGGCTCCACCCCAGATTCAGGCAGTGGCACCAGTACCAGCACAACTTCCATCTTCATGGAAGAGGGTTAGGGATGCTTTTCAGAAGGCACATCCCCCTGAGTTCTCTGGTAGCTCAGATATCGTCACAGTCAGCCAATGGAAGAAAGACATCCAGCGGCATCTTCGTATGTATGAGTGCACCGACGTGCAAAAATAGTTGTTGGCTTACTTTAAGCTGGTGGGGGCCGCTTTGCAGTGGTGGGAGTCCACTACCACATTGGAGGAGAGGGACACGATCACTATTCAGTTGTTCTGGGAGCGGTTTGACCGCAAGTATTTTCCACCCGCCGTGCAGACTGAGATAAGGCGTAAATTACTAAATTTGAAATAGGAGAATTCTATCGTAGCTTAGTATGAGGAGGAGTTCACGAGACTTCTCACCATCGTGCCAGATGAGGCACCCACTGAGGGCAAGAAGATTATATTGTTTGTGGACGGGCTAGCTTGGAGGATCCGTCAGCATCTTATAGGGAATCTATCTCTGAGTACTTTTACTGATGTACTCAATGCTGCATTACTACATTTCCAGGATCACCGCTTCCATCTGCAGGGAAGTAAGAGAGCGGGAGAGTCCAGCCAGCAGGGCAGGACTGGGGGTAGTAATGCTAGTGGGGCACCATCTCATGGACAGACTCGTCAGCTCGAGCAGAGTTCCCAATAGGGGGACCCTGCTAAGAGATTCCGTTCAGGTGATTCCAGGCAGGGATATGGGGGTTATAGGCAAGGTCAGCAGGGCCAGCCTAACCAACATGGCCAGCAAGGCCAACACCGACAGCAGGGTCAGCAGCAGGGCCAACAGGGCCAGTGGCGTAATGGTAACGGCCAGCAGGGCCGTGGTCAGCAGGGTCAGAGGGGAGGCAACTTCAAAGCCCGATGTTTTGGGTGTGGTAAGCACGGCCATAGGCGCCAGGATTGTCCGGAGGGAGATAGGGCCCCACAGCAGCGGGGTGCTCGTAATGAACCGTAGAGACCACTTTTTCCACCTGCCCTCCTAGCTCCAGCCCAGGTGCCAGCCCTACCAGCCGTTCCAGTAGCTCCAGTGCAGCAGGGGCAGTTACAGTACGGACGTGTCTATAACGTCCACCAGGCAGCAGCTCCACAGGCACCACCCACGATTGAGGGTATGTTTCCTATCCATGGTACTATGGGTCGGGTTTTATTTGATACTGGGGCGACTCATTGTTTATAGCTACGCATTCTGCGAGGCCTTACGGTTGTTAGCCACAGCAGAGATCATAGTGACGTGTGTAGACTCACCACTGGGGAGTGGGTCTCTTATCTTCTTTATATGCCGAGGAGTGGGGGTAGAGATTGGTAGTTTGGTATTACCTGCAGACATGTTAGTCTTAGATATGCATGACCATGATGTTATTATTGGTATGGATTGGCTCGCAGCTTATAGAGCCATGATTGATTGCTTCGGTGGGAGCATTGTTTTTGCCATTCCGGGGCAAGAGATGTTTGTAGTGGCGATGCCTCGCCCAGAGGGAGGTTCGACCGCTCATTTGTATTATATAGAGGAGGATACCTCTAAGGAGATTTTGATTCCGTTAGACTCGATTCCAGTTGTTCGAGAGTATTCCGATGTGTTTCAAGAAATACCAGGCCTACCCCCCAGTCGAGAGATAGACTTTGTTATAGATTTATTGCCAGATACTAGACCTATAGCACGCGCTCCATACCGTATGGCTCCAGCGGAGATGCGAGAGTTAGAGATCAGATAGAGCAGCTGTTAGGTCAGGGCTTCATTCACAGGAGTACCTCACCTTGGGGCGCTCCATTTCTATTTGTGAAGAAGAGAGATGGTTCACTGAGGTTGTGTGTGGACTATCGGGAGTTGAACAAGGTCACGATACGGAATAAGTATCTGTTGCCTCGAATCGATTATCTGTTCGACCAGCTGAGGGGAGCAACTTTCTTTTCGAAGATAGATCTGAGGTCGGGGTACCATCAGCTACATATTAGAGAGCAGGATGTTTCAAAGACTGCCTTCTTGACGAGATATGGGTCTTACGAGTTCAGAGTGATGACATTTGGTCTCACAAATGCTCAAGCCGTATTCATGGACTTAATTAACTGAGTATTCAGAGAGTTCTTGGATCAGTTTGTCATCGTCTTTATAGACAACATTTTGATATATTCACACTCCGAGGAGGAGCACGCCGAGCATTTGAGGCAGGTTCTTCAGACTCTACGAGAGCATTAGTTGTATGGTAAGTACAAGAAGTGTGGATTCTGGTTGCGAGAAGTACAGTTCTTGGGGCATGTTGTTTCTGAGTAGGGGATAGCAGTCGACCCGAGTAAAGTGTCAGCGGTGAGGGAGTGGGGACAGCCCACGACACCGACGGAAGTGCGTAGTTTCTTGGGGTTAGTCGGTTACTACAGGAGATTCATTCGGGGATTCTCTAAAATAGTGGGTCCATTGACGAATCTGACTCGCAAAGGGGTACCATACGTTTGGGATGATGCTTGTCAATTGGCTTTTGATGAGTTGGAAGACAAGCTTACTTCACCACCAGTCCTTGCTCTGCCGAAGCCAGGTGTGGAGTACCTGGTTTACACCGATGCCTCTTTATGAGGACTTGAGGGAGTACTTCAGTAGGAAGAAAAGGCTATAGCTTTTGCCTCCCGCAAGCTTAAGACGCATGAGAAGAATTACCCCATCCATGACCTGGAGTTAGCAGTGATCGTTTTTGCATTGAGGATATGGAGGCACTACTTATTGGGGGAGAAATTCCGTTTGTTCACAGACCACAAGTCACTGCAGTACCTATTCACTCAGGGAGAGCTGAATATGCGACAGTGCAGATGGTTAGAGTTTGTGAAGGACTATAAGTTTGACATTTAGTATCATCCTGGGAAGGACAACGTAGTTGCTGATGCGTTGAGTCGTAGACCGGTGAGTGAGGTAGCGGACGTCTGGAAAGTGAAGTGGAAGGAGTTGGGTCACCAGGACGCAGTTGCCCGTTCCTTTGTATCTGTTATGACAGTCACACCCGAGATTGTTATGAGGGTAATTCAGGCCCAAACCACAAACCCATTTTTCCAGGAGCAGATTGTACGACTTTTAGCCGAGGGTGCTAAGTCCTATTCTGTTAGTTCTGATGGGGGTTTGAGGTTTAATGGAAGGTTAGTGGTTCCAGAAGGGGCAAAACTACGTCATGTAGTGATGACACAATCCCACGGGTCCCGATTTGCAGTACATCCTGGAGGAGATAAGATGTACCAGGATATGAGGAGGCAATACTAGTGGAGTGGGATGAAGAAGGATATTGCTGAGTTTGTGTCCAAGTGTTCTACCTGCCAGCTGGTGAAGGTGGATCATCAGAAACCGTCAGGATTGCTTCAGCCATTGGAAGTACCCACATGGAAGTGGGAGAGTATTTCCATGGATTTTATTACAGGGTTACCTACATCACAGCGGGGCCACGATTCTATCTGGGTGATTGTAGACCGTTTGACCAAAGTGGCTCATTTTCTGCTGGTGCGAACAGACTATACCACGGGTCAGTATGCTCAGTTGTTCATTGCTGAGGTTGTCAGATTACATGGGGCTCCCCTGAATATTGTGTCAGATAGAGACAAGATTTTCGTGTCACGTTTCTAGGAAAACTTTCAGGAGGCTATGGGTACTGAGTTGAGGTTGAGTTCAGCTTATCACCCACAGACAGATGGACAGACAGAGCGTACTAATAAGATGTTAGAGGATATGCTACGCATGTGTGTTCTTGATTTTGGAGGAGGTTGGGAGCCATATCTTCCACTGATAGAGTTTGCTTATAATAACTCTTATCAGTTTACGATTGGTATGGCTTCATTTGAGGCTTTGTATGGCAGGCCTTGTCGTTCTCCAACTTGTTGGCTCGAGGTGGGGGATAACAAGTTGCTAGGACCGGAGGTAATTCAGGAAACCTCCGCGAGGATTGAAATGATCAGGAGTCGCATTCGAGTAGCCCAGGATAGGCAGAAGAGCTACGCCGATGCGAAACGGTTCTTCCGGGAGTTTAATGTGGGGGACCAAGTGTTACTACGTGTATCTCCTATGAAAGGAGTGATGAGGTTTGGGAAGAAGGGGATACTGGCCCCGAGGTACGTGGGACCATTTCCCATCATCGAGAGGATTGGGCCGGTAGCATACAGATTGGGACTGCCAGAACTTTTGCATCGCATTCACGATGTATTCCACATCTCGTCGTTGAGACGGTATCTTCGAGATGATATGGCCCATACTCACATCGCGATAGATGAGATAGACTTACAGCCTGACAGCTCTTACGAGGAGAGACCGGTGGCTATCCTAGACTATAGTGAGAGGAGATTGAGGTCGAAGATAGTTCCACTTGTGCGAGTCCAGTGCGAGCATCATAATATGGAGGAATCCACTTGGGAGCGCGAGGCCGATATGCGCGAGAGATATCCAGATTTGTTCTTACCAGGTATGCCTTGTTTTTCGAATTTCGGGATGAAATTCCATTATTAGGGGGGAAGTATGTAATACCCCATATTTTTATGCTATATTAATTTGGGGATTTATTAAATTTAATGTGAGTTAATTATTTAATAAAAATCCAGAAATTAATTATGTTATAATTATTAACGAGACGAGAGTTAGTAATTATGGGAAATTTGTTGAATATTACTAATGAGCAAAGTAATATGTAATATTGATTATATTGAATGTCACGAGTGAATAAAATGACAATTTTGGAAATTTGAGTCGGGACGCGCCCGTGTCGCGTCGGGACTAAATAGTGAAAAATAAAAGTGAATATTTTATAAGTCTTTCGTATGGTCGTTTTGAGTGCACCAACGCGTTCAAAAGGGTTGAGATAGTCAGAAAAGTATACCTGGGGGTTTGGTTTGGGTCACGGGGAATTTTTAGGCCTAATTAGTACCCCGGGAGGGCGTTTTGAACATTTCGCAATTATGGGAAATTAAACCCACGAAATTCTAAGGGTTATATCAGATGTCTAAGGTTGTCTTCTAGGTTTAGAAAAACCAAAGACAAGTGACGGCCATAGGAGAGGGAAGGAGAGAGCTTCCAAGGCAACCCAAGGCCCAAAATCCATCCGTTTTCACCGCCACCACCACCAACGCGTATATCGCGCGACGGGCTACGCAACCACACCAAAAACATCTGCAAATCAGAACACCAAAAATCCTAGGCAAGTGTTTATCTTGCTTATTTCGTTGGTGCATCTTTCGTATTAGTTTAGGAGTAATTAGAATGAGTTTTATGGAAGAAAACAAAAGATTTGAGATAGGAATTGCATGTAGTGATGGATAAATTGATAATTCTGGAAACCCTTGCCATGTAGAGGAATTACCCACGAAATTATGATGTTTAAAAGAAGAGATTTTATGGAAATACTTGTTAGAACCATGTTTAAGAGAATTCTAGGGTTCTTGATAATTATGAAAAATTTTGGGCTGTTAATCCATGTATAATGATAGAAATCCACATGCCTTACGTTGGAAATACTTAGTATGATGATATAATGTTAGTAGTATGAATCTTTGGACGTTTGGGAATGTAAAACTTAAATTTGGATGAAGAAATGTGTTAGAACCCGTAACTGCAAAACTGCAGAAATCGCAATACCTGCTTGATCGATCGATCGAGCCCAGAGCTTCGATCAATCAAAGGTTCGATCGATCGAGCCCCAGACCTCGATCGATCGACCCCTCCTGGTAGACTCCTATTTTCCTTTATAAATTAGTTAAGTTCAATTTATTGAGAAATAATTCTAGGGCATCCTTAATAAAATGTTTTGGGAGATAGGAAAGACCAGTAGGACATGTGAATAAATTTTGGGACCCTTGATGTCGGGCAAAGATTGTATTTTGGGATAATTACATAAGGGTCGGTGAATTTATGATTTAAAGATAGAGACACGTAAGAAAGTTACTTTGGGACAAATCTTTATACCTACTAAATTTTATAATTTGGAGAATAAAGCCATGAGAGTTGTGTGGTACATTCGAATAATACGGAATCAAGGTTAGAAAGGAACCGTTATAAGTGTTTACTAAAATATGATAATATGGATAAAAGTCGTAACTATGGGATTTGAGAATATACCCATTTTTTATATGGTAATATTAGTATAGTTATATGATTGTGTATGCATATACTATCTATGTGTGAAAAACATACCCACGCTACTTGCTATCCCAGAGGTTGCCGTGCTGGGACGATCTTATCCTGTGTTGCCTTATGGGGGGATATTAACTCGTACCCTAAAAGATACATATCCTTGGTACAGGATATATATTTGATAGTTCAGATGGTCCTAAGAGACGCGGGTATGTGCCATCCTCTTAGAGACGTGGGATCTATTCTTCTCATCATATTGTTTGTGTATAGATATCCTTGGTACAGGCTATCACAATGATAGTTCAGATGGTCCTAAGAGACGCAGACGTATGCCATCCTCTTAGAGACTTGGAATCTATGCTTCGCCTCAATATTGTTTGAGTATGTGTTGATACAGTTCGAGAGTGATTCCGAATTTTTATTTCCCTTAGTACGAGTTATACGGGGATTGGATATTAGAGTATGCCCGCACCATAGTTTTAATTTGGGGTGCTGTTATGATATATATATATATATATATATATATATATATATATATATATATATATATATATATATGAAATTCAAAAAACTGGAACTGCCTACTGTGATTTGAGATGTAGGACATTGTTGATGACTCAAATTGTAAATACTTGTTTTGAGAAAGTATAATATGACACTGGAAAACTTTATTGATTTATAAAGTTAAAATGAGAACTTTGGTTACTAATTGAAATATTCTTTTCAAACAATTGAATCGTTAAATTTTGAATCCTACGAATAATTTGAGATAAGTTAAACCATTGGGAATGGATAGCGTGATATATGATGAGATAGACCATTGGGAAGGTTAGTGCGATAGGTGTGCACATTAGAAGAGAGGTGAGAATTTCTCAAGAGAGTGTCGCACTAATATGTTGTTTCATTGGCCTGTATCAATTTAAATACTTGATAAACAATTTTTAAATCATATACACTATTGGGCTCTGACCCTTTTCTCTCTCTCTCTCTCTCTCTTGTATATATATGTATGTACTACAGGTGTTTAGCCACAGGGGCGTCTTGCTTAGGATCCCTTGGAAGGAACGTGATGCAGCTTAGGTGGGAGTTGCAGGCCACTTGCTTAGACGGTTTCATTTACTTGATTCCACTCCTATGATTCTCAGTTATTGGGGCATGTGTCGCCCTTTCCACTATTTATCTGTTTTGTTGGGACATTTGTATTTCAGTTATTTCTAGTACTATTACTTTGGGATTTATTCAGCATGTATGTTTTACATTAAGTTTTAAATGTTGGGATTTTGGATGTTGAATGTTTATAGTAATTGGATTATGTTCCAGGATAATTGTTGTATGATTCTTACTTATTGAAAATGTTGTTACTAATTAAATAAATAATTTTCGTTTAAAAAAATAAAATTGGTCAGAAATGTTGAAAAATGGTTTTAACACTTAGCCTAATTAATTAGGGTGTTAATTTGGAAAAAGTTATTTTTACGACGGTGATGCTAAGAATGAACCAACTGTTCACCTTGATTTTAATTTAATAAAGGAGTGATCTCCCGGTATTTAATTAGGCGGGGTGTCACATATTTTTAATGTGAAAGATTTAAAAATTAGGGGTCCTATCATGTGTTTCAGGAAGTTGCGCGATATAGGTGAATCCCCTGTCTTGAGGAGCAGGGAGAGTATAGTCCCCATGTCATAGCGTCCATTATTTATATTGTGTGATTTTTATTAGGGGTGAGACGTGGTAGGTATATTTCGTTTTCATTTTCGGTGAGGAACTATGATCGCTTCTTATACGTTTATGATCTGATTTATACCAAGTCAGTGTGAGAGTCCAACCGCTGGTAACCCAGGATGGTAAGTGAGTAATTCCCTGGAAGATGATAGCATTGAGAGGCTACATCAATTGAGTTATAGCTCTGAGGGATGGTTATTATACTTATGTGTGATATATAAGTATGGATATACTTGATGTGTATAGTATAATTATATATATATATATATATATATATATATATATATATATATATATATATATATGAGATGTGAAAACATATATACGGGCAGAATAAATAATGAATTTGTGAAATAATTTCTGGATCCTCCGGGAGTATAAAATCCGGAATAAAATATGCAATATACGTATATAATGATGAGAATATTATATACGAGATAAATAATACTAAACTGTGAATACTATAATCACTAGTGAAGGTTATTCGTAATGAATGGTTATATGATAAGCGGGAAATTATAAGGTATAAGCTCGGGTCAAATCTTGGAATAATGTATGAGGGGCATGAGATAGTGTTTGGGTATTTAGAGGTTTTGGAGAAATGCTCGTTAGGCTGGGTAGCGTAACTAGGGTGTTTAAAATACATGTGTTAGGTGTGCATTGTTAGATGAGAGGTGAGGAGTATCTCATGTGAGTGCGACACCAGTTTAAATATGGAGAATATCATATTTTAAATATTAAAGTATGTTAAGCACTTGATAAAATATTTTTCAAAATCCTGGCTCTGACCCGTATCTATTTTACTTTTTCTCCTCCTTTGTTATACTTTTTAGCTGTCCAAACACCGGGATGCCTGGATGATTATTCTTTCGAGTTATACGTTGTTGCCACAGTTGTGGATGTTGGCAGGAAATTGTTTAGATGCTTTTATCCTTGTGATCTAGATTGGAGATACTATTGTAATATTCGGGCATGTTGCCCAACTATTATTTTATTTTATTTTATTTTATTTGTGGCATTTTTATTTTATTCCTTTTCGATTTGGTTGTAATAAAATGTTTTACCAAGAGTTATCGGTAATTATTTATTCATTTCAGTTGTTGTTTATATCATTGTGTGGATGGAATTATTTTTGCATTTTTAAGTTAAAAAGGTCATGAAGTTTAAAATTTGACGCCAGGCCTAATAGGTTATTAGTAATTAAATGGTTTTTGACTGTGATGCTGAGAATGAAACCATTTGAGATTCCTGTTTAATTTCATATAGGACTGATCACTTGGTATTTTATAAGGCGGGGCATCACACCTTGAGAATGAGGTCATGGTATCATTAAATAGTAAAAATTAGGGTTTTAGGGGGTTGTTGATCGGCATGGCCCCTGGCCTGCCTATCAGCATAGCCCTACCTTTATGGATGGTAGGGATCTGGGGTGCTTATATGCAGTCCGAAACAAACTTTTTCAAAAAAATTGGCATAAAATGATAATCGTAAGTCTGAAACATGCACCTACACGACCATTTGAAAGTGCATTCATATCCTACAAGAATCAATGGAGCCACTCCCGGGGTTCGAGAGTTTACCAAAGTCGAATGGGGCTCGGAAGCACCCAATGGCCTCTAGACAAAGGGTTCTTTGAGTAAAAAGGCAAGTACATGCGAACTGTGAGGCCAATTCATATATGGTATGGACGATTGGAAGGGTATTTAGAGCCCTATGAGTTTTTCATAAGCATTGCTCATGTTGGAGGTTTGACCAAGGTGAAATGAGGCTCAAAAGAAGCTGATGGCCTCTATGCAGGGTGTTTTCAAAGTAAAAAGGTGAATACACGGGAACTGTGGGGTTTATTCATGAACGGTATAGACCGCTAGGAAGGGGATTCAGAGCCCTATGAGGTTTCAATGATCTTCATCGAAGTTGGAGATTTTTCCTAGGTAAAATGGGGCCCGAATTTCATGACCCCGACCCAAATTAGTAGCAGGGAACGAGTGTCTTAACATGCCACCAAGGCCACAAATATTTTTACTTAAATTATTTCCTTAATTAAGTGCAACGAAAATACAATCACATGGTTATGAATCGTAAAATACTGAAAGTAAAGGAATTGCTTCATAAGATTTTTCTAAAGGAAACTTCATTTATATTAAAAGTAATGATGAATTACAACTTAAGACAAAATTTAAAAACTTATTACAAGAGAGCCAGACATGCTCTAAATGATAAAACAAACATAATAACAAAAAGAGCCCTAAAACCTAAATCTTCAACATAGTCTTTTTTCGTTCCATCTGCGAGCCTAAACATTCCCTAAAAATTGGTTATTTATATAACATCAGCTAAAAGCCTAGTGAGATTTAATCTCCTGACATTCCATTCAATTTAGAACAGAAGGCATTTATATAGAAACATGACTTTGCAGTAATATATATATATATATATATATATATAAAGTAATTGACAGTAAATATTTTCAGAATAAACAGTTCAGAACAGAACATATAAAAATACTGAGCAATTTGTCAATTTTTCAATATTATTTTGATGTCCATATATGCTCTTCTACCTAGATAAACAAATAGTGTTGCCAAATGTTTTCACCCAGCATCAACACAGACAGAAAATCATGATATCTGAAACAACGCCTTATTTAGGGCACACCAACGATAAACCGGTTGGGAAGGTACCACCTAGATATTTCAACTCGGTACTCAAGGCCAACATAGTAACAGATTTTCCATAGGTAGAATAAAAAATATTCAAAATTCAAATCAGGTGTATATATCGAGAGATATACACATGTAACAAATGACGGAATCATCGGTATCAGATATATTTTGAGAATAAAAGAAGTTTCACAAAATATATATATAGTTTGAATAATATCATATAATAAAAGTACACAAGGAATATCACATAGTACTCATCTAGAACAGAAGATCGAAGTTACAAATACCAAGTGTTGGATCAGTCGTTAATTCTTAAGATGAAACTTCTTCTTAAACTTTCCCGTATTTTCTCTCACTATTTCTCTCTGATCTTTGGAATGAATTTCATGTAAGAACTGATCATAAGGCCTCTATTTATAATTTCCCAAAGTTATTTGTGTGATTACATGTGTCTCGATGACTAAGCGTTCATTTTTGTGAGTCGGAGTTAGCGTGTCGCGTAACGGGGCTGTTTGCAGTCTTAATTCACCAGATGGTGATATGTGTTTTAACTTTATCTAATTACATGACATGTATTTTCTCCCTTCCTTTAAATTTGACCCATGTACAATGGAGGTGTCAAAACCAAGAATGAGGTGTCAACCACGAGGTGTAAAGTTATTAAGGGTATAAGGGTCATTTTACACATGAAGGGTATTTTAGTAATTTTTACATCATACATTTTCAATATTTCTTAGAGGTCCTTGAAAATACTTTATTTAAAAAATGGTCCTTTTCATATTTTCATTTTAATCCCTGAAACTTTCTTTATTTAAAATCAAGTCGTTAAAGTTTCATAAAATTACATTTTCTACCGCGAAACTTATCATTTAGCTTAGGATATGCTATAAGACTTTGTTTTAATCCATTTTGATGAAGAAGAATGTTATTTCAAAGTGTTTAAGTCGACCAAACTAGCCTCCCCTTCCAACCAATCAAAATATAACATATGGTGTGGTAATAAGACAAAATACGACTTAAAGGATGGACATATTTACCCTTATTTCGTAATTTCGGTATAACTTCTTGCTCAGACCTCCGTTTCACACACGTTTGCTGTGTTACAAACCTAATTCATATATCTACAAATTTTTAGTTTTTATCTCAAGTCAGTTGTTATATTATAATGGTCAAAACTAGTCTCTAATTAAAAGAGGTTCATGACTTAAGATATGTGTTGGATCTGGGACGTATTTCTTCAGCATTGACACAAGAAACATATTATGTAGGCTAGAGAGTTCATGGGGTAAGGTTACTCTATATGTAACACCTCCTATCCTTTCAAGGATTTCATAAGGTCTTATGTATCTTGGACTCAATTTTCCTTTCTTCTCGAATCGGATTACTCCCTTTGCTGGTGATACTCGTAAGAACACATAATCTCCTCCTTAGAATTCCAACTGTCGGTGGCGATTGTCAACATAAATCTTTTGATGGCTTTGAGAGATTTGAAGTCGGTCTTGTGCTAATTTCACTTTTTCTGTTATGATCTGAATTAGGTCCCAATAATTTTCTTTCTCCAACTTCTACCCAACATGAAGTGGAACGACACCTTCTACCATAGAGTGCCTCATACGGAGCCATTTGAATACTTGCTTGATAAATATTATTATATGAAAATTTTAGTAACAGTAAATGATCATCCCAATTCCCCTTCAGATCAATTACATATGCCCTAGGCATATCCTCTAATGTTTGAATGGTTATCTCAGATTGTCCATCTGTTTGAGGATGAAAAGCGGGGTTGAAATTCAATTGTGTTCCCATGGCTGCTTGTAGGCTTTTCCAAAACTGAGACACAAATCTAGGTTCACGATGAGAAACAATTAAAACTGGGGTTACATGAAGCCTAATAATTTCCTGCACGTATAACTTAACTAACTTTTCTAAAAATGGGTAATCTTAATGGCAATAAAATAAGAAGATTTAGTTAACCTGTCAATAATTACCCAAATAGAATCATTTCCATTTGAACTCCTTGGTAAACCTGTCATAAAATCCATAGTAATATGTTCCCATTTCCACTTAGGGATAGGTATGGGTTGTAGTAATCCTGATGGTTTATGATGTTCAGCTTTTACTTGTTGACAAACCAAACACTGAGATACAAATTAGGCTATCTCCCTTTTCATGTTATTCCACCAAAACATGTTTCGAATATCCCTATACATTTTTGTACATCCAGGATGAAATGTGAATCTTGAGTAATGACTTTCCTCTAAAATTTGCCTCTTTAGTTGGGCATCACATGGCACACACATTTTATTTCCAAACCTCAATATATCATCTCGTATCACAAATTCAATCACGTTCCCTTTAATAACTTATTCTCTATTCTTCTTCAGTTGTGGGTCATTTACTTATGCAATTTTGATCCTTTCCATCAACATGGGTTGTACTTGTATGTTTGCGATTATCCTTCCTTTACTATAAATACGTACATCTATTTCCATACTTCTTAAATCTTTCAACAGAGCTTCCTGGCTTTTTAATAAGTCATGTTAAATATGATGTAGACCTCCTACTTAAAGCATCAACTACTATATTAGTTTTTCCCGGGGATAATGAATGTTCAAATAATAATTCTTCATTAATTCTAACCACCTCCTTTGTCTTATGTTCAATTCTTTTCGGGTAAAAATATATTTCAAACTCTCATGATTGGTATAAATCTCACAAGTCCCACGATACAAATAATGTCTCCAAATCTTAAGAGCAAAAATTACAGTTGCTAATTCTAGGTCATGGGTTGGATAATTTTACTCATGTGGTTTTAACTATCTCGAGGCATAAGTTACTACTTTTCCATTTTGCATTAGCACACATCCCAAACCATTTTTAGAAGCATCGCTATAAATCACAAATCCTCCTGTCCCAGAAGGAATAGTCAAAATTGGGGCAGTTATTAATCGATTCTTAAGTTTTTGAAAACTATTCGCAACTTCCTCCGACCATTCATATTTCACCTTATTTTGGGTTAACCTAGATAGTGGTTTGGCAATACTAGAAAATCTTTGATAATAACCTGTTAATGCAAAAAAAAACTAGGAATCTCCATCACATTAGTTGGTCTAGTCCAATCTAGTATAGCCTTGATCTTTTGAGATTTAACCGACACTCCCTCCTTAGAAATGACATGTCCTAAAAAAGATACGCTAGGTAACAAAAACTCACACTTCTTTAATTTCGCATATAATTTCTCCCTCTTAAGGATTTTTAACACCATCTCAAAATGATTTTCGTGTTCTTCAATACTTTTGGAATAAATAAGGATGTCATCAATGAAAACAACCACACACTGATCCAAATATTTCCTAAACACCCTATTCATCATATCCATAAAAGAGGTTGGTGCATTAGTCAGTCCAAATGTAATCACAAGAAATTCATAGTGACCATATCTAGTACGAGAAGATGATTTGAAATATCATTTTCCTTAATCTTCAATTAGTGATAGTCTGACCTAAGGTTAATATTTGAAAATACTTGCGCACCTTGAAGTTGATCAAAAAAATCATCTATATGAGGTAAGGGGTATTTATTCTTAATGGTCACCTTATTTATATCAGGATAATCTATACATAAACTCATTGTCCCATCCTTCTTTTTAACAAATAACACTGGACCACCCCAAGGGGATACACTTGCTCTAATAAAACCCTTGTCTAACAGACCTTGTAATAGAACTTTTAATTCCATTAATTCTAAAGTCTCCATACGATAAGGTGGTTTCAAGATTGGTATAGTTCCAGGAATAAGGTCAATCGTAAACTCGATTTCTCGACTAAGAGGAAGACTGGGTGAAACATGTGGAAAATGTCTAGCTATAGGAATATCTTCTAAACTAGGATCTTTTGTTTGCAAATCAATAACACTTGCAAGGATTCCTTAACATCCCTTCTTAAGAAAACTACAAGCTTATATTGCAGAGATAATAAGCATGGGAGATAGGATGCCAAATCCTTCAAAACTGAATTCTGGTTGGTTAGGGATTTGGAAAGTAACTCTCTTCTCAAAACAATCTACCTTAGCATGATATGATGCTAACCAATACATCCCCAAATGACTTTAAAGTATCTTATGTCTAAAACTATCAAATCGGCGAATAGTTTATGAATACTTACATCTATAGGGTAAGACATATATACTAATGTTCCGATGAATAACTCACCCAAAGGAGTAGAAACATGTGTGCTATGATTCAAGGGTTCGGGCATATTAAGAAAGTGGTTAACAAAATGCATAGACACAATTGAATGGGTAGAACCAGGATCTATTAAAACTTAAAAATGTTGTGCATATATATAAAGTGTACCTGACACTAGCGCGTTAGAAGCCTGGGTATTAGAAAGTGTAAAAACTCTACCCTGTCTCCCTTGGTCCTTCTTTTCACCTAAAGGCTGTATCGGATTTCTTGCTGGGGTTGGGCAGTCTTTTATCTGATGTCCTTTCCATCCCCATCTAAAACAAGCTCCCGTATCCTTGTAACAAGTTCGTCCTCCATGAATCTTACAACACCGCTGACATATATTATTATTAAACTGTTTGTTATCACTAGCTCTCCCAACATTGGATGTACTCCAAAAATTATTTCTATTATTTGGATTCTTCCGTATTTATTCCCCAAACTTCCTCTTACCATCTATAATTTGATTATACTCCTCGCCATCCCTTTCGGCTATTGTATCCCTAGCCACAACGTCACTATATGATGTCAACTTTAGGATGGAAATTCGACTACAAATAGTCACCCTTAACCCACGTTTAAACTTTTTGCCTTTTAAGTCATCAGTTATCACAACATAAGGTGCAAAATGGGATAACTCCGTAAACTTTGCCTCGTACTGACTAACCATCATATTCCCTTGCATGTGACTCATGAAATCAGTTGCCATTTCATCTTTCACCATTTCAGGGAAATATTTCTCAAAAAATATCACTAAGAAGTCATTCCAACCTATGTAAGTATTCATCTCCTCGTGTATTCCCTTAGTTATTCTCCACCAATGTTTGGCTTCACCATATAACATAAACATTGAAAATGAAACCCCATGTTCATCGGTACACTTAAGAACATCTAGCATCTTTTCCATCTACATCACCCAACTTTCTGCTTCAGTGGGGTTAGGATTACCTTTAATAGAAGGCCGATTCAACTTCTTGAAATGTTCAATGGTACAGCTACTTAGTACCAGATTCCTTGGTGGTCCATTATTCACCCGATGATCCACAATCCTTAATAGACTATAAATGTCCTCATATGCACCTTTCAGTCCTTCCATATTGGAATCACTAGTTCTCGCAGTTGATCTTGTCTTGGTCATTTCCTACAGTCATGTCCAATCGTAAGATGTATTATACTATATCAATATTCCAAATTTAGATATCAATAATATAACACATATGGAGGGTTATCATATTAGACGAATATTTAATATTATCCCTTTAACTTTCAAAACCTACGTTTAGTAGTCTACGGGTTCATAACCTATGCTCTGATACCACCTCTGTCATGACCCCGACCCAAATTAGTAGTAGGGAATAAGTGTCTTGACATGCCACCAAGGCAACATATATTATTACTTAAATTGTTTCCTTAAATAGGTGAAACGAAAATACAATCACATGGTTATGAATCGTAAAATACTGAAAGTAAAGGAATTACGTCATCAGAGCTTTCTAAAGGAAACTTAATTTATATTAAAAGTAACGATAAATTACAACTTAAGACAAAATTTAAAAACTTATTATTACAAGAGAGCCAGGCATGCTCTAAATGATAAAACAAATATAATAACAAAAGGATCCCTAAAAGATAAATCTTAAACATAGTCCTCTTTCGTTCCATCTGCGAGACTAAACATTCCCTAAAAATTGGTTATTTATACAACATCAGCTAAAAGTCGAGTGAGATTTAATCTCCTGACATTCCAAGGTTTTTCAAAAAATTGATACCTATTCAATTTAGAACATAAGGCGTGTATATAGAGACAGGAATTTGCAGTAATTTATATAAGGTAATTGACAGTAAATATTTTCAGAATAAACAGTTCAGAATAGAACAAATAAAATAATTGAGCAATATGTCAATTTTTCAATTTTATTTTGATGGCCATGTACGCTCTAATACCCAGATAAATAGATAGTGTTACCAAATGTTTCCACCCGGCAACAACACAGACATAAAATCATGATATTTGAAACAATGCATTATTTAAGGCACACCAGTGATAAACCGGTTGGGAAAGTACCACCCAGATATTTTCACCCGGTAGTCAAGGCTAACATAGTAAGAGAGTTTTCATAGGCCGAATAAAAATAAATCAAAATTCAAATCAGATGTATATATCGAGAGATATACACATATAACAAACGACAGAATCATCAGTATCTGATGTATTTTGAGAATAAAAGAAGTTTCACAAAATATATATATGTTTCATAATATCATATAATAAAAATACACAAGGAATGTCATACACTAATCACCTAGAACAGATGTTCATAGTTACAGATACTGAGTCTTGGATCACTCGTTAGATCTTAAGATGAAACTTCTTCTTAAACTTTCCCATCTTTTCTCTCACTAGTTCTCTCTGATCTTTGGAATGAATTTCGTGTTAGAACTGATCCTTAGGCCTCTATTTATAATTTTCCAAAGTTATTTGGGTTATTACACGTGTCCCGATGACTAAGCGTTCATTTTGGTGAGTCGGTGTTAGCGTGTCGCGTAACGGGATTGTTTGCAGTCTTAATTCACCAGATGGTGACACGTGTTTTAACTTTATCAAATTGCATGACATGTGATTTGTCCCTTTATTTAAATCCCACACGTGTACGGTGGAGGTTTCAAAACCAAGAACGAGGTGTTAACCACGAGGTGTAAAGTTATTAAGGGTATAAGGCTCATTTTACACATAAAGAGTATTTTAGTAATTTTTACACCATACATTTTAAATATTTCTTAGACGTCCTTGAAAATATTTTATTTAAAAAATTATCCCTTTTATATTTTCATTTTAGTCCCTGAAACTTTCTTTATTTAAAATCAAGTCCCTGAAGTTTCATAAAATTACATTTTATACCCCGAAACTTATCATTTAGGTTAGGATATGCTATTAGACTTTGATTTAATCCATTTTGATGAAGAAGGAGGTTATTTCAAAATGTTTAAGTTGGCCAAACCATCCTCACCCTCCAACCAATCAAAATATAATACATGGTGTGATAATAAGACAAAATACGACTTAAAGGATGGACATATTTGCCCTTATTTCGTAATTTTGGTATAACTTCTTGCTCAGACCTCAGTTTAGAACAACGTTTGTTTTGTTACAAACCTAATTCATATATATACAACTTTTTAGTTTTTACCTCAATTCAATTGTTATATTATAATGGTTAAAACTAGTCTCTAATATGAACATTACTACCGAAAACTTTAAAATTTATGTTTGTAACTAATTTGATATTTCATTATTTATGAAGGGATGATTAGACTAAAAATATTAAATTCACATTATCCATATCACATATGAAATAACACAACATTTAAGACTATATATGAACATATAATAGTGGGGTCATTACACCGACGACCTCTATATTAGGTCTCGAAGGAAAAAAGTCGGTACACGCGAACTATGAGGACGATTTGTACATAATATGGATCGTTGGAAAGGAGATTTAGAAACCTAAGAGTTTTAAATGAGCTTCACTCTGATAGGAGAGTCGCACGAGGTAAAATAGGGCCTCGAAGCACCCGGTGGCCTCTAGGTTAGGTTTCGGAGTAGAACCTCGGGTCTTAAGGTGCGAGTAGAAGTGTTACGGAACTAAGGGGGTATTTAGGAGGTACTAGGATGGAGTGCCTATGGAACCCCTTGGCGGGTGAGCTTAAAACAAGCGTAGGTCATTGAAAAATATTCATCTCATCGATGTTCAAGGATTTGGAACCTTACTGGGGGTTAGAAGATGGTTAATTAAAGGGTTGAGGCTAATTTTGTGGACCTAAGGTGTTAGGATGGACAATTTATAGGGTTGAGGTCGATTATGCAGACCTAAAGAGTTGAGGTGACCGATTCAAAGGGTAGAGGTCAATTTTACGAACCTAAGGAGTGGAGACGACTGATTTAGGGGGTCAAGCTTGATTCTATGGACAATTTTGCATACATAAAAAGTTAAGATGGCCAATTTGGAGGGTCGAGGTCATTTATGTGAACATAAATAATTAACATGACTTATTCAGAAAGTCGAGGTTGATTATGTGAACCTAGCGAATTAAAATTACCTATTTAAAGGGTAGAGGTTGATTCTGCAGACCTAGGTCAATTCTAAGGACCTAAAGAGTGGAGAAGTCCAATTCAGAAGATTGAGGAAAATTCTGGAGACCTAAAGAGTTGAGAGGGCCCATTCAAAGGGTCATGGTAGATTCTTCAGACCTAAGGAATTAAGATGACCTATTGAGAGGGTCAAGGTCGATTCTGTGGACCTCGAGATTTAAAATGATCCATTTAGAGGGTCGAGGTTGGTTCTACAAACCTATGGAATAGAGACGACTAATTAGGCGGTCTAGGTCAATTCTGTAGACTTAGGTCAATTTTACGGACTTATAGAGTTGAAACGACCGATTCAGTAGATCAAGGTCAATTCTACAGACCTAAAGTGTTACAGGCAGGGAGTGTTCTTCAACCTTTATTCCATTAGGGAAGGATTAGATATTACAAGTGTAGGCCACTTGGATTTTGGTTTCATTAGGGAGTATGCTGGTGATGAGAGTTTTGTAAGTGCAGATGCATTCCGCTTCTGATCATGTTGGGGATTGACTATAACTTCATAAATGGTTTGGTTCTTCTTAATAATTTTTTCTCGGAGTCATGATGTGCGCGTCCTTACGAGAGCTTTTTGGGAATTTTTATAATTTTTTGCGGCAATTTTGGATTTTTAAAAAATTTTAACATTTTTTTGGGGGGCTGCCGATAGGCATAGCCAGGGAGTTCCTACTGACATAGGGTACCGACTGCTGTGATGTTTAGGGAAGGTGAAAGGTCACTGCCGATTTTTGTATTTTCTCTGGTTTCAAAACTTTTCTTTGCACTTTGCTAGGCTATTGACTCTTGTTGAGGAAACATGTGACCTTATACCCCTGGCGATTGTCTTCAATACAGCAGGGTTTATGAGCATGCATGCCCAGATGAGAAGGCTAATGGCACACAAGTTCGGGTACATTTGGTACATGGGAAATAGAGTGGTGAGACAAATTATGTAAAGTGAGGTGGAGTTCCCACCATCGACGCCCCAAAATATATGAGGTGTGTGAAGGAGATGTCCGATGAGGTGAGGCCGACGACGATGGAGGGCGTTCCCTATACGCACTATAATGAGATGATGGAGGTCTACTACTACCTGGAATTTATGACTAACTGATTCATGTCATCAGGCATTTATTATGTGGAGTACATGTCTCTCTATGCAACGAGATCGAGGAGGCGTAATAGCGTACCATTGGCATAAACTTATAGCATAAGGGGATGGGAGACGACGGTAAAGAAAGACTTTCCATTCCACCACATTTCCATCACTTCTTACCATCTTAGGGTGTATAGTGGGGAGATGGTACCGATGCCTCATCGCCTTTATATGGTAATAAATGACTTTACGGGTATTCTCGATGAGGCTCTTCAGAGAGATGTATTACCCTCTTCTTCTTCTATTTTTCTAGTTTTTTCTTCTTATTACTAACTCACTCTCTTTATCTTTGGTGATTTGGTTCTTTTTTAGACTATCACCGTACCAACGACCTGATTACAAGATATTCGGGATTGGATGGCATGAGTGTCTGATTATGTGAGAAAGTTGGTCAGTTCCTACCTGGTGCCATCGACAACCAAGATGGAATTCCTTATCTTTTATGGATGTTTGCAGTATAAAAAAGGACTTTGATGGTGGTTTTCATCACCACAACTCAAACTTCCTTCCTTTGTAACCTTTCTTCTTCTTCTTCTTCTACAATGGCACATCTAATGTCCTAAACTTTCTCGGCGTACCTCGAAGGATTAGAGACCATGTGCCTATATAACATTAATTACAAAGCTTTCAGCTTGCACTATGTGTCCTTATGGCATAACCACCATATTTTTTTGTGAAGCTAGTATTATGTGGCTTTTAGGATTTTTATTTTTCTTTAGGTCTTATTGATATACCCAAAGTGTACCCTCGTACTCAGGGTCACTAACCTCGGCCTATCTCACAACGGATTTGACAGGAAGCTTACAACAGCCATCGGGAAGGTCGTCTTCTAGAAGGTCCTCCCCTCCTTAAGCAACCTCGACTGTCCAGCAATCGAGGCAAACAGCATCTTATGAGCTGAACTTATTGCCAAAATCATACTCTTCCTTATCCGACATTACATCCTACCTCATGCCTAACCTCAGCCAGTCTCCCAGGCCGAGCTCATGCTGATGATTGACTGGACAAAGCAACTATTGGACTTCCCCAACCTCGTACTCAGCCAGGCCGAGGTTACGACAAATAATATCACAAGTTCAAGCACACGCAAGCACATGGGAGGCTTAGGAAACATGAGAAAATCAGTTATAACCAAATCATTCCCCTCACTTGAGGGAATATTTGGTTATCATTCCTTACATGTGGCACAGTCAGGTGTCCACGTATGATTAGTGTATTCAACTCACACATGCTCATGGCATGCTTGGAGGGTACACTACTCCCCCCAAGAAGTATAAATACATATCGTCTCCTAACTTGGAGGGGGATCCATAATTATACTAGCGGGAGCTCTACAGAAATACACAGTAGAGAGAGAAAGTGAGATATTGTATCACAGGCAATTAGTGACCTCATTCTAGTAAAACTTACTCACACACTCACAGTGGATGTATGCCAAATTGGCTGAACCACTTATATACTAGTGTTTCTCCTCTTCTCCTCACTACACCAAAATGGGTAAATTGTCACCCTTCCAGCGCTTAGCCTTGTCACGGTCAATGACCGTGATAACAAACACGTGTTTTGTGTCACGGTCATTGACCATGACAAGGCCATGACAAAGTATTGTCGTGGTCAATGACCGTGACAATACTTATAATGTTGTCACGGTCAATGACCGTGACACGACCATGACAAATGTCGCAGTAAAAAAAACCTTTCCCCTTCTTCCCCCCCCCCCCCATTTCTTTCCTCCTTTTTTCTCTCTCTCTCTACGCTGCTCTCTCTCTTTACTTTAAGGTTACTTCCTCTCTCTCTCTTTCTCTCTCTTCCATTTATATATATATTTGTGTGTGTATATATATATATGTGTGTGTGTGTATATATATGTGCGTGTGTGTGTGTGTGTGTGTGTGTGCATGTGTGGTGGGTGGGGGTGGGGAGGGGGTGGGGGCAGGGGTGGGGCCGGGTGGGGGGCTGTTTGTGTGTGTGTGTGGTGTGTGTGTGTGTGTGCATGTGCGTGTGTGTGGTGGGTGGGGGTGGGGCAGGGTGGGCGGCTGTTTGTGTGTGTGTGTGGTGTGTGTACATGTGCATGTGCGTGTGTGTGGTGGGTGGGGGTGGGGCCACCCAAATCCTCATCCGTACGGGCGGGCGCGTGGAGGAAAGGATCCTTCGGGTCCCGCATGTCCCTCTCGGGAGCGCTTCGGCCGGCGTCGTTTGAGATGTGGTGTAAAAATGTAGAGAGGTTCAGAGTCGCCAGTCTATTTTACTCAAAATAGACAAAATAAAAAGGGGAAGCCACCCCGAAGGATGGAATCCAAAGACATACTGGTGCGTGCGAAACCAAATGATTCGAGAAGGGATCGGAGGCTTAGTTATGAAATGGGAAGGTGTTAGCCACCCATTCCGCCCTTTCGGTCTCTCATGGATATTTGCTATTTTCCTTTTGTTTCCCCCCGTGATACGTGTGCATGTGTATATATATAATGAAGGTATGGAAAAGATAAAGCAAGTCATCGGTAGGAGGATATAAGAATAATATTAGAAAATAGGATTTACGCGATTACCCCTACGTTGACCGTTATGATGGAACGATAACGCATATGGAGTAGTACGTCACAAAGAACAAATATATATATATATATATATATATATATATATATATATATATATATATATATATATATATATGTAATATAAAAAAATTGAATTTAGAGAAAATAGAAAATAAGAGAAAAGGTGAGAAAAGGACTCGAGTCTCGGGTTTTACCCCGAGACGCCTATCAAAGTCCACGTAGTTCGCATACAAAACGAGGGGTGGGGTTTATCCCATAAATCCAAATGGGGAATCTCTTATTTGCAAGTGTGTGTGTGTGTAGAAAAAGTGTTTTTAGTTGTGAGAAAAGTGTGGAAAAAGTGTGAGAATCCCTACTTGGAATTTATGAGCAAACCCTCTTTTTCTTGTTTTTTGGGTTTTATGAAAATAAAAGATGTACAATAATACTAAATAAAAAGTATATTACGATGTGTGAGATGAGGTAATAAAAGTGCTAAATAAGAAGACAAGTTATTGAGAATTTAAGAGAGAGTTTGAGAAAGTTGGACCTTCTTGAAGATCTTGAGCTTGATCTTGAATGTTGAAGAGCAACGCTTGCACTTGGATGATGATGAAGAGTGGTTAATTCACCAAGTTTGATGAAAAGGATGATGGAAAGTGGAAGTAAAAAATGGATTTGGAAGTTGAAATCACGCTGCCTTCGAGAGAGGTTTCTGGGATTCGTTCAGAGAGATTTTTATCAGATCTGGGCTCCCCCTTGCAAATGAGGTGAAGGCCTCCTTTTATAGGCCCATGTGAGCGCCGATCGGCATAGACCTGCTCTTGCCTATCGGCAGGTGCCGATAGGCAGGGTCTGGAACCTGCCAATTAGCAGTGCGCTTCAGGTTTTTTCAGAAAATTAGCCGCCGAGGGCAAATCATTGGCCAAAATCGCGCACGGGGCATACCGTTGGAAAGATAATTCAGTGACCTTCGAAAGTCCTTAGGATATCTCCCGAGTTCGGGAGTTGACTTTGGGTCAAATATGGCTCGGAAGCATTTGTCGGTCCATTGAATGGGGAATCGCTCGGACACAAACGGATCGTTCGTCCGCATGGTAAGTTCGAATCGTGCACGGGGCATATCGTTGGAAAGGTTAGGAGATTTAGTTTGACATTCCAAACAGTTTGACCTAGTTTGGAGAGTTGACTTTGGTCAACCGGGCCCAAGAAGCATTCGGTGGCCTCCCGGAGTCAAACAAATCGTTCGTCAACATGGAAATTCAGAATCGCGCACGGGGTGAACCATTGGAAAGGGTATTCAGTGCCCTTCGAAAATTCATTCAGCCTTGGTCGGGCTGAAGAGTTGACATAGGCCAAACAGATCTCGGGAGCGCCCGGTGACCTCTGGGTCAGGTTTTGGACGCAAATGGATCGTTCATCCGCATGGTAAGTCAGAATCGCTCATGGGGCAGACCGTTGGAAAGGGTATTCAGTGCCCTTCGAAGATTCATTGAGTCACGGTCGAGAAAAAGAGTTTGACTTTTGGGTCAAACTGAGCCTGGGAGTGCCCGATGGCTTCCAGGTCAGTACTCGGGACGTGACCTAGGTTTACAGTGATGAAGGGAGGTACCAGGGACCTAAGGAGAGTTAGAGGGTAACAGAATGGGGTGTCTACATAGCCCCTCGACGGGTGAGTTTGGAACAAATGATGACCGTCGAATAGACACCACATGATGCTTTTGATGGAGTATGACCGATTCAGAGGGTCGAGGTCGATTCTGAGGACCTAAGGAGTGTGCTGGGGATAATCAATTCTGTGGATCAAAGCCAAATCTACTAGATTAGGGTAAAGGTCTAATAACCGAGGTCAATTATGACCTAAAGAGTGGTGACGATCGAGGACCGAGGTCAATTCTGACCTAACTGAGGTGACGATCCAAGACCGGGGCCAATTTTGACCCAAGAGTGGTGACGACCGAGGACCGAGGTCAATTCTGACCTAACTCAGGTGACGATCCAAGACCGGGGACAATTCTGACCCAAGAGTGGTGACGACCAAGGACCAAGGTTAATTCTGACCTAACTCAGGTGACGATCCAAGACCAGGGCCAATTCTGACCCAAGAGTGGTGACGACCGAGGATCGAGGTCAATTCTGACCTAACTCAGGTGATGATCCAAGACTGGGGACAATTCTGACCCGAGAGTGGTGACGACCAAGGACTAAGGTCAATTCTGACCTAACTCAGGTGACGATCCAAGACCGGGGCAAATTCTAAACTGATAGTGATGACGACCGAGGACCGAGGTCAATTCTGACCTAACTCAAGTGATGATCCAAGATCGGGGCCAATTCTAACCCAAGAGTGGTGAGGACTGAGGATCGAGGTCAATTCTGACCTAACTCAGGTGACGATCCAAGACCAGGGCCAATTCTGACCCAAGAGTGGTGACGATCGAGGACCGAGGTCAATTCTGACCTAACTCAGGTGATGATCCAAGATCGGGGTCAATTCTGACCCAAGAGTGGTGATGACCGAGGACCGAGGTCAATTCTGACCTAACTTAGGTGACGATCTAATACTGGGGCCAATTCTGACCCGAGAGTGGTGAAGATTGAGGACCGAGGTCAATTCTGACCTAACTCAGGTGAATATCCAAGATCGGGGCCAATTCTGACCCAAGAGTGGTGACGACCGAGGACCAAGGTCAATTCCGACCTAACTCAGGTGACGATCCAAGACCGGGGCCAATTCTGACCCAAGAGTGGTTATGACCGAGGACCGAGGTCAATTCTGACCTAACTCAGGTGACGATCCAAGACCGGGGTCAATTCTGACCAAAAAGTGGATAGAGATTGGATTTTGATTCTGCTGCAGAGAGATTTGTGATTTTGATCTGAGTTGGGGAGCTGATAGCTGGGGAAGCTTTTAGGAGACCTCGCAGGGGGGAACAACCTATTTTGGGTGTTGTAAGAGAATTCCAATGGGGAAGTGATCAGGTGATCCTTAGGGATCCTCCGGAGCTTTGTCGGGAGGAGTTTTCACTTGGTTTTTGAGGATTCCGCTATGGAACATGGTGTTTCGCTCGAGGGAACGCGGAATTTTCTTGGTAAAAAGGCTTTAAATCCTTCCTGGGATTTTTGGGAATTTTTCGAGGTTTTCTGGCATTTTTTGGGAATTTCTGTACGAAATTTAAGGGGGGTGCCAGTCGGCATAGTATGAAGGGTGCCATTCGGTAGTGGCATGGACTTTTGGGCTACCTCGGGAAGGAAAGGGCTCAGTCTGGGAGCATCTCCCACCTGTGGAGCGCTGGATGGTATCATCAGCGGGTTTTGGGAGATTGGCATCAGTGTTGGATGAGACGCCTCATTCGACAGCGGTCTTGTGAACTTTGGGAGAGAGGTAGTGGTACACTACCACACCTTTCATTTTGGATTCGGGGAGATGATGGTGACTACCATTCACGTGCAGCAGCTGCTGGGTCTGGATTGTGATGGAGAGCAGATAGAGGTGGATCGCTCTTTACGGGTGAGATCGGAGGCAATACGTACGAAACTTAGTGATGTGGGGAGGATAGTTTCTTGGGATTCTATCCGGCTGTCCCTGCTGAAGGATGTTCTATTGGGTAGGGAGATCGATGTGGAGGATGGGCTACAAGTGAGGCAGATGGACCGGTTATTCATTCTTCTGGTATTGGGAGGTTTCATGGTGGCGTCGAGCGGCGACGTCGTCCATTTATGGTTCTTGTCGTACCTGAGGATGTTTTCGAACATCCCTTTTTATGATTGGGGGAGTCTGACTTTGGCCACCCTTTACTCTTCTCTGGATGCATTCAGTCGGTGCTGCCGGCATACTTTTACTCGGGCCACGTACCTTCTTGAGATATTCTTTAGTTTGCACATTTCTTTTCATGCATTCGCATTTTCCTTTCACGCACTCGCATTTTCCTTATGTGTCTCTTTTGTTTTGTGAATTCAGACGTGGTTCTATGAGGTGATTGGGTGAAACACCCCGTTGATTGCTTTGAAGGACGACACTGTTGGGGACTTCTGCCGATTGCATTGATGGCGTAAGGCTAATCGACAGTCAAAGGGATCTCTCTCCCTCGAGGCGGTGCATCAGGTCTTGAATGACCTGACCATTGGTAGGGTAAGACTCTTTCCATTTCAGTCTTGGTTTTTGCACCTTCTGATCTTGTATTGATTTATGCTCGCTCGGAGATTTTCAGGTGACCTTTTACCCGTGGGGGACAACCATTTAGGATGCGGGGGCGACCGGGCTGAATGCGCGGATGAGGCGTTTGTTGGCGCATGAGTTCGGCCATTCCTGGTACCTTGGGGAAAGGGTGGTTCATCAGATTGCTGAGGAGGAGGTGGTGGTGCCACCCGCGCATCCTCCTACGTCTATGAGGAAGGAGCGACTAGTGTCGGAGGATGAGAGGATCGCGACGATGATCGACGAGTCCTACTTCCTATACACCAATACGGCTGGGTCGTATGCCTATATGGATTTTGTGACGAGCTGGTTGATGGCGCCAAGTATATATGATGCGCTGCCCTTCCCTCCGACGGGTTCGAGTCAGGCGATGGGATCTTCCCACAGCGGTGGTGGTCCGTCAGCATCTGCGACGACGGTGACCTCGGAGGTCCCTTTTGTACAGCTGCATACCCCTTCATACAACATTCGGTGGGCTGATGGAGGGATGGTGCCTATGTTGCACCATCCCCATGCGATGGATCCGGAGGAGTTGGGTTTGACAGAGGAGGTCCTTCGACCCGCTGTATACCTTTCTGTTCCTTTCTTTTTCTTTCTTTTCGGTTTTGGTCATCTCCGTTTTGATATTGATTTCGTCTTTTCTTGCAGCAAGTCCGGGTGTCGACCACTTGGCTAAGGGACATCAGAGACTGGATATCTTCGGCGACTGCCCATATTCGGGATGTGGTTCCCATTCCTTCTTGCTTGGTGTTGTCTGCCTCGTCTGGAGAGGACTCTGGTTCGAGAAGTGGTGGTGCGTCGTCTCGCCGTAGGGGTAAGAGAGTGCGTCTCAGGGGTGGAAGCTCTTGAGAGAGAGAGAGAATAAAATGTGGGTTCGGGCTGAGTCCCGTTGTTTTTGCTTTTTCTTTTTATTTCCTGCAAAATTGATGTAACACATAACACAAATATATGTAATGCAATGGGGGTTTTTATTATCTTTTATTTATGATGAATGAATGCATGCACATGCGCCTTTTACTTTGCTGCTGAGACCGTAAAAAGGAATATTTTTGGAACATTTTGAAGGAAAGTTTTTAATTAGAAAGGGAAATTATATAAGGAGAAAAGGGATTTTGAAATTCTATTGAGAATATCAATTTATTTTTATTGAGTTTCCTGATTTGACAAAAGAGGAAAAAATGGAAATTTCCAAAAATGGTGTGTGGGGGGGGGGGGGGGGTTGCCGATCGGCAAGCACCCTGACCAGCTTATCGTCAGTTTAGTTCAGTCCCATCAATTGAAAGCTTTGAATGGTACCCTCTTCAGCCTTTGGTACTTTGAGGGGTAGGATTCCCTCCGATTTCTGCAGGGATTATGTCCCTTGTGAGGAGTTTTCAAGTATAAAAAGGGGGAAGGGTGGAGTGTTTTCATCACACCTTTGCATTCTTACCTACTTGTCCACCATCTTTTAGCTTTGCAAGATGGCTCTCCCGGGTAACATTGAGTTTGCCAACTACCTCGAAGCCTTGGAAGCTATGTGCTCTTATAATGTCGACTACGATGCTTTCAACACGCGTCGAGTCTCCTTGTGGACCAATCGGCCTATTGAGTGGAATATGCTGATGGCGACGGTATAATTCTGGTACCCCAAAGACTATGTATTCCTCTTTGGGTTGGAAGAAGTTTGTCCTACCTACGAGGAATTTTCTACCATACTGGGAGTAAATCCCAGTGTTGCTGCGGCTTTGCCCGAATTTTCCCGTTCTCCTAGGGATTTGTTGGCCGGGCTTCTTCACATTTCTCCTTCGACGGCTAGATCATTGGTTGCTAGAGGAATAATCTCCCTCCCGGTGGTGCTGCGGTCCGTGCATTTGCTGGAAGTAGGTGATGCTGGCTATACTGGAGCCATGGTTCTGGGCCTGGCTTCCAAACTGCTGCTGGTGACTGGAGAGGTGCAAGTGGACCCACAACTTGCAGTCGTTACCTCATGGATGTCATATCGTCACAATCCTACGGCGGTGATACTGGCGGAGACCCTGAATGACCTGGATGCCTGGAGAGAAGGTCGTTCTGACTTTTTGAGGGGTAGCCTTATGATGCTATTCATGTGGTTGTCTGAAAGATTTCATTTGTCAACTCCTCCAGAATATCCCTTGTCGACCGTACCCAACGTATTTTCACGTTACTTCATCCGCGTTGGCCTGTATGTTGAGAACTGGGAGAATTGGCTTGTGGAGCATGCGGCTTGTGGTCTGTATTGGTCAGTGTGTTGGTGGGGACAGTTGCAGCCTATTCTGGAGCTAGGAGAGTATTCATATGTGCGGCTGGTTGGTCTCAGACAGACCTCTTTTTATTTCCCTTAGCGGCTTTTGTGCCAGTTTGGCTGGGCGCGGGTTGTGCCCCCTCAGACCTCAAACTTCTTTCCGGTAGAAGATTTGACTGAGCGCCTGCGTCTATTGCTCGGGTCTCTGTGGGAAAATCGGCGTCCGTCGACCCGTCCCTCTCAGTCTGTCGGGGAGGTTTGGCATGTCCCCAAAGATTATATGAAGTGGTTGTGAAGGAAAGTAGTCAGCAAGATGTTGGCAGTAGAGACTGGACAAAGATGGTTTGGTTTATCTGACACCATGGAAGGGGGTGTTGTGGTCTTTTCGAAGATGGTTAAGGCTCATAGATCCATGGAGTGTTTACGACACTCTATTCAAGCAGGGGAAACTTGGGGACCTCCGAATGTAGATGATGAGGGTGCAAGCTCCTCTGGTACCTGTGGGTAGGAATCTTGGGGAGTTTATTTGTGCGATAGGGAATGTATGTGGGGATTTTATTCAGCTTTTTATGGTAGTAGGGAAGGGATTTATCTGCTCCTTTTTCTTATGTAATCCGTACTGTAATTTCTTATTAATGAAATAAACAAGTTTCTGATCACCCAGCTGTGCCTTTTGATGAGTTTTGTATTTTGAATTATCTATACTGATCGCTAAGGCATACATAATCCTTTTGCTCATGTAATTTTAGAATGAACCGCCGTTCTCGAAGGTAAGAAAAGAATAGTATTTTGTGAAAAAGAAATGTCCACGCTCATGTGAGGAGTATGAGCTGCCTACGTACCTCTGGGTTTTTTTTTGAAAATTTTTAAAATAGTTTTTGTAGAGGATCAGGCCCACGTAGTTCTGGGTAGAGGGAAATGAAGAGTTTTTTTTTTAGAATAGAAGGGGGATGAGAAGAGTCGTAGCGCGTCGAGATTTCGGACTAGGGGTATAATTTTTTTAGACGGTCCAGATTGACTGGACGAGCCATATCTTCCCCATCTAGGTCAGTGAGCATGGCGGCACCGCCGGATAATATTTTCTTCACAGTGTAGGGGCCTCTCCAATTAGGCTTGAATTTCTCTTTAGGGTCCCAGATGGGTTCTATTATCTCCTTGAGGGCTAAATCCCCCTCCCGGACACCGCGGTCCTTGACCTTCTTATTGAATGATCACGTTATTCGGCGATGGTACCCCTGTATGTGGTAAAGAGCTTTTAATCTTCTTCCATCTAGGAGGGCTAGCTCATCAACACGGCTTTGGCACCAGTCTTCTTCACTAACCTTGCTTTCGAGCATGAGGCGTAGCGAGGGTATTTTCATCTCCACAGGTAGGACTACTTCCATGCCGTAGACCAGGGAGTAAGGGGTATCCCCATTAGAGTTTCGGATTGAGATTCGATAGCCCTAGAGGGCGTACGGGATTCGGTCGGCCCAATCCCTACAACTTTTGGTCATCTTGGTGATGATGGCTTTGAGGTTTTTGTTGGTGGCTTCAACTACACCATTGGTCTGAGGTCGGTAGGGAGAAGATTTGTGTCTCTGAATCCCATACTTGTTGACTACTTCTGTGACTTCTGCTTCGAAATGCAACCCGTTATCCGATACCAGCTCGTACGGGACCCCATATCGGTAGATGATATTTTTCTTGAGGAATTTGGCCACTTTCTTGGCGTTCAATACTGCGTATGACTCAGCCTCGACCCATTTGGTGAAGTAATCGATGGCAACCAGGATGAACTCATGTCTGTTTGAAGCCTTTGGTGTAACCTTACATATGATGTCGATACCCCAGGTGGAGAACGGCCAGGGAGAGGTCATGTTGTATAATTCGCGCGGAGGCAAGTGTTGAAGGTTGGAGAATTATTGGCATTTGACGCACCTCCAGACATAGGCGATGCAATCCTGGATCATGGTGGTCTAGTAGTAGCCCTGTCGGATGATCTTCTTAGCGAGCATGTGACCATTCATATGGGATCTTCATTCCCTGCTATGGATTTTCTACATTATTTTCTCAATCTCCGTCCTTGCGATGCAGTGTAGATGAGTTCCATCAAAGTTCCTCTTGAGTAGAGCTTTGTGACAGATGATGTACTGGGCGACCAGTCTTCGGAGGGTTGTTCAATCTTTCTTGTTGGAGCCCTCGGGATACCTAGCATGTTTGAGGAGGCACCAGATATCATAGTACTAGCAATCGGCTAGTTCGGGATCTTCGGTGGAGACAAGCTCCACGTGGTAGCAATGGGTCGGTTTGTCTTGCTTTTGAACTAGGAAGGGGGTCATTGTTATTCCTTCGGGCATGTCGACCATGGAGGCCAAGGTAGCGAGAGCATCAGCTAGGTTATTCTTTGCTCGGGGTAGGTAATGAAAGATGATATCTCGGAATTAGGAGGCTAACTCTTCTAATTGGGCAGGAAAGGGTTGGAGCTTTTCGTCCTTGACTTTCCACTTTCTGAGCACTTGACCGATTATAAGGTCAGAATCCCCGTAGACATCAAGGTATTAAATACCTTTCTTGAGAGTAACTTTGAGGCCCACTGTGCATGCCTCGTATTCCGTCATGTTGTTGGTGCAAGGGAAATACAATTTTATGGCGATGGGAGTGTGGGAGTCATCTGGAGCGATCAGAAGTATCCTAATGCCATATCCCTTTTTGTTGGCAGCGCCGTCAAAGAACATTTTCCATCGAAGGCAGTCTTGAGTGGTGCAGAGGATATTTTCATCTGGGAATTCGGAGATCCAGTCATCCGCCTCTTCTACAGGGTAATCGGTGAGGTAGTCAGAGATGGCTCTGCCTTTAACAGTCTTCTGGGTGACGTACAAGATATCAAACTCGGTTAGGAGCATCAACCATCGGGCCATTTGACTGGATAAGGCAGGTTTCTCAAGAAGGTACTTGATAGGATCCATTCGGGATACAAGTTTCATGGGGAAGGCGAGCATGTAGTGTCGCAACTTTTGGGTGACCCAGACAAGTGCGACACATGCCTTCTCCAAAGTAGTGTAGTTGACCTCGTACTCGGCCAATTTGCGATTGGCATAATAGATGGCTCTTTATTCAAGGTATTGGGCTAGCAAAGCCCCGGCTGCAGTGTCGGTTATGGTTAGGTATAGGAGCAAAGAGAGACCATACTGTGGTGGCATGAGCACCGGTGGTTGGGTTAGGTATTGTTTGATTTGGTCAAAAGATTCTTGGCAGGCCTAGTTCCAAACCTTTGTTGAATCTTTTCGGAGGAGCTTGAAAATCAATTCACAGATGGAGGTTAGCTGGCTGATGAACTGACTGATATATTGTAATTTCCCAAGAAACCCTCAGACTTCTTTCTCTGTTCGGGGTGGTGGCATCTCAAGAATGGCCTTCATCTTTGCAGGATCTGCTTTTATCCCCTTTTCGCTGACCATGAATCCCAAGAGTTTTCCCTTTGTAACGCCGAAGACACACTTATGTGGAGTAAGTCGCATCTGATACTGTCGCAGTCGTTCGAAGAACTTTCGGAGAGCGGGAACATGACCTTCTCTAGTTTTGGACTTGATAATCATATCATCCACATAAACCTCGACCTCCTTGTGAATCATATCGTGCAGGATGATTGTGGAAGCCATTTGGTAGGTAGCCCCAGCATTCTTGAGACCGAATGGCATAACGGTGTAGCAAAAAGTTCCCCATGGGGTGATGAATGCGGTTTTTTCTTGGTGGTCGGGGTGCATCTTGATTTGGTTGTATCCGGCAAACCCATCGATGAATGACTTGAGAGCATGAATGGTTGTGTTGTCCACGGTCATGTCGATGTTAGGTAGCGGATAATCATCCTTTGGATAAGCCTTGTTTAAATCTCGATAGTTCACACACATTCGAGCCTTCCCACCTGATTTTGATACAGGTACAATGTTGGCTAGCCAAGTGGGATATTTTATCACTCTAATGAAACCCACATTCAACTGTTTGACCACCTCTTCTTTGACCTTGAGCGACCATTCGGTGCGGAGTTTTCTCAATTTTTGTTTAATTGGTTTGTAATCTAGGAGAGTGGGGATCTCATGTTGAGCTATTTCAGGATCAATGTCGGGCATATCATAATAGGACCATGCGAAGACATCTACGAACTCCTTCAGCAATTCTTCGAGTTGTGCACGCTCATGCTCGTCAAGGGTGGCCCCTATCCTAATCTCGCGCAGTTGGCTACTAGAACCGATATTAATAACAATAGTCTCTCCTTCATTAACTTAAATGCGGTTATGTTGTTTATTATTAGCCTTATTTAGATTAGTTAAGAATTGTTCATTTGCAAAATCATCATCATCAAAAGTTTGATTAGAATTCAAGCAGTTAATGTAAGGCACATCAAGATACTCAAAATCTTCTCTTATTTCATTGATAGGAAAAAAAACATTGAGACCCTCATCAAAAGAGGTCTTGATTACATTTGAGAAAGGATAGACAACAGAAGAAGAAATATGGTAAACATTGAGGTTAGGGGAGATTTCAAGGGGTAGAACTGGCGCAGCATGCCAGTTGAGGAGAGGAGTATCAGCAACTTTAATCAGACGGGATGGGTCCATTGATGTAGCGCCTGAATGAACCATGAAGAGTGCCAACCCCAGTATTTGTAAGTTAAAGTAATCTTTGGAACCACTTTCCTCAGTCTCTTCGATATCTTTGATGAGCGGTTGTACGCGGTGTTGGAAACTTTCGGCCCACGGGTAGCTATCTTGGAAAAAGATCTCCATTCCAGGCCTCATCTTCTTGTTTGTGTGGTCATACCATGGTTCTGGAAAATCGCAAAAGGGTAAGACCTCGCCTTCTTTGATGAATTGTCCATTAAGGAGTCTCCTGAGATAATTTGGATGCAGTCTAATCTTCTCTTCGGTCGAGACTGGTGGATCATTCTGAGCTCTTGTTCTGATGGTTGATATTCCTAGCTGTAAGGAGGGAAATCTTTCTTCAGTTCGATGGGCTCGAGTATCCCTTACTACTTTTGCCCTAGCCCCAGTCCGGGCATGAAGTGCATGTTTCTGAACATCTGAATCACATTGACATTGCCATGAGGGTCATATTCTGGATAAACCCTTTCTTTGAAACCGTCCCCTGCCGGGAGTAGGAGTGGTTCAACCCAGAATCCTGATAGGAGCATATCATTTGACCCGTGTTGTATCTCAAGAATTGGACTGCTGGTGCTTGCGCCCCCGACATTTTCGTTGTCGCCCAAAATGGTGATGACTCGCCCGTCGGTGAAAAACTTCAATTTCTGATGGAGTGAGGAAGACACACCTTTGATATGGTGGAGCCAGGGTCGTCCGAGCAACATGTTGAAACAAGCTGGGATGTCTATGACTTGGAATTCAACGACAAGGTTTATAGGGCCAACCCCTATTACAAGTTTTATGGATCCCATCACCTCACGACGTGTATTATCGTAGGCACGCACAGTGGTAGAGGTTGGAGCGAGGTCGCATTCTTTCAGGCCTAAACACGTGAAGGTTCTCAGAGGGCAAACGTCCAAGGCGGATCCGTTATCGACAAGGGAGAGTAGCACGGCCTTTCCCATAACTTCGACGGAGATGTTGAGTGCATGATTGTGATTCGGCCTAATTCTGGGGATTTCTTCGTCAAAAAATGATAGCATTCGGGTAGAGGTCAAAGATCCGACCAGATTTATCGCCTCTTCTAGTGAGGTAGAGGGAGGAACTGTGGATCCAGTGAGCAATTTGATTAAAGCATTTCTGTGTAGCTGGGAAGACATGAAAAGTCCTCATAGAGTGATGTTAGCTTGGGTTTTTTTCAGATGATCAAGGATCTTTCTCTCCTCAATGGTCATCTCTGGCATAGGAAGGTTTTCAACGCCCTTCCCCTTGTCATTTGTTGGTAGTGAGCTTGGAACTTGGTAATGTCTCCCTGATCTGGTCATGTGATTTACTGAAGAAGGAAAGAACATAAATCCCATTTCCTCATCAATCTCAGGTTGTTCTGACACCCTGTTTATTTCTCTGAGGAGCTCTTCAAATGATATCATCCCACATATGTCGGCTACTGGGCCAGCTCTTCCTGAAGCTTGTTCTTCGCTTGAATCTTCGAATTCTTCCCCCCCCCCCCCCCCCATCCGGTGGTAACAATTCTGTCTTTCCATGTAAAGTTGATGCATTCCACAACTTCAACGGCTTCTTCATACAGGTCCTCACATTCTGTGGAGATATGTGTGATTGAAGGGACCAGGCTCCCCTGTAGCTTCAAAGTGCCAAGCAACCCGGTGATACTGCAAATTGTGTTGGTTTGCTCGAATAATTTTTCCATAGTCTGGAAAACATCATCTAGGTTGGCTTCGTCGGTTGGTACCACCCACTTGTCTGAATCTCGGGCCCATTTTTGTGCTTCCAAAAATAGTGTACTGAATCTCTGGTAATCGATGACCATCTGTGAGGGAAATTTCTACCCGAACTTTAGGAGTTGGTTTAACACCTCTCATAATTCCATACTTCCATTTTCAGAACGGGTACGGACAGTGATGCATGCTCTGGTAAGGAGTGATAGTGCCTGATCAGCGAGGCTAGTAGGGCGTAGGAGGAAATATGGGCAAATTTGAAGTGGTTTAGGAGAGTATATGGGTGTGATTTGAGTTGAGGGATCGAAATCTAGGTTTTCTTCTAAGAAGATGGCATTGGTATGATTCGGAAGTGGATTATGAGTAGTGTTTAGCTTAGGATTGGCTGGGGGGCGATGGTACCCGGTCAATGAGATCTTGGATTACGTTCCGGAGGTGAAAGCATTGGTCGGTGGTGTGGCCAACAGTTTGGTGAAAGGCGCAATGAGCATCGGTCTTGAAGTTTCTTGGGAGTGGATTTGGCAATGGACGTGGATCCAAGGGTTTGATGAGGTTTTGGCTTAACAGGGATTGGTAAACTTTGGAGAGGGGAGCATGGAGCTCAGTGTATTCCCTTCGGATGGGGGCAGGGCGGCTTTCTGGTGCCCATGATGTGGTTGGTTGAGAGATGTTGTTGATGGTTGATACTGTAGCACTGGAAGGCTTGTCATACTTTCTAGGGGTGAACTGTCCGGATACCTTCTTTGGTTCAAACTCTATTTTAACGAGGATTTCCTCAATTTCCACTCCAGCCTCTCTGAGAGCTCGGAAGTGGGGATAGTATTATCCTCCCATCATTGCTCGGATATGGGGATAGAAGTTCTTCTTCATTATGTTGACCTGTTCTTATTCAGATGGACGATTAGTCATGGTAGATGCTTGTTCCCTCCACCGGGTTACGAAGTTACTTACTGATTCCCTTGGATTCTGTTTGATCAGCTCTAAATCACGACGAGTGACCTCAAGCTCTTCGTTGTATTTGTACTGCGATATGAATTCTCGGGCTACATCCTCCCAGCTACGAATTCTGAATTCCACAAGATAAAAACCATCGGGGGGCACTATCCTTCAAAGTTTGCTGAAATAATTGGGCCATCACCTCTTCAGAAGCCCTTAGTAGAGTCATGGAATTATGATAACTGCAAAGATGAACAATTGGGGGTCCACTCCCTTTGAATTTCTTAATATTTGGCATCTTGAACTTCTCAGGTAACCTTGCTTTAGGATAAGGAGACATGTGGGTGTAGTCCATGTAATTCCCAGAGATCCTGACCTGGTCAAACTTCTTGGTGAGCACCTTAAGATCCTCTTTGACTTTATTCAACTCCTCCTCCTTTGGATCAATGACCACAGGCAGGTTAGCCATAGGCTGGGCAATGTTTGGCATTGGAAGCTGGGCAGGCGACGGCCCATTGGCAGGGGGCACGTGGAGCGTGATGATATTCTTTCGGAACCCAGATAGGCTCGGGTGGACCCATAGCATGAGGAAACAGGGCCTCGGGCTCTTGAGGAATAGGAACCAGTTTCGTTGCATTTCTCGGACTTCAATTTGGAGGTTGTCAATCTTGGACACGAGTTGAGCTAGGACTGTCGTCAGATCCGGTTGTATGAATGGTGCTTGATCTGTATTCTCCATGGAAGATGGATGGATTTTGGACTCGGATGAAGTAGTAAAATAACGGATGAAACTCTGGGGTGATTTGACTGAAGACCGAAGCCAATAGGGAGCCAGCCCAAGGGCTTGTGATTGACCTGAGAAGGCGTAGAATGGAATTTATTTTTGAGAAAAAAAAAGGAATAAACCTTTTTTTTTTTATAAAGAAGGGAGAAATGTTTATGGATTTTTAATAAATAAGGGAGAAATGTTTTTGGATTTTTGATAAAGAAGGGAGAAATGTTTTTTTTAGACGGAACTCAGCATGATTATTATGATTATTACGTTTTCACTTGTATTTAATTCTCCTAAATGCAATGCCTGACGGGACCCGAGCCTCGAAAAGTGGGGTTCTTGTTTGGACTTGTAACTAGACTCACGGATAGGGCCCCATTTTAAAAATGCGTAAAATTTAGGCGGCAGGCCGACCCAAAATTTCGGTATAGTTTCGGGTCGAAACCGGCAATCTAAAGTGCGTGTCCTAGGTTTGCCACCTATATACGGGTATGCAGTTGGTTGGGTGAATCGGCATGGGTTCCCCCCTTTGGCGTGACTTCCACGATATACGTCTTGATCTTGCGGGCAATCGGTACGTGTGGACAAGCCATTTGATATACCTGAGTGTACGTGAATTGCCTCACCATATACCTCGTGGAGACGGTACGTGTGAGAGCGAATTCGATATACTCGACGTACGTGAACGAATTCCCAGCGATATACCTCCCGTCATGACTTAAGTCAAGTGGTAAGATGCGGGAGAACCGTTCGATATACATCGGAGGAACTTGGCCAATGGAAGGTGAGAGTCATATCGCTTAGGCTAACTGCGACCTGTCAGACCAGCACCAATCACGAAGTGACCCTCCAGTTACTGGATAAAAATTTGGTCAATAGCAATGCTCTTTGGTGATGTCGTGTGAATCATGCTTGATTCTCTTATTAGTATCTTATGATGAGAATGCCTTTCTTGATTATGCCAAATAGGGAGCCAAGTACAAGTACCCCAAAAGGTACACCAAGTATGGATAGGTGATGCGTGAAACATGGGGATATATGTGATCCTAGGTGACGTGGTGTGAAGTGTACATGGAGAAACTTCTACAAGTGTGTGAACATAAGCATAATAATGGGATATATATGATAAAGGGGAACATACAAATATGGGGGGAAACATAAGCAAATATAGCATCCATTTAAATAGAGTCAAGCCCTCAATATAAAAAATAATATCCTCAACAGAGTCGCCACTGTGGCCATCCCTGATCCTCGTCCGTGCGGGCGGGCGCGTGGAGGCAAGGATCCTTCGGGTCCCGCGTGTCCCTCTTGGGAGCGCTTCGGCCGGTGTCGTTTAAGATGTGGTGTAAAAATGTAGAGAGGTTTAGAGTCACCAGTATATTTTACTCAAAACAGACAAAAGAAAAAGGGGAAGCCACCTCGAAGGATGGCATCTAAAGACATACTGGTGCGTGCGAAACCAAATGATTCGAGAAGGGTTCGGAGGCTTAGTTACGAAATGGGAAGGTGTTAGGCACCCATTCCGCCCTTTTGGTCTCTCATGGATATTTTCTAATTTCCTTTTGTTTCCCCCCGTGATACGTGTGCATGTGTATATATAGAATGAAGGTAGAAATCCTCGACTTGTATCATGGAAAAGATAAAGCGAGTCATCCGTAGGAAGATATAAGAATAATATTAAAAAATAGGGTTTGCGCGATTACCCCTACGTTGACCGTTATGATGGAAAGATAACGCATATGGAGTAGTACGTCACGAAGAGCAAATATATATATATATATATATATATATATATATATATATATATGTAATATAAGAAAATTGAATTTAGAGAAAATAGAAAAGGTGAGAAAAGGACTCGAGTCTCGAGTTTTACCCCGAGACGCCTACGTAGCCTATAAAGGCATCAAAGTCCACGTAGTTCGCATACAAAACGAGGGGTGGGGTTTATCCAATAAATCCAAATGGGGAATTTCTTATTTGTAAGTGTGTGTGTGTGTGTGTAGAAAAAGTGTTTTTAGTTGTGAGAAAAGTGTGGAAAAAGTGTGAGAATCCCTACTTGGAATTTAGGATCAAACCCTCTTTTTCTTGTTTTTTGGGTTTTATGAAAATAAAAGATGTACAATAATACTAAATAAAAAGTATATTAGGATGTGTGAGATGAGGTAATAAAAGTGCTAAATAAGAAGACAAGTTATTGAGAATTTAAAAGAGAGTTTGAGAAAGTTGGACCTTCTTGAAGATCTTGAGCTTGATCTTGAATGTTGGAGAGAAACCCTTGAACTTGGATGATGATGGAGAGTGGTTAATTCACCAAGTTTGATGAAAAGTATGATGGAAAGTGGAAGTAAAAAAGGGATTTGGAAGTTGAAATCACGCTGCCTTCGAGAGAGGTTTCAGGGATTTGTTCAGGGAGATTTTTATTAGATCTGGGATCCCCCTTGCAAATGAGGTGAAGGCCTCCTTTTATAGTCCCAGGTGAGTGACGATCGGCATAGACCTATTCCTGCCTATCGGCAGGTGTCGATAGGCAGGGTCTGGAACCTGCCAATTGGTAGTGCGCCTCAGGCTTTTTCGGAAAATCGGTCGTCGAGGGAAAATCGTTGGTCAGAATCATGCACAGGGCATACCGTTGGAAACGTAATTTAGATACCTTCGAAAGTCCTTTGGGTTGCTCCCGGGTTCAGGAGTTGACTTTGGGACAAATATGGTTCGGAAGCATTTGTCGGTCCATTGGACGGGGAATCGCTCGGACGTAAACGGATCGTTCGTCCGTATGGTAAGTTTGAATCGTGCACGGGGCATACCATTGGAAAGTTTAGGAGATGTACTTCGACATTCCAAAGAGTTTGACCCTGTTTGGAGAGTTGACTTTGGTCAACCGGGCCCGAGAAGCATTCAGTGGCCTCCCGGAGTCAAACGGATCGTTCGTCCGCATGGAAAGTCAGAATCGCTCACGGGGCGAACCGCTGGAAAGGTTATTCAGTGCCCTTCTAAGATTCATTCATCCTCAGTCGGTATGAAGAGTTCACATAGGCCAAATAGAGCCCAGGAGCTCCCGGTGGCCTCTAGGTCAGGTTTCGGACGCAAACGGATCGTTTGTCGGCATGGTAAGTCGAAATTGTGCACGGGGTGGACCGTTGGAAAGGGTATTCAGTTCCCTTCGAAGATTCATTGATTCTCGAACGAGACGAAGAGTTTGACTTTTGGGTCAAACTGAGCCGGGGAGTGCCCGATGGCTTCCAGGTTAGTACTCGGGATGTGACTTGGGTTTACAGTGATGAAAGGAGGTACTAGGGACCTAAGGAGAGTTAGGGGGTGACAGAATGGGGTGTCTACAGGGGGGGAGGGGGCAGGGATGGGTGGGGGTGGGGTAGGGGCTGCGTGTGTGCCTGTGTATGTGCGCGTGTGTGTATATGTGTGTGTAGTGTGCGTGTTTGTGCGTAATGTCCCTTGTAAACGAATTGATTGATTGTCCATCATTGTAAATTAGTAAATTAATATATGATTAATTATTAAAGTAGTATTGCCCCTCATTGTAAATTAGTAAATTAATAATTGTATACTTTAATTGTTAGTTTAATTGATGAAAATAATTAATTGAGTAGATGAATTAGAAGGAGTATGGGATACACATTTGTTGTTGACATTGTTATTGGATTATAGTGGATCAATGTTGGGTTGGTTAATTTTAAAAGTAGCATGACCACTGGATTATTGTCCATATGTAGGTGGGATTTTTCAACTTTTTTTAAAAAATTACTTTGTATATTGAACAATATATATATAGTATGATAATTAAATGAAACATACTTGAAATTACATATAGTGCGCATAGATACTACCCTTATAGTTCTTATGCGTACGCATTCAATAGCCTTTAGACCCGTTCGAGAGTCATTACCCCTGTAGGGAGATCTCTCGAATTGTCCCGTTTGGACAGTTTGGGACTGCATAATTTCTGTATAATATTCTTAGTGGCTTAATGTTGTTACTTTTGGAGGAAGGTCTGCAGTCGTATCCTAATGTTCTCTGGGTACATACTAGATTGACAAGTGTGACTGTTATTTCAATTGATCAATTGAAATAACACTGACACTTGCCAATCTACGTCGTGTACTTGGAAACTACAGGGATATGCTATCGAATTTTTTTCCAATTTTAACAATATGCATGAGTTGTTAAGTATATTATACTCTTGTGTAGTGTGCGTGTGTGTGGGTAGTAGGGGTGGGGGTGGGGATGACTTGGCTGCTCCTACCGAATATCAATCCATTTTTTATGATAACCCGAATTTCAAAAAAAAAATCAATTTGTAATAAATATTCCAATTTGTACCGAAACATCCATTTTTAATGCTTTTAATTTATTTGCACTTTATCATTTTCACTCTTGTTAGTGTACGTGTGTGTGGGCAGTAGGGGTGGGGGTGGGGATGTTTCACTCTTGTACATATTATGAGCTAGATGTTGTTGTTTTGGAATTCAGAATTGAGGTGTTTAACAGTAACAATTCATTTTTATTTTTAGTAATTGTACATATTTGCATGTCTTCTTTTAATTCATTTTTATATGTACTAATAACATTTTTTTACAGGAAATGTCTCCTTCATGTATTAAGGGGAGGATGATGATGTCGTCTGGACCCAGTGGTAGCGGAGGCGACGAGGGCTCCTCGGCCCCTAGTCTCCCCAAATATGGAAAATTGGGGATGCCCATAGAGAACAAGTCGGAGCTATTAGAGAGATTCCTCGAGCTGGTAAAGACGATCATCGGCCCGAGGTACATTAGTTGGAAGGAGGTGCCATATGAGCTCAAGTTAGTTGTTTGGGTGGCACTATAGGTAATATATTTATATTTATATTTATTTGCAACTAATATTGTATTTGTTGGACAGGAACAATTCAACTTGGATCCAAAGCTATGCGATTCCGTCCAGGAGTAGTTGAGGGAGCAACACAATACGTGGAAGAAAAATATGCAGACCCGATACTTTGGGAAGACACGAGAGTCCATTATCCAAAGGCGTGAATTCGTCCCGCCGAAGGAGCCAATCTCATTGGCACAATGGCAAAGGTTCATTGACAATGAGATTGATCTCACCAATCGAGAAGGGAAACCCGGGCAAAAAAGACGGACGTGCACTACTCTGGACGGACGTCTTACGCCGAGGTGGAGCAGAGGATGATGGTAAGATTTAATTTTTCTATAACTACATAAAATATATTATTCTACATTATTTTACTTTGCGGGGCCGATACTAATTTTACTTTATTTTATTTCGGGGGATAGGGAGTGGCCCTTGGGGTAGGCCACATAGGCTCAATACTTATGTGGATCTTCGAACGAAGAAAGGGAAGGACAAGGAGGTGTCCCCAAGCGTCGCGGCCACGATTGTAAGTAATCCGACAGTTTACTTTTTGTTAATTACGTTATAATTTTTTAATTTACGTATTTTACTAATCATGTTCTTTTTGTCGTTTCAGGCAAAGATTAAGGAAGTGCGTGAGTCGCAGTCTGATGCCGACAAGGTATCTTTGTCCACAGACGCACTTAACCAAGTGCTTGGCTCTGATCGCAAGGGGAGGACAAGGGGGTGAGCTCGCGGGTGGAAAAATCTAAGATCGTCGGATTCGAGACGAGCGACACCGGGTTGGCTTGAACGGTAGATTCACATGACGCGAAGCTGTCTCATTTGGAGGCGATGGTCCAGGATATGTACTCATTCTTGAAGCATTTGTTGGGCGAAATCGTAAAGGTAAAGGGAAGGAAAAGGAGGTGCGGGAGGAGGAAAGGAGGACGAGGACGAGGACGAGGATGTGGACCTCGCTGCTTCATCGCCGACACATGCGAACTTTGATGATCCACTTCCCTATTTGGCTCCCTTCAACACACCGATATTGACACTTGGTTAGCCGAGCGTGTTTATAATGTACTTATTTTATGTCCAGCGGTTAGGGAGGGGGTTCAGGGACTCAAATATCGTCCAGGGTGCACTAGTTCATTGACGTGAACTTCAATACATCGAGTCCAGGGTGCTCGTCACGCATGTGATGCTCGGGAATGAGAACTCCCAATTGTGGTTGCGCGAATAATGAGGCACGACGTATATTAGTGGATGTGTTAATTCGTATATCGTGTGGCCTACTCACCTCCTCAGCGTTAACCATACCCCAGACATTTAGCGACATTGATTTAAGTTTGAATTGAATTATTTTAAATTATTACATTTGAATTATATTTGAATTATATGGTGATGCATATTCTCTCTATTTTGAATGTATATTTGCATTATATCTATTTTATTTGGATATATGATGTTTGAACAGTTACAACGTTGCTATAACAGGTACATATATATTGTTGGGCAGTGGCAGTGGTAGTGGCCATACTGCCCAGTAGAATTTTTTTTAATTCTGCCCAGAATTGTCACGGTCAATAACCGTGACAAAGAAACTTGTCACGGACTTTTCACGATCAATGACCGTGAATTTTTTTTATTAAATGTCATGGATTTGTCATGGTCCTTAATCGTGATAAAGCTTGTCACGATCAAGGCCAGTGACACGACCATGACAATTCTAACGAACTTGTCACGGTCAATGACCGTGATAAAAAAAAGTTATCTCGCCCCAAATTGTCATGGTCATTGACCTTGACAAGCTGAAGTTGTCAAGGTCAATGATCGTGATAATTCGGCAGATTTGGTGTAGTGCCTCACCTCCTTCCACTAGTTCATTACTCTTATGCTTCCATTATTATTTCTAGCTTGAGCTTATCAAGACCACACTTGGTGGTGATGTTTACCGCATCATCACTTATATATCATGTAATATTTGTATTCCTATTGTTTAATAAAAGAACAATGATTCCAACGCAGTTTGTTATGTCTTTGATGAATTCGGTATTTGAACTATCTATACCAATCGCTAGGCATACATAATAATTTTGTTCGATTAAATGACGAGGGAGACCATCGTTCTTGGAGGGGAAAAGAATAGTATTTTGTGAAAGAGAGAGGGTCGCTCCTATGTATGTCGTATGGGCTGCCTACGTACCTCTGTAGGGTTTAAAATTCATAATCTTCTCTTTTTTTAAAAGAAAAATTTTGAGAGGATTAGGTCCGACGTAGTTTTGAGTAGAGAGGGAGGAAGATTATTTTCTAATTGAAGGGGGATAAGAGGAGTCATAGCGTGATGAGAGTTCAGACTAGGGGTAAAATTTATTAAGATGGTCCAAGTTGATTGGATGCGTCATTTCTTCTCCATTGAGGTTTATGATTATAGCGACGCCACCAGATAAGATTTTCTGCACGATGTAAGGGCCACTCCAATTGGGCTTAAACTTTCATCTAGGATCCTGTATGGACACTGTGACCCTTGATCTATAAGTTCTTTAAGGGTAAGATCTCCTGCATGGACACTATGACCCTTGATCTTTTTGTTGATTATCACGCAATATGGTGATGATAACCTTGTATTTGATATAGACCTTTCAACCTCTTTTATCTAAGAGAATAAGTTCGTTGTAGCGGTTTCGATGCCACTCTTCTTCACTGACCTAACTTTCGAGCATAACCCGTAGAGAAGGTATTTCAAGTTCGACAGGGAGTACCAACTCCTGTCGTATACCAGAGAGTAGGGAGTAGCTCCACTGGGTGTTTAGATGGAGGTACGATAGGCCTAGATGGCATATGGGATTCGATTGACCCAGTCTCTCCAGCTTTCAATCATTTTGCTAATAATGGTTTTAAGGCTTTTATTGGTGGATTATACATCGCCATTGGTTTACGGTCAATAAGGAGAGAACTTGTTCCTTTAAATTACAAATTCATCAACTAGTTCTATTACATTGGCCTTGAAATGGACCCCGTTTTTTACACCAACTTGTGGGGAACTCCGTAGCAGCAAATGATGTTCTTTCTAATGAATTTGGTTATTTTATTTGCATTTAGTACCACTTATGATTCAGTTTCAATCCATTTCATGAAGTAGTCAATGGTGACCAGGACGAATTCATGCCCGTTTAAAGCCTTAGGAGTAACTTTCCCAATGATGTTTATACCCCGGTGGAGAAGGGCCAGGGAGTGGTCATATTGTAAAGCTCCCGAGGAAGAAAGTACTGAAGGTTCGTAAACTATTAGCATTTGAGCCATCTTTAAACATAAACAGTGCATTCTTCAACTGTAATAGTCCCTTAATACCCTTGACGGATGATCTTCTTGGCAAGAATATGATCGTTCATATGGGGACCACATTCCTCGCTATAGATCTTTTGAATCATATCTTTGATCCCAACCCGTGTTATGCAATGCAAGTGGGTTCCATTGAAATTTCTCTTGAATAGTGCCTTATCGTAGACAATGTACTAAGCAGGCATGGTCTTTCTTGTCAACGTCTCAGGGATACCTACCATGTTTGAAGAGGCGCCAAATTTCATAATACCACAATCCTTCCATATCAGATCTACTTTTATAATGAGCTCGATATGGTAACAGTTGGTGGGTACAACCTATTTATAGATTAGAAGGGGTCCATTATTATTCCCTCAAGCATGTCGGCCATGGAAGCCAAGGTTTCTAGTGCATCATCTAGGCTATTCCTCGAGCGAGGGATGTAATAGAAGGTGACGTCTTCGAATTATAATGCGAGCTCTTCTAAATAAGCGTGGAAGGGTAGAAGCTTCTTATCTTTGACTTTCCATTTCCTGAAGACCTTCCCTATGATGATGGTCGAGCCTCCGTAGAAGTCCATGTGTTCGATTCCTTTCTTGAGGGAAATATTGAGCCTTATGGTGCATGCCTCGTATTCCATCATGTTATTAGTGCAAGGAAAATCCAATTTAATGGCAATAGGAGTGTGAGAATCATCTGGGGTAATCAAGATTATCCAAATACAATATTCTTTTTTATTTGTAGCTCCATCGAAGAACATTTGCCACCCGAGATTCTCATGAGAGGTGCAGAGGTTATCTTCGTATGGGAATTAAGAAATTCAAAGCTCATTTACCTTCATGGTATTTTTGATAATGTAATAGTACATGTTTGTTCCTTTCATAGCCTTTTGCATGGCATAGGGAATATCAAACTCGACCAGTATCATCAGCCACCAGGCCATGCGGCTAGACAAAATGGGCTTCTCAAACAAGTTTTCCAATGGATCCATTTGGGACACCAATTTTATAGGGAATGCAATCATGTAGTGTCGGAGCTTTTATATGACCCAGACCAAGGCGATACATGCCTTCTATAATACGGTCTAATTTACTTCGTACCCACCTTGCTTTAGACCAGCGTAGTAAATTTCCCTCTTCTTATGAGATTCCTCAATGTATTGGGCCATCATAAACCATGTTGTAGTGTCGATGGCCGTCAAGTATATAATGAGGGGAGACCTTGCTACGGAGGCATGAGTATCGAAACTCGGGGGAGGTATCATTTGATTTGATCGAAGTATTCTTGGCATGCCTCATTCCAAACTTTAGTTGAATCCTTTCGGAGAATCTTGAAAATGAGCTCGCAGATATAGGTTAGTTGGTTGATGAACCCACTGATGTATTGGAGTTTACCCAGGAATCCATGCACTTCTTTCTCCATCCGGGGTGGTGTCATCTCATGTATTCCTTTCAATTTGGTGGGGGTATGCTACCCTTTTCGCTGACCACGAATTCGAGAACTTTGACCCTAGTAACACCAAATATGGTTTGAAAATCATGTCATCATCAAATAATTTTGCAGTCGCTCAAAGAATTTTCTCAAGGCATTAATGTGACCTTCTAGAGTCTTGGATTTGATAATGATATCGTCAATATAGACCTCGACTTCTTTATGGATAAGGTCATGCAGGATAGTTGTACTAGCCCTCTTGTATGTAGCCTCAGCATTCTTGAGACTGAATGGCATAACTGTGTAGCAAAAGGTACCCTACGAGGTGATGAAGGCAATTTTTTCCTGATGGTCAGGATGCATCCTAATCTAATTATACCCAAAAAAATCATCAATAAATGATTTGAGGGCATGAAGGGCAGTGTTATCTATGATCACGTCAATATTGGGTAGAGGATAATCATCCTTCGGGGGTACCTTGTTCAGATATTGATAGTCGATGCACATGTAAACTTTCCCTCCCAATTTCATCATGGGGATAATGTTTGAGAGCCATGTAGGATATTCAACAACGTGAATAATCCTACATTTAATTGTTTCACCACCTCATCTTTGAATTTGGGGTACCATTCTGTTTGGAGCTTTGTCAATTTTTGCTTGACAATTTTGCTCTCTAGAAAGGTAGATATTTCATGATGTTCTATCCTTGGGTCAATGCCAGGCATGTCATTATAGGATCACGCAAATACGTCTATGAACTCTTTTAGAAGCTCTTCAAACTGCGATCGCTCATGCTCGTCGAGGGTGAACCCTATCCTAATCTCTTGCGGATGGATACTAGAATCGAGATTAATAATAACAGTTTTATTATCATTATTTTGAACGCGGTTATGTTGTTTATTTTTTTCCTTAATTAGATTAGTCAAGAATTATTCATTTATTAAATCATCTTCATCAAAAGTTTATTAGAATCAAGACAATTAATGTAGGGAACATCGACATAATGAAATCATCGTTTATTTCATTAAAAGAGTTTATAGTAAATACAACAATAAGAACTTCATCAAAGGAGGCCTCTTTTATAATTGCATCAGAAATAGGAGAAAAAATAATAGGTTCGGATAACTCTTAGAGAGAATGGATGGCAGGGTCCAGGTGATTTTAGCTGGCTAAACAGCAATGTCATACCAATTGAGGAGGGTTCATCAGTAATAGTGATCTTCTCATATGGGTCAAATAACACGAATTTCTGGTGGATCATGAAGAGATCAAACCCAATGTATGAAGGTCGAATGACTCATCGATATCACTGTCCCCATAATTTTAGTGATTTCTATGTATTTTTCTGTTAGGGGATCCACCTCTTTTTTTTAGTCCTTCATCCCAGGAAATGTCATCCTCGAAGAAGATTTTTATTCCCAGCTTTATCTTTCTATCGGTGGGGTCATACGATGGTTCAGGGAATCCGCAGAATGAAAAATCGTCACCCTCTTTGACAAACTTCCCATTCAGGGAGTCTTTTGAGATCATTTTTTTTCTATCTAAGATCTTTTCTGATATGGTCGGATGGAGTTCCCTGATTTTAGTTGATGATGGTTGGTAGCTTAGGCTACATGGGGGGGAAAAGCTTCCTTTAGAAATATCACTTCAAAAAATCCCTGTTGGCATCGACCTAGCCTTATTCCGGGCATGAAGTGTATGTTCTTACACATCTAAATCACATTGACATTCCCGTGAGGGTTGTTCACTGTACATACTCGATCTTTGAAATTTTCCCCAACTGGGACAAGAAGTGGGTAGATCTTAAAACTAGACAAGATTATGTTATTGGACCCGTGATAAATCTCCAGTATAGTTTGTTGGTGATAGTACCATCTGAATTATCTTCATCCCCGAGAATTTTTAATACTTGACCATTGGCAAATAATTTGAATATCTGGTGGAGAGAAGAAGATAGACCCGTATACTGTGGAACCATGGGCGGCCAAGGAGAATATTAAAACAAGCTGGTGTGTCGATGACTTAAAATTTTGTTTGAGGGAGAATCGGGGTATTCCCATGTGTAAGCTATATGGAACCCATAACTTATCAGCGAGTATTGTCATAAGCACGCACTACGACAGATGTTGGACTGAGATCACTGACTTTTATCTCAAAGGAATTGAGAGTGTCAATAGAACTATATTCCTCATGACTTTAACGAAGATATTGAGGGCATAGTTGTGGTCAGGCTCGATAATCAGAATTTCTTTTTAGAAGAAGAAGATGAGTCTTGTGGTGGACATAGATCAAACCATATGCATTACTTCTTCAGGGGTAGTAGTAGATGGAACCATGGGTCCTGTGAGGAGCTTTATGAAGTCATTTCTATGCAACTGGGAGGATATGAAGAGCCCCCATCAGATTATATTAGCTTAAGTTTTTTTTAGCCGGTTAAGGACCCTGATTTCTTTAACTGTCATATCTGGCATTGGGAGCCCCTCGACGACTCCTTTTCCTTTATTTGTTCCGACTGACTAAGGAATTGGGTCTTTGTAATGTCGTTTGGATCGGGTCATATGGTTAACAAAGGCGGGAAAGAATAAGAACCTTGTGTCTTCATCTACTTCAAGTGTAATGGATACTTTTTTGACCCCCTAACAATTCTTCGAATGAAATTATCCCATACAAAGAAGCAATTAAACTGACTTCTCCATAGTTTGATTCATTATGTGAACTATCAAAATCATCCCCCCATCCATTAGAAACGATGTCATATTTCCATAAAAAATTGATGCACTCAACAACTTCCACGACTTCATTATATTGATCTTCCCACTCAGCGGGGAAGTCATGGAATGAAGGGACTAGGCGCTCTTGGAGTTTTAGGATCACGAGCAACTCGTAGATGCTGCATATCTCTTTATTCTGGAGAGACATATCTGATATGACCTGCACAATGTCTTATAGGCTGAACTCTTTCGCTGGCACAACCCATTCATCAGATTCTTGGGCCCACCTTTGGGCAGCCATAAATAAATCACTAAGCTTCTTACAGTTAATAGTCATTTCTGAGGGAAATTTCATCCCAAAGTTTTAAATCTGATCTAGAATTACAGGTAATTCCATGCCTCCCCCTTATGAATGGGTATAAATGAAAATGTAGTCTCGGGTGAGGAGTTACAAAGCTTGATCGACATAGTTTATAGGACGTAGGAGAAAGGAAGGGCATATTTTTAGGGTTTTGGTGAGAAGGTAGGCAAATTGGGTGTTTCAACGGGCTTGATTCTGGTTGGTGGTGAAGGTTGTCAATTTTAGCACTGAGCTAGGCAAGGATGGTTATCAGATCTGGTTGAGCATTCGAAAGGATATCCCAAACTCTGTAGAATCAATAAAGGAAGAAATAATCTTTGGGGTGGTTTGATAGAAGATCGGAGCCAATAGGAACCATGCCGAAAATCAGTGTACGCGATCACATTTGAGAGGAAAAATGATTTTAGGTTTATTTTTAGGGAATGGGAATATTTTTGGTATTTTGTTTTTCTTTTTTTTATAATGGGAAAATTATTTTTGGTTTATTTGAAAAGATGAGGAAAAATAAAAATCCTAAGCATGGTAATTATTATTAGGTTCCACTTATATTATGTTTTTCAAAGGATGAAGAAAGAATGTTGAACAGCACCTGAGCCAGGGGAAAAGATAGGGTACATGATATAAGACATAGTTTTTCTTATTTTCAGACTCACAAGCAGGGTCCTGCTTTAAAAATGGGAAAAATAGCACAAAAATTCAGGTGGTAAGGCAACCCCAAATTTTGGGAGAGTTTCGTATTATAATTGGTAAACTAGGTACGAATGTCCTATAGCAAACGCTTATATGAGGCTGATGCAATTGGTTGGTTAGTGCAAAGGTTCCCCCCTTTGGTATGACTTCCATGATATACCTCTTGACTATAAGGTAAATCATTCATCAGTACGTGTGGACAAGACATTTGATATACCTGAGTGTGCGTGAATTTCCTCACGATATACCTTGTGGAGACGGTACGTATGAGAGAGAATTCAATATACTTGACGTATGTGAAGGAATGTCCTAATATATACCTCTCATCGTGAATTCCATCAAGCGGTACGATGCGGAGAAACCATGAGATGTACGTCAAAGGTACTATGCCAATGGAAGGTAAATATTATATCGCTCAGGTTGACCACGCCCCATAGGACTGACACCAATCACAAAGTGACCCCCCAATACGGGACAAAATTTTGGTCAATATTTCCATGCTCAAATGATGTAGTGTGCAATAATTCATGAGTCTTAATTAGTATATTATGGTGATTCTTATGTATGCTAAATACGGTAAATACTACCACTATGAGGGAAAGTATAAAATATACAAGTAGCATGGGATAAGGGGTATAATCATGGAAACAAAAACTAGTAAATATGTACATGGAGCATGGAAACTATATAAAGCATAGTGATTAATACAAAGTGTGGGTGAAAGCGCGAGCTTTTCTGAATCAAAGCTCTGATACAACTTTGAAAGCACGGGCTTTTCTGAATCAAAGCTCTGATACCACTTTGAAAACGTTATAAACAATGATGGATCCCCGGGTTTTAATTTTCACAATTAAACACAAATATAATTTCCTTTTAAACTAAATCTCGATGCGGAAGCGGTGTGATGGTTCAACTTTAAAACAACAAATTTTAATTTCTTAAACAAATTAAAATTACACCAAGTGAAGTAAAATTAATCAATTAATATATTCACTTAAACCAATTAATTAATCCAAGCCCTAGAATTTGCCTAAGTCATATTTATCAATATTAGCAAATTAGGCGAAACCAAATTTTAGCAAATGACTTGAATTAAATAAACTTTACCCAATATTTAATTTAGCACCAAATTAAATGAGTGTGATGATTTAAACCAAATTTTATCTTGAATTATTCTAAACATGCGTTCTACGTTATTTAGGCAAGATAAAATAAATCAATCACACTACGCATGTACGAGGAAAAATCCAAGACGGGAAACAACCTCGGACGGCCCTAGCCACAAATCCACTAGATACGAAATTACAAGTACAAGACAGAAAGACTTACAACACACGACTCGATCCCTTTCAAGCCTCGACGCTTCTTCTTGTAAACACCTCTTCCTAGAGGATAACCTTGGAACACCACCGCGGTCTCGGAATCCACCGATAGGACTTTATATGGTCACCGTCACCCGAGCAAGGAGCCTTTCTCCAAGTGGGTAGAATCACAACAAAACGTCTTCTTCTTTGATGGATGTAGAAGCAAACCAAAACTTCTCTTTGAAACGGAAGAGATAAACCGGTGCCAAACTCCAAGCAACTGATATGTATATATGTGAACTTGGATAAACAATATGGGTGTAAACTAGAGTGATAAGTAAATTTATAAAATATTTTCTCTTGAAAAATAGCACTCAAAACTTGATCTTTTTCTCTTTTTAATTTTGCTCTCCAAAACACTCTCTAAGAGTTTGTATGATATGAAAAAGATTCATTATCAAAAGTGATTACCGCACATATTAAAATCTAAAAAAGTTGGTTACAAACTTAGTGGGAAAGTGGGTGCAAAACTCCCAAAAAACTGCCAAAAACTGTTCCCGCCTGGCATCTCGTTCGAACGACATTTCGTTCTAATGAAATTCTCGTTCGAACGAGACTTCTAACGACATTCCAGATTGAACTCGTTAGAATCTCGTTGGATATCTCGTTCAAACATAAGGTTCGTTCGAACGACATATCGAACGACATTCCAGTGGCCTAATATGGGAACTCGTTGGCAGGTTCGTTCGAACGACATTTTCGTTCGAACGACAATCTCGTTCGAACGACTCTATCGAACGAAAAACCAGAAAGTTTGAATATTCTTGTTTAAGCCCAGAAAACTTTATAAACATTTATTTAAAGTTTTAATAAATTCTTTCTTAAAACAAAACGCAGTTTTTATAAAACCTAACACCCAATAAACTTGTTCCAAGCTCCTATATATCTAATATTGCATTCATACCTTGGTAGCATGGAACTATGGTTGATGACGTAGAAACGAGGCACGCAAACCGGCATATTTGATGAGGCTTTATACTCTTTGCCGCTACGTCTTCAACAAACACTTCATAGGCTTGAGAATATTATAATTAAATACTATCCTATGAATAAATGTTTTTGTCCGGAATTGAGCCAAAACTATATATGGACTCAATTGGAAATTTGTGTCCTTATAGTGGGGCATGTGTATTGCAGTATTTTGACTGGGTCGAACGGGGCCCGAAATCACCCGACGGCCTCTGGATTAGGTCTCGAGTAGGACGTAGGGTCTTATGGTGGGAGGAGAAGTGTTAGGGACCTATGGAGGTATTTAATTAGTACTAGGATGGGGTGTCTACACCTCACCTTTGGTATATTTTAGTTTTACTTCATTCTCTCACATTAACTAATATCCAATTTTATTACTAGTACTCACATAATATATTTTCATAAAATCAAAAAAGCTAAAAAAAAATGGTTCACCTATATACCCCAAAGTAGGATTTCCTCACTTTTCCACACTTATACACTTGAGCATGTTTTTCTTCAAAAACAACTAAAGAGGAGTCCTATATTTGGGTTTATTGGTTAAATCCCACCCTTATGATATGTTGAACTACGTAGACTTTGATTCCTATTATGGCTACGTAGGCATCCTAATCCATTATCAGGATTTGAGTACTATTTTGTTAATTGCACTATTTTGTTTATATCTTATATTTAGTAGAATTGCACGTATGTATACGCCTATATATTAGTGTTCCCACCGACGTACACGTTCACTTCTTCATAGTGATTGTGATTTGGTAGTCATTATTACTGCACTTTCATACTATTCTTTTACTTTTCATATACTCCTTAGAATGATCCCTCTCCATCCTTCCCATGAAATGAGTAGGATGACTTTTTTCCCTCACCTATTTCCACATCACACATGTTACACGCATGAGTAACATCTTGGAGAAAAGGGAGAAGATTATTATAGGCCATATAAGAGACCGAAAGGGCAGGATGGGTACCTAACACCTTCCCATTCCATAACTTCATCCCCGGACCCTAGATTTATTTGGTTTTGTATGCATTAGTTTGTCTTTTGATGTCATTATTTTGGGGACGAGTACATTCTTTTGCCTATTTGGAGAAAAATAGGTTGGCAACTCCATTTTCTATCCTTTTCAACCCTTTTGACGATCGATGATTTATATTCATGGTAGGCCATGAAGATCATGTGAGTGGTGAAAATAGGACCTCCATCCTCGAATATTCACATGCTCCAAGAGATATTTTCTCTCATTTCGGGGTAGGCCCGCATCGAAATAATCCCGAATGGCCACAATAGGACATGCATCAACCTCACAAGGTTTCTCCACAATAGCCATGTGGGTCAAATCAATCACAAAATTAGGTCAACCATCTTTAGGTCGACTCAGGATGATCCTAGTGTTTCCCACATAAGTAAGACACATGTGCAAACTTCCCTAAAATCCCTCCTGAGGGTAATGGTCCACCAACTCAATGCATCCATTAGAATCAGATCACTTACAGTCCTTATAACTCAAGAAAATCTCAAAGGATAACTTCCCTTGTTTACGATGAATAAATTTTAGTATGTTCATTTAATTAGAATCTCCATAGGCGATGTTTACATTATATGTTTATGCATATGTGTCTTTTACTTTATATAGTAAACGATCTAGTGTTTAGAGTTTGACTTGAACACGGGAGATCTTATCATCGGTTATTATAGAATATAAGTATGGTTTACAATCTTAGATGGATCTATACATAGTATCAATAGGATTATAGAACAATATTTTAGTAGATCTGTTTTAATTAATGGAAACTTTATAGTTTGACACATTGTGCTAGTACACTTTATGTGAATTTAACAAGACCAATTTGAGATGATTGTCTTTATACCAACTATATATAATAATATATATCTCAACATTGTTCTGAAAATGTATAATTTTGTATATAAAGTTCAGTTGGCTTAATTATGTGTCAAAGAATTTGAGTCATGCAAAAAATAGAGCCAAAACATTGATAAATAATGAGATGATAGATTAGAGAATCTTGTTCATTAGAATCTATGAACACTGGATTGACAATCATAAGGCTTCTATACAATCAAAGCTTCCACACACTACAATTAATGATTTAAAGAATTATATCCTCTTAAGGTAGTTTTTTTTATTGAATCATCCAAGGCTATCAAACACGTTCATGTTTGTATTTTGATAAAATGATTTTTATGTCAATCAAGTGAAAATGTTTTTCAAAATCATTACTTTGCATATATTGTTTAGGTGAACTATAAATCCTGCCTACAAGTGTGTGTATGGATGCATGGAATAGGCTTAGAAAATTCTATGCCTATGAAAATCACCATCATGCACGCGGCCGAGCACATTTTGGGCCAAATATTTTGGCTACTTAATATCATGCACACGGGGTCACTTTGATACCATGTGCACGACTGTCACATTTTTAATGTGACCAAGATTGCTTCTCAAAACCATGGGCACGACGCATAGAGATTTTTAAAAATTCTATAAACAAGAGTTGTTTCCCTCCAATTTAAAGAAATCATTTTCCAAAGTAATTCTCACACCTAAATAGAGTGTTTTCAAGGTAAGTTATTAAATTCAAACACTTCAATTATCATATTAACTCGATCTTATAAAATTGATTAAAAACTTGAATCAAACCTATATTCATGAATTGTGATATTTGAGAGTGAATTCAAATTAAACAGCACATAGTCTAGAATTAATTCTACCTATTCTACAACTGAATTTAAAGATATAGACTTCGGGATCTAAAAAGAGGTGTTTGGTCTATTGAAAAGATCAGGCATGGTGCGATCCAAGGATGAATAATGTGACTTCCATGTTTGATCAATGGATCTTTGAAGGAATTTATCATTGGAACCGGAGGGAGCCTCAACGTCCATAAGTAACTTATTGTTAGGGAACAAGAAAGAGGTACCTTCTTGAGTTGTGTAAACGAACTTTTTAAATCTCATTAAAAATTTGGAAGCACCAAGGTTTTTTATCCTTAGGTGGGGGGTTTTCCTAAAAAATCTTGCCATATTTCTTATTGTGTGATTTCTTATTATTTGTATACACATTTGATTGCACACAATCACCTAGATCTAAGTTTGGGTAAAAAATGATCCATTGTAAACTTAACTTAGGGTTTGCATCTAATTAATTCATATAATTAATTTTAATTAGATCCTAGTTTGTTTAATTTTATTGTAATGATTAGATTTGTCACCCAGATGTATGTTAATTAGGTGGATCTAAAATTTAGCCTAGCTAATTTGAAAAATTGGTAATAATTTTCATTGAAATTCGAGTTAAACACATTGTGTATAACACACCACCCTCATATGGTATCAAAGAGGTTGCTCTTTTAAGCACAAACGTGTTAGAGTAGATCTCGCTTGTTTGTACGTTTCTTATCGTGTTTATTACCCCTAAATATATTTTGGGTTGTGTTTAGATTTTGTGTTGAGAATGGATCAATACAGTGATAATAGCTACATAAATTGTCTAACAATATTTTGATGGCTCAAATTATGGGCACTTGAAAGTGAAAATGCGTACACACTTGAGATCAAAACAAGACAAAGTGGAATAACGTTGATGATGGATGAAGTTTTCATAAGTTGGTGTGAGATTAAAGAGACAAAGAGTTTTGTCATCATATGTGAAATTTGTTAATTACAATTATGATCGATTATACTAAATACATTGTTTACATCCATAAGTACGCGAGAGTGTATCCATATACTCAATTGCGAAATAGCTAAGGAAACTTCAGACATTTTAAGAATGACGCGTGAGGGATACTCAAGTGTTAAGAGATATAAGTTGAAAAACATTGAGCCTACGTTCAAGTACATTCAAATGAACGAGGATGAAATATTTAATGATCACTACACTAGGTTAATTAAAGTAGTTAATGCCTCATTTAATCTTGGTGCGAAAATTCTTGAGAAAAAAGTTATTGAGAGTGCTAGCCTCTAGAGTCAAAACCAATGTGACGATCCTTAATGAGGTTAGAGATATCGACACTTGTAGCCTTGAAGAGTTAGTAGGATCACTCCAAATTTATAATCAATAAGATCATTTGAGTGTGTCGAAACCAAAGAAGGATTTAGCATTTGTGGCCGAATCTAGTGAGAGATATGTGTCCAACAAGAGTGATGAGAGACCAAAGGAGATTGTTGAAGTAGATATGGCTTTGTTTGTCAAAAGGTTTAGCAAATTTTGTAAAACCAACAAAAAAATTAAAAATGAAAAGGGGTTTTATTTTTCCTGTTCCAATGTAAACTGTGCCATTATTCTTAACACGTGCTATGGTCATTTTAGCTATGGAATTTTTTAAGGTATCACTATTGAAGGTTGTGTCATTATCTTCACTTTCCAACTAACCCACAAAATACGAGTTTTCCTCAAGTCGAGAATGTGTCTCAGATCCTTTAATTTCAACACATACCCATTCATCTTAATTTGCGCTTCTCATTTGCCAACCACATCAAAAGGTTGGTTATCGCTAACATACATCCTTCAAAGGTTACTCGATATATAGTTGTTAAATAAGGATCTACTTTAGGTATTATGATTCCCCATAGTTTAACAACATGACTCCTAATTTCTCTCCAAATATCGTATTACTGAATTATCTACTTTTTAAATAATATTTAAGAGTGATAGCCTCACTACACTAAGACTTTTTGATGAGGTAGTTTTTATTTAGAATCCTTTATATATTTTGGCTTTACTAAGCGATAAATAAAGGTATTTTTTGAAGAGATAATCCTCCATTTGAATTTTTAAAATCCAAAATTTGTGTCGTCAAATTTCTTGACTTTGGATGTCTCTTTCTCAGACACCATTACTCCCATTCGAATAACTATGTTGATTACAAAAAGTAACTTCGCAGAGTAATTTTTCAAACAACTTTTGTTGTATAGTCTTGATTATCTAAAAAGGTGGAGATATTAGCGATAATGTTACTTATAAAATTAAAGTAGGTTGGATCAATAGCAGAAGTTTTACCGATGTATAACGTGATCAAAATGTACCTTTGAAGTTAAAGGAAAAGTTATGTAGGATGACCATTATACCTACCATGTTATATGGGACGGGATGTTAAACAACCCAAAAATAATGTGAAGAAAATTCGTGTGGCAGAGGTGCAGATGCTAAAATGAATTTATGATAAAACTCGAAAGGATAAATTTAAAATTGAACAAATTCATAGAACGGTAAAAGTAGCTCATAAAGAAGATAAATTGAGGATACACTGGCTAAGATGCTTTGGACACATCAAACGTATAACAATAGATAAGAATGTGATTTGGATAGTATTGATTATAACACTAGGGTTAGAGGCATAAATTGACTTCGTCGGTTATATTGTAAAAAAAGACATGTTATCATGTGGTTTAGCTGAGGATATTGCGCTAAACATAGCAGTATGACGAAATAGAATTCATGTATCCAACCCTAAAGAATTGGGAAAAGGTTGTAACAATAAAACTAAGATCTTTGATATAAATTGTTAGGAAGTTTTACACTAATATGTCCACCAATAATTTTGCACGGCCTTGAGATTCAACGCATACAAAGAATAACAAAATACCACTCATTTGGAAACATTTGGACGTGAATCCAATATTATACTATTGAAAAAAAAGAGAAAAATAATGCAGGAAAATATGGAAAAAAAAAAAAAAACAAGACAAATATTTACATGATTGGACAAAGTTGCCTATGTCCAACAGATCACACCCACTATACAATATTTAAGATTCTTACTCTTTATCTTGGCTCACTCTTGCATACACACTCCCTGTGCATTTTTCTCTCTTCTCTTTGGTTGATTACATAACTCAAATCCCTATCCCTTGATTGGTAGTGATTTTACTCATGTTTCTAACTCCATATTTATATGCCTTGATGAGAGCATTAATTGCCCATTAATACGTGGTCAATGACTTTGCTTAGTCACCAATTATTCTAACTTGAGCACCAAGTACATCATTTGTGTTCAGACTTCAACAAAAATGAAAAAAAAGAAATAGGGTGAGGGTGAGGGTTTGATGCTTCATTTAATAGTTAGCTCTATTACAATAGCACAATAGCATCATGTAGCAGCTAATAGTTTTGCATAAAAGGTTATGAATAAAATTTATCACATAAATTGGCTCTTAATGACCCATTTATGCAAATGACCATATTGCTTGTACAAAAAATTAGCACCATTACATTGAGGAAGTAAAATGGCGTGTTTGTAATAGTTGAAGGGGTTATGTCTAAAAAATGAAAATACGAGTGGTGAAGTGGTAAAATGGTAAAAAATAACAAAAACTATATTTTTTGTCCATTTTCTATATAATAGAAAGAGCAAAAGACCAATTTTTCTCTTTTTCGTCTCATTTTTTATTTATTAAAAGAAATAAATAACTATTTGTGTGTTCTCTTTTCCATCCCAAATCTTATATATTAGAAAGCACAAAAAACTTTATTTTGTTCTCATTTTTGTCTCAATTTTAATATATTAAAAAAAACTGTTTTCATTTTACTTTTTCCCCGTCACAGTTTTTTTATTAAAACAGTTTTTTGTTCACTTTTTCGTGCCAGACTTATTTATTAGAAGAAAAAGTATGTTCTCTTCCCCCCCCCCCCCCACCCCCCCCACCCCCCCTTTTAAAATGCTTATTTTATTACATAGAGTTCACATAAGTTTCATAGAAGTTTTGGGTTTACATGTGGTAAGAAAAATATTTTTAGGAGGGTATTTTAGAAAATATAAAATAGGTTGTTGGTTGTACATTAATGGAACGAGTGACAAAATATGTGGGTGCAAATAAAATCTCCCATAAAAAAGTTGCAAATACATACTTGAACTATCAATCATTCTTTTAAGCTTTGAAATATAACATTATATTGTAAACTTGTTTTTATTTATTTCTATACCAATTTGTAGTTAGATATTAACCCGGGGTCTTTTTAAACCAGAGGGGT